>OZ022266.1:65492123-66842778 GCA_963978885.1 Nemotelus pantherinus | reverse complement strand
TATATATATATATATATATATATATATATATATACGTATATATATATATATATATAATATATATATATACATATTATATATATATACTATATATATATATATATATATATATATGTATATATATATATATATATATATATATATATACGTATATATATATATATATATATATATATATATATATATATATATATATATATATATATATATATATATATATATATATATATATATATATATATATATCATAAAAAAATTTCAGTGAAAAAATCTCAGGGAACGCGCCATTCGATTGAGCTGAAATTTTCAGGACACATTGGTGTATATGCAGAATAGTGCCAGGTCTCAGAAAAGTTAAAAATCTTTAACCCCTTTGGCGCCGGCGGCCATTTTAGTGATATTTTTAATATACCTATTATTCCGTACACAAATAAGTTTGCAAAAATTAAGTTAACAAAATAAATTTCGAATGTGTTTTACATGTGAATCGGGTAATGTTTTGGAATTTTTTAACCCTATGTGTGCGCTGGGGTGCCTAAAAAGAGATCAGGAAAAATTGAAAATTTTTAAATTGCGATAACTTTTGACAAAGCTATTCAATCATTACCAAATTTCAGGACATATTGGTATTATTTAGTTGTAAATTTGTGTTGCTTTTGATGAGCGTGCTGGCAACCCTGAAGCTAGGGCAAGCACTGAAAGTGAAAACTTTCAAATTATCGTCTCTCTTGAAAAAAATGCCGTTTCTTCAAAAAAAAAGCCACTCATATGTAAATTTCGTGCTTTGTTTACATAGGCAAAAAATAAAATTTGATATGGTATAACGGGCACGCCTGGTAACCCCTTGCCCAATTTACCTATATTTTAGCATCAAAAACTTCTGTTCACGGAAACTTACGATCCGATGAGCAGAATTAAGTGAAATTTGCAGACTGTATTGGTCTTAACTAGGACCAGGTCTGATAGAAGTAATTTGAAATGCGGGCAATTCTGTGCCAGTGGTGCCATCTTGAAAAATCACTAAAAAAGATAACTGCTTTTAGCCCTATAAATTCTGATTGAATCGTTCGATTTTGACGAAATTCACACAGTAGCTGACCTTACTTTAAACCACGTTTGGTAGAAATTTGGTTGAAAAATTGGGTTGAAGTTGCCAGCTATGATAATTTTGGTGTCTTAATTTGAAAAAATTAAAATTTGGAAGTGAAAACATTCAAATCATCGAATATCCTAAAAATGTCCGTTTCTTACAATAAAACCAATCTGTATACAAATCTTATGCTTTATCTACACGTTCAAAGTAAAACTTTGGAAATTTCATGTCGGACAAGAACGGTAACCCTCTCCCAGTTAACCTATATTTTTTAGCATCAAAAACTTCTGTTCACGGGAATTCACGAACCAATAACACAGTGCAACAAATTAATTCTTTTTTTTTTGCCGTTGCTCGAAATTGTTTTTTTTGCATACCTTTGCATAACAGTAGTCAAAATATGTTAGTGAAAAAACTCTGAACCACTCGACCATTTTTTTGTAATTACACTTGATAGAAAAAATATGTGGACACCCGAAGAACAGCAAAATTTATAATAAAAAAAACCGTTATGGCAAAAAAATTTACGAACAAAGTTTGCTTAACATCTTAACAATTTTATTCATAAAAAAATTTTACCAACCATCCAAAATAAAAAATTTCGTTAGAACAAAAACAAAAGCAAACCCCCCCAAAAATCACTAAAAATACCTAAAAAAACTTGCAATTTCTTCACAAAAAGTGGTCTTTTGAGTAGATCATTGGATTTTTTTTATTTTAAAATTTTCCTCAGCTAAAATTGCTTCAAATGAAGGTATTTTATAAGGAAATCGGGGCTATTTGATAAATTTTTTCCCCATTCCCTCTAAATGATCCAATTGGCTCTTTTAGAGCATTTCCTTTGAATTTTTGCTTTTGCATTGTGCTGATGAGATTCGCGCCCCATCAAATTTCAAAAACGTTTTCTAGGATTAATTTAGAACAACTTGAGTGCCTTTGCGTTTGCTTATTATTGTTTTTTTACTTGGCAAAGCTTCACATTCGCCGCCGTGCAGGGGCCCAAAAATCATCTCCAAGAATAAATTGTCGAATGTGTTTGTCCATTGAGAACGTTGAAATGGTTCAATTATCCTAGTTATTCATCATTGAGTATAAAAAAAAAACAAATTAAGCAGCTCCTTTCACCGCAATACACCCCTACACTATCACACCATCGCAGCCATACTTAGCATCTGAAGTAAAATTGATGCCATATTTTATATTGATGCCATATAAAAATTTATCAAAATAGCCCCAATTTCCTTCTAAAATACCTTCATTTGAAGCAATTTTAGCTGAGGAAGATTTTAAAATAAAAAAAAAATCTAATGATCTACTCAAAAGACCACTTTTGTGAAGAAATTGCAAGTTTTTTGAGGTATTTTTAGTGATTTTTGGGGGGTTTGCTTTTGTTTTTGTTTACGAAATTTTTTATTTTTTGATGGTTGGTAAAATTTTTTTATGAATAAAATTGTTAAGATGTTAAGCAAACTTTGTTCGTAAATTTTTTTGCCATAACGGTTTTTTTTATTATAAATTTTGCTGTTCTTCGGGGTGTCCACATATTTTTTTTATCAAGTGTAATTACACAAAAACTCGATGGTTCCGAAAGTTTTTATTATTTTTCTGATGATACATAAACATGATAGATACCGAAAAAATACATTTCGTTCTTCGGCAAAAAGTCATGTTGCACAGTGTAATCAGATACCATTGAAATTTACAGAATGCATTGAACTTAAGTAGAACCAAGTCTGATAGAAGCGATTTTAAATTGTGGGCGACTCTGTGCCAGTGGTGCCGTCTTGAAAAATTACAAAGAAAAAAAAACTGCTTTTTGCCCTATGAAATGTGAATTAGTAACCAGATTATCATGAAATTGACACAGTAGCTGCACCTTACTCTAAACTCTGTTTGATAGAAATTTGGTTGAAAAATTCGATTGGTGCTGCCAGCTATGGTAATTTTTGTGTCTTTGGTTTTGAAAATTCTCTCAGGAAAATAAAACTTTTTGCCCTACAACTTCCAGTGCAGTCATGAAATCAATACGAATTTCATACAGTTTATGGAACCTATTATAAACATTATTCAGGTCAAATTTGGTTGAAAAGCCTCGATTGGGTTGCCAGCTATTGTTGGTTTTGTGTTTGTTTGCAATACCTTTATTAAGCGGTTTAACGTAGAATTTTCAATTGGTAATGATATTGTAGTGACAATAAACAGCAAATATTAAGCTTTCGATTATTTGAAAAAACTCGCTGCAGATAACCCTAAATTTCTTTATACTCCTATAACTTCGAATGTAATATAACCACGTGAAGCAGATGTGATATATTCTTGGCTTTGATACTGGCGAGAGGTTGCCAGCACGAGTCGGTTGTGCCACTTTTGTATCGATAAATGCTTATAGTTAGTATTCATACCGGAAACATTTACAATGAAAATAAATAACCCATGTTTCAATTCCCTAAGTTCTGCAAATTTTTCGGATTGCAGCCCCAAAAACCAACTTCAGTTACAGTGCTGCAGGCACTGAGCATTTTCTTCATTGATGTTATATGAGATGCTGCTTTCAAAGTTTGGTGAAATAAGCAACTGATAACGAATATAATTAACAAGTGTTTTTCTTTCATAAACTTTGAAACCCATGCCAGTGGTAATATCTGAAACCTTCTACCATATGAGCTATAATGCATTCTTGAGACCAAAGTAAAACGTGGCATTTGAAACAGTTTGGCCGTAATAAGCAGCTCAAAACCTGCACGATTCTTCTACTGTTCTTCGAACATTAGTGTTTCTAGCGGTTCAGGTGCGCTAGAGTTTTTTTTCTCCTAACGTTTCTTCAGGGAATCCTGTTTCGTCTCTGTCTTCTTTGAGTTAAATGCCTTCATATCTTTGTTGGATCCCTTGCATCTTCCTTAAGTGTTCCTCTGTCAATTTAATTTAATTTCAGTTTGTCCGTAGGTGTTTTTCCTTCCAACTGGAAAGCTGGAAGCGTAAATGCGTAAATTTTAGCCAAGGTTTTCTGGAGAAAAAATGAGGGAAAATATTTAGCAAAAAATACCAAATTGTTGAGGGTTGAAATAATAGATGAGACGCATACACTGGAACAGGTTTATAGAACATGTATTTTTCGGAACACGCTGTATATAGTACGAAATTCAAAAATACCAGGTACACTGAAAAAAATCCACATGGCACCCAGAGCTGTGTAACATAGCGCATTGTTTATGGCCCATACGCTATGTACATAGTACTGTGAGTGATGCAATATGGCTCCCAGCGCCATAATGTCAGAATCTACATAACGCGTGGTCCTATGTAGCATGGCGCAGCATTTATGGCCCCACACGCTATATTACATAGTGCCATGAGCCATGTAATATGGCTCATGACACTCCAATTATAACTCGCAGCCATACTGTGTAAGGCGATGTATAAATGTCAGCAAGTGACTCTTGAGTATCTTCGATAGAAGTGCGCTGAAAAAACAAGTAGTGCTAAACGCCATAGTTTAAAGACTTCTGGCCAGTGCTGTCGTTTTGGTGTTTCTTTGTGCAGTAAATAAAACTCCGAAGTTGCAGCAGATTGCTCTAAATTGCAGTAGATTGATTCTTCTATAGGTAGATACATATGTGTACACATATAAGCCTTCTTATATGCATTTAAAATACAACTATTGTTATTTCAAATAGCAATAACAAACCATATTCAACAAAATATGTATAATTTTTTTTGTAAAGATATCAGATTCGAGCTTAGTCGTTTGGTGAAAAATACAAACTATTGTTAACATCAGTTTTTCCACATTAAAGAAAATAAATAACAAAATACAGTTATATCTCCAGGATTAAGACTTGGGGAAATTCCTATTCATTCTTAGTTCAAAATGGTTAGCGGTTGCATAGATAACTAAACAGAGCAAAACTAACTTACTAAATATGCTAGCTATATTAAACAAGTAGCAAATTTCGTAAAATGCAATAGATGAAACGCAAATGCAATGTTGCAGTAAACTGCATCAAATCGCAGCAGATATGCTGCAATTGCAGTAAAACGACAGCACTGCCTCTGGCGTGTAGTTTTTAAATTGTTTAGTGGGTAAGCAAGGCTTGTAATGCTTGGGGTCCGTAGTTCGAATTCAGGTTTAGATGCAGGACTACGGACCGAGCTATGAGTTAATCTAGTTCTGAATTTGTATCTTAATGTTATTAGGAGTAGTCGTGGAATTCGTAACTTTTGACTCGTATGCGTTGATCATAAATTATTGAATAAAGCTTTCTACCAACTTCAAATTATCTACCCGATAAGGATTGTCGTGGGTTTACTATCATTTTACTTCAATATTAAAGGGCTACTGAAAAAACACATAGCGCCACACGCCATACTTTATAGATTTCTGGCGCCATGTACATAGTCGATTTCGGGATTGTGATAAAACATAACGCCATAGTAAATGGCCAAAAATACATAGGAGCAGACGATATGCTTATAGCCCTCCACGCCATGTACTATAGTCCTGCACGCCATGTACTATAGCCCTATATAACATGGCGTGGAGGACTATAGTACATAGCGTGGGGGGCTATAAGCATATTGTCTGCTCCTATGTATTTTTCGCCATGTACTATGGCGTGTGGCACTATATTTTATCACAATCCCGAAATCGACTATGTACATGGCGCCAGAAGTCTATAAACTATGGCGTCTGGCGCTATGTGTTTTTTCAGTGTACGAGAATTTTGGTTAACTATACATGTAATCAAGAATTTACCCAAAAAATTTCCTCCATTTGATTAATTTCAATCAAACAGCGTACTATTATGTCGCTAATATTAAAATGTACTTTACTTTCACACAAACTAGCACTTACATAGGTACTCGTAGTTCATACTCACGTACCTGGTATTTCATAGTTGCTCGTATTTCATACTAACGAGTATTTCGTTCGTCCGCCGCAACAGCGGACATCCATGCGGATAGCGGATTGCCAAAAAGGAGCAATTATTGTTGCAAAAACCACAAAATGTCTTCCAGTGAATGTTTTGGGAATGATGACCCAATTCCTGTCCGCGTAGCAGTCCGATTTCGATGTGGCAGTCCGCTGTCCGCATGGCAGTCCGCTGTCCGCATGGCAGTCCGCTGTCGGCCGCGTTAATTTTTACTAATGTTCGAAGAACAATAGTATTAAACTCGTTTCGCCGAAAATTCATATTTCTTTATTTATATATATATATACAGGGGCGGATTTGCCACTAGGCCCGGTAGGCCCGGGCCTAGGGCGGCAGATTTCGGGGGCGGCAAATTTTCGATTTTTTGGGGCGGCCACTTTTCGTTTTTTTTTTTTGGAGAGGCAGTTTTTTTGTGTCGTATATGTACATATATCTGAGTTGAATAAGAATAACACCTCAAGCCAACCGAGTTCTCTAAAAAATCAATGCACGCAAAAATTCACCTCTGAGGATTTTTTTCGGACATTAAAAAGTTTAACTTATAATAAATATCGAAATGCAATCACGGTAAGGAACAAAGAAACTCAGAGATACCTAAAAAGTGCCTAGAAAGTATCTGAAAATATCTAAAAAGAGCTAAAAAGATCCTAAAAAGAACCCAAATAATACCTCTTCAATTTAGGAAAAGCTTATCAGAGGGAAATATTTGCGTGCATTGATTTTTCAGAGAATTTTCTTTTTATTATTATGGTACAGGGTATATCAACTACATGCAAATCTTTTTATTTTTGACGTGTTTTTTAAATTGTACTTCATTAATGAAATTAATTTCTATAAAAAAAATTCTATAAAATGAAATCTAGAACATCATAGGTAAAAATATTTCGGGTTCATCCTTAACTAATAACATATCAAACATTAATTTACAGTAGTCGAGCTCATAGTTGATCTCCAGTCAAGTGCGGAAGCAAAGTTTAAACGGAATAGTAAACTTACTTATAAAAATATGACCGAAGACGTTGGAATTATAAGCGATGTAAAGGTGTATACGGTTTTGGCTGTTAAAAATTGGTATTTTCGGATTTTTTTAAGGTACTTTTAGGTTCTTTACCGTGTGTGTGTGTTCTAATAATGATTTGTGTGGCAAGGTCGCAATAATAGGGAATTTTCACGAACGAACCGGTGCCGGTTTTGCTCTGATATTCCTTTTTTGGGAGCTCGAGCGCAACCAAAAACAGCGAAGTATTAGGGAATCGAAAAAAAATCGCGCATGGTTACATATAATATACTTTACGAAAAGGGCGGCAAATATTTCTGAGGCCTACGGCGGCGAAATTGTCAAATCCGCCCCTGTATATATATATATATATATATATATATATATATATATATATATATATATATATATATATATATATATATACAGTGGCTCACAGCTTATTTGATACAGTGCTTCTTTAAAAAATTAAGTTGCAATAACTCAAAACATAATAACAATATCAAAAAAATTTGAACACCATTTTGAAGGCAATTGTTTGTTGTTTATTAAACAAGTTTATATTTGTTACAAAGTTGCTGTTTTACATCTTAAAAAACAAAAAAACTAAAAGTAATAACAAATTTCATGTCACAGCTTATTTGATACAGTTTGATTAAACATTAAAATTTTTGTGAATTATGAGGTTTCCAGTAGATTTCAATACTTTGTATGATAGCCCTTAGACTTAAGCAGAGCCTGGAGCCCATTTGGTATTGAATCAACGAGTTTTTTTGTGATGTCAGGAGTAATTTTTTGCCATACCTCTAGCAGTGCTTTCATCAGGTCTTGTTTATTAGAAATCTTGTGTTTTCTAATGTTGTTATCCAACAAAGTCCACAGATTCTCAATGACGTTCATATCTGGTGACTGTGCCGGCGGAGACATCAAATGAGGGCAATCCCAAATTGGCCAGGACTGCACAATTCCCGACTTGTGGTTTGGATCGTTGTCTTGGTACAACCGAAATTGGTCGCGAACACCCAGTTTTTTTAGCACTTTGCAGCAAATTGTTTTTGGGTACATCAAGGTACTTTGTTTGGTTCATTGTTTCCTCAATAAACTTTAAATTTCCGACTCCGGCTGCGGACATGCAGGCCCAAACTATCACATTACCACCACCATGCTTCACAGTAGCTTTGAGGTTCTCCTTGTTTAGCTCAGTGTTTGCCTTGCGCCAGACATATGACATTCCGTCGGAGCCAAAAATGTTAAACTTGGACTCGTCCGCAAAAATAACCGTATTCCAGAACGCGGATGGCTTTCCCACATGCTCTTTGGCAAAGGCAAATCGGCTTATTGTATTTTTTTTGGAAATGAAAGGCTTCCTACGAGCTACTCGGACCCTGAAATCATGGTCGCGAAGCACTCGTCGGGCGGATTCAGCACTACATGACTTCCTTAATTCACGATGAACCTCAGTAACCAATTTTGGAGCGGAAATCTTTGTGTTTGCTTTCACTTTCCTTACAATGTATCGTTCGTCGGATACGGTGAAAATATTGTTTCGCGCATTTCTCCTCTTATTTTCTACTCGGTTTTCGTGTAGGAAGCGCTCAATTATGTGCTGCACTGTAGAAACACTCAAACTCACACTTTCAGCAATTTTTCGAACACTTTGTCCTTTTTTAAAGTGGTTTCATACCAACTCGCGCTGTTCAATTGTGGTGCCATGACCCATTTTACAATTTTGGCTCATTTTGGCACTTCCGCTTACAAGATCTTGCTAAAAATTACCTAAGCCAATGTCTAACACAATCAAAAATTCAAGAAACAAAAACAAGACAGATTAACGGTGCGACAAATAGAAGTTTATTCGCATTGAAGTGTCTGTATCAAATAAGCTGTGAGCTGCAATTTGTCTGCGCCAGTGGTATTTCTCTTTTACCGGGCGCCGAAGAATATTGCTGGAACTTTTTTTGTTTGCATTGTATTCGCTAAACATGCATCTAGTCAAATACGTTTAAATTTTTTGGATAGGGTTCTTAATTTCAAAGTTACAGTGATTTGCATTTTCAAATAGTCACTGTATCAAATAAGCTGTGAGCCACTGTATATATATCAGCAAATCGGTTAATAGAAGTAATCTTTGGAGTGGCCGATCCGATTGAGCTGAAATTTTCGCATGTCGTAGATGTATATAGTAGGTAGGTCCATGACTTGTTCGAATTCAGTTATCTTTAACCTTTTGGCGGCGGCGGGCATTTTAGTGAATTTTCAGGTACTCCTATATTTCCAAGCAGTGTAAAATTTTTGTAACCTAAAGTATTGGAAATAAAAATTTATTATGTTTTAGGTTTGCTCATGATAAAGAATTGGAAGTTTTGAGCCGTGTGTGGGTGCTGAGTGCCTAAAAGTGGGCAAGGAATTTTTCTCAAATTTTGATTTGTCATAACTTCTGACAGGAACATTCGATCATCGTGAAATTGATAGAGCGTATTGATGTAGGCTAGAACTTAGCACGCATGGATTTTAAAGACCGTGTGGGTAACCCTGTACCTATGGCAGGCTCTTAAAAAAAATCCTTCAAATCATCGACCTTCCTGAAAATTTTTTGCTTTTTGCCAAAAAACTCAAATCATTGATAAATCTAAATCTTTGTCCATCACGTCAGATTAAAATTTTCCAAATTGCGATTCGCACAAGAACGGCAACCCATCACCAAACTACCTCTATTTTCAGCACTCGAAAGTTCTGTTCACGAGAACTGACGACCGGGTTATCCGATCATAGTGAAATTTACAGGACATGTTAATATTAGCTAGGACCAGGTCTGATAGAAGTGATTTTGAAATGCGGGCAACCCTGTGCCAGTGGTAGCATCTTGAAAAATTACTGAGAAAAAAAACCGGTTTTTGGCCTATAACTTCCGATTCAGCCATCAGATTTTGACGAAATTCATACTTGGATCTTACTCTATTTAACATTTGGTGAAAATTTGGCTGAAGAATTAGAATAGAGTTGCCAGCTATGGTGATTTTTGTCTCCTAAATCTTGCAAATTTGCTCAGCAAAATAAAGCTTTTTTCCCTATAACTTCCGGTCCAGTGTAGAAATCAGAACGAACTTCACGCAGTAAATGAACCTTAATATGAACCAAATGTCGTAGAAATTTCGTACGAAAATCATGAAGTAAATATATTAATTGTTTATTTATACATACAATCTAACTGTATTAATATAAGATAAATTTTTATTACCGGTCATCATTTTGATAACCAGGATAAATTAGAATATACAATATGTATTTCATACATATTGTATACAGTTTATTTTATTTACATACATTTTAATTAAAATATGTATGAAATACATATTGCAATATTGTATTTATATTAAATTAAGTATGTATATATTATATATTATATATATATATATATTAAAATTTTAATATATATATATATATATATGAATATATCGTCGCTGTGAAATCAAACCGGCATATCTGCAAAAATTGAGTTTTTGAGTTTTTGGTATCAAAAAATTCCTTATTTTCCCCTCCATTTTTATGTCGCACCGGCATATCGTAAAGTTTAATAAAAACCCGTCTAATGGTGTTTTACCGCTTTGCATTCACGTGGAAATAGCCCACATGCGAAAACTTTAAAGCGCTCTAGTGAAGAATGTGTATTTTGCAGATATGCCGGTTTGATTTCACAGCGACGATATAAACATTATTATATGGCAGCTATGACCATTTTATAATTTTGTTTAAATTCTTTACTGAGCGATTATGTCATTAGATTTGCAAATGGAAATGATCCTGCAATGAAAATTAACAACAAATATTAACGCTTTAAAAACTTGAAAAGTTTTGAGGGTGGTAACCCTAAAATTCTTTTCACCCGTATAACGTCCAGCGCAGTGATTCAATTGAAACGAAATTTACTGGTTGGGTTTAACTTAACGTGAAGCAGATTTGGTATGTGTTTTGCTTTGCTGCTTACACAGGGTAACTAGCATTAGCCATTTCCGTAAATATTGCACCAACAGATGCTTCAAATTACGTTCTCATATGCAAAGAATTTGCAATAAAAATAAGAAACCAATTTCGAAATTTTCCGATTTTTGAACATTTTTCGGATGGCAGCCTCAAACAACGTTTAACCGCTGAAAATTTCGATAAAATCCTGCGATGAGAACGAAATACAGAGGATAAGTTGATTTGAGTATGAGTTTGTTATGGTAAACTTATTGCTGCTTCGTTCGGACTGCCGAACGGACGCTTCGTTCGGACTACTTCGTTCGGGTTGCCAGCACTGAACATTTTCATCATTTGTGTTATAGTTGAGTTTTGTTGCTTTGGATAAGGAATGGTTGATATGATTCTACAAAACAGTGTTTTACGTCTTTCCACACTTTTTTGTCACTCAAAGAAAATTTCTTCGAAAATTAGTTTTCTAGCGGTTCAGGTGTTTAAATTTCAGCACACACATTTCATATTCAAAAGTATTGGCTTGAGATTTCCTCTTGGAATTTTTATTGTTTATTAGAAAAAATAAAGTCATTCGAAATGGCCATCCTTCGTCTTCACACAGGCTCTGAGTCTCTTTGGCCAAACGTCTATCGCAACACGCAGCTCATATAAAGGAAAATTGTTCACAGTTTCGGCCAGGGCAGACTTGAAGGATTCAATGTTATTTTATCTTCTATGGCTGACCATGTCCTCCAAAACCGTCAATAACTTGTAATCCAGCGGACTCAAGTCAGGACTGCCGAAGGACCATCTGGTCTCAAAAATGCAGGTACGTGCCGCTCAAGCCAGGCCTGAGTCGTTCTGGCTTTGTAAGCCGACGCCGAATCTTACTAGAACACCCAATGCTGGTTTTGGAATATGGTTTCGCTGAGAGGCTTCACAGTATGGTTCTTTTGATGCACTTGTGAGGAGGCTTTCACGTTTTTTTTTGAAAAAAAGAGACAGCTTAGTAGTGGCCCGACCAAACCATGACTGATGCTGGGTGATGGCCTCTCTCGATTCGCAGAATGACTTGCGACGCTTCCAATGACGACCGAGCTATTGAGGTTAACCTGCACGGTGAAGATTTTCTCGGCCATAAAAAGGATGTTTTTTGTAGCTCCCATCTGCGTACTCCATCAACAGCCGCTTGCATTTTTCTCTCTGTATTTTCCTTCAGAGCGGCGGTGAGCAATTTGCCGGTGCTTTATTTGTAGGCCCTCCACACCCAAATCTTTTTTGATGAAGCGGCTCATGGATTTTGCAATCACATACATCTTTCGTGCCATAATGTACATATATAGTAGGGGTAGTATAAAAATATAGATACTATCATAAAAAACTACTCGAGGTTTTCTTGAGAAACTTTGAGTTAGCAGCTAATAAATTTATATTTTGGTAACAAACAGGACAAAAAATGATATTTTCCCCAAGTTCCTGCATACAAGGTTTTCGAAATAAAAAATTATGGTTCATACGAATCTGAGAATCAATTTCCGAAAATCTACATGACTTGCTGTCTCCATATGAAATTTCCATACAAAAATATTCCGCCATTCCGTCATGTTCTCCATTCATAGCTTTTTGGCTTTACACCAATTCTTTCAATTGCAGCAAATACGAAAAAATACTAAAATATTACTATCCGCTTTTTTCAACACCATACACGTACCGACAACTTCAGAACTCTCTGCATCTCAAGCACTTTGTTCAATATCATTCAAATCCTTGTCGAAACACAATACGTAAGATATGTATCGACGTTTTTTTTTAGTGAATATTGAAAGTTTACGAAATTCGATGAATAGTGAAATTTTTGCAATGAATTGAATTTCCACTCACGAAATTCGAAAAGGAATCGGAAATTCAAGTCTGCCGTTGACTGTAACTCTAGCTATGACTTAAGATTTGGAGCAAAAGATGAAATAGAAAGAGTGTTTGTGGCAATGATGATGATGACAACTGCCATGCATTTACGGTTGAGAAGTGTCGGAAAATATGGAAAATCTTTTTATGTGTGTTTTGACAACAGATATCCTTTGGTTTTTTTACGGGATCAGGCGAGAAATGCAAGAAATCATGGACGATATGTGTTTTGGATTTACTTTGGAGCGATCAATGTGAATTTTATTCAAAAGACAGTTGATTTGAATTGAACAGTGTGTCAGAAACGATAGGAATATTTTATCTTGATTGCTTGATTGTATTTATGTAAACATAATTTGAACAGAGCATTTAATCAAAAAGTCAGATTCATTACTCTGCAACCATATCAATTTGCATCTGATTACAGGCGCCAAAAACATGTAAATCCAAATAATTGCAATACAAATCGAATGCATTTTCACAATCCGTATAAATTAGGTGGCTATCAATATTTTATATAAAATGACAGCAGACAATGCATATCTCAATTTAGCTAATTACAATCAACGAAATTTATCGATGATTTCTGAATCGAGCGAACAAAACTCATTTCGTCTGTATATCCGCTGGTTATGCACAATCGATACATCATCTCCTGTTCGTTAAATCGTCGTGACAGCTGTACAGATTTATTGCAGGAAAAATTTGGTATTAATTATTTCCATATCCTAATTTTCGAATTGAACAAGGGGCGAAAGCTAAGGTTTGGTAGAGTGGGGTGAATAAGTGAGTGCGAAATCGGTGACGAGAGTTGGTGTTGCATTATGTTGATTATGATGCTAATAGTGGTCTTACAAGATATGTACATAATTATTGATACGGTTTCATAATTTTTTTTTTGTAGATTTTTTTCAAAGTAGAAATAAACGCTTTCCATAGGAAAACAGCTCAAATATTTCATCAAAATGTAAACTGCGGAAAATTACACAATATACTTTCAACAAGAATTTTCGCTTATCAATGATACATAGGATCTAAACATATTTGAAATAGCATTCACAAATAACATGCTCATGGATTTCGAAAACAGATTATTTTATCATTTTGGTATTGCATGCCACAACAATCCAATGTTCAATGAAACACAAACATTTCGCCCTGATTTTTCCCGTTACATTAACTCTACTCAATATCCTCCATTTATAACCTAACTGAATGAATTGATTTATTCAAATATGTTTCCGTCTGCTAATTTGATTTTTCAGTCGAAATTCAATTCAATTCACTTATCACATCCATCGCATCGTTTCACCACACATGTGACATTATCCTGTCCTAAAATAATATATTTGAAACATCCTCGCAATTTTCATGTCATTTTTAATGAACAGGAAATATCCATGACAATGTTCATTGGACCTTATGAAAATAACATTAAATAATTTACTCAGCCGGTTTGCCCCTCCCAGTTTCTACTTCACTGTTTTTGTTTTGTTTCGATATTTTGGAGCTTGTATAGTTTTTTCGGTCCCATAAATGCCCAACATGATATAATGGCTCTTTCGTTTGTTTTCTATTTGACTGACATGCAGAACTGCATTCACACACTGCAGTCGGTGGGATAGGTGAAGGTTGAACGCGAGCTGGGGGGAAAATGTCGGTGAATAAATTAAAACAAACAACAGTAACAGCAGAAGGATGCATCTCTCCCGAAAAATTCATTTTGATCAGAAATCAGGTCGTAAAAATCAGAGCCAGGCTGACTTGTGTATTGATTGAATATACGGTGCTCTACTTTTAATTCTTTCCATGCAATGAAATATGGTTGATAGTGTGGAACAGAAAGAACGATCCAAGCATAATTGGAGAGATTACAACGTTTCGCGCTGATTTGAGTATTCCTCCGAAGATGTGTGCTTGCAGTGGTGACTAGTTTATGAAATTTTCACAGAGAAATACATTCTCTATGAATAAGTTCTCTCTAGACATGCTAAATTTGCAATTTTTCTGATGAATGTGAATAGTATTCGATAATATTGTTTGATGGGACCTGAATAAGTAAAGAGTTGTAGATGTGAAGTCATTACTGGTTGATTTCTGATGTTACCAAATGGAGTGGACGATTTGCGGTTAGTGATTTGATGATATTGTATGGAGCGATCAAAAAGAAAGTTCAGCTAAAAATTTCAATCTAAGGTCACAATTCCAATCAACAATCAAATCATATGATTCGGAATCAGAATAGAATCAATTGCCAGCAAAGAGGTCTGGCAACAGAAAATTGAACTAGTTTTTGATAGCGACGATAATGCAATTCTACAGGAAGAATACGAGAAGAGTCGACAATCATTTGAATATTTTGCGAACATTAAAATTGTGTTTATAATAAATTTAAAATGACGTTTTCGTTAAATGCTGAGCATGTTAAATATGATTAAGTTAACTTACTTATAAGTACAGTAAACAGTTGAGATTTTACAGCGAACTTTTATTCATTTAATTGGTGTTTCCAATTAGCGCCCAATGTGGGTGCAGATGCTTGGTTTTGCTCAAATAAATATTTTTATTGAAATTCGCTTACAAGATTTTGACTTTCAACTTGGCAAATTTAATGCCTTTCATAGTGAAGCTTAGGAAAAGTTTATGCGATTAAATTTTTTAAGACCATAATTGTTTTTACACTCTTCGCATACACATCGGGTTCAGTGCGTTATCCAACTGCGATTTGTGTTGAATTGTTTATTTTTAGAGAATAAGTTTACTTAAATGTCTTAAAAATGCTGTTTAACCTGATCAACATTTATTTATTTCAAAATTACAATTATTTATTTCAAACAACTTTTGAATTTTAGCAATTTTCAGTAAATTGTTAATTTTTATTGCATTTAGTTGATGTTTATGTCACTGGTTTCAATGAATTTGCATTTTTTCGGTGAGAAGCAAAGAACTATTATCTAAAAAATCGATAGAAATTGTTAAATTTGGAAGGAACATGATATTAAGAGTCTGAAATCTTTCGGAAAATAGAAAAAAATTCAATGAACAGTATCGGTAAGAAAAAACATTTACAAGTGAAACAACACATACTAAATCTTAGAGCTCTGCTGTTAAGAGTTAGTTTGTTTAGTTAAATTGTAAGTTTTCAGCTTGAAAACCTGTGAATTTCAGAGAGAAAATCGTCAACTTTAGCTATTAAATTAATATCTGGACGAAAAAAGCATTTATCTCAAACATACAATTTTGATTAAGGGGCATTGTAATTTTGTCGTCAATTTTGAGACTTTTTGGTACTATAAATTCTGATTCCCGTCTGAAAGACCAACAGAATGGCTTTTGGAAAGTCGTTCAAATACTACAAATCTGAGAGTTCTAATCTCTGGTGTTTTGAGAGAAAGAATACTAAATAGACGCAGTCTACACCAACTGCAATCAGGTTTTCGTCAGAGTTGACCATTCTACCTTAATTTTATGGTTTTAGAAATTTGAACTCACCGCATCTTTACTTAGCTGGCTCAGTTCCTACCTCTGCAATCGAACACAATTTGCAAAATTTCAATTCTCTTCAACCGAAATACTTAGATATCCAAACCCAAAAAAAGTAAATGACTGGGTCAACTCAAAATGCTTTCAAATTCATTTATAAAGAAAATTTAATTTATGGTTAATCATTCTTGCCGATAGATTTTATATTAATTTGTTTAATAGTATTATTAAGTATAGAGTTCTTCGGTTCCGTCCTCAAGTATAGATATTTACTCCGAAACAGTAAGTAACTTAACTAGCATGATTTTCTGAATCGTATAAATCGAGGAAGTAGTAGGTAGCTAGGTAGTTAATCCGTACTGCTTTATCCAGGTCAGCTATTGTCAATAGTTATGTTAGTTGTGTTTCTGTCAGGCTTTTACCAATTATTTCTATTGCGGTTTGCATTTCATCGCGCGAAATGAAGCCGTTTCAGATAATTCGGAAACAAATCAATTCACGATTAAAATTACTTCAAGTGACCAGTCTTGTTTAGTACTCAGTAATATTATATATATATTTCACTTTCACAATAACAATTCTTCTATACCAGTGTTCCCACTCCCAAATTTTCCACCACATAAAATTTCGTCAAAAACTCTATCAATATGGGTAAAAATGTATCAAAAAGCCCCCTTTGTTTTCAAACAAAAAGTACAATTGGGTCGAGTAATTGAAACTATAAATAATAATATTAAAAACCTAGTTTGGAGCTACTATTCTTATTGATTAATATAGAGTCTTATTACAAATTGCCTGCGCTCTTTGTTTTAATCTGTATATTGCCATTAAAATAGAACCCAAAAGAAAGTGGGTTTTTTGCGAATGCACTAAAAATATTTACGAAAATTCGGGTTGCAGATTATTTTTAGGGAAAATTCCTGTTTTAAATTTCTAAAAAAATAAAATAAATAATTCTTCTGCTTAAAAAAGAAGCATGTAGCTATCGAAATACTGATAATTTGATGAATATGATGAATAAAATGATATGTTTTGTCCAAGTATATCATACAGTGGCACCCAAACAATGTTTAGTTTCTTGTTACCCATAATTCCTGTTATCTCTTTTTAAAGCTAATTGGTTCTTTTTTAAATTTCCAACCAAGTTTAATACTATAAACATCCAAACATGTTTATAGTATTAAACTAAAACAAACATGTTTATAGTATTAAACCAAACATTCTCCGGTAAACTATAAACATCCATTAAAGTCAACTTAAAAGGCAGCAGAGGATATTGATTCACCTGAACTGTTTTTAACGAAACTCGGTTTATCCCAAAACGTATCAAGATTCATTTTCTCGATATTATTCAAATAGCTATAAAATTTCAAATTTTCGAAGTCATCACATATTAGATATCTTTCTTAGTTCAGAGTGCAAGGTAGATTGAAGTTGTCAGTTATTAATGCTAGGGAGGAAAGATTTATTAATGCTAGACACATGGAGCAAGATTTCAAAAATTAAATTTATGTATCATTTTGCCATAATTCAGTGAGTTGTTGTATCATTGTATCAAAAATATAAATTTCAAATTAAAATGTATCAATATGATACAAATGTGTTAAAAATGGGAACCCTGCTCACAACTCTACTGAGCCAGAACATTGATTCGACGTTTAGTCTTATTTTCTGTTATAATGAGCACAATCGAAAAACGAAATTCACGAATCTGAACAAAAAACTTATCCCTAAGCAGAAATCGTCTTCTTAATCCCAAGGCGGCAGCCGCCGCTGCCACCGCAAGCTTTATCTAAACCCTAACTATCGAGCAGTCAGCTTCTGCCAGCCTTCCTAGCATTTCGCCACGCACCGGTTCCAACAACCAGCCATTATCGAATTTCAGTTGTGCCCATGCTGCACAGCACATGCAGCCAGCATCCAAAATTTCCAGTTTCGCTGGCCTGATAACGCATCTGATGCATGTATTGTTGCAAATTAGCTGCGCTCAGGACAGCGAATCCGTCGCTTCAGAGTCAAACATGCAGCAATCAAATGCATCAGAAAACCTGTTTTGGATGGCAATATAATACATTTGATCGTCGCATGCAGCATTGCATTTGCAATTTTTGTTTGCAAAGTAATGTTTGCAACAATCTGATTTATTTCTTCTCCAATCTAAGCTTGATTCACTTGATCATTGATGCAAAGCTTACCAGCTCTTCCTCAACATTGATAAATGCTAGGTTATAAGTGGTTTTCTTGAAAATGCACAGTTACACGCAACACATACTTCCTCGGCAATAATTTTTCGCTCGGTCTTGGATGAGAAACTCCGTTTCGCCTATGACGAAATCCATTCTCGTGCGAAGAAACAGCTAGCCTTCATTGCAAGTCGTGTCAAGGAATTTCGTAAAATGTGAGCCAGAAAATTCTTATAAACTTCACTTGTACGCCCTATTCTCGAATTCGCTTGCATTATTTGGAATGGAGGTTTTGAAATCCACATTCACAGTCTCGAGCCCATTTTTACGTTTTGGCTTAAGAGATCTAATTCGGCTTGGGTCATCTAAACTTACCGTTATGTGCACCCAAAGAATGGTGATATCCACGTGTTTCGCATTCGACGTCATTAGAAGCGCTATTCGATTTGATTTCCCGAATAGTAAAATAGTAAAATCCTATAAGGGACACCAGATCACCAGATTTCTGAAAGAATATCCAGATTCCACAGAATATGCAGCTAATGAGCCGCTAGATAGATACAGCAGGAAATTTAAGGATTTTCAAGTTATCCTTCAGACTCTCCTGTTTCTCGACCATTTGCACTCCCCAATCTTAAGTAAAGTGTGCTATTTATTTTGTTATATATTCATTTTTATTTATTTTCTTTTTTTTATACTTCATTCTTTTTTCCATTTTGTTTGGTATTTTTATGTCATTTGCACCATGCTTGGTGAATAAATAAAATAAACAAAATTATCGTGGAGTCACTTGGTGTGAAAATAAGTTTTGCTCCCGCTATTGTTTAGGAATCTCTGAATAACCACGGCAGGATTTGGATTTGCTGCTAAGTCTAAAAGTTACTAAGTCCAAGTTCGACTTGACTGCTCCAGTATCAATGTATAGAGGCAAAGTTGCAAAGTTTCTTGTTGATTTTTCCTTGCAAATTGTGCCGATACAGCCAGGAGACTGTGATGATGTTTCAAGGGTTGACAATTCCACGAACCACCCATGAGACTCAGCTCCTCCGAAAAAGATACAGCGATGAATGCCAAACTAAACTCGTTCTTTTGTCGTCTTTTGCTGCACACTCTTGGTTAAATGTCGGTCATTTTTCACGGCCATCGCACTTCATGTGCCCCTTCTGTTTACAGCTCCAATATTCCAGAGCACTGCCTGTCACTGATTTTCTGATAATATAAGCTCTTTGACACACGTACTCTTCATACACTCCACGGACTCTAACATAGCTACGTGACATTGCTGATTCCTAGGTTAATACATATGCCAAAGCATCTTTGACGCATCCGCTGGCCGAAGTGAATGAATGAATCAATACATGTATCCTCCGCTATTTCATCTTGATGCTCGAGATGTGAAGTAAGTTAAGCCAAAACTGTTAGTCTACAGCTCCTCTTATTGACACCACTAGTTTAGTTGAAGGTTTGTAACATTCAGCAATTTTCTTAACGAAAATTGACGGTCACTTACTTTTGAAACTCCCTGCATAATAATATAATGTTTCCAGCTTAACCCTGGAATCTAGTTGTAATATTCCACCTATCAAAACTGCTATTAATTCAACCAAGCAAATCAATCCACTTGAAAATCCGCTAGCTTTGCGGTCTGGTGAAAACTGAGAAGCGTAGTGGGTCTGTGTCGATCAGAATAGGCGGAACAAAAATCATGGTACGGGATAGCCAAAAATCAAAGTGCCAGCCCATGCCTGAAAGCTATTTCTGGTTCCTTACCTTTGGTCCTTTATTGTGTTGAATTACGGCTAGTATAACTACATTGACGGATGAATTACACGTAGCGTCCTACTATTTCTGGAAACTAACCGATTCCGTTTTTAATGAGCCATCCCAGTCGCGTAGAGCTAGCAAAGCGGAAAACTTGCATCCCTCGGGGTCGCATTAAAGGATGCTCCGCTTAAGCGGAATATGGGTCTTAACGGCTATATCTAGGGTACCCTGCTCCCGGGGCACTTCTTTTTTTTATTCGCCTCGTTGATGGTCTGCCATCACCAACCATCGTATCAGTTGATCAGTTCAACTCTAGATAATCGTTACACATTTTCGATCGCTCCACCAGTTGCATTCTGTAACAACTTCAAATAATTTTTTTAGATGCTCCAAGATGTTTATCCGTAGAAAATGCCACTTAGACTCTTCTGGCGGCAGTTGAAACAATATCCATATTTTTGGCACGATATATGTTTTTCAGGTAGTACCGAAAATCGCTTGAATAAATATCTACTGTTTCGCTTTCGTGGTCTAAAAATCTAACTGTTGCTTAACTTCAGCCACCCGTTGCTTATTTTGTTTTAGACTGGTTTGATTGCTCCTTGATGTCTGTTCCTTGTTGTTTAGGTCTGCAGCTTGCTACTTCATATCGGATACCATTTTAAGCAACAACTCCATTAACGGACTTTTCTTCACGCAACCGTTTTCTTCCTGAGCATGGTCTTGGCTCGTTTGATCGTCTGGATATTCAAACGCTTCTGGATTGATGACTCCCGTTTCCAAAGCTTCCCTTAATCGTGATAGCAAAGTTGCTTTATTCCCAATTATCAGCAAATCGCAACTTCGCTAATGTTGATAGGATTACTTATTTTGGCATTCTTTTTTTATTCCACGCTGCTTCACATGACGATCGTCTACACTCACAGTAGACATGATCTTCGAAAATTTTCTTTTTCCTAACTAGTTCGTATGTAAAGTTTGAAGTTTTTCTAATCACAGCTCGAAAATATGTTGAAAGTATTTTGTGAAAAAGAAACCCACTTCTGACACCAATTGTGATGTTTTTCTAACAGTATTGTCTGTAGACTCATTATCGTCTTCGCCAACGGCATCCCTTTTAATTAATTATTCATAGTATGCATACTTAGTAGGATATACGCAGAAGTATGTAAGAATTGTAGTCTGCAGAGTGAATGGATCTCTACGTCTTTGATTTTTTTTTTGGGTCCAGGCTTCAGTTCAAATCATTTGAACGGCTGAAGTGTATTTTAGCTATAGATCATGTTGCAGACATACGTAGCTGAAAAGCTTATTATTAGCGAAACAGTTTTTACTAAATTTGTATTTTTTCAAGGAGTATTTGATGTCAGTTAGGCATCGGAGAAGTATGAGCCGCTAGACGGTAGACTATGATAAATATATACCATCTGGTATTTTCAAACAATTTAAGAAAGTGGCCGGTTACTAACCTTTAAGTTCTTATCATGCAAGGAATGAAAATTGTTGCATCCTTCTCATGGTAGTTTACTCAAAAAAACATTCTTCATAGCATCATAGCTATCGTCTTTTGTGAATATTAATGGTGCAGAGATTATTTATCAAACTTTTTACATAAGCTTCTTTTCGTAGAAACTTCCACAGACACCAAACAATTTTAATAGTTCCAAATAAATTTAAACTGTGCACCAAAAACGCATGCCAGCTTCTTGCCTACAAACATATATCCTCCTCCTAGCCACATATCTCCGTCTCCAAGCCTTTTTTTCTTCTTCCATTCCCGACAACAGCGAAAAACTTTAAAGCCTCTCCCACAACAGACAAAAACTAAACCAGTTACCAAACGAGAAATTTCGCTAGCACCCTCATCTGATCTCGGCGAAAAAAACTTTTCTGTCTCTCGCACGAGTTTTACCTTTAGCCATAGTATATGTATTAGCATCAGAAGTTGGTAGCATTTGTAGTAGCTATATAGCTTGGGTGTTAAACTTAGATGATGGCGCATACTTAATGTAGAAAAAAATGTGTGCGAGAATCGTGGCTAAAGCAAAACAAAATTTGAAAAACAAGAAAAAAAAACGCAACGGGTCTAAAAAGTACCGGCAGGATTGTACTTCCTTGCAGAAAGTTTAAATTGTTCAAGTTAAAAGCATTTATCTAAAAACCGAAAGCAAAGTTTTGTCGGATGACGATGTTTGCGACGAAGACGACAGCAAAGGTGGCATCAGTGCCGACGAGATTGGAGAATGGAGGACAATTGTGTTCGAGTGGGTTACGATGAGCAGTTAGAAGCTGCGTTCATATGAAAAATTCAACTTTGCACATGCATCCAGAAAATTTTTCTCTCACAGTTCTGTGAATAGTCTGGTGGTTTTGGCAAAGTTCAGATGTAGGTTGGCCAGGATTCTCGTGAAGAACATAGAGGTGTATATAAGGATCGTGTGCACTATTTCGCTTCATTGAAGTCGTCGTCGTTGTCGAGGAGTTTGGTCCCATATTTTCATCGACAAGAATGATAGGTGAAAATATAAAAGCTATCGTATGTACTCGGTATGAATGCAGGAAAATATAATCCTTGAATATTTCAGGATGAGCGAATAACATGAACATGTATGCATCTATCCAGCAAAGAGCAGACTGTATAAGGCAAATTGGAAGGGAAGCTTTGTAGAATCGAGCGTGGTTTTGGCTTGGCTGTTCTATTTCGTCGGCATAAAGAACTCAGAATGTATGAAGAGAAATTGAATCCTGACAAGATTTATTTGGTTTGGCTGGTCAGTTGTCGTTAAGTCGAAATAGAGCCATAACTTGTGTGATATGCTGATGGTGACTATGAAAATGGTTTTGCTGGTTTTCGGCGGAGATAAAGAGTGGCGTCTGGAAAACTATTTGAATTATGTTTGGTGAAATGGACAGCAATTTCGTTTAAATCAATTTCGTTTGTGGAATTTTTCCGTGAGAATATTTGCCAAAAATTGGGGTTTGATTTTATTATAAATTTAAATTCATTCAAAGTTCGTATGGTTCAGTGATTCAAACATAGGAGGCTCACGTGTTTGTGATTCGAGCCTGATCCTGTGAATTGAGTTTTGTCGTCATTGTTTCATTACAAAAATAGCTTGCGTTTTTTTGCGTTAGTATCTTCAATTTTTGGAAAATTTCCATTTTTGTGTAGGTCATCATTATTATTTCTACTTTTTAAACAAAAATTGGTGAAAAATCTGATAGATAGTGAATAAGATTGAAGACTGTATGATAAGAAAAATATAGGATATTCTTATATCGGTCTACGTATTTAAACGAAATTAATTCGTGTAAAGAGAAAGATTCGCATGGATAGTTTAGAGTCAACGTGTCAAAAACTTTGCAAAGAAGTTGTACGGCGTTCGCCACACCATCCTGTGTCTTCAGTTGGGTGATATTATCCCAGCTTTCAGTCATCTGCTATCATAGGGGGAATGCTTCAGTGTGTTAATTGAGTCGGATGAGCCAAAGTTTGGGTGGGTGAGCCTGTATCAGTGTGGCAAAAGGTGCCCACAACCTGTCTTCAGACAGCTAGTCCGGATCTTAAACAGGCCTTGACAGGACAATCTTCCTTGTCCGAGAGGGGTAACGTAATTAGTATCTAGTTCTGTGAAAATGTGAGAAGCTTGTGAGGTCTTGAACCTACACAATATTTCAAAACCGAGAAAAACTATCACACACGTTAACGGTATTTGTCATTTGTTGGATGATATAATCCGGTAAATTTTTAAAGCAGATGTGTGTTATTTTGGTAAATCCAAGTCATTTTGTGTATAAAGTACATTTTTCACATGCTCTATTTTTAATGATTTTATGCAGTGATTCTTCTTGTCATATTTGACAAGAGATTGCTGGCTCCCTTCTTAACTTCTTCATCCATTTCTCATCTTAAAACTCTTTCAGTGATTTCGTCTTCTGTAACTGCAACTCCAGTGCATCAACAAAGGCGTCAGTTTTTCTTGTGCTGTCTTTTTTGAGGCTTTTAAAACCTGTCTTATTTGAGGCAAAAATTGCTGATATAGCCAATTGGTTCAATTGTCTAAAATATCTCCTAATGCACCAGAAGTACTTTTTCCAGTTTCCATGATTCGAAAAAAAAAAATTGTCTTCATTCGTTCCTACTAAATAGTGAGATTCGACAGCTTATAATATTTGTGAGCCGGTTCGCTTCTCTTTCCATGGTAGGATCATCTGTGCTCTCACCTTAGCTTTTCTCCATACTTGGGTTCTTCTTATTGTTAGCTCTTTAACGTTTCTTGGGAGTTCACTAGATTTATTAGCACGTATCGAAGTTTCAGTTGTAAAATTTGCACTTTTATTGCTGTTTCAATGCGTCTGCCAGTTTTAAATGTTTCTTGGGGGTTTTCTCTCCCACAGAATACTAGAAAACATGCCAGTTGTCACCTTATAACGGAAAGGATCGTTTATGCATGTTTGTTGTTAAAAAAGTACCGGCCTATAGTCGGATGACAGGTCGTCGAGCAATTCGGTCCTCACATTGTGCTGATCCTTATGTGACAGTTATGGGCTACGTTCAAAAAAGGGATTGCTCGCAATGTACAGACTGATGTTATTATCTGTCACAAATCTGTTCCGGATAGTACCTCTTGGCTTAGTAGTCTTGCGAGCCAAGAGTTAATAGTTAGAGTTCAAGCATAATGCTATGAATCTTCTCGGTCAACTAGTTTACTGATATCTTGGGGAAATTCTCGTTAGCCAGGCAGTTTGTAAACAGAAAACACTCCAAACTCAAAGAATTGAGTGTGTACTTTGAATGCTGTTGCATCGATTTTGTTTAGCGTAGGATTTTAAATATGGCGGCGGATTATATTTCTTCTCATAAGGATAGTGGTTATAATTTTTCTACCCGTAACTTTAGCATTCTTTTAGAAAGCAAATCTAGAAAAATAGAGAGTGCGGGCCATCTCTGTTTTTCTAACTTTGTTTTTCAGGAATATTCCGTGAATGAATACGATGTCAACCTTGCTCGTTTTGCATTTCAGAATAAAAATATGGCTCCAAAATGACATTAGATGTGTTTTTAGTGGAAACAGTCTTAGCAGAAAATGCTGCAAACATTCTTTACAGCATTTTCGCCATCATATTGTTCATTGTCACTTGAAATGTGTAACTTAAAGATGTTCGGTTCCTAGCAACCTATGCGAATGATTTTTTGATCTTCTTTGCTTGCTTAGTACATCTTCAGTAGCCGGCTGGGTATTCCTCATCGCAGTTTACACAGTTAATTTTTTCATCGTTTTGCTTAATGCATTACGAGTGGTGATATAGACCATTGGATTTGACGCATTTGGCCAGTCCAGGATAATTATTGGCCACGAGGCTGAATTCCTTGTCAAACGTGGCATCGTAAGTATTCACTGTATAGTTTTTATGCTTTTACTGTAAAAATCACTGGACAAATTGCCTTAAAATTGTTAAAGTCCCTCTCTTTTCCAAGAAAAAAGGTTTTTGTTTGTTTGAATTCGCCGTTCTTTATTTTAAGGAGAGAAAACAAGGTTTCAATTGTTCCTCAAAGTTTTCATTTATTTCAGCTAGGCAGAGTTTATATAGACCTCTGATTAACATATTAAGAGGGCTCGGAACTTGAAAATCCTGAAAAAATTAAAAAAAAAAACAGTTAGTGGGCTTAAAAAATTCTACAACTCTTTCTGCACATTTTGCTACTTGTCCCGTTTCAAAATTTCAGTTAGAATTATTTAATTTTTAATTTATTATTTAAAGCGTTTGAGGTGATTAGAGAAATTATGGTTGTTTGATGTGAAGGCATGGTTCTTTCGTTACTTTGCTAAATAAAAAAAAATAGTACACTTATAATAAGGTTACAAACTGATTGTAAACACGTTTGTGAACGACATTTAGCGAGTAGATTGCAAAAAGATAATCTGAAAATCGAAAATTGACGCGTCATTGGTCCAGGTTCTTTCAAACGCTTCTCCTAAAAATCACGTTTTTCACCTTTAGGAAAACAGATCTCAAGTAAAAATCACCCGATTTGTATGAAGTTTGGTACAGATGTTCTACAATAAATTTTCTATGCCCTAACGAAGCCAATTTAAAAAAAAATTAAAAGTGAAAATGTTATATTGCATTCAAGTTGCGAAAAATGACTACAAAATGTAAGTTCTTATTAATAATTCCCAAAACACTATGCTGCTAAAAACTCCCGTCAAGACATAGACAGTAACTTCAAAAATCAGTTGTCCAAATTAAAACAAAAATGATTGAGCCATTCCCAAGTTCTGTCTTCCTAAAAAAACGCCTGTTTTGGATGGCGGAAGGCAAATAGCGAAGTCTTGTAATGTTTTTTTCTTGGAGCAGGAGACAGGTATGATAGTCTATCTAATCTACCATAAGTAATTTAGTAAATTTCTTTTGATACCAGAAAAAATTCACACAACTGATAAAAAGTGCAGCCATCACAAGGTGCAATCACCTTAAAGCCTAAGCTCAAAAATGACACATGCATTTTCAGCTTACTGCGGATAAAATGTTTGCAGGCTGTTCTATTTATGAATTTTTGTCAGCGTAGCTTGTTTAGACTCACTTATGCATGAAATTTAAATGTAAAATAAACTTTTGTTTCTATTTGTGTGAAAATGCTTGAAACTGAGAATTATTTTCGAGAATAAACAGATATCGAATAAATGCGCCCAATATGGGCAAAGAATTGAATGTAAATTTTTTTAGCATCTATTCGTTCGTGTCAGTCGCAAACATTAGTTTGGTTAATAAGTGAATATTCAGTGTGTTAAAATGTGGCTTTCAACTTTTATTTTATCAAATCTAAAATAAAATAAAGTCTATTTACTTTCGCAAAAGCAGAGGTACAAACGGTTACAAACAAAAATCTTTTTTTTTTTAAATATACAGCCAAAACTTTCGTCCTTTGAAGCTTTTCATTTTCTTTTATAAACAATGCATTCAATTTCTCTTCAAACTCATCTCCCGTCCATACCTCTCTATCTACACATCAGCCTAGTATACAAACCGGACCGACTTGAACTAACTTGGGTTGAAACGGATTGAAATGAAACTTCAAAGTAGGTTTTAGGTGCGACTGGATTAACCGAATAAAATTCAGCCAGTTCTACTAAAGTGAAGTATGTCGGATCGAAACGTCACATATGTATATGAATAGAACTCAAGTGGGCTTCGAATTTTTCAATCCTATATCCCTCGTTCCCAGAACGAGCGATTGAGGATTGAGGATGACTAATTTTGTTAACGCCAAAGTCAATCCAATCCGGTAAAATTTCCTGATCAGTTCGACTTATACCAACCAAATCAATTCGGTGCGCGTATACAACATGGTTTGACTAATCCTAATCCACTTTGAAACCACATTGTATACGATGCTATTTTTTTTCTTATTCATTTCCTTCGAAATTACTTTCAATGTCAATAATACATCCTCGGCACAGGCAACATTTAAACAAAAAATCTTAGCACGTGACTTACACACTCGAAATAATTCTGAGTAATAGATGTAACGCTCTGTACAATGTCCTTTCAACGAAAAATGACGAAAATAACACCATAAAACAGAGCGAGAGAGCATAGATAAAAACACACCCAAAAGACACCACGTCGAATGAAATGGCAAAAGAAACAAGACTGAATTCATGAAATTCACCAAAAATTTACGAAATTTTCGCGATGAATATTTCAAATCACGTACTTACACTTGTCGGCAATAAAATGTTCAAGGACTTTTCAACTTAACTCCATTTACTGTACGGGCACTTGCTCAGACTGTTTCACATCCCTCGTATGGACTTTTTACTTTACACAGATAAAGTTTCAAAAGTATGTACGCGTGAATAAAGTTAATATTATGCTGGGAGTTGTAATTCAGATTCACAATGTGAGATAGAGATTTGTAGACTCCTATTGGCTTAAATTGCTGTTCCGCTGCGTAAAGTTATGAAGAAAATCGTTTAGGTTTTGAGATTCGTACTGGGATTTTAAAATGTTAATGTTTTGAATAAGCTTTTTCTTAAAGACAATTATAAGAAGATATGAATAATAGAATTATTTTTTTCCCAGGATAAGACATATGATATCTCCACGGTTATTAAGAGTATGGCAGCGAAAAATAATATTTCTGATGACATGTTAATTCAGCGAGAAAGCATCCAAGTACTACTTTTTGGCAGAAGCCAAGTGTTGATATGTTCTGTAATTATTTTCAACGTGTCACAGACTTTGCAATTGAATCTAAATTCAATATTCAAATTCCACTCTTTCCTCGCTACTACTTTAAATAATTTTCACCCAAAATTCATCTCCTCCCCCAAGACACGTTGCGAACGAAATTTCCTGAAACATGTCCGTGCACTTGCACCTCATCAAAGCGAACGAACGACAGCTTCCGATTACTAACTTGGCACTGTTACATCTCCTCGATAATCCTCAAAGAAAGAACTGAACATCTTTACGCGAAAATACGACACGAACATGTAAGTACACATATCCACTTGGAATGGGAAAATAGTGCGGTTGCATAAAATGCATGTAGTTACATATTGGCAAGTAACTTGCACCACGGACTGATATAGAGAGCTCACTTGTTCTCATCCACGCCACGACATCAACACTACCACCATCACAACGACGATCTGCACATTTCGTGTTAGATTGCGAATTAGATATGCAATTTGCAAAATTCGAATTATGTAGATGAGAACCAGCAGCGTGTAAGGTGAGGAGTAGCTTAGCTAGCTGTACACGAGGCGTGTATGTGGCAAAATGTAAATTTGCGTCAAGGAAAAGGCGACAAGTAGGAATGTATAACTCGAAGAGCTACACATAGTTAAATTACAAGAGTGGTGGCCCGGGTCCGGGCAGGAAGGTGTTGCGGAGAACAGAAGACATTGATGCATTAGTTGACTGCAATTTCAAGTAATAACATGTGTTAACAATTTTCACGTTTTGTGAAAGCATCGATGATGAATAATGAGTTGTGTAAGGGTGTGAAATTTAGAGATATATGAACATGATCTATGCTCTTAGCGCAGAGTTGAGATATATTATTAACAATATTACAAATGGCAATTATGTAACCAGTAGTTAAAGTTGCATGAATAGATTGTCTGACGTTTATATACATATGTGGCTTAGCATTTATAATATTTTTCCAATTTCGAAAATTTTCAGCAAAAATTTTTCAATATTTAATGAAATAAAAAAAAAAAATCTTTGATTCCCAAATCATGAGTATACTTGTTTTAGTAAATGCTCTGCTCATCTATATTCAATAAAACTCGTGCTCAATCACGTAAAATTTTTAAATTCTCCTTTGAAATATGTTTTTGAAAGAACATTCATTATGCACAATTCCAATATGTTTCGATTTGTGATAACTCCTGTCAAAAGCATCAAGTCAATTAACTAATAATCAATTAATGCTTATTGAAAATATACCATACTGATTTTTGGTGAATATAGGGCCAACTT
This sequence comes from Nemotelus pantherinus, assembly GCA_963978885.1. Lineage (NCBI taxonomy): Eukaryota > Metazoa > Arthropoda > Insecta > Diptera > Stratiomyidae > Nemotelus > Nemotelus pantherinus. Next base: position 66,812,970 of record OZ022266.1, on the reverse strand, counting down.
TGTCACTAAAAAAAAATTAATCATCGAGTATCAACATTCTCAAACGTTGAAAAAAATTTTGAAGGCGCTAAGCGTTTTTACTAATCGGAGGATTTCCTGCAACATCTGCTCCATCACGTGCATGCGGTCCATCAGTTAATGCTAACCGAAATTGCGTTGCATGGTTTTTCCCAGCGCTGGATAGTTACACTGGGTTTTTTTTTCAATTATTTCTTTTCAATTATAACTTCAGGCTCCTAACACTTCCAACAGGTGACTCTGTTTTCATGGGATGTGCTGCTACAAGACAATGATGCCGACCAGTTTTGCAGTCAGTTTGGTTTAACGTTAGTAGGAAATGAGTAGCTGCGAGGTCGTTTGAACCCCACATGTTTTTCGTTAATCTGCAGGCCTGCCCCAGCTGGCCGAGGGTATGCGGGAACATACACGAGACTTGGATCGTAATGACATCAGCACTGGCCACAACTTTGAGTTTTCTGCTCTATAACCTGTTTGAAATTATCTTACTCACCAGATTCCAGAAGAAAGAGGATATAACTTATCCTTGCGCAGTGCCTCTTTGAACATTTCTTCTAATTTGCACATCCTGTGTACCCAGCTGCAGATGGCATAGTGATTGTTCATTGCGTGGAGGTTTTTCCATAATATCTGTTGTATGAACATTTTCAATGACACCCTTAATGTCCAAAATGGTCCTTAGAGTGTACTCTTTATAATGAAGTAGTTATTTTATTTCAAGAACTACCCTGTGGAGAACCGTCTCAACAGATCTCCTTTTTGGATAATTTAAAGTCGTAGTCTCACTCTAATGTGGATATCTTAAAACCTTTCGAATACTTCGATACTTGCTCACGCGTTTCTACATCGCAAAATCTGCATGTTAAAAAATATTTAACGTAGTTTTTAGAAGTGTATTGCAGTAACTACCTATTTATTTATAGCTTTTGCATATTATGAATCATCAGCGAAAATCCTCAGTTTCAATTTACATACATTACACGTAGAGCAAGGTATTTTTACTAATGTTCGAAGAAGAACATTAGTATTAAAATCACTTTGGCCAAAAATTCATATTTCTATATATATATATATATATCATCAAAAAATTTCAGTGAAAAAATCTCAGGAACGCGCCATCCGATTGAGCTGAAATTTTCAGGACACATTAGTGTATATGCAGAATAGTGCCAGGTCTCACAAAAAGTTAATAATCTTTAACCCTTTGGTGCCGGCGGCCATTTTAGTGATATTTTTAATATACCTATTATTCCGTACACAAATAATTTTTGCAAAAATAATGTTGACGAAATAAATTTCGAATGTCTTTTACATGTGAATCGGATAATTTTTTGGAATTTTTTAACCCCATGTGTGCACTGGGTGCCTAAAAAGAGAACGGGAAAACTTGAAAATTTTTAAATTGCGATAACTTTTGATAATGAGCGTGCTGGCAACCCTGTAGCTAGGGCAGGCACTGAAAGTGAAAACCTCCAAATCATCGTCTCTCTTGAAAAAATGCCGCTTCTTCAAAATAAAGCCACTCATATGTAAATCTTGTGCTTTGTTTACATAGACAAAAAATAAAATTTGATATGGTATAACGGGCACGCCTGGTAACCCTTGCCCAATTTACCTATATTTTTAGCATAAAAAACTTCTGTTCACGGAAACTCACGATCCGATAAGCAGAATTAATTGAAATTTGCAGAATGTATTGGTCTTAAATAGGACCAGGTCTGATAGAAGTGATTTTGAAATTTGGACGATGCTGTGCCAGTGGTGCCATCTTGAAAAATCACTAAAAAAGATAACTGCTTTTAGCCCTATAAATTCTGATTGAATCGTTCGATTTTAACGAAACTCACACAGTAGCTGGACCTTACTTCAAACCACGTTTGGTAGAAATTTGGTCGAAAAATTCGGTTGGAGCTGCCAGCTATGATAATTTTGGTGTCTTAAATTTGAAAAAATTAAAATTTGGAAGTGAAAACATTCAAACCATCGAATATCCTAAAAATGTCCGTTTCTCACAATAAAACCAATCTGTATACAAATCTTATGCTTTATCTACACGTTCAAAGTAAAACTTTGGAAATTTCATGTCGGACAAGAACGGTAACCCTTTCCCAGCTAACCTATATTTTTAGCATCAAAAACTTCTGTTCGCGGGAACTCACGAATCAATAATCAGATACAATTGAAATTTACAGAATGCATTGGACTTAAGTAGGACCGGGTCTGATAGAAGCGATTTTGAATTGTAGGCAACTCTGTGCCAGTGGTGCCATCTTGAAAAATTACAAAGAAAAAAAACTGCTTTTTGCCCTATGAAATGTGAATAAGTTACCAGATTTTCATGAAATTGACACAGTAGCTGAACTTTACTCTAAACTCTGTTTGATAGAAATTTGGTTGAAAAATTTGATTGGTGCTGCCAGCTATGGTAATTTTTGTGTCTTTGGTTTTGAAAATTCGATCAGGAAAATAAAACTTTTTGCCCTATGACTTCCAGTGCAGTCATGAAATCAATACGAATTTCATACAATTGATGGAACCTATTATAAACATTATTCAGGCCAAATTTGGTTGAAAAGCCACGATAGGGTTGCCAGCTAGTGTTGGTTTTGTGTTTGTTTGCAATATCTTTATTAAGCGGTTTTATCGTAGAATTTTCAATTGGTAATGATATTGTAGTGACAATAAACAGCAAATATTAAGTATTCGATTATTTGAAAAAACTCGCTGCAGGTAACCCTAAATTTCTTTATACTCCTATAACTTCGAATGTAATTAAACAACGTGAAGCAGATTTGATATATTCTTGGCTTTGATACTGGCGAAAGGTTGCCAGCACGAGTCGGTTGTGCTACTTTTGCATCAATAAATGCTTACAGTTAGTATTCATACCGGAAACATTTACAATGAAAATAAATAACCGATGTTTCAATTCCCAAAGTTCTGCAAATTTTTCGGATCGCAGCCTCAATTACCAACTTCAATTACAGTGCTGCAGGCACTGAGCATTTTCTTCATTGATGTTATATGAAATGCTGCTTTCAAAATTTTGTGAAATAAGCAACTGATAACGAATATAATTAACCTTGTTTTGCTCTCATAAACGTTGAATTTCATGCCAGTGGTAATATCTGAAACCTTCTACCATATGAGTTATAATGCATTCTTGAGACCAAAGTAAAACGTGGCATTTGAAACAGTTTGGCCGTGATAAGCAGCTCATGTGGTGGAAAATGCACTCAAAACCTGCACGATTCTTATACTGTTCTTCGAACATTAGTGTTTCTAGCGGTTCAGGTGCGCTGGATTTTTTAAAGTCTCAGCCTGTCTGTTACGCTTTCATGCCTAAACCGCATCACCAATTTTGATGAATTTTAATACAAGCATAGATGGGACATACGAAAAGAAAATAGGTTACTCGAAGTACTAATCCTGCGCAGACGAAGTCTCGGGCAGAAGCTAGTGATTTATAAATTAAATGCATTGTCTACACAATCAGTTAAACATTTTTAAATTGTTCAGCCCACAAAAACGGCAACCATTAACGAGATTTCTGGTTGCAAAATTAGGGCATAGTTGGCAGGCACAATAATTTTAGTCATTTTGGCATAAAAAGATGCTACTAATAAATTGTCGCGTTATAACCATTCTCCAATGAAAATAACAGTATATCTTCGCCATTAATTATTTTTACCGCATCTGCTTGTACCCTTTCTGCTTGTTTTATAATCCTTCAGAAGTCGAATCATTAATGCTGTTTCTTGATGATTACAGTGTGCGCCTCTCCATCCTGCAAATTACTTCTCTTGAGTCACGCCGAGTGTTTTTCGTTGAGTGCTTCAGTTTTAAGAGGTTGGTCCACTGTTAAACTGTTCCAAATGAACTTTTTTTTTAAACAGCTACAAAAAAAAACTATTCAAGATATCGATTTCATCAAGATATCGATCGGACTTTGGACTGAACTGTCAAAGTGATTGGACGTGTGTCGGAACAGCTGATTTTTAAAAAATTTGGAACAGCGCTTTAAAGCACTTTTTCGTAGAAAATTTTTGCAGTTTGTGAATTATTAGTGTTGTGATAATTGGCGAAAATCCGGATTTGGGTGACTTTTTCCTATTTCGTGCCATTTATATGTTCTTGAGTTTAATTTTATTAACTGTTTTTCTGAAAATTGTGTGGCTGTTATTTTTGAACGGGTGTATGAGTGGTGTGTGCCAGTGCTAAAATTTAACGAAAGATTTTAGCTTTCAGCGAACTAGCATCAAAGCTCACTGGGCAACTTTCAAGTAGTAGGGGAGAGCCGCCAAAATAAAAACCAGATGGCTAATACAGGTGACAAATGCGGAAAATGCAAAAAGGTAGTCACTGATACCATGCCAGGTCTCCAATGTGAGGGATTTTGTGGTGATAAATGGTATCACACACAGTGTGTTAATATTGAACCGAAGGAGTATGAGGCAATTATGAAGCTAGGTAATAAAGTAAAATGGTTTTGCAAAAAATGTGACTCACTTTTTAAAAAAAACCGTGACGACCGAATCGCATCTCAAATTGATTCTGCGATGAGATTGATGCTCGACTTAAAAACGAAAGTCGATAAGCTATCAAGTACAGTCTCAAAAGAAACTGCACCTATTTCATATGCTGAAATTGTCAAAACTAATTCGGCCAATGTTGAAGAGAAGAAGAAATTTAATAAAGGGATAATAATCAAGCCTAAGAAGAACCAGGACGCGAGTATTACTATGGAGGCGATTAAATCTAACATCAAGCCAGTAAAATTAAAAACCCCAGTTCAATATACCAAACATCTGCGTGATGGAGGGATTCTCATTAAGTCGGACACCCAGGCAAACACGGATATTTTATTGAAAAACGTGCATGAAACCCTGGGAAAGGATTATGATGTTCGAGTGACCAAGCAAAGATTGCCTCGCTTAATTATTAAAGGGTTGGATAAAAAATTTTCCACGCAAGAATTAATGGATGAAATATCGACCCTTAATCATTCGATTGACACCAACGAGAGATTTGAAGTTGTCTACACAAGGCAAACTTTAAAATCGAAAAAATGGATTGCCTTCATTGAAGTAGGTGGAAAGCTTTTTGAAAGATTGGTAAACCAATACATAAATATTGGCTTCGGGTCCTATTATGTTGATGAAGATCATAACATCATGCGATGCTTTAAATGCCAAGGCTACAGCCACAAGACAACAAATTGCCCATCAAAGGAAGAATCATGTGCGAAGTGTGCCGGGAACCATCGGACCAGTACATGCACTGCAACAACAATAAAATGCATTAATTGCTCTATAAAAAAACATCTACATACGCAGCACCGTGCTGACAGTTTCGAATGCCCAGAATTAAAAAAGTTGATTTTGATAAACCAAAAAAAAACGAATTATGGTTATTAGTTCAAGTACCATCAATAAAGCTGAGACGTTAAATATTGTATATGCAAACATCAGAAGCATTCGGAACAAGATCGATGACATAAATGTCTACCTTTCTTCCGGGAATGATATTGATATATTAGTTTTAAACGAAGTATGGATATACCAAAATGAAGAGGCATTATACACGCCAAATGGATATGATGGCTATGTCTGCTGCAGGCAATCAGGGCGTGGTGGAGGCGCAGCTATATTTATAAAAAAATCTCACATTCGGTCTAGACTGATCATGATGACAGAGAAATACAGTTCTATTATAGTGGAACTACAACTAAAAAAGGAAAAAATTAAAATCGGAACATTTTATAAAGCGCCTAATGACGACGACAGCCTTTTTCTACACCACATCGATGAACTTCTCTCGCTACATGAGAAATTAATTACAATAGCCGATACCAACATCGATCTTTTAGCCACGTCAACAGTAATGAAAGCATACTCCGATATAATTGTGGCCAATAACGGAGTTATTTTAAATACAACCAAGCCAACAAGAGTAACACAAACGTCTAAGACCTTGATAGATCATGTGATAATAAAACATGCACAGTTATTAGATCGAATATCATACGATGATAATGATTGGCCTGGGTTAGACCACAAGATCATAAAATTATCGATCGCTGAATGCGGAAATATAAAAGCAAAGCCCAGGATGATAGCCATCAATTCGACTGATAAGAGGAAATTTGTGAAATATGTAATTGATGAATTAAAAATGAGGCCAAATGCTACTATTGAAGGTTTAATCGACATTATCTCAAAAGCAAAAGAAAAAGCGACATCAGCCAAACACGTAAGAGTTCGGCAGCAATCATGGATTACCAAGAAAGTTATTGATGCTGCTAAACGCAAAAGAATTGCTTACAAAAGATACATGGCAAATCAAAATTGTGCTATGAAAAAACAAGATTATCTAATAAAAAAAAAGGAGTCAAATAAGATTACGCAAGAGGCAAAGAAACGTTATTTTACCAATAAATTCGAGAACGCAGCTGGAAATAGTGCTAAATATTGGAAAATAATTAAAGAAGTGACTTCAACTTCAAAGGATACAATGCATATGACATGCATAAATGAACTATGTGTGAATGGAACTCTGTTAAATGATCCCTCTCTTGTGACTCAACAACTAAATAATTACTTCGCAACTATCGGGACTAATCTTACACAGCAGCAGCAAGCTACCTATGGCTCAGATATCAACATAAAAGTGAATACATTAACGTCCATGCATTTACGCACTACATCACGGAAAGAAATATCTGAAATAATAGATAATCTGAAAGCTGGAGTATCCCCAGGACTAGATGCAATCACTTCGGAAGACATCAAACTATTGAAGAACTACATAATAAATATATTAACCGCCAACATCAATGAACACCTTAAAACTGGTTCCTTCCCTGATTGCCTTAAATTAACAAGAATCACTCCTGTATTCAAAGGAGGTGATCGTGCAAATCCATCTAATTACCGCCCCATTGCTGTCACCAGTATTATGAGCAAAATATTTGAGAAGGTAATAAATTCAAGAATATTACAATTCTTAGAAGAAAATTCAATCTTGGCCCCAATTCAGTATGGGTTCCAACAACATAGTAGCACGATAGCGGCAACCTTGGATGCAGTGCACTTTATAAACTCTACGCTGGATAAGGGAAATCATGCCGCAGCTATCTTCGTTGACCTACAAAAAGCTTTCGACACCATCGACCATGGAATTTTACTAGAACGATTAAGCAAATATGGATTTGGGGATAAAATAAAGCTACTAGTCAGAAATTACCTAATAAATAGGCGGATAGTAACCAAAAATTCTAATTACGTTAGTCGAGAATGCGAAATAAATATCGGTGTACCACAAGGATCTATCCTCGGCCCGCTTCTTTTTCTGCTATACGTTAACAGCATACAGGACATTCAGCTATCTTGTAAAATTGTGCTCTTTGCGGACGATACCCTTCTTCTTTATTCCGGGAATGAAGAATTGACATTACAGAACACTATAAATGCAGATTTACAACGATATTTCAACTGGCTTCAGCAAAGTAAACTAGTTCTTAACATCCATAAGACTAAATACATTATGTTTCAGCAGAGGAACAAACGTCCAGTGAACCTACGCATCCAAATAAACGGGGTACAGCTTGAAAATGTAAACTCAATTAAATATCTAGGATTGGTACTAGATGATAAAATGACATGGGCAAACCACATCAACAACATCAGATGCAAAGTGGCACCTATGATAGGAGTAATAAAAAGGTTTGAATTTATACCTTTACAAACCAAGCTTACCATTTACCATGCGTACATTGTTTCTTTGATCACATATGGAGTATTGTTGTGGAGCCAGACTTCCAAACACAACATTGAGCTTATTGGAAGACTTATGACCAAAGCTATCAAAACCATTCATAAAATGCCCACACTTACCTCAACTTCAGCGGTATATGCTAGAACTGGGCTTCTAAATATCAACAAACTTATACTGCTTGAACGAGGTAAATTGATTTATAAGATTTTAACGAAACAGCTCAAATGGCCAAACATTCTTCGAACTGTTGGTGAGTCCACCAATATTCCAACAAGAAATGCGGGTAATTTATCAGTGCAAACTCCAAGGACGGAAAGAATGAAGACCGACCCTGTACAGGAAGCAATACAATTTTTTAACACACTGCCTAATTCGGTTAAACACTCGGAAAACTTAGTAAAGTTTAAAGAAAATCTAAAGCTCTACATCGAAAGAGCACACTGCTAATGAAATCCAGAGTTTTTTGTAAACTTTTCTCTGGACGCACGTCTTGATGATAAATGAAATGTACACAACATGACCTAAAGTACTAACTATAAAAGCAAGATGGTACTATCCCTTATACCAATATACCAATTGTCTGGGAAGTACTAGGAATAAATACTTACGGATGATTTTGTGATGCACACGGACCGTGCATATTGAGTGATGGAGAGAGTGGAGTGAAGGAGGTATAAAAGAAAAAAAAAAAAAAAAAAAAAAAATCTTACATATATCTTTATTGAAGTTGAAAGTTAACATTTTCATTGGAAAAAATGACTAGAAAACAAAATGGCGACCGCCCAATAGATCGCCGCAGCACCGCCGAAAAAAAAAGAAAATTGCGCCTCGTAAATTGCTGGACAAAATAAGCATCTGTGAACAAACTACCAAAAATATTTCATTAGTTTTGAATATAAAGGACTGCACGTCCTAATGTAATTAATTGTTTGTTTCTTTTTTTGGTCGATTTAGCTTTTGCTTCTTTTTTGTTTTACTATTCCTATTTAAATTTATTAATTTTCTTGGTTTTCATATTATTGTTTTTTATGTATATACTCTTATTTTTCATTCTTATCTAATCTATAATTAGATTTGATCTGTGTATTTGAGCAGTAAATAAATAAATAAACAATTAAAAACTTTTTTTTGCCAGGCGGCAGCTCTAAGAACCTTGCTGCCCCAATAACTTCTGACTCATTTATTGGTTCGAAACAAAATTATCAGAATAAAGCAAGGACGGAAATGCTTCTATTGAATTTTCATATGATAAGCACCTTACGATAGAAATAAGCAACCAAGTTTCATTCTGCCTAAGTTATGAAACTTTTTCGAGTGGCAACCCTCACAATCTTTTTATGCTTATAACTTCCGATTCAGTTTTCGGAGCAAACCGAATTCAGGGATTTAGTTGGTCTAGCAACGTGAAGCAAATTCGATAAATTTTTGGTACTTTCGAGACGGATTGTTTGGATTTTCAAAGTACTGCACTTTTTGCGGATGATCACTCTCAAATTTTGTTTGGCGCTATAGCTTCCGATGAAGTTAACAGAATAAAAATATAAAACTACTTTACACCTGCCAGCTCTACTTGACTACAATCTTAACAGAGAAAAACACTTCAAAAACAGTATCTTTACCCATACAAAATATAATTTAAACAATCTCTCCTCCAGATTATTGCAGCTATCCTAGAAACTCATATATCTTAAATACTATCCCAGCTCACTATATTTCTTTACCGAAAAAATTAGCCTGCCGCATCGGAAAACTTATTGCGGTTCACGGTGCATTTGACTTTTCAACGTGATTTAGATGCGCTTTCGTCGACACGCTACAATTCCGTCGTTTGTAGGCATCTCGAATAGATGCAATGCTGTTTCGTTTCAATCGCAGGATACACACACAATATCCTTGCATGCATATCCTCTAGTTGCACCAACAAGCATTGTTGCTACAAATCGAATGTTTTTCCTCTAAACCGTTTCTGCATTAACTTGAATTTGCTGCAAAACAGCCAAAGACCCGCCGTCAAAAGCAGCAAACGTTCGTTCGGTTACAGCTAGGATTGGAGCAAATCGCGAGAAAACGATTTATAGCATCGTTTCTATAATTTCCCATTGAAAAGTCGGTAACGGCAACATAAATTCACTCTTCTCACGGCTGTTCGTGTACCCGCCGCCGTATTCTTCTATGTCACGGCTTATAGCGCTTTGCCCGTTACACGCGCTGCTGGTGGTGTTCGTATAGCTTGCTACAATATAAGATATTTTGATAACAGATAGCGAACTATTTTCCATAGCCCGGCATGGGGGGTGGTGCTACGGTGCAAAATGCACTAGAGTCATCGGATCGAAACGGATCTGATAGGATATTTTCAAAGGATCTGAAACTGGCACGCTAGCAAATACACTTAAGGAAAATTGCAATTTTCGACAGAAATAGATATTATCGGCTGGCATATCGATAGATACATGTACAACAGTACATACTTTTGAAGCTGTTCCGGATTGTAGCTGAGTGAATTTCGTTCGATTTGCAGCTTACTTCTGCAGTAATATGTCTGAGGCCGAAGACGTCTAATGCTTACTGTAACTCGAAAATCTATATGCAAAAATTTGATTCAATGTTTATTGAAGTATTAAAACGACATTTTAATTGAAATTTATTATATTCGATCGATGTATCGAACTGTGAAGGGAGTTTAGTGATAAGGATGACTGAGAAAGTAATTTATATTAGTTTGACATGGAAGAAATGACTTTGAATTGTAACGAAATGGATAGAAATTTTGTGAGACGGTCTGTGATGATTTGAGAAAATTATGGATATCATGCATAATTCAATGACATTTTGGTAGAATTGTAAGTTATATGCATGAGTGAAGAAGTGAGAGGATCGAAATCCTGATGAAAATATTTAGATTTTTTCTAATCATGTTGAAAGATATTTGGAATAATTGAATGAATGTTATAGACAGTTTTTTTTTGGTTTTCTCTTATTCTTGCTGCAAAGAATTTATTGCTGTAATTGTCATTTATACGTATAAGTCGAACGATTCCTATCTGGAATAAGTTTTAAGGATAGAGTTTAGCTATTAAATATTTACTCAAATATATAATATTAATATCATCGACCCACACTGGGCGCAGATTTCCATTAAGATATTTCTTTCATAATTGCCGCGACTTCTGCATATTTGCGAAGCCCAAGATATTGCTGAATGATTTTTCTTAAATAAATTATCTGTCAGAGCCTGCATCGCAGAAATTCGGCTGCGTTAGGATAAAATAATTGAAAAAATAGGAAGAGCCCATTCTTGGCTCCATAATCCATACATTTTTGGTATTACTGCTTTTTAGCATTTGTTTTTTTTTTTCAATCTATAAGACTAAACTAAATTTGATATCTACGCTAATTGTGCGAAAAGTAATACAGTCATCATAAAAAGATTTAATTACGAAATAAATACAAAAATATGGCACATCGCTTCGTACACGTTTCGTGAAAAAACTCTTCCCTCTACTTTTATATTATTTACGAACACGTATTTTCACATCTTTTTTCTCTCGAATAAGTTCATTTTGATTCCATGCGAATTTCATTACGAACAAAATATCGAATCGTAAATGTTAGTCTTAATGATAGATCCGATTGTATGCCAGCACTCGTAATAAATTAAATTATTCGTTCCGGATTCCATTGCTTCGTCCAGTATCTCGACTCTCATTCTAGTTCAGAAACAATTTGGCGGGCTGCCTCCATCAGCACAGCCTGCCATTGCTGTCATCAATTCTGCATCAATTAATCTTTCGTTCGATTTCGACAATCATAAATTCTGGCTCCCCGGCATCAGGCACCACCGGTGTCCCAGCAACTATGTATGTACATACTAGATCCACACTGGGCACTACTGCAGTGCGTCTCAATCCTCAGCCAGGGTGTACAATTACGTCGAGATCAAAACGTACGAGTAAACATCTGGCTATCGTCCTAATTGAATCAAAACTGTGTTCATTTGGCTGGTAAAAGTTTGTGCCTGGGTAGTGGTGTTGTTTCCGATGTTGCTAAGACATGTGTCGAGACCATTTTTCACAATGAAAAAGCTCTTAAGGGATCCTCACCTCATCATCTGGCCAGGATCCGAAGCATCGACGCCGAGGCTTGTCGAGGTCCTGTAATATTGGCCGTATGAACTTCGAGAGCAGTGATTATATACGGGCGTGTAGGATGGCGTAACGTAATGTCTAATTTCAGAATCGTTACGATGGCCTCGCAAAAGTCTTGCGGCACATACTTTGCTTGTGCAGTTTAGCAAGTTGGATGCTCTCAGGAGTCGTAAGATTTAAAACTTTACGACAAATGGCACATGTTTGTGCAGTTTAACGATATGTTGTCGGTGTCGGATGATGTCGTGGAGTTAAGTTGTTTGTAACCTTATGAAGAAGAAGTGCATCTGCCGGGTATAGTTATATGAAGCATCACTAAAGATTTACCAGATGCACTGCGGAGCAAAAATAAATATCTTATAAGTAGTTCTTACACGCAAGGTTGATAGCATAATTCAAAAGTGCAGTTAGAATACAGGGTGTTTCATAGCTTGAATTTTCGAATACTTCAATTTTTATAGAGTTTAAATGTTTGATAGTTTTTCTCTTCTATTTATTTAAAAGCTTGGATTATTTTAAAATTTTACTGTCAGTGTTTTAAATAAAAAAGTTTTGTTTGATTTATGCAACGAAAGTTGAAAGTCTGAGCAAGTATTTTTCCCACCCTTGCATATAACTTGTATCTTCAAGATTGCAGCACACGCCGCTTTGATAAGATTTTTTCACGACACATTTCAAGAATATCGTTTCTATGTACGAAACACCCTATCTGTGATTAGGGTAGGCATTCCCTATTGAATGAATGCAGTCAATAGTTCTGGCGAAGTGATCTTAGCATCTGATGGATTGAATTTCACCGCTGATGGCGAAAAAAATTAGCTGATCCAGCTGAAATTTTGAGGATATATTAAAATTTTGATTGGAAATTTCGAGTTGTGTAAAGAGTAACTCGATTGTCAAGTTGAAACTATGATATCTCTAAATCTTTGACGGAGGCGTGCATTTTTGCGCATTCTTATGTTGTCGCAAAGAAGGATTTTGGGGGAAATAAGTATGCAAATAAGTAAGCGACGAAGTATGCAAAATCTAAATTGATATATTTTAAAACAATGGCTATTTATTTATTTCTTTATTTATTATTGTCTAAATCAACAGATACAAATCCAATTAAAGACTAGACAAAGAATAAACTTATGAATATATATATATATATATATATATATATATATATATATATATATATATATATATATATATATATATATGTATATATATATATATATATATATATATATATATATATATATATATATATATGTATATGTGTATATATATATGTGTATATATATATATATATATATATATATATATATATATATATAAAAGAAAAAGCACAAGAAAAGTATGTAAATAAGATAAGATACAAAACTTCAAAAACAAAAGAATAAAGAAAGAAAAAAAGACAATAAATTCAAATTAAATAGAGTATATAAAAAGCGGTAAATAAAATCTAATCATAAATTCAATAAAGAAATTAAATTTGAATGAAATTCAGCAACTTATGTAATTAATTTACATATTTCATAAGAAAAAAACGCTTGTTCTTAATTTTTCTTTAAAAGTGCGTAACGAAGACGGAAGAGGACTAATATTGAAGCAATTATGTTGCCTAGACCAGCGCAAAAGCGGAGAGTAAAAATATGTATGAGAACGAGCAAAGGGTACATTGAGGGTAAATGAAGTCCTGGTAAAACGTATCGGGTCACGAACATAAAATTGCGCACTGTGACAGAACCATTAATAATTTAACCATTAATAATTTAAAATAACAGAACCATTAATAATTTTGTACAGGAGACATTCGTCAAAATACACTCTGCGTGACAGGAAGGTAGGGATTTCAAGGATAGAAAGAGGCATACTATACTCATATTACGTAATGCGCATCTTGAGGAATAACGAGCGAGTAAATCTGCGTTGCACATACTGACAGCATCAATTAGGAAACGAAAATGAGGACACCAAATTTGACAACAATATTCGAGGACACTACGCATGAAGTAGATGTACAGGCGTATACACGAAGAAATATCAATGAAAGACCTGGACGCTCTAAGAATGAAGCCACACAAACCCGAGGCTTTGAAGTGACACGCAAAATGTGGACATCAAAATTTAGTTTAGTGTCAAATACAACACCAAAGGTCCATGAAATTATCAATAAGACTGAGAAAAGAACCAAAGATGGAATAGAAAAACGTGATGTGGGATAATTTACATGTAAAGAACATTTGGAAGCATCTAGCATCATTAAGATTAATACAATTGACAGATCACCAGGTGCCCAGAGCAGACAAGTCATCCTGCAGCTAGGAGCAGTCATCTACTGATTCAATCAACCTTTATATATTCACTAGGCAGCGTACAGAAGGCGCGGGGAGTTTAAGTGAGAAGGATAATTTATAAACAGAAGAAAAAGGAGAGAACCGAGAATAAAACTTTAGGGAACACCACAAGTAGGATAGAAGGGGGAAGAAGAACAAGAGTGAACCGTTACAAAACAAGTGCAATCGCGAAGGTATGAGGAAAACCAGCAACGGAGCTGACCCGAAATATTGAAACCATCGAGCTTTGAAAAGAGGATTTCATGACTCACAGAGTCAAAAGCCTTGGCAAATTCTGTATACAATATATGCACTTGCTTTCGCTGGTCGATGGCGGAGGCAATAGTAGTGGTGAACGAATGTAAATTGGAAACTTGTGACTTACCTTTGACGAAACCATGTTGCTCATTTAGAAGCTTATTCAATTACTTCTAAAAATAAATATGAGAAAATATATTTAAAAAAAAAAATATTTTATTAGTTGTTTTAAGTCAAAGAGTAAAATACTTACTGAACTAACAATGTAAATACATTTAAAATGATTTTGGTGTGTGTTAAAGTGTAAAGTGTTTGTCAATTGAGGATATGTATTTCTGGATGTCTGTTATATGTGTTCCCAATGCCCAATGCCTCCACACACTGGGCCGCTTGACGGCCCAGTCGGGATTTTTCGGTTGCGCACACTCAGAAAAATATGTTTCCGAATATCAAAGAAAATATTTACTTGTTTACGAGATCAAATAAACTTTTCACAAATCAAATAAACTTTTATTTGATATCAGTAATTTGTATAGATATCATGTAAAAATTTCTTACATTCAACGGAATACAATTTTTGCTTTACCTTATTTCAAGTAAGTAGTTTTCCTCAAATCTTGTAAATTATGTCTATGAATGTAGTAAATTATATGTACAACGCGAACATTTTTTTCTATGTTTCAACAACAATCACGCTTCAATATTCGACGAACAAATTGATAATTTTTTTGTAAAACACTAACAACACGTTTTATTCATTATTTTCAATTGTGTAGATACAAGCTTAGATATTAAGTGACTTAGACTAAGGCCTTTTCAAACTATGATTAATAGGTTAGCACTATCAATTTTTCCTCTACACAAATAAAGGGTCGATAGCTCAGCTCGTTAACGTGTCAGTCCAAAGCAGAGATCTACTGCTCGTGGGTTCGAATTCCGCCGGGTTCATGATTGACTTTGTTCGTCTTCAGTTGTCCTAACTCCATTGATTAAGTGTCACATTATAGCTTAAAGTGGCGACTAGGCATAAATAATACTAGCGCTTCAGAAAATAAGAAAAATAATGTGGCACTTAAAAAAAGGAAAAATGGAAAAATTGATAATTACTATTTTTTCTACTTATTTTTTATTTTTTCACTCTCTCCAAAGTAAGCCACTCTTATGATATGAAGGTTTTGGCGTGCCAACAGCATGCGATGCTTTCAAAGCGGTCCCCCATCTAAGTAGTACCGCGCCCAGCACTGCTTATCTATCGTACGTGAACCGATTTATGCC
Source organism: Nemotelus pantherinus (assembly GCA_963978885.1). NCBI lineage: Eukaryota > Metazoa > Arthropoda > Insecta > Diptera > Stratiomyidae > Nemotelus > Nemotelus pantherinus. The sequence continues at coordinate 66,797,171 of OZ022266.1, read as the reverse complement.
ACATGCCAGATGTTCTTGAAACTTTATCAAATTTTACTCAGGGCAAATTCAATATCAGTGCTTTGAAATGAAGAAATTTCTTTCTTTGGATTGAGTAAATATTTCTTTGGCGCAGAATCATTACCAATTTTCTTTGATAATGTGTTCATCTTTCTTCAAAAAATAGAAGTATTTTTCTGAGTGCATGATAGCCCGCTTTGATGTGTATGAAAAATGGCTCCGAAAGCCATCCTCGGCCATCGCCATTTCCATGCTTCGCCACTGTCGGCCACTGCAAGCCCTCGCCCGTCTAACAATGGGCCACATGGTGGCCCACGCACATGGGCCATATGATGGTCCACAGTGAGGAGGCAGTGCATTGAGGAGGCATTATTAGCGCTGCTGGCAGTCGTCAGCAGCGCTACTGAGATACACGCCAGTGCACGGGACTGGAGGCTACCGCTACCGATGGCGGATGGGTGATGTGTGTGTTGTAGTGAAAAAAATTGTTCGGGATATTCCCCATGTGTTTTTTATTCTGTTAAAATTTTTTTAAAATTTTTAACAGCTATGTTTATGCAACGACGATTGGTTGTTGGGCTAACAATGTTTGCGGTTGAATGCCATTTGACCAGAATTGTGCTATTGCATCTATTACGACCCAGCTTGCTGTAATGGGTGTCGAGCTGATTGTGGACTGCTAGCAGCATTCGTGGCTATAGTGCCGATCGAATTCCTCTGCAAATTTTGTTGAATTTCCTGATGCTTTTTTGACTTTTGGTTCGATGCATGCACCGCCACTGCTGGTATCAAATTCTGTTGAAAGTTTGTGTTAATGCTTGTGTTAAGCTTGTTGCTGCACCTGTTGCTTTATTTGCTGCTTTGCCAGATCCTCTCGCCTTTGAACGTGTTGCTAGACTTGCTGCTGAGCCTGTCGCTGTAGCGCCCGGATTCGCAGCTACACTTGTAAATGATGTCGTCGTCGCTGAAACCTAGGTTGTAGTGAAGGCCGCTTTAGCTGTCACAGCTCCAGATTACGTTCTTACGTGAACGTTTCGGGGTCACCATTTTTTAGAAATCAATCGCCTTTTCAATTTTCTTTTTAAATGTTTGAAAGTTGAATATTATTTAAAGTTTGACAAAGAACGGTTCCATTGCTTGAGAATTTTTTAATGTTGATCAACCCTCTTCGATGAGATCACGTATGGTGATGATCTGTCAATACAGTCAACCAAAATTCTACTTCATATTCCGTTCAATTCGGGCCGGATTAATTAAGGATATGTCAAAGTCCTCCTCCATGAACTTAATAGCTGTCTCAGCCCGCTCCTCTGCTTCCAGAGTCAAGAGGTCAAGACAAACAAAGGATTCCACATCTAATTCTCCCTTAGATGCTACCACTAGACAAGTGATGTCGGCGAGTTTCTACCCCATTTGAGTCAAGGGTCCAAGACCTTGCTTTGTGCCAAACTAGGCACAAAGCTCGGTTTTATGCCCTTAGGACTGTCATTTCGAAAGATACACAAGGATGATTCTTTGCCCTTGTACCCGATAATGCTCTTTCGGGCCTCTAAATATAGCAGTGTTTCTTTGGTTATCATAAAAAGAATCTCCTGTCGACTAACGGCAGGTTCGCCAAATTTTGCAAACCTCTAAACCCTTGAAAAAGAGAAATCACAGTTGAAAAGCCGAACAATCCCCAGATTATCAGAGAAAAACAAGAAATCCATGCCTTGGATAAAAGGCGCTGGGGTGCTATAGTTGCTATCAACCTTTGGCTATGTACTTGGTCAGAGTTCCCCAATTTGAAGATCGTCGGTCTTTAAAAAGTGACTAAGCTTTGGTCCTCGCACGCCACCTGCCTAACTTTTTTAAACTACGGACAGCTGTAAGTGGGTGATCCGAACTGACCTTTTACTGTTTACTGAAGACCCTAAGCATAGCCTGTCTAGTCTTAAGCCAGTTTTCCGAGGAGATGACTCTATCGTCTTATTGGCATCAAAAACATTCCAAAAAAGGCACTCTTGAGCCATTCCATTGAAATGACGAGTTAAACCTGAAGCAGTTGCCATTAATTTCGATGTCTTGCGAATCTACCTGCCACAACTCTTTCGCTCAGCTGACCTCCATCGTTTCTGACCAGAATCTGTAAGATGAAGAGGAAGTGGCTGCGAGCGAATTATTTTTTTTGCCTTTGCAGAAATGTTTTTCAGCTTTTTGAGACCCTTGAAGGTGCCCATTTTGATCCGTAAGACCAAGAAAGATTAGAGACATTAGAAGAAGGAGCAGCACTGGTAGAAGCACTACTTGACGGTAGGCAAACGGGCTTCTGAGTTTTTCCCGTGCCAGGCTTGGGGACCAGAGCTTCAAAATATTAATACCCAATAACCGCAGCCATTTGCGACAGGGCTACTAGCAGTTCGGGGGCTGCCTCATTCTCCATAGTTCCGCTTTGTCAGGCTTTCGCTGAATGAGTTTAGTATTTGTAGATTTATTATTATTTTTGGTTTGAAATGATCCCCACTCAGAGCCGCCATCTCATTCGGTAAGCGTAGTCGCCTTAATGATCCTGTAGTTATCTCTGAAATGAAATAATTGGCTTAAGCTCTTATGGGTTCATGTGCTCATGTGATGATTGCATCGGAAGTTATAGGGCCAAAAGCTTTTGATTTGCTGTACATTTTTTTCAAAAAAGAGCCACAGCTACAAGATTGCCAGCATATTTACTAAATTTCCATCAGGCCTGGTCCTACTCAAGACCAATAAATTATGCGAATTTCAATTGTATGTGATGATCCAGAGATTTCAAGTGCTAAAAAATAGGTAATTTGATGAAGGGCTACCATTATTTGCAATAAAACTTTTTGGTAATATCGTTTTGACTGTGTATACAAAATTTAACACTAATCAATCGTTTGCATTTGGTTTTCTAGAAGCCAGAAAATTTTCAGTGGGGTCAATGATTTGAAGGATTTTTGTTTATGTGTCTGCTGCATCTATGCTGCATGTTAACCAGAAACCACTCAGGCTTATTTCTTATGCCTATCAATGTGTTCTGTAAATTTTGTTTCGATCTGATTACTCTGTAAGAAGTCATCAAAATTCAACACTTTATAAGTTTAATTTATCTATTCTAAGGCATTTAGCACCCGCATAGGGTCAAAAAAGCGATGTAATGTATAAGTAATGAATAGTTAAAAACTGATTTAACAATGATTTGTCTTTTAGAACCGTATACAAAGGGTTTTTGTCATAGAGTGCCTACCATTTTTATCAGTCGAAATCAACAGCTTTAGTCTGCGTTGTATTGTTGAAGTACCTGCGTTGTATTGTTGATTATTTAAGTTAGAATGATCATTTTAGCATATGGTAATTTTTACTTTTCCGGTAATTTTTACTTTTCCTATTCCTATTTTTACTATTTTTTCTATTCCTATTCTTCGAAATCGAAAATTTTTGTGGTAAATCCAACGAATGCTAAGGAAAAAGAATCCCAGTTTAAGTATTTTCCAGTCATTGGTGCATTTAAAATTTTAAACTATATCTCTGAAACTTGTATTGTATTGTTTTCTCTCATTTAAAAAAAATTATGCTGGACGAAAATTTTTAAAATTATTAATACTTTATGCTTATTAAAATTAAATTAATTTAATCTTTTAAAAATTTCTACGAAATTTCACCTTTTGTCTCCGAAAATCCCGCCAAATTCTCCACGCAATGACAACTAACTCGTAACTTTTTTATCTGAAAGCCCTCGATTCGACCCTTTCCGCTTCTCTCTTGCTCAACTCATCTAAAATGTATAAGGACATAACAACTTTCAACATCTTACCACGAAACTACCATCATTTTCTTATTCATTTTTTACAAGACGACTGAAAGAAATTTAAAATCAAAAATTTTTCAGATCCTTTTTTCCACGCTGCTCCTGAAATCGGTTCAGTGATTCCGTACATGGAACATATACACATACACAAAAGCATATCACAGTCGTTGTCGTCGTCTGCGTCAGTCAGTCGTTGTAGATTGTAGCGAATCTGAACGAAATCCATGGCGAATCGTATTACTCGAAAGTGGCACTAATTTATTCAGTTGACGTTCTTAAGTACCCCGTTCGAGGAGAAGAAAAAAAAAGTGAAATCTTTGCGAAAAAGAATCCTTTACGAGTGAAAAAGATGAAAAACCTCGACGCTGTTTGGAGGCCTGAGATGGCTACGGGTTGTGAACATGAAAAATCTTAATCGTAGAGGAGTACGAAAATGTTTGATGCAGGATTGTAGTGGTTGGCCTTTGTGGAGCTGATAAGGAACCAGGACATGAATCTCGTCAGGTGGAAATTGTTCTCGTGGGAGTTGTAAAGTTTCATATGAATGCCGCAATGGTTTCGCACCCGCGGATATACGAGATGATATATGCGTGTAGTAAAATGATGGGAGTTTAGGGAAGGTAGGAAGTAGAGTGTGCCGAAAATAAAATGTATGGGAAAGAGGTAGAGTCAATTTGAAACAAGTTACACGATTTTGTTGGGTTCGAAAGTAAGTTGCAATACGCCAGATTAAAGTGTAATGATGCATTCATATTTGTTCATATTTCCTTTGTCAAAAAATCTGGACTATATTTTCCACACAATCTCAGGTTTCTTTGAGATTCCGACTGCAAACTGTGGAAATGTCCTGTAATTTCTTTGCTTAACCCATGTCACACCAGTTACTTCCTCCTTTCCTTCCTCCTGTACGAATTCCCTCCCGATTTCAAGCTCTTGAAACACACAAAGGATCTACTTATTCACGCTCTTGAAAACGGAAAAGGACTTATATTTTGTGGCTTGTTTATCCAACCGTCGGGAATAATGTAACCGAAAGGTGATTATATGGCTGTTTCCGGCAACCGAACCAATTCTCCGAATGAACGCCTGGGATTATGGGTTAGTCTTTAAGGGACTTGGGATTTCTCTATTACGATACTCCTTGCCAGCTTTGAGTCTTCGACCGCAACCGCCATCACCAACGTCCGCAGCAATCTATTCGGATGTGTTTATTAAGCTTGAACTGAACTCAGCACTATTGTTTCGTATTATGTAAGGTGTAAGCGAAAAGGAAACCCCAGATATAATGGTTTGGATTTCTATTTTTCTTCTGCAGGATTCGACTACAGTTTATTTTAGTTTCGTCGGTAAATGCAATAAAGACACAGTTCGTAAGATGGCAGGTAATAGGAAAATCGAAGAAAATGTTTAGGGATAGGTATAAGGGATAGAGACTTGGGGAGGATCTTTGGTCTACACGCACTTTTCGCTTCATTCTCAATGAGCCTATTTAAAGGCTCGAGAAAGGAATTATTGAAATTACCGGCAATTTAAGATAATAAGATTTCAGTCGTGTTAGGATCAAAAACACATGGTGTCGATAGAATAATAGTAAGAAGGTCAGACGATGTGATAAAAACGTGAACGAACGTTTCAGGATATCTTTAATGATGCAAAAGAAAATTATTCGGGATTTTTATGATGTGAATTGTGATAAATTTTTGTTTTTACCGAAATTGGTCGCTATCTGCAAAAAATCATCCATTCAATTTCCTCAAGCACATCACGTTCAAGCAATAACTTTCCAAAGTAATTAAGTCATTCTCGAAAAGTCCACACCCCGTCGCATATACACGTCCCATTGCATAGCCCATTAAACTTTATGACCACCTATCGTCCTCGACAGAATTTTATCTCATAATTTAAATTCAATAATGAACTTCTATCCACTTGCCCCATCAATCCACTGAAAAAACGGTCGACTGCCTCTGCCCCGGGCCATCCTGTTCGACATAAATCAGTACTTCGATCAGCCGAAGTATGCTATTTTTGTCAGTCAGCAACAGGCTGACAAGCTGTCGCTCCTGGATAGTTGAAAGAGAAGAAGAGCATGTATCTTTTCATAGTGCTACTTGAGCTCCGATCTGTGATTGACTTAAAATGGAAACTATTCACTGGCCGCCGGTCCTTGGAAGTTTTGTGGAATTTAATCCGCACACTATCAGTCTGATGACTGAAACTGAAATAGAACACTACAATGTATCTGGCTGTATAGCGCCTCAACGCTTGCATCCACTGATGTTCTTCCAGTTCTGACAACGAAGACGATGACGACGACATCGTCGTCTTGGTCTGTCAAGTCGCAAGAGTGCTGATACCTCTTGGTAAGAAGTTTCTAAAAATATCAGCACTGGCGAGGCTATTGCACTCGAAATCGGTGAAAATTGCCTAAAATTAGATCGAAAAGGAATTCTCCAACTTGGCGGTCGGCCGGTGCGGCAACTGCAAACTGAAAAAAATCAAATAAAAAACAAATAAAGGTTGGACGAGACGACTGACACGACAGCGCATTTGTAGATGTTTCTATTTATTGCTAAGAGAGTAGTCTAGGGTTGCTAGTGACTGTATAGAGGACCATATGAGAAGAGGCATTAGCAATAGCAGGGCGATGATCTCTATTGAAAGCTAACGGGATTAGATAAACTCAATGATGAAGGAGGTGATGTTTTAAAGTGCAAATGATTCACTAAAAAGTGAAAAGAAATTAGAAAAGCATTGCCCAAAAGATGCTATAAGTTCAAACATAAATAAAAAAAATCAGTGAAGGTACTTCAAGAATTCATGATCGGTTTGTAGTAGTTGTTAAAATTGTTAAAATTTTTTCTTGAGGAGGTTCATTGAGGAAAGTGAGGACCATTTTTGGCTATTTTGAACTATATGGCTTTCGATGCAGATTAATCGTAATTAGGAGGATATTTGAGGAGGACATGCATTCAAAATCTACACAAGTCTGCTACTTTTCTTCCAAAAATAGTTATTTTAACTGTTCAAAACTATAAGACACAAACTATACCGACATAATTTACGGATGCTGTAAGAAGATTCAGGGCAATTAGATATTTTTCGAGACAAACGAAAACATCAGAATTGCAAAATTGATTGGCACATTGCATGGAGTGGGCTCAGATGGCGCCTATCACAACGTCTTCGTAGGTCTATTAGACCTCTTCAGCCCTATGTTCTTTACTAGGCTCCTTACGAACTTTCATGAGTCCCCGGACGGCAATTTTCTTATGTCAGATGGAGAGAAGAACAGAGTCAGGAATTTCTAATCATCGTCTCGTCAGCGCTGGATAGTGTGGCAGAAAGTGTTCTACACTATCTGCCACTTCTTTGTAGTATCTGTTGCAGCCACTTTGCTCCTTCTATATTCTGTTTAGGTACTTTTTTCAACGAAGATTATTTGACCTATGAAGAGCCTTTATGCTACTTTCAGCTCTTTTGGTGTCGAAGGTGAGGAATTCTTCTAACCTTTTCAAACACTCCCCATTAAGCCCGTAGCTTTCCATCTTTTTCTTAGTGCATGTTTTCGCGGCAGTCAAATGGTAGCATAGGCCACGGGGGCGTCATCGAGTATTGGTTACTAAAGAAGCAATTGAAATCCCGAGAAATCCTTGCTACTGAATCTTACCTTCGACCTCTCCAAAAATGTAATTGCACATTTTCACATCGGGTGGCTGGCGGGAGCCTTCATGAAATTTCAGATCATAAATGCTGCCAACGAAGGAGGGGAGGGTGAATTTTCCGCGCCTTAAATCGGGAACATTAACCAGACTGGCCCTCCAGGTTGGGGGTTGGACAATGGGCCAATAACCCGTTCCCGTAAAATGATACTCATTCAGGAACCTGATACTTCACCTCGATCGGATTAACGGAAATGACTACACAAACGAAATATGAACTACTCTATTAATACTTGGATCGTGCAAACCCTGTACAGACCCGGGGGCCATCAACGCCTTCCTGGAACAGGTCACTCACTACAAAATAAACATTCTCGCTGTCCAGGAAACAAAACTTGTTGGTGTTGAAATTATGGATATGAGATCATACACAATCTTCAAAAGCGGAAAGTCATCTGGAAGTCACGAATTTGGAGTGACCCCCAAAAAAATGAAACCGCAAATAATCGATTTGAAACCTGTCAACGAAAGATTGTGTGCGATCCGCATTCGAGCAAAGTTTTCTAACGTTTGGTTTATTAACATTCATCCCCCCACTAAAGATAATGATGAGGCAGTGATAGGTAATTGTTTTAATCTTCTGGAAAAGCTATAAGATTCTCTGACATCAAATGATGTGAAAATTCTGCTGGGCGACTTCAACGCAAAGGTTGGAAAGGAGGAAACACGTCGCGGAACCCCCGGCTAATTTAGTCAATTGACCAAATATTTACGGTCAAATAAATTTTGGAAAAATGCTGGGAATTCAACATTGACGCCCATCAAATATTCGTCGACTTTAAAAACTCGTACGACAACATCAACCGAACTGCATTATGTAACATCATGCTGCAGTTCGGAATCGCAGCAAAGCGGATATGATTGGTGAAAATGACCGACTCAACATCACAAGTGCTCCTTCAGAATAATATGACCAACTTGTTAACTTAATTTAGTATCAGAGTTATTCATTAGAAAAATCCCCTTTGTCACGAAAGGAACTCTTTTATTTAAGTCGACAGAGCTAGTAGATTACGCTGGTGGCATCAATATTATGTCACGTTCGTTCAACAACGCCTAGGAAGCATTTGTCACTCTAGACGAAACCGCCAAAGAAATGGGTCCTCAAATTAACGAGCAAAAAATAAAAAATTATGATCCAATCAAGGAAAAAGACGCCAGTAAGACAAAACATAACGATAGGGGACTATAACCTTGAAAACGTAGACAACTTCGTGTATCTAGGGACGAACATCTCAAAGAATGTGAATGAGCGTGATGAAATCAAACGACGAATTCAATTAGCCAATAAGACATTTTTTTGGTGCTTCCCACCTTGAAATCTCGATGCGTACACAGGAATGCGAGCTTCGCATCTACAAAACAATTATTAGACCTGTGCTATGCTACGGAAGTGAAACCTGGACACTGACCCAGGCGTCTGAAAAAGTCGTAAATACGTTCGAAAGAAAGGTATTGCGAAGAATTAAATTATGAGCGACAATCGAATCTCCAAGCGGTCTCTCAAGGGGCGAGCAAGCGAAGCCAGGCCATTCGGTAAGGATTCGATAGATGCTGACAGCAGATCGCTTTTGGGAGCACCGAACTAGAGAACGTGGTCACTGAACCGAGACGAGTAGAGGTGGAGCATTAAGCAGGCTCAGGCGCGATTCGGGCTGTAGTGCCACGATGATGATTCTGCCTTCGCAAAACCTCAGTAAAAAGTGAGACTAATTTAGGGCAACATAGCCCCTTATTTGGCCTCGTTGTAATCTTGCTTGATCCGTTCATAGTTTGGGACCGATATCAACTCAAGACTGTTCTGCTTTCTTCGCCTTTAAGTGTATAGCTGAGTGTTTTAGATCCGCTTGGCTATCCGATAGGAACTATATGCTGACCCTTTTAGTAGTATTTTTCTTTATTATATGCGTGACCTTAAGCATAGCAGATAATTCAGCTTGTTAGATAGGGACCTCATTAGAAGTGGATTTTGCTTCTGAGTCCCACGATTTGCATTTGCGCCTCTTTATGCAAAAAAGGTGGGTCATTCGCCCATTTGTTTCTTGATGTTATTATGATAATGAATCTTTTCTCGAAAGTTATCTCAATCAACCTCTATTTCTTCATAAGTTTTCTTCATAAGCTTTGTGTCCTTTACATTACTAAGATACTCCTTCAGGTCCTTTAGTTTGTACCTGTAGGCATGTTTTATGCTTTAAGCCTGTTTTGCTGCTTCCGTTGTAACCTCGAGGTGCAGCGGGGCTCGAAATTTTTAAGGACCTCCAAACCTGACGTTGGGGAAGAGCTCATTGCTCCTGTAATCAGCAGGCTGGTTTTTCTTTGGAGCTTGTTGAACTTGTTAGCAGTAATTTTTTGTGTGGTTTTTTTCACCACACACACTGCCACTCTGTGTAGGAGATCGGTTTCATTATTTATTTGTACGGTCAGAGTGTGCCTTGAAGATCGTTCCCGGATGCGTCTATGCATTTTTTGCCGCCCAAAGTGCCATAGTGGCGGTTAGTGTCATTTGGTTTTTGTAGATGCTCCTCTGTCCCTTTAATGTTTTGGGTCCTTAAATCTATTTTCTTTCCTTGTGAATGGTGATGTTGGTTTTGTGAAAGTTTATAGACATAAACTCTTTCTCACACCATTGTTTTATTTCATTTAAGGAGTTTTGCATTCTGAATATCAAAGTATTCGAGTTTGAACTTCTTATAATTATCGTGATATTATCCACGTGTCCGAGCGATTAAGCATTTGCTGCGGAGACTAAGCATTTGCTGTTGACATTCCCTCCCAGGGCTCGCCCTTAGCGTTGTTTTGTTCAGCTCTGTAAATGCACCTCGGTGCCTTAGTACTTTACTCCCCCATTTTACTTCCCCCTTAAAAGCTTCTCTCCTCTGGAGTTTCACCTAGTGTAGCAGTGAACACCTTGCAGGCAGTGTTCAGCAACGTGGAATCTTTATAATTGCTGCGATCGGGCCTTTCCACACTTGTATTCTTGATGCACTCCTCAAACCGGTTTGCTGGGCAAGAGACGGAAGAATCAAGGTGAATTCTCTACTTTTTGTAGATAATTGCCCTTGATTCTTCCGTCTCTTGCCCAGAAAACCGGTTTGAGGAGTGCATCAAGAATACAAGTGTGGAAAGGCCCATCCGTAGCGTCTACCGTCTTATGCATGGGACGCATCACACAATAGTCCGATATAGTCTCCCTACCACAACTTCAGCGACAGTTGATGACCCGCAAAATGCAATTTTCCTCTCCAAATTGAACTAATTCGACGGATATTCCATCAACTCCTGGCGGTTCGCTATTTTTGAGCCGTTTAATCATACGGACGGTCTCTTGGATAATTTTAGTAGTAATAGAGCCTGAAATTTATTGCCGTTTTTGTTGTTCAACAGTTTGTTAGAGTACTGAACATATTGCTCAGGTATTCATGGATTAGTTATACTTTTCAGTCTTTTTTTTTGGCTAGGTGAAGTCGTTTTACGACTTGTTGTAGATTGCGATAAACCTCTGTGCGAGTTCGCGTTCTTTGTGATTGCAGCAAGGCTCGGGACGCTGCATTTTTACTTTGAGTACCTAGCTTGCAGTGATCATCAAACCAGCCGTTATATTTCAACAAATTCATATTGACAGAGCCTAGGAAATTTCAAGAAAGCGCTAGCGTGTGCATATGTTTATTGTGTGGGTTCGTCATTACTCTTTCTTTGATTTTGGATTTTTATATATTCTGCTATTGGTCCCAGTAGGGCCGGATAAGTTTGTGGTCGTACCAATGCGAGCATATTTGAGGTGCTGTAAGACGCCATTCACTTAAGCTTCAGTACCAGAGCTACCCAAATTATTAGTGACACCGACAAAGTTTATTTTCAAAATAACATCCACCAAAATAATTCGCTCAAACGATTCAAACGCAATTAAATAACAATTCCAGACTAAATTAACTCAAATCACCGTGAATGCAAATATTTTCAAAGCAATTCAATGCAATGTCGACTCAAATAAATTAACATTTTATTTGCATTCATTTACACATATATTTTAAACTTGAATCATCAAAAATATAGGTTGATCTAATTCTATCATTTTCCCCCACGAAAAAAATTTCTGGCTCTGCAAAATATACGAAAAAAATTATTTTATATAGTAACATATACTTTCGGCAATAATCATAGATGTATCTGTTGCAAATACGAATGGAATTTCAAAAATAAGTCGTTGAGAATGTCCTTGGCATAAACACTGACTTTAATCGGAGATCCGCTCTCATTTACGAAATTATATATTTCTTACCCACTCAGATATGCATACTGTACTCTTTGCATTTGCGCAAATATCGAAACAAATCTCTGAAATTTTGTTCAGTACATTTAGAGCCTGAGGTGAGAAATGAATAATAGCAATCTATATATACGTTACATCATTGATGGAAAGTTTATTTTTCTTTCGCTTCGAGAAAATGAAGTAACGCCTCATCGCACACAAACATGATGGCATCACCTCTGATCATAGAATTTTTTCAACACGGTCCTGAACGAGATTTGAGTGAAGTTGATTCGTTGATTTTTAGAAAAATTTACGAGGTGAGATCATAATGAAGTCGAAAACAAATGACATGAGTGTGCATTTTTTACGATACAGATTAGACATGGGTAACGCAGCGCTGCGCCGCGCAATTGCGTTGAAGCACTAGCCATGATACCACTGCGCTGATACCGATTGTCGGTATCAGTAGCGCAGTAACGCACTTCGGTATTCGTAGCTCAGTAACCAAATGAATAAGAATACTTACCTCAAGTCTGTTTGAGCAATATAATTTCATTATGCTTCAATACTACAACTAAATAATACCTTTATGGTATATTAAAGCAATGATGTCTAATTTACACTTATCAAAAAGTCAGGCGTACACACGTTTGGAAAAATACCTGAATGGGTACAAGCTGCGCCGCGCAATTGCGTTGAAGCATTAGCCACGATACCACTGCGCTGGTATCGCTTGTCTATTAGCCATGATACCACTGCGCTGATACCACTGCGCTGGTATCGCTTGTCGGCTTCAGTAGCGCACTTCGGTACCAATGGTGTTGGCGCTGCCGCTTTGCAATACCAACACCATTTGGCTTGGCGCTATGCTACGGCGCGGCGCAAAGATATGAGTTGAGAATGCTTACCTCAAGTCTGTTTGAGCAATAGAATTTCATTATGCTTCAATACTACAACTAAATAATACCTTTATGGTATATTAAAGCAATGATGTTAATACTTGTCTAATTTACACTTATCAAAAAGTCAGGCGTACGCACGTTTGGAAAGATAACTGAATGGGTACAAGCTGCGCCGCGCAATTGCGTTGAAGCATTAGCCATGATACCACTGCGCTGGTATCGCTTGTCTATTAGCCATGATACCACTGCGCTGGTATCGCTTGTCGGCATCAGTAGCGCAGTAACTCACTTCGGTATCAATGGTGTTGGCGCTGCCGCTTTGCAATGCCAACACCATTTGGCTTGGTGCTATGCTACGGCGCGGCGCAAAGATATGAGTTGAGTATACTTAACGTCTGTTTGAGTTTGATGCAAAGCAATATACCTACGCGTACGCACGTTTGGAAAGATACCTGAATGGGTACATACTATAGCCTGGGTATTTTAGGGTATTTGATATCGGAAAATTAGTAAGTTCAAATGTGGGTTGCTCTCGTTCCATACAAGCTTTTTCAATCATGTTTTTTTGAGTGAATCATAGCGTCATGGTATTAGCGCAATGCTACCAGCGCCGTATGTAAGATCACGGTATCATAGCGCAATGGTATCAGCGCAGTGCGCTGATACCACTGCTGGCGCCGGTATCAGTGTATCAGCGCTTCAAAATTTGCTGCGTTACCCATGTCTAATACAGATACATTTCACTTTCGGAGCATTGATAGTTGAGCATATAACATGCTAGGAAATTCGAAAATACATAATATAGATCGTCTATTTTTTCGGTAAATTTTGAAGTTTTTTGTGCTCTGCACTGAATGCATGTCTTTTATAGAGAATATATGTCTTTTGTAGAGAAAAATATATAGAAAAAAAAAACATTTTTCTCACTTTGAAGTTTCAGATGAAATTTTTGGATCAACAAATTTTACTTAATTTAATCAATTTCGAGACGTGGAACTTATGACTCGACACTCGTATGAATAGATTGCGAATGAAGTCTCTGACGACTTGAACCGCAGACCCTAGAGGATTTGTCACCTCAATCGTCACCTTCAATTGATTTGGTTTAAACCGATTTTTATACAAAATAACCAAATCTAATCGTCCTAACACTAATACCACCATAACTAAATACCACTAGCTTCAATGCAACATCAAACTAAATGAAAATTCTCTCATTTTTCCATTGCTTTTCTTTCTTACATTCCATTTCAATTTCTACTAAAAATACCAAACAAAAAACACAAATCAAGAAGAAAACTCAGGGGAAAAATGACGACCGTTGTGAATACAACGAAACAACAGTCGAAAATAAAAATGAATTCCTCAGCACTAAATTTAGCTAGACTAACTATTTCACGTATGCTGCTGTTGCTGCTGATAGAGATCAGCATCCAGACAAACTAAAACGCTATAAACTTGAGTGACAAGCTGAAATGCGCAAAATTAGTCTGGAGTACATGAAGCAAATGGAAAAAAATTCAGAAAAGATTTGAATTCATTTTCTTAGACCTAGCGACTAGAAATTATGTAGAAATTCGTGCAAAGAAATTAGTACTAAGAAAAAAAAGTTTAATATCTACAATGTACAAGGTTATACAGAAATAGCATCCAAAATCAAGAAGCGGTCTAACCTGTTGTAACAACATTAATTATAATAATTTAAATAACTCTTTTGGTTATGCATCTTTTATTTGTGTTGATTTCCAGTTACCGAAATGACGGATCAGTTTGTTGGAAAAAAGCCTAAACGATAAAATCACAGTTTAAAATGACTTTCGAAGACAATAAGATGAGTTGGAACCTCTTTTTAACAGATGAGGATTAAAGTAGAGTAAATTAATTTGATCAGAGTGAATCCTGCCTGATTTTTCGAGTAGTAATGATAGTTACCTTAAAAACTTCACCTTAAAAATTTTTTTTTTATTTTTTGTCTCTTTTATCGTAATTTTCAATAATGTCAGAGTCTTGGATACTTTCTAAGCAAAAATTATTATGGTCCACATAATACAAACCTCGAAAATTCAGTTTACTCTGCACGCTCCGATAAAACAGGAGTCAGGAAGGCCTAGCTGTTTTTTTTTTTAGATGACATTTGTTTTAATGTAGACAAATATTCTAATCTTAAAATGTAGTTCTTCACATCTTTGGAAAATGCCAAATAATGTACTAGCTAGCTTTCGCCATACACAACCACTTTTACCAGTAGCTTAATAGGCTCAGCTCCAGACTTTTCTCCTTAACTCCTAGAGCTCTTCAACACCCCATCTTTGATTCCGTAGGTTAAGTTCCGCGATTTGCTTCTTTAGGCAAACTTCGGAGAACGGACACTTAGTCGCACATGGGGCCGTTGTAATATCGCGTTGAAAGAGTGAAACATGTGGAGAGTCACCCCGAGTCTTTGATCAACTCTTCAGGTTGAGTGAAGCTACCTCGTTAAGCTTTGCGACAAAGTATGAGCCAAGGGACTACTTCCTTTATCGAATAAGAGCCGGACATTCACACAGGATGTGAAGAACTACTTTCTTTTCCTCTTTGCATGAACAGCTCCGGAAGAAGACGTTGTAAGAAGCATCCAGCATACCGGCGAATCAGACAATGTGCAGTTAAGACTCCTTCGTGCCATTTTGAAGCATTATAATTTGCTCCTAGACATTATCTGTTTGCCCAATTAGCTCTGCCCGATATCTGGCTTGCAAATCCTTACGTCATGTAAGGATATGCAGCGAAATATCGATGTTCGCTCCAACATATATGCCCTGCTGTACTTGTTTATTCTGATGACACTAGCCTGTGTCTGTCACCTGCAGACCGGGTCTTTAACTACCCATGGTATTTAGATTAGCACGATCTCTTCTTTGTTTCTACTAAGATAGAGGAGAAAAGCAGCCGACGCTGTCTTTGAGTAGTTTAGGTTTATTTGAAAAATCTTCACTTGTATTGAAAATTGGACCGTCTAAATCCTCATCAGATTGGTTGTCCGCCTCCATCCCCTCATAAGATTCGATATCTAGGAGATTAAACCCGCCACCTAGTTCAGAAATGCTGGCGGCACCTCGTTCATTTTTTATAATTTTTTTGAGCAGGACTCAGTCAAAACAGACGACCGTTTTTTCATAGCCTTCTATTCTAAAGTATCCCGTCGATCTCCACTATTCGTTCGGGCTGAATTCTCCAGTGTAGAGATCTGTAGGTCACCCCGGTATGCATAAGTGAACGTAGCCTATGGTATAGTTACGGTCCTTTAAGTAAGAAAATGACTTCTGATTGATAATGATGAAAGCCTGGAGCTGGTCACTAGATGGTTCGCTGACCTTGGTCACCTCCCAATCATTATTTGGTAGATCACTATTACTAAATTCAATTACCTCTATAAATCTTTCCCTACCTTCATGTCACAAGCGCGGCTTACTTTGAAAGGAGGAAAATTAAAAAAATAAATAAACATATTTTGAGGGACCCATGCTTTAGATCTTGATTTGCTTGAAATCTGGTGCTTTTTTCACCACTTCCAATTTTGTGCGTGACCATATCTCACCAAATTTTCTTATTGACAGCCTAAAAAGATCCTCCGGGGGTTGATCCTGACATGCCCTCGGCTCAATTCTGCCCTTGTGTCACCTGGCATCAAGACATTGCTGTGATGGCCCAGGATTTGATTAAAGCAATTCCTTCTGCATCAACTTCCAACTGCAACTCCGTTGCTCTTGCTAGTGTCGATGATCTCTGTGTTTAAGAGGAAGTACTAGCAGTAGCTCTCTAACCATTTCATTGAGCGATTGAGTTATGCTGGTAAGGGCAATCTTGCATTTTTTCAGCTCCTGTTGGCAAGACTGACATAGTTGGTCAGCCGACCTTCACTTTTTTTGAGTTGCAGAACGAATACCTTCGTTTAGCATTGACCACTTACGGGGCTTTTTTTGGCAATGCTGTGGAAAAAAGGCCCTCGAATCTGCTAGATATATATTTCTTTTACATACTCTTTTCTCTCGTCAGTGCTCAGTTTTAGTGACTTGCGATTAATTGATTCACAGCAGAATCTTGAATCGTCAAGAATTCAGTCTTCTGCCTTGTAGAGGAAACTTAGAACCCTTTGTCAAATGAACATACAAACGCCGATGGACGATGGAGTAGATGCTCTGGCTACTTTTTTATCGGATTGGATCTAATCAGGAGCACCACTGGCCGGAACCTAAGTTTCCTGAGACCCGCAATAGTTTGATTATGACGAAGACCACTAGCAGTTCACAAACAGATTTCATTCCGTCGTTACCGCATCAGATAACAAATAGGCCCAGAATGCCCAAATTACCATACCTACGCCGATATTGGAGTCAAAATCAGAGAGTAATCCGTAGACGAAAGGTAGGATGTGCCAGTGGTTCCCTTAGTAATGATAAGCAGCGACCGTTTGAGGTGAAACAGCCTCTCGTCTGGCACTACCGAAAGTATTTTAGAGGAATATATGATCTGGCGTTATCTAGGGCTCACCACGTGGAGGTAATCTAGCTACATAAATGAGTTGAAACATTTTCACTTTCGAAGTCCAACAATGCTAACGTCAGGCTCCAGCAATACATCGATGATCTCCGAGGTTACTATTCTAAGCAGGAGTAAAAAATTGACATTCAAGCAACGCATCAAAAAACAGGATAATCAAGGATAGTTTTGCAATCCTTATGTCTTGGTGCTTCCATATTCCGACAATTATGGCCTAATGTGTACCGCCGCTTCAAAATATGTATAATATTTGCTCAGTTTCTTAGAAAGCAGAAATATCTCAGGAGACTCGATGATTTGAATGATATCTCTTTACGTGCTAATTGTAGCTACAAGGCTGCAAACTTTACTCCAATCTATATCTTAATTCACGAGCAGTGCAAACGTCCTGATTCCATTTGGCTTGAGTCCGTTTGGTTTAAGCCTAATTTATCTCGCCACTCAGGATAGAGCCTCCATTCCATTTTCTGTCATTTATTTAGAAAAAAATAAAGAAAAACTTGAAAAACAATTTATTTTTAATTCATTAATGGATTCGAAGCATATGTAAGAGTTGTTTGCAATTCCAGCTTGCATCTACATAAAGAATCGAAAACCAAAAAGGATGGCTTGCAAAACGGAAACAAATGAGTCACGTTAATTTGGTAATAGAACTCACACTTGAGCCTTCTGGTTAGCAAAATTATATAAGAATGGATAAAACGACATATAATACGTTACTACAGCTGGTCACCCCATTAATTTCACCGTTACTACAGCTGGTCACCCCCAAAACGAAAGGATACGAATATGAGGCAAGCCGTCACTCCTCACGAAAGATTGACCACTACTTCGCGGTACTTCGCAAGCGTTTGCAGCTATGAAGAGCTCAAATTTTCTACAGTACACCCCAGGAATTAAATTTACAGTATTATACAATAATTTCACCATTTGACCCTAAAGACATTCATGTGACCTATATTTTTGGATAGCTTCCAAAACAAAATCATGGTTACCACCACCCATTATGCTGAATATTTCGATTAAATAAAATAATCACACAAACAGTCTATGAGCTTGTCACAGGTCAGCGTGTGAAGAAAGACTGCCGCGTTGTTTGGACTGAGGCTTGGACACACACGAACAGTCCATTTTATGGATTGTCAAAACTCGGTCTACTATTTTCCCACACACGGTCCAGCCAAAAAATGGTCCGATGGCCTGAATCAATGGACTTTGGATTGACTGGAAATCCAAATTGGTTGCTTCAGTCCATGAGTCCATCCAAGTTCTCCCACACACGGTGAGATTTTGGCGTGGCTTCAGGCCTTTATAGGCGTCAATGCGCCCTGTAATTTTCGTAACGATGTGATGGCTCTGTCGAAACATATCGCAGTTTGAAATTTTAGCATCTGCATTAGATTCAAAAATTTAAAAAGTTAGCATTTCCAAGTTCGAAGCACGTCCAGTCATCATTTTCTGCGCTTGTTTTTTCCAAATCATTTTTTTGATCGAATTTTAAGGGTACTTTGAGTATCACTAAAATGTTCGCCGGTGCCAAAGCGTTAAAAACAGTTTAATTTCGTTGGGACCTGAAGCTATTTGATCAAATAATAAAATAAATAATATCAAATTTTTAACAAAAGTAATTAATGTAATAGTACAACGAAAGTCAATCGAAAATGCTATACAAGGTGATTCATTATGAGGTTTGATTTTCAATAGGCTTTTTTTTTGGCAGATCACGCATGACTCCTGTCAAACTGTAATGTAATTTTTATTCAGTATTGTTTAACAAATCATCATGAAAAGACTTACACTGCAACAACGTATCCAAATTGTTCAGCTGTATTACGAAAATCAGCGTTCTGTGAGAAATGTTTTTCGGTTCAAATTTTGTTCAGTGATGAGATGCATTTTGGGCTCAATGTATAAGTTAATAAGCAGAATTGCCGTATTTGGGCTGATGAACAACCTGAAGAGCTTCAACAGCTACCACTACAGCCACAGAAATGCATAGATTGGTGTGGTTTCTGGTCCGGTGGAATCATCGGTCCGTATTTCTTTCAAAATGAGTCCGGTCAGAACGTAACCGTCAATGGCGACCACTATCGTACCATGATAACGGATTTTTTGCTACCTGAAATCGAAGCCCGTGGTTTCGGTGAACTTTGGTTTCAGCAAGACAGCGCTCCTTCGCATACAGCGAGAGAAACAATGGACTTATTGAGAAATCATTTTGGTGAGAACCTGATTGCACGTTTTGGATCAGTAAATTGGCCGCCTAGATCTTCTAGAATCGACGCTTTGGAAGCCAACATTACTCGTGTCATTCGCGAGATACCGGTCGCTTTGCTGGAACGCGTCGTCCTAAATTGGCCCCTCAGGATGGACCATTTACGGCGTAGTCGCGGTCAACATTTAAATGGGATCATCTTTAAAAAGTAAATGTCATAGATTGTTCTTTCGATTTACGATAAAATTTTTACTATAGAATTCAACTTTATGTCTTTTATTTGAAATTAAAAACCAAACCTCAAAATTAATCACCCTTTATTTGTACATTTCGAGCTATTCTCTGACATCGAATCCCAATTCAACCTATGAGCGAAAAAAATACATCAAAAAGTAATAACTTTAATACTTGAAGCGTATGCTTTTTTATGCCTATTCTTTCTCTCTTTGTTCTGTGCTATTCAAAAGAAACATGCAGAAAGAAACAAAGTCATTTACATTTCATTCACGTTTATAAGACGCTAAGGACTATTGTTCACTGAGCATTTTACTGCACCCGAGAAACTTTTTCAAGTTTAAATAAAAGTCATGGATAAAGGACTCGCAAGAAATATGAAGGAATAATGGATAAATAGCTACAGCTACTTCCACCATTACTGCAATCAACTTATATCCATAATTCATCACGAATAAGTAAGTTAATTCGGCTCGAAATTCATGAAACCCTCTAAAAATGGAAAATATCAAATTAATCAAGGTGTGGAATGAAGGACATTAGAAGAGACACCAGAAATAGCTAGTCGAAGATGAAGGAAACCACAAAAATATCGGTGTCAATTATTTTATGAAATGAAAAACGTCACAAATAAGGACAATCACTTTGGATTTTGTTTCTGGAGGCAAATATTATTTCAAACTGATTGTATATGAATGTCTGTAGAATTGCTGATATAAAACCACTTGAGGCCTTTAATAGAGAAATCTTGAAGAAACCATTTAAATCTGAGTAGTATCCATTCAGTTTAGATAAAAATGGCCGCCGTATCATTTTTTGCATAATCTGGATTGACTGACAATTCGTTTCCAAAATATACTTCCAAAAATAACCCACCTTTCAGCTTCATTTTCCTTCCCCAAATATGATACAATTCCATCTGACATACATATTATTCAAGCCAACTCATTTCAACCTGAACTTCATCACACTGTTACATTCACTCTTCTTGCCCATATTTCATTCCGTAAATTTTCATATTTATTCGAAAAGTTATCATCCTTAAAATTCATTCATAAATATACCTCAATCTGGATTTTTTTCCTGCGCGTCACCTCCAACCCCGTCATGATGACAACTGTCAACGTAAAATATGAGCTTGTGAATAAGAGACAAAAAAGAGAACAGTGAAATCGACTCTACCGTATTATTGTAGGAGAAGGAGTGAAGGAATAGGGGAAGGTGGTTTGTAAAAAAATAAAGCTGATAGAACAAAGCAAGGAAACCCATAAAGAAATCTGTGTGACAGAGTATATCTGAACAATTATTCACGAATTTTATGCTACCGTCATAGGAGAGTTAGCGCTAGCAAGGATAATTCATGATGTATAAATGAATCCATATTTTTATGCAGATAACAACTGCTCGAAGTGCGTACAGTGAGATTAAACTTTGTCTTGCTGTGAAATATGAGTAAGTTATATGAATTTGTGACTGGTTGAAGAGAAAATGTTGCAAT
The DNA here is from genome assembly GCA_963978885.1 of Nemotelus pantherinus. Lineage (NCBI taxonomy): Eukaryota > Metazoa > Arthropoda > Insecta > Diptera > Stratiomyidae > Nemotelus > Nemotelus pantherinus. Next base: position 66,776,001 of record OZ022266.1, on the reverse strand, counting down.
TTTTAGGGTCTTTGGTGGGAAAGGTAATAAAAGATTTTTTCCATTATACTCGTATTTTGTTACTGGTTGTTATATATGTAGGTATGGTGTGTGGAAAGTTAAATTTGAGTCCCTTGATTTGATTGTATAGAAGATATGTTTGCGGGAAAATGCAGGCAAAAATCAATATCACAACAGAAATCAATTAGACCTTGAAACCAACAACAATCCTACATTATTTGTTGCTGGTTTTTTGAAGAGGGGAATAATCAGTCAATTCTATGTGAAATCTATGTGAAATCGAATAAGAGATCCTCATTGATTTCGTCTCCTAAAAATAGTGTAGACAAATGATCTGCTGCAGTATGCACAGTGCTGGCATCGTCAGAAAAAGACTAACCATTAGTCGTGGAGGCTGGGGCACAATCTTTTCTCCGGGTAATTCTACTGATTTACGATTGCATTTCTATACCCGGCTCAATAATTCGGAACCTCTAGTAATAACTTTTACTTTGAATAAAAGAATATATTTAAAAGAAATACTTTTCACTTTATTCCACACAGTTTGGACACTAGAATAAGACTGAACCATTTTTCTTACTTGCTACTATCGAAGCCATTTTGGTCTTCGTTTTTCTGACGAGATATTTAAAAAAACAATAAACTTATTCATAATATCGAAGTCACTGTGGGTCTTCGATTTGTTGATGCTAAGAACTTGATTCTTTCTTCATTTTTATAGGTTTCAACTCCATCGTCGTCGTCATGCATGCTATGGCGATGCACGAGTACCGTGTTGACATCAATGTTTGAAGTGCTGCCATTGGGCCTTTCTACACTTGTATTCTTGATGCACTCCTGAAACTGGTTTTACGACAAGCAACATTTCCACACTTGTATTCTTCAGCAACGGAACCGTTCATATACCGATTATGCATATGAATGTGTGCGTGTTGTTGTTTTCTCATTTCGACTTGAGTGTTTCATGAAAAATTCCTGACCCGTGAACTATGTTTATAGTTGTGTTAGTGATTTGCATCAGTTTCAATCAGTTTCAAAAGTGATGAAAAATTCTCTCCAAGTGCATCACTTTTTGTAGAAATTTCCCCTCGATTCTTCTGCCTCTTGCCCAGAAAACCGGTTATAGGACTGCATCAAGAATACAAGTCTAAAAAGGCCCATTAGGATGTTGATGTGCGTTTGTAGTTTAATCCACATTCGGATGTTGACATATAACCCCTCTCTCCTTATGCCGCGTTTACACTCTCGCCAAGGAATGGCAAATGTTGACGAGGTGAGTGTGTAAATGGTCTCCTTGTCTATTCTTGGCTGTTTTTTTTCATGGCAAGCACGCGTGTGTAAATGGCTTGCTCGCCGGCTCTTGTTTGTTTTATTGCTGTGCCTGAGTGTTTATGACCGTCTCGTCCTAGCTCGACGCCGCTGGAAGCGAAGTCCGTTTTATGCATCGAGTCAAAGGGATTCGAAAGAGTAGAAAATGCTCATTTACATTTTCGAATTTTTCGCCGGGACTTCAAACATATCCTTGTGTGGCCCAGATTGAAATAACTCAACGCACACCAGGCAGTTGCAGTAGCCACAACCTGTAACTCAGCCATCGTTCACTGAACTGAACAAAACAGCTCACAACTGACGAAAGGTGCATGGCGCATGGTGCGTGTTGCAAAGTGCAATATCCTTAGTAAATAATTCACCCTATGTCTTGCTGAGTCTTGTCGAATGTTTTGCCAATTGCCATCACGAGACGTTCGTCCTCTATGTATAAACGCGGCATTAGATGAACACTTGTCCGCGAATGTTTTGCGAGGGGGTGATTTATTTGTTGGTAATAAATGTTTCAAACTAGTCTAAATTTTTATACAAAAGTAAATGAAAATGATAATTATGACAATAATTTAAACAAGTGTTGTGGAAATAGCGTAAGTATGATTGGCTTTTGTGCATTTGAATTCATCTATTTCCTTTATAGCCCAGTCATTTTAGCAATCAACCTCGGAATGAGAGATAATATGCTGAATTTTTGTATATATCTTCATTTAGGGGTCCTTAAAGTTGCCTCAAAAGTCTCATAAAATCTCGTGTCTGCGTCGAAAGTTATTCAAGGTCAAAGGTGAGAAAAAACAGTTTTTTGCGAGTATCTTGGTTTCTCTTACATTACAGTACATATGGCTGAGTGCTGCGCACTTACCGCCCTCTATCGGAAAAACGGTTGAGCGCATGAAAAAATGCTTCAAATAAAATTTGTCACAAATCTTATGTTCTACAATTTCGATCTGATGTGTTAACATCATTGGAGCAATAAAAACCAAGATAATCGCAAAAAACTGTTTTTTCTCACCTTTGACCTTGAATAACTTTCGACGCAGACACGAGATTTTAAGAGACTTTTGAGGCAACTTTGAAGACCCCAAAATGAAGGTATATACAAAAATTTAGCTTATTGTCTCCCATTCCGAGGTTTTATGCTAAAATGACTGGTCCATTAGGTTTGCTATAGTTTTTAAATTAACGTTCTCTAAATTAATTTTTGTCGAAATGTTCCTAAAATTAGGGATCGGATCAAGTGTTAACGTAGAATCAAATTCTTTTACATTGTTTGTATATAATTGATTGTCGATGAAAATTTCTCAATGTTGATAATTGAATTAGTTTTAAGCCTGTAAGTACAATATGTTTGGACAAAGTGGTACTCTTAAACATCTTGTTTGAGTTTATAGATAGTATGAGACGTTTTCGAGTTCTTCAACAGATGAGGTTTGATTGAATGGAATTTTACAACTATTAAAATATAAATGTTGATTAAGATTTTCAAATATTTCATAATATTTGTTGTTGTATTCGATAACTTCGTCAATTTTGATTTCTAGAGTATAATTATTATTGCTACGTATTTGACGTATATAATATGTAGGTGAAAATACTGTAAAAATAGGTACATTAATAACAAATATAATTAAATTTCTTTGTGCAATGCACAAATAGTGATATCTTTTAATTTATCGAAATCGATATCGTTTTCGAAAATTTCATGTTCACTTAAGATGAATCTAGTCATTATTCCTATTTTTGCAGCATTTACGTTGTCAAGGACCTTTTCTATTTCGTCTTTCATTGAATCGAGTGAATGTTTAAGTTCAATGCTTGTGATTTGTATTTGTAAGTGTTTACTTGATGAAATTAGTGATTTAGATAAATCTTCAAGTTGCTTGTTATTGTTGTTTATAGATTCTTGGATATTTCTAACATTTTCTTCGAAAACACTATTAAATTTAATTTGATTGTTTAGTGTTTTAATATTTTTGTGATTATTCTGGTCAATGGTCATCCATTTCTTCGCGGCCATCATTATCCATTGTGCCAAAAAGAAATGTATAGCCACTACCTAACATTCTTCGCATAATTGTAGGCAAGTGTCAAATGTATTGGTAATACAGTGTTCTGAATTTTTGTTTTTATTTTGACAAAGATCAATATTTTGTCTTACACATCTACAAAAGAGTATTATCTCCTCGTTGAACCTAAATGTTATTGTAATTTCAGAAAAATAATTTGTTTATTAATGTTTAAAGCGTGATTTTTATGTTTGTAATGTAAAAATGTAATGTAAAATTTAATTTTTTTTTTTATAAATTTATTAGTTCACCTATGAATTATATATTTCATTAGCATATTTTATTTTCTCTGAATGTTGCAAGTTCCCTGGAAAAGGCTTTAAGTTGTACGAGGCAGTTTTTGATGTGTTTTTTCCATTCGCTCGCATCGCCGCCATTTTGTGTTGAATAATTATTAAAAAAATATTTTCAATTACTGTTGGACATGTACATTAAGGATTTAATATTAAACATTTTCTGAATGAACAATATATATATTTTAAATCAATCTGAAATTAGCAATTTTTTTTTCGATTTTACATGTATTTCCCCCCTTAAACATTGAGATATTTTCCAATTGCCGGAAAACAAAATTTTTTGAAGCTTTATCAATGCATGAAGGAATGCTAAATGGTTTTAAGTTATTACATTTATTTTTGATTTGAAAGCATTTGAAATAAGGGTTACTCGGATATTTGGATGTATCAGTTTTTATTTTGTTGGTTAAAAGTTTAAGCTCAGTACGAATTAATCGGATCGCATTTTCAACATATTTATCTGGGATAATTGTTTAGACAATTTCATTTAATGCTGATTCCTAGAGTGAAATGTTAATTTTATGGTAAATCCGTATTTATATGATCTTGAATTAATCTGGTAGATTCTTTTGCTATCAAAATTACGCCAGAATGTGATGAAACATCTTTGATTGATATTAGTGCTGATGTGCTGGATACCATTATTAGAAATATCAAAATATATGTCCAAAATTTGATCTGAAACTATCAAGTTACAGTATTAATATGGGATGTGAGTTCTTTAAGGCATTAGTTTTTTATTTTTTATTTCAGGCATAATTTTGTTTCTAAACATTGGAATATGCTTGTGAAGGACATTAGGAGTTAGTTTTTATAATATATACTTAATATTAGTCAAAAAAATATACCACAGTCGTATGTATTGTCTTGCTTTCGACAGGTTTTTGCGATTACTTTCCATTCCGATATATCCATAGGGTTTTTGAAAACACGCATGGAATTATCTGATAAAACTTAAATAAATTGTGTACTAGTTTATCAGGCTGAAAATTTATAGAATCATAGTAATGAATTTACTATAAAAGGCCCAGTGGTTGTTATATTTACTATAGGGCAATATAACCCTCCGAGAACACACCTATTTTTGCGAACATAGAGAACAATTGGGGTCAAATTGACCCCAACCACTTTTGAACTTCTATAGAATCGCCGCCACTGAAGATTTTCATTTGAAAAAAATTGTAGATGTAGATTGAGGCCTCTTTTAGTAGTTTTTATGCATTAGAAGTGGCCTAAATGTCCGCAACATACCTAAAAAAATTCGCGAAAAAAACAGTTTTATCGAAAATCAGCTTTTCTTACAAAAAAAAATCGTAACTTTGTCAGTTTTCAATATTTTTGGCTAAAAATTTAGGGGGATACACTCAAGGTATGACAAAATCATAAAAAAGCCCTATAGTGACTCTTGGAAAAAAGTATTTATCTTGCATATTTACCGTGGCGATTGTGAGGATTTTAAAATTTGCACATTTAAAATAAATCATAACTTTGTCAGTTATTAATATTTTGAGCTAAAAATGTATATGGATACTCTCAACACATAGTACAACAATAAAGAAAATTAGCTCTATATAAAGGGTTGCAAAAAAAGGTGTAATTATCTGAATAATCAGATTCTGATTGCTCCGAGACATAGTCGTCTTCGGAGGAATCACTGTCGTCAAAATTGTTATCATTGTCTTCAGCTAACAAATTATTGCGTACACTAGAACGCAGATTATACGCTATATTGTTAATAACAACAAAATTAAAACACTTACAAACTTATTTTTTGGCTTTTTTAAATTAATCTATCGATTTATTAAGTAAAAAAAATGAATTTTTACTTCAAAATTGACGTCGAGTACATATGGGGTCTATTTGACCCCTTAATCTGCTTCAAGTATTACATTCCAAGTGTCTACTTCCGATTTCACATAGGAAAAAAAAATTATTTTTAAAATCTAATATCAAAATTAAAAAGAACAGCTAATTTTCTGTACCAATCAATATGTTTAATGATTTTTAGATTTTGTTTTGAATCTCAGAACCCGCTTCCAAAAAAACCTTTTATCAATTTCGTCAGTTATTCAGAAGCCCATAACTCGGCAACTAAACCTCATAGAAACAAAAACTTGTGCATCCTCATTCATATGTTCTAGAAGTATCATTAAGCACAATATAAACGAAATCCAGAACCTCGACTTTTTTCGTTGTCCACTTCACGTGAAATAGATTTGTCGGTTAATTTCTTGTTCATGCACTTTAGGGTAGTTAAAGATTTTGGAATTGAATTGAAAAATATTTTTATTATAAATTATTTGTACAATCTTAACCTAACTTACAGTTTAATTAACAAGAAAAAAACTTAAAATCTAGCGGCTATACTATTTTGGCCTGCTGGCTCTTATCGTTACTTTTTGGGTTTTTTTTTTTGGTATAAATTTTGTTTCTTACACACTAATGATATTACCCAGCTTGTACAACAGCTAGGATTACATTGGTTATAATTTCCTTAGACATTACCTTACACTTAAATTACGATGCGACCTATGTCTAATTATAGTTACTCTAGATTTTGGAGAAAATTGGTTTATCTCTTTTGGTAAAAATTTGATGCATTGTATTTATATTGGGACTTATAGGATTACCTTCAATATAGAAAGTGTTTTGGAATTCATACAAAAGTTTATGAATTTGATCTTGTTGATCTTTGGTGAGATGATTAAAATTTAATTGAATATTTTTAAAAGCGTCGCACAATTTTAATTTGAACAAACAATTATTTCTCGGATTAGGATCAATTTTTTGTATAGATAGCTGATCACTTGTTTCGTTTATTGGTATGCTGTTTTTATGAGTATTCGTGGAAAAAGAGCTATTATTAAAAATTTCCTTTTTTTCAAACACCGGAGTGATTTCTTTTATGTATGTGAATGGAATACTTTGACCATTGATAGTAAACGTAGCATTATATGGAAAAATTTGAGCTTTCATTGGAATCAATATGTTTTGTCCCAGGATTACTTTAAATTCTTTATTTTCAAAGCACTGTAATTGCCAGGATATTGTACTGTTTGGAAATTTAAATTCTTTTGGAGTTGATGTAACTATTCTTTGTGTAATTTGAAAGTCCATAAAATGTTATGGGATCTTTTAAACTTTCGCGTTTTAAGTGCGGAAAGTACCGATAGTCCAAACTAGATGAAGTAGCTCGTGTATCAATCAAAACAGGAATCTTTTCATTAAAAATTGTAAGCGCTGCTATTGGAAGTGAAATGGGGGGCATGTTTTCTATGTTTTTCATGTTTTTCTCTTGGGAATTAAATTTAGAAAACTCACGATTATTTTTTCGCGTACCTTGGTGTTTATCATCACGTTTTTAATTTTTTACTTGCGAGACACGATTATTGTGTTTCGAATCAACATGATAGATTGCACGCACATTGTTCTTAAAATTCACTCTGTTTGACACTTCACGAGCATTATTGAATAGTTTACTTAAAGTATCACAATTTTTTGATTCCATATTCAATGCAAGATTTGTTGTTAAAATTATTAAATATTTATTTATAGCTCTATTTTCGTTGAATTTAGGTGAAAAAATTGCAACGTTACTAGTATGTTATTCGAACATATATTTGATGTTCATTTTGTTTAAATATTTTTCAATCTTATAATAAGCTTTAATAAAATTTTGATCGCTTACTTGTTTCAATCTTTCGATAAGTGTGTCGAAAGATTCGTGAATTCCAAAATAGCTGCACAACAGACTTCGGATATTTTCCAAGTTGTTTAAGTTCTGCAATTTAAAAAGTATTGATGCTGCATGTCCCCTGATGGATTTTCTACTGGCTTTTAATGTTGAATGATATGTACGATCATCATACTGTGCTGCATCCAATCGTAATTCATCCGCACTTTGGATCCAAATGTGAAGGGAAATTTTGGCTGCATTAGCATCGAAAATCGGAAAGTTCCTTGCTTTCTCCTTAATTCTGTCCAGGTCCATTTGTGTTTTTGTGGCTGGTGAAGGCTCCCAATTGGATGAATTTTATCCTTCTTCGGGTTTTGAATCCGCTGTAGACATTTTCTAATGCACATTAAAAAAAAATTTAATGTTTTGAATTATAAATAATTTTCCCAATTATATACAATTAGTTTGCCAATTGCATAAGTTCGTTTCGCAGGCTGCGTCTGTAATAAATTTTACTTTGAATAAAAGAATACTTTAAAAAAAATACTCTTCACTTTATTCCACACACTTTGGACACTAGACTAAGACTAAACCATTTTTCTTACTTGCTACTATCGAAGCCACTTTGGTGTTCGTTTTTCTGATGAGCATTATTTCGAAGCCACGTTGGTCTTCATTTTTCTGACAAGGCATTTAAAACCATTAATTATTTCGAAGCCACTTTGGTCTCCGTTTTTCTGACGAGACATTTAAAAAACAATAAACTTGTTCATAATATCGAAGTCACTGTGAGTCTTCGATTTGTTGATGTTAAGAACTTGATTCTTTCTTCATTTTTATTGGTTCCAACCCGGTCGTTGTCGTCATGCATGTTATGGCGATGCACGAGTACCGTATTGACATTAGTGTTTGAAGTGTTGGCATTAGGATGTTGATGTGCGTTTGTAGTTTAATCGGCATCCGGATGCTGTTGCATAAGGCTGCTTTCACATTATGCGGTTTCGACCGTACGGCGAAAAACCGTACGGTGAAAATTCGAATGAGCAACATGTTCACACTATACGGTTTATGCGCGGTTTTTTTTGTCACAAGCTCAGTTTGAGATTAAATGGTGCGCTGTTTCATGATCAAATAGTGCGCTGTTTAATTAAATTGTGTAAAATGAATCGCAAAAAAACTATTGCATTGTGCTTATGGCTATATAATCGTCACCAGAAAAGACGACAACGCAAACGCCGTGTTTGGGTGCATCCTATCAACAAAAGGAGAGATACCTTATATGAGGATCTACGGAAAGATGAAAATAAATTTTTCAATTGTTATCGAATGTCTACTACTTCATTTGATGAATTGAATGGAAAACTCAAGGATACACTTCAGCGCCAAAACGCGCAATTTAGGAATTGTATACAGCCAATTGAGATGCTGGCCATTACATTAAGGTAAATATAAATATATGCTGTATTCATGTAGGCATTAGTTTATACGTTTTTGTACTGTAGTTTTCAAGTATATTAAGCTGTTGCAAATCCATATGCCTTTATTGAATAATGCAACATTGCAGAATGAAATGTAAAAAAGGTAAAAAACAAATTATATGTAGATAATAAACTGAAACATAATTATTAGCCTGTGCTAAAATCAACACTTTCTGTAATTGAGGATGATATCGAAGTAACAGAAAGGCTATTCTCGTCGTTTTCAGGAGAGGTAAATTCACTGAAATAATGCGATCCTGGAGATGCCTGTTTACTTTGTGCACTACTGTTGGACGATATTTCTTGTAGCAGGATTGCTTGGTTATTCCCAATTGCAGATGGCTGAGATTGGTTAGGTAAAGGTATTTGGGCGTAAGTTGAAAAAGTTTGACCATGCATATATTGTTCACGGCATAAAGGTGGCTGGCCAGTGGTGTTAAAAAATTGCTGAGGCTGACATTGAGTTGTACTTGATGGATGTATAAAGTGCCGTTGAGGATAATTTGGGATTTGTTGATACAAATTTAGTGGAGGAGGGTGCATCGCTCTCTGTTTTTCATTGATATCTGCTATCACTTTTAAAACTCGCATTTGAAATTGTGAAAATTCTCCGTCACCGAAATTTCGCAGATGAGGCATAAGACTGTGTAAGAAATCCATTTTAAAACATAATTTCTCTCCCTATACTGCTTTTAAAATACTTAGCTCAATCTCATCGGGTGTTTGATGCTTCCTAGCTTTAGATATAGTAGTTGATTTCGGAGGTAATTGAGTAAAAACACCCGAAACATCACTGGAAGCTTGCAGTTGTTGCTCCATGCTTTCATCCCCTTCATTTTCCGGTTGCTTGTTCTTTTGCATGCTGTCCACAGTCTCTCGTGCATCAACAATTTTGTTTAAAAACGTTAGTTGATCAAAATAAACATATTTTTTGAATTTTATAGCTTTTGAGCCACTTGTTTTGCTGGCTTTGATCTTTTTTTTTGACTTCGAAAAAGAGTCTCGAAGATTAGTCCATCTCCTTATTACTTCTTTACCTGAAACAAAAGTGGTTTTCACAGTAAATGCTAGTGGAAATTCAAAGCTTTTTACATAATTTTTCTTGTCTAGGTATCTTGCATGTGGTTGTATTTTTACTGATTTGCATTACAATTATCGAATCGGAGTTTCAACGGCAAGTAAAATAGTACAAGATGTATGTAGAGCAATTTGGTTTGTATTGAGAGAAGATTGCATTCCATCACCAACGCCTGAGATGTGGAATTCCATAGCTTCTGGATTTGAAACAACAATTCCCACATTGCATCGGGGCAGTGGACGGGAAACATATCCGTCTTACCTGCCCGTTTAACGCAGGGTCTATGTATTTTAAATTCAAAAATGTAATTCTTTGGTTTTGATGGCAGTAGCAGATTCCAAATATAAATTTGTATATGTTCATGTAGGAAGCTATGGTAAGGACTGCGACTCATCAGTATTTAAGAGGTCCAGTTTTTGGCAGTCTATAGAAAATATGGAGCAAGAGCTACCGGAAGAAAAACCTCTGCCAGAACAGAAAGAAAGGACTGACTGCAAACAACGTTAGAAATGTACTTTGTAATTATTTCGTTTCTAATGCCGGAAGTGTGCCATGGCAAATGGCAAAAATACAAACTGTACAAAATAAACTGTAAATCAAACATGTAAAAGGGTCTTTCAACATTAATTCTTACTTTCAAGGAAATAAATGCAAACCTATGTAAGAAAAGAAGGTAAAATTTAATTTACTTACCAAACGCATTTTTATCCATGGCATTAAGAGCACCAAAATCTGGGTGCATTTCTATGCAGACTTCATGCCAGGCATCTTTCGTTGCATTTCTGTCTTTGTAGGTGTCCAGACATTTATCCCACAACTCAGGTCTGGCCTCCACAAGTGTAATCAAAACTTCTGCACCTATATGTGTCATTATTCTTTTGTCACTGTACACTTTGCTAAACTGCAACTAAATGGCTGCTTTTACACTATACGGTTTCACCGTACGGCAAAACACCGTACGATATAAATCCGAATGAGCAACATGTTCACACTATACGCTTTATGTACGGTTTTTTTTGTCACAAGCTAAATATCACCGTACGGTCGGAACCGTATAATGTGACTTAATTTAATTGCTTATTTATTGATTTTTTTTAGATTCCAGATATTTTTGAATTAGGTTCAGCCAAGTCATGCCAAAATCAGTGACCACATCTTCCTTTCCGTATTTGTTATTCGATTTTTGTGTTCGTTTAAAAGCAATGCTTGGCACAGATAATTCGTTATTCTAAAAAAACACCATGTCTGTGGCTAACAGAAATGATAGTAACAAAGAAACTGAGCCTGGTTTAAGTTCACGCACACTGATGTCCCACGAAAACTAACTGAAAACGTGGCATGCGCCAACAGATTTCATTTCTGCTACTGCGATCCGTAATATATTATCTATTTCGAGTTTTCTCATTCCTGGCTGTATAATTTTTCTAAAAACGACCAACTATCAAGCACATATGTAGCAATCGTCAACAATGTGACTACTGCACAATGCAACATTCCAACTCAGAAAAATTTCTTTCAGGTAGAAAAAAACTCATAAAATACCACAGAGTTCCGTTACACGTGTAACTTATACTATATGCTCCACTGCATTTTCTATAATAGAAATTCAACAATGTACCTCCTGCTGTTCATTTTCAGTTATGTACCCCCTCCTGTCAAGTACTACAGCAGAAATCATCTGACAAAAAGACAATACATTTTTGGCTGTGTTTCGAAGTCCCAGGCAAATATTTCCGTCTGACTAAAGAAATCCTTGAAGTCATAAGGTTTCAACGTATATACTTAATATGATTTGTTTCAATTGGACAGCTCAAAATTTTGGCAGTATGTTCAAGAAAGTTTTGTAGCGAAAATTTTGGCAGTCTTCGTCAAGAGAGAGATTTAAGAATGGTCAGATGAGATAAGGTATAGAAGCATCGAAAATCGATGATGTGTTTGCATGAATTGACATCAGATTTGTGCTGCTATGATTTCAATTTATTGATTGATGAAAAAAGTATTCATTGAAAAATGTTTGTGGGGATTGCAACGACGAGACAACGTAAGTTCACCGGCGATTTAAGGTCATTGACTTGTTGTCTTGGAATATTTTTTGTGCGGGCCTGAAATATTTTAGGAGATCTGTTCTGCTCTCTTGTGGATCTCAAAACACATGTCTGCTCATCTATTGTTCGGCAAAAGTCCTCTCGAAAAATCGACGAACAGTTTTCCACGAGATCGTAGTGATGCTCTCAGGGAAAGAACACTGATCACTTGTATTGGTTAGTCGCGTTCACGTACCAACGTGTCTTCTTTTTCACAAACATCTAAAATCCATACTATTCGATAGCCATTACCATTCTCGTTTTTTCGCGTCCATTTTTAGATCCCCCATATACAGTAGTGCGCACAGCTTGCTGGCGCAATGCACAGCTCGCTGGCAGGCAGACAGACTCTTCTGGTTTCATCCAAGTCCGAAAAAACTTTCTGTCTCCCGGTTGGTTTGTTTTCCTCTTCTCCTTTCGAAAAACAGCAACAACATGAGCTCACTGATATATCCGTACTAGACGATCAACAGCACTTACCTAGCACGAATATAGTTTCAGTATCATCGTGGCCAGCATCAACGTTTTGACTTTTGTGTATCTTTTCGAAAATTTCTTACTTTTTCGAAAAACGCAAAATTTACACAGACACAATCCCCAACCCCATTAGTTCTGAGCTGGCTGAGAAGGTACGATCGCCAGTTTCTTCTTTGGACGATCATCGGCGACCAGATCATCAGTGTTGCTCTGCTACTAGCTCGTGACTTTTGCATCCTTTAGTGCATTTATTATTTAGTTGTCGCTGAGGACAGATTAGAAACAGATACAGTCTGCCAGTCGAACGGGAGCAGAGAAAGTGTTTTTCTGAAATTTTTCACCCGGAACGGTTTCGATTAGTGAAAAGTCGATTTCGAATTTATTTGTAAAATGGAGAAAATGATCACGTTCTAAAAGCTATTTTGATCGATTAATCTAAATATTTACATTATTCGGAGTATTTGTTTTGAACTAGAAAATCAGTTTTCGATTTGTAGACCTCGGACAAAATACCGTCATCGAAGAGTTTAGATATTTTCAAAAAAAAAAAAAGTCATCGGGTCAGTGATGATACGAAGATTTTGTTAAATGATTCCGCACAGTAGTGAATCGAACGGAAGTTCAAATATCAATTAAACTAAAATATTCTGACGGAAAGATACAGAGATAAATTTGTCGCAGTAACATATGTATATCATTACATAATTTCGTAATTTCTAAAATATCTAAAAATAAATTTCGGGCAAACTGTGAGATTAAAAATATTTTCAGATGAAATTCAAGAAGACGGTCAGTCATATTTCGGTACTTTCGTGGGCAGACAGTAGTCGAAAACGGTGGAGGCAGATAGCTATTAGTCATAGTTTGGTTTCGGTGAGACAGTGCTTGAAATAGATTTTGTCGGTTAAGTTGTTGATTTGAAGTTTGTGCATTTTGGCGGGGAGTTTTAAGAGAATATATTCAAGTAATTGGAAATATATCTGAGGAGTTATAAATTTCATGAGCCAGTTTTGTTTTAAAATTTAAAATCTGGCCACAATCGTAGGAGAAGGCTTACGCAAATTTACTCTTAAAGTCAAGACTGAACCCTTTGACTTTATCAGTTTGTTTCTAACCCTATGCTTGAAGAAATTTGAATTTGATTTTGTCCACTTGCTCGGTTGGTTTTAAACTTAACTCACATCACAAGCAAACTCTTGCTTTCTCTTCAAATCCATACCAGCAAATACTATCGGAGCCAGTACATTCTCCTGTGGAACACCAACGAAAAAACTAGCAGCCATGTGTTACCACATGTTGTGCACACGGAAATACCTTAGCCAAGCGCAATCAACTACTCAATTTGCTTGACTTTATGACTTCTGTGTTGTTCACTTGCTGATGAGACCCAACAAGATCTCCCAAGACTACGTATGTACGTCACACACATATGAGGTCGATCCGTTTTTGCGGTCTGGCTGGAGATAGAATTCTGGATCTTTTCGAAATGAAACATTCTAATGAACACATTTTACTGTAAATTAAAAACTTGCAATACAATATGTATTTCTTCGACTGGGATTTTTTCTTGGTACGATTTTCCTGCAGAGTCCGGGTGATGATGATGATGACATGTTGCCGCCATGTGATCGGCATAAGATCTCGCTGAGGATCTGAATCGGGGCATGGAATTTCGAAGCGATCGTTGACGGGCTTGTGAGTCAGTTTAGGAAAAAAATCGCGTTGAAACGAAGTGATTAGGATGGGATTTACACACATAGAAGAGATCCTTGCAGTTGACGCAGTCTCGATTCGATCAGCGTGTCTTCGAGGAGGTATACCAATTCAGTGATTCTAGAAACGGGCAAGCTAGAAGCACTCAAGTGGCGAACAATAATTCATTGTGTGTCGGGGATCTGTTGCAGTTGCTGTTGTTGTTTTTGTTGCCGCTGATGGTGAATTGTGCGCCAAGTTCGAAATTAGCCATGCGTGCTGTGTGAATTGTGAAAGATTTTCATTGGCTAGCGCGAGCCATGTGCAATGGATTCATTGGAAAGTGTACAGTTGATTGCAGGCAAATGCAGTTTCAATGTGAACGTGTAACGGAAACCGAGATGATCTTTGTGACGAGCGGAACAGTGCGAAATCTAGTGCAGGAATAGTAGGAACCAAATAGTGTACTTCGTCATCTTGGAGCCTTTGAAAGTTCCATACTTCCTTGCATTCAATAGTGATTAAATAAGCATATGGAATGTAAAGAAGTATGGAGCATGTCCGGGCCTTTCATCATCACCAGTTGGTTTTCATCAACCCAGCCAACGATTTTGTGATCGTAACCACCACCAGCATCGATGAGACCACCACTCTAGCATTGATTAGACCACCACCAGCAATCGGTTGGAGACCTATCTATTTTTGGTAACTACGAAGTGGTAAAATTACTTGATCTCCCATTTTACATTTTTTTTTTCCATATTGTCATTGATTCGGCTCTTTCTCAAAAAAAAAAAAATCAATCTACTCATCAAGTGGACATATTGTCTTGTTTTAGGTGTGCCCAGAGTAGGTGCCCAAAAATAGATCAACTTCGTCTAGTCGAGAGCCCCAGAAATCGCGAGTCAGAGAGAAAGAGAGAGCGAGCAATGAACGAAGGATTCCGGGCGAACTGAGTGAAAAGGCGGGAGGAGGAAATTACTGAGGTTACGAACGTGAACAATATATCAAATTACCTACATGGATTTCGGTTAGAAGAGAAATGAATGGGTTCTCAATGAGATTACTATGGAGATGAGCTTTTCGATTTGATTGCGTCACGGTGATAGTTTTCCGTCCATGTAGTAGAACGAAAATAAACATTTTACGAATGGGAAAGTGAAGGTATCATGTGACACAGCTAGTTGGACTTTGATGACGCATGCTTGATGTATTTTGAATTGGTGAGTATTTGAAGGGCGGTTGGTCTGAAGATTTTCAGAAAAAGGATGAATTACCATTGATGTTGCTAATTATTTTTCCCCTAAATTTACAGCTTGAGATATAAAATTTAATAGTTTTTTTTTGGAACTGAAATTGTATTTTTCACAGCTATTTTGGCAGTTTACATACTCAAGACATGCCCCATGCCTCTAGTAGCCGAACGTGACTAATATTTTTTTTTGGTTTTTTAGAAAAAAAGTAATTTTGGATGGAGTTTGTGATCCTACAGAAGGCGATTCTGAATGGAGCTTAAATTAATTATTCAAAAGTGAGCCTGGATGGAATTTTGAAGCTAAAATGTGAAAGTTCAAGGCGGAAAAATTGGACATAGTTGAAGCCAGCAAGGAGCTCATATCCCTTAATGAGGAGTGCCTTGTGTCCTCTGAAGACATTACTCAGAACACCGTAAGTGTGGAATTGCAGAAATGAAATTTCTGCTGATTTATCGTAATTTATTTTGATTTCAATGGGTCAATGGAGCTTCTTGATTCGCGTTCCATCAGCCCCTTAGAACTGATTCTGTTTTTGGAGTTTATATTTTTGTCGAATATTTAATGGGTTCACAATCAGTGTTCCATAGACAATAGATGGAAAATTAATCGACTTGGGATCATGTTTTTTCTTATTTTTGAATTATTTTTGAGATTGAGCCCTTACATCAATCTTAAAGGGATGAGCTAATATCCAATGGCTAATATCCATTTAGATCAGTTTCAGAAAAAAATTTCAAACTAGTTTGAAATAGGGGTGGATGGCTGGTCCAGAGAGCATGAAAATATTTTAATGTGCTTCCACATAAGATTGTTAAACGTGCGACTCACTAAAGCTTCCTGAACCATCTTTAAGAACTTCTTCCAATATTCTATTTTTTTCACATCTTGATTCCCTTGGATATCGACTATTTTAAGTAGTGCCAATGAATTTTGGTTTATTTTTCTTGATTCCCATACATCCCCATTCGATCATACATTATTTTTTTTAGCAAATCTTGATATATTTGGTGACTTTCTCGTCTTAGCTTCAGACCTGAAAATTAGCAAAACGAATTTTGATTTGATTTAGGGAAGAAAAGTCTTCAGTTGCAATGAAAAGTTCTGAGCACATTAGAATTTGTACCGTTAGATTCGATAGACTTCAAATAATGAAGTACCCTCAGATAACAAAGCTGATTGAAAAAAGATATATGTCTGACAAGTGGACTTCATGTGATTGTTTTTGCTATGACGGTTTTCTTTGGTATTTTTCATTGGTTTTCACTCCAGAAAATTCCCTCGCAGTTCAAGTCATTCGCCCAACTTGAGACGGAAGAGTATTTTTGACTGTCAGTGGCTGAAGTATTTTGCAACTTTTATCACTAGCCTTATGCATGCTTCCAAAGTTGATGCACTTTTTTAATGCTCCACTTTAGCCTAGGAACATTATTTGATTTATAATCTATTTTAACAGGTTACTGCCCAGTTACAAAAATAGAAATACTGGAAAAAGCCAAAAAGGATTTTTAAAAAGAAAAAAATTAACAAATAATTGATAGTATTAAGTATATACACATTTGAAACTTCAACATATTAAAGCAATACATAAATTAACATGGAAGAAAGTGCAAAATTGGTAAAATAATAAAACATTATAAGGAGCTTTAAGAATTAAATCTTCAATTTGAGACTTACATTGAGAGAACGTTAGCGGAGAAGGATCCAGCTGAAGATCGTTGTGTTTCCTGTGGATACGCACTAGCGGCGAGTTGAAATAAACTTCAGACCGCGCGAAGGGAAGAGAAAACATTAATTGAGATCATTAAGCACAGCATTTAACCAAGATAGGAGAGCATAGGGCAGTGGAGTAGCTTGAAGAGCAAGCACTCGTCAATTGTTGCATTTAAACAACAATGAGTGAATAAACCTACGCTGAACGTATTCCGCTGCCTCACTGAGATATTTATGACGGGGAGACCATACTTGACAAAAATACTCTAAGATGCTATGAACAAGTAAAAAAACAGATGGAAAGAGGTAGAGATACTAGTAAAAGGAGCAGCGCATCTAAGGATGAAACCGGACAACCGAGAGGCCTTGGCAGTTATATAGGCAATGTGCTGGTCGGATTTGAGCTTTGGATCAAAGTGCACACCAAGATTCTTAAAATTATCAACAGTCGTAATAGAAGATCCGTATAGAGTATAGGAATATATTAAGGGTGACGTTCTATACATATAGAACACTTAGTCACATTTGGATGTGTTCAAAGTCAGTGAATTTTTAGAGCACCAGTGGCACAGAGTACAGAGATCATTTAGGAGTTGGAGGCAGCTGTTGTTAGATTAAATTACTTTAAAAATCTTGAAGTCGTCGGCAAACTAGAGGCAGGGAGAACGAATAAAGGAAGTAAGATCATTTATAAAGACAGGGAATAATAATGGAGCGTGAATGGAGCCCTGAGAAATATCGGACAGCCGACAGAAAGGGAAAGAGGTGGAGGAATGCACAGTTACAGCACAAGAACGACCAGAAACATAGGATGAAAAACAAAACAAAAAAAGACCAGACACCCCTAATTTCAAAGCTTTGCAAGAATAATTCTGTGATCAACAGAATCAAAAGCTTTTGAGAAGTCGGTATATACCACATTCACTTGTTTCCGTTGGTCTGAAGCAGAAGCAACCATGTTGGTAAAGGATATAAGATTAGAGATGGGAGATCTACCTTTGACAAAACCATTCTGTTCAAGAGCAAGGAAAGGATAGAGGAAAGGAAGCACCCTGTTGTAAACCACTCTTTCAAGAACTTTTCCAAAACAAGGAAGGAGGGAAATGGGACGGTAGTTGGAAACACAGCTTGGGTCGCCAGACTTGTGGATGGGTGAAATATAACTGGCGGGGAAGGAGCTGGAGGAGATGCTGAGGTTTAGTATAATAGACAAAGGCACACATAAGGACGATGAAAGTGATTAGGCCAATAGGTTAGGGATAGCATAAGAACCACAGCCGACATTGACATCAAAACACTCGAGTTAGGATTCAATTTCAAGAGGATTGGTGTAAATGGAACATGGGGAACTTCACAAGGCAAGGTATGATTGTTTTGAGAAAAAAAGGAAGACAACTTTTTGCGAAGAGGTCGCAGATTTCACGTAGATTAGACGCAGTAGTGTTATCGAGGAACATGGAATCGGGGAAGCGATGGGAACTTTTGAGACATAGGACCAAAAGCATTACTGGTGATTAGAACAGATAGAGAACTCAATACTGGAAGATTTATTTCGGATAGCTTTTTTCATAGATTTATGTGAGGATAACTTATTTGTTGCTTGAAAATTGAAAAAAACTCTGGTTGTTTCAGTAGTACTCTGGTTGCTATATTTTCGTACAAAATAAACGCAAGATGTCAATTTTGTGATATGCTTTAATTTTTGATCAGCATATTTTGACCTCCGATTTCACATGATATGGTAATAGTTATATTTGGAAATTATTGAAGTTAATAATCAACGTTATTTTAGATTCAAATCAGTTGAAAGGAATTTTGGTTTTACATATTTAACATGATTAAATGAAATTGAAGAAATCATAAAAAAACTGTCTATGTACATATGTGAACAAATGAAATTTTAATCATTTACAAATAGTCCAAGGAGTGATAAATGTGCGCATATGTATGCGTACTTTTTAACATGGATACCATTGTTTTGGTTTTTTTTATATCCAGCGCTAGTTGCTACGTCCATTTTCATACGTTTCCATGGCATTAAGAGTTGTATCTATTCAAGTTCGATACTGATTGTAAATTTAACCTATCAAAACACATTTCAGTTCTGGTGTTTCTTAATCAATTTCCTTTGATATGTCACATAAAATTCAATTAATTATGACAGTGTAGTGTAAAATAGTTTTTTTTGTCAGATTTTCGAGTATCTATTTTGAAGAAAACTTGTGCTTGTCCAAATTAACAAATCAACTTACCTGAATTTCCGGTCTTCTTTAATCGCCATCAGCAACAAAAATGTCCTACAGTCATATCGAACTGAAACCGATTCGAAATACAAATTTCATACCAGACATAAGCAGCGAAGGACATTTCATTAAAAATCTACCGGAACCAAAGGACTACAAATCGAAATCAATTTGGTATGAGAATTTGACGCCATTCGAACGTGTTTTCTATCATCAAACATTGAATTCGGCAAGACGTTTTGCATATTTCGCTCCGACACCGTTAATTCCAAAAGATGATTTGGATTTCGTACTCGCGTCAAGATACGACCATGGTTTGGAAATATTTGGTGATAAAGTAGATACTTTGTTGCAGAATGAATCGGTCGATGTGCCGACTTTCAGACGCGTTAGGAATTCGATGGATCAGAAACCGTTAAAAGTGGAACATTTAGGACATCCGTTGAGAATAGGTAAGGGTTTAAATAGTTCTAAAATTTTACGTTGGGTTTTTAATGAACTTTTAAGATGTGAGCTGAATTGACTATTTTTTTTTGTGTTTTGCAACATAGCAAACACGAAATCTTTCTTCCATTTTGTGTCAGTTTTGATTTTCTTTTCCAGGTGGTGTATAAACTTTTAAGTACTACGTCCGAAAATAATGCTTCATATATAATAGGAGCTGTCCTTTTTCCAAGTGGTATATACTTACCTAGTTTCAGTAAATATATAGCTGATAAGCCTATCCGTTTTCCCTTTAGTAACACTGGTCTAACAAAATCTCCAAGCTTTGGTATGAGTAACCCTTCAAGAAGCAATAAAAATCGATTCTTCTGGTTTTAATCAGATGCTTCGCAGTCCACTTCAAATCAGCTTCCAAGAATTTTAAAAAGTGTAATTACTTCTGTAATGCACGAGAGATGAAAAGATTCTCCTAAAGTATCATTCTCAGCACTCTTGCAAAAGCCTGCTTTCCGATGCTGTTGTGTGATACAAGTCATAAAAGTCATACAAGTCATTGAGATCATGTATTAGACGCTCTGGCTAACTAGTTTTTCAGCATGAAATGCTTTGTCATGCATTAGCAATTGCCCTTCACATCCGTATTTCTTACTGGGCAGGAATCCTCTCCATTTATTGGAGTACAACAATGGGACCTGACAGCTACAACAATCAAACATTTTATTGGGCTTAAATTAAATTATAAATTTGACTTATATGTAATGTACTAACTTAATGTGTCTTAGGTCTAACAGTTTTAAAACTATACCAAGATCTTAGCCTAATATTAATATTTTTATTTTATTTTTATTCATTAACAAAGCAAGGTACAAGTTACATAAACAATACAAAGCAAAATAGAAAATCGAAAACTTAATATGAGTATATAAAAGTAATACGAAAAAAAATTAAATAAATCAAATAATGAACAAATAAATCAATAATAATAAATAAATAACGAATATATAATACATTGACAAATAGCTTAACATAAGGGGTTGCGGATGGCTTGGAAAAGGGAAAATTTGAAGGATAATTTTGATACCGTTGGGGAATACAGATTACTTATGCTATTGAATATCAAGTAGTGGAATGTGGATATTCTTTAAGTAAACGAGAGGATCTGGTGCTCCTTACAGGGTTATTTCACACCATTTTACTATTGAGGGACTCAACTCTGATAACGCCTTTAATGGTGTCAAATGTGAAGCAGGCCGAAATCATCTTCTGGATACAAGTGTCATTAAGTTTAGGTGACCCAGTCGAAACTCATAAGGAGGAAGGGCGCTAAAATCGGTAGATAGGTCAGAAATGAATATATTAAAAAGAAGTGGGCCAAGATGGCTACCTTGTGGTACACCAGAGGTAGCAGATATATTTTTCAATAAGAGTCCTTGAAATTTTACCAATTGTGTTCGATTTCGAAGGTAGGAAGTCAGCTATGTACGTATTATGTATCAGAAATTCTTAGCCCAACTTATAATAAAGAGGGGAAGCCCAGTAAAACCCCTCAAAAACTTCATTTTTGGAGCAACACTAAGAGTGAATTAGTAAAGTGGAGTGAAGGAAACTTGGGATAGGGGGGTGATGACAGGGAGGGAAAGTAAGGTTGCAGTTAGTTTCGTACGTCTGTGGAGGAAAAATTATGTCGTCAGGCCGTCGGAATATATTGGGCCGTCGAGTACACCGTACCGGTCCTGCGTCTCGAATATGGCCTATTATATAGCAGCAACTTACCTTGTGGTGTAAGTAGTGTGTTGGATTCTGTCAAGGAAAGGATGTGAGTTGGGCTAAGATGCTTGTGAGTAAGAGGTTCAAGGTATTGTGGAAGGCTTAGTAGAGTTCTCACTAGACTGTTTGGATGCCAAGGAATTTCAAAGATAGATTTGTAAGGAACAAATCTATTATTGGGATTTTAACTGTGCTAGAAAGGGTGAGATTGCTGTGGAATTGGTAGGAGTTGAGTTTGCGGTGAAAATTGAGGCGATGTCGCAGTATTTTGGTGTGAGGAAAGATCAGACCAAACAGGGAAAACATGAGAAATGATGGGACGAATTAGTTGACGGAATTTTTGAGGTGTGTGGAGCAGTGTATGAGGGGTAATATACTGTGGTATGCATGCAGGGCTTTAGTGAGGATGTTGTTAACATGGGGTATTGGGGATAGTTTGGTGTTCAGCACTACGCCCAGGTACGTAACGGTGTTATGTCTAGAGATGGGATTGTTGTTCATTTTTAGGGCTATATAGGGAAGGAGTCATCTCGTCCATCGGGGAAGCTTAACGTGGTTTCGAATGATGATGGATTTGGATTTGGACGGGTTGGGGATAATGGGCCACGAGAGGAAGTAGCTATGAAGTGTGTCCAGGTACGTAGATATACGTTCCGCGCTTATTTTCAGGCTACGAGCAGGTGAGTAAACAATGACGTCATTGTCAAACTGTAAGATTTTGAGAGATGGTGGGGGTCGTGGAATATCGGCTGTGTAGATAGCAAAGAGGATGGGAGAAAGGACAGAGCCTTGAGAGATACCGGCTGTGTTACCGTAGGGATTTGATTAGATATTGTTTATTTTCACTATAGAGGATCTATCAGAGAGGAAACTAAATATTTTACACAGGTGCGGATGAAATTGGAACAGGGAGAACATTTTATGTATAAGCCCTTCTTGCCAAACGGCGTCGAAGGCCTTGTGGATGTCAAGGAGACAAGCTGTGATGGGAGTGCGGTTGTTTAGGTCAGCTTTTAGGGCTAGGAGGGAATGATTGACGGATTGTTTGGAGAGGTTAGCAAATTGGAATTGTGGAATGACTTCGAATGTGTCACAATGGGATATTACCAGTTCCTTGATGACACATTCAAATATTTTACTGGTAGTGGATGGGAGGGGAATTGGTCTGTCGTTTTCGGGTAAAGTTGGGTTCTAATTTTTTTTTTGGTATTGGAATAATGTTTGCAGTTTTCCAACTTCTGGGAAAATGTCCATTGATAATGCACTGGTTAAAGAGTGGAATGTTTGCATCTCTTCAGCACAACGTTTGGGGTCATGTCGGGACCGGTGGACTTTTTATTATTAATTTATTATTAAATGGATGATGGAGGAGATAATGTTTGGAGTAGAGAAAGGAAGACTTCCGCATTCATTGCTTAGATGTGGAGTAGATGGAATGGGATGACTAAAGAGCTATTCATTAGGAGCGGAATTCAAAGGAACTTGATTTATATTGAAGATAGTGTTGGAAACAGCTTCCTCTGTTGTTGGATTTGGTGTCAAATTGGGGATTGTATGAGTCGTTTGGAAGTAATTAGCAAGCGTATTAGCCTTGGTTTCAAAAGAAAGTGATTGTAAGAGAATGAGCTTCGTAGCAGGCATGGACTTGGCAAGGTTAGGTCTTATGTTTCGTGATTCGCGAAACGTGTTTTGATCGAGGGAGATGTTTGAACGCTTGGCTTTGAGGTGCTGAGTATAGAGGGTTTTGATTTGGCTAGGGATCATAACGTGTAACTGTTTTATGAGAGACCGGATTGAAGGAGCGAAAGGGGAGAAAATGTAATGGAAAAGCCGATGTTTAAGGTTTTGTTTGTGTTCGATGCACATGATTGTGTGAGTTAGGAGAGAGTTGTAGTTGAGTGGATGCTTGGGAATATGGGTATTACAGCAACATTGAAAGGAACGGGTATAATCTTCTACAAACGCGTCGATTTGCAAATTGTGAGACGCGTAGAAGTGGGAATAACACCATCATGGTCGGAAATAGCTGGGGTAGTTTCGGGGAATGGTTGAAGGTTATGTTGCAGTTGTTGGAAGCAATAAACAGGTCAAGGTAAGAGTGGATGTCATTGCGGTGATATGTTGGATAGGCAGTGCTAAGAAGCGATATGTCAAGGGATAGTTGGTTAGCAGAGTACCAGCCGTGTAGGATATTACCATTGGGATTAGTAGATAGATCGTTTAAGCAAAGAGGGTGCTTCGCTTTGAAATCACCCACGATGACAAAACGTGCAGTTATGTGGCAGGATCGGGCATCTGACTGTATAAATTGAACTAAACCACTAAGATGAGAATGTTGAGGGGATTGGTTTGGACAATAAGTTGATGCTACATAATAGGTATCTCGTCCAAAGTCCAACTGTTTTCATAGCATTTACCGCTATCTTCAGTTCTAATTTTATCGCTCAAAGTGTTTTTATAGTATTTACACTTCAAGCACTTAAACTGTTTTTATAGCATTTACCGCTATCTTCAGTTCTAATTTTACTGCTCTGAACACTTTTAAACTCTAAATTCTGAATTACGGAAATAACAACCGTTAGCTGATTCGAATAAGTGAATCGGCAATTAAAGACATGTCTGATATTGTCAGCGGTCACAATAGGACTGAAGGGATCTGACAGCTGTTTGTTAGTCAGTTTTTTTTTCCTTTTTCATGCTTAGGCCATCCATACTTCCAGCTTTCCTCTGAACAGCATCTAAGGATTTTTCTGAGCTTTTTTATATCTCTTGGGGGCTTATTAGCGCTACGACTCTTTATTAGAGTTTCTGCCAAAAATGTATTCTTTAGCATTTACAGCTTGTATTACACCGCCAATAGTTTTGTGTATGTCTCAGTCACTTCTGAGCATTTTGTCAAATTGTTTGTTCACGATCGTGCGATAAAAACTCACATATTGCTTTCCCGTATAATATAGACTAAAGTAACCTGCGGAAAAATTCAAGGTCACAAATCCACCAATGAAAAAATGGGATGATGGTTCACTCTTTCGCACAAAGGGATATCCATTTTTTGTATGAATGGTTCAAAGATTGACTGTGGAACGTAGGAGTAGGAATCGGAAGAATTAATTGCGAAATGCACTGCTTCTTATATAGGGTGCCACTATTTAGAAGGCGGAATTCTCCGCCACACTTACGACCATCCGTATAATAAAGAAGAAAAAAACACTAAAATGGTCAGAATCAAGACTCAATCGGATTGCTGAGTGGTTTTCAAGGCAACCAATCGTGATCGTATAATTTTAGTTCTGTTCATAGAGGCATAGGAGAATTTGAACAAAATAAGGACACAGCATAGACTCGAGCTTATATGAATCCCCGGCCATGAAGAGCTCCAATGAGGAAGTTGACGCCAAAGGCAAAGATGGATCTAAAATTTCTTACAAATCTACGAAGGGTAACATGGACAGGGAAATCAACACATAAACTACCAAGAATACATAATGTGAAGAAGCAGCAAAGAGTGAAAAGCCCCTTCTCACACACTACCAAGCACAATCGAAATGGAGACTAAAACTCTTTGATTTTGTCCTTTCTTCCAACTGTCAAAAGGCCTGTTCAGGAATATAGAAAGGTACACAAACAGTCTGGGTTTTCTTTAGGACAATTTAGAAGAATAAAGTGGCACAATATACCCAGGAGATTCCAGTGCTTGGAGTCAGCTGGAACAACTCCATGCAAATTCATCCATTCAATCAAGGTTATAATTGGGATTGGGGATGTTAAAAATAAATCCTGCACAATTTTCAGCATTGTTTCTTTCATCATGCTTTGAAGTGGCTTTGGTAAAACGAAAATTAGCTGAAATATACTTACCAACAGATTGATATAGACCAGAACCTCTTGATCGATTTGGCTTTCAGAAATCAAGATATTTGTTTGAATGTAGTGAATAAAGCGCTTTTTGGCGCGTAAAGCGCGCGGTATAAAGCAAATTTTTCAAGTTTGTAGGAAATTTCGCTCCCTTTTTATTGGTTATTGGATAGCTTGTGTGACGTCTGACGCATTTGCTCATTCAAGATGGCTAAGATGCTAGCAGGAGTGGCATTGAGATTGTCCCCTACGAGGTTGCTTGTCATCTCAACACTCAAATGATCTGAGAACCCCTCGAAATGCTTTCGATTTAAGTCTCGACAGTTAAAGCTAAGTTTGCAATGAAGGCTCGTTATTGATTTCAAGGTTGAAATAACTGGACTTGTTAGTTTTCTCTAATTTATTCTGGAATAAGCCTGTAGATACCTTTGAAGTTTTTCTGCTTATCTGTAAGAAAATAAATGAAGTACTGTATTTTTGTTGCAAATGGTGTCACAAGAAAAATTTTGTTTCAAAAATACTCCAATTTGGAGGATTTAGTTTTATTTATTTTACTGAAGCGTAGATGTCCAACAAATCTGTACATCGCATTCCCGGGAAAGCTATCAAACTCCAGGTTAATAAAAGTTTGATTCACTAAAAAAGACCATCTAGAACTCTACGAAGTTCCAAGTCAGGACCCACGTGAGCAAAACGTCGACCTGGTCGTGTTGACTTACCAACTATGAAACGTCTTATTTGTTGTTAGGGTAGCCCTGCTCCGAATTTTACACAGCAGTTTTTTAGTGTGTGTTGAAACTGCGCACTAATTTTCTTCGTTTGGCATCACTACATCCATGATTATTTCTGTTGTAGCCAGGTTGGACTTAGATTCAATGGACTGCACATAAAATATGAGTGCTGAGCATCATCGCCAAACTTGCGTAATCTGTGCAGGCTTTTTTGGAAGTAACCATGCCCTGTCGAGAATTGACAAATATAGAAATTTACCTCTTCGTAGCAACGGCTAACCCAAAACTCTCTAAGGCCAACCAGGTCAGCAATCCAGCTTCCCTTGCTACTTCCAATGCTCTTGTCAAAGTTGGAGGGTTTTTGTTCGCACGCATCAGATTCTAAGCTTTGACTACTAGAGCTTAACCACACGCCCTACGAATATGGTCCCAACAGATCAGCTTGGTATCGAGGTCCACTGCCAGAAATCAGTCAAAATTGCTGTTCTGGACTACTACGGTGCCAACTATCATGGATATGTTAGTTTAACCGTCAGCTTGAAGGCCATGCTTGTTTATTTACCGCAACATCTTCAGAACTTGGTTAGGACTGAATTGGGTGAAATCAACAGATCTGGCAATGTTAACTGCTGCGCCGTCATTTGCATAGCCTACCAAACACACATCAACTGGGATTCCCAAGCGGAGCAGATAATTGTAGTTGGTTTTCTGGAAGTCCGTGCCTAAGATTAAACCCTGTTCCTTCCTCACCCCCTTCTAGAGCAATCATCGGTCGCTGACGCTGTCGAGCTTCCGCTCAAAGACCTGAAGGATACTTGTCCACCTTGCCGAGTCAAAGGTGTTTTGCACATCCAGCGTTATAAGCAGGTAGACTAGTCTGCTGGTGTGACATGACTTCTTCGCTTTTACTACTCTGATATGGCATCTACCGAATGCCCTTTTCGGAAGTCATGCTGCCTGTCAGAATGACCGCCAGTCGATTTGCAACTGCATTTGCAGCAACCGCGGCTTTAGTAACTCTTCGAGGAACTTTCCCGCAGTATCAAATTTACTTGGCAAATGGTATGTACATACCTTACCTACTTTGCGCCGTGACGGGAAACATGAAAACATGAAAAATATAATTCCAATGGTACACGCGGTTCGCTCTCCGCTATGTCTTAAAGTGGCTTGACTGGCACTCCATTAGGCCCCGGAGCCTTCATTGAGAAACCGGGACTCTATACTGCTTAGCTTCATTTCG
Source organism: Nemotelus pantherinus (assembly GCA_963978885.1). Classification (NCBI taxonomy): domain Eukaryota; kingdom Metazoa; phylum Arthropoda; class Insecta; order Diptera; family Stratiomyidae; genus Nemotelus; species Nemotelus pantherinus. The sequence goes on along the minus strand of OZ022266.1, from coordinate 66,748,582 downwards.
CGAAAGAGAGATATATTCGTATTGTTGAAGATGATGGAGTAATCTTTTGTTGAAGGTTGCGCTGGACTAACTATGCACTACTTGGATATCGTACCTATTAAAGTGCTAGACCACATAAAGCTGAGTCTACGGGTAACCAGTTTTAACCCATCGCCTCACGGGCCCGAGCTTATTTCCGCACAAAGAACCCGCATTTTCGCGCGTTTGGTTCTTATGATAGCCTACGGCTTACGTCAAAGCGATTCGTAACAGTTCAGCGATTTGATCCTTCCAATTTTGGTCTTGCACCCAAGTGACGTAGTGTATTAAACAATCGAGTCGAGCTGTGAGGAGGACGCTTTTTGGATGGGGTTGGTATTGGATCGGTTCTGCTGCGCCGACTTTAGTGGTGGAGCTAAAGGATATTCCTTTGTAATCCGCCCTCCGAGGGAAACAGGCTAATTCTACGAAACTTCCATGTTCATCCAACTACCTGTTTGTTCCGCTACCGATGATTGGGACTTATGGTATAGCTGCGAGTTCTTTGCTATTTTTGGAATTTTTCGTCTGTTTTTCATTATTTGCATTATTATTTATTTTGCAGCATGAGCTTAGTATTTTAGTAATCTCTCCACTATCAGCTTACTCAAGTTAACTTTAGTTAGCTTAAGTTTACATTATCCCGATTACTTACTGCGCTTTGCATAGAATATCGGCAAATTGCGTGTTTCTGTCTTTGCCCATCTAATTTTCGTTTTCATACAATTCGTTTTTCCTTGGATGGACAACCAACTAGAGACCAGATACTGATAAAAGCTAGAGACAACTCACTATAAGATCCAATGCTCTATTGGCTATACACACAAGCATTTTTTGAACAATGTGTTAAGGGGGGAAATACATGTAACTGCTAAAAAAAAATCGATTTTATTTTTATTAAAATTCTCGAGTTATAGTCAGTTATAGGCAGCGCGGCGACTTTCTCTTCGGCGCTATGGGCGGCTCTATAATTGTGTATTCTTACGATATTTTTTAAAATCTGGAATTCTAAGGAAATATGGATACAGGTGTACATTTACACTTGCATATTTTTATAATATACAAAGGGGCCTGTATTTTTGGATCTTGTAGTAAAAACCGTTAGATTGCCGGCTTGAAAATAGTTGAAATATCAGCTTACATAGCCGCTGGGATGTTAAACAAAGGCCATCCACTCCTCTTGCACCTAATGAATGATTTAGGTAACAAAATAAGCCCCAGCTTATTTAATTATGCCAAGAGAGCCGACAACGACAGGATAGAACGATAGAACCATCGAAGTCTTTCCAGCTCAAAAGAAGCCCGAAATGCTCGCCGTGACCTTCTAATGTACCACAATGATATGCACAAGTTAGCTGAAAAGCTGCTGTATGGACCTGGAATCGCTGACTAACGAATAAGTTATAATAAAAACTAATAATTAATGATTTTTATCTAAAGCAAACTTTAAACGCGTTTTTCTCAAAGTAATGCTTTTTCAACTTCTGTACAAAATATCTCAAAAAATATTGAACCAATCCGGCTCAAACTTATACCACATCTACAAAAGAGTATTATCTACTTGTTAAACTTATATGTTTTTGTGATTCCGGAAAAATAATTTGTTTCTTAATGTTTAAAACGTGATTTTTTTAAAAAAATAATATATGTTTTTGTTTTTGTTTGTAAAAATTTTTTATTAATTTTATTGTTTAACCTATGAACTATACATCTCATTCGCATATTTTCTTTCTCTGAATGTTGCAAGTTCCTCGGAAAAGGTGTTAAGTTGTACGAGGCAGTTTTTGATGTGTTTTTTTTTCATTCGCTCGCATCACCGCCATTTTGTGTTAAAAAATCATTAAAAAAATATTTTCATTTGCTTTGAGACATGTTACTTAAGGATTTAATATCAAAAGTTTTCTGAATGAACAATATTTATTTTTTTAAATCAATCTGAAACTAGCATTTGTTTGTAATTTTACATGTATAAAACCTGCTGGAGTTGACTTTTCTTCAAAGAAATCCCCTCTCGAGCTGCGTTCTTACTGCATGAACTTTATTTATTGAAACAAAATGGCATAATTTATTATTTCATTCCAAACATCTCGCAAATAACAACACATGATTTTTTTCTAGGGGGTCTTAAAGAAAAAATCTCGCCACATAGTGTCAAATTAATCAACAGTGGACATCATAGTCAAATGACAAATCCTGGCTATTCAAGACAACCGGCCGATGGAAATACCTTTAATTATTAAAGAGGGTCCGAGTTAATCAAATGAACGATGCTCGAAACATAGTCCTAAGAAAGTATTTGTAATGTTAAGTGATTCAACTTTAAATTATCTATACGTGAGTATAGTTGTAAAGTGTATGACTTTATGGTAAGATGAGTGTTGTAAGTAATAATAAATTATACATGCATAAAAATTAATTGTGGCTTTTTTGAATTCCTTAGATTGTTTTTTTAACTATTGTCCTCGACTTTTTTTACCTCTTCGATGCTATTCTCAACTGTTAACCCACCTCTCAATCCATCTTAGTTTCTAAGTTTATTCTTCATTTGAAACCATCTATGGTAACTAAAACTAATTTCACTTTAGATACGGCCTCTTATTCCTATATTTTCAAAAATTTACTGCCATCCATCCACCCCGGATAACAAAGACACGAACCAAAAACTCACCAAAGGCATTTGTTACAAATTAACAAAATAAACACCGCCACAAAAAAAAACTAAGGGAAACTAAAATGAAGCGAGATTTCTCATTGACTAAATTGCCTTTGTAAATTTCAAAATTCCCTTACCCTTTTTCCTATTGTTCCTTATTATAAACGAATAGCTCCTAGGGATGGAGGGATCATTTTTTTCTGCTTCGTATCATCTCACGGAAATTCCCACGATAGCCTCGAGGGGTGAATAAAGTTTTTTAGTCGTTTCAGATGAATTGTCTTTGCTATATTTTCGTATGACTTTGTGGCCAGTGTTTTTTCGAGTGCGTCCTTTGAATTGGCCGATTTCACTGTGTGAGTAGGACACGATTTCGTTGATCACGGACAAGGAAATGAAAATGAATATGCAAAAGTTTTGTCATTACGCACGACAAACGAGTATTTGCTGTCGTAACTGAGAGAGAAACACTGTGAGGTAAAGTTGTATCCATTTAAATTTTACGTGCAGAGGTTGAGACTAACAGGGTGCCCAAAATTATCTAGCAGATTCCACGAAAGAAACGACATTTTCCACGAAATGTACATCCACCTTTCTGGAATATTGCATGTAACCCTCTGACATAATCATCACCTTCACTCCTTCCAATCTATTATCATCCCTGCCTTAAAACGTACGAAATGCCGTCGTCGTCGTCGTTTTCGTTCGTAGTCACAGGTCTGTTGTCATTTGCCAAATTGCCAGGACATTCTAATTATCCGTTCGAGCGATAGCCACGGGGTAAATAATTAAGATGAATATTGAGGAAATATTAAAGCAAGTGGAAAATGAAGCTGAAACACTAGCAATGAGTCCAATAGCATTCAGTCAGGACGGTCTGGATCGAGTCGCAATTGGAACCAAGGCTTTCGCCAAGACTGCTGTTAAATTAAGCATCTGTCATTTGTTTCGTTATCTTAATGACTTGTACGAGTACTCCGATGTCCTTGTTGTTCATTCACTACGATGAAAATGCCGGCCGGGGTTCTAGTCTGACAATATGAGTTCTCGACCGAAACTAAGTCCTTGAGTCATCGTCGAGGAAGAGGATATGAGCTTTTTGTTATATTCTCTAAACATACTCCAGGCGAACATATCTTTTTTACACGGCAGTTTTGCTTCCTCTTCGGTTTTATTGCTAGAGCTAGAGGTGACATAGTTGAATTGTGACAATGAACATCCATTTGGCTGGTAGTGTGATATTTGCAGGCATATAGCGAGAGACCGGAACAAGTACATTGGGAATAGGACGCGAGTGAAATTGTCTCGGGAAAAGTTCTAACGGTAGCCCGAGGATTTATGCGTAGTGGATGTGCTTCTCACGAGTTTTTGCTTGAGGTAACTTGTCAGGGAAAACAATGGGTAGCAGACAGGTAGCAAAGGTAAAAGTAAATTTGGTAGGTGAAGCTACTGGGGATGGTGGTCGAGAGTGAAAGAGGGAATTTATTCTGTGAAATATCCCTGGAGATGTTTTTGCTTACTCGGCTCGTTTATTCCAATTTGAACTCAATGGGCTGGTTCGTTTCGGACTTTTTGGTCGGTGAATATTGGTGTTGTTCTATTGTACACTTTGGGCTGTGTTTAGCTGAGATATTTTGCGATATCATTGTTGATGGTTCATGGGGTAAATGTTGAAGTGTTGGCTCATTTGACTGAGATAAGTCAAAGGTGGTCTTCTTAAATGATATTTTTGAGGATAAGAATGTAATTATTGGTGATGTAGGCAATAAAGAGTAGGGTGGGGTCATGGCTGGGAGAGAGTTGACACCAAGACACCAAGCCCAAATCGTATTCATCGGCTAGAGAGTTGACACCAAGCCCAAATTCAACCAGATTTGAGAAATATTGAACAGTGAATGACGAATATGGGCTCCAGCTAGCGAATTCAAATGCAGAGCTCCTCACACTGACCAGGCTGATTTGCCGACTCAACCGATAAGAAAGCTACGTCAAGTTTACATCAAACCGGCATTTAAACCATCAAACATCCACACCACTAAGTAGACCCCAGAAAAGGAGCTGGAAAGCGCTTGTCTGAAACAGATAGGTGGATACAACTTAAAAAAATATAAAGCATTCAGCAGCAAGCAACAATGCCTCAATCAGAAATTGGTAAAAACATGAAGAGCTGCGTGACAAAGCACCTATAAAAAACAGAAGAAACTATGACGCTCTTTCCAAATATTAAGAGAAGAAGGAGCCTAACCTTCTCTCCTGTGACTGTTTTTCTGTACATGTTTTTCCATGCCAATTTCACTTGAAGGTTCGATCATCGAAGTTCACACAGGAAACGCTGAGGACACTGTTTAAGCAACACAATTTAACAAAGCTAGTTTAAAAGTCAAATCTCCGATGCACGAAAAATACCCTCCTCTTCACGCTCAAACCCGAAAAAGTAGAAAGCTCTTAATATTTCGATTGCAGCGCGATCAACTCTGCCTTTAACGAATCTTCAGATATTTTCACCAGAAAGTGAATTGGACACAGTACCAAAAGTTTTCCCAATTCTTTCCAGACAGAATGAACAGTGAACAGGGCTTGCGCGCGTTCTAACACAACAAAACATTGATTTTGCTTCTGTGAAGCGATTATCGCTAGGTATCCAATTATGTCTTAAACCCCAAAATGCCATAGAAAGATTACCAAGATTTTCATAGCATTCAAGGTATAGTACCATTCGTGCAAGAGAAAAAGAGGGAAAACAACTTAACGTTGTTTTAAAAAGGCTGTACAAACTTACCTTGAAATAAACCAAAATCGGTCTTGAAAAACTGAAATTTACTCGATTGGAGCTTTCTACCTTAAAAAAAGATAGGGCTCAGTCAAATCAATAAAAGTTTTCAAGATAAGCATATCCACACTGTTCAGGCCACCTATTACCTAGAGTGTGAAGTCAAGGCTCAGAATCGTAGAGCTAGGCAGAGTTAATATCAATCTTGCCATTATTTCAGCTTCTTTTAGAATATGTGCAACTTACAAACTTAATACGTTAAATGTGACTGACTTAAAAATCGCAAGTTCGCAGCAAAACAGCCTGATCAGAGTCCTTAGTGCGTCAATTATTGAGGTCAGCATCTCGCAAATTATGGGAGTTGCTTTGATAATGCCAAAAGCATCTGCAAAATTTTTGGACCCAGTTACAATCCAGCATCTGTTTCAAGTTCACATATGAACAAACCACCTAGAACTACATTCCGTCTAATAGCAAAATCTACCAACCTCTAAAGAATATGGGATAGTTTCTCGCCATCATGTAGGAATAATTTCACTTGATGATGAAAAACATGATTACAAAATGTTTTTAAGTTGGACACATGGATCGCACAATGCTCCCGAAAATCAAGGTAATCGTTAATTCTGCAGACAATGCTATCGTTACCTCTCGTCGGGCCACATACTAGACCTTTTTTGAAGGAGAAATTATCTACCGACTGGTTACCATGCTTAATGCTTTCAAAACGCCAGATATAGCCAATGATTTATAGGAAGCAAATGAAGATTCTGACCAGGAGGCGAAATATAACTGCGTGTTAAAGGCTCTTGGTAAAAAGAACTAGAAAATCAATGATATTTTTCACATGATCAAGATTCTCATCAGAAGAAAAATTCAAAGCGGAGGGCAACCCTAAGTTATGATTGGAAACAAATCATCTAATAAAATTTAGCCGGACCCAAGCCAAGCAGTTCAAATACGGGCAGTGCAAACACTTCATGTAGAACATTGAGCTTAGCAGTGACTCGTTTTTGAGGTTGCATCTTCTGGAGAATAAATGCTTTCCACGCACGGAACAATTTCAATTCATTTTTCCAAATCTCACTCTCAATTTATTCGATCATTTCTTCAGGGAAAAAGATTTAAAATAGATAGCCATATCTCTTTTAAGCGCCACATTGAAAGTGGACTTCCTCAGGACTCTCTCGGTTTGCCAGCTCTGCACGATTTGGACCATGAGATGGAAAATAAAAACCAACACTGATGAAAAGCAGGTGATTTTTTTCATTAAGAAAAGACTACAGACGCCAACTACGTTAAGGTGAGTCCATAGTATTGGTAAGAACAGCAAAATATCTAAGTATTATTTATGACGGCAAACTACAATGGATAACTCACATTGCCTACAAACGAATAGCTGGTTATTTCTTTAATTCCTTCAAACTCCTTTGAAATTCTAAAAAAAAAACTCATGAAAAACCGAGTTAATACCATAACTACTCTTCAATCAAAAAGTTTAAACTTGTATAGAAAGTTTAAGGTGTGCCAAAATATCGCCCTACAATAATGTTCGAAAGATAGACACAGACAATGACTTGCAAATTGACATAGTAGAAAAAAAAACATACATGACAGAGCTCTTTGACTTTTGAACACTATTGAATTGAGCAGTTAGTTGGGGATATTAATAACGCAAACCAATCACGGTCGTCTAACCTGTCTTAACCAGAGGCAACTCACAGAGCTGTGTGAAAATACTATAATCTACCATACTGCCCTACTAAGCGCAAAAGCGGTATCTCAATGAAAGTGAGTTTCGAGATAATTGCAGGTTTGTAAAAGTAGTAATATTGATATACCTCTTATAACTTTAGTGATTTAAGGTAAAATCGAGATAGGCGATGAGGAACTCGGTTCGTTTAGGGCTGGTGGAGGATTCTCTTTACTCCACTTTTCTCGGTAAGCGGTCTTCCGCTCTTGAATACATCGGGTACTTAGATTTAGAAAATTTTCTAAAGGTTTTTTCCATATGTTCTAAATAAGATACCATTAAAAAGCTTAGTTCATTAGATGCGTATTGTTTTAAGCTTTCTTATGTTATAAAAATCAGTGTTTCGATTTTTTTTTTAGATACCGCTTTTGCGCTTAGTAGGGCAGCATAAAATACACTCATTATCACCAGTTGTAATGCCTGAGTCACAGCTTAAACTGGAGTAATGGTCCAAAATCCACACCAGCTCTCAGACATGTTAAAACTCCCAACCGACAATTGCTACGGTGAAAAAATTAGGGCACGGCTGCTATCTGTCAACGCGATTAGTCTATCAAAAGGATTCTGCTCATCTGTCTTCAAGAAGACCAACTTCTTTTTGTACCAAAAATTTGGTTCTGTTAGTTGTTATGTATTCACCGGAAACATATGAAAAGGCAAGGAAAAAGCTCAGAAGAGTATGAAAAAAATTAGGGAAGCTTAGAAAAAATCAAGCGTGTCTATAAAAAACTCTGGGAGTCATAAGCGAATCAACTGTGGATATTAGAACAACAGCAAAGGAAAAAATAGTCTTTTAAACATCTTCTACGTAAACGTTAGAAGCATTCGTAATAAAATTGACGACATCAATATTTATTTATGTTCCAAAAAAAACATCGATGTTGTAGTTCTTAATGATATAGGGATATATGGCAACGAACAGGAACTCTACACGCCGAGAGGATATACAGGCTATTTTTGCACAAGACAATCGGACCGTGGAGGAGGCACAGCAATACTTGTGAAGTCATACATTCGCTCAAAGCTTGTCATCATTTCTGATAAATATAACACTATAGTAGTTGAGCTTGCACTTAATTCAGGAAAACTTAACATCGGCACCTTTTATAAAGGACCAAGTGAAGTAGACCATCTCTTTCTCAATCATATCGACGAATGCTACTCATTTATCGAGAAATTACAAATATTGATATTTTAACATCTTCTGCCACATCCAGCGAATATCTCGATATAATTGCGTCAAATAATGGAGTTGTATTGAACAAGACATAGCCAACACGCAACAGTATGACGTCCAAAGCACTACTCGATCATGTGATTATAAAACATCCAAACATGAGTGAACGTATGTCTTACAATGATGATGACTGGCTCGGCTTATACCATAAAGTAATCAATTTATCCATCAAAAATTTCGTCAAAGTTAAAATACAGCCTCAAAAAATTACGATGAGCAGAACCAATTATAAAGATTTCTTAAGGAGCTTCATAGATAGTCTTCGAGGGTCTCCAACTTTCGACTTTGATGAGCTGATTGAGAAGATAACCAAAGCTAAGGCAAAAGCAACAATAACGAAACAAGTTCGTGTACGAGTACAATCTTGGATCACTAAGAACATAATTGATGCTTCAAATCGAAAACGAATTGCTTACAAAAACACAAAGTTTATCCAAACTCCACGTCCAAAAAGCAAATCTATTTAGCTATGAAGAAGGAATCGAATGGAGCTATTATGGAGGCCAAAAAACATTTCTACAGGAATAAGTTTGAAGCTTCAGCCGGGAATACCTGCAGATATTGGCAACTAGTAAATGATCTCTTGTCTTAACAACAAAAATCATCAACGTGCATAGAAGAACTGTTGATAAATGGAACATCCATTACAGACCCCGAAGAAGTAGCACAGCAGTTAAACAACTTCTTCGCTATCATTGGAACACTAGTCACCGAGTAACTGCAACTTTCATCACGCTCGATTTTTCATATTGAGCCTAATATGTTCACTTCAATTCACTTACGTCCCACTGATCCTGTTGAAATATCTGAAATAATCGACAACCTTAAATCAAAGGTTTTCCTGGTGTGGATAGTATAACATCGGAGGATATTAAATTGTTGAAAAATCATATTTTGGAGCTTCTAACTACAATAATAAATAAACACCTAGCAGCTGGCAAATTCCCCGATTGCCTTAAACTAGCGAAAATCACTCCAATTTTCAAAGGTAGTGATCCAACAGAAGCATCAAATTATTGCTCAATAGCTGTCACAAGTGTCCTAAGTAAAATATTTGAAAGACCAATTAAACAACAATTGCTGCAATTTATTAAGACTAACTTAATTTTGACACCAGTTCAGTATAGATTTCAAGAAAACAGTAGTACACTAGCAGCAACTTTAGATGCAGTACATTGTATCAACAATGGATTGGATAGGGGCGACTATGTAGCGGCAATCTTCGTGGATCTCAAAAAGGCCTTTGACATCATTAACCATGACATCCTGCTTCAAAGGCTGGAATCATACGGCATCCATCACAACTTCAAGCTGTTGATAGAGAATTATCTCATCAACAAGCGTATTATTACAACCAAAAATATGCATAAAAGTCAGGAATGTACCATAAACATCGGCGTTCCTCAAGGATCAATCCTTGGGCCATTACTGTTTTTACTGTACATTAACAGCGTACAGGACATTTATTTGATGGGAAAAATATTTTTATTTGGTGATGACACACTACTTCTGTATTCCGGTAAAAATGAATCAAATCTTCAGCAAAATATAAATGATGACCTAGAAAAATATTGGAATTGGCTCGAACAAAGTAAATTAATTATAAACATCCAGAAAACTAAATATTTAATATTCCAACAAAAAAACAAGCAGCAAATTAATCCGTCTGTACAAATAAATGGAATACAATTGGGAAAAGTCAACTCAATTAGATACTTAGGATTAACTTTAGATGAGACAATGTCTTGGCTACAACATGTCAATAACATTAGACATAAAGTAGCGCCTATGATAGGAATCCTAAAAAAACATGATTTTTTATCTCTCAACATCAAACTTGACATATTCAATGCTTTTATTTTGTCGAAAATCTCTTATGGAGCAGTTTTGTGGAAGCAAACATCGAAACAAAATATTGATCTGATCGGAAGACTAATCACTAAGGCTAACAAAACTATATACAAAATGCCAACTACATACAAAATGCCTCCAAGCTTACATGTGTATCGTGAAACAGGACTACTAAGCATACAACAAATAATGAGTCTTGAACAAGGGGAGCTAATATTTAAGATACTTAACAAAAAACTCAAATGGCCATATACTGTAAGAAATGTTGGAGAAATAACTCAGGCAGCCACAAGATCGGCTAATAACCTTGCGATTAAAAAAGCTAGGACAGATCGTTTGAAAATGGATCCAGTGCAACAGTCTTTGGCTTATTATAATACCTTACCTGAGGATATGAGAAAATCGGCAAATTTGGTCAAATTTAAGGAAAATCTAAGATCATTCCTTACACAAAGATAACGAAGACGCCAATCAGGGTTTTTTCTAAACTTTTCTCTGGGCATAAGTCTTGACGACAAGAAATAGGCGATATCATCTGAAGACGATAGTGTATAATGAAGTGCTTTCCCTTATACCAATATTTTATTGAGAAGATTTGATGCACATGGACCGTGCATTTTGATTGAGTGATGGAGAGAGTGGAAGGAAGGAGAAAAAAAAACTCCAAAAGACTCTAGCAAAAATCTTGGGAGTGTGGCAAAAGTCATGGAAGAATGGGAACAACAAAATGTAAGGGATCTATAAAAAATATTGCGAGCCTAGGAAAAAATCATGGAAGCTAAGGCAAAGTTCAGGAGGGGTCAAGAAAAAATCACGAGAGTGTAAAACAAAATTTTGGGACCATAGCGAAAGTCGAAGAACTCTTTAAAAAAATTCATTCAAATGTTTATTTCTATGTCGATAAAGCATTTTCATATTGTGCGGAGTTAATAAGACAATACAAATCTTGTTTCCACCTGTGCCGATATTTTCAAAATGCAGCTCACGAAGAACCGCAATTAACAGAATTACTATATATCAATCACATCATAGTTTCTCAGAGCATATTTGTATCTATTAAGCTTTCGGGCTGGATGAATCTGCAACCCAACATCGCACGTACATACAACTAGCATCGCACCCATAAGAACACTCTAAATTATTCGTTGTAGTGAGTGGATTTAATATCTTGTCCGGAAATATAAGCTATTGCGTTTTTCATCATTGTGCTTTGCTCAACAGTTTTTTCCTTGAGATTTTCTAGGACATTTCAAAGCACAGACCAACCATTCAAACCCCGTCATCAATCCATCATCACATCCATAAAACCAATTATGGATTGAATGAACCAACCTGTGCGCAATAGCCCGAAGCTTTAACTCAGCGTATCAAATGTTCGACTTTAATTATACTGTTGATATGTTCAAGTGTCGGCTTAAACGACCGATTAATTATCTTTCATAATTACATATGTAAATATTTGTTTTTTTTTTGTAGTAATCATTCCGTTGATGAAATTGTCAATAAATAAATAAATAAAAAAATAAATAAAATAAAAAAAACCCCTCCCCGAAGTTGCCCAATTTTACATTGGCCTAAAAGCAAATCACTCACAGTTGTCACCAGCGCAGAACGAACGCATTTTGATACTCGCAATAGACTACCTTGTTTTTATTGTATCTTGGGCTAATCGAACATAAGCGGAAAGCAGCTTCATCAAGGAAAAGGGACACAACGGTAGTACGATCAGCAGTGGCGAAACACATCCTGGAGGAGAAGCACAACAAAACGTGGTACAACGTGGTGGTGATTAAGGAAGTACAGCAGGTACGAAAACTGGATTTGTACGAATGCCTGAACATATAGAAAACTTGGATGGATAGGCGACTACACAGACTAAGGAAACTGTGTATCACCATTGTTCAGGTTAGTTTGAACAGATATTTTATAGTGAGGAGAATAATGTAATTAATATAGATAGTTAAATGTACTTAAGTATGTAATTAATAGATAATTAGCTGGTAATTAGTATTAGTCAATACTTTAAAAGTAAGCACTTTAAATAAGATACCTAAGTTATTTTAAGATTAGACCGATAGACACTGGAAGAGGGCAGATTACCTTCGAAATATCGACACATGTCGAGTAATTAAAATAAATCTAGCTTCAAAAAGAAAAAAATGGGTTTGAATTGGAATATTTTTACAAGCTAGGAAAAAATTTGATATACAATAAAAACAATTTGTTGATTCCTATTTCAAACGTCACTTTTCAAAGTAGAGCACACAGGAAAAATAAAGGAAAGATACTGATGTCTAAAAAAAACTATCTCGATGTTTCTAATACGTCACTCAGCTGTTTGTGTAATGAGTAATCAATTGACTATACCTATTTTTATTCAATTGAAAAAAATTAAAATGAATGAATGAAAAGCTCCCTTTCACCAATAGACAGGATGCGAATTTCGAAAATTATTTTTACGGGATTTTAAAGATATTTTGTAAACCGTTACATACTAAGTGGGGTGAAAAGTAACATCCTTGGGAATGAAAAAAATGTTTTTAAACATTTTTTTTTTATTTTATTCAATGTAGTCCTCTTTTAGGTTGATACACTTATTGCAGCAATTTTCCAACTTTTTGAACCCGTCCGAAAAGTAATTTTCCGGAAAGTCTGCAAAATACTCCTCCGCGGCGTCGATGATCTCCTCGATTGAACTGAATTTTTTATTGATGAGCCACCTTTTGAGGTTTAGGAACAGATAATAGTCCAAGGGAGTCAAATCGGGTGAATAAGGTGGATGGGGAAGCAATTTGAGCCCTTAATCGTTGATTTGAGCCATTCTTGCGATGCTCTCGTGTGACGGCGCATTGTCTTGTAAAAACCAAATTTTTTTTCGCTCTATGTGAGGCCGTTTCGCAGCGATTTCGGCCTTCAATCGCTCCAATAATGCGCAGTAATATTCGCTGTTGATGGTTTTTCCTTTTTCGAGGTAGTCCACGAAGAGTGTCCCATGACAATCCCAGAAAACCGACGCCATGACCCTTCCGACCCATTGAGCCTCTCTCGGCCGCTTCGGAGCACTCGTGCCGGCTTGAGTCCATTGCCGGTCACTCATTCTGTTCTTTGGCGTGTAAAAGTGGATACAGGTTTTATCAACAGTCACCAATCGATGCCAAATTCCACCCGTTTCCGCATTAGCATGGCCAAACACACTTCCGAAGTGCGCTCACGTTCGTGTTTTTAGTCCGGAGTCAGCATGCGCGGCACCCAGCGGCAGGATAATTTTTTCATCTGCAGAATCTCGCACAAAATGTGGCTTGTGCACTCAGTACTAATCCTTGTGGCATCTGTTAGCTCGTGCACCTTCACTCTCCGGTCGGCCAACACCATTTCATGTACTTTTTTGACATTGTCCTATGTAACAGCATCGGAGGGCCTGCCGCTGCGGACTTCATCGACAGTGGAGTTTCAGCCACCACGAAACTCTTGAAACCAATATTTCCAACTTTTCTTTTGTTTCCTTCGCCGTTTTGGCTCTCAAAAATAAGAGAACGAAAATCGTTTTTTTCCATACTCAACATGGTGCGAAACACGTCAACAAAAATCGGCTGTCAGAACAAAACAAATATCTGTATAGCGCTGAAATTTGACATATCTGCCTGAATATGCATAGACTATAAGGCACAATAATCTTTTTTTAATTAATGATGAGCAATTCACATGATTTGTAATGTGAACATAAGTGATGTTTAGATATGGTTGTGTGGATGTGTATTTTGATATGAACTGTTTGTCGTTGATGCATGAAAAATGTGAAAATTGAAGGTGTAAACATGTGTTTTGCATTGGTTGCATTATATTTTTCGCATATATTTTTTTTTGTGCGCAACCGAAAGAAAACTTTGTACATTTTTTGTAGTTCGTGTGCTACATCATGCTTATGTTCATTTTGAATAAAGGAAATGCTGTTACTTCAATTTGAAGTGGATAAATATAACAGATCTTATTGTAAAATCGTACAATGTAGCATTTTTATTTAAAAAAAAGGTACTGGAATAAAACACACACTTTCGAGCACGAAAATCGAGGAAAAAAGTGTCGATTTTGGAGGCAACGTATCAGCCTATCATCTAGATTTTTCAAACTTGTTTCCTACCCAAATTGATACGAAAGTATCCAAAGTGGCAGCACTGTACGAGTATGATGATAATTTTCGATACATGTTTAGTACTTGGGTCTCTTCTCTGAAGCAGTTTAATTTAAATTCGTTTCCAAATTTGCAAATAAAAAATCGTTTCTCTCCACGTTTTGAAATTCTTCATGACTTTCAATTACTTCCAGGAATAAAAATCCCAACCGCTTTGCATCTCTAAAATATTCATTCAAATATTCAAAATCAATTTAAACATATTCAGTTCTTTTGCGATTCCATTTTCTTCCATGCTCATTCTCTTCACTTTTATGGTCCCATGAAAGCACACTAAATTTTGATAAATGGAACATTTGGCTGATCCCTAAAGGCATATCAGAAGCGCATCGAAAAAATCTCACTCGCAGTGCTTTAACCTTCTGAGCTCTTCATCTACCGTTCCAGCCTGATATGATGATCCTGTAGTCAAAAAGTCATTATGAGTATTCAATTACACTGCAAGCATCATGACAAGCTAATACCAACTCACCCAAGGATCCAGCTTATAAGTGAGGGGCTGTTGAATAAAGCCAGGAAGTTCGGGATCGAAATAATATTACTGTGACCAGAAATAATAAAACCAAGTTCTTTCTGGATATTGCCATAAATCACTTGCTACCGAGCCACACACACACACACACAAACGATGGCAATGACTTTCTAACCTGCGGCTCTCCCGGGTAATTATCAGCTCCAGACTCAGTAGAAAACATAGCCATGTCGGCCGGGTGAAACCCAATGAACTTTGCGGCACATGAAAAATGATCAAAAACCATACAATTGCCATTAAAGTCTTTCACCTGGAGGGCACTGAGGCAAACCGAAATGCCATTTCTAATATTACTCCCAGTGCCATCTATCTTCTGCTTGAAATTAACATTTTATTATTTTTCCAGCAATGCCACTCGTTCAGGTTTTGAATAAAGGAAACAATAACAAAAAGTTTGTTTTGGTGGTTTCTATTTAAATGGCATGGCAAAGAATGAAGTGAGCGAGGTCAAAATTTGAGTAAGAGTCCTCGGTTGAAGGATAATACGAATATTTTGAAAATTTAATTTGCTTCTTGCTCGTCCAACGAAAACACTACATTAAAATTTTCCAGGTGCTAAGCCGTTGCATTTTACATTCGGTGAGAATTCGGTTGACATTTAATTAAAATCGTTTGAATTATGGCTGTGACAGTTAGTGAATTGTCGTGCTGTTTCCTGGAGCCTGTGGTAGAAAATAGAAAGATGCTTAAACTATGCAGAGTTTAGACTGAATGTGGTAGATGAGATGATAGCGTTGCATTGCGAAACTAGCGTCAATTTGCAGGGAGAATATAATTGAATAGAGAACAATAAAGCAGGGTTGTGATAGTCGTTTGAAGATATTGGGAGTGATAGTGGGCAAATTAGTTCTTGAAACCTCTAGTAAAAAAGGGTTGGGGATTGATTTGGCTGAGGAGCTTTTATACTGCATAAAGCTTGGAATGGTTCTACAAGATTTGAACAAATGTCAAGAAAATTACTTCATCCTAGCAGTCTGGGAAAAAAAATGACAGTCTAGTCAAGAAGAGACCATGAATTGTTTAAAGTTCTATCTCCTTTACATTTTCACAATTAGATCCAAAAAAATGTCAGAAATTTTACATCAGCCAAACCATTTGTGTTTCACACGTTAGACTCTCGAACTTTTAGTGAACTTTAGTGACAATGGTTGTGAGTCGGATGGCATTTTCTATTGGGAGAACACTACTTCCGACACTGATAGTAGTTGAGGTCAAAATTAAAAAAAAAATTAATTAAAATACGCTGCCAGTTGGCATGAATAAGTTTGAAGTTAAAGCCACCAGGCCGCTGGTATTTCCGTAGAGTCCACTGGATGCAGCCAGTTTCACCCAGAAATACTTGCCTCTTTCAAGAGACATCACTTCACCGCCATAATTCCCTGATGGTCGTGCTGGTTGTCGTTACGGAGTTTCAACTGTACGGTTCCTCGCCTTTTACTCTTTGGTCTGTGACACCGAATCTGCTTTTCGTATTCATCGTTGTTGAAAAACTTTTTTATTGCACATTTTCCAACTCTCTGTGTGACCGCTCCCTCTCGCTCTCCGTCAATATCTGCGTCCGCGGGCAAAACTTTCCACAGTCGTTTGGTGTGATCCAGAATAAGAAATTTAGTTGGCAAACTCATTTACATACCGAAAGCATATTTGAAGTGTAAATTTTCTTTTACTTGAGGGCAATATTAACGGAGTGAAAGAGTTTTCTTTTCGTATTACAGCTACCGAGTTGGGTTAGTCAGTGCGGTGTAGAAGCAACGGTTAGTCCGTTTTGGGTGTCACGAGAAGCTTCTACAGTTAGCTGACAGTGAGAACGGTGGCAAGCAAGGCTAGCAAGGACAGCATGGAAAACTGTAGAAATTGTGGTTGTGGCAACGACAGAAGGTTGATTTTAATTTTCACCCAGTTTTCATCGACTTTGTGTTATTGTATCGCTCACATTGCCTCTCGTAGCGCTCGTCCTGTCGACAAAGTTCATTGAAGGCAAACAGAAAGTGATTTCAAAAGTTATGAAAAGATAGAATTGGAAAGGATATTCGTTCTTGTAGAAAGTTGACGAGGAGAGAGAATATTGAAACAATGTCGGTGGTACAATGATGTTTCTGATAGCTGACAATTAAAGCTGCTCCTAATTGTGATTCGATTTGGAGGATTTTCAATGTAAAGTCTTAAAAAAATTAGAAAGAGGTAATATAAGGATTAAACTGAAGTGACAAGCTCATTTAAAAGAGTAGGGGTTGACGGGTAACATTAATTTGTTTTCGCTTAGTTGAACCGAGTGAACTTTTACCTGAAAGCTTAGAAACTTGGTGCCAAGTACAGAAGCAATTGTATGTTTTGATAATGAAAAAAGACTCTTTCATTGACATATTTGTTAAAATAATTCAAATTACTACCAAAATAATAGTTTGCGACAAGTACCATGACTCAATTAAACATATTTCAGAAGGTTGAAAACTTATATTAGATAAAAAGGAACCTATTTGCACTAAATATGGTTCTGAATTTTTAAATAGTGCTTTTGATAAAGCTCATTGTCCTTCTTTATTGATACAACACTCATTAGCCTAATTTGAAACTCCAACTTGACTCGAGGTTCTTTAGCCCGGTAAAGGTCATTTGGTGGGTGGTACTTACCAGGCCTGAAACTTCTGATAGTCTTGGTGGAATAGTTTTGAAGGTTCTACATAATCTAATCACTGGTAGTTTAAAACCGTAGCTCGGAAGCCTTGAAATCTTGTCGTTTAGAAAATAAGAGTTCGTCTAAAAAAGTTGTGCCATAGAGACTAGTAGAGCGATAATCATTCTGTATAAATTAAACCTCCAATAAATAGCGTCATAAAATGAAATGAATTGATAAAGGAAAATATGATGAACACTCCTGATTGAGAATTTCAATAAAACGTTACGGGGCTATCTTAATATTGAATTTTTTTTAACAAAAAAAAAAACGTTTCCATAACCTGACGTCCGACAGGAAAGGAGGCTTTTACGACATGCAAAAGAGTATTCGAAACAGTGGCGGCTCTACGTATGGGTCTAGTAAGGTTTAGCCCCACCATCCTATTTCATTCCAAAATGTAAAGAAACCAATCTCTATTTCAATTATTACAAACTATAAAATTTCATTTTAGCGAAACAAATGATCAAAACACTTCGCTCACCAACTGTTTTTAAAATCCATTCATGTCTCGTCTCTTTCGAAATTTGTATTTCATTTTCATTCATAAATTCGTGTGTACATATAATTCAATACAAGAGAACTTACTTCGCATATGCAATATGCGCGCGATGCTCTTTTCATATTCTCTTTCCATATTCTGTTCCACATGAAATGTGCGCGGGGCTACGTTGAACTAGCCCCAGAAAAGAGAGGAAACGAATGAAAAAAATGACTGAGCGCAGAGTGTGTGCATGTCATACGCAATGGCAAAAAGAGTAATCAACGGACTAAGCCCTAATCTTATGCCGGGTTTCCACCAAAGAGACAAAACAAGAAACACGGACAAAAAAGGTGTTTTGTTTACTAAAACAGTTTTCAGAGACAAAAATGCTCGCGAAACTGTTCAGTTTTTACAAAACATTCGTGTTTTTGTTCAGAAAAACATTTTTTGTCCGTGTTTTTTGTTTTGTCTCTTTGGTGGAAACCCGGCATTAAGCTTCTATTGGTATATCGCTTGTTCGTCGTTCGCTAACTGAATAAAGTGTGTGTAGTACCAGTGGGTCAAATTAAGCTAATTGGGTTTTGCAATGGAAGAGTAAACGATGGTTTTGCTTTTACAGTGCTTGTTGATATTATCGTGATCTGATAAATATGATAGAAAAATTGTGTGCTCGTCTCAAACATGATATAAAATGATACAGACAGGTCTGTACGTATGGTATTTTAAGCAAAATGTTGATTGCATTAAAAATGTGTGAGACAATACAATATATACTGTTTACAATATAATTGTACTTTGAAGACACTTTTAAAAAGTTTTCTTACGGCAAATGCGGGAAGTGACAATTTTTAATCTTCGTGCTATTCAAAGCATAAATATTTATTAGTTTAAATTTACCAAAGCCAAAGAAGTACCCCAAGATCGATGGTTATTTGCTGGAATTTTCAGTCCCCGAATAAAACAATATGTTTTTGAAAGCCTGGGGTATCGAATTTATTGCTTTGATTTAATTAAATGGGATGCTTGAGACGTTGTTACGATAATAGAAGTAATCGAATTGCTAATTTATATGAATAATGATCATTTTAATTTTTTCTAGTGACTATTTAATAAAATTTTGGAATATTCTTCATTATGTTTTATATTAACCTAACCTAGGATCTAGTTTATTAATTCAATTCAATTAGAAATAGTTTGAAATCAAGGAAGTCTAATCATAAGGAATGAATGGTGAAAAAAACTATATGATCCTCATGTTATAGGATTGATAAGTTTGGGATATGATAATAATCCAGTTTAATCCAGTCAAAATTAATATACAATAATGAAGTGTTCTAAATATGTCATCTGCTACTGAATTGTAAAGCTTTTTTTAAAGATAATAATATGATTTCTTCTGTTTAACAAATAAATAATTTAATTTATATACGTTTTATCTCTCCAATTAGATCCAGCAGATTCTGAAAGATGATTTAGCAACTTAAAGAATACTGAAACTTTTGAAACTTATAATAAATATAAAAAACGTTTCAATTTATCATATTTGCAGTATTATCTATTAGTAAAGAAACTGAACATTTTAATGAGCAGGTGATAGATTTATTCGACAGAAAATAAGCGCAAGGAAAAATAGGCAGCAATTAGCTGATGCGAATATTTAGTAGAATTTTCCCGGAGGAATTTAATACTGAATTGACTTATTTGTGCAAAGTATTTATTTATTTATTTTAACCCCATTTTTAAATATAAAACTGTTCCGAATTTCCAATACAAGTAAGTACTGGTCCTTGCAGACTAGCCCCACTTACATTGATTCCCACGAGCCGCCACTGATTCGAAACAATCACAATGACTAACACTCTGATCAACTGACCTGTAGTACCAATATACGTTCGGTCCTGTTTGCTCAGAAAATGTAGTAAGTAGTAGCTCGGAAACTTGATACAACATTCAACTGAAAAAATTGTTCGAAGTATTACCCACACTGGGCGCGAAATTGTAAATGTGTTGTAAGAATGAATTCAGAACAGAAGATGAGCGTTTTGAGTGTGTTTTGCTAAGATCTAGTATTGGTTGATATAATTTTACTTGAATTGGTGATGAATTTAAGATAAATCATCGGTGAAATAGTTTTGACGAAGGTCCGAAAATTCTTGGAAGGATAGCACAAGTAAATTAATTTAATGGACTCGAAGGCATCACATTTGTCATCTGATTCGAAAATAGCAACTATATAGCTTAACCTTCAGATTTCTTCATACTTTAACTTTGTTGCGGCCAGTGCTTTACTCAAAAAAATCTTCATAATTTCAACATTTAGATTGATCAAATTGCCCACGAAATCGAAGTAGCTATACATGCCATGATATCGCAGAAATATATTTCCGATGCTGTCAATAGCTTTAGTTATATGACAGTTATCAAAGAAGATCTGTAGTTTCCGCCAGATTTCTAACGCTTATTAGATAACCAAAAAAACATGTGTCCCGTTATTATTTGAATCTATTTCATTATTTTTGTCATTTTCTTTACGACTTAGATCTGTTATTCAATTCTATGCTGACTATCAATAGCACATATAAAGGACGTTATAGAGCACAAACAAATTAAGAAAAGAGGGGACCCTAGCATAACAACGGAATCAAACCAGCTGAAAAATAATACCAGCTCATTGTTCAGGAACATATAGAAGGAAATTCTTTGTCGAACCTTAGTGCCGGCAGACAATAGTTTTTGCCAATTCACAAAATACTTCATACAGAGGAACAAACTTTTACAGGCTCAAATATGGCAACGCTGAAATGCTGAAGATTTTGCAGACACACTGGAGCTACATCTTAATAAATCCAACAATGCCAAAACATTGGAATTAATATGAACATATTGAGAAAGAAATAACAATCTTTTAGGTGTAATAACTCAATGATGTAACTAGAACGGAAATCATGGAGAGCAAACAGCTGGAATCATGTCTGGATATACACAAATCATCAGGACTCTAGACAATAATAATTCAAGAAGTGGCGGATACTATCAATGCGATCTTTTGCACAAAAAGTTTTCCAGAACTCTGGGGATAAGACGACTATTATTGGGGTTCCGAGACTACACATGAAACAAATTTTTTCCCAAAAATTGGAACCCAAACAGAAAAAGTGACAGTTGATGATAATAACCGTTTGAATTGGAAATTTGGATTGCACCAGTGTTTTCGAAACAACAGATAATAAAGAAATCTATCCAAAAATGAAAAACTGGACATTACATCGGGGAAATTTCCACTGTTTTCCATTTGTCAAAACTTTGACCCGAAAGGATGAATAGATAATTTAGAAAATTCACACTGATGAAAATTCACAATACCAGCCTTTAGATCGGAAAAATAATCGAACGTATAATACACTCTTGACTCAAAGAAGTACTTATAAAAACTGCACCGTAAGATATTAACCTGGCTTCAAAGCCCATCACTTCACCAAGCTGCAGCTAGCTAGGGCGTCTCAACATATAACTGGATTCAATAAAAAAAGAATCCACGGGCCTTGTCATGTTTGACGTTATCAAAGCATTTGACATAGTCTGGTATGTAGGTTTTATCGTAATTTCCATATTTTGAACGTTAAAAGAGAAAATCTGTCGTTAAGATTAAAGCAAGCATCAGAAAAAAATGAAAAATATCCGGCCTTGCGTTAAGTCAGGTCGAAATCGCAACTACCCCAATTGTGCGTTCATGATCGATTTTGTTTCCGATTTGGTTATTTTGATTGCATAAAACGTGTTGCCCTTAAATACTGGTACCAAAACAATTTCTTAACACTAAAAATTTTGAAGTGTCATCAGATGTCACTCTCATATAAAATTGCTCCATATGTGTTCTTTTATTTCTTGTCTAGTGTTTCATGAGTTGTCCAATATTTTAAAAACCGTGGCGTGGTGTTTGATTCTAAATTGAAATTTGATGTTCATGCCATGAATAACACGGCCAGGGCTGTTAGGACTGTTGACTTTTTCTTGCGTTATTCGTATATGCTTACCTACGTTTCTACGTGTGTTCATTTATTTGTCTCCTTAGTACTTAGTGTTCTTGAGTACGCATGCCAAATCTGATCTCCTTGCTTTCAGTATTTATCTGACGCCATTGAATCAGTTCAGTGTAGTTTCACTTGCTCGTTGTTTTATTAAATTTAGCGCCCCCTATTGCCCCTACTCCACTCGTTTTTCCATCCTTCATATGTCCTCGTTGGAATTGCATTGATTGTTTCTCGGTGAGTGTTTTCTTTTCAAACTTTGCCAAGGCATTTGTTGGTTCCCAGACAAGCCGACGTGAATCTAGACGTTTTTCTTTTCAGTTTGGACGTACCACTGGCGGCTTGTGACATTTCTCTGACTCTGACTCTGAGGCAATGAATTTAAGAATCATTCGAGAATCTTTGGGGTGAGATAATGAAATAGGATGTAAACTATGCTGTAGAAACATTTTATTTGAAAGCAAAATCTATTTTGCTCTCTTTTGGCAAAATGTTGAAAGACATTGTCATGCAGCTGCGTTGATCTTCAAATTTCTTGAAAAGATGTTGTTCAATACTTCGTAGCGATAACTCTAATAATCGTGTTGACTTATGATATTTCGAAAACTAGACTTAATTCTTTTCCACGTATTAAATGGCCAGAATTGTTAAATTTAACTTTATTATGTATGGCTAACTTATCTATAATAGTAACTTTTCAAGATTATTTTATGAACGTACAGTACAAAGAGCTTACTTTTAAGTATTTGCGGCTGAGGAATAGACCATAAATGGACCGCGCACACTCAAACAAAGATTGAGGAAACATATTTTGAAAAGTCAGAGGCTGAGTTATATCCAGGAGGCTCAAAAGTTCATTTTGTGAAATAAATTTAGCCGACTTTTTTTATCTAGCCAAATATATTATACACCTCTGCTTCATTGTGACCAGTGTGGTCAATTAAGCATTTTCAATGCTAGATTTTGCACCAATTTCACCCATTTAGCAAGAAAAAAAATATTTTAGGATTTAGCATATTTTATTAGCATTCAAATTTTACGCTAGCACTGCTTTTCACGAAGGATCAATGGCATTAACTATTGCATACAAACACTATCATTGAAAATATTTGAATGCTATTCCCTTGATGCAATCTAGTTTAAGAGCTACAGGAGCATAACTTTGAAGTATCAGAGCCATTTATTAAAAGTCCTAGCTTAGTTTTTGCCAATTATAACGATTTATCCGCAGAGTCAGATT
The DNA here is from genome assembly GCA_963978885.1 of Nemotelus pantherinus. Taxonomy (NCBI): domain Eukaryota; kingdom Metazoa; phylum Arthropoda; class Insecta; order Diptera; family Stratiomyidae; genus Nemotelus; species Nemotelus pantherinus. The sequence continues at coordinate 66,725,153 of OZ022266.1, read as the reverse complement.
CAAACAATTCAGATACTGAAGGTGACTTTTAGCTGTGCGCAAAAACTAATGTGAGTTTTTTTTAAATATTAATCATTTTTATCATAAATGGATGAAATCAATGTTTAGGTTCTACATTTTTAGTTGCTTGCAAACATGACTTCTCGAAAAAGCTACTTGATTTTAGACAAATAGGAGTTTAGAATCGATTTTTGTAGTTTAGCATTGCTTTTAGCATTCTTTGCGAATCCATTTAGCATAATTTCAAAATATGGAATGGTCACACTAATTGTGGCCTCTAAATGGCAAGTCCAGACGTGATTAATGTAACGTTAAGTCTAAGTAATGTTTTATTTTATTTTTCATATCACATCCTTCATTCACCTAGATTTTGATTCGTTGAGTGAACTTAATTACGTTCAATAGGATGCCATTTAGATTTTCTAAATAATTTTTTTTTAATTTCAAAATAGTGCTTACATTATTTGACAATTCTTATACCACTCTATATTGAATAAACGCTACTGATTTTTAATTCTGGGGGTGACTTTCTATTATCTTTAAATATTAACGTTCCGGATAAGTTTATTGATTGAATGGGATAGCTTGTAAATCTTCATAAAATTCATTTTGAGTATTTTTATTATATATACAATTGATTCACATGACAATAATTGAAATTAAAATAGTAGCAAAATAGATTTAGCTTTCAAGAAAAAATCTTTAATGCTACTTAAACTGCACGATAAAATACTTTGAACCCTTTAACATGTACTAGTTTTACTCTGGCAGTAAACTAAATTCCTTAGATCAGCCTCATTACCAAATCAAAAATTAACGCATACATACAAAAAAAATGTTTCCTCAAAACACAAACAAATAATTTGTTTGGGTTCTTTCGGAAATGTCTATATAATAATATTCATTCTCTTCATATATCATTTATTTATTGTTCTATTTGGTAATTTGTAAATGTTTCGTTAACTGAATACAAAGCATTGACGAAATAAAAATACAAAGCACCTATGAATTATTATTTTATTTTATTTATTTTAAAATTTTGCGCTGACGCAGTGCTCTGGTCTGGGTACAGGATTGCTGCTTGTGTAGAGGCACTGCTCTCAACTGATTTAAATGTCTACATATGCACAAATTCAAAAAAAAGGAGACTTGGGAGCAAAATGCTGGTTTTGCTATGAATTTAAATATTATTTATTGATTAATTTAGCATAAGCATTTTGTAAATTTTACCGAGGAGGCACTGCTTTGCTTGCCTCTTCTGAGGAGCCGTCTCTGGCACGTACGGGAGTCTATTTACATTCACCTTTGTTGCGTCTGCCTAGAATGCACAATGCTCTTAAGCTTGGTACTCTCCTGCAATCTTTTTTCGAATTCAAGAATGCATTGAAAATGTTATTTTGAATTATAATTTAACCTTAGTTCTAATTTTTGTCGTTAGCTTTAAATTACTTGATTCTTTCTTATATTGCTCTTTTTTATTATGTTTCATTTTCATTCGTGACGCTTTTATTGGATTATATCTGCAGTCCAATGGATATTAAATAAAAAGGTCTGTCGTTTTTGGCACACATTCTGTTGTGATATAAGATATAGTCCAGCTTAAATTAAACCCTGACACGAAATTAGATCATGTCATTTCTTTCAATTAACTTAAATCTAAAATTGCTGTGTTGAAATGGTTCTATTTCATCATATTGAATACTACAGCTACTAAATATAGTCATGAACGGATGTGCTGTTTTTTATACAGTGAACGATGTAAGACATGAAAATTTGTCACAGCAATGCTTCAGTCTAATATACATCTACCACTTTTCTGATTCTTCGAAGGACTCTCTAAATACTAATTCATCACCCAAGTCACCTTCACGTCAAACAGTCTGCTTCACTACCAAATTTACTTTTCCACTTACTTTTGCAAACAAACATTATTCAATCCTGTCTCTGACCACCAGCTGTGTATATGTTTCATCGTCGATTATAAATGCTTCGTTGAGATCTACCGTCAAGCAGCACGGAGAAAAGATAAAAGCTCATCCTTCCGCCTGGCCTCGATAACGAGAAAGTCACTTACTATCAGTTCCTCTAATGGATAACGCGCGACTACTATCCGGCACGAGCAGCAGTAGGAGTAGCTAGCTGCACCACAAGCAGGACGGAAGAGGCAAGACAGGCGACAATGAAGCTTTCAGCACATTACCATTAATTAATTCCAATCCATTTATATCCTTGATTTACGTTTGTAAATGCGATAATAAATGGCCAAGAGATCTTTACACACCCAGGCTTTTTGAGGCCTATTGTGTGAAATATAATGGTTTCAATGACTTTCAGGATATTACGTGCGACCAGAGACTGGTTTTAAAGCCAACAGGAGCAGCAACAGCGCTCTTTAGTGTCCCCGGTCCCGAAGGCTGTTGAGGTAAACCGAGCAATGGGAATGTGTCGCCAGGAACTGAACATAACCTAAAGGTCGAAGTGCGTACGCCTGAAATTGCTGCGGCACTATAAACACAATATATGGGAGTTATCTCATAACAAGGCCATATATCACCGCATGACCAGGAAGAGATCGTATCCTGGCAATCTCTTGATTCAGCTCCTCTAGATTCATTCATTCCATTCTACTGTTGTTTGTTTACGATCTCCATCCCCATCCCTGAAGTATTTGAGAAACATTTCAAAGCTTATAATGGTAGCAGAATCCGTGTATAAAATTTACCGATTTCTTGGGATACGGAGCCTGCCTAAAAAAAAACTGGAAAATTGTGGCAATTTCATTTAATGGCAGAAAGCAGTTTTGGGCTTAAAACAGTTTTTTTCTATTCTTTTTCTTTCGACGAAGACTCACCAGTCGTTCGGCCTGCACTGAATATGGTCACGCGTTTTTCGTTGCGTTAATCCGCACAATGATTTTTCTTAATCGTCAGAGTTTTTTGTTTGCTTTCAGATTTCAAAATAAGACTTAAAGCAGGTGATGATGATTATGTTGTTTTCAATTTATTTCCTGTGTTGGAGAGGGAGATAAAAACGTTTCGTACCAAATGAGATTTTGTTGAGCGAAATTGGTCTCCGGGCGCTGTTGTGAAGTCAATAGCAGTAAAAAGTAATGAGAAGTATTAAGGGAAAATGGTTTAGGTGATTTGCAGTTTTGTTTATGAATGTTTAAGGGACAATATGCTGTTGTTTTAACGTTTGAATGAAAGATGACGGAGATTTTATACTGAGCAAAAGAGAATGTATTCAGATTGATGTGAATATCCATCTAGTGGATTTGAACCAATTTTATCATTTTTTTTTAGCATAAACAGTAAATATAATACGGTTTCTATCTTAATCAATAACTCGTTAATTTTTCGTTGGCTCTAACCACTGCATCAACTTATTTGTCAATTTTTTTCTCTACAACATACTTCAAATATTTGACCATAGCGAATCTTTTCCCGAAAATTCATACATTTACTGTTACTTCTATATATTTAACCCTCTCTTTTTAATTAATCACGTGATCGATTGTAAAGTCAATTAAAACTCAAGTTTCTGTGCACATTTTTATCAACATACCTAAGGCGATACTGTCTTACCTCAATCAAGCAACCTAGAACCCTTCGGAATTTGTCTGTCATCCACATTCTTGTAAAAATACACCCTTAGTTTATTTTGGTTCTCATTTTATGAACATTTTAATTTCCGGCCCTAGAAAAATAAAACTCACCCTTCATAGCCTCCGTAACTACTACCCTTCAAACGAGCGTCACTGCTACATTACAGTACATTTTCCTTAGCTCGTCTTTCGCAATCTTCTACTGCTTCCGTTCAGAGCTCTATTCAGAAATATACAAACAATCTTTAATAGCTACGATTAAAATTCATAGAACCTGATTATGATCCAAACTAAGATAACGGTCAACGCAGTGCTGTTTCATAGCCCTTCTTTCCAACTTACCCTTTCTCTCGAGTATTACTTCCTGATTCAGCTAAGCTCATGTGTTGTACGAAGACTACTCCACCAATAAGTCGAATCGTTCGTTTTGCCACCAAATCCCACCCCCATTTGATGTCTTGAAGAAAGTCATTTCTCAGATTTGAGAATGAGTTCGACCAAAAGCCTTCATGTCCAGTATGGAACGGTCGGTTGGAAAACTTAAATGACTAATTATGGCTACTTTAATCGATGATTAAAGAAAATTTGATGAGAGTCATCCCCAGGTTCGTAATTGCTTTTGCGGTTTTTCAAAGTTTTCAAACATGACGTTCGTTCTCTGTAATAGGCATTACTGTCGTTGACCGTACGAGGATTAACTCTGACCTGGGTTGAAATGTACAGAACAAATTGTGGTGTTTCCGAAGAGGGTGATGCTGAGGTGAATTGGTCAAAAGTAGCCGAATAGCATTAGGACCATATGGGGAAAGTCTTAGCTTCTGATGGAGCCTGCTTTGAGGTTTTGGTGCTTAAGCTAAAGAACTGAGATTTTGTGCATGAAATTTGCGAGAAGATGTGATTCACATAGAATTTTACTAAGAGGAAACATGTTCGAAATTTAATCTAGTATTATTGTAATATATTGGCAGGATGAAATAAATAGAACGCAATTGCGCTACAGTAGGAGCAGGCAGCTGAAAATTTGATTGAAAAACAAAATTTGATTGAAATCTGGGCGAACTGAAATCCGGATGAACTGAAATCAGGATGAACTGAAATCCGGACGAACTGAGATCCGGGCGAACTGAAATCCTTACGACTTGATATCCAGATGAACTGAAAACCGAGCGCATTGCTGAACTTGCTGGAAAATTGGTTCTGCTAACACTTGGCTATCGGCATCGTTTCTTGGATTACAAATTAGTGAAGAAAGAGTGCCATGATAATGTTATAGATCATCTTTGAACCTGTTATTTAATTTTATGTTATAGTTTTTAGCTTCGCAATGAATACCCTGAAAGCGGTCCTGCAGTGATTGACCTCAGCTTCATCATAAAACAGATTAAAAATATCTTTTTGCCGTTTTGGTTAGCATATTACAGTGAGTGATAAAGTCTCTTTAGTTCAATCAGCCTTTCGTTATATTCAGGTCTACATCCGACTCGTTGAGCCTTCCACCTGGCCTTCAAAAAGTCTAATCACAGCAAAGCAATGTTGTTATTCCACCAGTTGCTTAAATACTTAAACATAGTGATCTTTGTGTACATTTCGACTAGCAGCACATGGATGCATCACATGCTACTTTCATCATTGTATAAAGCCGGATTTACATTCTTGCCGAGGAATGCCAAATGAAGACAAGGTGAGTGTGTAAACGATCTCCTTGTCTAGTCTCGGCTGTGTTTTTCATGGTAAGCACGCGTGTGTAAATGGTTTGCTCGTCGGCTCTTGTTTGTTTTACGAAGGGATAATGATCCTTTTATTGCTGTGCCTGACTGTTTATGACCATCTCGTCCTAGTTCGAAGCCACTCAAAGCGAAGTCAGTTTTATGTACCGAGTCAAAGGGATTCGAGAGGGTAGCATGTGCTCATTCACATTTTCGAATTTTTCGCTGGGACTTCAAACATGTCTTTGCGTGTCCCAGATTGAAATCACTCAACGCACACCAGGCAGTTGCAATAGCCACAGCCTGTACCTCAGCCATCGTTCACTGAACTGAACAAAACAGCTCACAACTGTAGAAAGATGCATGGTGCAATATCCTAAGTAAACAATTCACCCTATGAAAGGTGCATAGTGCATGGTCCGTGTTGCGTGGTGCAATATCCTAAATAAACAATTCACCCTTTGTCTTGTTGAGTCTCATCCAATGTCTTGTTCAGTCTTGTTTACTCTTGTACACGAGACGCTCGTTCCAATGTATAAATCGGGCATAAGGGTCATGCCGCGTTTACACACATGGCAAATGTTGGCGAGCCGAGTGTGTAAATGGTCCCCTTGTTTACTTTCGGCTGTTTTTTTTTACATGCGAAGATATGGAGGGAAGTAATTTCACAAGTTCCTCGACGAAACGTTTGCCATTTGTGTAAAACAGGCATCACCTGTTGTTCTCTCCGTAGACCCTTTGGATGGTTGGTAGTATTTAGTAGCACCTGCGAGACACGAGCTAGTAAAGACTATGCTGATGGTTCTCTCTGCAGACCCTTTGGATGGTTGGTAGTATTTTTTGACACCTGCAAGACACGAGCTACTAAAGACTATGCTGATGATTGATTTCCTAAGGGTAGTTTTCAAACTAATCTTTCCTTCATCGCTGAGAAGCATCACCTTGACAAATACAAATTTTACCAGAAGCGTTTAGCCTCTAACGTTTATGGTTTGACTGCTCTTTTATTTGTTAAAACTTTTTCGCGCTCATTTTCATTTTTTATTCATAACGTACTGGAATCTTTCAGACCTCCAGCTAGAAAGAGCGTTATAGCTGCAGAAACGTTTTCGTCATACGAATTCATCTGACAGTGTTTTCATTTTTTGAAATACAATCGATCGATCGCAGGCGTCAAGGTGAGTTTTCAACAGTGGGAAAATTTGTTTTCTTTTATTTCTTTAGCTCTGCAGTCACATATGTGAGGAACATTTTTATTATTCATCTGATCCTTCCAACTTTAACGTCCAATGATGAGAAACATGGGCCCAAAAGAGGTAAGTCAACCGTATTGAACTTTCTAAAATTCACTGATACAGATATTTCCGCGATCAACGAGACTTTGCCAAAGCTTTTGCATCAATCTCTGTCTAAAAGCTGGACGGATTTGGTGCCTCAGGTCCACTTAATTCCTGTTTTTTTTTCTTTTACCTATGCAATCGTGCTTGATGCCGATTATTCAGCTTTCTGGGGATGATTTGGGGCGAATGAATCTGCTTCACGTTAAGTTAAACCCACCCTGTGAATTTCGTTTCGATTGAATCACTGCGCTGGAAGCTATAGGGGTGAAAAAAATTGTTGGGCTACCACCACAACACTTTTCAAATTTTCAAAAGGTTAATATTTGTTGTTAATTTTCATTGCAGGATCATTCCCATTTGCAAATCTAATGACATAATTGCTTAGTAAATAAATTCCAAAAAATTTCAGAAATGGTCATAGCTGGCAGCCCTCGCACGATTTTTTTTAGGAAATTCCTACGACATTGAGCTTACAAAAAATCCATTTACTGCATGAACTTCGTTTTGATCTCATGACTGGAACGGAAGTTATAGAGCAAAATGTTTTAATTTGCTGAGCAAATTTACAAGATCTAGGAGACAAAAATCACCATAGCTGGCAACTCTATTCTAATTTTTCAACCCGATTTTCAATCGGAAGCTATAGGCAAATAAGCAGTCTTTTTTTCTCAGTGATTTTTCAAGATGGCACCATTGTCACACAGTTCTCAGCATTTCAAAATCACTCATATCAGACCTGGTCCTAGTTACTAGCAACATGTCCTATAAATTTCAAGATGATCGTATTATCCGGTCGTCAGTTCTCGTGAAAAGAAGTTTCCAGTGCTGAAAATAGAGGTTATTTGGTGATGGATTGCCGTTCTTAAGCAAATCGGAATTTTGAAAATTTAAATTTAACATGATGGACAAAGCCTAAAATGTATCTATAATTTGAATTTTTTGTCAAAAAGCAAAAATTTTTCGGGAGGGTCGATGATTTGAAGGTTTTTTTTCAGGATCCTGCCGTAGCTACAGAATTGCCTGTAAATTTTAGTCAACATCAATACGCTCTGCAAATTTCACGATGCTCCAATGTCAGAAGTAATGACAAATCAAAATTTGGAAAAAAATCCTTGCCTATTTTTAGGCACTCAGCACCCACACACAACTCAAAATGTCCAATTCCTTATCATAGGCAAACTTAAAACAAAAAACTTTTGCATTCCCAATACATTTTTTTAACAAAAATTTACACCGCATGGAAATATAAGAGTACCTGAAAATTCACTAGAATGCCCCCGCCGCCAAAGGGTTAAAGATATCTGAATTCTAGCAAGTCATGGACCTACTTACTATATACATCTATGTCCTCCGAACATTTCAGCTCAATCGAATCATTTCGCTGATATATATATATATATATATATATATATATATATATATATATATATATATATATATATATATATATATATATATATATATATATATATATATATATATATATATATATATAGATATATATATATATACATACTAGGCAGAAAGTTTAAGACCACATCGCAGAAATGAAGCACACCTAGATTTATAAAACTGCAAGTACCTTTTTTTTACAGTAATTGCCTGTTTTAAGGAGGGTTGCTATGAAGGGATTTAAAATGTACATGGGATTTCCAAATTCTTATTCAGGGTAATAAAACACGTTGGGGTTTTCCCACTTTAAATTTAGATGTCTAAAATTTTTTAAAGTAATTAAAATAAACCTTTGAAATTTCTAGGAATATGGATTTGAAATATTGTGAAATTCCTATAAATAGGTACCTAATCCTCAAAATATTTCATTTGTGAGTTTTTGTGCTGACAAGTAATACGGATTGTTATTTTCAGCAAATTTTATTTCGTGCATTTGTGATATTTAGTTATTGGTACTTTTTAGCAAAGTTTTGGCAAAATTTCTGTTCAAAATGGGAAAAGCGCACAGTATTAAGCCGGAAGTTAGAAGTTTGATTGTGGAGAAACAAGGAAAGTCAGAAAGAGAGATCAGTAATGAAGTAAACATTTCAAAGACTGCTGTATATAATGCTATCGTTAAATTCAAGGACAGTGAAAGTTATTGTGATGCTGTAAGGAGCGGACGACCCAGAGTGACAACAGAAGCAGAGGATAAGACTCTAGTGCTTATGAGCAAAAGGGATCAAAAGTTAACTGCAAAGGGAAGCTGGACTCGTAGGGCGTGTAGCAGCCAGAAAACCTCTGCTTTGAAAAGGTAACAGACAAAAGTGGTTAGAGTGGGCACGAGCTCATAGCCAGTGGACAATTGAAGACTGGTCACAGGTGCTTTGGACAGATGAATCAGAGTTTGAAATTTTTGGCTCCAAACGGAGGGTTTATGTCAGGCGATCTGCTGGAGAAAGAATGGCCGCAAACTGTGCAGTACCAACAGTAAAGCATGGAGGTGGTTCTGTTATGGTTTGGGGGCGCTTTTCGCTTGCTGGCGAAGGTGAATTAGTTCGAATTGATGGCACGTTAACTAAAGAACGTTACAAGGAAATCTTGCAGAACACGGCCATAGCATCAGGTTTGCGGTTAATTGGGCAAAATTTCACCCTTCAACAGAATAGTGACCCCAAACACAGTTCTAAATTATGCAGAGGATATTTAGCTGAAATGGAGAATGATGGAATACTATTGAATATGACCTGGCCCCCACAATCACCTGATTGCAACCCAATTGAATTGTTATGGGAGGAATTAGATAGAAGGGTACGTGAACGCTGTCCGACGTCAAAGCAACACTTGTGGGAGCTTCTTCAAGAAAGGTGGAACAATATCTCCCAAGCTACTGTAAGAAACTTAGTTGAAAGAATGCCAAGGATTACTAAAGCAGAAAAAAATGCCAAAGGAGGATATTTTGATAAATGTAGAATTCAAAGTAGAAAAAATTTGTTTTGTTTATTATACATTATGACTTATAAACTAGAAAAACAATAAGCTGACATTTGACAATTACATAAAAAGTAATCAATTATATTTTATCTAGAAATAAATAAATTCTAATTACCATGAAAACTTTGTTTAGTTTCTCGATTCCTAAGTGGTCTTAAACTTTTTGCCTGTAGTATATATATATATATATATATATATATATATATATATATATATATATATATATATATATATATATATATATATATATACGAATTTTCGGCGAAACGAGTTCAATACTAAATTTCTTCGAAAATCAGTAAAAACGGGAGAATATAGATTTTGTGTAGACTAGTAGACTATCGGAGGTCATGCTTAGAGACACACTGAGAAGTTTGACACTTCTGAGACACACTAAGTTTTATGCTGCTTGAATTAAAATTTGAACTACGATTCTCAATTTTAGCATGTCTACACTAATTGGAAGCAAAATTTTTACAACAATGGATACATTTCTGTAGTTAAGAATGACGCATCTAAACGTCAGCATTTTTTTGAAAGCTATTATGCATGTTTTTTTGAAGTGATCTATATTATAGCATGCTCACTCTTGAATGAAGGGCGTAGAGAGCTATTTAGCTATGTAGTTGAGAGTGGCATATCTAACATACAGTGTGAATTTGCTTGGTTTGAGCATTATTCATTATTTGAAGATTCGCATTCTTGATCTAAAGCATTTGGTGTATACGTAAATATCAAGAATGAATTAGTTTATTTCAAGCATGTTTTTCTTTGTTCGCAGCATGCATTTCTCTCAGTGCAATTACCCGATTCCACTGATTGAGGATCATTTGGATAGGTTACATGGAAAAAAATATTTCTCTCTACTGGATTTGAAGAATGGCCACCATCATATTAAAGTTTCAGAAAATTCCATTCAGTACACATCTTTTGTTACACCTCTTGGTCGATTTGAATATTTACGCATGCTATTCGGACTGAAAAACGCGCCCGCAGTATTTCAGCGGTACATTAACTCACTATAAAAGCTAACAAATTGTTAGCATATATTGATGACTTGTTAATTTTCTCTAAAATGAAAAAAAGAACAGATTACAAATAGTATATAAATATAATTATTGAATTAGTTTTATCTTTTGTTAGAAGTTTATTGTTAGTAATTTGTGTAATTATTAGAGTGGCTTTTATTACTTTATTGGAGCGTAAAGTTTTAGGTTATATTCAGTTGCGTAAGGGCCCTAATAAAGTAGGATTGATAGGGGTTCGTCAACTTTTTTGTGATGCAGTGAAATTATTTACTAAAGAGCAAACTTATCCTTTAACTTCTAACTATATAGCTTTGAAACATTAGAAGAGATAGTCGATTTTATACAAAAATACAATCTAATCAAATCTTTTTTCATGTTTGAAAAGACCAGGTACGAATGTAGTTCGGAGGGAATCGGTCCAAATGTAGAAGGTATGAAAGCAGCCCAAGATTTTCTCATACTGAAATAGACCTAAAAATAGACATTAAATTTTAATTTTAATTTTAAAATTATAAATTAAAATTAATAAAAAAAAACCCAGTTTCAATTCGGAAGAGACAAACTAGTCGCAAAGGAAGAACTTAAATCGACTTTGCAGCAAGCCCCATTTACTGTATATATATATATTCGCCAACTGCAGAAATTGAATTGCATTGCGATGCTAGTAGTCTAGGCTTTGGGGCAGTTCTTTTAAAGCGGCAAGAAGTTATTTCATGCAATCTTCTTTTTTTCATAAAAACCCACAGTACTGGAATCAAAATATCATTCTTTTGAGCTTGAAACGCTGTCCATCATTTATGTTTCCAGAAGGGTTGGGGTGTATCTACTTGGAATTAAGATTAAAATTGTCACAGATTGTAAATCACTTACGCTTATTTTGAACAAGCAACTATTAAATCCGCGTATTGCTCGTTGGGCTCTGGAGCTCCAAGCCTATGACAATACTATCGAGAATCGAGATGGAAAGCTTATGAATCATGTGGACGCTCTAAGTAGGTGCCATAACATTCTTTTGGTGCCCCCAGCATTAAGACTCCGACATTAGATAGATTGTCACTAATTTAGAAGAAAAAGAAGACCCATATTTCGAATTGATTTATGGATTATATTACCGCAAAGATAATAGTAAAGTCCTATTCTATGTCCCTTCAAATATGGAACAAAACGTTATTCTATATCATCACGGTGCTTTATGTCACGTTGGCGCAGACAAATGTTTCGAACACCTCCGGAAGCTATATTGGTTCCCTTCTATGAAAAATAAAATTGATAATTATATTAAGTTTTGTCTTAAATATATTCACCTCTCCTGTTGAGAAAAAGGTGGCTGTTTTGCACAGTATTCCTAAGGGTGACAAACCTTTCGAAACTATCGACATTGATCATTATGGACCATTACTATCATCAGTCAGACATTCAAAAAAATATATACAGCTAATAGCAGATGGATTTATCAAGGTCAGGAAACTAGATATATCCTGTAAAAACTACTTGCACCAAAGAAGCCCTTCAATGACTTAGCTCTTACTTTTCAACGTACAGTAAACCAAGTAGGATTATATCACATAAAGGAACTTGCTTTACTTCCGCCGATTTCTCAACCTTTTGTGTAAGTAATGACATTCAACATGTCAAAATTGCAACAAACTTCCCGCAATCAAATGGACAGGTAGAAAGTATGAATAGGCTAGTAATTCGTATGCTAGCAAAAGAAAATGGGGCAGAGCATGGGACTTGGACTAAAATTATTGATAAAGTAGAGTTTCCTATAAATAACACGATTAGTAAAAGTACAGGAACAATCCCTTGCCTTTTATTATTTAGTGTAGCGCAAAAAGGGAGCATATGAGACAACTTAAAGCGGTATCTATAAACCTATAGTTTCGAACAGGATCAAAGAGATTTAGTAGCGTTAAGAGAAAAGGCAAGTAGTGAGATTGTTCAAAATCCGAAGGCGAATGAGCTTTATTGAAGCCAAAACCAGTATTTTTGAACTATATTTATGTTAATTTTGGATTGTAAACAATTTATTTGATGCTTTGTAGTTTTAACACTCTCAAAAGTTTTGACTTAAGGATGAAAATTCATATTTGTGTAAGGGAGCATGGGCGAGTGCATTATGTATGAATAATCTATAAAAAGGCTTGTAAAAAAATCGAGACGTTTTATGGTCAGGATGGACGAGTTGTAGCCGATTCGCGTAAAACGTGTTGACTATTTCCCCGCCTGAAATGCATCTCTCTCTCTCTCAGTAAGAGATAGTACATAAAAACCAAACGATGTGAATCTTTCTTTCAATAAACCTTTGATACGGTGAAGACGTGTTTTATTTCAGTCTCCTACAGATGCATTTTACTATTTTTTATTTTAGTTGGTCAACTGAGTATATATTTTTGTTGTGAAGTTTTTCATGATTTTTTCTGATTTTTTTTTGTCTTAAATCGATGAATAAATATATAGATGTAATATATAGATGTATAAGCATATAAATCTAAGTTTCCGGAAATTCAACAGCCTTTAGCACTCCGTTCACCGTTTTAATCTGAATCCTGAGGCCACTAAAACAACTGAATCATATTCTCTCACCAACTTTCTGTCCTTTTATCTTTTGCACCTATAAAAACACAACTTTTCTTCTCCATTTATTCATTTTATTCTTGCAATACAACTCGAAAAAGCTATTCCTGAATATCTCTCCAAGACCGACCATAACCAAATCAAGTGAAATCACTTTGGTCACCATAGTGAAAAGACCACACAACCACGATAGCTGCCTTGCAATTACAAAAGATTTTACAACACAAAGACAATACAAAGTTTCAACAGACCGATATTGTATCTAACAATCAAAGTTACCGAAACATCGACATTCTCGTCTCTCTTCAAATTGAGAGGAAGTGATGAAATCAGATTACGGACCAGTCAGCACAAAGGCCAAAAAAGGGTAGAAAAGAAAATTACCGAAAGGCGAAATTGTTTCCTTTTCATTGAATTTTGTATGCTTATATATGATTTAAATAATGAGAAAGATTTGAAGAGAGTCTGAAACGGTTTGTGGTGTGATTCAAAGAAAAGTTCATCAGATAGACTGAGGTTGAGAGAACGATTGGAAAGTTGGTTCAAAGTTGAAACGGAAGATGAGGTAAATGTAAAATGGAAAGGAAATTGAGGTGGTTTACGTTTGAGTGGAAAGCTATAAAGTATTTATGGAAAATTTCATTTACTTAAGTCTGAAAATAGTTGATTGAGTGGGAGTCTAATTAAATGTAAATAAATTTGGGCTTTTGGAAAATAATCTCTTAAATGTTTTAACGATATTTTGTGCAAGCTATTACTTCAATTGGGTGCTCCTGGAAAATAAAAAGCTATAATTAATACCTTGGTTCAAATTAATTTAGGCTATTTTTACACCGAGCTGAGGACGAGGTCCAAAGATTTCAAATTGGAATTATTTTTGCGGGATGATTAAAATTGAACAACTTTTTTATTTACATTAAAAATTTTAATCTACATTGAAAATTCTATTTTGACAAAGTGGTTTCGAAAGTATGCACAGATTCTCATCATCAAAACGATCGAGTTTCCCGTATCAATACTCTCGGCTTTGATAAGCTTTGATGATATACGTTGTCTATGCTGATTTATAGACAAGAAGGGAACCATGATCACATTCAATAACCTTTACAAGTAAAATTATATCGATGGATATAAGTCGGAGATGTTAAATTTGTCACAACTAGCTTAAATACAAATTAATGATTCCCAACTGCAAGTGGCCAAGCCAGTCAAGTATGCACTGTGTGCTGGTGTCTGATGAGAATCAGTGCATACTTTCGAAATCACTTTGTCAAAATAGAATTTTCAATGTAATAGAATTCTCAATATGCTAAAAAATTAAAAACTTACATCCTAAGTCGTTAAAAATTTCAGTTTTGGAAGCATTCGTCCTTGCAGTTTTCTTTTAATAATGAACGAAACAGCTTTCATACCAGGGTTCATTGAAAAACCATGTCTTGAACACAAACTGTTAATTGAATCCAATGTACATACGTTTTGTCTTTGTACATACCGCACTCAGATACTTATCGACTGCCAGTGTGGCTACATCAGCAACATAAACTTACACGTGAAGCTATCTTACTGCAGTTCATCAAGCCACGAGTCGATTCGATACTCCACGAAGGCGGCAATTAGACGCTTCCTTGTCAACTCCATTTGTCAACTCCATTCTCAAAAGCACTTGGCTCCAAAAGATTTTCTTTGAGTTTGCCTATAGATGGTCGATTCCCTCTTTGGCATGGGAATTGTATAGCCCTTTTGGTCTCCCGCGAAACAAAATGAAAAAATTCCTTCTTGGCGGTCCCCACCAAATTTTTGTAAGTTTTTTGTTGCTCTTTTAAGCTAAATTGAGGAGTTTCCTGGTGCTTTTCTCGAGCTTCGATAGTTTCTTCTTCTTTAGTTGCGCAGACCAGAATGCTTAAGGGGATATTCTGGTCTAGAAATTTGATCAAATCGATTTTTTTTCGTTTGCATCTTTTCAAAGTTTAGACCTTTAAGAATAAGCTTTTAAAAGTATTTTCGGAAATTCGAATTATTTTTGGAGTTACAGCTGCTTTTGTGACACGCCAACTTTTAAACGCATTTTAAACTATTTTTCTCGATACTGTTGACCTGATATCTCTAGTTGAAATGAACAGATTTACGTGAAATTTTGCGCAAACCCTCTTAACACTATTGGTTATCGTTTGACGTAGGGATTTTTCAATTTTTTTCTCTACTATTTATTAAAAATCCCCAAAGTTAAAAAAATAAGGCAAAAAACCAACTGTTTTTTTACATGGACGCCATTATGTTAAAAAAAATTTTTTCAAATCGCCTACATCAGACGAATTTCACATTCTTCTTATTACAGAATTCACCAAAAATGTATGTTTCAAACGACCAGGAAGGTTTGAATCATGTCAACCATGAGACAAGTTTTTTTTTGAGCCTTCCATAAAAAGTAATCAATTATATTTTATCTAGAAATAAATAAATTCTAATTACCATGAAAACTTTGTTTAGTTTCTCGATTCCTAAGTGGTCTTAAACTTTTTGCCTGTAGTATATATATATATATATATATATATATATATATATATATATATATATATATATATATATATATATATATATATATATATATATATATATATATATATATATATATACGAATTTTCGGCGAAACGAGTTCAATACTAAATTTCTTCGAAAATCAGTAAAAACGGGAGAATATAGATTTTGTGTAGACTAGTAGACTATCGGAGGTCATGCTTAGAGACACACTGAGAAGTTTGACACTTCTGAGACACACTAAGTTTTATGCTGCTTGAATTAAAATTTGAACTACGATTCTCAATTTTAGCATGTCTACACTAATTGGAAGCAAAATTTTTACAACAATGGATACATTTCTGTAGTTAAGAATGACGCATCTAAACGTCAGCATTTTTTTGAAAGCTATTATGCATGTTTTTTTGAAGTGATCTATATTATAGCATGCTCACTCTTGAATGAAGGGCGTAGAGAGCTATTTAGCTATGTAGTTGAGAGTGGCATATCTAACATACAGTGTGAATTTGCTTGGTTTGAGCATTATTCATTATTTGAAGATTCGCATTCTTGATCTAAAGCATTTGGTGTATACGTAAATATCAAGAATGAATTAGTTTATTTCAAGCATGTTTTTCTTTGTTCGCAGCATGCATTTCTCTCAGTGCAATTACCCGATTCCACTGATTGAGGATCATTTGGATAGGTTAC
Organism: Nemotelus pantherinus; assembly: GCA_963978885.1. Lineage (NCBI taxonomy): Eukaryota > Metazoa > Arthropoda > Insecta > Diptera > Stratiomyidae > Nemotelus > Nemotelus pantherinus. Next base: position 66,708,748 of record OZ022266.1, on the reverse strand, counting down.
ATGGAAAAAAATATTTCTCTCTACTGGATTTGAAGAATGGCCACCATCATATTAAAGTTTCAGAAAATTCCATTCAGTACACATCTTTTGTTACACCTCTTGGTCGATTTGAATATTTACGCATGCTATTCGGACTGAAAAACGCGCCCGCAGTATTTCAGCGGTACATTAACTCACTATAAAAGCTAACAAATTGTTAGCATATATTGATGACTTGTTAATTTTCTCTAAAATGAAAAAAAGAACAGATTACAAATAGTATATAAATATAATTATTGAATTAGTTTTATCTTTTGTTAGAAGTTTATTGTTAGTAATTTGTGTAATTATTAGAGTGGCTTTTATTACTTTATTGGAGCGTAAAGTTTTAGGTTATATTCAGTTGCGTAAGGGCCCTAATAAAGTAGGATTGATAGGGGTTCGTCAACTTTTTTGTGATGCAGTGAAATTATTTACTAAAGAGCAAACTTATCCTTTAACTTCTAACTATATAGCTTTGAAACATTAGAAGAGATAGTCGATTTTATACAAAAATACAATCTAATCAAATCTTTTTTCATGTTTGAAAAGACCAGGTACGAATGTAGTTCGGAGGGAATCGGTCCAAATGTAGAAGGTATGAAAGCAGCCCAAGATTTTCTCATACTGAAATAGACCTAAAAATAGACATTAAATTTTAATTTTAATTTTAAAATTATAAATTAAAATTAATAAAAAAAAACCCAGTTTCAATTCGGAAGAGACAAACTAGTCGCAAAGGAAGAACTTAAATCGACTTTGCAGCAAGCCCCATTTACTGTATATATATATATTCGCCAACTGCAGAAATTGAATTGCATTGCGATGCTAGTAGTCTAGGCTTTGGGGCAGTTCTTTTAAAGCGGCAAGAAGTTATTTCATGCAATCTTCTTTTTTTCATAAAAACCCACAGTACTGGAATCAAAATATCATTCTTTTGAGCTTGAAACGCTGTCCATCATTTATGTTTCCAGAAGGGTTGGGGTGTATCTACTTGGAATTAAGATTAAAATTGTCACAGATTGTAAATCACTTACGCTTATTTTGAACAAGCAACTATTAAATCCGCGTATTGCTCGTTGGGCTCTGGAGCTCCAAGCCTATGACAATACTATCGAGAATCGAGATGGAAAGCTTATGAATCATGTGGACGCTCTAAGTAGGTGCCATAACATTCTTTTGGTGCCCCCAGCATTAAGACTCCGACATTAGATAGATTGTCACTAATTTAGAAGAAAAAGAAGACCCATATTTCGAATTGATTTATGGATTATATTACCGCAAAGATAATAGTAAAGTCCTATTCTATGTCCCTTCAAATATGGAACAAAACGTTATTCTATATCATCACGGTGCTTTATGTCACGTTGGCGCAGACAAATGTTTCGAACACCTCCGGAAGCTATATTGGTTCCCTTCTATGAAAAATAAAATTGATAATTATATTAAGTTTTGTCTTAAATATATTCACCTCTCCTGTTGAGAAAAAGGTGGCTGTTTTGCACAGTATTCCTAAGGGTGACAAACCTTTCGAAACTATCGACATTGATCATTATGGACCATTACTATCATCAGTCAGACATTCAAAAAAATATATACAGCTAATAGCAGATGGATTTATCAAGGTCAGGAAACTAGATATATCCTGTAAAAACTACTTGCACCAAAGAAGCCCTTCAATGACTTAGCTCTTACTTTTCAACGTACAGTAAACCAAGTAGGATTATATCACATAAAGGAACTTGCTTTACTTCCGCCGATTTCTCAACCTTTTGTGTAAGTAATGACATTCAACATGTCAAAATTGCAACAAACTTCCCGCAATCAAATGGACAGGTAGAAAGTATGAATAGGCTAGTAATTCGTATGCTAGCAAAAGAAAATGGGGCAGAGCATGGGACTTGGACTAAAATTATTGATAAAGTAGAGTTTCCTATAAATAACACGATTAGTAAAAGTACAGGAACAATCCCTTGCCTTTTATTATTTAGTGTAGCGCAAAAAGGGAGCATATGAGACAACTTAAAGCGGTATCTATAAACCTATAGTTTCGAACAGGATCAAAGAGATTTAGTAGCGTTAAGAGAAAAGGCAAGTAGTGAGATTGTTCAAAATCCGAAGGCGAATGAGCTTTATTGAAGCCAAAACCAGTATTTTTGAACTATATTTATGTTAATTTTGGATTGTAAACAATTTATTTGATGCTTTGTAGTTTTAACACTCTCAAAAGTTTTGACTTAAGGATGAAAATTCATATTTGTGTAAGGGAGCATGGGCGAGTGCATTATGTATGAATAATCTATAAAAAGGCTTGTAAAAAAATCGAGACGTTTTATGGTCAGGATGGACGAGTTGTAGCCGATTCGCGTAAAACGTGTTGACTATTTCCCCGCCTGAAATGCATCTCTCTCTCTCTCAGTAAGAGATAGTACATAAAAACCAAACGATGTGAATCTTTCTTTCAATAAACCTTTGATACGGTGAAGACGTGTTTTATTTCAGTCTCCTACAGATGCATTTTACTATTTTTTATTTTAGTTGGTCAACTGAGTATATATTTTTGTTGTGAAGTTTTTCATGATTTTTTCTGATTTTTTTTTGTCTTAAATCGATGAATAAATATATAGATGTAATATATAGATGTATAAGCATATAAATCTAAGTTTCCGGAAATTCAACAGCCTTTAGCACTCCGTTCACCGTTTTAATCTGAATCCTGAGGCCACTAAAACAACTGAATCATATTCTCTCACCAACTTTCTGTCCTTTTATCTTTTGCACCTATAAAAACACAACTTTTCTTCTCCATTTATTCATTTTATTCTTGCAATACAACTCGAAAAAGCTATTCCTGAATATCTCTCCAAGACCGACCATAACCAAATCAAGTGAAATCACTTTGGTCACCATAGTGAAAAGACCACACAACCACGATAGCTGCCTTGCAATTACAAAAGATTTTACAACACAAAGACAATACAAAGTTTCAACAGACCGATATTGTATCTAACAATCAAAGTTACCGAAACATCGACATTCTCGTCTCTCTTCAAATTGAGAGGAAGTGATGAAATCAGATTACGGACCAGTCAGCACAAAGGCCAAAAAAGGGTAGAAAAGAAAATTACCGAAAGGCGAAATTGTTTCCTTTTCATTGAATTTTGTATGCTTATATATGATTTAAATAATGAGAAAGATTTGAAGAGAGTCTGAAACGGTTTGTGGTGTGATTCAAAGAAAAGTTCATCAGATAGACTGAGGTTGAGAGAACGATTGGAAAGTTGGTTCAAAGTTGAAACGGAAGATGAGGTAAATGTAAAATGGAAAGGAAATTGAGGTGGTTTACGTTTGAGTGGAAAGCTATAAAGTATTTATGGAAAATTTCATTTACTTAAGTCTGAAAATAGTTGATTGAGTGGGAGTCTAATTAAATGTAAATAAATTTGGGCTTTTGGAAAATAATCTCTTAAATGTTTTAACGATATTTTGTGCAAGCTATTACTTCAATTGGGTGCTCCTGGAAAATAAAAAGCTATAATTAATACCTTGGTTCAAATTAATTTAGGCTATTTTTACACCGAGCTGAGGACGAGGTCCAAAGATTTCAAATTGGAATTATTTTTGCGGGATGATTAAAATTGAACAACTTTTTTATTTACATTAAAAATTTTAATCTACATTGAAAATTCTATTTTGACAAAGTGGTTTCGAAAGTATGCACAGATTCTCATCATCAAAACGATCGAGTTTCCCGTATCAATACTCTCGGCTTTGATAAGCTTTGATGATATACGTTGTCTATGCTGATTTATAGACAAGAAGGGAACCATGATCACATTCAATAACCTTTACAAGTAAAATTATATCGATGGATATAAGTCGGAGATGTTAAATTTGTCACAACTAGCTTAAATACAAATTAATGATTCCCAACTGCAAGTGGCCAAGCCAGTCAAGTATGCACTGTGTGCTGGTGTCTGATGAGAATCAGTGCATACTTTCGAAATCACTTTGTCAAAATAGAATTTTCAATGTAATAGAATTCTCAATATGCTAAAAAATTAAAAACTTACATCCTAAGTCGTTAAAAATTTCAGTTTTGGAAGCATTCGTCCTTGCAGTTTTCTTTTAATAATGAACGAAACAGCTTTCATACCAGGGTTCATTGAAAAACCATGTCTTGAACACAAACTGTTAATTGAATCCAATGTACATACGTTTTGTCTTTGTACATACCGCACTCAGATACTTATCGACTGCCAGTGTGGCTACATCAGCAACATAAACTTACACGTGAAGCTATCTTACTGCAGTTCATCAAGCCACGAGTCGATTCGATACTCCACGAAGGCGGCAATTAGACGCTTCCTTGTCAACTCCATTTGTCAACTCCATTCTCAAAAGCACTTGGCTCCAAAAGATTTTCTTTGAGTTTGCCTATAGATGGTCGATTCCCTCTTTGGCATGGGAATTGTATAGCCCTTTTGGTCTCCCGCGAAACAAAATGAAAAAATTCCTTCTTGGCGGTCCCCACCAAATTTTTGTAAGTTTTTTGTTGCTCTTTTAAGCTAAATTGAGGAGTTTCCTGGTGCTTTTCTCGAGCTTCGATAGTTTCTTCTTCTTTAGTTGCGCAGACCAGAATGCTTAAGGGGATATTCTGGTCTAGAAATTTGATCAAATCGATTTTTTTTCGTTTGCATCTTTTCAAAGTTTAGACCTTTAAGAATAAGCTTTTAAAAGTATTTTCGGAAATTCGAATTATTTTTGGAGTTACAGCTGCTTTTGTGACACGCCAACTTTTAAACGCATTTTAAACTATTTTTCTCGATACTGTTGACCTGATATCTCTAGTTGAAATGAACAGATTTACGTGAAATTTTGCGCAAACCCTCTTAACACTATTGGTTATCGTTTGACGTAGGGATTTTTCAATTTTTTTCTCTACTATTTATTAAAAATCCCCAAAGTTAAAAAAATAAGGCAAAAAACCAACTGTTTTTTTACATGGACGCCATTATGTTAAAAAAAATTTTTTCAAATCGCCTACATCAGACGAATTTCACATTCTTCTTATTACAGAATTCACCAAAAATGTATGTTTCAAACGACCAGGAAGGTTTGAATCATGTCAACCATGAGACAAGTTTTTTTTTGAGCCTTCCATAAAAAGTAATCAATTATATTTTATCTAGAAATAAATAAATTCTAATTACCATGAAAACTTTGTTTAGTTTCTCGATTCCTAAGTGGTCTTAAACTTTTTGCCTGTAGTATATATATATATATATATATATATATATATATATATATATATATATATATATATATATATATATATATATATATATATATATATATATATATATATATATATATATATACGAATTTTCGGCGAAACGAGTTCAATACTAAATTTCTTCGAAAATCAGTAAAAACGGGAGAATATAGATTTTGTGTAGACTAGTAGACTATCGGAGGTCATGCTTAGAGACACACTGAGAAGTTTGACACTTCTGAGACACACTAAGTTTTATGCTGCTTGAATTAAAATTTGAACTACGATTCTCAATTTTAGCATGTCTACACTAATTGGAAGCAAAATTTTTACAACAATGGATACATTTCTGTAGTTAAGAATGACGCATCTAAACGTCAGCATTTTTTTGAAAGCTATTATGCATGTTTTTTTGAAGTGATCTATATTATAGCATGCTCACTCTTGAATGAAGGGCGTAGAGAGCTATTTAGCTATGTAGTTGAGAGTGGCATATCTAACATACAGTGTGAATTTGCTTGGTTTGAGCATTATTCATTATTTGAAGATTCGCATTCTTGATCTAAAGCATTTGGTGTATACGTAAATATCAAGAATGAATTAGTTTATTTCAAGCATGTTTTTCTTTGTTCGCAGCATGCATTTCTCTCAGTGCAATTACCCGATTCCACTGATTGAGGATCATTTGGATAGGTTACATGGAAAAAAATATTTCTCTCTACTGGATTTGAAGAATGGCCACCATCATATTAAAGTTTCAGAAAATTCCATTCAGTACACATCTTTTGTTACACCTCTTGGTCGATTTGAATATTTACGCATGCTATTCGGACTGAAAAACGCGCCCGCAGTATTTCAGCGGTACATTAACTCACTATAAAAGCTAACAAATTGTTAGCATATATTGATGACTTGTTAATTTTCTCTAAAATGAAAAAAAGAACAGATTACAAATAGTATATAAATATAATTATTGAATTAGTTTTATCTTTTGTTAGAAGTTTATTGTTAGTAATTTGTGTAATTATTAGAGTGGCTTTTATTACTTTATTGGAGCGTAAAGTTTTAGGTTATATTCAGTTGCGTAAGGGCCCTAATAAAGTAGGATTGATAGGGGTTCGTCAACTTTTTTGTGATGCAGTGAAATTATTTACTAAAGAGCAAACTTATCCTTTAACTTCTAACTATATAGCTTTGAAACATTAGAAGAGATAGTCGATTTTATACAAAAATACAATCTAATCAAATCTTTTTTCATGTTTGAAAAGACCAGGTACGAATGTAGTTCGGAGGGAATCGGTCCAAATGTAGAAGGTATGAAAGCAGCCCAAGATTTTCTCATACTGAAATAGACCTAAAAATAGACATTAAATTTTAATTTTAATTTTAAAATTATAAATTAAAATTAATAAAAAAAAACCCAGTTTCAATTCGGAAGAGACAAACTAGTCGCAAAGGAAGAACTTAAATCGACTTTGCAGCAAGCCCCATTTACTGTATATATATATATTCGCCAACTGCAGAAATTGAATTGCATTGCGATGCTAGTAGTCTAGGCTTTGGGGCAGTTCTTTTAAAGCGGCAAGAAGTTATTTCATGCAATCTTCTTTTTTTCATAAAAACCCACAGTACTGGAATCAAAATATCATTCTTTTGAGCTTGAAACGCTGTCCATCATTTATGTTTCCAGAAGGGTTGGGGTGTATCTACTTGGAATTAAGATTAAAATTGTCACAGATTGTAAATCACTTACGCTTATTTTGAACAAGCAACTATTAAATCCGCGTATTGCTCGTTGGGCTCTGGAGCTCCAAGCCTATGACAATACTATCGAGAATCGAGATGGAAAGCTTATGAATCATGTGGACGCTCTAAGTAGGTGCCATAACATTCTTTTGGTGCCCCCAGCATTAAGACTCCGACATTAGATAGATTGTCACTAATTTAGAAGAAAAAGAAGACCCATATTTCGAATTGATTTATGGATTATATTACCGCAAAGATAATAGTAAAGTCCTATTCTATGTCCCTTCAAATATGGAACAAAACGTTATTCTATATCATCACGGTGCTTTATGTCACGTTGGCGCAGACAAATGTTTCGAACACCTCCGGAAGCTATATTGGTTCCCTTCTATGAAAAATAAAATTGATAATTATATTAAGTTTTGTCTTAAATATATTCACCTCTCCTGTTGAGAAAAAGGTGGCTGTTTTGCACAGTATTCCTAAGGGTGACAAACCTTTCGAAACTATCGACATTGATCATTATGGACCATTACTATCATCAGTCAGACATTCAAAAAAATATATACAGCTAATAGCAGATGGATTTATCAAGGTCAGGAAACTAGATATATCCTGTAAAAACTACTTGCACCAAAGAAGCCCTTCAATGACTTAGCTCTTACTTTTCAACGTACAGTAAACCAAGTAGGATTATATCACATAAAGGAACTTGCTTTACTTCCGCCGATTTCTCAACCTTTTGTGTAAGTAATGACATTCAACATGTCAAAATTGCAACAAACTTCCCGCAATCAAATGGACAGGTAGAAAGTATGAATAGGCTAGTAATTCGTATGCTAGCAAAAGAAAATGGGGCAGAGCATGGGACTTGGACTAAAATTATTGATAAAGTAGAGTTTCCTATAAATAACACGATTAGTAAAAGTACAGGAACAATCCCTTGCCTTTTATTATTTAGTGTAGCGCAAAAAGGGAGCATATGAGACAACTTAAAGCGGTATCTATAAACCTATAGTTTCGAACAGGATCAAAGAGATTTAGTAGCGTTAAGAGAAAAGGCAAGTAGTGAGATTGTTCAAAATCCGAAGGCGAATGAGCTTTATTGAAGCCAAAACCAGTATTTTTGAACTATATTTATGTTAATTTTGGATTGTAAACAATTTATTTGATGCTTTGTAGTTTTAACACTCTCAAAAGTTTTGACTTAAGGATGAAAATTCATATTTGTGTAAGGGAGCATGGGCGAGTGCATTATGTATGAATAATCTATAAAAAGGCTTGTAAAAAAATCGAGACGTTTTATGGTCAGGATGGACGAGTTGTAGCCGATTCGCGTAAAACGTGTTGACTATTTCCCCGCCTGAAATGCATCTCTCTCTCTCTCAGTAAGAGATAGTACATAAAAACCAAACGATGTGAATCTTTCTTTCAATAAACCTTTGATACGGTGAAGACGTGTTTTATTTCAGTCTCCTACAGATGCATTTTACTATTTTTTATTTTAGTTGGTCAACTGAGTATATATTTTTGTTGTGAAGTTTTTCATGATTTTTTCTGATTTTTTTTTGTCTTAAATCGATGAATAAATATATAGATGTAATATATAGATGTATAAGCATATAAATCTAAGTTTCCGGAAATTCAACAGCCTTTAGCACTCCGTTCACCGTTTTAATCTGAATCCTGAGGCCACTAAAACAACTGAATCATATTCTCTCACCAACTTTCTGTCCTTTTATCTTTTGCACCTATAAAAACACAACTTTTCTTCTCCATTTATTCATTTTATTCTTGCAATACAACTCGAAAAAGCCATTCCTGAATATCTCTCCAAGACCGACCATAACCAAATCAAGTGAAATCACTTTGGTCACCATAGTGAAAAGACCACACAACCACGATAGCTGCCTTGCAATTACAAAAGATTTTACAACACAAAGACAATACAAAGTTTCAACAGACCGATATTGTATCTAACAATCAAAGTTACCGAAACATCGACATTCTCGTCTCTCTTCAAATTGAGAGGAAGTGATGAAATCAGATTACGGACCAGTCAGCACAAAGGCCAAAAAAGGGTAGAAAAGAAAATTACCGAAAGGCGAAATTGTTTCCTTTTCATTGAATTTTGTATGCTTATATATGATTTAAATAATGAGAAAGATTTGAAGAGAGTCTGAAACGGTTTGTGGTGTGATTCAAAGAAAAGTTCATCAGATAGACTGAGGTTGAGAGAACGATTGGAAAGTTGGTTCAAAGTTGAAACGGAAGATGAGGTAAATGTAAAATGGAAAGGAAATTGAGGTGGTTTACGTTTGAGTGGAAAGCTATAAAGTATTTATGGAAAATTTCATTTACTTAAGTCTGAAAATAGTTGATTGAGTGGGAGTCTAATTAAATGTAAATAAATTTGGGCTTTTGGAAAATAATCTCTTAAATGTTTTAACGATATTTTGTGCAAGCTATTACTTCAATTGGGTGCTCCTGGAAAATAAAAAGCTATAATTAATACCTTGGTTCAAATTAATTTAGGCTATTTTTACACCGAGCTGAGGACGAGGTCCAAAGATTTCAAATTGGAATTATTTTTGCGGGATGATTAAAATTGAACAACTTTTTTATTTACATTAAAAATTTTAATCTACATTGAAAATTCTATTTTGACAAAGTGGTTTCGAAAGTATGCACAGATTCTCATCATCAAAACGATCGAGTTTCCCGTATCAATACTCTCGGCTTTGATAAGCTTTGATGATATACGTTGTCTATGCTGATTTATAGACAAGAAGGGAACCATGATCACATTCAATAACCTTTACAAGTAAAATTATATCGATGGATATAAGTCGGAGATGTTAAATTTGTCACAACTAGCTTAAATACAAATTAATGATTCCCAACTGCAAGTGGCCAAGCCAGTCAAGTATGCACTGTGTGCTGGTGTCTGATGAGAATCAGTGCATACTTTCGAAATCACTTTGTCAAAATAGAATTTTCAATGTAATAGAATTCTCAATATGCTAAAAAATTAAAAACTTACATCCTAAGTCGTTAAAAATTTCAGTTTTGGAAGCATTCGTCCTTGCAGTTTTCTTTTAATAATGAACGAAACAGCTTTCATACCAGGGTTCATTGAAAAACCATGTCTTGAACACAAACTGTTAATTGAATCCAATGTACATACGTTTTGTCTTTGTACATACCGCACTCAGATACTTATCGACTGCCAGTGTGGCTACATCAGCAACATAAACTTACACGTGAAGCTATCTTACTGCAGTTCATCAAGCCACGAGTCGATTCGATACTCCACGAAGGCGGCAATTAGACGCTTCCTTGTCAACTCCATTTGTCAACTCCATTCTCAAAAGCACTTGGCTCCAAAAGATTTTCTTTGAGTTTGCCTATAGATGGTCGATTCCCTCTTTGGCATGGGAATTGTATAGCCCTTTTGGTCTCCCGCGAAACAAAATGAAAAAATTCCTTCTTGGCGGTCCCCACCAAATTTTTGTAAGTTTTTTGTTGCTCTTTTAAGCTAAATTGAGGAGTTTCCTGGTGCTTTTCTCGAGCTTCGATAGTTTCTTCTTCTTTAGTTGCGCAGACCAGAATGCTTAAGGGGATATTCTGGTCTAGAAATTTGATCAAATCGATTTTTTTTCGTTTGCATCTTTTCAAAGTTTAGACCTTTAAGAATAAGCTTTTAAAAGTATTTTCGGAAATTCGAATTATTTTTGGAGTTACAGCTGCTTTTGTGACACGCCAACTTTTAAACGCATTTTAAACTATTTTTCTCGATACTGTTGACCTGATATCTCTAGTTGAAATGAACAGATTTACGTGAAATTTTGCGCAAACCCTCTTAACACTATTGGTTATCGTTTGACGTAGGGATTTTTCAATTTTTTTCTCTACTATTTATTAAAAATCCCCAAAGTTAAAAAAATAAGGCAAAAAACCAACTGTTTTTTTACATGGACGCCATTATGTTAAAAAAAATTTTTTCAAATCGCCTACATCAGACGAATTTCACATTCTTCTTATTACAGAATTCACCAAAAATGTATGTTTCAAACGACCAGGAAGGTTTGAATCATGTCAACCATGAGACAAGTTTTTTTTTGAGCCTTCCCTTCGCCGGCCTGTATCTACATCAATTTTTATTTTTTTACCAATTTTCGAAGAAAAGTAGTATTAAACTCGTTTCGCCGAAAATTCATATTTCTTTATATATATATATGTATATATATATCATCAAAATGATTAAGGGAGATAATCTCTGGAGTGGCCAATCCGATTGAGTTGAAACTTTCGGAGAACGTAGATGTACTTAGTAGGTAGGTCCACGACTTGCTAAAATTTAGATATCCTAAACCTTTTGGCGGCGGCGAGTGTTTTAGTGAATTTTGAGGTACTCCTATATTTCCAAGCAGCGTGAATTTTTGTTCAAAAAAAGTATTGGAAATGAAAACTTATTATGTTCTAAGCTTGTCTATGACAAAAAATTGGAAATTTTGAGCCGTGTGTGGGCGCAGCGTGCCTAAAAGTAGGCAAAGATTTTTTTTCAAATTTTGATTTGTCATTAATTCTGACAAAAACATTGGATCATCGTGAAATTTGCAGAGCGTATTGATGTTGACTAAAGTTTAATACACACGGATTTTCAAGGCCGTGCGGGTAACTCTGTAGCTGCGGCAGGCTCTTGAAAAAAAATCCTTCAAATCATTGAACCTCCTGAAAAATTTTTGATTTTTGACAAAAAATTCAAATCATTGATAAATTTTAACGTTTGTGCATCATGTCAAATTAAAATTTTGAAAATTCCGATTTGCACAAGAACGGCAACCCATCACTAAATTACCTCTATTTTCAGCACTCGAAAGTTCTGTTCACGAGAACTGACGACCGGATTATCCTATCATAATGAAATTCACAGAACATGTTGGTATTAACTAGGACCAGGTCTGATAGAAGTGATTTTGAAATGCGGGCAACGCTGTGGCAGTGGTGTCATCTTGAAAAATCACTGAGAAAAAAAACAGCTTTTTGGCCTTTAACTTCCGATTCAGCCATCAGATTTAAACAAAATTCACACAATATTTGGATCTTACTTAAGGTAACATTTGGTGAAAATTTGGCTGAAAAATTAGAATAGAATTGCCAGCTATGGTGATTTTTGTCTGCTAAATTTTGCAAATTTGCTCAGCAAAATAAAGCTTTTTCCCCTATAACTTTCGGTGCAGTCATGGTATCAAAATGAAGTTTATGCAGTAAATAGATTTTGATGTGAGCCAAATGTCATAGGAATTTCGTACAAAAATCATGAAAGGGCTGCCAGCTATGGCCATTTTTGTAATTTTTTGGAATTTCTTTACTGCGCGATTATGTCATTAGATTTGCAAATGCGAACGATCCTGCAATGAAAATTAACAACAAATATTAACGCTTTAAAAATTTGAAAAGTTTTGAGGGTGGTAACTCTAAACAATTTTTCACCCGTATAACTTCTAGCGCAGTGATTCAATCGAAATGAAATTTATTGGTTGGGTTTAGTTTAACGTGAAGCAGATTTGGTATATATTTTGCATTGCTGCTGACACAGGCTAGCCCACAGCTTTAGCCATTTTCGTAACTATTGCACCACCAGATGCTTGAAATTACATACTCATATGCAAAGCATTTGCAATAAAACTAAAAAACCAATTTTTCAATTTTCCGAGTTTTGAACATTTTTTGGATGGCAGCCTCAAACAACGTTAACCGCTAAAGCTTTCGACGAAATCCTCCGATGAGAACGAAATTCAAAGGATAAGTTGATTGAATTATGAGCTTATAAAGGTAAACTTATTGCTGCTTCGTTGGGAAAATGTTGCCAGCACTGAACATTTTCATCATTTGTGTTATAGTTGAGTTCTGTTGCTTTGAACAAGGAATGGTTGATATGATTTTACAAAAAAGTGTATTACGTCTTTCCACATTTTTTTTTCACTCAATGACAATTTCTTCGAAAATTAGTTTTCTAGCGGTTCAGGTGCGCTAGAGTTTTTTTTTATTTTTTAAATACATTTTTGTACTTTCAAAATGTTAATAAAAGACTGGTAAAAAAATATACAAATGTTCATGGTTTTTTTTATTGCGTCCGTAAAATCACCTCAAAATCGTGCCTCTAGACCAGAATACTGCCTTAACCGAGATTCTATTGACTTCGTGGACTAACACTAGTCAACGTTTTTTCTACAAGAAGTCGATTTCCAACTCAGTTTTACTTCTGTTTCTTCTCACCACCATGGGTGTTGAAGCCGTAGCTAAAGAGATCAACAAAGAGTAGTGATCAGAGAGTGACGCCCCATGCGATACGTTCTATTCAATTATAGATCAAATTTTTCTAAGTGAACTAATGATATATCAATAACCGTAATTATAAAATCAAAGAGTCTACCGTGTCTGGTGCTGCATTTTAAATGCTCGAACTGGTCTGCTGAAACCCACTAGAAATTCCAGTTTCTCCGATGCAGAGTCTTTACTTAAATATTTCAACTCTTGTTAGAGAAATCCTTAAAATGAAAATATGAAAATAGAGTTAGAGCTAGAGGGTATTGTTTAAAAATGTATTCGGAAAAATATATGTGAATGAAAAAGGAGCACTATTATAAAATGTCATGATCTTTTTGGTGTACGCTTAGAGCGAATTTTCACTATGCTTCGTAGAGTTTTCAGTTGTTGCGATTGCTCAAAAAAAGATTTACTTAGTTTAATTTCTAAGATAGTACTCAATAAAAGAATTTTACACATAAAACTAAGTAAAAACCATATCAAAAAAACTGAAGATTATATGAAATCCTTCTTGCAAAAAAGTATATTCTAATTTCTTCCTCATATTTCCGAAATTTTTTATAAATCGCTTTGATTCGTACAATTTCCATCATACCTCATCAATTAGTATTCTCTTCACGAAACCTATATAATACTTCAAGTGGCAAAGTAACTTACTTATTTAGCTTCTGTTTGTTGGGTTTGGTAGAAAAACGCCCACAGCAACATCATTCAAAAAACTGAAACTGATCCCAGCCACGATAAGAAGCGAATGCTCTATCTATTTCTTCGTAGCTTTCTTTTATCTTCTGAGCCCCCAGATACTTCGTCAGCCTGTGACCGGTGGTAGTCAGACAGTGGTGAAGAAAACAACTAAAAGAAAATTTAGAACTTAAATACATTAACATAAATGATGTAGATTATTATCATAGAAAACGACTGGTATCGTTTTACCTCATCGCTCACCATCCACCCCCTACAGGCGAAACTACTTGAAAGATATCTTCCGGGAAACGGTTTTTCCTACTTTTAATTTCTCGGCTGGAGTGGCGGCGTTATGCTATCAAGTTAAGTGATGGCGAGCCAGCCGACCAACAACAAGCAATGCAGATAGACAGCTCCCGAAGTTCGTGCTGTTTTGTGCTACCACTGCCGTTACTCTGTTGCGCTATCCGTTATCCATTTAAATATCGCTCCTCGGGTCACAACTTGTTATGGCGTATCGCTTGCTTAGAATGAACGAACAACGTTGTGAACAACATCATTTCTGTTTCGAGGGAAATTTATCGAGTCGACGGTGCTATGTAACTGGTAAACGAAAGTTCCAGGACCACCTTCTACCCTAGCTTTTCATAGCGAAACAAAACGAAATTCCGTGTACGAGAGTAGAATCTAAATATTTGTGGACCAAGCCCATGAAGGCAATTTCACGGAAGATGAACCGACGCGCTTATCTATAAAATTAAAAATCAGCCTCCAACGTGGGATGGGTAGTTAGATTCAAGGGGGATGATTGTGTTTTCGAATGGTGTTGATTTTTACTAGAAAAATTGAGGAGAAAGATTTGTTTAAGCTAAACGGTAATAGTGGTGCGTGTATTCACCAACATTGAACTGCTATAATTCTTTAGTTTCGGATGACTTCAAACCAAATTTTTCCTAGCCCAACGTGACATTGCTAAGATTTTTTTTGACTATGGTGAATTTCAAGCTAGATATTGGTTAACATGACATTTTGAAACAGAGATTTAAGCCTTGTACGGACATTTGGTAAAGACGAATCGAATCGAACTCTCTTCAATGATGGCAAAAAAATAATGGGTGCAAAAAACTCGAAAAGGACTCTCCATAATGATAGGTTTATGCGCTAAAATTAATGTGATGGCCGTCAATAAATATCTTGTTAAATATGGTTTATTACAAAACTAAAGTTTTCGGAAACTATTTTAGTCCAGTCAAAAAAATTTCAAAAAATTACCCAATCTCCGGAAAAATTTGAAAGTTTTGAAACTTTGCACATTAAATTATACCTACCTAGTGATGAATACACCAAAAGTCCTCAAGAATACGAAGCGAACTCTAGCGGTAATTAGCGAAAACAGGACACCTTTTTTTGGCTTTTCGTTAATAACTCGAGAACCGTTGATCGGAGGCACAAATTGACTCAAGACATAGGTTAGTTTAGGTTAGTGAAGCGGGGACGCGGCCAGCATTAGGCCACCAGTTTGGGTCCATTTGCCACCCTCATAGACAATCACACGCATTCACACTTACAGCCAAGGCACTGGCGGGATTCGAACCCGCAGGCCCCGTAGCACGCTGCTTTTCGGCCTGACGCCTTAGCGGGCAGAGCTACCGGGCCCCCTGACTCAAGACATAATTAAGGCTTATAAAATTTACAGCAAAAATTATTATAGTTATTTTTCTTGTATTTGCAATGGTTCCCGAGTTATAGGGCGCTGAAGATACGGTTTTTTTTAAAACTGTCGAGTAGCGCGCCATTCCTGGTATTGCCCCCCCCCCCTCCCCCAAATACCTTTCCATGCTTCCACAACTAAGCCGGCGGTTAGTTGCAATCAGGTGTTACTACTATTCGCGTCATTGTATGAGTGTGATGTGCGGTAATTCATTTCTTTATTATTTTTTGTGCATTCTTATCATTTTCGTTCGGTCAGTGCCTACACAATTGACTTGTGAAATGGAGAAAATTGTTTGTTGTGCGACAAATTTCTTGGTCACCTTCTGGTATAACAACTATTGGTTTTAAGGGAATCAAATCGTTACTGCTAGTTAGTGAGCGAAAAAAAGATAATTTGAGTTCTAAGTTCAGATAAGGTCTTCTGTGAAAGCAATATTTGGATTCAAACAAAATGTTTCTTCTGTGGAGATGTTATTGATGAAGAGTAATTTAAAAACAATTGAAAAAATTTTAAAGATGTAGAAGTATGGAAATAATGACACAAGATGATTACAGAAGGTGGTGTGGCCCAAAGATTCGCCGACAATCTCAACCATTTTCCAGTGCTATGTAGCCTATGTTCTTAAACATCATGGTGGCAACGGCTGCAGGGTGGTGTTTGATGGTTATTCAGTCGTCCCATCCAGTACAAAGAGAGCTGAATAGAGTCGAAGGTATAAAGCAAAGAAGTCAGTTGGCATAAATTTTGGAGAGAAAACAGCAGTAACAGTTAAACAGGATGATTTTCTTTCGAACGAAAAGAATAAATCGAGACTAATTTTATTCCTCATAACTGCTGTTACCATCAATGGAGTTGAAACAGAATAAGCATCCAATGATGCTGACACATTTATTGTCCAAACAGCACTCAAGAATTCTTTCATTTGTCGCAAAGTAGCAATAGTCCGTGAATATTGTTCTCCTCATGACCTTAACTCCGGCTGAACAAAACATATTATTTGTGAAACTAAGCCATGGCAAAATAGCAAGGAAAGAATATTCAAGGTGGCTATTTGGGAATAAAAGACAGCATAATTCTTGTGCATGCATTCAGTGGATGCGATACGACTTCAGCTGCATATCAAATCAAATATTCTTGGCATTGTACAATGTGCTCTGGAAGCAAACCTCTCTTAACATATACCGCTATAACACTTTCACCCAATCGGTATCCAATGCAAAACCCAACCTTTCTGCTCTGCCGTCCACAGAAGAAGCAGCAAGATAGCATGATTTTTTAGTGTAACACAAAATATTTCCTGTACAGTGGGATTGGAAGTTAAAATCGACATTATTTCGAGGTAGGACGAGACGGTCATTAACACTCAGAAACTGCCATAAACTGCTCATTATCCCTTCATAAAACAGGCAAGAGCCGACGAGCAAGCCATTTACACACTCGTGCCTGCTACGAAAAAAACAGCCGAGAATAGACGTCAACGTTCACTTTCACCTTGTCAACGTTCGCCTTGTCTAGGGAAGAGTGTAATTGAGCCATAAAGGGAAAAATTCCATCGCTCCTCAGAGAATTTCCCGGCTGTGGTATATCAAGTCGAGTTTACGCAAAAGTTTTCCTGCAGAACTGAAAAAGACTCTCTTTCGATTGGAACCGCATAAGCCAATGGACATATCAACTACAGCAGGAGCAATTAACGACAAGTATTTTTTTTTGTGTGTTCTCTTTAATTTTTTTTACCATTGGAACCTGCACGATCTTGACGGAGGACTATAAGCGAACGTGAAAAGTGACGGTGGCAAAGGAAAAGACTTATTTTCGAAATTTGCGGAGTTTCCAGGTTTTTCTTTTTACCACCCGTGGCGGAAGGAACTCTTGCAACCTCTACAACTCTTGCCAGAAACACCAGACAAAGAAGTACTCGAGTGGACTGTTCTCAAGCGAAGGGCCTTAGCGTGGAATTTATTGTGTAGCGATGTGAGCTTTTTCGAGAAGGTCGTGATGCCATTTTCTTTCCCTAAGACTTGTAAAGTTGACTTCGGTGTTTAGGGTGATTATCCACTTGCAAGATCCAATTTCTTTTTTTTGTACATTTGGACCACATTTTAGGTATTCAAACTTTGGGCTTAGAGTTCCAATCCTCTGAGACCGCGTTCAGAGCAACGTTCCAAAACATTTACCTTCACTGAATATTTCCAAGTCCACTGGATAAAGGCGGCTTTAGATATGCGGTGTTTGTCAAACACCTCTTATTCGCCAAATACCGAACACATAGTCAAGTAATTTGGCTTGGTGCTTGCGGAATGACAAGCACAGTGAATTAGACATTCGGGCATTGCCGAATGTTCGCCAAAACTGAAAGATGAACGAGCTGCGGGGATCCGACACAGTGCTCGTCTACTTTGATTTGGTTGAAAGTTCCACAAGCTACGGGAATAGCGAGCACCCGAATGTTTGTGCCTGACCTAGGGCAAGCACTAGGCGAGCAACCCAACCACACATGCGAAGTTTGCCAAACTATGTGCTCGGTATTTGACAAACACCGCATATCTAAAGCCGCCTTAAGATTTGTAACACGCGTGCACCAAACTTACTTTCACCGACCCCTCACCTAAAAATATGCTGCGGCAAAAAAAAAGAACAATCTTGGTCCAATCACGATGCATATTTTTGGTAGCCGAAGCCCGTACAGAAAAGTCATTAGCATTTCGGCAAACTTTTTACCGCGGGTTCTACATCACAACAAACTTTTTCGATTTTTTACTTACTTATGCAGCCAAAAAGTTTGATAATTTCGGCCTTCTTTAGTGTGAACATAAAAATGTCGCTTCGTTACGCATACTTTTTACTCATTTCGATGCTGTACTACTCGTGTTGTTTAGTGGGTAGAGCACTGGCTTTTAGTACGTGGGGTCCCTGGTTCGAATCCAGATACAGACGAGAGTTCGCGCATCGAGCTTTGAGTTCAGCTTGTTTTGAAATGGTACCTGAGTTAAATTAGGAGTAAAGTGAGTCGTAGAGCTAATCACACACTCGCATTCACATTTATTCTAAACTTGTGAATCAAACTCTACAGCAGTTTCAACCCCTAGATCCGATAAGAGTTGTCGTGTGATTAGGTGAACATTCTTAAGAGGTTTCATTCCGCACGAATCAAGTCAAACAACAATTTCGCAGAGCGGACATAATCAAATTTGATAGTACACTTTCACATAAATTTAATCGATTAAATATGTAAATATATTATTTTTTTTATGATTGCTTCTAACTAGGTGTAATAAAATTATAAAGTGATTAACCTTAGGAATGTTAAACATTATGCATGAAGTACCTAAGTGAAAAACTATTTCAAAAGTTTAAAAAAACCGAACACTAGGTATCAGAATATTAGCTAGGAACCAGAAGGAAACACAGCAGAATTTAATCATCATCATCGATGGCGCGGCAGCCCAAATCGGGCCTTGGCCTCCAGTAACGTTCGCCTCCAATCGTCTCGATCCTGCGACCTGGTTCTCCAATTATTGAACCCCAGTATTGACCTGCTGTCTGCGTCTATCGTGTCTTCCCAACGTTTCCTCGGCTTACCAACTGGACGCTTCCCTTGTGCTTTGCCTTCCAACGTTCTTTTAGGTAGTCTATTGGCCTCCATCCTAGCGACGTGGCCGGCCCATTGTAATTTCCGTAATTTAATGCATGTGGATACAGGTGGGTCGTCGTATATATGGTACAACTCATTGTTGTATCGCATTCTCCACTCTGTCCCTTCTTGTATGGGGCCAAAGATTCGTCGTAGCACTTTGCGCTCGAATACGTCCAGCGCCTTTTCGGAGTCCGTAGTCAAAGTCCAGGCTTCGCTTCCATAGAGAAGCACAGGTTTAACGAGTGTTTTGTATATGCGAAGCTTATTATTCCTGTGCACGTTCGTAGACTTGATTATGGGGAGTATGGAATAGTACGCCTTGTTTGCTGCATTTATTCGCCGTAAAATTTCGTCCTTTTCACTGCCTGATTTATCAAGGTGGACTCCTAAGTAGATGAAGCTATCTACATTTTCGATGTTGTAGCAGAATTTAATGGATGCACAAAAACCAATGTCAAAAAAGAAAAGGTAAATTATTAATAAAGTTTCGAAAAAAAGAAATTAACTGGCACCAAGAAGCACTAAATTGCAACGCATTGTAAATTCATGGGGGCACGGAACGATAAAAATACAACTTCCTTCTAATCCTTCTAATTTTCTTGTCATTCCGTAATATTTTGGGAATTTTTCTCGACTCCACCAAAACCCATAGGAAAATTAATTGATGCGAAAAAAAACACAATCTACTTCTCACCAAATACTTTCAATTCTAACGATTTTACTTTCCTCACAAAATTCCATTTCATATTGATTTTCCAAACCATCTTTCAAGCTCTGACATCAACCCTATTTTCTCAAATCCTTCAATTAAACATACAAATTGTTTCCGTCCTAAAATTTTATTGAAGTGGTCAACAAACTATTAACCCGAATTTAAATAATCCCATCAGAACCATCACACAACAAACATGTCGATCCGAAAATAAAACCCGGACCACGTCCTTATCTCTCTCAGCTTGAAAAGTTCACGCAGAGAGACAGAGACAATTCCTACTGTCATACAAGTAGAATCTTAATTATAAGGAGTTGCGCTTTACGATCCCGAACGACATTACACATGAACATCCACATCCCGAACCGACGAAGCTGACATTCATAACATGCTAAATTACCTTTGAACAATTGTAGTAAAGCGTCTCTTAATTACGCCTTAGCACATCGTATGGGAATGAGTGCTGGAGCATCTCGAGAAAACAGCCTGCCACCCACTTCTCACTTGTCGAAATATTTAATTAGACGAACGCATGAAGTACCCCTGCACCAAGACCAGTCAACCTCTAGAAAGCAAAGATTCCCATGGGCGTTGATGAGAATCTTAAACAGTACTGCATATTTGAAATGATTGGGGCTGGCGTTGTACACTCACTGCTCTGTTAGGGTCATACCCGTTAAGGGACGCCTACGATTAATATCCCCATGCATGGTTAATTGATATGTTAATTTTATCATTTTCTTCCTCCGATTTAATCCACTCCGGTCTTGACTCTAATGCGCTGGAACGTATTCGACCTCGTCCTTGATATAGAGTCGTTATACCGACTGTCCTTATCGTTTCGTTTGCAAAGCCGACATCAAAGTTACCCAGTAGTAGTAATTGTGACGCTTGCTTGACTACGACACGAATAAATTTATTTTAAGTCCTGTTTGGGATTTAGGATTTGAAGTACACGGGAAATGGAACAAAGATTCTGAGTATCGGTTTCCAGCAAGGAAGCTGAAATACAAGCATCAGAAGCTTAAGGCCAAATGTCATTTGGTCTTTCCTCGGGGCTTTGCCAGTACCCTCTTCTGGCCTTACTTCCATTTCTCTTTCGGTCATTCTAACTAGAATTCCATTTCTGTTTCTCGTTCTCTTGATCTTTTTGATTCACTTAGTCCGCATGGCCTTATTCCTGGAAACAATTGATCCTTGACTCGAGTATTTATTTGCATTGTACGCTTCGAGTTCGGGTTACTCTCGCTGGTCGTTTGTTGTCCTATTCAGGGATTAAAAGGATACGATTATGGCTTTAACTGGATTTAAAGTATTTACATTTTCGTTCGGTAAATGAAATGATAAATCAGAAGACAAGTGAAAATAAATTATAGGCTGATTAAGTAGGCTAGTTATGAAGAGGAAGAATTGTATGACGTGAATGAAACCGGAGAGGATACGCACGCTTGGTTGCATGGAGATTTCGAAGGATTAATAGAGGATCTTAAATCAAATGGTTTGAATTATGATGTAATTTTTGATATAATCCTGAATGAAAGGATGATTCATAGCTGTGCGATGATTTCGGATTTAATCAGGATAATGATTTTACACTTCGTTGAATTTTTTTTCAGGAGTGAATTTGTAGAGGTCATATGGATAGAGTATTTGATTTATTTCTGCATCCTATGTCGTTAATTTTCTCGTGTCAAGAGTGTAGTAAAGTAAAGGATTCCCACGATAAGCCTTGTTGGATCTAGGAGGAGAAGCTGGCAGAGAGCTTCATTCACAAATTCAAAGCTCAATGCGTCGTCCCTCGTTTAGCCAGAAATACCTCACACTAGGAGTCAGTGCTCTTTTCACTAAACTACTGTTAATAAATAACGAAATTAAATACAGATATTGATACTAGCAAGATGTCATGGGTTTTAAATAGTTGACAGCCCTATAATGATTTTTCAACCAAGCTTCTACCAAATTCGTCCCACAATAACGTCCTCTTACTATATGAATTTCGTTTTAATTTCATGTCTACACCGGCAGCTATTGCGCAAAATGCGTTATTTGTCTGCATAAATTTTCAAAATTTAAAAGACATAAATTAGCACAGATGGCAGTTTTGTCCTAATTTTTAAACCAACCCCCTTTCAAACTTGGCTTAAAAAAGGGCCCTGCTACTGTGTAGATTTAGTTAAAATCTGGCGATTAGATCGGGATCTATATAGCAAAAAAACAGTTTTCACATTTCCCACATTTCAAAAGCACCTCTACCTCATAATCTGCTCCTTCTTCAGTGCCTCCTTCAGGATCTTCTCTTTCAGCTTCTCCTTCTTCAGCTTCTCCGCCTCAGACTCGCCTTCTTTGGCTTCTCAAGTTCAATATATTCTGTGGCTTTCAATTGAATCTAATTATTGGGTCATCAGCTCTCGCGAACACCAATTTAGGATGAACAAGCTAGAGGTATTTCGGTAAAGGGTTACCCTTCTTGTGCAAGGAGAGATTTTGCAAATTTTATTTTGTCTCCAGGAAAAAAGCATAAAGTTTATCAAAAATTTATATATTTTGGATTGCCGTATAGTTTATGCATGATTAATAAACAAATAGCTGTGGAAGCTCATTATGCAAACCTCTGTGAACATTGTCTATTTTGAAATAATGAGTATTAGGACTCGAAATGGAATTGTTGATCAATTTTAACGGAGTATATATTTTGACGCTACAACGCGTCTGACGTGAGTATGCGACAGCTGTCATTTTTACAGACGATCAAACGTCGCTTAGGTAGCAAATGTGGTCATTTTGGCGCAATATACATTTGCATTTCATCGAACGCCGTGTATGAAATCAGGCAGATTTTTTTGAAATTGTTGGGCTTTGACCAGTTTTTTGAGTGTTTTAGACCAATGTGGACTGTAATAATTGAAGATAGATTCAAAGTTTATTGGTTTTTTAATTTGTGAAATTTTTATAAAAAATAATATTAAATAATAATTTTAGTTATGAAAATATAATAAAACACAGATAATATTATAAAAGAATGTACAGAAAAGATTAAATCAATATAAGGGCTTTTTTTTGTAAGGGCAAGATAGAGTTCAGGTGATTGTGTTATGTGAAATGTAAATAACTCAAAGATTGGATTATGCAGCCCTATCGCACACCTCCACTGCACTCCTCTCCCACCACTACACTCCTCTCGCACTCCCTAGACTTCAAGAACAGGTTCTTCACATCACATTTCATCTAACTTCTCAATCTTTACCTAGGTCTCTTTTGGCCGGTGTTTCATAAGTTGTACGTGTCTCTCTTGCAGTTTAAATTCAAAATCTACAGAATGTCTGATCCCAGTTCCTGTGCGAGTTTGTGTTTTAAGGAGACTTTAAGTCAAAGTCAAGTGCAGTTAGTATAGGAAAAGGGTCTAAAAATTCTTCTTGCGTCCAGTGTTTCTCTTGAAAACCAAAAAAATGGATGTTTATTGCACAGTGCTTGTCAGAAGAGGTTAACAACCCGAAGTTGATCCAAGTAGTTGTTTGCCGTAGAGAAACAAGAGTGGCACCATCACAGCCCTCGAGATCAGTGTCTCAGTCACAAATATGAAAGAATATGGATATGAAATGGCTATCCGTGTACCTATACGTGAGTGAGCCTTTTTTAATACACGCACAACATTGCTCTCTCACAAAAATTCCGCTCAGTGCTCCCCTTTCTACCCCACTCACAACCGAAAAGCCTTAATGCTGTGAGCACCAGATCGGTGTAAAAGCGTGCAACGGGCAACACGGAAAAAGACATCAATGTCAGTTTGATTTGTGTCGAGGACTGAAAACATTGACTTTCAGTCAAAATTTGTCGAATAAAATTTGAAAATTTTTCGGCGTATTCGGGGAAAACGTGCATCTACGTTCGTGCGCAATAATTTGTGCCAGTTTCGCGAATAAATTAGCGGTGAAAAATTATGAAATAATGCGATAATGAAATGCCGCGTTCCAGGCTGCAAAAGTAACTACCGAAGTGCTTCGCAGGGGATATCGTATTTCGGGTTAGTAAAATTAACCTTTGGAATCAATTTCGTTTTGTTTTTGTGTGAAATCATAATTAATTTCATTCACAAAAAGCATTTTGATCTCCACTCGCCGGTTCGGGGAAAGAAATGTCAAACAACGTTCAAAATGGCGATCTCTCGTGGTTTTTACATGAGCGTTACCATATGAACTGTGTAGGGCACACATAGCGAATCCAATCCCGGGATCCCGCATCCCGGGATCCCGGCTAATTTCTGGTCCCAAAAATCCCGGGATTGATGAGTTCTAATCCCGGGATTTTCGGGATCAGAAATTGGCCTGGATTCCGGGGCCGGGAGTCAAGCATAATCGGCAATCAAATTACGGCAAGACTCGAAAAGAGCAAATAGAATCCATATTTATGAGAAAGCAATCAGCATGCAGGTTCACATCAAAATGTGTAAAAAATAGAGCAAAACAAACCGATGTAACAGTTAACAAGAGAATACAAAGGGGTTTGTAAATAAAAAAGTGTGGACTGTTTCGCATTTAGTGTATTCGTTACTTCGAATGATTTGAGGAAATTAATACTAGCGAATGCATACACAGATTTACCAAAATCCTCAACAACAATCAAAAAAAGGCTCTGGGCTATGCAAGCAGGATAAAAAAAAATAATGAAAAATGAGATAAGACAGGCTAGTATCTCAGGTGAACGGTTCATTTTGACGTTTGATGAGTGGACCTCGACAACAAATAGGCGCTACACAAATATTAACATCTACTTAGTGAATTCTTTCTGGAGCTTGGTGCGAGTAAGGATATCAATGACAGTTGCAAACTACCTAGATATATTAAAAGAGCGTTTCGCTGAGTTTGATGTTTCTCTAGGAAAATACATTGTTACCATCATAACTGATGGGTCAAATGAAATGCGAAAAGTAGGCAGACTAGTTAATACAGACCAACATATTTGTTTGGCACATAGCATCCTTTTGGCAGTTTGCGATGTTGTCTATAATAGGAGGTCCATTCTAGATCAAAGAGTTGATGAAGCAGCTGATAATCTGGACGAAGACCACAAAGATTTGGACGCTCCTGAATCAACTTACTACGTTGAACCCGGTCGCCTACAAGACACGCTAGATCTGACGACGGACATCAGCGCATGCATAAAGAATGTTCGTAAGATAGTTTTATATTTTAAAAAAGCTCCAACGAAAAATAATAACGATCTTCAAAACTATGTCAAATCCGAGCTAGGCATTTAATTGTCTCACATACTGGATTGTAAAACAAGATGAAATAATCTCTTGACAATGTTTAAACGGTTTTCCATTTTGAAAAATAGTATACATTAATAGGCCTGCAATATCCAGAACGATTAAAAGGAACTGGGTTTGATTCGATTCAGAAACTTATTGAAGTTTTACTCCTTGTTAAATTGACTGTTTAGGCCTTAAATCGCAAAGATGCAAATTTATGCTAATACTTCATCAAGATGCTAATACTTCATCAAGATTTTTATTTAGGCTGCTAGGAGCAAAACGGTCCATTCTTGTGAATGATATGAAAATTGCAATATTGGACCGAATAAAAGAGCGTCCGTGTACTGAGCTATCTCCAGAATCTACATAGTGCCAGCAATAATTTACCAAGTGAAATAGAATCTCTATTTTGGAAACCAAGCAACGCAAATATTTAAAAATTAAAAAAAAAATACTTCAATGATCTAGATGCTGAACCCTTTGCTTGCTAGCCAAAGAAATGAGGAGAACCCAGTAGATATCCATATTGAATCAGAACATGGTAGTCGTCAATTGATGCTACAAGAAGAGCTGCAAAAGTATGAAAATAATCAATCGTGAAATGCCGCAAGAAACTAATCTAATTAAAACTATTGCAAAAGAAATGAAACTTTTCGAAAGTGGTGGTACTCGCATAGTTTGGAGCAGGCTTACCAATATTTATCGACCATTTCCGCGGCGTCCAACATCGGGAATAAATTTAGAAGCAGGCTTGAAGACGATACTTTGGATACTTTGCTATTGCTTCAATGTTACTTCCGAAAAAACCAATGAACTTTGGCAGAATTTTTATGTGTTGAATATTTTATATGTTAAGAGTTGTGATTTATTGTTGTGATTTTTTGTCGTGATTTGTTGTTGTAGTTTGTAATGATTTGTTGTTGTAATTTGTAAATTTTAAATATTTGCTTTCATACTGTCAACGTCTCGGATAATTAAAATTATTGTTTTTATTTGCATCAATTAAATAAATTAGTAATTATTCAGTAACATATTTTTTATACAGTTTTCAGCTTACTTATTGCTGTAGTTTTGAAATGATGGCACATAATATAATCTGTTTATTAAAACTTGACTTATTTTGTTGTGTTATATTTTGAATCTCGAATCCCGGGATCCGGGGATCCCGGGATTTGAGATTTTTTAATCCCGTAATCCCGGGATTGAAAAAATGGTTCGGGATTGGAATCCCTAGGCACACACCAGTACCTCATTCTCACACCAGTAAGCAAAAAGTCGAAAATTGGCACATTTCTCTCGGTCGATTTCTAATCCATTCTCTCTTATATCTGTGGTCTCAGCTGTTCAATTTAAGGCACTGTTTTCTCTGTAGAGACAATATAACTGAGCAGTTTCTTGTAGCTTCGAGGAAGAGGAAGCCAGAAAAGAGGAATAATGTCATTACATAGTCATAGTCGTTGGTGAGGGCATTGACTTGTTGATCATTCTAATTGTAATTGCAAACTAACATGAATTTTTTTTCAAGAAATGTGGAAGAGGAAAATCATCAGATGTCATGTATTCCAGCATAACCTCTTCAAAGTCCTCATTGAAACCAGAGGTTTTCCTTTTTACTCATTCCTTCAGTGGTTGTGTTTCGACATCCTGTCGAAAGCAATCTGGATCTGAAGAGAGTAGCAGTCGGAAAACGAATAGCAGTTGCTGTCTAAGGAGGTAGCTCCAACATCAACAAACTTGATGAGCTGCGGTACCAGCCATTCGGGAAGGCACCTCCTTTTCCTCCTTCACGAGATGCTGCTCGATTTCAATCCTTACGGACGTACTATCAAGCGCAAATCGTCCTTGAATACAGTTGATTTATAAAAAATGTTTGTTTTATCACATTCTGTATAACTATAACTCTTTTACATGTGTAGACGTGATTGGGAGTCACACTGTATTTACTCTTCTATTGGTGGACTTCCACATCATTAGGCTTCAGCTTTAAAATGATGACACAGAGACGCAACCCCACAACACCTCTCGTGGATGATTTCGTGTCGCTGCAGCAAATCTCGTGTGGGAAAGCGTGCAGCTGCAGGAAAACCAGGTTGAAATGCTCGTCACTCTACAATTACTGAAGCGGGGTCTTCGTTGACAACGTGCAGGTTGCCAAACTAGAAACAGACTTCCATTCCCCAGAAAGGGACGATCTTCCTGATGATATGAGGGAGGATGTTTTGTGGGCACATCAGTCATAAGACGTTAATGACATATCGAAATCCTTCGATGCAGAAACGGAAGAACCTCAACCGGGCCTTTCAAAGAGGTCAAAATTATTTTAATTGATGTATGTAGTATGTGATTGATGTATCTTTTATGTAATTATCAATGTTTTATAATTTTTTGTTTAGCATGATTTCAAAATTTACCCGGAAGATTTCATCATAAAGCAAGTTTTTTATGGTATAAATTGGCAAAATCTAAACAAAGTCGAAAATTTCTCGATTTTTTTCGATTTTGACTAGGTTGCGTTCGGTGCTCGAGGTCACAAACTTGGGTTATACATTGGGGCAACATCATAAGCAAGTCAGCAAAAAACCAGATTTACCGGATTTAACGCAAGGTCTGATGTATAAGGTCACTGAGCGATGAGTAGATTGCTAGCGCGACGGCTAAGCGAACTACTGATTTTTGTTCTTGTTTTACTCGTCTTTTAAATTTCACACAAGAATCTTATTAATAAAACATCATAATGCCATTTCGTTCTTTTTTTCAACAGCTTTTCAATTTTATTTGACTGTCTTTTACTTTCAATTTACTGTCTTGTAATTTTTTTTCACTTTTGTATCACTTTTTATTTTTCACTCACTGTTTTTCACTAATATCTCACTGTTATTCCAGGTTTACAGACTGTCTTTAATTATTCTCAGCTATCAATCTCTGTCTTCCACTTATAGTTCACATGGTTTCGCTGTTACTTCAAACATGCGAGGACTTTTCACTTTATTCACTTTGGTATAAGAACACTTCTGACACCACTGATGTAAGTTTTGGATCCGATACCTCTGATTTGATTTTTGCAAAAACGAAACACTCGATTCACATTCTAAAGTTAAATAGAGTATGATATTTGATATTTAATTTTACTTTTTAAGTCACCTTACAAAATTCACTCTACAAAATTCATCGCATTGAAGTAAAAAATCGCTTTGACTATTTTTTTCTCTCAGCGGATCATTCTTTCGCTTGAATTTCAATAGTAACTACTAAGGCCGCTTTCACATTATACGGTTCCGACCGTACGGCAAAAAACCGTACGGTGATATTTAGCTTGTGACAAAAAAAACCGTACATAAACCGTATAGAGTGAACGTGTTGCTCATTCGGATTTATACCGTACGGTGTTTTGCCGTACGGTGAAACCGTATAGTGTGAAAGCAGCCTAAAGGTGACTTTTGGCGTTTGAATGATTCTGATATTCATGTTTCACTGTAGCTTTTAAAGCTGATGCTAGCGGCTCGTGAAGCTTCTAGTTAATTCCTCTGAGTTCATGCATTTAATCCAGCTCTTTAGTATTTCTCTATACCAGATCTGTTGCTGTTGTTGCATTCTGACCATTGGATGAGTGATTGTGTCTCAGTAGCTGTACATGTATAAATTGATTAAATCACTTGTTTTTAGGTAAAGCGACTTATTTGTGAATAAAGGCACAGGTGGGCACATAGATATGTGTGTGTGTGTGGTGGTTTGCTTTGCAATTTTATGCACTTTAGGAGCATTTTACCTGTTGTTTTTGCTGCAAAATACGAAATTGTATTATATTAGGGTAAATTAAATGTCCAGAGATCAAAGCCGATATGTGATTGGCGTTATCAGAGAGTGAAGTTTACGGCCTAGAATTGATTATGGCTTTGATTAACACGTTCTCCAATTTGTCAAAGGTTAAGAACGCGGGTGCTATGTTTTTAATTAGCAATCGCTGAGCTGTTTTTATTGCAGCTTCCCACAAGTCACCTAAATGCGGAGATCTCGATGGAATAAAATGGAAGTCAATTCCTTTCGACATACAGAAACTGTTTATTTTTTGTTGTGCTTTGTTTTCGTAAATGCTGTTTTTTAATTCAACTAATTGATTAGTTGCACTATCGCAATATAAATGGCGGCAGTTTTCTTTTCGTCCCATGAATCCTTACAAGTTAGCAATAACGGATTCTGTGCTTAATCACTGAAAAGCTCTAGGTGTATGGCTTTCATCGCGAAGCGACAGGAGACAGCGGTATATGTTTTTTAGGGGTGCTTTCTTCGGACTTTAAAATGGGTCCATAATGATCCAGCGAAATTCACATCGGAATCGATGAAATGCCTTGCTGGTAGAACTTTCTGCGCAGGCAGGTCTCCCATCAACTGTGAAATATGTTTTGGCTGGGCTCTGGTACATTTCGCACACTTTTGCACCACTGGTCTAGCCCTTAATGGGTCAGGACTTTTGTTGGACAATAGCTAATAATGCTTGCACTCCGACATGTAGTTGCTGGCAATGGATGTCTTCCAGAATTAATCTTGCTATGGTATGGCCATGTGGTAATCTGATAGGGTGTTTTTGTATCATAGGATAGATTTGAATGTTCTAAACGACCATCAACACGTATCAGTCCAAATTTGTCCGAAAATGAATGTAGTGATTCACTGTTGCTTAGCTGTTTTGTTGTTTTAAGACGATGCTTAAAGTCTTAATATTCCTCTCGTTGTGCTTGTTTTATGATGACAACTAGACCCTTTCCTAGCTCTTCAGCGGACAGTTGCAAGGTCCAGCGAGTTATCTTACCTATCTTTATCTGTCCATTTTTGATAATTCGTAGTCTGTATGCCATTATGAGCTATAAACGTTTCAACGAGTTGTGATTATCTATGTCACTGAAAAACGAAGCATTTTTCTGAGGGGCTGCCAAAATTATCCTTAGACATCTCCTTCTAAGTCAATGGTTTCCATGCGATGTGGTTTGGGCTAACTGTCCTCAGATTCGTGTAGAAATACCGGTCCGTAGAACCGTAGAGAGCAGATTTTCAAGGCTTCACGAACAAGGCCCCGGGATAAAATATCATTGTGACGGTAGTAATGGTTGTATTTAATCTGTTGGCCACAAAGGTATGAAATGATGTCGCCTCCGCATATACCCAATTCAAAACGATCTCTGAGTCTGTCCAGAAAAAAACACGATTCACCAGGTAAACTTAACGCTCGCTTAAGGCTGATGGCCAATTCAGTAGCTGGTTTGGCAGTGCAAAGCTCTTATCTTGGAGTTGTGATGGTTTTTAAAGGCACTACAGTTGACTTAGCGTATAATATATGTACTGTTTGCATGTCGTCAGCATGCGTGGTGCGAATATATACGACTACCCCTTACGCTGTTTCAGATGCGTCAGCAAATACATGTAGCTGCGTGCTCTTTGGTATCTACCACCGGTGACATGGCAAGGAAAAGTATTTTTATTTAGTTTGCGAAGACTTTTTCGATATTTGAGCCTTTCTGAATGTAACTGAGACGAAAAAGTGGCATCCCAAGCAATTTTAAGGCTCCAGAGTCTCGGTAGGAAAATTTTGGCTACTATTGTAATTGGATTCATTAATCCTAATGGATCCAATAAGTGTGAAATGTCTGATAACGCTGTTCTCTTGGTTACCTTTTTAGAATCATTACATACACTTCTAATCTTATGTGAATATTTCAGGAAGTAGATCGAACAATATTCTTAGTATCGGGTTACACATACGGTATTCTATTTTCCGAAGATGAAGAATTTTTAGTTCACCGTTACTATGGTGTCAAGCCGTTTATTGAAATCAGAGCCGAAGGATAAGAATTTTTTTCGTAAATTACAGGTAAAACTGCTTCGGTAATGAATCCATTATTAGTTTCACTCCAACTACGCTCTAAACATAAGCTTCTTCCATACATAATTCGTATTTTCTCCAATAGTTCTTAGTACTAATGCATAATTTCAGATCCTTTCCAACTCTTTGATTACTTTCCATTTCCGCACAAATGAACTTCTTCTTCGAAAATTATCATCATCGGCTACTATCATCATCATTGAGTTTCACGGAATTCCAATAAAATCTCATTTCATTCCAAGCAATCTAACACTCACTAAGCAAACAAAAATAAAGCAGAGGAAGAAAAAGAAGAAGAAAAAGACCAAGAAACTATCAAATTGAAAAACTTCAGACAAGACCTGACCAGACCAACGTAAGCAAACTTTTGCAAAACTCACAAGACAAAGCGAGAAAATATAGGAACGAACGGATATGGTTCGCTTGCAAGAAATCGTAAAATTAAACAAAGAAGTGGCAGTAAACAAAGACAGAGTATCAATAAGAAAGCATTTTAAAATCCAATCGAGATTATCTTGAAAGTATTAAACGCATTCGACCAGGCGAATATTACACACATATGTATGTAAGAGTACGACTATACAACATACATGAATATATCCTTCTGGAGAAGTTTTGGTCAGAGGAAACATGTTCGCAGTTGATATAGTATACAGACCATCCTTGTTGCATACCCCCTGGGTCAGAAGTGGTTTGAGAGAGGTTTGAAATGAAATTTAAAATTAAAACTTAGTTATGGTAACAGGAGTGGTTGAAATGGAAGAAAGTCAAGATGAACTTGACAAAAAGATACATACAGGCAACTGTGGCAAACACAAAGTTACAAGAAAATATTCTTCGGGCAGAGATACAGATCAGATAGATGAAAAGCACTGGGGAATGTTGAATATGAAAAATGTGGTGAATAGGTTTATATGGTGACGATTACAAATGCGATAACACTTGTTCGAATTAAAATTCTTTCTTCCAATTAATTCATAATAAAAAAACCTAAGAATCAGTGAAATAAAAAATATTAATGAAATCTGTAATTTGAAATAAGTACCGAAAGTTTTTAAATCTGAATTTAGATTTCAACCAATTTTTGTTCGTCATTTTTTTATCACTAAAGAAAGTCACATTCAAGTTGCTGTATGGTTGAAATATACTGCTTCACTGAAAAAAACTCTCAATAAAATTGTAACGGATTCAAATGTTCGCTACAAACTGCAACTATCTCCTGAAAAACATCGATTGTTTTAGTACACTCACAAGCTTTGCGAACTACCCTTCGGCTCTCGAATTCTTAAAACAACAGCCAAAAATAAAATCCACTTAAAACTCGAACGATAGTGTTTGTCTTCTGTAATCTAAATTGGAAAATTCCAAAGATTCCTACCATGCTCTTTGTATTTTCACAACGTACAGAAAATATACTCATTCTCCCTTGGCAACAAATACCCCAAAACTCCCATTCATTTCACTAGTCTCAATAACTCATCCTTTAATCCTTTTCTGGTTTCAATCATCCAACTCTACGAAAGTCCCCCTGGATGCCATCCCAAAAACCTCTTTAACACTCCCCAAAACTAATACACTTTTCACAGATCTTAGATTCTGATTCTGCCAATGATCGAAATTACTGAGTATAACGAACGAACGAACGACGGTCGCAACAAAGAAATCCTTCGCCAGCAAAGAGTCTCGAGTGGAGCTTACCAAAGCGGATAAAAACGAATACGATTCGATTTGAGAAAATTCGGACACCGCTTCACCTCCATTGCTCCGTTTTTGCTTCTTGTCAACATATCCTTTGCCACCTTTGCATTGCCTTCTCTCTCGTTCTCTCGGGCCTGAGTCGGTGTCTTATTGATATCATCAATGGGATAAAAGCACTTTTCAGCGAGAAACCTTTAATTACGTGAGACTGTCGGTTTTGATAAAATTAACGTGATACGGATGATGGAGGATCGAATCGTAGCGATATACATTTAGTTGGTTAGTTGGTGCGAAAGGTTCATTTTCGTTTCGGCGTCTTCGTATTTCGTTTCGTAATGGAATTGTACTATTTCAATTTTACTTTTCGTTTAAAAGGCGCAAATTAATGAGCTACTCGATTTCGAGTGAACTGAATGAAGAGGAATGGTTGAATAGTAAAAGTACTACTGACTAGGTAATTGTGAAAATTGTTGTTTGGTTTTGTGAAAATTTTGAAGAATGGAGTGAGAGATTGAATTCAAATTGCATTGTTTTTGTTAACAACTGGAGTCATAGAAAATGTTGTATTAATCATTTGAAACATTTTAATTCTTTGTCAAAATGTTAAGAATATATGAAATATGTGAAAATGAAAGTTTTTTTGAATTTGCTAGAACGCTTTTCTTTAATGGATTGAACATCATATTGAGATCTACAATTCTATCTTTCAGGAACATCAAACCTGTTTCTGGAACAGCTTTGTATTTTTTCTAATCACAACAGGAAGCAGAGATATGCTTTTTTGTTATCAAACACAAGAAAGCTATTTGAAAGAATCATATTATTCCTGATTTATTCCTGAATTCCATTTGGCGAAACTTCGAACTAGACTTCCTTGGCATATCTGGCAGTCCACATACTTACTGTGCTCACAAATTTGCTGGTTGTGTTTGGACTAATTTTCAGGCATAAAATTTGTAAATCTCAAAAATGAGAAGATAAAAAGTGCCGCACAGCCACAAGCTATTTTTACTAATGTTATATACTAATGTTCAAAAATTCATATTTCCATATTTGTATATATATATATATATATATATATATATATATATATATATATATATATATATATTTCTTCAAAAAAATTCAGTGACTATTTCTCGGAAACGCACTATCCGATTGATCTGAAACTTTCAAGATACATTGGTGTATATACAGAATAGTTCCAAGTTTCACCAAATGTAGATAATCTTTAACCCTTTGGCACCAGCGGCTATTTTAGTGATATTTTGAAGATACCTATCATTCCGTCCACAAATAATTTTTGCAAAAATTAAGTTAACGAAATGATTTTTGAACGTGTTTTAAATGTGAATCAGATAATGTTTTGGAAGTTTTTAGCCTCATGTGTGCGCTAAAAAAAGATCGGGAAAATTTGAAAATTTTTAAATTACGATAACTTTTGACGGGGCTATCAAATTCATTGTGAAACTTTCAGCACACATTGATATTATTAAGTTGTAAATTTATGTTGCTTTAAATCAGCATGTTGGCAGCCCTGTAGCTAAGGCAGGCGCTGAAAGTGAAAACCTTCAAATCATCGACTTTCCTGAAAAATTCTCGCTTTTTGGAAAAAAAGCCACTCATATATAAATCTTATGCTTTGGCTATGTAGACAAAGCATAAGATTTATATATGAGTGGCTTTTTTTCCAAAAAGCGAGAATTTTTCAGGAAAGTCGATGATTTGAAGGTTTTCACTAATTAATTATAGCCAAAGTAAAACAGTTGAAATTTTACAACGGGCAAGAATGGCAATCTTTCCCCAATTTACTTATAGTTTTAGCATCAGAAGCTTCTGTTCACGGAAATTCACGACGCGATAATCAAATACAGTTGAAATTTGTAGAATGTATTGGTTTTAAGTAGGACCAAGTCTGATAGAAGTTATTTTTAAATGCGGGCCCTATAAATTCTGATTCAGTCATTTGATTTTTATGAAATTCACACAATAGCTGAACCTTATCCTAAGCCACGTTTGGCAGGAATTCGGTTGAAAAATTCGGTTGGAGCTGTGGAGCTATGGTAATTTTGGTGTCTTCAATTTTGAAAATTTGCTGAGGAATATAAAGCTATTTACCCTATAGCTTCCAGTACAGTACAGTAATTCATCTGGCAAATCAAACTTATTGTAGGCAATATTAGTTGGGAAAAAAATGACAGGGCTGCCAACTATGACTGTTTTTGTATTTTTTGGCATATCTTTAGTAAGCGATATTATCATAGAATTTTCAAATCGCAGTGATCTTGTAGTGAAAATAAACATCAAATGTGAAGATCTGGAAAGTTTGAAAATTTTTGCGGGTGGTAGCCCTAAATTTCTTTGTATCCCTATAATGCAGTGATCGGATCAATACGACACCCGCGGAGCAGGTTGATTTCAACGTGAGACAGATGCGACATATTTTTGGCTTCGGTGCTAGCAAAAGGCTGCCATCACCAGGCATTTTTGTTATTTTCGTGCCAATAAATGCTTGCATTAAATATTCACATCGCGAACATTTGCAATGAAAATAAGTAAACTATGTTAAAATTTTCTATGGGCTGGATATTTTTCAGATGGCAACACCAAACACCTTGCTATCGCTGTAACTTTCGATGAAGTCATTATTTATAGTATAGTATATTATTACTAAGGGTGTATTTGTCTTAAGTAAAGAAAGTAGCTAGCGGTAGAATACACACTCAAAATCTACACAAATCCTCTTCTGTTCTTCGAACATTGGTGTTTCTAGCGGTTCTGATGCGCTAGGGGTTTTCTATTTGATAAATTGTTATTAAAAAACTATGTTGCTAAGTTGGCACCCTTTGACTCGCGAATCAATTAATAACCATTAGTATGAATTACTTAATCAGTATCTGAAAAAGAAAAATCAATTACAAATTAGAATGTCACTAGTTTATAATGCAATAGTGTCGGTGTGCCTATTTCATATAAAGTTTACTTAAATTTTCTTAAACTGCGTAAACGTGAAGCCAAGGCCAATGACAAACGCTTAGTGTGTATGAAGAGCCAGCCTTGGCCAATGGCCTTGGCTGCCGTTCGCTCTGCCGGCCGTAAAAATTAGTCTTGGGACTAATTATTCTTGTTCTAGTGTGAACGGTTGTTCGGCAATAGTTCATCCCAGACCGTATAAAACACCTCGGTCCAAAGGTTTCCTATGTAGACGGCTCAGCCAACGGCAATCGTTCAGGATCAATATTTGGGCAACCTATCACTGGCCGTTCTTTGGGTCTATGTGTAGGCGCCATTAAATACTTATATATATATATATATATATATATATATATATATATATATATATATATATATATATATATATATATATATATATATATATATATTAGCAATTTATGGTATTTATTTGCTCATTACCTTTTTATTATTATATTTATTTACATGCTACGATTATCAGATACTATTCCATGAATATAATGATCTTGCGTGTGATACCGGCCATAGTAAGCCACTGGCCAAAGTGCCCAGGACCGGACTGAGCTCGCTGGCTGGGCATGCAGGGCATAATTTACGATGATTCCTTATGTCGCCTCCACACTGTGGCCATCATGTGGCCCATTGTGTAGACGGGCAATGGCTTGTAGTGGGCGACAGAGGCGAAGCATGGAAATGGCGATGGCCAAGGATGGCTTTCGGAGCGGTTTTTCACACGCATTAAAGCGACCAGTGCAAGCCATCGCCCGTCTACACAATGGGACACATGATGGTCCATCATCCAATCCATTTGCTTTCAAGAGCCATTGCTTCGTAGTATTAGGGATCTGAAAAATAAATAAATTGATTTGGTTTAGGGTGATTATTTAACCATTTTTGTTATTGTTGTGCGTAATACATCTCGAGGATGCTGAGATAAATGACGATGGGAAACAGAAAGAAGGTCCCGGACCATCCAATATTAAAGAGGCAGAAACAGCACAAGAAATTCTAACCATCGCCACAGCAATTATACTGGTGCGAAAACGACGCTCAAACAACCCTTCGGAGTTGCAGGAAGTTAGTGCTATAATGAACACTGCATTTACAGCACTCAATGATGTACTCTCCAATAAAAGCAAAGATTGAGTTGACGAAGAGTGTGCTTTATATGGTAAACTCCTCGCTATAAAGCTGAATCAAATTTCACCACTCAAGACGAATGAACTAATATACGATATCAACGGGTTAGTTTTGAAGAAATGTCAAACAATGTGCTAATATTAATGACTTCCACCGATCACGTAATATTGGAGGCTGAAGCCTATGATGCAGTAAACGCTGCCGACCATCTTTATATAAATATTAACACATAAAATGTAACTTCAGTTATAACTAACATATATAACTTTAATTAACTTCATTCATATTTAACATATATTACTTCCTCTTTATATTACTTATTCGTTAAAGTAATAAAAAATACAATTCGTTTAAAAGCAATGTTTAATTTTATCTACCTTGAGCAAATCTTTTAAAGTTTCGTTGAGTACTAAACATACCTCTGGAATTATTAGAGATATTATCTGGCTTGATATTTTAAACTAATAGTGCAGGCCTCTATAACTTTCTCTAGTTACAGCGAGTCGTATTTTAGCTGGTATTGATTCTCTTAGTATAGAGTTTTTTACTAATTTTCGAAGAAAAGTAGTATTAAACTCGTTTCGCCGAAAATTCATATTTCTTTATATATATATATATATATATATATATATATATATATATATATATATATATATATATATATATATATATATATATATATATATATATATATATATATATATATATATATATATATATATATATATATCATCAAAATGATTAAGGGAGATAATCTCTGGAGTGGCCGATTCGATTGAGTTGACACTTTCGGAGAACGTAGATGTGTTTAGTAGGTAGGTCCACAATTTGCTAAAATTCAGATATCCTAAACCTTTTGGCGGCGGCGAGCGTTTTAGTGAATTTTGAGGTACTCCTATATTTCCAAGCAGCGTGAATTTTCGTTCAAAAAAAGGATCGGAAATGAACAATTATTATGTTCACAAATTGCCTATGACAAAAATTTGGAAATTTTGAGCCGTGTGTGGGTGCAGGGAGCCTAAAAATAGGCAATGATTTTTTTTAAATTTTGATTTGTTATTTCTTCTAACAAAAACATTGGATCATCGTGAAATTTGCAGAGCGTATTGATGTTGACTAAAGTCGTGCGGGTAACCCTGTAGCTGTGGCAGGCTTTTGAAAAAAAATCCTTCAAATCATTGAACCTCATGAAAAATTTTTGATGTTTGACAAAAAATTCAAATCATTGATAAATTTTAACGTTTGCGCATCATGTCAAATTGAAATGTTAAAAATTCCGATTTGCACAAGAACGGCAACCCATCACTAAATTACCTCTATTTTCAGCACTCGAAAGTTCTGTTCACGAGAACTGACGACCGGATTATCCGACCATAATTAAATTCACAGAGCATGTTGGTTTCAACTAGGACCAGGTCTGATAGAAGTGATTTTGAACTGCGGGCAATCCTGTGGTAGTGGTGCCATCTTGAAAAATCACTGAGAAAAAAAACAGCTTTTTGGCCTATAACTTCCGATTCAGCCATCAGACTTAAACAAAATTCACACAATATTTGGATCTTACTTAAGGTAACATTTGGTGAAAATTTGGCTGAAAAATTAGAATAGAGTTCCCAGCTATCGTGATTTTTGTCTGCTAAATCTTGCGAATTCGCTCAGCAAAATAATCCTTCTTCCCCTATAACTTCCGGTGCAGTCATGATATCAAAATGAAGTCTATGCAGTAAACAGATTTAAATGTGAGCCAAATGTCATAGGAATTTCGTACAAAAATCATGAAAGGGCTGCCAGCTATGACCATTTTTGTAATTTTTTAGAATTTCTTTACTGCGCGATTATGTCATTAGATTTGCAAATGGGAACGATCCTGCAATGAAAATTAACAACAAATATTAGCGCTTTAAAAATTTGAAAAGTTTTGAGGGTGGTAACCCTAAACAATTTTTCACCCGTGTACCTTCCAGTGCAGTGATTCAATCGAAACGACATTTATTGGTTGGGTTTAGTTTAACGTGAAGCAGATTTGGTATATATTTTGCTTTGCTGCTGACACAGGCTAACCAGCTTTAGCCATTTTCGTAACTATTGCATCAACAGATGCTTCAAATTACATACTCATATGCAAAACATTTGCAATAAAACTAAGAAACCAATTTTTAAATTTTCCGAGTTTTGAACATTTTTTGGATGGCAGCCTAAAACTAGGTTAACCGCTAAAGCTTTCGACGAAATCTTCCGATGAGAACGAAATTCAAAGGATAAGTTGATTTAAGTATGAGCTTGTGAAGGTCAACTTATTGCTGCTTCGTTGGGAAAATGTTGCCAGCACTGAACATTTTCATCATTTGTGTTATAGTTGAGTTTTGTTGCTTTGGATAAGGAATGGTTGATATGATTTTACAAAAAAGTGTATTACGTCTTTCCATATTTTTTTGTCACTCAAAGAAAATTTCTTCGAAAATTAGTTTTCTAGCGGTTCAGGTGCGCTAGAGTTTTTTTTTAAATTATTGGCGCTATTTTTTCCAGAAGATATTCAAAGTCTATAAACGCCACTCGAACAAAGCTGTCAAACTCTCTAGATGGTTCTTCCACAAAGGTAGGATAAAATGTCGATAGCTTGAGTTGTGGTTTTTAAACTGTTTGATGTCACCATACTCAGATAGGTCAACTTGGTCATAATGCAGTACCAATAAAATAGTAAACTTCCGCTTCAACTTGTCTTGTTTTTGGCTCTTTGCTATCGGTGCAACCACAAAAGCTGAAAGGCTTGGCTCAGGGACTAGAGCTTCTGTTGGGTTGCGATACTTTTTCTCAACACCAGCTGGAATATCAGTAACCGCTAAAGTAGAAGGGACAAACATTTTGATTCTTTCCCAGTTTGAACGTCCCTAACAGGAGTGTGATCATTGATGTATCTGAATAGAGTCATATTAGGCAGATATGGAGAATTGTGCCTTATCAGCATAAAAGGATCCAAGTATGGTGGTTCTTTGGTAGCACTGAGAACTGTAATTGCTCAGGACTTACATCAGGAAACTGTTCAATCGTGTGTGGAAATTGTGTGTAGCAAAACACAATATGCGTTGGATTTAACTGAAAGCTATTAGACTAGATATATCTTCTTAGTAAGTTCTGGTAAAATTAAACTTGGTTTACTTATAAAAAAAAGAAGAAAATTAGGAGGGCTAGTCTTTAAAAAAAAATTATGCCTTTTCAGTTTTCGGATGAAGTCACATACGAGGGCAGTTTGAATTTCCCGCGCAGTATCTTTAACTGCATAGCTACTCCGGTCAACTGCCATCTACTAATAGGCTAATGTAAAATTTGTTTTAGAGCCATTGAAAGCAGACAGCCTCATGAATTTTAATGGTTAAGAAGTGGTTTGCTATTCCGTTGTGGCCGTAACAGTACAAGTAACGCCGAACGTTCAGGTCACTCATAAGAGGTCATCACGCCAAAAACTGTCGATAAAATCCATGGAATGATATTGGACAATAGGGGTGAAAGTGTATGAGGAGGTTTTAGACATCACAAGGTTGTAGTCATGCCAACTGAGCGGGTATATCATGCATGAATATTTGAATATTAATTTATTTATATTACATTAATATTTGGACATGAAAAAGCTATTATTTATATTATATGAATAGTGGGACATGAAAAAGCTATCGGTGTGATAGGTGCCGCGATTGCTCACACTCGACTATAAGCGGAACCATGTGACCACTTTAAAGGAGCGTTTGGCAATGTTCAGCCACAATCAGAACGAGCTTTTGCACCGTTTAGTTACCGTAGACAAAACATGGATCCATCACACCACACTAAAGACCAAGGAATAATCAAAACAGTGGGTTTTTTTCGGGTGAACGTGCATCAAAGAAGGCCAAGATGGTGCCAACAAGGTCATGGGCACAATTTTTTGGGATACACGCAGTATCATTTATATTGATTACCGTGAAAAGGATGAAACGATCCCGGCGAATATTATTCAGAGCTTTAGGGCTGATTCGATATTGATTTAAGGTAGAAACGACAGCATTTGGTAAAGAAAAAAGTGTTGTTCCATCAAGACAATGCCCAGGTGCACACGCGTGTAGTCACCATGGCAAAAATCCGTACTATTACCCCATCCGGCATAATATCCAGATTTAGGCCTTTGCGACTATTTCCTGTTTTCAAGCCTGAAGAAATGACTGGCCGGTAAGAGATTTGGGTCGACTGAAGAAGACATAACTGAAACGAATGCCAATTTGGAAGGCCTTGAGGAAACCTATTATTTGATCGGAATAAAAAAATTGTGAAAACGCTGAACTAAGTGCATAGAGCTAAAAGAAGACTATATTGAGAAATAAAATGCTTATTTGCTGAAAAAAATCTTTCATTCAATAAGCCACTGACTTATCAAATTATTCTCTTATTTAGGAGTTATCGTGGTCAAAAAGAAACTTCTATGAAAGAAGCATGTAGAAATGAAAATTACTCATGCTCTTGATGCATTAAGAGTTTTCGAGAAATGTACATTATTTGCATTTCTAAGGTAGTAATAATAAATATATTTGAATTGAAATAAAGGAACATTCTAAGACCTTTTAAGTAACCGCTCGTGCCAGTCACTTTTCTGATAATTGTATGTCAGGCATTTGCGTGATGATGTTTAGTTATTTTATTACTTTTTCTATGCATCTGAAATTGACTTATTAGCGTTATTAAAATTTAATTTTTGTTTCGTCATGATCGATTCAGAGTGAAATAATTGCTTGGTTAAAAATATGTGAGCCATTACTGCTGTCGTCTATCTTTGTCGGTAAATTCAAATACCGATAAGCTATTTTGGCAACTATTTTGCAAATTCTATTCCAAAATAACAACACTTAACTTTAAAAATATTCTCCTTTGCGTATGTACCAAAATAGAATAAAAACAATGGTATAAGTGAAACAACACACTTCTAAAAAAATTCATTCATATATCGTATTTTTACGATCACGGTTAAATGTATCGATAACCTAATGGATTTCCGCTTGGTGCTGAGCTTATTTCGTTATCCTAAAAATTATCAGAAAAAGCAATGATAGAGCATTTTGTTTTTTTAGAGTTTCAAGAGCCCTCTCCATTGCACCAGAGCGAAATTTTTGTGTATTCTCTCGAGGCTTCGATTTAATTAAACAATTATCATAACGCAGCGACAATCCATAGGTATCATTTGAGTCGTGGAAGACTATCAAGAGGATTTCTAATCGTTCTGTAAATTTCGATAAAACTTGTCCATGCATCCTCAATTTTTAGAAAACAGAGTGGTTTTTAAATAATTGTTAGTTTAAATGAAAAACACGTATTTTGTGTTGCTGAATAAATAAATGTAAAAGCTTTTCTGATGGTTTTTAGCTCCAGATTACGGTAGCCAGTAGTCACCGAGAATTTTTAATATTTTCAGTTATATTTGGTGTAATGCAGGGCTCAAAATTGAAGAGCCTTGTCTTAAATCTCCGTTGAATAATTATTTTCCGTAAAACGCAAAACAAAAGAAAATAAACCGTTACAGTTTTACATTCCACTCATCCGGAAAATTGTCCTGCCTGTTTTTTGTTGACTTTATTGATTCCCATCTCGCCATCGTCCTTTTTAATTTTCTCTTGGGGTTCTGCAGCAGCATCAAAGGATTCGTTTTTTTTTGTCTTTCGGGTAGAGCTGTAGCACAAACTGGCCATATAGCTGCAAAACGAACCTGCATGTAAACAAAAATAACATTTCGTTTACCATATTTCACCTTCTTACGAGTACGTACTCCAAAAGTAAGCGACCGAATTTCATGCTTCAATTTATGAGTGCTAATTTGGCAGTAAATGGTGCTCTTTTACCACAAAAAGCTCCACACTAATGAATTTCCAATTAAATACTTTTCTAAGTTTGGCAAGATTTTAAGATAACTCTTTTAAAAAAAATAGTTTCGTCATTTTAAAAACTGACTTTACTTTTAGAACAACATTCAAACAAATTTTTCACCAAGTATGGTCTCGATTTTTCAAAGAAAATTTAACCATAAGCAAAAAAACTTACAACGTAATACATTTCTAATCATTTTCAAAATAATTTACGAAAATAACCACTGTTTGGAATAGCTGAAATAAATTACTTGATTCAGTTTTAAGAAAAAAACTAAAAATATTTTGCTCATTAGTTGCATAAAGGGATTTGTAAAACTGGTTTTATTTTATTATGTCATGAAAATGCCATTAAGATTTTTGACAATGTCGCCAGATATTGGGAAACACAAAACTTTATGATTGTTAGGCTGGCTTAACTAACATATATATAAAAAAGGAAAATAAAGTAAAAAAAAAAATTATTTTGAAAAAAAATATCCCACTTTCTAGTAAGGGAAAGAGTGAAAAAGCATCAAAGATGTGACAAACATATGCTTAGTAGGCATTTTATTGTTGCTTTATTTTAAAATAATTTGAACTATTTGACACTTATTTTCCAATGCCATGGCAAGTGTATCAATTTCTTTTCGAAAGCATAACTCTGGAATTAAAAAAAAGAACAAATTACATAAAGTTTACCAAATCGATGAAAATTCGTAAGCTTACTTCTGTTAACCAATAATTAAACCGACAGTGAATCAAATCCTGAATTAGTCTGATAAAGTTAGCTACAAACGCTCATCATATTCATCAATACAATACTCTAATAAATTACACTTAAATCGCTCACCTCTAGTCCTACATGCATCCTCATTACTCACTAGCAATTACGCGCCCAACGTGGGTAAGACTTTATTTCACCTTCCCTTGAAATGTTCACAAAAAAAATAAAAAATTCTGGAAGCAACATCACAACTTCCCAGTCTACTACCTACCGACTGCGGTGTGCATGTTTGAACATGTGCTTAATTGATGGATTTTATTGCTATCGTGAAACCCAAGGGCCACACGTAAATTGGTGTTAAAGGTTAGTTGTACAGAATTGTAGTCATCGTGGTCGTTTCGTTTACTCGTTTTATGCTCCGATAATTTACACATTTCAACTTTACTCGTTCGTTTACGGCCAGTCAAATTTTTTTCTCTAGCTGAATGTCCTGATGGCAGACGGTTGACCCGCAATATTCCGACCCCGTTAAAATAGCCAACGTGGTCAGAACGGTTGAATATGCGTTATTTCGAGTTATTTTTGAAGTTTCGAAGCTCGTCCTGGTTCTGCAGATTGGATGGTTTACATGCCGTCGTGGTGGGATGTGTGTTCTGTCAATCATCAGGTTGTGGTGAAACTTTTGCTGACTCGGTTGAATTTCATCTATGGCATTGAAACATTATTTGATTGCTCACTTTGAATGTTTCGAAATGTTTGAGTGTAATTTTGAATTTGCCCAAAAATTGTTGGGTACGGTATGAAATGAATGAATGGAGCTGGAGAGAATATTTTGAGGGAATGAGAAAAGATAGGATAGCTAGTGAAAGTGTTAAATTGTTTTTTTTACGGCAGAATACTGGTTACTGTCTTGAATGATTTTTTCCATAAATATGGAAAAAGTTCCGTTTTAGAATTGTTTCGAAGTGTATCAGTTATTATAGTCACAACACAAAGAAAATTTTGAGATTGAAATGATCATAATTTG
The DNA here is from genome assembly GCA_963978885.1 of Nemotelus pantherinus. Lineage (NCBI taxonomy): Eukaryota > Metazoa > Arthropoda > Insecta > Diptera > Stratiomyidae > Nemotelus > Nemotelus pantherinus. The sequence continues at coordinate 66,664,080 of OZ022266.1, read as the reverse complement.
AACTGGTTTAAAAAAAAATTGCTTCGAAAATATATCTTCTTCAAACCATCATTGTAATTTCATATATGTTTCCTCCTTAAAATCATTCAACTGAAATACGGCAGAAATTTATCATTTACGAATAGTACGTGAGACGGATGATTTCATACTAGTTACAGTCTTTATTTTCTATTTTTTGCTCCAATATCCGTAGTGTTACCCAAGGGTTAGATTTCAGGATAAAATTCTACGTGTCTGGCGCATCTGTACACCGCTATCAAAACCGAAAACCCACATTTCGCTCTCGTTTGCGAATAGAAACATTTTATTCGTTAGTATTCCGGAGCAGTGTAATAATTTTTGATGCGTGCCTATACGTGAATGCCAGCATCGCGTCCGTCCGGCCTAGCTGCATGGGAAACGAATCGATGACAAATGGTCATTTGAATATCAAAAGTTGATGTGAACGGGAAATGGAGAGGGAGTTTTAACGTGACGGAAGGAAAGATCTGGTATGCATTCAGCGTGAAGGTCCAAGTGACTGGGGAATATGAGAAAAATGTCAAAATGTCGGTAAAGTTGATTTACTGGTGACATGAATAATTGCATTTCGGGTAGAGTGTGAAAGGTGGGAGTAATTGATGGATTATCAGACTCCGGGGCGAATTCGAATTTTGTTTTTTTTTTGCGTTCGTTCAGGAAGTGGTATGCTATTCAGGTTGGGATTTTCGGAATGAAAATTACTGAATCATATTTAAAATCTAGTTTTAATGCTTTCTGTGGATAAATTCTTGTAGTTGTCTAGTCTTCGATTAAATAAACGCCTGGATTTGAGCCCTGGAAATCGTTAAATATTAAAGCTTATACAAGCTTAACGCCCAACGTGGGAATTGGAGCTAACACAAGTATTAAACGTTCAATTGAATCTTCACTACATCGTTTCCGTTATTTGAAACTAGGGTTCTCTTGAATGTAGCCTGAAGAGGATATAAATTGACTAAATTCCATGAAGATACAATTGGATGAAAGATGCCGGACTTTTTGGCTTGCTGGAAATGTATGTTAAAAACGCTACTACCATGTCTCGTAAATCCACTTCAAGTTACAAATCAGTAGAAATGAAACAATCTCCTTTGTTTTCTTAAACCAATTGATCCGAAAAATTGATCATCATTTTTACAAAAAACAACATTCGATTATTTTAAGAATTTTCAGGGGGCGATTTACAGCTTACAGATTTACAGATTTACAGCTCGTGAGCTTGAGTAGCCTGGTGGGTAGAGCACTGGCTTCTTACGTGTGGGGTCCCTGGTTCGAATCTAGGTTCGGACGAGGGTCCGCGCATCAAGATTTGAGTTCACCTAGCTCTGATTAGGTACCTGATTTAAATCAGGGGTAAAGTGAGTCGTGGAACTAATCACTCCACACTCGTATCCACATTGATGAAAAAAAAAAATTCTAATGAAGCTCTCTACCAGCTTCAACCCCTAGACCCTTACAAGGGTTGTCGTGGCATTGGTTTACAAAAAAGTATTATTATAAAAAATTATTAAATAAGATAAAATAAAATGATATTTTTTTACTATTATTTAATTTATGAAATTCTCAAAATAAATAAACTGTTTGAAGGTTGTGATGCAAGTAAAATTCTAGATAGGCCTAGAATTTACACTTTGATAAATAGTCGATTTATGATAACTGAAATAGCCACTGCTTTCCTTACGTTTTGCCAAATCTTTATACAATTTTATTGATTAAGTTTAACACATTGCTTATTTGTATTTTTTTTGTGAATATATCATAATTTATTTTATTTTATTTTATTCATTAACCAGACATGGTATAAACAATACAAGAAAATATTTGAAATGACAAATAAATTAAGAACAATTGTTAAATAACAAACAAATAAAACATTGACATATAGCTTAAGATAAGGGGTTATGGATGGCTTGGAAAAGGGAGGATTCGAAGGAGAATTTGGTAATCATTGGGGTTTACAGAAAATTTATACTGTTAAATATTCTGCAGCATCTATTCACCGGCTCATTAGCTGCGTAAGTAGTGGAATGTGGATATTCTTTAAGTAAACGAGAGGACCTGGTGTTCCTTACAGGGTTATTTAATACCATTTTACTATTTAGGAATTCAATCTTTGATAACGCCTCTAATGACATCGAATGTGAAGCAGGCCGAAATCATCTTCCTTCTGGATGCAAGTGTCAATAAGTTTAGATGACCCAGTCGATTCTCATAAGGAAGAAGGGTATTCAAATCGTAAGGACTGTATAGTTCTCTCAATGCGAAGAGTAAGAACTGTTTTTGTATGGACTCGAGTCTGTTACTGTGGGTTTCAAAAGCCAGATTCCAGCAGATAGAGGCATATTCGAGAATGGGGCGTACAAGTGAGATGTATAAGGATCTTGTGACCCACGGGTTACGAAATTCTTTGGGACGTCTTTTGATGAACCCTAGTTGTTTGTTTGCACGGGGAAGTATTTTATCATAGAACACCAAGGTCAACAACGTTTTCAACTCAGGCTAACAAATTATTGCCAAGGAAGTACGTGTTATGTGAGACCGTGCATTTTCGCGAAAAACTAATATTGAGTGAATTAAGTTTAGATTGGAGAAAGAGTCCATCGGATGCATCAGATCGTAGGCGTAAAGTAGATGAGGTATATTTGCTAAGACGTCAGATAGGTCGGAAATAAATATATTAAAAAGCCAAAATATTAAAAACCTTGTGGTATACCAGAGGTAACATATATATTTTTCGATAAAACTCCTTGAAGTTTTACCAATTGCGTTCGATTGCGAAGGTAAGACGTAAGCCAGCTATGCAAAGACCCGGCAAGTCAAAATTTCAGAAGCTTTGAAATTAAGATAGGGTGGTCAACTCTGTCAAAAGCTTTATTGAAGTCTGTATAGACTGCGTCAATTTGGTATCCTTTCTCTATTTGACACAGAACGTCTGAGATTAGGACTGTCAAATTCGTGGTAGTTGAGCGACCTTTTCTAAAAGCATGTTGCTGCTCGTTCAGACGGGAGTCAATAAGTGGAGGAAGTTTATCGTAGACAATCTTTTCAAAAAGCTTCAGAATTGAAGATAAGATGGCAATGCCCCTATAATTTCCGATACAGCGTCTATCACCATTTTTGAAGATGGGTGTGATATACGAAAGTTTCCAACAGGATGGAAAAACTCCAGACGAAAGTGATCTGTTGAAAAAAATGTGCAAGGGAGTTACAAGCTACTCTAGACACTTTCGCAAAAAAGTTGGAGGAATTAGATCGGGTCCAGGGCCTTTGTTGCAGTCGAGTTCTGAAATAGCTTTATGTATTTCATCACGTGAAATTTCGAAGTGGCTGACGAAAGCTGTTGGAGCGGAATGAGAGTAAGAAATGTGTGAGTTTGGTGGGTCTGAATCTTGAATGTGATATCGAATAATTCAATGAAGCAAATTATACTCCTTTGGAAATAATAAGAGAACATGGTAACAGCTGAAATATTTTGCCTTTCCATTCAATCTGTCACACTTTGAGAAATGCCAAAATCTGTCACACTTTGAGAAATGTTGAAAATTTGTATGGTATTTAACATCGCCTCTTGTTTGATTTGATTGATTTTGACTTCAATTTCTTGCAGATTTTACATTTTCCTTTAATTATTCGCATTTCGTATCTTGTGATATCAGCTGGATGGTGGAACTGATGACGTTAATTTTCAAACTTTCTCTTTTGAAATTTCATAAAACAAAATTGCGAATTATTTTTTGTTAGAAGGTGCACAGACAGATCCATTTTAATTGATTTACAAAGAAAGTTAAAAAATTTATATTACTAAAAATATATTATATAGAAATGCTCAAACTAAGACAATCCCGGGCTTACGGAACTAATACGTCCGCCTTCAACGTTCTGAGGAAGGTGAATCACGTCCCATATGACACGTTAGTCGAGAAGTAGAGGAACAACATTGCCGCGAATGGTCACAGCAAATGACTGATCTGATACGATGTTGCCATTCTAGCCTAACACATATTCCCCCCTTGTATATAAATAGCGTGACCGGATTTGAAATGAATACTTTATATTGCTAAAATGCATAGGCCATACAATCCACAACATCTAAATAAACTAACGTTCCGTATCTGTTAAACCAAATTATTTAACAAATTTATTATTTAAGCCCCGAATCTAAATTAGATTGAAAAAAAATTCTCGAACAATAGAATTTCCGGAAATATTTTGGAAAAATAAGTATTCCTTCATAAATTATATTTTACGCTTTATAAACCTGAATATTAGCATTAACATCGTTTTTACTACTATATCCTACTGTCCAGTGGCTTCATCAACAGTCTAAATACAGTCCATTTGTCTATGAAACTGAGCACATAAAGCATTTTTACGAGATCTAAAACGAATCATTAAAACGAACTTCCCAGAAATAACATACTATACACAACCAGCCCCATTTCCATCATCCACATCACTCCCACTTAAATTCGAACCTCAGTTTCGAGCAGCCGATTGTTGATTTGATTCTTCGTCGAAGACAACCTCCGGCCATTACAGTACAACACAACAAATGGTTTAGTATCAGGAAAAGTTGTTCGAAACGAAGCGTTAAGAACGGATCGGATCCATATCCTTTTTCCTAATTAAGGATGAGATGATGACAGGGCGTGCATAGGACGCATCAAGACTTTTTACGTAACATGAAACGCTCGGTTGTAATAAATCTTCGATATTGGCTTCAATTTGTCTGATTTACGACTTTCGTTCTGTCGTCTTGAAGTTTCAAGGTGGTTTCGGAGATGGAAACGAGAAAAGCAAAAGAAACATCTCAACCCAACTCACTTCCATATTTTAGACACAATAACATCGTTTTCGAAAGTTTTAACCATTTTTCTTAAATCGCCTGACAAAATGCTGGTGAAAGGTCTTGTCAGCGTATTGTTACCGTAATGCGAAATCGGTCCGGTAACTAAGTGCTATTTACACAACGCTTTGGCCTGGTTACCTGGACCGACTGAAAGCTGAGACGTTTTCGGTGAGCCAAAGAGCTTGTGTTCGTCGTATCTGCTTTACGATCTCGGAAGTTTATTTATGGCGAATGTTTGGAATTCGGTATAATAGCTGATCGAATTATTCTCATAAATTTTCTCGAATCGGTCCTAAGGGAGAATTCGAGGGTGTTCAATTTTCTTCTAATGATATTGTGGGTAATAATTCATGATATTAATTTTGTGTGTACAGCGCTTGAGTTAAGGAGCACAAAAAGATGGTAGAGATGAAATACCGAAAGTATTTTGATTCGCTTTTTGGGAAACATTCGAGTGAAAAACAGAAAATTGAATAAGGAAGAACTAGCGCCCAATGTGGGTTGATTGACGGCTATAAAAAATGATCTCTCATGGGTTCTTACGTATTGTTGTCTAGAATAACAAATGACTACTAGCTATTTTAGAAACAAAACCTTATTCTAATTTACAGCTGCCATCTTCATTGCCCTCATAATCATCATATCAATTCAAACCAGGTGTGATACCGACCGCATAGAAATAAACTTCCAACACTCCTGACAGATACAACGACAGATACGCTCACCAACGGCAATAATGATAAGATGCCATCAACAACCAAGAACAAGTGTTCCTCACATTCCTCTCTCTCCATCTTCTTTCAAGCTCGTTTATACTTCCATGCATTGTCAATGGAGCATGTAGGAAGCAGCATTGCAAAGCGGGTTGCAGTCACTATACACCGTAAGTCCTTATGTAATGCGACAATTTATGGTACAAATTAATTTTATCGCAGGTCATTAGAGCATTGTCTGGACTTTCGGTTGACTCGTTGGTTTAGTTCGATAGTGCATGCAATTGTCTCTGCATCTCAGCCAGGATTTTACCCATTGCAATATTTTGAGCTCGTTAGACCCATGGACGGGAACGAGCCAAGAACTTGCATCTTGACTTTGTATGGATTCATAGTTTACTTGAAGATCGAGAGTGTAATCATCTGCTCTGCTCATAGACTGTTTCGGAAATTTCATTAGAACGAGTCGCCACAAATTTCGACTTATAGCCCGTTGAATGTCTTGAAATGACTGTAGAGGCCAATTGCTGCAACGATGATAGCGCAATTGATTCCAAGGAATATTGTGGAAATGAGGAAATAACTGTCGTCATTATGAGCTTGAAGTAATGTTTATATTCGTGACTGTGGTGATAGTGCAATGAAATTATTTTTGAATGAATGGGTGGAAAAATTTGAAACAGAGTATTCTTGCCATTTTTCTAAAGGGGAATATTTCCACTAAACTCTCTTATTTCGTACAACGTAAAAGCTAAATTATAAACAATGATTAAGCCAATGTGTTTTCTAACACCAAATTTGAGATCGAAATATCTACTATTTCAAAGTTTTCAGATAAAGAACTTCATATAGTTTACTGTTGTAACGATGTTTATTGAAAGTTGATATTAAAGTTTCTTTGTTCGCTAAATTCTTCTATAAAATACATATATCTTCTAGATACTGCTGCGAATAGTTGCCTTCACACCTCTATGAAATTTTCAAAAGTCAGATGGAAGGCTTTCATTGAAACAAATTCGCAAAAAAATACCTTGACTAATGTACTTCAAAATATGCAAGGAAGCTCAGAAAACTGATTCAATTGTTCATCTTAGTTATATCACCAAGTTAAATCCCCTTAGACTACTGAAAAATCTGTTGGATGTTTGCATTAGAAGTTTTGGCTTAGGAACCAGCCATCTGCAGACCTCTTCATTCTAAGTCATTTTCCCTAAATGGGTGTATCTTTCTGATGGGAGATGTCTGAAGTCACTAATATCTTTAGTATCATTTGAAGATGATCAGTAAAACTGTGAAAGTAGAGTATGCTTTCTACCATGAGCTTAAAGTAGGGACGAATATTGGGTCAAAACGAACAGTTTAACGTTGGTTTGCCCGATTCCACACCAGAGTCGATAGCTTTGATGGTGAAAGCCATCTTCGAGAGGCGTTTGGGTAAATAACACGGAGCTTCGTACTGACAAAGAGGATAATTCCCATCGAATAATTAAGTTCCTGATAACAATAGCACGATTAGCCGTCATCTTCGATGCCTGGGAAAAAACGACGTCTTGATAGTGGGCTCCTTATGAGGTTACAAAAAAACAAAACAAAATGCAATTTGTAGACATCTGTGCTTCACTGTTTTTGCTCAACGAACGGAAGTCGTTTTTAAACCAAGCTGTATTGTATGATGAAAAACGGATTATATAAGCTATCGAAAGGAAGTCAACGCCTTTGACTTTGCCAACCATAACCTCTTTCTTTAAAAGCTAGAGAACGATGGTATAGCCGATTCTCTTCTCTGCTGATTTATCTCTTGCATCTTTAGTCATACCTGCATTATAAGTGTCTAGAGTTTCTAAAGAATGGTTTTTTGCATCTTAACATCACGTTTTTAACTTTCAACCGTAATTTTTCATCTTGATTTGATTTCCTTTTCTTTCGTTTTGCTTTCTTTTTGTATTCAGTCACTGGATTTTTTATATCTTGAATAGAAGACGCAATTATCAATAATAAAGTATCAGTCACCATTGCCAGGAACTATCCTATCTATCTTCCGGGAACTATCCCGAAGCTATGTACATAAAGTAAGTATTGCATTATTATAGAAAATTAAATAATTACGGAAATTTTCACTATTTCTACTATTTATTTATAATCAATATATGACTACTCTCAGGTGTAATTAAGAGTTTGAAAAATCTTGTTGCATTTTGTGTCTTTAGTATATGTTGCTGCCAGACACCTAAATTACTTCAGTGAACAAACATTGTCTATTCATGTGAACTTCTACTGTACAAAAGATTTTTTTTTTTTTTGAATTGTTACATATCTGAAAGTTGTATATTTTAATAAAAAAATGAAAATCAAAACACATTTAAAAATAAAAACTTACCAAAGTATGCCCCAGAAAGTTTTAGTCTAAAAAAACTGTGCAATCAACTTTCTTAGAGGCAAGAGTCTTTTCTAGACGCTGTGTATAATTTAGTATCTGAAAATTAATTATGTATGTAAACTGTGAGAATGTAATTAATTCAATTGATTCTACCAGTGCTACCACAGTGGGAGAAATTAGCCAATCGAATATTTGTGAAATACGTAGCAAAATCGAAAAAAGTGTATCAAACACACAATATGCTCTCAGAAAAGGACTCCTCCAGGAAACCAAGTGAACTAAAATAGTTTTAACATGTACACTTGCTCTCAAAAGTATGTGCCCACTCAGTAAAGTAGAAAAGAAGGAAGCAAAAGGAAAAAAAACCTAGCGCAGAAGACCCGCTAGAAACAGTAATGTTTGAAAAACAGTAGAGAATTTGTGCAGGTTTTGAGTGTGTATTCTGCCACTAGCTACTTAAGGACACCCTAAGTACTAATAAACCCAAGGCCAATTTAATTTCGATGACTTCATCGAAAGTTACAGCGATAGAAAGGTGTTTGGGGTTGCTGTCCAAAAAAAGGTCCACACCTTCGAATATTTAAACATTCGTAGGGTTTGCAGCGGTTGGACCAAATGTGACCTGAACTATATATAGCGCGGATTAAGTGCATTTTTGTCCCTTGTGTTTACATCGACCGGACCTAAAATTTGAATTTAGTCCTCGTTTTTGCATACGTGGCAGCTGTCATTTAGTTTGATTTTAGCTCATACACTGTAATTATCTTTTCATTTGTTTCTCAAGCATGATTATTTAAATGATTTTGAGTCAAACGAGATGGTTGCGAGCTTAAATTCAAAGTATATATCAGTGGCGTGGCGTTATAGTTTACCATAGGGAAGCAATTAGTTCATTTCGATAAATGACTTTGGCTATGCTTTCTTCAAATTTGTTACGTATTAATAGAAAGCCTCTTGTTAGCTACTTTTAACATTGCTAATATAAAAGCTTCCAGGAATTACGAACGTGGACGTAAGAGTACATATACTCTATTGTTATCAGTATTTTAATTCCCATGCTACCAAAAAATATATTTTTTTTCTCTTTAAGTACATAGTTGCAAAAATTACATATTGGCAAACATATAAATTAGCGAAGCTACAATAGCAAGCTATGTAAATAAAGCATTTTCAAATATAGCTACGGCAACAATAACAACAAGAGTAGCTATGCAAATTAAATGTTTATAGTCCTTCACGCACAAAGAAAATTTCAATATTCTAGTACTTATAAAAAATAGCAGTAAAATAACAACATTCCTAAATCGAAAAACATATATTTTTATATTTTTGAAATGACAGTTAGTAAATATAAAATAAATGAAGTGAAAGTTTAAAATGAAATCTATTATTAATCGAATTTGATGGGAAAATTCATGCATACTTCTATTTAAAATTTAATGCGATTCGTCTTTCTTGTTTTGTGAACTCATCTATGAAGTGTTGATAAAAACTTTGCCCGCTCAAACATGATTTTAAGAAAACTTTTTCAATGGGCATTATTGCCAAGTCACACTGTTCACCTGTACTATTCCTGAGATAAGTTTTAATCCTTTTTACGCAAGAAAAACTGCGCTCTGCAGACGCTCTTGTTTCACTCTCTTTTGCACTCGTTACATGTAATGCTAGAACTAGACAAACTTATTTATAAAATTGTTTTAAACTATTTTTTGATTTATTGTTGGTAGAATATTTAAAAGTATATTGAAAAGATTTTCTCAGTAAATTTGCATTAGAGTAAAACACAATGAGTTCAGTTTTTTAATGAAATCGAGTCAAATAAATTTCACAAGTAAAATGCCGAATGCATATCTTCGTTATAGAGATAATTTCCAAATTGGGTTTCGGTCGACCTTTTTCAATAATGTCCTTTTTGTCCGCAAAAGATCGAAATCCAAAAGAAAGTAATTCTACGCACTCAATTTTAAACAATTAAAATCGAAAAAAAATTTATTTATCTTGAAAATTTTATTTGACAAAGTGGTTGCGTGAGCATGCACTGATTCTCATCAGACACCAGCACACAGTGCAGACTTGACTGGTGTGACTACTTGCAGTTGGAAATCATTAATTTCTATTTACGCTGGTTGTGACAAATTTTAGCATTTCCGACTTATATCCATGGATATATTTCAGAAATGCACATAGTGTGTACGTACTACAGCAAACATTCTCATTAAAAAAAAAATACGCACAAGCAAATTACAATGATTGCAATGATACGCGTATGGGGAACGTGGCAATAAGTTCCACTGCAATCATACGTACGCGGTTTCTCTGTCAGTTTCTCTCTTGAGACGAGAATTTCCCCTAATAGCCCGTCCAGACTACGGATACTTATGTATCCGGATACATAAGTATTGTCCTCACTGCAGCGACATCTGCAGATACATTTTACCCTTGCCATGAAAATCAATGAAAAGTGTGGACGATACTTATGTATGCGGATACTTAAGTGTCCGTAGTCTGGACGGGCTATAAGAAGCAATTTCTTCATTGCTTCCAAATAGCTAGTATAGGAACACAGTATAGGCACAATGCAGTCTACATGGCGTGGAATTAACGCTCGTAGATGCAATTTTTGCGTTGTTTCCATGCGTCTCTTCTTTCATTATTTTCATTCGGTGGTGCTGCCACCTTATTTTGAAAATTCTTATACACGATTTTATTTTTGCGATTTTTAAATAAATAAACTTAAAATATATATCAGCCAAATGTAAGGGATGCAATGCTTCCCTTGCTTCCATGAACGCCATGCCATTGATATATATTAACAAGTAAATTTCTTTTATTGAATTTTCGAATTTTACTGAAGTGGGCAAGCACTTAACATATTAAATCATATTGCAGCTACAGGCCGTTCTATATAGATTTTATGACAGATAGAGGCTAGGATCTTTGAATAGAATAATACCTTTGATGGATATTGTGGCACCTTTGACAAATAGCTTTAACTAAGCCAAATTTTAAAAATATGCATCCAACGCACATTGACTATATAAGAAATAAGAGGAACAGAAAATCTATAAAGCATCTTAAGCAAATCAAAATGCACTACAGCTTGTATTATATTATTGACTTGAAAAAAATAGAAGAAATGTGTATCTAGAATTCATCGTTTTACATGCTTACATGCAGACAGTCAAAGTGCAAAACTCTCTTTAATATGCACATTTGTCGAAACATTCGACATTTTTCTGCATATATTGTATATCAGATCTACTTCTTCTGAGAACGCGCTTCACCTACGCTCGGCTGAGAGTCATTCGGTCCTTTATGAACAAGATATTTCCCTGTATTCTAATATTGCGGCTAAGAAATTTTTGACGGATGGAAATATGAAGCGTCCTTTCTTCGGAGCAAATTGCACTACATGCTTCATGGACCCACGTCAGCTATGGTTAGCTAACAAAGCGGTAGATACGGATCAGCCGGGTGTGTTGAAAGTGCACCACTGAGGTGGACAAAGGAGCCTTCATGATCATTTAATTTAATGTAAGATATGGAAATGTGTTCGAGTCAGATGCCCGACTAAGTGAAATCAACTTTGAGCTAACGCAATTGACATAAACAATTTCCCTCTGTCTTATTTGAAAAAAATCAATGAATCATATTATATAAACAATAGTACCCGGAATTATATCATAGCAGCATAATATGCCTTAAAGCCAAAGTCCTTGAAATATTTTCAAAATGACTTTCTTGAATAATTTTAATCTGACGCATAAATTCCTGCGCTAAACTTTTGATTCGTGAATAATCCGTAAATTTATTTTACAGCTCATAAATCATATCCATACTTGCTCCCTTTTCTCAAACGATTTCTAAATATTTTTATAAGTAATCATCCTAAACAAGCCGTAACTTTCTACCTTACACAAGTATTAGCTACTATAAAAATGTTGCGCGAAATTTCATTTCAAATTTCATCCCTCTACTACCCGGTTCATATAAACCCATTTAATATCTACTGTAAAAGCACCTGGAAAAAAATCTCCATTGCATTCCATCCTAACAAGTATCATACAACTACCTAGATACCGCTGCCCTGATACTGTTACTGTACACGTTGTGAACACAAATTGTAAGTGGAAGCAAAGAATAAATTGAATTCAATTTTAGCGATGTTATACACCTGCCGCCATCAAACGACCCATTCAAGCTCAATCGATTGAAATGCACTTTTAACCTGGATCCTGGGTCGCTATTGCTCTTTCGACTTTAGTCAGCCCGATATCAGCCACTTGAACTTTTCGAATCGGAGCACGTTCAGGATAATGTTCGCTTTTTTATGAAAGGATATGCGATGTTATATGCACTGGAGGGTGTGATGACAATGTGCGGATACGTAAAATACGCAGGTATGTAGAGTTTTTCGCGTTTATTGATTTTGGGCTGGATATCGTTGAAGTTTATAGTCATGTCAAATTGCGTAAACATTAAAAATAAGTGATGAGCTTTGTAAAAACTATTTCCTTTTTCGATTCTATGGCAAAAGTGAAGAAGTGATTATTTACATGCATTCTAAGACTTATATTTAATATTTTACAAATTTGTATCAAAACTTCTAATATATCTTTTAAAATATATCATGAAACCAACCAAACTTCAACAAATTTAGCATACATCACGTTTTACATCCACCCACATCTCAGTTTCACCTTCCTTTCACGAATAACATAAAAAACTTTTTCCTTATTTTCCTTTTATTTATTTTTTACAACTCAGTCTGAATATCTCTTTGGCAAGCCCACACTATTGTCATTGCCAATTTTCGGCCTTAGTCGTGTCTGCCTGCCTATTTGCCGGCGTGCCTGTTTGCTTGTTCGCTTTGCCTGGTCCGCTTTATCCGTTGAAGAAGATTTTCGTAACGAACGTGCTTCGACTTTCAAACAAATCTTGATGAACCAGCATCATCATGTCTTTTCAGTTTTCCAATTTTCCACCACGTGGCGACCGAAACTATACGAAACTTTGCTACGCCTTTACTCATCGTACCACTGCTCAACTAACGTTGCTTTGAACAATCATCCACATACAGGTCCGAATCGATGGACCGTGAGAGCGAGATGGAGAAAATAAAAGTCTCGAAAAGAAAATTTCCATTAATTCGCTTTTTTTTTCTGTTCTTCAGTTTTTGTTTTATCATCTTATCGGTTTCTCGTATCTCCAATTGTACTTTTTCGAGTGATTCGCTTGCTGAGTGGATATGTCTTTTGTCGTTTCATACTCTGGAAAATTACGTTTCGTGTGCTTGGGTCCTGGTTGGGTGTGCTGCCACGGACGGATTCCGAAGAAAAAGCTAGTTTGCTGAGAGGACTTTTAGTTTTATCTGAAGGAGATGAGGTTCAATTTTCGGCAAAAGACAATAATTCGGTATGTTCTACAGTTCATCAAAGGATTTGGAAGAGTATTTTTTTTGTATTGTCTTTCTGAGTTGTGAGTTTTCCGGTGTTTGCGATTGTGGGATGAGTTGAAGTAGGATTTGATTGTAATGCAAGTGATCGCTTTGTAAAAAGAGAAGAGAGACTGAATTCGGCAGAAGATAGAGTACGTGCCATTGTCAAGTTAATTTTGAAAGGATGACAATGCATTTGTGTTTATTAGGGTGTAAATCTTGCGTGATTCAAAGTTAGATGCGGTAATCAGAAAAAAGAACAGGGATGGGAGGAATGACAATTCTTTGTAAATGAAATTTCAAAACCAAGGCATTTTGAATTTGCAGGAAGTTATCGCAGAGTTGTGAAAACCTATACATCTTTTGTCACTTTATTTTATTACTAATTTTCGAAGAAAATTAGTATTAAACAATTTGTTTCGCCGAAAATTTATCATGTATATATATATATATATATATATATATATATATATATATATATATATATATATATATATATATATATATATATATATATATATATATATGTATATATATGTATGAATATATATGAATGAATATATATATATATATATATATATATATATATATATATATATATATCAGCAAAATTATTAAGGGAGATAATATCTGGAGTGGCCGATCCGATTGAGCTGAAATTTTCGGAGGATATAGATGTATATAGTGGGTAGGTCCATGACTTGCTAAGATTCAGATATCTTTAACCCATTGGCAGCGGCCGGCATTTAAGTGATTTTCATGTACTCCTATATTTCCAAGCAGTGTAAATTTTTGTTAAAAAAAGTATTGGGAATGAAAACTTGGAAATCGGAAGTAAAATAAAACTTTTCAAAATTCCGAGGTAAACAAAAACAGCAGCCCATGATCAAATTACCTCTTTTTTCAGCACTCAAAACTTCTGTTCACGAGAACTGACGGCCGGATAATGCGATCAATATGAAATTTACAGGACATGTTGAAATTAGCTACGACCAGGTCTGATGGAAGTGATTTTGAATAAAAATCACCGAGAAAAAAACTGGTTTTTGGCCCATAGCTTCCGATTTAGCCACCACAAAATTCATACAGTAGATGAACCTTACTCTAAGACAGATTACACAGAAATTTGGTTAAAAAATTGGTATAGGGTTGCTAGCTATGGCAATTTTCGTCTCCTAAATATTGTAAATTTGTTTAGGAAAATAAGGGTTTTTCCCTATAACTTCCGATGCAGTAACAAAATCAAAACGAAATTCATGTGATAAGTGGATCTTGCTGTATTTCTAATCCTGTAGGAATTTCGTTGAAAAATCGTAAAAGGGTTGCCAGCTACGATGAATTTCGTAATTTATTGACATTTCTTTATCAAGCGATGTTTTCATAAAATTTCCAAATGGGAATGATTCTGCAATGACAGTTAGCAACAAATATTTAAGTTTCGAAAATTTGAAAAGTTTTGAGGATGGTTATCATAAAATTCTATTCACTCCTATAACGTTCAGTGCAGCCATTCAATCGGAACGAAATTCACAGGGTGAGTTTTACACAACGTAAAGCAGCTATGATGCCAACACATGATTGCCAGCACCAGACAATTTCGTAAATATTGCACCAACAGATGCTTCCATTTTGTATGCATAAGCAAAGCATTTGCAATAAAATAAGCAACCGATATTTAAATTTTCCGAGTTTTGTAAATTTTTCGGATGGCAGCCCCAGACATAGTTTAATCGCTGAAACTTTTGATGATATCGTTGGATGAAAACGAAATTCAAAGAATAGGTTGATTAAGCACGCGCATGTTAAGGTACAAATGTTGTCAGTACTGAACATTTTCATCATTTGTGTTATAGGAAATGCTATCAGAAAATGATATTTGTTCCTTTGAGTAAGAAATGGCTGATATGATACTGCAAAGAAGTGTATTATGTTTTCACACATTTTTAAGTCACTCAAAGATGATTTCTAGCGGCTCTGATTCGCTAGACTTTTTTTTTAATTTTTAGTGGATCAAAAATTGATTGTTTGCTCTTAGCACTAATTTGAGTGTTCCTATTATTTTCATGATTTTACTAAAACTGTAACTAGCCTATTAAATGGTTTTCATTTGTCATATTTTTGGGCAATTTTCGGATTATTTTTAAGCTGTTTTCGGGCATTTTTTCCACATTTTTTTCCAGTTTTTGTGGACTGTGATTATAGGACAAGATTTCTAAAGACCAGAACTAAACGTTTTGGATTAAAAATGTACATATACGAGGGTTGGTCCAAAAGTACTGATAATCAACATTATTCAAGGTGATTAAAATTCTAAAAAATGTTTTTTTTTCAGCATAGTCTTCTAACAAGTTAATACATTTAGTCCGTATTTTTTCCAAACCCAAGATACCCTTAGAAAAATGTGATTTGTCTCTACTCTCCCAAAATGTCTGAAAAGCGGCCATCAGTTTGCCATCATCTTCAAATTTCTTGCCCCGAAGGTTTTCATTGAGTCGAAGAAAGATGTACAAGTCACTGGGAGCTAGATTTGGCAAATAGGGTGGATGTAAAAGAAGCTCGAATTATGTTTCTTGAATTGCAGACATCGCAACCGCAGCCTTGTGAACCGGTGCGTTCTCTAGATGAAACAGCACTTCGGCTTGCAATTTGCCGCGTCTTTATTCCTCAATAGCCTCCCGCAATCTTATCATTTGGTCAGCGTGACCTTTTCCAGATATCCCACCATAATAATTCCTTCTGCGCCCCAAAAGCTGATGACATAGACTTTCCGTCGAGCTCAAAACTTTGAATTCGTTCAGTGTTGGTGAAGAGGGTCGCCTTCACGTCATCGATTGCTGTTTAGTTTCCGGATCAAAATTTTGAATGCAAGTTTCGACCATGATCACGAAACGTCTCCAAAATTTCTCCTGATCTACCTAGAACTTTTCGAGATTCACCCTCGAAATGTCGACTTGTTCCTTTTTCGGTCATCGGCTTACATTCTTGGTACTAAAAGCGTAGAGACGTTCTTCATATGTAATTCGTGGGCAACGATTCTTTGAACACTGCCATACGGGATCCCTGTGATTTTATCTACATGCCTGATGGTTAATTTTTGATCGGCCAACATGACATCTTCGACTTTTGAGTTTTTTTTTCATTTTGATGTTCTCTTTTTGATTGTTTATATTCAAATGAATGTACCTCCCTAGAATCGTGGCCTATTAATATGTTTTTTTATGGTGACTTAGTGGTTATATGAGGTAGTAAATTTTTTTTTTAATTCTATGCGAACTGGAAATTACTGATTATCACTACTTTGGGATCAACCCTCGTACTATTGCCTCAAAAGGTACAATAGGAAGAAAAAATTATTGAGTTCTTCTTTTTCAGTCAAAAGAAAAATCGATGTCTATTTATTCAAAGATTTCCGCAGCCTGACTGTATTTTATAAAACTAAAGTTTTGGCGGTGTTTTCGGTGATTTCAAAAAATAAAAATTAAAAATCATCGTTCAAATTCACAAATTCACAATTGATGCGATTTGATGTTGAAGCAAAATCAAAACGTATTTTCACGAAAAATTTCAATATTACTGCCAAGGTTATACTAAGAATAATTCTATACAACTACTAACTACTAAGAATAATTCTATACAAATTGAGGTCAATTCACACTGTGAATATTGTTTTGATCGGAAAGCCACATTGGAAGTTATATGGGTTAAAAGAATTTTAGAGCTAAAACTTTTCAAATCTTTGAATACCAAATATTAGATGGTTTTGTCACTACAAGAGCATTACCGTTTGAAAATTTAATAAAGACATTGCTTAGTAAAGAAATTACAAAAAAAAACTATCATAGGTGGTAACCCAAAGATGAATTCTCAATCAAATTCCTATCAAATTTGGTCTTCAATAAGGTCCATTTACTTTATGAATTTCGTTTTAACTTCATACTAATCGCAGTGAGCCTCTTGGATCAGGCCCCAACATGTTGAAGGAAATCAGTCTACTCTCTGGCCATTATAAAAGCCAGGAGATGGTGGTTACGATTGACAATATTGATGTGCGCAACTCTGATCGTCCATCAGAGTTGTTTGCATTGACATTCCGATCCCAGCTGAATACCGCTCCGGCTTCCGCTCCGAAACCAAATGATAAAAAAGGAGGTCAATCGCTTTCTCAATAGACACCACGAGCCACTAGCCACATTTACATCCGAGAATCCTTCGGATGATCCGCAATATGCAAATGACCAGCTCCACTTTATTAAGAGTGGATACTTGGTGCAAGTGCTGCGTGGTATAAAAAGCAAAAAGTCTTCTGGGCATGATGGAATGTCTCATTTCATTATTAAACATCTAGCACTCTCTATGCTAAGAATTTTTTCTATTGTGTTTGTTCTGACACAATCCTCCTTTTTTTTTTAAATAAAACGCGAAAATTCAAAGTATTAAACTTATATTTGCTCATAGAAAGTGGCTAAAATTGTTCCTATTCATAAGAAGGGCAAAAGCATTGAAGCTAGCAATTTCCGCCCAATTTCTCTACTTCATAATTTGGGGAAAACTTGTGAGAGACTTTGGCTGAAAATGATAAAACATCATTGTGGGCTTACGCTTGTGATTCCTGACAACCAGTTTGGCTTTAGACACAGGCACGGGACGCAGCATGCCACGTGAATGTGCAAAACACTTCGACGGTGGTGTGTGCTTTAGATATCGAAATGGCTTTTGATTCCGATTGGTATGAAGGCCTTCTTTTTAAGTGGATCGAGTTTGATTTTCCGGAAGAGGTTATAAAACTTGCTGCAAGCTTTCTTACCAATCGACAGTTCTATATCTGCGTCAATGGAGCAAATTCTACCAAAGGGCCTGTGACATCAGGAGTACCACAATGCTCTGTCACTGAACCAACTCTTTATACAATATTCACTGCTGATCTTCCCATTCCAGCGAGCTAACCTCAAGTTCAAGTCCTCCAATATGCTGACAACACGCTCTTATTTGCAACGAGCAAAGACCCACTCAAAGCAGCGAAGAGCCTGGAACTTACTGGCATGGCCTGGTACTTGGCAGAACTAAGTCTTTACTTTCACGAATGGGGTATCAAACCAAATAGTAGTAGGACACAGCTCTGTGTATTTCGCAATCCTTCTAAGTATCGGAGATCTCAAACAATCCGCAAAAAGGCAAAAAACTCGCTGTCTCGTTCGGAGTGTATAAGATTACTCCAATCTCATCTCTAAAGTACTTAGGGGCTGACTTCCACGAACTTTAGAGGATTCATCCTTAAGTGCGGCGTAAAATGAAAGCTGATAAGTCGGCATTTCAACGCATCAGACCTCTTTTTGCCAAAAAGATGGGCATGACCACCAGAGCTAAGTCTATTTGCAGACTCTGATCTGGCCTATCCTGACTTATGCTTCCCCATCCTGGATTACCTATTCCAAAACTGCCATGACAGAAGCGGAGGTATTCGAAAGGAGAATCCTCCGCTACTGTACTGGTAGGTTCTACGACCCGGTGACTTCCTTTTGAAGAACCTTCTCCTATATGAGGAGTCGGGGCTGAAACCGCTTAGGGACCAAGTTGTAGAATTAACGACAAGATTCTACGGACTGACAGACGGACATGAGAACGGACTGATACAGTCACTTGGGCGTACAGGTGGCTCTAATCAGCCATTGGTGCGCCCTGCAAAAATAGCGTGTCAACGGCAGCTCATGGATGCGCTTTTTAATTATTTAGGCCTCCCAACAAACTGAAGAGTCTAGATATAAGACCTAGTATAAGGAATTAGGTCTAATTAGGCTAAGTTATAGTTAGGCATACGTTAGGCTTAAGCCATAGCGTAAAGTAGATTTTAAGTGGCTGCTGCTAAGATAATCCCAGCCACTGTACAAGGCTAGGTATGATAATTAGCGTGTAAGGTTAAAAGAAAATTCAAAAGATAAACATAAATAAAATAAAAATATCAAGAGCCAACAGGCCAAAATATTATAGCCGCTAGTTATTAATTTTTTTTATTGTAAATAGTACTTAAATTAATAATGTACAAAAAAAAACTGAAAATAAAATCTTTTCTTACCTTCTAATCTTTTGATTTTATGACTGCACTGGATGTTGTAAGACAAACATCTTTATTTTTTGGAGCGAATTTGAAAGATTGAAGACACAAAAATTACCAAAGCTAGCAGCTCTATTCTAATCTTTCAGCCAAATTGCTACCAAATTTGGCTTGAAATAATATCCAGATAATTTGTGAAATTCGGCAAAATCTGGTGCCGTTTTCTCGTGAGCAGAAATTTCGAGTGCTCAAAATAGAGGTAATTTGGTGAAGGATAAGATTTATCAGTCGTTTCCATTTTTGTTCCAACAAAAAACATTTTTCTTTTCTTTTTCGATGCTATGAATTTTTTTCACGTGCATTCTACAGCTACAGGGCTGCCAGCAAACTCAGATGTATGTGTAATTTTGGTCAACAGCAATAACATGCTCCGCAAATTTCTTGATCACCCAATGCTTCTGTGAGAAGTTTCGGCATATCGAAATTTGTATTTAAAGTAAAAAAATTAATAATTAAAAAATTAAAAAGAAATCTTCAAAGAAAGGATAATAGCAAATTTAAATATTTCTCACCTTCCCCTAAATCAAAATAAACATATTAAAAGACGAACAGAATCCCTAGAGCATCCATCTAAAGACGTCGAGGCTCAACGAATGAATAATGAGTTAATATTGAATGCAAATGAGGGGAGAGATGTAACAGAAAACGGTGAAAAATGAAAAATCGAGCTGGTGAATTCGAAGGAAGCAAATTTAAAGCTCAATCTTTTTTTCATTTCTGATGTTTTTCGTGCTTATCGTAGCTAATATAGTTGGGTTTTGACTAGAAAAGATTTCAAAGCTGAGGACTTTTACTCTATCATTTTCTAACAAATGCAATGTAGATAGAAAAAAGAATGATGTTTTGGGAAACTGAAAAACAGTTTAAGGCGAAAATAAATTATTATTAACGTATGGTAAAGCGATATATGAAATTCAATTTAAAACTAAAATGTTAGAGAAGAGCTTTTTATTTTCTGTGATGAAAGTGATGTGAACGTAAAAACAATTTAACAATAATGTGCTAAAACTATGGAAAATATAAACAGCTGGCATTAGCTCCATTAAATATTTATAATTGATCATACATTTCATCCTAGTTTTCATTTCCTTTGTCATTTCTAAAGAAAAATTTTAAAATTATGGTGATTTTGAAATTATTAACATTGAAATTATCAACTAGTTGCACTGTAAACAAACTCTTCATTAATATTTTTTGAAAACCGAAAATTAACACCACTTGTAGATCAACTAAATTGGCACATGAACATTTAATATGCAAAATCCTTTTGATTAGCAACATAATTTGTTTCGAACATTTTGTTTTTGCAATTATCAATAATTTCGTGAAGGTAAACTACGGAAACTATTCTGAAAACATCGAAAATTCATATAAATGAGGAATCAATATAAATCACGTTCATTTCCTACAAATATTTCTTCAAACATTGCATTTGATATGTAGCGCCCAATGTGGGCTGCGGACCAAATGATATTCAACATGGATTGAGAATATTAGCTCAAAACTTAATAACTAGAAAATGAATTTCATTTTGAAATGGAATCATACTCAAGCATGTTTAAAAGTATTCTTTTATTGCAGTGAATATTAAAAATCAGTACATGTACGAATCTTGCAAGCAGTAGATCTTGTAACCTATAAAAATATTTACATCAAATTTTCCTCCCTTATAAAATCTGCCGCATTCTGCCAATATCTTCGAATCTACTGCTCGTGTTCTCTCTGTGCCATAAAGTATATATACAACCCAAATCGAATGAGCAATCTTCTTCTTCTAGTTTGTACCATGTACAATCAGGTTCTTAGTTTGTGCACACTTCAGCAAATGTAAATAATTGCGAAATCGTGACTTGGCACTTAATTCGTGAGTTTTCTACTTTTTCATCATCACCACAAACAGGCAATCTTATCCGTTCCTCACAGTTTTTTCTCGAGTTTCCCAGCACCGTCACATTCATCAGCCCGGCAGGATATCTCAGCGGTTGGCCCAGTCTCAGTGTTTAATTTTACCACGACCTCTCGTAGGTGTTATCTCAGCGGGCCCTTATCACTACCGACAACGACTCATTCATTCGTTGGACTGAGTTCCGTTACCGTTCGTTCGGTAGTACTATCTTGTTCAATTCATTTTTTACGCGACAACGATGACACTGAAGATGAGCCATTTCTTTTAACCAGCGTAGTTATGTCATCATTCATAGTGAGTATTTTTCTGATAGCGTCCAAAAGGAGTCGCATAGAAGCTTGAGAATATTTGGAGGTGATTTGATGACCCCCCTTGAAGCGACACAATGACGAAGCTGGCCGTGGTTAGATGAGAACAATTTCTGCGTTCATGACCACATAATTAATGGGGAGTCGTAAATTTTTCTTATGAACTCTATCAAAATGATGAATTTGCCGTTTTCGATGTCCTGCTGAAGTAGGTGGATCATAGCCTCAAGAGATCTGCTTTCTCGTCGCAAAATGTGAACTAGTTTGTCATTTTATTGATGTATTGATAGAGATGACATTGATGTGACTTGTATCAGGATGAAAGAACAGGGAAGACATTTTTATTGCGTTAGGCTAGGGAGTTTGGGCCTGGAAGTCACAAAAGTTATTGGCTTATGTTACTCCTGAAAAAATAAAAGTTTCGATAGTGTGGTAAGTTAGTAATTTTGTTAGTTTAATTTTTTATTTTATGTATTTTTATTTGTTTTTAGAATTTCGTATATTTATGTTTTTTAATAAAATGTTTTTTGTGTTCCAATTGTAAATGTACTGCGTGGGAACCGGTGACAGACTTGTCTTTATGACATTCGATATTGTGACAGCGAGTGATGTTAGCAACCGGTCAGCAACAAATTCAACCAAACAGCGGCACTCAAAGTTTGAATTATTTATACTAGATTTACATTGTTTGATGTTTGCGGTTTAAAATACCGATATTTTAAAAAATACCTTTGATTCGAGTTTGCGGTGATGAGTACCGATACTTTTGAGTTCATATAAATTGAAGATTTACGGTTTTAGTTGGTTTCATTTGCTATACAATCGCTACATTCGCTGCTAGTTGCAAATTAGCTTTTGTTAAATCGTTTGTAGTTTGAATTAAACATTCTAAATAGTTTAAATTGCATTGAACAAATATAATAAACTTTGTATAAAATTTCGTAAGTTTTTTATTGTGAGAAGAACTTTGTATCAGACATGTACCATTCTCAAGAAATGAAAGATTTAACTTTCAAAGGAAAATTTAAATTAAGATATTGCCACCAAATTTTTGTTAAACCTATTCGGTCGAATTCGATTTTGCCAAAGCTTGAAAAACTTGTACATAAATTTCACTATACTACCTTGCGAAAGACAAATTTGTCCTTGGAACTGTGTTATTTCTGGAGCTAGTGCTTTCGGCACTCTGACTCCCCTCCTCTGGGTGGGCGTCTTTTTCCAGCCCAACTCACTCCTCACCTTAACACTAAATCATCCCTTAGTGCAGATGTTCCGCACTATGCCGTTAGCTGTCGCAGGCTAGGGTATCGATCACTAGGTCGGTTGATGATATACTTCAGTTCCTCCATGGTACTGTTAGGGTGTCCGTCTAGTCTGTCAAATAGTTTTAGTGTCTTGTCACGTATGTAAATGTCGATCGGGTCGATCCTCAGTTCTCTGTGTATGTCCGTGTTTCTAACATACCATGGAATTCTAAATATTTTCCTCAGAGCGAGGTTTTGACAGATTTGTACTTGGCGTTTGTTTGTCTTGCAAGTCTGATAGTACGCAGTGCTTCCGTAAGTCAACATTGGTCTTATTATTTGTTTATAAATTAACGTCTTGTTCGTCATATTAAGTTTGTCTGGTCTGGTCAATGGTTGTAGTCTACTTAAAATTCCATTAATTGTCTGTCTCTTGTTCTTTATGTGTGTAGTCCATGAGAGTCTGTCGTCAAAAGTTAGTCCCAAGTATTTGGCTGTCCGTTGCCAGTCTATCATCTGGTTGTCGACTGTTAGTTGTGGTGGTTGTTGTCTTTGTCGTCTCGTTATGAAGATGGCTTGCGTCTTCTCGGCGTTAATTTGGATTTTCCATTTCTGGAAATAATCCAGTAACATATCTATGTAGGTTTGCAGGTTTGAAGATATAGCTTCTGCGTGCTTTGAGGTATAAAATATACATGTATCATCGGCGTACAAGGCTACTTTTGCATTGGGCATATCGGGGATGTCTGATGTGTATAAACTATACAATATTGGGGAGAGTGGTGAACCTTGCGGGACTCCAGCTTCTATTGACCGCATTGACGAGAGATGATTGTTAATTCTAACACAAAAAGTTCTGCCCTGGAGAAATGATGCAATGAGTTGTATGAAAGGTATTGGGATTTGGAATGTATGCAGTTTGAAAATTAGTCCCGCATGCCAGACTTTGTCGAACGCCTTGGCCACATCAAACATGACCAAGCCCGTTGATTTTCTTTGGTTGAGCCCTGTTCGTATGTGTTGTACCACTCTTGCTAGCTGGAGTTCAGTAGAATGTAGTGGCTTAAAGCCGAATTGTACCTCCGGGATTGTTGATTTTTCCTCAATTATTTCTTTTAGCCGGTTGAGAAGAAGGCGCTCAGCGATTTTTCCTACGGAGGACAGGAGACTTATAGGTCTCCAGTTTTGTGGGAATTGGAGGTCTTTGCCTGGCTTAGGCACCACAGTAATAATCGCTGTCTTCCAGACCTCTGGGAAGATCCTCGTATAGAATATAGCGTTGATTATGTCCGTCAAGGCCTCCAGCATGTTGTCGGGAAGATATTTTAGCCATTCATTGCCAATAGAGTCTGGCCCAGGTGATTTCCGCTTGTCTAACCCATTGACTATTTGTTTGATCTCTCCGAAGTCAGTTGGTCTGATTCGAGAGTCTCTTGCTGTCACAGAGGCAAGGAGCCGATCAACAGACTCAGAAACTTCCTCTTCCTCGCTAAGGTCATCCTCCAGAGAACGGTTTTCTTGGAATTGCAGCTCCAACACCCCGGCGAAGGCCTCCGCCTTGCCAGCATCGTCAAACTTTAGCCCATTTGGCCCATGTATGGGGGGCACGACGCTTTTATTTTTTTGGCGAAAGTACTTCGTCATGCGCCAATAATTGTTATCTCCAGACTCCATGCTCTCTAGAAAGTCACCCCATTTCTCATTGCGGAATTGTGAGATCCGACAGCTGATGGTATTTGTCAGCCGGTTTGCTTCCGTTCTAGTGCTAGGGTCACCCGTACGCCTAGCTCTTCTCCGCATTTTGTTCCTCCTCCTTATGAGATTTTTTATTTCTCTTGGGAGTTCGTAAGGGTTGCTCCCCTTTGTCGGAGTATGAATCGTGTTGTCCTCTTTTGCCTGCTTGATTTTGGCTGTCAGAGTGCTGATTGCTCTGTCTATGTCGCTGGCGGTTTCGAGTGTTTCTTCGAAATTTTCATTCGCCATTGCGTCTCGGAAAGCATTCCAGTTTGTTCTCTTCATCATTCGAATGGGCTCGTCAATGAAGACATCTTCTATGATGAAGAGTACCGGCTTGTGGTCGGATGGTAGTTCATCGAGGACAGTCAGTCGCAGATTGTGATGGAAATTTTGCGACAATCCTACGTCAAGGATATGACTATGAACTGTGCCAAAGTGTGTGGGTTCATCGGGGAGATGCAGGCTAATGCAATTTTCCATGATGAACCGTTGTAGCTCGATTCCAGCTTGGTTGCTTCTCACGACTCCCCAGTGGCGGTGGTAGGCGTTTAGATCTCCTGCGAGAAAAACAGGACCTTCGTGCTCAAAAAGTTTCCTCAATTCCGGACCGAAGTTGTTTCTCCCGGGTGGGATGTACGCAGAAATCACCACAAACTTAAAGGATTCCGTATGCACTTTGACGACGGTCGCCTCGACTTGCGGTAGGATAGGAGCTGGTATGTGGATGTGATTAATGCCTCTTCTCACCAGAATTGCAGTGCCTCCACCTCTACCTGTCATTCTATCACTACGGTATAGAATGTAGTTAGAGATATGGAGGCGATCAGCTGGTTTTAAGAATGTTTCCTGGATGAGCATGATGTCAACCCTATAGTCATATAGGAATTGCATCAGCTCTCCAGTTTTACTGATTATGGAATTAGCATTCCAAGTGAGAATCGACATGTGTTCGGGAATGGACATTAATGTTTGTTATTGCTATTTTTGGGAGCTGGGAATGTTGCTAGCATTCCCTGCACCATTTTCTCCATCATTTCCTTCATCATGCTCTGGAACTGTTCCTGCATATTGCAGAAAAGTTGAGTCATGATAGCCGGCTGAGGGATATTGGGCAGGGTCCGCTGTGCTATAGGATTGATATTAGTTTTTACGGGTAGGGTCGTGGGAAGGTGTGGTGGAGTTGAGGATGTTGTATGGGAGTTCGCTTTCGCCATCTGTGCATACGTCTTCCTTAAGTTTTTGGGATTCTTTGGACATCCCCCGTAGCTAGCCGGATGATTGCCGCCACAGTTAACACACTTGGCGGCCTCTTCTCGCTGTTTTGTGCAATTTGAGAAGTGGTGTTCTCCTTCACACTTGACGCATTTTGCCTGGGCATGACAATTATTCGCAGCATGACCAAACTGTTGGCAGTTGTGGCACTGCGATTGCCCTCCCCGGGGTCTCTGTGCCTCAACCTTACAAATGAGGTGGCATACTGCAGTTATATTGTATATGTTGGTCTCACTTCTCGGTAGGAGGACCTTAACTAATTTTGACGTCCCATTCCTCAGTTTGAGGAAGAAGACTTCTAAAGGGTGGAAGCCCTGTGTCTGGAGATCTTCCCTAATTTCCTCTGTGGTAAGGCCATAGAGACCTCGAATTACGACATTTAGGTTTTTCTCCTCTGGGAGAAAATACGTATGATACTGTATTTTCTCGCCAGTGAGGTACCTCGTTAGATGTTTGTGATCCAGTGGGGTAGCGGGAATCACCTGTATACCAAGATATATTCGTTTGGCCGAATTAAAATTAATTTTTAAGTCCTTAAGGGCTCTTGATATCTGCGTCCACTTTTGTGGCTCTCTAATTATGACTGGGACCGTCGTACGTTTTTGTTCTAGTTTGTTCAAGCTGTTAATTTTGTCCTGTCCGTTGTCATTAGTTTTATTTTTTATGCTTTCTTGTGTAGTTGAAGATGAGGACTGCTTTGTCAGAGGTTTCATTTGTTGTATTGGTTTAGGTGGGGGAAGTGGAGGATACTCATTTTCCGCCTCACTGGGCGAGGAAAGAGCATCCTGGACCTCCATATCCATTTCATTACTAATTTGCTGCTCATTTTCCGAGCCTTCTCCTGCTGATGACACAGTTGTGTCATTGTAATTTTTCGTCTTTTTTTCTTCATTTTGTGTCGGAGATTTAGTCAGTTTTCTTTTCAATTTTTTTTGGTTATTTTTACCAATTTTGTCAAGGATCACGTCTGTTAGTTCCTTGTTTTGTTTTATCAGCTGTTCGTTTTGTCTTCGTTGTACTGATAGTTCCGTCTGTGTGTCAGTAAGTTGTTTCGTGATTTTATTCATGATCTCATTTAGTCGTTTTATTTGCGTAGTTAATTCTGAGATTTGTCTGTCTTTCTCAGAGTTTGACTCTTCTTCAACTGTTTCCTCCTCATCACTGTCTGTCTCGTCTTGTCCATCCTCTCCTTCACTGTCTTCTAAGCCCTCCTCAGAATCAACGTCTACTGTTCCGTCCTCGTCCGACATTTTCCGTCAAAACCTAGCTCTGTGTGTACGTATTTATTTTATTTTTTTTAAACCAATAATACCGTTAACAGCAAAAATATGTAGCCCCAGACCACGACAGCTCGAATTTGGGACTAATTCAATGAAAAAGTTCAGATATATTGCTGAACTGTTGAGACACTCACCTTTTGGATGGGAGCTTCCTGCTTCCAGACACGTAGCTCCTAGTTCTGGTATTCCAATTAACACAATTTTCCTTGTCTTTATTGTTATGATTATCTCACTCAGCTGCTTTTATTGTCACTCTGTTTTAATTTTGTTTTATTCACACTTTCACTGTTCTCGTATTTTGTATTTTCATTATCATCCTGTTTTGTAATTTTATTTTCACTTCACTTGCACCGGCTGTCCCTTAACGGGCCTTTTCACTTGTTTATTATCACTTCACTTGCACCGGATGTCCCTTAACGGGCCTTTCCACTTTGCTCACTAACTATTTTAATTTTTAATTTATCGCCACATTCAATCGCGCCGGATACTACCTAACGGGCTTTTTATTTCTGACTATTGAAAAAACACGTCCGATCACTGCTAGATCTTCACTGGGACTCTAGACAAATTTGTGTGGACTGCAAGTAACTTATATAGCTAGTTTTTTTAAAACATAAATATCCACTGATTTCAAAATTTCACTGTAAATGTAAATTGTAAATTTCACTGACATTTGAATTAGTTAAAGAACATGCTTTGGGTAGTTTCTATGTTTTTTTTTGTAACATCTGCGTCTAATTTTCTCCTGACTGAGAACTGGTGATTTTGTTGGAGCTGGTATGGGCTTTGCACACTTACTCCACTTATAAAAGTGATCGGTGTTGTCTGACCGAATTTTGTGCTATTTTATATCAATAAGTGCGGCGAGTCCACCCTAATTTGTGAGTTGCCGCAGGCTTGGATAAGTTGAACAATTGTGAAGGTGAGGTATTTGCAGGATTCCTAGAGTATTGTTGGGGTGATTGTGTATCGTGACGAATAGTTTAAGCGTGCAGTCGTGAATGTACTTGTCAGCTGTCTCGATTCTTAAATCGTTAAAGATGTCTATGTTCCTGACGTACCAGGGAATCTTGAGTATTTTTCTTAGCGCAATATTTTGGCTTTGGTTTTTTTCTTGTTAGTTTTTGTGGTTTGTTGCTCATATGATCAAGTGCCGCATCACCAAAGTATCTTGCAAAGAAAAAAAATGCAAATGTTTTCCCTTCATATGAAAAAGTTAGATCTGCCAAACAACGGTGCTATCCAATCCTTAGCAATATCAAAATAACGAATTTATTTCACAACTTTTTGTTTCAGGTGTTTCAGTAAAGTTGCAAAGCTTATTGCACTTGACATGCCAGAGGTTATTTGAATCTCGAATGTTCCTTGAAAATGAGTCATACTCTGAAAAATTCGAACAGTTTGAATTTTTGTTCATATGGGGCTGTGACGGTATTTTTAGTGTAAATGAGTACATGCAGAAGCAATACCTGAGAAAACAAAAGAATGCTAGTGAACGCATGTTTATGTTTTCCACTGTTCCGCTTGAATTGACTGCGATATTAAAGGAATCGGGAGAGAAAATCATGCTGTGGGAAAACTCACATCATTCATTGACTCGACATTGTCGACCGATAAAGTTATTATTTATAAAAGAAACAAAAATCACCTGTAAAAGGGAAATAGATGCTGTGCAAGAGGAAATCGACGCTCTGGAACCTTTCGAGTACATAATTTATGGTAGTAAAACTTTGTTTAATTTATTATTTCTCTAAATATATATTTTGTTATTTATAGATAAAAATATGAAGATTTATTTTAAAATGTTATTGAAAATTGATACAAAGATAATAAATTTTCTTACCAAACCCTTGAGTCAATCATGCTATTTGTGTGACTGTAAACTCACTGAAACAAATGCATTGGAAAATATCAAAAATTGACCAATTAAGACAGAAAACTTGCAATATGGCCTCAGTACTCTGCATGCATGGGTAAAATTCCTAACATGCATCCTGTATATAGCTTATAAACTGAAATTGAGAAAGCCAACCATGCGAGGGGCTTCTTCTGATGAGAAGGATGAGGTAGACACTAGGAAAAAAACATCCAGAAGGGATAAAAGT
The DNA here is from genome assembly GCA_963978885.1 of Nemotelus pantherinus. Classification (NCBI taxonomy): domain Eukaryota; kingdom Metazoa; phylum Arthropoda; class Insecta; order Diptera; family Stratiomyidae; genus Nemotelus; species Nemotelus pantherinus. The sequence continues at coordinate 66,634,722 of OZ022266.1, read as the reverse complement.
GAACAAAGTGGTTGAAAGAAGCGGGACGTCCAACACCAAGAACTTGTCCCACCGATTTTTTAATCATGCAGATGACGCGGCTGCAGCTACAGGAGAAGATAAACGATTAATATCTATATATGGAACTATTCTTCAGGTATTTACAAAACAACTTCCTCAAATTGTTTACTATGTTTTTCTTATTTGTTTCGCTCTTTCTTTTCTTGTTTTAAAATTGTTCTTGTTTGCTCTTTCTTATTGCTGCAGGTTACTTCAAGCGGAAATACAATCAAGGAAGAAAATGTCGTTTGCCTTTGATACTGCCAAGCTGTTTCTGGAGCTAAATGGCTGGTACAGGATGTCTCCCAGTGAACATAAAATCCTTTTGTATGGCTCTTTAGCCATCAAACATGCCCTTATTCAAATAAGACAGCTTTCAGAGGAGGTACAGGAGGCAAAGAATAAAGACATGAACCGATTCAGAGCCCAGCATACTAAAAAGTCCTCATATATAAAAATCACATGATTTTGGTCTTATCGGATCCTGTTATTACAGGCCCTAGAGCTTTCTGGAAAGATCCGTTGAAGGAGCTGAGCCCTGATGTAAGAGAGCTGTTCGCGGATGCAGCGGAAGAAGATAGATTCTCCGAGCGAATCGGAAGATTATTCTGATATTGAATTTTATATAAATAATACTTCATTTTACTACAAAATAAATTAGCATCTCCTCCAATAATATGGCAATAAAAAACTCTGTATTGAGGCAGCCCCGGATCTAGGGGGGGACAAGCCGGAGTCCGTGCCCCGGGTGGCAAATTCAGAGGATGACGAGCTCAAGCTTGGCAGATAAATACACTCCTCAGCATTATCGCATCTTTGCGATGACAGACGCGCAAAATAGTAAAATATAGTAAATAAAGTAAATAAAGTAAATAAAAATATAGTAAATAAAGTAAATATAGTAAAATAATAAATAAATAATGGTAAACATTTTTTTTTTTTTTTTTTTTTTTTTTTTTAGTTCCACAGTGTGTTAGGTTTATAGGAGATTATCATCAATAAAACACAAAGCACTTTAAATATAAACATATAAGACACAGATAAGTCCACTTCCCTGCACCGAGGGTTAAGGAAACGAGCTGGTTTCCGTATAAAACACCTCCATAGTTGCTGTTGGGACTGTCCCATGTTCTATGGATCACGGATATAGTTTTTTTTGCAAATGACACTGCAGAAGCAGGCCAATACCATCATCATCCTGAACATCATATTGGACACGCAAGGTCTCCAGCGGTCTTTTGGCATATCCGACTGACAAGTTCCCCTGGAAAAACGTTACCTTAACTCGCTTAGTACAACAGGAAAATCTACGAGCCAACCTATTACCTCTGACTGTCAAAGCCCTGCGCTTCTTTTCAATATCAGCATCGTCTTTAAGTTCGTTGGCAATGATATACCCTATTTTACCTTAAGCACATAAATTATTACCTTCGGAGCACGTAGGCATCGATAGGACAACGATCGCGCTCGCTCAGTGCCCATGAAACACGTGGCTGTTTCAGTGGTGTTGTGCGATTGGAACGCACTCACATTTGAGGGCGTTAGCGTCCTTGCGAAAGGGATTCAGCTATATTTATACTGATCCTGCGTATTGTTATGGATGCTATATTGTATCTATCAAAAAACTGTCTTACTTTTCGTGAGTCCCACGAAACCCCTAGCAACCTCGTCACACAATGTTCTCAGCCTGGTCAAGGGAGCTTCTTGAATATAATTTTCCTGCTCTCCAAACATAATTCAGCCCTTAAGTTTTAATTAGAACACTTAAAGAAGGGACAAGTATCATATCTATAAAATAAAATACAGAGTGAAATTATTGACATAATAGAAAAAAAAACAGTTATAAATAGCATTTTAAACGACATCAAAGAAGCCAAATAATATACAATAATGTTCGACTGCACTCCAAATATTTTGCATACAGAACAAATGAGCTAGGTCATTCTCTGTGTAAGAAAAAACTGGCGATGTGTTTAAAATAAAAAAAAAATTCATTGATTTCATAGAACCTACTGGAAAGACAGGAGAGTACATTTGTCAACAGATTATGGAAAAATTGACAGTTGATTGTTTAGATATTAGACAATGTCGTGGCCAATCATGATAATGGGTCCAATATGACTGGCACGTATAACGAAATGCAAGCCAGGATTGCAGAAAAGAATGAGCAGGCCGAGTTTGAACCGTGTTTGGCTCACTTCTTAAATCTAGTCGGTGTCCATTCTGCCTCATCATGCCCGGAGGCAATAAACCTATTTGAAGGAATTCAAAAAGTATATGGCTTTATTGTCGATCCCAACACTCGATGGTACACTATGAAAAAATATGTTAGAACAAATATAAAAGGAAGCAGTCAGACAAGATGGTCAGCGAAACATGTCGCTGCGAAAGCCCTCTTGAATAATTTAGTGGTAATGGTGGAATCCTTCGAAGAAGTTGAGCAAACTTCTCATGCTCCGGAAGCAAAGTACGAAGCAGGCCACCTCTTAAATGCTTTAAAAAATTTGAAATTTATTCTGAACTTGACGATTTGGGCAAATATTCTCCGCGAAATCAATCGAGTAAATATTGAAATTCAAAAAGAAGATATAATCCTTGCGCATTCGGCCCCTTTAATGGATGGCTTGATCTAAACTTTACAAAAAATGAATGAAAATTCAATTGAATATTGGATATTAGAACTGCAGAAGTTGTTGGAAAAATTGGCGTTGAATCTATTCTGCAAAATAAACGAATTCTGTGGTACAAAGAACAATTTGATGATATGTTTGATGACGATCCACGAAGACTTCAACCTGTTCAACTCTTTGCTAAGGCAACAATGATGGTATTTGATCGAACCTTATCAGAAATTAAAAAGAGGATTGATAGTGCTACCACGATGAATTTGAATTTTGCATTTCTCAATGGCTTCGAAGTCTTGAATACAACTGAAGTCAACTGAAGAACTGCAGAAGCATGGAGCACATTTTAGACGATAATAAGATCAAGATTTAAACACAGTTGAATCCTGCCAGGAACTCTACGATTTTAAAGAACAAACTCCACTTTTATTTGGAGGTATAAAAAATGCTAGGGCTTTCAATCTCTTGTAACAGATCTATACGCATTATTTGCAGGATACCTTTCCTAATATTTGTATTACTCTGCGAGTTTACTCTACGCTTCCTACTGAATCCGCAAGCTGCGAGCCAAGTTTCAGCAAACTTAAATTTATTAAAAGTTATCTACGACTGTAGATGAGCCAGGAACGTTTATCAAGTCTCGCAAAATTAGCAATAGAAAGTCGAACTGACCATGAGATGAATTATGACAAGGCCATAGATTTGTTTGCAGAACAAAAGGCTCGAAAAGCAAAATTGTAATTTTAATGTGCAACACTCAGAACAGCGCGATTTAAGGAAATGAAATAAGCGTATACATATTCGAAATTTAGTCAAACAATTTTACTACAAAGGTTAAATCTATAATTAGAACAAATCGAGAGAATTACTACCTCAGATATTCCCTCTGGTGTCTCCGGTACCTAAGATTTACGAGCTTTTGGTTATAACGTGTCAAATTTTTCAGATTTTGCCCCGCCTCGAGAAAAATTCAAGATCCGGGGCTGTTGAGGACTAAAACACCTATTTTTCCCCTCGTATATTTTTTTAAGTATATTTTTACGCTTTTCAGTCTTTTAGCCCTTGTTTTCAGTCTTTTAGCCCGAGTCAATAATTTTGTCCAGCTAAAATTGGGATTCAGTCCAGTATGCGCTGTAGATAACAGTTTCTGCACTAACACTAGCACATCAACTCAACAGATTGCAGCAACTGAACATAAGCTGCACAATTCTTAGCACATGCATAAGGATCATGAAGAATTCACGAAGGCTCTAAAGTAGCTCCAAAATAACGTCCCTTGTGTGATGAGGCGCAGTTTCGCCCTGGCGAATGCTTAAACAAAGAAAACTGTCACATTGGAGGCTCGGAAAACGAAATAGCAATCGTAGAGAAGTACCAGCTCATCCTTTCTGAGTGACAGTTTGGTGTGATTTTTTATATTGTGCCTTAATTAACGAAGTTTTTTACGAAATTGAGACTAACAGTGCCAGAACTATTGAAAATGTGCAAAAAATTGGGTTGATAGGATGAGCTACTGACACGCCAGTGGATATAGCTATTTGAATGAAATTGTTTTTTTCTTAAATTCAATAACGTAAGTATTTTTGAAATAGAATACTTTTGAAAGTTTTCATTAATCAACTTTAAAAAAACGCAGGATTGCCCACTCGTATTCGATTAAGATCTAAAATAGTCGTTACCTTCCCTTACTGTGGTCTTATGGATGTTTCAAATCATCAAATCTTTGCTTGTGAAACCATAACAAAATGGCAAGATTTACCAAGCTGATTTATCTCAGGTCTAAAAACAACATCAAACAGCATCAAGCAAAGCTATCAATTCTCAAACTGCCGCCTAGTATGCTAACTAGCTAAGCTAATAAAATCTAGCATAAACCAATTTTAAAGTCGATTTTTCACAACCACCGATAGAAGATGAACTCAATCAAATGATTTGTGAATTTTTTTTTAAACTAACTTACTACTTCATTCACTATTATTGAGCTCCAAACTACCAGACTTGAAAAATAACTGGTGTGAGTCATTTTGGGAAAATTAACTGATGTGGGGCAATATTTTTTAGGGCAAAATATGGACGTGTCCGTGTATCCACACTTAAAATGGGTAGCAAGCAAAATTATATCCTAAAATCATGGAAAAGCAGGAATAGTTGAAGTGCCTCATATTTTATTTACAAACAAATTTTATGGAGAAAATATCATTTATTTGAGAAGCTCATAAGATGTAACTCCACGCTCAACATCAATTGACCTCTTTACAAAAGGTCTGTTCCCGTGCCACCATTAATTACAATTAATCGCGATTAATTGCAATGAAGCTGTTCCCGTACTCCGTTTTACTGAAAACTGAAAATTTCCCCTCTCTCAGTAAAATTCAGTAGGGTCTGAGCTACTGAAAAATACTGAAAAGTGTCAAATGGTGTGGTGCGAGTAAATAGTTTCAAATGTGCGCGGCAAGCAACATATTTTTTGCGTAATTTTGCTATGAAGGTCGAATATTTTTGTGGCGATAATTTATCACCGCTCAGGATAACCGTACAATCACTATTGTTCTTCCAAAAACCGAAAACTGACACTTTTCTTTGACAATTTTCAGGAAATGCAATGAGAGCGTTCCCGTACTTTTCATGAATTTCCCCCACCACATGATTTAGGAAAATTCAGGAAAATTCAGTGACTGAAAGTCCGGGAACAGACCTAAATTTACTGAACTTTTTGTCAACACATCTTTGCCGCCCTCTTCAATTCAATGACACAACTGCCAAAAAATCATATCCATTTAAATGAATCCACCAGAATTTGACATAGGACACAGTTCAATTTGGCGAGTTCCCGCAAGCTTTCTCTCAATCCACAGCAGTCAGTAACAAGACCACATGACATTTTCGAAATTTCCATATCTCATACGACTTGAACTCGATGGATTATAATCAGGACGAGCGAGGAGCGTTGGCGTCAACATCGTTTCACCGTCAGCCAAATATTCGTCCCGGGGACGACAACATGAACTGAGAGAATTACGAGAAGTCTATGCTGACTTTTACGTGTCGTCGTCATACTTACAATGTGTACTGCATATGCATTGAACGAGATGGAAACGAGAAACTCAGTAGACTGTGTGTCAAGTAGGTGCAAAATGACGGTAAGTGATGTGGTACTCTAGTCTTGCTCTGTGACTATCGTTGACAGTTGCTGGGGCATCATTGAAAATGTGTCAGAACGATGACCGAGAAATAGTAGCTGATTTATTGTGACGGTCTACAATGACAACGAACGAGAGAAAAGATGAAATGGTGATGACAGTTGAACAAATTGATTTACATACGTTCCATATATGAATGGTGAATGAATGAATGCATGAATGATGAATCAATACAGTCGGCGAACGCATTGTCCTTGGGGATCGGGAATATAACGTTGATGGCTGTGGGTGGTTTTGGTGAGGACGAAGGGTGGCATTGTTGTTGGACGGTATATGAAATCTGAAGTAATGTTTAAGAGGGAATAAATAATTGAACATTATTTCAAACCACAGATTTATGTTGCGAGCTATCAAAGATTTCTGAGATTTATGTCTTATGTTGAAAACCCACGTTGGGCGCCATCGTTTTCGCCATGTGAATTCTAAGAAATCATCTTAAGTGTCTTGTAAGATGTACATTTTAATAATTCAACTATTACATTCTGTTTGATAATCTACCAAGCACGTAAAATATTCATCGATATAGCGAAATATTTACAATATTCTGCTATTATTACACCGTATGGAACTTCGCACATCAGCTCGACGTGAACTAGATTTACTAGCGAAATTATTGGCTTTGGACTTAATTTACAGGAAAGAAATAAATTCTAAATATTGTGCCGAAGTTTTCAATAGCAATGCAATAAAGTATTAATACTTTCACACAATAGTTAGTCGTTCTTTAAGTGAGATTATTTTTCAAAAAAATTATGGCAAATAATTGAATATCATATATACTAATAATCTGTATTTAGTCAAAAATAGGCTGATTATTTTACATTTTCGCATAATATGCACTTCAATTGATTTGATGTTACTGAACAAATTGAAACTACTCAAGATTGATTAACGTATACTAATCAGAAAACTAATTATAATTCAAAATGCATTTGGATTTAGATAATTTTATCTACATCAGCCAATATTTTCTTAATCGATTTCAATTATCATAATAATATTCATTATGGAATTTTCCAGCCAGCTTATCCTCTTCGCTTTTGCTTCACTTTCAATTCGTTTCATTTCTACTGCATCTGCTTTCATAACTCTTTCGTTCCTAAGATAAGTCTTAACACATCTCTAGCTCACTCTGAATCAATTAGCAACTTAAAAAGTAAATATTTCCACTTGTGCTCGGCTCTGCACGAAAAGCCATTAGAACAACTACTAGATGCGACTAATAGCTTGTTGGAGCTAAAACTAAAAGAGCACTTAGATTGTATCCATCCGTACAAGTGGCTGGGCGCAACAGAAGATCTGATTAAATGCAGTCAAGATGGAAATGGCGAAATGCAAGTAAAAAGTTAAAAGAGGGAAAACAGCAAAATGGAAAACACATGGCGTGAAACGGGAAAATAAACGAATGGAAATCCGGAAATTTGATGATTTCAAAGAGTCCTTGAACAACGAGAACATGCCTAAGAAATTATGTGATAGCTTTATTGAAGATATAATTTAACATGGCTTGCTTATTTAGGATAATAGTTTGTTTTGAGGCTGAAAAAGTGCAAATATGGAAACCATTGATGTGCTGTATCTTGGAACTATAAATTGACGTAGTATGATTGATGGAAAACATGCCAAACAGACTAAATTGACTGTGTGAATGAAAGTATGAGAGATAAATATGTTATTTGGGGGACATAGTTTGATATCTTCGACAACCAATGAAAACTATGATACAAAAGCAATGATTTAAATTATTTTTATCAATGAAATATATTTAGACCAATGCAGCTCATTTTGCAGAATGTTAATATTAAGTTTTAAAAAAGAATATACAAAAAACGCGTATTCATTTCTGTCATAGCTGAAAATTTAAAGTTGATATTTGATACGCAAGGTTGTTTTTCGGAAATAAATTTTACAAAAAGATGTAAAATTATGAATATTTGCAGCTTTCCAAAACAAGAAAATATTGAAACTAAACTAGCTTCAATAAAATAAGCGTTAATAGATCTATTGTGAATTGTCGAACGAAATGCGATGAAAATAAATAACTTTAAGGATTTGTTAAAAAATAACAGAAATGTTGCCCATAGAAATGGACAGTGAAATGGACAGTGAAATCAACGATGAGCTGGTGAAGTAAATATTTCAAACAAACTTCGAGTTGACTTTTAGGACACTATATGGTATGTTTCTTGTTTCGTTTCGTTTCTTCTCGTTTCGTAAGTAATTGGTCGTTTATGCTAAAACACTTTTTTCACGTATGCACTGAAAGTCATAAAAACAACAAGAGTACGAAAGATATGTCCGTGTGAGATACTTAGAAATTCAATTATCAGTGTATCGAAGAATATCGAAGAAACCACCGCAACATTTTATGTTTAAGCAAAGGCTACCACTGGTTTTCAAAGAGTCAATGATATTTTAGTCAATGTCAATCAAAGAGTCAATGTCTTTTGAGCACTTTCAAGAACAAGCTGTCATGTACATAAACCACCTTGTATTTTATTTTTCAAATCGCTTAAATTGCATACGGTCATGTGTATTGCGACTTAGGGTCCACTTAAACTGTTGAGCGCGTAATGTCACATATTCAAGCACAAAACGAGCCAAGGAAAATGTACATATTCTATTAATTTTCATATATTTTAATTTAGAGACTAATGTTTTTTTAGAGGCTACGAGGGTTGATGCGAGTCAATGAAAAACTCTTTATATATTTGTTTGTTTTTTTTGTTCAATTTCGGCTACTTAATGAGCTTGGTATTTATTTTAATTATTCAATATGGAAGTGGTCGTAAATGTTGCCAATAATTTTTGAGTGTAAGTCAGAAATTAACCATTTATTCACCCTTTAACAGTTCGCATCAGACAAATTCTACCGCAATCCCATACAGAACAAGAACTATCGTAACAAATAAAGTGGCAAATCCAAACCTACAGGAAGCTAGATATCGTACAGTTTATGAGCTACTCTGTCTGGATAGCCACAGCATGAGACCCCACATGCCGATTTTCATTCAAACATTTTTTAAACTCCAATACAACAAACTTCCTGCTATGAAAAAATACGAGACAATTTGGCCTGGTTTTCTAAAGCTTTGTGTTCCATCTATCCAATTTAATGTTTTGTGCTTGAATGGCTCAATGCCTTTGTTTCCCCGGCTCCAACAACGAAGACTACCGCCATACGTGTATTTTTTCACCTTCATGCAAAAAGGGTTATATGGAAATTATGATGCAAAGTAAAAAGGGAAAATGTGCTAAAATTTTACGATGCAACTTTTGCCAATTGTTTTACGCTACGTGAGTGTAATATGTTGTTTTCGGGGTTGTTAGGTTCGCTATTCTGGATATTCTGTTGTTACATTTTATATGTACGAGTATGTTTTGTATGCATTGCAGTCATCGTATTCGAGCTTGAGTTCGGTGTGTTCATTGAACATTTTGTAGGGTATAATTCAGTGATGAAAGACCGGGTAAGATGCGATACTGTGCGAGCTCTGGAAAATTGGCAAAATTTTTATTTTTTCGTGTTATATTGAAAGTTTATGGACTTTGTGAAAATATGTGGAGTATCTACGTATAGTGTGTGTTTTTCGTGGGTGGATTGTTTAACTGGTGAGTTCTATTTTTGGATTATAGTTCGTAATATTTTTGAGGGCGAAAAAGTGCTTGTAAAAATAGGATGAAAGTCCTTGTTAGTTCCTCTATCACTTTCGATTCTTGCAGAGATTTCTTATGGTCTTACCGTACACAGATAGTAGCTGTTTCTTTTCTAAATAACATAAGATATTTGAATAACTAAATTATGTTTTGTTTACGTAAAATGTTTGCCTTTCGAAATATTTTTATTGGTTTCTCGCTCTTTCAAGCTCTTATTGTCAATCAGCTCCTATTTTTTCGGTAACTCTTTTTATGAAGTAAATTTAATAATTTCCATATATTTATTAGCACAAATATGCTTTACCAGCATCTCCCGAGATAACTACGAAAATAAATCAAAACTAATATAAAAGTGAAAATAAATCGCATCGAAAATCAACTCAATCAAATCGAAAATGAGAATTCCTTATCGCAATTTTCCCTACCTCGACAGATATGAAGCCATTCGGCAAGAAATTTCACCCATGACCACAATCCTTGAATACTATGTGTATGTGATTCATGATTTGCCGTTTCAATATAGCCACTGGCTGTAATTCAATTCGATGGTACGTGACTGTTAGTACGATTGGATGATATTTTCTTCATTAAGTACATGATCGGCATTTCGAAAAAGATGACGAAACGAATTTCGTTCGGAATTTGTGGCCGAAAATGCCAAAAATGATGAATGGATAGTAACTTTGCTTGATGCAAGCTAAAGAAATGTAAATTTAAAGTGAATTTAACAGTATAGAAAATCTGAAGTTTTTCAGATAATTGTAATGGAGGTAGATTGTAGGTTTCGGATATTTCATGCCCCTGATCGATAGACGTGTAATGCGATACCAGATTTTTTTCCCCGAAATTTTCAAATGCTAATTAAGATTTGGATTTGCTCAAATTATCGTTCATGAAAACTTTAATAGCATAGTTCAAAATACACGACAATACTTTCAACGATTCATTACCCAGCATTCATTATCCATGCAAATCTCCTTAAATAATTTCATCGTTAGCGCCAAACAAACTAATTCAATTAATCCTCGTCGAAACAAAGAGAGACATTATCTCCATGGTATTCACCAGCAACATCTGCAATTTCCAGAAAACAATAGTCCCCGATGAAATCTTCTTCGCTCAACTTAACTCTTTTCGAAATTAGCACTGCAACTGCAGTAAATGCAATTATGATAACTCTTCACCCAAACTCTATACATATTCATGCACTGCACTGCACTGTATTCACTGCATCTATAGGACGCTACGCAAAAAAAACCTCTCTCTCTCCACATTGTTGAGAACTCATTAAAATTTACTTTAGTTCAAAGAAAATTTTTGGCCATTGAACCGAAACGTTCACGAGCTGCTTAGTTTAGCGGCATTATTACACCAGCAGTCAGCCTGAGTCAGAAGTTTGTTCGCTAAGTTTCGTGACCGCTGTCATTGCTTTTCGCTAGTACTGCTATCGTTAGAAGCAAAAATACTCATATACTGGGTATATAATCAACAGAAAAAAGTCAAACAACAAAGAGTTAACGCGCGGGAAACTTAAACAGCTTCTTAACGAGTTTTTGAGTATTATATGTATGTATAGTTGCTTGTACGCTTTCCCGTTCGAGTAATAATCTTAAAATGCATTTCATGTGCATCTTGTGGACTTTGTGGAAAGTTTTGTGAAATGTCACACAAAAGGAAAAGAAGTTCACTGAAAACAGTTTGACAGTTAATGAGAAAATGAATTTTATATTTTGAAACGGTTGACATTTATACTTTGTTTATTGGAAAAAATGCAGCATGAACTTAGAGTGATAAAAAAGATGGGAGGAGGTTTTCATTTGAGAGTTTAAGGATCGAAAAAACGATTAAAATTTTTTTTTTTATATTTTTCCGCGTCAGTACGAAATTCTTCATCCAACATTTATGGCAATATAAAAAATATCCAGACCAAAACTGAAATGTTTTGTGTTTTTTTTTTAGCAAATTAATTTTTTTGGGGGAAATTAATTTGGACAAAGATAGTATCAATTTCATTTTACAGATTCTATGAGAAAATCAATCATTCAAAGGCAGTTTAAATGAGTTTACAGTCAAAAAATGTTTGCGCCCAACGTGGGTCCAATATGGAACAGATTTCCAAAACAATCTTACATCCAATAATATTTCCAATAATTTTCTTCAAAATACCGCTTCGGTACTCTATCATCACTCATTTTCAATCAGAATTTTTTTATAAACAAGAAATATTGGAGATTAATTTTAACATCTCGAAATAATCAAAATATCGAAGCATAATGTTTTTGGTGAAAAAGGTTATAGTCCAGTAACCTTGTCGACTAAATTAATAGGTGCATAGCTTAAAATCCGGTAGCTTTAATTTTTCTCTGTCTTGTTTATGGTGCTGCCCTAATGAATAATCCAGGTTTGCGACCTTGAGCGCCGAACGAAACCCTGTCAAAATCGAAAAAAATCGCGAAATTTTCGACTTAATTTAGTTTTTGCCAACCTATACCATAAAGGACTTGTTTTATGACAATATCTTTGCAATAGATTTTTAGACAATGTTAAATTTGCTACAAGTAGAGACCAGAACGGTCCCTATATACTCGTTACTATCCAAGATACAGACTTTTAAAGTTTATCGTTTTTTGACTAAATTTTTGAATTTTTAGCAAAATATTATATAAAATAATAGGTTTAGTAAAAAATGTAATAAAACATATATAATGTTTGAAAAAATGTACAGAAAACAACACATAAAGGTTTTTTTTATCACATAAAAAAAATCTTTATGTGTATCACATAAACAACACATAAAGGTTTTTTTTATCAGAAGAAGACAACGTTCAGGTCCCAGAGCTGCCGATTGAATGACGTATGAAGAACAAAAAGCTTTGAGCGCTTTTCAAGAGCCCAGTGACACTCATCTCTGGAGATTATTTTTGATGACAAAACTCAGGCACAGGTTCCACAAGAGAATTCTTGTTAAACGTCCAAAACGAAAAAAGTTTTATGAGCCTGTTGACAACAAAAATGGGGAATAACAACATTCAAATACTCCAGGCAGAGGAAGATCCTGATAGACTCATCATTATTACAGCTGTCACTGTGGCCTCTTCGTACAATATAGTGACATTCGTTGGTGAATACATTGATTTTTTGATCATTCTAGCAAACAAACGTGAGATATTTTTAAAGAAATGTGGCAGAGGAAAATCATCAGATGTCGTGTATTCCAGCATAACCTTCTAAAAGTCCTCATTGAAATTAGAGATTTTAGTTTTCATGCATAGTTTCAGTGGCTGTTACTCAACATCTTGTATCTTTGGTCAGGGAAAAAAAGCAAATGATGCAAATTGTCGAAAAAGATCAGGACCTTCAAGAGAAAACTTAAATTTTTCTCATTCCCACCTCTACACCTGATGAGATAGTAGCAGTAAGAGAACGAATAGCACTTGTTCCGTACGGAGGCAACTCCAACAACTACAACCTTGATGAGCTGCGGTACCAACTATTCGTGAAGGTAGCGCCAAAAACCGGCTTTAATCTGGTCATGTTACCCCCTTCACAAGATTCTGCTCGAATTCACTACTTACGGACCTACTATGAGGTACAAATTGTTGTTGAATTCAGTTCATCAATAGAAAACCTTTGTTTTGTCATTTTCCGTATGACTACTACCCTTTTACAGGTACAGACGATTTTGGGAGCAGTGTTGTGAGGCTTCCGTGGCTGAAATTCCCTCGCAAATGCTCGTTTTTCCCACAGAGCAGGTCGCGAATTCCCACGGTTTTTCTCACGGATAATATGTGAGCTATTCACCACTGTTTTATATTTATTTATCAACATCGCGCAAATGCCAATACTTATAGGAAAAAAAAACAGCAGTTTTATATATTTTATACCCATGTATATTTGGTTTATTACAGCGAAGAAAAAAAACATACATTCATTTCGTGAAAAAATCATTTCATTATAACGCAATATAAAATGCGTTCATTTTTAAACTAATCAAATAGATTTCGTGCAAATTGAAATGTTTGTCAGAAGGGTCAAAATCAATGCAGGTAACAGGCCTAAACTGGAAATTTGAGCGAATGCAACAAACTGCGTTCAATGAATCTTCGCTTATTCTGTTTCACTTTAAAGTTTTGACGTTGGTTACAATGGAGAATATTGTTTCCGACTCAGCATTTGAATGTGGCAAATCTAGAGCATACTTTGAAATCTTGGTTAAATGAGGAAACATGCATGCATTCTCAAAACTTTTTGCTTTTCTATTTTTTTTTGCAAACTCCTTTACTGTTAGCTGCAACAATCTCTGCTTTTCATCACTTGAAAAAGTTACTGCTGGATCTCTCCATTCGATATTTACAATAGATTCTTCAAAGTCATTTTTTTTCCAAATTTTTGAACTGCAGCGAATTCGTTCGTTTTGAACAACCAAGAGCTATTTGGGGGCTTAAAGACTCAATTTCTTCAAAGATAACATCATTAAATAGTAATATCTCTTTAAGCTCTTTAAATGTCGTAACGTAAAACTCTTTTCCTATTTTTTTTGTGTCTAATTTTACAGCTTCTTCAAAAGACGCAACGTATTCTTCACATTTTGATCCCAAATAATTATCCATATCTGGAACTAAATGCTCTTCATTCAATTCGATATTTTCCAGTATGAAACAAAGTTTCACATAATTTAAGCAAATTCATCTTAAAATTACAATTTGTGAATCAGTAGTTGCTTTGGCTGAAACGATGCATTAAATGTATTGGAATAGCTTAAACTATATTCTTCAAAGCTGAAAAATGCCTTCACACGATTATTCTACATTATTTCGTAACAATATTTTGCTTTTGGCCGTTTTGACTTAGAAATTTTGTTGAAAATATCTAATCGGATGTCTTGAGAAGCGATTCTAGTTCATTTTATCCCAGGTTTTAACTAAAATGTATGAATGCATGAAGAAATGTCTATTTTGCCTAGATTGTTTAAATTCTTTCTCAAATATATTTGGTGGAAATTTTACGAAAGTGTTTCATTTCACTTAAACCATTTTTCCCGCGATTTTGTTCTACGAGCAGCACTTTTTCCCTTTTCCCTTTTTCAAGTTTTAGAGGTTGAAAATTCCCATAAAAAGGGAAAATCCGCACAATATCACAACACTGGTTGGGAGTCAAACTGAACCCGCTGGATATCTACTTCACGAAGCCTCATCCCTAAAGTGATGTCTAGAGACGCAGCCCCGCGACACCTCCTACGGATGATTTCATGTGGCTGGAACAAATCTTATGGGAACATGTGCAACTGCAGGAAGGCCGGGCTGAAATGCTCATCAGTTTCCAGGCTCTGTAGCGGGGCCTGCTGAAACAGAACTCCATTTCCCAGAAAACAGCGATCTTCCCGATGACGACATGATAGAAGTTGTTTTGTGTGCAAATCAGTCACAAGATTTTTTATTCTGTAAAATTTTTTATATAATTATCTATGTTCAATTATTTTTTATTTTCGTAATAAATAATCATTCATATAATGCTCATTTTTTTTTTTAATACCCGATAACGTTCAGACACGGCTTCGATAATATAAGGGACAGGAGGCTAAAATAAGAAATAAAAAATTTAAGGGAGGAAATTTGTGGGGCTCTCAAATCTCTTTGGGATTTATTGGAATGTGATGAAAGGGAGAGGACATTTAACAAATAAAATAGTCTAAAAGGGTGAAAATGCACTTATGCAAAAAAATAATGCAATAAATTTCAAAATTAAAAAAAGGGGCTGTATTTCGGAAACTATCAGGTCTGCAGAGATGGTTTTGGTCTCAAATTGTAGCAAATTTAGTATAACTTAAAAATTTACTCAATAAATTTGATCATAAAACAAGTCTTTCACTGTACAAAGTGACAAAAACTAAAAAAAGTCGAAAGTTTCTCGCTTTTTTTCGATTTTGACAAGGTTGCGTTCAGCGCTCAAGGTCGCAAACTTTGGTTATTCATTGAAGCAACATCATAAACAAGTCGGCGAAAAATCATCAATACCGGATTTAACGCAAGGTCTGATATATAAGGTAACCGGTCTATTAAGCTTTGTGAATGTTTTGTTTAAAAATTTACAAGCAGAAGTGAGACTAAAAAAGAAAATGGAGAAGCGTAGTATGATTTTTAGTTCTATTTGTAAAATGTTTTCTTAATTAATGAAACCACAAACAGTAATAAAGACATAAATCCTTGATACAATGAACAGAAAATCGTACAAAAAATGTTTAACATAATATTTTGCGACACAAATGGTCACAAACATTACAATATATCAAAGGTAAAAGCATTGATGATGAAAATTCAAAAACTAAATTCAACCTTTGGATAATTTAAAAACTAATGCCGTTTCTGATTTAAGCTAAAAAAAACTATTAATTCTAGAAATAACATTTTGTTTCTGCATTTTTGGTGCAAAGCTGGTTTAAAATTCAGCTCAGGGACTAAAATCTTTACTTTTAGCTGGTGGAGTGTGCTTTGACATCGGAAATTTTTAATTTCTTTACCGTTCCATTCTTTTTTTTCCCGACAATTTTCGTAGCAGGAAACCTGTGAATAAATTTCAGTTGAGGAGCACAAATGAATGGAGCAGAAAAATACAAATGTGTATAGCGTGAAGAAGATAATTCAACGAATCCTGGTCCTGCAATAAAGAATTCATTCAAATCGTTATAATTTCATAGAGTGTTCACACAAGAAATATGCTTGCGTTGATTATAAATGTCTTGGGCAATGAGATAAAAAATAAGATTCTATGAGATAAAATATCATAAAGATTTTTCCTGGCATTATTTCAAATTCATTTAATTCCATTGTCTTGCTGTTATATGTGTTTTATCTCTGATTCAAACATGATAAAATGAATTTATGTGGCTTCCTAGTTTGTTTTATTATGCTCTGGCCGAAAGATTTGAGTTTATGAAGCAACGAAACATTATGGTTTTTATGACTATATGAGGTCTAATTTGTGGTTGCAAATGTTCTATGAAGCGATTTGATATTGTTCATGGTTTAATCAAATTTATAGTATTTTATCATTAAAGATGGATTTTGGTCTGGTTTTGCTAAGTTCATGCGTCAAATTCATTGATGCTTTTAGTTTCAATTCATGTTCGGTGGTTGACAGTCAATGTGATATTCGAGTGAAAGAAACTACACGGGGTGCAAAAATGTACATATTTATTATGAGGTTCAAGGCATAGACTCGTTTTTTTAACTTTGTTAATATTCTATGTGATTTAAAAAGAAGGAAATTTCTTGCGTACGCGTATAAGAGAAATTGGGCTACATCACGAGAGAAAAAAAATTACGGTGGCGGAAGGCCTTTATTTTGCTTGTTATTTTGGTTACCTGTCTTTGTTTTTCGAATAATAAACGAGTGGAACTATCTGTAAACAATAGATAAAAATTTTAGTCATATTTTTCCATAAAATATGAAATCTGCTGAGCTAAAATTCTGGTGCAGGCTAAAGGATGAGAGAAATCTGCTGGCTAAATGATGAGAGAGATTTAGCAAGGATATTAGGAATACCATCAGTACCGGGACTGGCATTAGAATTTAAGGTATGCAAAAAGATTTCAACTTCCAAATGATTGGTACTAAACAAAGATAATTCAGGAGAGGTACGGAAGACATTGAGAGCTACCGAGGTATTCAGTGGGTTTTTTTTAAAGGAGGAGGAAAAAAGGCAGCAAATAAATCACAAATAGCCTGAGGAGTGGAAGCAGTAGCATCATCAATATATAGAATCAGGAACTGAAGAATTGGATTTGAGGGAACGGATGTAGGACTAAAAGGATTTAGATTGATTAGAACAGATTGAAGCCTCGATGTTCGAAAAGTAATCACGCATAGCCTGCTTGAGCACTTTTTTAGCCTCAGAACGCAAACTACGGAATTCCTGAACGTCAGTGTGTGAACCCATCTACTTCAGCTTTTTACGAACTTTTTCCTTAGCTTTGAGAGCATCAGAGACTTTCAATGTGAGCCAAGGGACATCATTAGGTTTGAGAGGACGTTTAATGGGAGTTAAACGAAAGATAAGGTTAGAAAAGAAAGAGTAGAACTTGGACAATGCACAATCAACATCCAATCCTTTCAAAAATGAAAGCCAATCGATAAGATTGATTTTAGAGGACATTTTTTGAAATTCAGCTTTAAAGAAATTGTAAAGCTGAGAAGAAGTACATTTATTCCTTACCTGGAAGTTGAAGTCAACATCAATCAGGAGAGGAGGATAATAAGGATCAGGTTGTACATATGCAAAAGGAGCTGGAGAGAGAGAAAGGGAATCTAAGGGAACGGTAATAAGAACTAAATCGAGGATTCTGTTATTAGTGTTACGCAGGTGGTTAATTTGGGAACAAGAACAAAGTGAAAGAAAGGAAGAAGTCGCAACAGAGAGGTGGTTGTAGGATATTAAACTGAGATTATTGGTATCCCACTCCACAGTAGGCATGTTGAAGTCGCCTAAATCGAGAGAGGATGGAACTTGAAAGCTGAGCGTAAAAACGTTCATATGCAGTGACCGACAAATTACAAGGGATATAAACACAGCAGACCAGTAGATCGGAAAATGAAGAAAGAATAACACGTACAACAATACACTCAACCGGAGTAGAAGGAACAAATTCGGCACAGAGTGTTCCACAAAGAGTGTTATGGATAGCAATTAAAACGCCTCCGCCATCGGCTTTGCAAGATGCAACCTGATCACGATCTCACCGGAAAACGGTATGACATAGAACGAAATATCTGTTCAGAATATTGTCATTAAGCCAAGAGTCTGTGAAACAGATGATGTGATGAGAATTAAAAGTAGACGCAAGCGAAACTTCTTTAAGTTTGGTCCTCAAACCGCGGACATTCTGGCAAAAAATACAAAGTGAATTCGATCTACTAGTTAGGCACGTGAAACTTGTTTGCCGTTGTTCTGAAAATTTTAACGAGGATTCCAGCTAGCCAAAAAACTCCGGCGCAAGTACGATGTCCAAGCCAGCAGATACGATGATTTTGAAGGAGGCAATAGCTCTGTCTGGTAAGTTGTCAGGCGTGAGTTTAACACAGGATAAAATGCTAGGCGAAAAGCCAAGGCTAGACGTGATGAAATTCATGATATCCTCTGCAGAAACTCCATAAGTTACCCGACTTACGAAAATTTGAAGAGGAACCAAGGCTACAGGTATTGGCGGAGCATAACACAATGCAGCAACCTGACTATCAGAAACAGTGACAGAGCCAGACTTATCATCCGAACACACCTGAATGTAGGGCGCATGGAGATTAACGACACGATGCGGCGTTTTTCGCTTACGTTGAGCTTGAGGATTGGAAAGAGGTTTAGGCTGAGCTCGGCGAAGTAACTTGTTAAAGATCCGCATGTGGCAACAGCTCCGCAGAAGTATGCACATGATGAGCTTGATTGATAGGCTGCTGCAGCTGGGCCTGAGTTGATCTAAGTTGTTTCTGACTTCCAGTGCAGATTCCAGCTGGTAGAGTAGGCGCAGGACAAACAAGTGAGGTGGGAGGTAAGATCGCATCATAGACGGCCAACGAATCTTGTGACGTAGAAGTAGAAGGACGCTCAGTCAATGCATATTTTAGTAGCTTTTTGGTCTCCTTTCGGGAATCTTCTAGCTGGTTATGTAATGCGTTGAAAGAGACCTCAAGTGCAGTAAAATTCTGTAGATTGGCACAAAGTCTATCAACGTAAGTAAGAATGAAATGTTTCCAGCATTTTTCACAGTAATAATGGATACCCGAATCAACGCGATTGATGCGGTTCACCATGGGTGCAGTGAGACCTGCACACTTCGCGTGAAAAGGTAAGTCGCAAAATCCGAAACAAGTAATAAGTGGTGTTTTTTCGGCTTTGTCACAAGAGGAGTTAGCGGAGCAAAGAGACATGATCAGTAATAGTATTACAGGAAAAAACAGGAAAAAAAGAATCTAATAATAATATTAAAATTTAAGTGTGTAAAAGAATACAAATAAAAATAGAAAACCAGCAATAAAATGTAAATGTGGTATCACTTCGTAAACAGGATGCACAATAATGGCAGCACTCCGACTAAAGTTAGGTGAGTGACCAGACTCCACACCACGGTTTAAAAGTACAACACAAGCGAGCCGGTATGTAAATACAATGAAGAATGGACCGAGAGATCACTATAAGCTTTGAAGCTCTAAAGTTTTAGAAGCGTACGTAAGTGGGAAAATATCCTAACTATAGTTTATGTAAGCACAGTTTCACACCACTTCAAATTATTGATCATGCAGTAGAAAGCACCAAAGATCACAAGGTGAGGATTGGGGTGCGGTTATTTTCAGGAAACTGTCTTGTCTAAATGACACACGAGCCGATCGGTCATATGAGCACAGATTTACACAACCAATAACTTGAAGAGCGCATCAAATTGGTACATAGTAAACAGCAACAGGAACCGTTCACAAATGAAAATTATAGAAATATGTCTTAGGAATTAAGAAAGCTTCCGCACATTTGATAGTACACGCAACTACACGTAAATAGGTAAGGGGCCGGTCAAAACTTTCCTCTAAGCCAAAGGAATACCCGAAATGTGTGAAAAACCGAGAAGTTGTGGGAAGACTTTTTGACACGACCGAACGGAACGTAAAACTTTTTGATTGCTACCAAGCAAGCTAGGCAGTTTATCGTATTTTATCAGTCAATTCAGGTTTTTTGCTGGTCTCCTTGACTTTAGGTTGACTTCGTACAAACACCTAGCTAAAGCCGCAAACAGCAAGTCTTGATGTCTGGAAACAGTCAACGTTCACAGACCTTTTTGATAATTCAGCTATCCGTACGAACCTTTGTTTTCCCCAGTCTGCTGCAACTCCGCTGTTGTGATTTACTAAAATGTTAGATATGGGGAAACTTTTCATTTGTTCTTCAAAATGCGTTGTCACTTTCGGAAGTTTTTTGAATTTTAAATCGAAATTAGAAAATTGTTCTTGATACAGTAACACATTTTTAGGCAATGTGTACAGTTCGCCTGTTTTCTTTGAAACAATTAAAACAGCATGTTTCCTTGTAAACCCAATCTGTCACTTTAAGTATCTGCATAATGAACAAATAATCGTAAACATAAAAACTCATTTTGCCAAATAATCAAAACACGTAACCTTCCCCGATAATTTCGAACAAACACTTCACCCCCAAATAAAGCTTAATATTATCCTACTAGGCTCGTAGATGAAAAACAAAGATAATTTCCTTCAACTATTTTCAGTATCTAGCTGCGATAAAAACAGCCATTACAATAACACTCGATGTATGTCACTCTTCTTTAATTTCCCCATACCTCGGAAAGCCTGTGAAAATGTCAAAATGAAACCATTCAAATTACAGACAACAATCTCACCAGCAGCTACAAAACAGCAACTGCCTCCCAAAGACTGAACGAAATGAAGAAGAAAAAACGACAGTTTTTCCACTCGAAAGCTATCGCTTGTCTCTTATCAGCTCTTTCACTACCGTCCAATTACCTTTTCATAAAATTTCATTAGGTTAAATTTCCGGCATAATAGTTTCTCGTCCTCATTTAAACTCGCACTTTACCCCGATCTACGTTCGCAATCTCGACCATACCCATAGACACGATTCTTATCTAAAATATATTTTCCTGCATGTATGTCAGATACGCCACTGTCATACTTTCAGATACCTGCCTGGCCTGCCTTCATCCATTCCTAGATCCTTGGATAAAGACAGATAGTAAGCGAGGATAAAGGTCCTCGGGCTTAGCTCACGTTCCTTTGCTTTCGCTCCCACTCTTTTTCGCGTAATCTCGTTAAATAAATTTCTTGTAATTTCAAATTCTGCACACACAGCCCCATACGGTCCTAGGTGAATCCTTAATATCCAATTCGAGCAGTTTGGAAAATACAGGTGGAAGAAACTAGCGTGCGGGCGGCAAAAAGAGATGAGACACATATGCGCTGTGGCGTTTGAAGGAGAAGATTGACAGCGGAGAATGGGGAAAATAAGTAGGAAACAACCCTTACGATCACAGTTTCCTTATCAGGTGTACATGTGCACCGCTATCATAAAGTCACCGTGGTAAAGTAATTTGTTCTCTTTGTGTTTTAATCACTCCGGGCTGTGGAGTAGTCGTTGTTGGTAGTTGGTACCAACCATTCACCCACCTCGAGGCCACATCGTGTTCGAGATGCGGTTCCGAGTGGCTTGCTGTAAGTGGTACAGTGCAGTGGAACTAAGATAACTGCTGACGGCGCTAAAATTATGTACAATAAATCACTAGCAGAGGCTAATTACTGCAAGGATGCAGTTGGTTTTAGATTTGATGCATATATGCATGCAAATGCTAATGAGCTGGTGTTACGGTGGAAGGTCCATGCTATCGAGCTGGAATAATATGAAAGTTAGAGGTAGTTTGTGAAATAAAAATAGCCATGTGACAGAAAATGTCTGGGAAATGTTTTCATATTTCAAAAAGCTATGAAAATGATAAAGTCTAGTTTTTTATTAGGTAGAAATGCTAATTCGATTTATTTTTTACAGAACTAAAGCTTGAGGAAATTAGCTACTGGTCAGTTACATAGTATTATTTACTTGCATTAACAATAAAAAAGGTATAAAAGGTTTTTTAAAAACTAAAGTATTAGAATAACACAGTTACGAAAACTTACCGAAAATTTGTTGCGATAGGTTTTTTATCATCCCAATTAAATAAAACATACCAAAGATAATTTATGTGGCTATAAAAAAATAAAACTAGTACCATTAGTTAAATTTCACACTCACTTAAAAGTTTATTGTAACTCACATTTCACCAAAAAGCGAATCATTAGAACAATGGTACACACAAAACAAGAACCTAAATTACCCAGCTCACCGACATCTCTTGCAACTGACGATTTGTTGCAGAAAGTTTGCTTGGCCAATTACACTATCTTTATGACTTTTGAGATACCTCAACTATCCCGTCTTGATTCCTTCTTCACATCACTTTCCTCAAGTACATTTGCCAAAACAAACGAGACAGTTTATGAGGACTTTCGAAATAACTAAGTCTGCATGCAAGTTGTTTTTACTGGAATGGTAATTGCTGTTCTTGGCGACATCGTTGTTAGAATTAATGTAAATGCATAGCTGTCAAGTAGATGCAATTGTCCTGGAGGGGCGAAATAAAATGTTTTATTATGACAAATGCACACCTGTAGAAAGTGCATTATCAAACTTTATGGGATCCTACTTTAGTAGTTTGGTGAACAAGTCACGGTAAGAGTACCTAAGTTGCTAATGATTTTTCAGTCTCTAATTTTGTTTATAGTAATTGTGTTTAAAAGCTTTTGTTGGTATAATGCTTCCACGGCTATTAAATACAAATATTTTCTGAATGTGTTTTCATAAACACAATTCGGACTTTTGGAGTCAAAAAAGCAAAAAGTCATCTGGAAATGATGGGGTGTCTAGTTTTATTGTATAACATCTTCCAATCTCTATGCTAGGATTACTTTTCATTATTTTCAATAATGTCTTTAACAACGGCTACATTCCTGACCCATGGAAAGTTGCTAAGATTGCTCCCATCCACAAAAAAAGGAAAAATAATGAATCCCGTTATTTCCGCTCGATCTCTCTGCTTCCTAATTTGGGAAAGCTTTTTGGGAAAATTTCCCAGCTACTGCAAGCTTGCCAATATTATACCAGGCTACCAATTTGGCTTAAGGCGTAAGCATGGGACCCAGCACGCTATCTCGTACTTGCACGATCAGATTGTGTCACACCTAAATGAGCGACTCACTCCGACGGTTGTTTGTGCCTTGGATATCGAGAAGACCTTCGATTGTGTATGGCACGAAGGTCTTTTATACAAGTTGATCAAGTTAGAATTTCCAGAAATGAAGAGCTTCCAATATATCAGTTGATCTATCGATTTTAGCATAGATATTTCATTAACGGTGCAGTGTTCGAATTTTTGTTGAATATTGTTCTATTGTTGAATATTGTTCTATTGTTGAATATTGTATTATTGTTATAATGAATGAACTATTCTTGTGAGAAATCAAACAAAGATTTCTCAACTTTACCGACAAATTTTTTTTTAAAGAGAATTACGATTGACGTAAAAAGCTGGTTATGGTGTGTACCGACGGCTGCCCGTCAATCACCGGATCAGAAAATAGATTTATTTCTCTGTTAAAAATCTCCTATCATTTGATTGTTTGATACACAAAAAACTGGCAACACGTTTAAAGTCCCCTGAGTAAAAACTGTCATTAAAGTAGTAAGCTATTTTCGACCACAAGAGCTGAAGCATAGCAAATTCGAGAATCTATTTAAAGAGTTAAACTGCAACAATGATGATGTCGTTTTACCTAAAGAAGTTTAATGGCTAATCAGAAGAAAGGTTCTCATTAGGTATTTGCCATTACGAATGGATATTATTTTATTTTTACAACAGAACAACCAAACTTACTATAACCTAAACTATAACCTTGATCATGATAGATGGAGAAATTCTTCGTGAAATCATGGGGAAATTAAGTGAATTGAATCAATCTTTATAAGACTGCTGATGGCTCAAAAATTTCCAATAGCTCTATTTACAGGGTGATTCATTATAAGGTTTGGTTTTTAATCACAAATAAAAAGCATAAAGTTGAATTCTACATTGAAAATTTTTTATTAAAAAAGAACAATCAATGACATTTACTTTTAAAGATAATATCTTTTGAATGTTGACCGCGACTACGCCGTAAATGGTTCATACTGTTGGTCCGATTTTGGAGGACGCGTTACAACATAGTGACCGGTATCTCGCGATTAACACGAGTAATGTTGAGTTTCAAAGTGTTGATTGAAGTTGGCTTATTTCTGAAGACCAGAGAAAGAAAATAATCTAAAGAAGTGAGATCATATTATTAGATCCTCTAAAGCTTTCGTTAATATTTCCACCTGTGTATACCTTTTCTTCTCCTTTGCAAGTAGCATCCTTGAATACTGCTGTCAAGTTTGGTGTCCTCGTTTTGTTTACTTAAATACTGCGTTGGAGTCAGTTCAACGCAGATTTACTCGCACCCTGTTTTATAAATTTCAGCTTCCTTATTGTCCTTATAGTGATCGTCTATCGTTCCTTCATCTCCCTTCCCACGAATCACGGAGACTGTTCCTGGATGAGTGCCCACTCTTCAAATTATTTCATAAGCTGGTAGATTCAGATATCAGCAGCCACGTTTCTGTCCGTGTTGCAGTGCATGGCACCCGCTCTTCGTTTGAGTTTAGTGTGCCATTTGCGCGCACTGATATCTTTTTTTATTCTCCGCTGTTGCGATTACTGAGGCAACATAATGATCTACAGTTTGGTCCTCTACCGCCGACATTATATGCTTATAAAACTTTTCTTAAACATAATGTTTTGCTTACTAATAGTTCAATGAAGTCTTTTTTCCTTTTCTTTTTACTAATGTTCGAAGAAGAACATTAGTATTAAAATCACTTTGGCCAAAAATTCATATTTCTCTCTCTCTCTCTCTCTCTCTATATATATATATATATATATATATATATATATATATATATATATATATATATATATATATATATATATATATATATATATATATATATATATATATATATCATCAAAAAATTTCAGTGAAAAAATCTCAGGAACGCGCCATCCGATTGAGCTGAAATTTTCAGGACACATTGGTGTATATGCAGAATAGTGCCAGGTCTCACAAAAAGTTAATAATCTTTAACCCTTTGGCGCCGGCGGCCATTTTAGTGAATGTTTTAAAATTCCTATTGTTCCGTACACAAATAATTTTTGCAAAAATAAAGTTGACGACATAAATTTCGAACAACTTTTACATGTGAATCGGATAATGTTTTGGAATTTATTAACCCCATGTGTGCGCTGGCTGCCTAAAAAGAGAACGGGAAAGTTTGAAAATTTTTAAATTGCGATAACTTTTGACAAAGCTATTCTATGATTGCGAATGATTTTCAGGACATGTTTGTTTTATCTAGTTGTAGATTAGTGTACATTTTAATGAGCGTGCTGGCAACCCTGTAGCTAGGGCAGGCACTGAAAGTGAAAACCTCCAAATCATCGTCTCTCTTGAAAAAATGTCGTTTCTTAAAATAAAGCCCCTCATATGTAAATTTTGTGCTTTGTTTACATAAATAAAAAAAAAAATTTGATTTGGTATAACGGGCACGCCTGGTAACCCTTGCCAAATTTACCTATATTTTTAGCATCAAAAACTTCTGTTCTCGGAAACTCACGATCCGAAAAACAGAATTTATTGAAATTCGCAGAATGTATTGGTCTTAAATAGGACCAGGTCTGATAGAAGTGATTTTGAAATGCGGGTGATTTTGTGCCAGTGGTGCCATCTTGAAAAATCACTAAAAAAGATAACTGCTTTTAGCCCTATAAATTCTGATTGAATCGTTCGATTTTGACGAAATTCACACCGTAGCTGCACCTTACTTCAAACCACGTTTGGTAGAAATTTCTTGAAAAATTCGGTTGGAGCTGCCAGCTATGATAATTTTGGTGTCTTAAATTTGAAAAAATGAAAATTTGGAAGTGAAAACATTCAAACCATCGAATATCTCAAAAATGTCCGTTTCTACAATAAAACCAATCTGTATACAAATCTTATGCTTAATCTACACAGTCAAAGTAAAACTTTGGAAATTTCATGTCGGACAAGAACGGTAACCCTTTCTCAGTTAACCTATATTTTTAGCTTCAAAAACTTCTGTTCACGGGAATTCACGAATCAATAATCAGATACCATTGAAATTTACAGAATGCATTGGACTTAAGTAGGGCCAGGTCTGATAGAAGCGATTTTGAATTGTAGGCAACTCTGTTCCAGTGGTGCCATCTTGAAAAATTACAAAGAAAAAAAAAATGCTTTTTGCCCTATGAAATGTGAATAAGTTACCAGATTTTCATGAAATTGACACAGTAGCTGCACCCTACTCTAAACTCTGTTTGATAGAAATTTGGTTGAAAAATTCGATTGGTGCTTTCAGCTATGGTAATTTTTGTGTCTTTGGTTTTGAAAATTCGCTCAGGAAAATAAAACTTTTTGCCCTATAATTTCCAGTGCAGTCATGAAATCAATACGAATTTCATACAATTACTGGAACCTATTATAAACATTATTCAAGCCAAATTTGGTTGAAAAGCCACGATAGGGTTGCCAGCTATTGTTGGTTTTGTGTTTGTTTACAATATCTTTATTAAGCGGTTTTATCGTAGAATTTTCAATTGGTTATGATTTTGTAGTGACAATAAACATCAAATATTAAGCTTTCGATTATTTGAAAAAACTCGCTGCAGGTAACCCTAAATTTCTTTATACTCCTATAACTTCAAATGTTATATAACGACGTGAAGCAGATATTATATATTCTTGGCTTTGATACTGGCGAAAGGTTGCCAGCACGAGTCGGTTGTGCTACTTTTGTGTCAATAAATGCTTACAGTTAGTATTCATACCGGAAACATTTACAATGAAAATAAATAACCGATGTTTCAATTCCCAAAGTTCTGCAAATTTTTCGGATCGCAGCCCCAAACTCCAACTTCAGTTACAGTGCTGCAGGCACTGAGCATTTTCTTCATTGATGTTATATGAGATGCTGCTTTCAAAATTTTGTGAAATAAGCAACTGATAACGAATATAATTAACCCGTGTTTTGCTCTCATAAACGTTGAAATTCATGCCAGTGGTAATATCTGAAACCTTCTACCATATGAGTTATAATGCATTCTTGAGACCAAAGTAAAACGTGGCATTTGAAACAATTTGGCCGTAATAAGCAGCGCATGTGGTGGAATATGCACTCAAAACCTGCACGATTCTTCTACTGTTCTTCGAACATTAGTGTTTCTAGCGGTTCAGGTGCGCTAGAGTTTTTTTTTTCTCTATTTTTCTTATTTTGAATTTGTACTTTTTCACTTTGATTTTGTTTATTATTGTTTTTTATTTTGTATCATTATCATTTCATTATTATTTTGTTCATTTTTTCATTCTTTCGTTAGTGAATTATTTGTATTTTATATTTTGTATATTCAGTAATTGGATTTTATCTGTTGAATAGTAGTAATAGTAAATAAATAAATCACAAGATCTAGGCTGGCAATTTACTGGTCCAAAAAGTGAAATCAGGTTCTCACCAAAATGATTTCTCAATAAGTTTATTGTTTCTCTCGCTGTATGCGAAGGAGCACCGGCTTGTTGAAACCAAAGTTCACCGATATCACGGGCTTCAATTTCAGGTAGCAAAAAATCCGTTATCATGGTGCGATAGTGGTCGTCATTGACAGCTACGTTCTGACCGGACTCATTTTGAAAGAAATTTGGACCGATGATTTCACCGGCCATAAACCACACCACACTGTGCATTTCTGTAGCTGTAGTGGTAGCTGTTGAAGCTGTTCAGGTTGCTCATCAGCCCAAATAGGCAACTGTGCTTATTGACGTATCCATTGAACCAAAATTGTGCCGAATCACTGAACAAAATTTGGCGATAAAACTGCGGATTTTCATTGCGCTGATTTGCGGTCAACATTTAAATAAGATAGTCTTTAAAACGTTAATGTCATAGATTGTTGCTTTGACTCACAATAAAATTTTTACTATAAAATTTAACTTGATGCCCTTTATTTGAGATTAAAAACCAAACCTAATAATGAATCGCCCTATACATTTGAAGACAAGCTGAGTGTTTATTGTGATGGCATCAAAATTGAAAGCTCGATCGTTCACAATTTCAGTAGTTTTAGGGAGTTGAGAAAACTCACGAATTGTTTCATGCTCACTGAAAACTACTGGCATTTAGAATCAGTAGTTATTATTCAGTCAGCTGAATTGAGACAATTTTTCACAATTGTTTGATGAAATCATTGAAATGAAAAATGATTCGAGTTTGGTGCTTATTTTTAAAGAAAAACAAAAGATGAAGGTGTACGCGGAGATTTGGCAATTGGTACCAGCAAATTATAAAACCGTGAATATCTGCACCCAACTGCTTTGGACGTTGGTCCCATCGGCTTTTTTGTGTGATTCATTACATTCGCGAAAAATATTTCAAAAAATCGGCTTACTGATTCCAACTTAGACGATATCTTAAGAATTCCGTGTATATATTTTCAGCTTGATCTAGCTAAAAGTATGAAAACTTTGTCAAAATTTTTAATAAATGCAATTTGCTCTTGCTTATTTGTCTTTGTTAGTAGAAACTTTTTTCAGCTATCACTAGACTGCAGCCTACGTAGTTTAAAACACATTCCTTACTAATGCTGATATAAAAACGGATGAATATTGCTTGTCTAGATCATTCTGCTTACATGTTAGCCATTAATGAACATTAACTATTTAAAAATCTAAGAAATTTTGATTAATTGGTGTTCATTTTTATCATATTCATTTTTATTTCCACTTATTGATATCACTGTGTCTTCATTTAAATTTTGTCATTATCCTAAAATTTAATGTAACCATAATATTTGAATTCTTATTTAAGATATTCGTTTTGTTTTTGAGATGATGTTTTTTTGAAAGTTGTAATTGTGATTGATTTGGGTCTGAGCAGCAGTCACTCAATAGTTTTTTTTATTTGGTTTGCTCGTATGTTTTTAATGGTTCTTACACTTGTTGAATTTTATTATTTTATTCTAGAAATTAGATATAGCTTTATAGCTGAATCGTGTATTAAAAAAGAAGAAATGTTTAATAAAGCGTAAGCTTAGTTTTCATTAAATAATGATTCTGACCTACACACACGCACACTCACACACACACAATCCTCCACGAAATCTTTATTCCCCAGCCAACAATTTAGTGAGCGTTCACTAAAAACGATAGTTTCTCGACAATCAACAGACATATCCCTCATACGAAACCGAGCCTGTTCGTAAAACGATACGCTGCGATAATTTTGTTGAGGATGACTGACGCAATAAATAATGCAAGCCATGTGTATGTGCCCTATGGCCTACGCAGCTCAGTAGCAGATTTTACATAGATTTTTTCCCTAGTTTGCTTGTCGCGGTATCCCAAATAAAATTTCAGTTTAATTCGACTGTGCTGTGAAGTCGTCTGTGCTGAACAGTGTTCTTATATAACGATGTTTTATGTTCGTCTTTAGCAGCCTATTGCTTTATTCTTCCAGTCTTTTAAATTTACTCTACTATGAGTAAATAATTTAACTCATTTTCAATTCGTAAAAGCTAATATATTTGAAATCGTTAAAACTATCGCTAATAATCCATAAAAGTATCACTTTTAACGAGTATGTAGGTGATATATATTCGCTAAAACCACATTTTTTTTAACTAACTTACGAATCGTTAAAAATGATTCTTCTCGGATGGCCATTTAGTGACCAATGAATCCTTTTGCGATTCATTTGCGAGCTAATTAACGACAAAAACATTCGTTAAATATGACTTTTTTATGGATTAATTACGATGCATTTGGTTTGCTATCTGTGCATTGTTTGAGAGTGGCGACATCAGCGTGCCATAGCACTAACTAATTCGGGGAAATTTAGCATGGTACTTCGGAAAAATTAGGGGAAAGCTTAATTTTGGTGCCAACCTTGGTATTGGCATGTTGAACAAAATGTCAAAAATCCTCATCGATCCGAGTGCTGCGTTACTTTTTATACGGGGTCAAAGGTCACCAAAAGTGACCTTTCCTAAATATCTCAGTATCACGAATTTGTAGCTTAGAAAAAATCCTGCAAAAAAACTGTAACTTTTTCTTGTAAACATAACCGTTTTCGAGATATATTGATCTAAACATTTGCTACTAGCACCATCCTCTTTCTCAACGGCATGTTGATATTATCCGATTTGGATTACGACTTGGAATGTTTGTGAGCTGGCTTTTCTATATTTAAGAGGCCCATAAAAAAAACATGTTCACACAGACTCTAGGGTAGGTGAAAAAGTGTGCTCCGAAAAGTTATTCCCCCCTTCCCCTTTGCCATAAAATGGTATCCCTGAGCATCCATCCCAAATCTTCGAAAATGAGCTCGCTGCCTACTCTTTGCCCACTGTTAAACAAGATAGGATCACTTTTTATCCAGTTAATTGCCTATTCTTGACATCGCAGGGTCAGTCCTACATCCTCACCCTATCCACACCCTACCCTCCCTCGCAAACGAACCACCCCGAAATAACTGGTTTCTTAGTTTTTTTCCATACCGTCTTATCCCATGAACTATCAGACCAAGGTCACGTAATTTCAGGTGCAAATTGGTTTCGAGACGTGTCATGTCTCTTTGGCGCTATGCGATCATCACAGGATTGGTAAAAAAACTGATTATTCGGGGATAGTCTGCAGGGGTTTGAGCTCCTATAATGTCAAGAATGAGCGTTTACAGAATTATGCCATGATATCATCTTGCTTTTTCATACTCTTAGGGTCATGATATGCTACAAAACCTATTTTCACCTGCAATGTTGTTGTCTTGTCCTGCTCCTTAGTGGAAAATCCCATACATGATGCAGCAATACAGTTTATTTCCGAGAAGAGAGTAGCGAGCAGATGTCCCTACAAGTTTTATAGCAAAGGGGGCAGGGAGTGGTGGGAACTTTTCGGAGCACACTTTTTTACTTACCCTGGAGTCTGGTAGATAAGTTTGTTTACATGTTTTTTTTATGCGTCTCTTAAACATAGAAAAACCAACTCACAAACATTCCAAGTTGTAATCGAAATCGGATAATATCAACATGCCATTGAGAAAGAGGATGCTGTTACTAACAAATGTTTTTATCAATATATCTCAAAAATGGTTATAGTTACAAGAAAAAAAATTGTGTTAAAAAAAGAAAGAAAAAGTGACAGGATCTTTTTTATTCTAAGCTACAAATTCGACACACATTGTTTTTCTGAAGGAGTGACCGTTACTGATATCTTTAGAAAAAGTCACTTTTGGTGAACTTTGATCCCGAATAAAAAGTAACGCAGCACTCGGATCGATGAGGATTTTTGACATTTTGTTCAACACGCCAGTACCAAGGTTGGCACCAAAATTCAGCTTTCCCCTAATTTTTCTGAAGTTTCGCTTTTTTTATGTCGGATTTCACTGGCCTAAACGTGATCATCTGTCCAATACCAACCCACGCTAGATTAGGCTGGTGTGCAAGAAAAGCCAAACGGGTTAAATTTCTGGATGATCTTTTTTGAATCAAATATGCTGCACTGACGATGACCCAGCAGAGTTGGTCGGTAGCAACAGTTCATGGTTGCATTTGTCCGCCTCGTGTTCGTCTCGTGTTTGTCTCTCCCTACTGCCGCAGCTCAACAATCGCCGCCAAATGTTTATTTCTTAAGTTTTGACGTTAGGATTCAAAAACACATTTTCTTAATCATCCTATTTTTCATAGACAAATCCAATATGTCTGAGTAGTAATTAAAAAAAAATTATTTCAAGACAGTAAACAATCAATCTAAAGATTTGATTTAGCTTTTATTCCAAGCGGACACCGGCAACTGATTATGCAACGTAAAAGTAAAAAAATACTCTCTCAGAGTTAACTTGGATTTCACTTCCTTATTAGCTTTATGCCCTGCAATTCTTCTCACAACCTTTCAAGTTCACCTGGCGAATCGACCCTATTTTGTACTTCTCAAGTTCTCTCCCACTTGCATCCAAGCTGCAAGTCCTTTCACCAACGTTTCCGTGTAAAGCGTTCCCGTGAACGAATACAGCACTGAGATATGTAACATATCTACTAAGTTCTCTCATGAAATGAAAAAAATTCTTATTTTATTTCCTGTCGCACAGATGGTGAATGCTAGTGGCAAGCAGTTAAAATTATCGTAACATACATTATGTCAGCAAAAGTTCACGCTCTCTTCCGTTCTTTTTGCATCCTTCTTCTTGGATTCACCACGGTATTATCATGTGAATGAGAACACATGCACATTTTGTGCCATTTTGACGATACTATATGAGAACAATTTAAAAATGCAAAAATATCCAGACTATTTTTGACATCTGCGGATGACCAAGTGCACGCTAGCTACTTTTCATTTCACAGGAAATATCTCGACCGTACAGTTAAAGCGAATAGCCATGGTAGTCGTTCGTTGAACGGACGGACCATCAGGATGACCACCGAGATGTGGGTGAAGCATTTGGATGCTTTTCACATTTCATAATCTGAAACCGAGAGCATCCGCAAACGGACCACAGTTCGCTGTAATGTGATGTAGAGTAATTCTCGTTTTGCCCACGAGGGACTTGCAACTCGTCGTAATGCGGCACGGTATGCTGATTTGTGCGGTCCAAAATGGGTTGGCTGCATATAACTGTATCATCAGATGTGCAAAAGAGGAGTACACAGGATCGGGTACTGGGAATGTGGAGCAAGTACTGAACGCGCTATGCATTCAAGAAGAGTCAAGCGTACGTTCCATTGTATGCTGCAAAATATAGATTATATCCTTGTGCCTGGACTCAGCTAGTCCAGTCACTTTTATTTATCAAAACGATTCTAGTACTCGTTTCGATTGCGAGTGGCTGAACGTGTGGGAAATTCTTCTCTCGGCCGTTTCACCAGTGTGAAGAATGATGCTGTTTCGGGACTACTAATGCCACCTGTGCCCGCGTGTTACCATGCGAATCACTTTGTCAATGCGAACGTGTGTAGGTGCCATAAAATATGAACATTTTCACAACAATGGTTTCCCTATTAGTATTTGGCGAGAACTCATTTCATTATGTTCATTTTGTATTCGAGCTATGTGCCGAGGCATTAATTATAAATGATTCCATTGAATGCTAATGAGCAGCAACGTGTCTATAAGGACACTACAGGGACTTGATTCTTTGCCAGAGCAAATAATAGACGATGGAGAGTTGGCAGTAGGTGCAATGGTTTAATGGTTATTGTTGGTGGTATGGTGTGAAATGAGATTTAATTTCAAGGCAAATTTTTACTGTTGAATTAAATTATTAGGGATTTTAAAGTTGGTAATGTGAGGATTGAGTTTAATTTAATTTGATTTTGGTAAGGTCAGAATTGAGTTGGGAGAAATAAGGTTGGATCTAGTGATTATAAAATAAAAAATTGTATAAAAAAAATGCACAATAAACATTTTTTCATGTCCGATTCTGTAAATAAACTATCTCGAATTATTATAGAGATAGTTTCAATGTAAAATTTTTTAGCGCCCATTGTGGGATAACCTTTGACGTACTTAAGAAGCTCGTAAAATATGCATGTGAGATCTATTGAAAAAAAGTTAATTTGTTTAAAATACGACTAGTTGTGCTAGTAAAGCGCTGCCAGAACGGGGTATATTCGTTCCTTTCTATCAAAAGATGCTAGAATCAGATTTTCACACGCTAAGTGTCCTATAGAGATCGTAAAATATTTTTATCTGTTTATGTTTCGATTCAGTCACCAGATCATAGTGAAATTTAATGTACAGGTTGGTTTTGAGGTGGAGCTGATTTAGAAATGAAAATTAAGTCTTATGCGTTCTGAGAAATGCTAGCGTAGGATTTTCAAACAGTGCCGAAAATAAGTGATGCAAAATGATGAAATTATCATTAATTCGCAGCTTAGATGCTAAATTAGGAGCTTTTCAATCATATAACTTGATAATTGATATTTGATAGCATGGATTGATATGTTGGATCTTATTTTCCAATATAGTTCCCAGGAAAACATTATTTCTAGACTTTAATCGGCTGCCCCCTAAACTTTTATCAAAAAAGTTAGTCGAGAAAAAGTAATGCAAAAGCTGCTACTTAGTGCAAGTACATCATTAGAACGTGCATTTGCGGATCTGAAATAATAAACTCATGTCAAATTGGTGATTTGTTGCTAATCAAAAGGTTTTGTTTACGAACAGAATTAATAACTGGAGTGTTGATAAGGTTTCGCATGAATTTTATTTTGGTATTAGTTTTCAGGCCTTAAACATGCGAAAACAAAAGATTTTTAAATGAAAAAAAATTTTGAGGCAATATATTCAGCTCGTATTGTATAAAAAGATCACGTTTATCATTAAATGATCAATTTCAAACGTTTGAAGGGTGATAAAATGGCCTGTAACAATAAAAGTTCGGAAAATAGAAAATTATCTGATCGTCAAATCAAACTGGCTCAACGTTATAGCCGAGAATTTAAACAAAAAGTTAAAAAGGATCCAATTTCATCTCTAACAAATCTTTCCGTAACACTAAAACCTGTGACAGAAGATTTTAGAACCCCTATGGAGCAATATTATTTAAGAAAATAGGGATACAAAGCTTTGTTCTACTATAGAAATTTTTGGTCAGTGATTCTAATCATGAAATAAGGTTGAGTTTTTCCAAAGAGAATTTAAGTACGAGTTTAGAATTTCGGATAGGTATTTAAGTATCAGAGGAAAGCAAATTCAATATTGTTTCACATGATGGACGCACGTGGGTACGTAGAAAACCATGTACGGAACCGGACAACGAAATAAAGATATCACAAATTATTTAAAAATTTATTTTGATGTGGAGAAGCATGAGTGCTAGTGGTGTGTGCAAATTTACTATTGTTTGAGGTTTAAGTCTTTGTTTGACATCCAGATCCAGTCATCTTTCGAAAATTTTGAACAGGAAGGAAGTCAGGCTAATTGGTCTGTAGTCCTAATCATTCAGATACGAATGGCGGACTTTACCCGCCTTGGATATAAATACAACTTTAGCGGTCCTCTAGGCTGCAAGTATGTGATTTAGCGCTAGGCAACCTTTGTAAATTTGTGTTTGTCAGGAAACGGCAACCTGTCTTTTGAAACATTACCGGCAGAATTCCATCCGGACCAGGGGACTTAAAGAGCTTGAAAGTATTAATTGCCCAGACTAGCCTCTGCTTGGTGCCAATTTCACAAATGCCATCGCTGCTCTGCATGTCTGCTCACCAGTGAAAGGAGGAGTCATCTAAACAGCCCGAGAAGCGAGTATCTACGAGGATCTTCAGCGTTTCTGAGCTGTTGCTTATCCACTCCCCTACCGGCCTACATACCAGGCTAGGTGCAATAGGGCGTTTAACCAACAGACTTCTGAGTCAAGCTGAGATGGTTTCAACTCTGCTGCATAGCTCTTTCCAGAAGCTCCATGTAGCTTTCCTTATTTCAGATTTATAGAGCCTAAGGACGTCCAAAGAAAAAGATCTTATTTTTTTCGAATGGGCTCCTCTTTACCACGTCATACACTGAAAAAACACATGGCGCCAGATGTCATAATTCTGGCGCCATGTACATAGTCGATTTGGGGATTGTGATAAAATATAGCGCCACACGCCATAGTACATGGCAAAAAGTACATAGGAGCAGACGCTATGCTTATAGCCCTCCACGCCATGTACTATAGGCCTCCACGCCATGTATTATAGTCCTCCACGCCATGTACTATAGTCCTCCACGCCATGCACCTCATGCAAACTAAAGCACCACAATAAAGGTCTAATAAAAAATTTAACTCTTAAAATATTTGTACGCATGCTTAACACCAGACATGTATACCTCCATATCATTTTTTTAATTTTCTTTTTTTTTTAATTTTTTTTTCTTTTTCATAGTGCTTCCCAGACAACTAGTTTGTTTTGATAAGGGACCGCACAAAGTTTTACGTGCCAACGTCACGTAGTATTCCCAAGCGGGTTCCCATCTAAGTAATAACTGCGACCAACACTGCTTAACTTCGGTGTCTGACGAGAATCGGTTATTCCACTGTGGTATAGCCGTATATTCAAATATACTTCAAATAACGAACAATATCTAAATTCGCTCACCTATAAAGGAAGCCATATTACATGGCTCATGGTACTGTGTAATATGGCATGTGGGGCCATAATTTCTGCGTCATGTAATTATGTCGCTGGGAGCCATACTGCATGGCTCAAGGTACAATGTACATAGCGTGTGGGACCATAAATGCTGCGCCATTCTACATGGGACCACGTGCTATGTAAATTCTGACTTTATGGCGCTGGAAGGCATATTGCATGGCTCAGAGTACTATGTACATGGCATATGGGACCATAAATAATTGCGCTATGTTACATGGCTCTGGGCGCCATGTGGAGTTTTTTCAGTGTACATCGTTTTTTTCTTCTTTTGTACTGTTCTAATAAATTTCAATCAAGATTTGATCGCATCCTTAAAGGAATCTAAATTAGTGCTTACAAGCAAATTTATTTTGTTCCCTAGCGATTTTTTTGCAACACCACTTTTGGTGAAAAATATAACTTGATTCAACTCTTTGATTGGTGATGAAATTTTATTCTGCGTAGGTGACCTTCTACCAATAGTTAAGTTATTCCCACCATTCTCCGCCGTGAAGAGCTCATGATGTAATAAATGCTCGTTTGATGATGGATGATATGAGCTGTCGTTAGCGTATTCTTGGTAGGTAGGCTGAATGGCATCCGATCGACAGAAGCCTATAGGAAGACGCATATAGGCACAAAATAAACCCGTTATGATGTGACAGTACTAGTCATTAAAGTCATGAATCTATTTGTTTCTTTTGATGAACCGCACTATCCCCTTAAGATTGACTGATGGTAGCTGGGTCAAATTTGAGAGAAAAGGTGTAGCAAGTGCTACCACTCTCATTACCAAATCCTTTAATTGCCACTTGAGATGGAGGACGAACATCATTTTCCTTCAGTTACAGCTCCAATAAAAATCTTAGAACCCTGCGCCAAACTGTTGCATTTTATAAGAACGTCAGCACAACACAGAGCAATACGAGTTAAGTGCAATGTGCGTCCATGGAATCTGCTGTTGTTGCACAGGATGATTCATCGACCAAAGACCTCCTTCTGTCCTTAAAATATCATAGCATGAAAGTGATCGTCCAGACAAAAACTTGATCCTTATTCCCAAAAAAATGATCCAGCTTCTCATTCTGTGTGACCATTTTTGATTTGAATTTTGTTTTTGGCACAAGTTTGAACTGTTAAAGTTGGAGCTCTTGAGTCTGTGTCAGACCTGATTGGCACTGGTACAAGGGCTTGAAACAAAAATATTTTTATTTACTTGCAGCCGTTGAAATCTAAAATACTTACCAGTATCATTTTACAAGCTCGTACAAGCTCATGTAGTCTAGTAAGTAGAGCACAGAGCATTCTTGTGTGGGGTCCCTGGTTCGAATTCAGGTTCGGAACCACGCACCGAACATTGAGTTCACTTGGGTTTGAATAAGTATCTGAGCTAAATCAGGGGTAAAGTGAGCCGTCGGATTAATGACTTCTCACTCTTATACATTGATTTTAAATGTGTAAACGAAGTTCTCTACGAGCTTCAACCCCTAGACCTTGCCAAAGGTTTTTGGTAGGATTACCTAACTTTACAATTTGCCCAAACTTGAACGAATCCATATTATCAAACAAAACAATAGCTGTGTTTAATGAGCTGCTCTAGGTTGAGCTAGGTTGAGATATCTCAACAAAATGTGTTTAATGAGCAATGCGGCTGCTCTAACTTGCCCGAAGTTACTCTGATTTGTGTTTCATGAGTCTGTTCTAAGTTAAACTAGAGCAATTCAGAGCACGATTTTTACTCTACTTTTTTTGGTAGAGCAAGTTCGGGCAAGCAACCAGCTGTTTTCCAACTGTCACGGAACCGACATTCAACAAAAAATTGTTACTAAAGTGCAATTTTTTGTTAGTGAATTGACAGGTTGATCTTCTGACAAGTAATGAATTTTGAGAATTGCTTCTCAATTGCTCTCACTTGCTCGACTTTTTTCTGCCTCTCAATTGCTCTGGTTTGCTCGACTTTTTTTGACAGCCGTGCTACCACAGCTTGCCTTGAGATGCTCTACTTTTTTTTCGTGCTCATTAAACACAGCTATTGTTGAATACAGGAATAGCTATTGATAGACGGTATTTAAATTTGTATTGCTTTCATTGTGATTCCCACCATTCTTCCTTCAATTCTGTCACCAATATTGGGTCGCTTAAAGGTTTCATAATTTTGTTCAGAAAAATGCATCAAATCAAACACCTTGTGCATATGTAACACATGAACATATATTATTTTGTAAACTAAAATGTCACGAGCAATTCAAGGAGCTCATTAAAATTCATAACTTTTCTAGCCTTTTACCACTTTCCCAAGAAAAAATAATTATTACTCAGCAAGGATAATTATCATTCCTTCATAACATGAGGCCGCAATTTTTTCACAAATTTTCCGAATAATTACAATATTACCGAAAACGAAATTGTTAACGTCCTTCGAGCAATTAAAATTAAAATTCTATCCAGCCCCTCCGAAACAACATTACCTTTCATACTAACAAGCAATCTCCTTCCTGCTCTCCTCGTCTCGTACTAGCACTTGGTTCACCCAAAACATTCAAATAGCTCGTTACGATGGTTTTTCGTTTCATGTTGTTTTCGTTGTTCTGCGGTCGGCTATATGATGTAGCTGTTGCTGTTTGCTGCAAAATGGGTTCACAATATCGCATTCGAACCATTAAACTCAGCGCAAATTAATTCCAAGTTACTGAATAATTTTACAATAGTACGCATAATGCCATGCAATTACTCCGTTTATAATGGGCGCTATTAGAATCGCGGCGGCTTTTCAAAAAAACATGCAACACAGGCAGTCAGCCATCAAAACGAAATACAAGTCAATTGACAGGGCTGGTTAGTGCCAGGATCGTGCAAGCGAAAGGGGTTTGATTGTTTGGCTGACTGGCTGCCAGCAAGCTGTCTAATTGAGGATGAGAGGGCTGGTGACGTTGTGGCATATGATAGTGATGGTCGGTGGCAGACAGTGTGTGGGTGTGGTGAAGTGTATTAAAACAGCATCCAAACATTTAGTTGAAATAATTTTTCTAATTACTAGAGAACGGGTTGTTAGGGATGTGTTTAACTCAATTTTATGTGCTTCGGAACGTTGAGCGCGTTGTTCTTTGGCGGGAATGGCTGAGGAGACCATTATGCTATTTGTTGTTGAAACTGAAATTAGCGGTAATCCGAGCAGCATATAAAATTGAACAATGCGATTAGAGATAATTAGAATGAGAAGGGATTGTTTAGTTTGAAACTGGGGTGTCCTTGAATGCCGTAGAATAGTTCCTCCGTTCTTCAGCAAAACATATTTGACTTGAAATTAGTTTTCTAATTTTGGAAGCATAATAAGACAATGTGACATGGGGAAGGGAAAGAGTGAGACACGTCAATATCCGACATGCAGGATAAGCGTGACGTATTACAAGTACTATATTCAACGCATTTACACTTATTCCAAGTGTTTCTACCAATTTTGTTTTTCGATCGTGCTGTCAAAAGAGTTTTTTGCACAATTTGTGTTAGTGGAATTTTTATAGCCAAACAGAAATTATTTTGTAAAAATATTGTATGTGAAGTCGAACATGACGATATGTGAGAGCAATCAAGACATTCGCCAAGAAAACGCACTTGATAAGCGCAACATTGGTGTCAGAAGTGTGGTTTTCATGAAAGTGACTAAAGCAAAAAAGGACTTGAAGAAAAACAGTGAAGTAAAGGTCATAGATAACGAGATGTCAGTGATGAAAAATTGTGAGATAAAAATAAAAAACAGTGAATATCTGAGTTAAAATTGAACGACAGAAAATAGAAAAAACTATAGTTGTAAATTTCCTGGGCGAAGAAGAGAAGTAATTGGTAGAAATTGGCATATATATATATATATATATATATATATATATATATATATATATATATATATATATATATATATATATATATATATATATATATATATATATATATATATATTGTGACAT
The DNA here is from genome assembly GCA_963978885.1 of Nemotelus pantherinus. NCBI lineage: Eukaryota > Metazoa > Arthropoda > Insecta > Diptera > Stratiomyidae > Nemotelus > Nemotelus pantherinus. The sequence goes on along the minus strand of OZ022266.1, from coordinate 66,594,388 downwards.
AAACGTTGCATATCGTTTGTTTTATACAATAAGAAAACACTCCGCGCTTCAAATTTGAAATACATTTATTTTTACTTGCAGACTTATAGAACACTTCGAAATTCTAATAATTTCTAATTAACGAAATCAAATTAACAGATTCAACTTAGCGAGCACGGCCGGTTCAAAATTCAAGACAAATGGTTCTTTCTTAACAACATGTGTTGGCTTTAGTTGAACTAGGTTGAGAATTGATCACTTTGAAATGAAATACAACATTAATATCTACTTTTTCTACAATAATCTACGTTTCATGTGTCTAGTTTGATTTGGCAATCCCTTTGACAGTTCGTTATTGTTTGTTGCCATTTTAGTGCAATCGTGAGCACCTTCACCGAACGAGACGCAATGGAGCCGCCAGCAGCCGGCAGGGAAATCAACATCACACCAGAACCAGTCAGTCAGATAAGTATTTGTTTTCCACTCAGTTCTCGATACTTTGTGCCTTTGGTTGCAGGTGGACAGATGGCTCGGCCTGGCTCGGAACATCGTTAATGAGATGAGTTTGACTGAATTGAAAAAGAAGCTAGAAAAGAGTAAAGCTTCAATTCAAAGTAGTAAAGCAAAACTTATTAGCCGCTTGGCCACTGAAAGACTGGATCCTGAAACGTTTGAGTTTCTGGACATGGAGAGTGTTGCAGGAGGTAAAGACAATGAAAATGAAGACAAGGGATTTGCACTGAAGCAAATGTTGAGACTGATGCAGAAAAATATTGGAAGTAAGTTTGAGATGAGCGTATAGCAGCTACTAAGCCAAACAAGTTGCATAAATCCTACAAAGTCTGAGCCAAAAGTTTGGCGACTAAGTCAGATGCTTTGAAAAAATATATGTAGAAGGGAAAGTAAAAGTAGCTCTAGAAAAAGTTGAACAGATGAAGAAGGACTTAGAAAAGACCAAAATAATGGTAATCAGCACACCAGCCTCAATTCAAGCTGTCAGTAAAGCCACATCGGTAAAAGTAAACGCCCCAGTATTTGATGGACAAACAGCTTGAAGCATCTACAAAACAAATTCGAAACTGCGGCAAGAAGCAGCAATTGAAATGAGAGGAAATGAGCAACCGCTCTGATTCTGGTGCTATGGGTCTCGGGAGCCAAAATTACTCAAATTGTTCCAACTGAGCAGCTTTAATAATATCTCAAAAATGTTGTGTCTAAATTTCAAGTCGATCGGTTGACGAAGTTATGACTATAAAATGAAAAGTCGAACTCGTTTCCTTTATTTCTACCAATTTATTTTTCAAAAATCCGTATACTAGTATTTCGGCTATCACTTATAGCCTTCTTCAGCGATGTTTCTTCGACTGAGGAAAATAGTCCCTAATCGTCCTATTTGTAGATAAACTTTTAAGTCTCCTTAAGCGTTTTCTTTCCGTCTGGGTATTTCCCCCATCCTCGGTAGGTGGGGCGTTAATTAAATCCTCATTAGCAGCCTCATTAACTGTTTCGTTAATCCTTCTTACCTCGCTCGTGGGTGAGATGTTAATTATCGTGTTATTAAGATCTCCGGTTGCCCTTGCGGTACTTCTTCTAATCAATTTGAACAGTGGGGAATATCCGTTTCCCAAATCCCTGTTAAGGAGACACTCCCGTGGAGCCTTGAATATCTCCAAACTTTCCGCTACATCTAGCTTTCTACTATCTCCCACGTTGCTTATCAGTGAGAGGTTTTCCACCGAGATGTTGTGGTCTGCTCCAACCATATGCTCCGCTACTTTAGATTTGAACTCCTTAATGTTTTTCCTCCTTGCCGTTTCTGCTTCCCTCCGATGCTCCTTGAAGCGAGTAAGTGCACTTCGTTTCGTTTGGCCTATATATTTTAGGTCACAATCCCCGCATTGGATCGAGTATATCCCTGCTTTTTCCAATCTTTCTATTGGGTCCTTTGGTGACCCAAGTAGAGTCTTCAGCTGGTTGCTTCTGTTTTGGAATACAACCTCTACGCCCCATTTCTTTAATTTGGGCTTCAAACCCAACGAAATCCGATTATATTCTAACACGACCCTTCTCAGTGGGGGCTTGTCCTCCTTCAGGTTTGTCAAACTTTTAAGTGCCAGGTTCCTCATCCGTTTTCCAATCAGTCCTGTTATCCGTTTGGTGGGGTATCCATTGCTCTCAGCTACTTTCAAAATGTGGGATGTTTCCTTCTTTAATCCCTCGGACGATAACGGTAGGGTCAACATACGATGGATCATGTGGTTGAATGCAGCCATCTTGTGCTGGTACGCATGGTTGGAGTTGTATCTGATGACGCGATTTGTGTCTGTTGGCTTCCTGTACACTTCCAGCTCTAATTGTTTCTCCCTCCTCTTTAGCAATAGATCCAAAAACGGTAGCTGACCATTCGTCTCTATTTCAAATTCAATATTTCCATGCAAACCATTGATGATTTCCACGGTATTTTCTACTTCTTCTCTTTTTACAACCGCGCAGATGTCGTCCACATATCTCCTCCAAAATTTCGGCATGAGGCCCTTTTCTTCCAGATCCGCTTCTAGCTTAGCCATAAAAATCTCGCTAATAAACGGTGACAGTGGGTTGCCCATCGGAGCTCCTTTCAGCTGCTTGTAATACCCTTCCCTGAATGTAAAATAATTTTCTTCCATACACAATTTCGTTAGCTTGATGTACTGTTTGACCTTCGTCTTCCAAAATGCATCATTTTGTTGCTGAAGCAACCAGGTCTCTAATATAAGAATTGCTTCCTTTATAGGTATGCTCGGAAAAAGAGCTTTAACGTCGAAGGATATCAGAATTTCATCCTCTTCTAAATCTCCTATCGATTGAAGATGCTCACAAAATTCTTTGGAGTTTTTGACCGAATATGACCTAAACTTATGCTCCATGCTCTGGAATTCCTTGACCAACCATTTTGCAATCCGATGTGTTGGTGATTTTTCCGCTGAAATTATCTCCCTCATTTCTTTTCCTGGTTTATGAATTTTGGGAAGGCCCCTTATCCGTGGCAGCGCTGGATTTGAGACTTTCAAATTGTTGTTGGATAACACCTGTTTGCATTCCTTCAAAACTTTATCGACCTGCTTAATAGGTGGTTGTAGTGGATCGTTCCTCAGTTTTTTTTTGTCCTCATTCTTTCATCGTAATCCTCCTTATCGAGTATAACTACTGCGTTTCCTTTGTCTGCCTTGATATAGTATACCGGTTTACTTTTTAACTCTTTGGCCATTTCCTTTTCTTGGTGGATACGTTTTCCGCTGTGACTGTTGTTTTTCCTGATAGCATCTGTTGCTGCCAAGCGTATGCGTTCTTTCCCCTCCCCTGAAACTGGACCCTCCAATGTGTATGAGTTGATGCCTGCCTCTAAATCCACGATTAGCTGAGGTATATTCGCTTTGTTCCGAATGGCGAATTTTAACCCATTGTTTAAAAAATCAGTTTGTGCTGCCGTGAAGGTCTGTGATGATTGGTTTACCACCAACTTGCCGGTCTCCTGGGTGCTGCTTCTTTCTTGTGTACCCGGCCTCCGTTTACTCCCTTCCAGAGATTTGAACTTCTTCTCGAGGTGCTCCCTTTTCCTTTCGCCTTCAATTTCCTCCGCTCTTTTAACTTTCGTTAAAAATAAAGGAAACTCCCCTGAGTACTCTTGAGCTAATTTCAAATGCAAGCTGTATGCTTCCAGAGTTTTTTGATTTAATTTGGATCGCAGCTTTGAAATGCTCTGTGTTATGAGTCCTCTTTCCCACGTTCTGATGTTGTTGGATGCCATCGGTGATTTGATTCTGATTTGGTGACTTTTCGGAGTGACCCCGGCGTCTCTGCACCTGCTTAAAAAACCGATGTCCTTACTAAGTGCTGCAATTGATTTCCTCAGTGTAATGAATTTATTTGGCTCTGACCTTGGCTTGGTTGCCATTGTTTGAACAAATATAATCAAACAAAAAAATTGTTTGGCGAGCGTTTAGGTAGAAATTATACAATAAAATGAAAAGTCGAACTCGTTTCCTTTATTTCTACCAATTTATTTTTCAAAAATCCGTATACTAGTATTTCGGCTATCACTTATAGCCTTCTTCAGCGATGTTTCTTCGACTGAGGAAAATAGTCCCTAATCGTCCTATTTGTAGATAAACTTTTAAGTCTCCTTAAGCGTTTTCTTTCCGTCTGGGTATTTCCCCAATCCTCGGTAGGTGGGGCGTTAATTAAATCCTCATTAGCAGCCTCATTAACTGTTTCGTTAATCCTTCTTACCTGGCTCGTGGGTGAGATTGGAAAACGGATTAGGAACCTGGCACTTAAAAGTTTGACAAACCTGAAGGAGGACAAGCCCCCACTGAGAAGGGTCGTGTTAGAATATAATCGGATTTCGTTGGGTTTGAAGCCCAAATTAAAGAAATGGGGCGTAGAGGTTGTATTCCAAAACAGAAGCAACCAGCTGAAGACTCTACTTGGGTCAACAAAGGACCCAATAGAAAGATTGGAAAAAGCAGGGATATACTCGATCCAATGCGGGGATTGTGACCTAAAATATATAGGCCAAACGAAACGAAGTGCACTTACTCGCTTCAAGGAGCATCGGAGGGAAGCAGAAACGGCAAGGAGGAAAAACATTAAGGAGTTCAAATCTAAAGTAGCGGAGCATATGGTTGGAGCAGACCACAACATCTCGGTGGAAAACCTCTCACTGATAAGCAACGTGGGAGATAGTAGAAAGCTAGATGTAGCGGAAAGTTTGGAGATATTCAAGGCTCCACGGGAGTGTCTCCTTAACAGGGATTTGGGAAACGGATATTCCCCACTGTTCAAATTGATTAGAAGAAGTACCGCAAGGGCAACCGGAGATCTTAATAACACGATAATTAACATCTCACCCACGAGCGAGGTAAGAAGGATTAACGAAACAGTTAATGAGGCTGCTAATGAGGATTTAATTAACGCCCCACCTACCGAGGATGGGGGAAATACCCAGACGGAAAGAAAACGCTTAAGGAGACTTAAAAGTTAATCTACAAATAGGACGATTAGGGACTATTTTCCTCAGTCGAAGAAACATCGCTGAAGAAGGCTATAAGTGATAGCCGAAATACTAGTATACGGATTTTTGAAAAATAAATTGGTAGAAATAAAGGAAACGAGTTCGACTTTTCATTTTATTGTATAATTTCTACCTAAACGCTCGCCAAACAATTTTTTTGTTTGATTATATTTGTTCGAAGTTATGACTATTTTTATACCTGTCGGATTTTTATACCTACCTGACTCGAGCGCGCTATTGTTACCAGGCAGCTGGTTCGATTTCTATAGAATACATTAAAAGCTACCCCCATCTTTCTTTATAGAAATTTAAATTCGAGTACAAATGTGTTAGCTTTAGCCAATAATAACTTTTTATTATGTTATTTCTAACTTTAGTCAATGTAGAGTGTATAATTTAGTGTGGGGTTAAACGCTCTATCGAGCAGACGTACACGCATTTTCCGATTTTCGCATCGTTTTAGCTCTATTTTCGTTCAGTTTTGTATTAAAATAATGCTAAAATGCCAATAATGCTAAAGTTACAATATCTGATAGAGCATCAACTAGTGCAAGATTATATCGATCTAAAAAAAGTTGCACCTCCGCAAAAACCTAAAAATGAAGACATTTCGACAAAAAGCGCGTCAGCTAAAAAAATAAAAGTGACCATTAAAGATCAAGTTACGGAGGATCCTCAAAAATACTATAGGATAATAGATTTTTTATTAGTCTTTTAAACAATTGCAATGCTAGTAAAATGCATAAAATATGATGGAAAAATAAATTTTCATTCGACTAAAAAAGAAAGCCTTGGATTTAAAATCAAAGTGTCGTGCGAAAGCTGTAAATAGATTACAAATGCTCCGTCTAGTGCAAGAATAAATTCAGGTGCCTACGAAGTTAATTATTGGTTTGTTTTCGTAATGAGGATGTTAGGCTTAAGATTAGCTGGCTTTGAAAAGTTGTAGATTTTTATCAAAATCGACGTACAGTGATTATAGAGAAAAAAACTCTAGCGCACCTGAACCGCTAGAAATACTAATGTTCGAAGAACAGTAGAAGAATCGTGCAGGTTTTGAGTGCATATTCCACCACATGAGCTGCTTATGACGGCCAAACTGTTTCAAACGCCACATTCTACTTTGGTCTCAAGAATGCATTATAACTCATATGGTGGAAGGTTTCAGATATTACCACTGGCATGAATTTCAACGTTTATGAGAGCAAAACACGGTTTAATTATATTCGTTATCAGTTGCTTATTTCACAAAATTTCGAAAGCAGCATCTCATATAACATCAATGAAGAAAATGCTCAGTGCCTGTAGCACTGTAACTGAAGTTGGTGTTTGGGGCTGCGATCCGAAAAATTTGCAGAACTTTGGGAATTGAAACATCGGTTATTTATTTTCATTGTAAATGTTTCCGGTATAATTTTATTGATACAAAAGTAGCACAACCGACTCGTGCTGGCAACTTTTTGCCAGTATCAAAGCCAAGAATATATCACATCTGCTTCACGTTGTTATATAACATTCGAAGTTATAGGACTATGAAGAAATTAAGGGTTACTTGCAGCGAGTTTTTTCAAATAATCGAAAGCTTAATTATCATTACCAATTGAAAATTCTACGATTAAACCGCTTAATAAAGATATTGCAAACAAACACAAAACCAACAATAGCTGGCAACCCTATTGTGGCTTTTAAACCAAATTTGGCCTGAATAATGTTTATAATAGGTTCCATAAATTGTATGAAATTCGTATTGATTTCATGACTGCACTGGAAGTTATAGGGCAAAAAGTTATATTTTCCTGAGAAAATTTTCAAAACCAAAGACACAAAAATTACCGTAGCTGGCAGCACCAATCGAATTTTTCAACCAAATTTCCACCAAACAGAGATTAGAGTTAGGTTTAGCTACTGTGTCAATTTCATGAAAATCTGGTAAATTATTCACATTTCATAGGGCAAAAAGCAGTTTTTTTTTTCTTTGTAATTTTTCAAGATTGCACCACTGGCACAGACTTGCCCACAATTCAAAATCGCTGCTATCAAATCTGGTCTTACTTAAGTCCAATGCATTTTGTAAATTTCAATGGTATCTGATTATTGATTCGTGAGTTCCCGCGAACAGAAGTTTTTGATGCTAAAAATATAGGTTGACTGAGAAAGGGTTACCGTTCTTGTCCGACATGAAATTTCCAAAAATTTACTTTGAACGTGTAGATAAAGCATAAGATTTGTAAACAGATTGGTTTTATTGTAAGAAACGGACAGTTTTTGGAAATTCGATGGTTTAATGTTTTCACTTCCAAATTTTTATTTTTTCAAATTTAAGACACCAAAATTATCATAGCTGGCAACTCCAGCCGAATTTTTCGACCAAATTTCTACCAAACGTGGTATTAAATAAGGTTCAGCTGCTGTGTGAATTTCGTCAAAATCGAACGATTCAATCAGAATTTATAGGGCTAAAAGCAGTTATCTTTTTTAGTGATTTTTCAAGATGGCACCACTGGCACAGAATCACCCGCATTTCAAAATCACTTCTATCAGACCTGGTCCTATATAGGACCAATACATTCTGCAAATTTTAATTAATTCTGCTCATTGGATCGTGAATTTCCGTGAACAGAAGTTTTTGATGCTAAAAATATAGGTAAATTGGGCAAGGGTTACCAGGCGTGCCCGTTATACCATATAAAATTTTTTTTTTGTTTATGTAAACAAAGCACAAGATTTACATATGAGTGGCTTTTTTTAAAAAAAGCGGCAGTTTCTCAAGAGAGACGATGATTTGAAGGTTTTCACTTTCGGTGCCTGCCCTAGCTACAGGGTTGCCAGCACGCTCATCAAAAGCTACGAAAATCTACAACTAAATAATACCAATATGTCCTAAAAATTTCGTAATGATTGAATAACTCGGTCAAAAGTTATCGCAATTTAAAAATTTTCAAGTTTTCCCGTTCTGTTTTTAGGCACCCAGCGCACACATGGGGCTAAAAAATTCCAAAACATTATCCGATTCACATGTAAAACACGTTCAAAATTTATTGCGTCAACTTTATTTTTGCAAAATCTATTTGTGTACGAAATAATAGGTATATTAAAAAAATCACTAAAATGGCCGCCGGCGCCAAAGGGTTAAAGATTATTAACTTTTTGTGAGACCTGGCACTATTCTGCATATACACCAATGTGTCCTGAACATTTCACCTCAATCGGATGGCGCGTTCCTGAGATTTTTTCACTGAAATTTTTTGATGATATATATATATATATATAGAAATATGAATTTTTGGCCAAAGTGATTTTAATACTAATGTTCTTCTTCGAACATTAGTAAAAAGTGTGCTCGAATGTAAGGGAAGTAGCGGATAAATTTTTTTTTATCTGCTATAAAAGAAGAAAAAGCAGCAACAGCCGAAGAGAAAAATACTGAACATGAAGACAAACTCAATGTATCAGGCGACGGAACTTGGAAAAAAAAAGGTTTCTCATCTTTATTCGGCGTCACCTCGTTAATTGAATTCTTCACAGGTAAAGTTCTTGATATTTTCGTCAAAAGTTCATATTGCCACGAATGTAAAATTTGGGAGAATAAATTAAACTTTACCCAATACGAAGAGTGGCATGAAGATAATATAACTGCTGGAAAGTGTCAAGCAAACCATACTGGTGCAGCTGGAAATATGGAGGTCGAAGAGATAAAAACCATGTTTGAACGCTCGGTAAGGAATGGTGTGCGATATCACAATTGTATCGGTGACGGTGACTCCAAAGCTTACTCCGGGTTTGTGAGTTCCAAATCTTATGGCGATGATTTTTCAATAGTGAAAAAAGGAATGCGTAGGACCCGTTCAAAACAGAAAGGGCACTCGTTTGTCTCAAATAGTCAAAAAGACCGTTGTAGATACTGAAACTAAGGCTGGAAACACGATCAAAAGAAAGAGTTTGTCTGATGAAGGGAAGCTTACGGCTAAAATGATCGATAAGTTGACGGTATTCTACGATTTGGGTATTAGACGTCACTCTGGTTCCGTGGAAAATATGAAAAATTCCATCTGTGCAACGTTCTTCCACTACAGTTCGACGGACGAGAATCCACAGCATGAAAAATGCTCCAGCGGTGCGGACTCCTGGTGCGAATGGCAAAGAGCTGCAGCTGCTAATGCATTGGGTTGGTTCAAACATACGTACAGTGCTCTTCCCAATGATGTTTTGGATGCCATCAAGCCCAGCTATGAAGATCTGAGCAAAGATTCCCTCCTGGAGCGATGTGTTGGAGGCTTTACGCAGAACAACAATGAGAGTTTCAACCAACTTATTTGGAAAATCTCACCAAAGCACTTGGGTGGAACCTCTGTCATTGTTGAGATTGCAGCTTATGTGGCAGCCTGTGTCTTCAATGAAGGTGCTTTTGCTTATCTAACCTTCATGCAAGACATGGAAATCAGTAGTGGACCAAACGCTCATGAGTGGGCGGGATCAACTGACTCCATGCAGATAGGCCGAGCAGAGCAGGTAGCTGAAAAGGTAACGCTGGAGAGTTTTTTTTTAGAATTTGTTTATATTTTTAATTTTATAATAACTAATTAACCGATTTTTTCGCAAAATTGATATTTCAAAAAACCCTTCCAGCGTTACTTGTGGAAAGCAATTATCTAACGAAATACTTTTGATTTTTTGATTTCAGATAATCCGGCACCGAATTATGATGGACACTGCAATTTACCTTTTTTCCGAGATGCTCCAGAAGAATTGCTGCCATTGCCGTATTTTTTAAAAATTTTTCATGAAAATTTCAGAAAATATTCTTCAAATGCTAAACTATAATGAGCCATTGGTTTTAATAAATAGATTTTAACTGTTTCATAAAAAAATCACAAAAATGTGCCTTTTTTTATACGATAGCCCGACTCCTCCCTTAAAGCACTAGATATGCGATGCATGGATGACCACTAGAATATATGCGATGCATGGATGACCGAACATATCTTTAGGTCACAATTTCTCAACCGCATTAAGATACCAGCCAAAACTATGTAATAAATGGCTTAGCAAACTCGACAGACTAACTAGAATATTGGGGTGACACAGCCACCGATGCTTTCATCAGTGCATTGTAAAGGTAGAACTATAATGCAATTAAGTGAACTTAAGTGAGCGCTGAAACTGAACGAAAATTCACTCAATTGAAGTCGATCGGTTAATTTGCCCATAATAGAATTAAGTGAAGGTTCATGAAGCTGCCGTCAGAGTGGCGAATATGAATTTGAATTTGGAGGCATATGAAATGAACTGATGTGAGCGTTTACGCAATATATTTGAATAGATTTTTGCTGCAATTGAAATATAGTTGTCTTCATAGCCTGCTAGCTCTGTTGCAAGAAATCGTAGAAAATTGTAGCTGAGCTGAACCTCAGCACTTTGCTGTAGATTATTAGATCTACAAAGATGGGCTTGGTGCAGGCTCTTAATTTGTGCTTATATTCAAATAAGTGTACGAAAGAAATGTTTTTTGAGCAATATTGGTATGCGACCGGAATATATTTAATCAACAAGGTCTTTACTGCTGAAGTTTAATATTCAATAGTGGACAGCTGAAGCATGGTGTGTGGTTATTTGTTGAATGAAAAAAGCTGTGAGACGGCATTTTAAGTAGTTTATGTACTTGTATTTTTAAAAGTAAGTAATTTAAAGATACAAGTAAATAAACTACTATATAATTTATTATTTCGTATGTTGTTCAACGCGTTTTCTCTTTGAAATTAAGTTTGAAACTCATTATTCCTACCTCCTGTAAAAATATCATTTAAGTGATCGACGAAAAAATATTTTAGATACCTGTTATTCTTTTTACAATGTCACGCAGAATCATATTCGAGACATCTAATTACTACTTCCTATATAGTAAACTGTTAATGAGCCGTTTAACAATAAAAGGTATGTTCGCGTACTACGATTAATTGCAATTAATTGCAATAAAGCCGTTTTTGCACTCCGTTTTACTGAAAACGGAAAATTTCCCCTTTTTCAGTAGGGTCTGAGCTACTTAAAAACACTGAAAACTGTCAAATGGTTTTTGGCCTATAATATTATGAAGGACGAATATTTTTGTGACGATAATTTATCACCGCTTAGGATGACTTTATTATCATTATTGTTCTCCTGGAAATCGACAACTGACACTTTTGTTTGTCAATTTTCAGGAAATGCAATGTGAGCGTTTTTGTACTTTTCATAAATGTCCCCCACCACATGATTCAAGAAAATTCAGTAAAATTCAGTGACTGAAAGTACGCGAACAGACCTAAAATATTCAAATATTTCACATACCTATTATTGCGTCTACAATACCGCATACGAACGATCATTACTTCTACCTCCTGCAAAAATACCAAACGATCCACGAAAACATATTCAAATATTTTACGTGCCTTCTATTGGTTTTAGTCGTTACGCAAACCTCTTGTCAAATTTACTTAATTGATGTACGGTCCCAGTCGTACGCCACTTAAGTGGCCCGAATTGAACGAAACTTAACGAAACGGCAGATAAGTACATTATGGGTATGCCGCTTGATTTCTATGCAACCGTACTGTCACTTAAGCTACTTAAAGCTCACTTAATTGCATTATAGTTCTACCTTAAGATCGAAAAATTCTACATGCAATTTTACTAGTGGGAAAATGGATCGTGACGAATGTCAGATAGATGACTTAACCTTGAGGCTGCCAAAAATATCACTCGTAACATAGCTAGACTGCAAATAACTTTGAAAGAGTGCAGATCTGAGTGCGTTGACAAAAACAGAGAGTTGCTGATAAATACTGGACCCAGATGTTGGAACTGCGGCTAGCGAGACAAATAAAGGCTGAGATAGCAGTTTTGAGCTCAGTTGTCACCAGTGCTGCTGAGCCACTTACTCTATTTTTGATAATTTGCCACCATAACTCATATGTTTGATACATATTATGCATTATTAACTGTAATGTGTTTGATTCAAATACAATTTAATTTCATTGATTTTCTAAATCTTAAGCTACGCATTAATAGATAAAATTATACATTCTATGCATCGGCATAAAAAATTGTCGCTAAGAACACCAAAACAGATCAGTGTTTTTCATGCTAAGGCTGCAAAAGAAAATTTGGATTCATCCATTGCCAAACTGGGCACTGTATTCGGTGAAACCACCTTTAAACCCCAGGGAATTTGGAACATGATCGAGACTGGCTGTCCATAAATGCCAACAAAACCAATAAAACTGATCGGGAAAAAAGTTAAAAAAGAGTTGGGCAAAAAATATCAGCCGAAAGCTTGGAGACTCTTGGCTAGGTTTTGTTTGCTTGGCTATAATCATTAGGCGCGTTTTTTTGCTCCTCTATCCAGCGGAGAGTAGAATGAGAGTAGAGTAGACGCATTGAAAACAACAACAACACTCCTACACCAGTGAATTCACTGGTGTAGGAGTGTTGTTGTTTTCAATGCGTCTACTCTACTCTCATTCTACTCTCCGCTGGATAGAGGAGCAAAAAAACGCGCCTATTGTTGTGTACGGTTGCTGACAAAACGTATAGGAGATACAAGTACGGAATAAAATACAGTCTGTCTTGGAACGCCAACTCAGTTGGGCGATGATACAGACGAGTTAAATCAAACAAGCCTAGTTTTATTTATTAATTCGATGCCACTAGTGTTTGTAATCTTGCTACGCGGTGACCAATTTTGCCACGCAAGATTTACAAACATAGTGACCCATACGATAAAACTCATTTATAATATTACATGGTGATCTTGCCAGGATCAATACTCGCTTGGCGAATTTAACCGCCGCTTAGCAAGATTATAATAGAAAAGTAGCCTTTGGAATAATTAAAGCTAATGCGTTTGATTCTGGATTAGTCTGTACCGGTGAACCAAACCACTCGGCGACCATACAGACAAATCCAGAACCAAACGCATTAGTTTTGATTATTCCAAAGGTCACTTCTGTATTATGATCTTGCTAAGTGGCGGCTAAATTCGCCAAGCAAATATTGTACACAAAGTGACCAGCACAGTACTACATTTTATAACACCACATCATAAAAGCGACAGGACAGTATATTCCACTATTCTACATTTTCCTATGAAAGAATATATAAAAGTTTTTTTATGGATAATTCTACTTCCAGTACCGGTAGAATTACCACAGAGTTCATTTGGATGACGTCAAATGAATTCATGAAGTTTCAATAAACACAACAACGCAAGAAAAATAAACACCGATTATATTGGTTTTGGATAGCCACAAATCTCAATTAAGTGCGATCAACAGTATGGGAGTCTGAAACGGCCAGCACAATATCAATACCGAGCACTTCTGGGGCAAAAACAATGCAAGGTTTTTTGAGTGACATTTATACATTTTACAAAAAGCCTAGCAAACTAGAGCCTGATGGAAGGGTTTTCTTTCATATTCTTTTTTCTTCCTTTTCTTTATTATTTTTCATTTATTCGTGCATAAAGAGTGCACATCTGAGTGCATTGACAAAAACAGGGAGTTGCTGATAAATACTGGACCCAGTTATTGGAACTGCGACTAACTAGGACAATCACAACAGGATTGCTGAAAGCAAAGGGTTGGAGAGCAGCTGGAAAGAGACAAAGAACAATGCCAAATCCTGAGCCAGCTGGCAGAGGTTCTCTATACTTGGGTAGTTTAAGAGAAAGACTGAGTAAAGGCTGAGATAGAAATTTTGAGCCCAGTCGTCGCCAGGGCTGCTGAGCTACTTACTCTATTTTTGATATTTTGCTTATATGTTTTATACATATTTTGCATTATTAACTGCAATGTGTTTGATGCAAACACATTGCAAAGTCAATAATCGCTGCCACCCATCGACAACAGCAACATCTCTTCTAAGCGGACAATACGCACAATAATTAATTAATTTTTATTTAAAATATTACAAACTCAAAAACCAGCCCATATACCGATCGATTCAGCACAATGTACCATATATATACGAGATTCAAATATGGGATAAAGTACAGTCTGTCTTGGAACGCCAGCTCAGTTCGGTGACTATACAGAAGGGTCAAATTAAACAAGCTTAGTTTTGTTTATCAATTCGATGGCACTAGTGTTTGTAATCTTGCTACGCGGCGACTACTTTGGCCACGCAAGATTTACAAACATAGTAACCCATACGATAAAACTCATTTATAATATCACATGGCGATCCTTCCAGGATCAATACTCGCTTAGCAAATTTTACCGCCGCTTAGCAAGATCATAATAGAAAAGTGACCTTTGGAATAATCAAAACTAATGAGTTTGATTCTGGATTAGTCTGTACCGGTGAGCCAAACCACTCGGTGACTGTACAAACAAATCCAGACTCAAACGCATTAGTTTTGATTATTCCAAAGGTCACTTTTCTATTATGATCTTGCTAAGCGGCGGTTAAATTCGCCAAGCGAATATTGTATACAAAGTGACCAGCACAGTACAATATTTTATAACACCCCATCATAAAAGTGACTGGACAGTATATTCCACTGTTCTACATTTCCCTATGAAAGAATATATAAAAGTTCTTTATGGGTAACTCTACTTCCAGTACCCGTAGCATTGCCACAGAGTTCATTTGGATGATGTCACATGAATTCATGGAGTTTCATTAAACACAACAGCGCAAGAAAAATAAACACTGATTATATTGGTTTTGGATAACCACAAATCTCATTTAAGTGCGATCAACAATATGGGAGTCTGAAACGGCCAGCACAATATCAATACCGAGCACATTTGGGGCAAAAACAATCCAAGGTTTTTTGAGCGACATTTATACATTTTACAAAAAGCCTACCAAACTAGAGCCTGATGGAAGGGTTTTCTTTTATATTCTTTTTTCTTCCTTTTCTTTATTATTTTTCATACTTTATACTTCTTATATATTTATTATTTTACAAGCAATAAAAAAGTCTTTTTTAGTAAGTTTCATGAATAGATTATCAAAAAGCGCCATTTTGCTTATTTTCAGGCTTCAACTGGACACAAGGTTAACTATTAAACTAATGATTTATTTATAGGAATGATTTGAGATGAACAAGTAAAATGTTGTGATGAGATGAAAAGCACGGCTTGTAGGACGAAGTCAAAAAAATATGGCGAAAATAGATTTAAAAGAATTTTTTTTCAGTTAATCCAATACAAATATCGATAAGTTTGTGCTACTTCCATTACAAAAGAAAATAAATTTATCGTCATAAAAAGTTGTTTTGTGTGTTCAATTTTTCTCTCCGCTAAATACCCTTGACCCCCTATATGAGCGGTCAAAATGCATTAAACAGACCGAAAACGCGATTCATTTTTAATTTTTGTTTTTAAAATCATCCACATTTTTAATTTTAAGTTTAATAAAGATTACTTATCACAAAATGACATCTTAAGCGCTTTACATTCTTGTCTCACACTACCGAACAATTTTTGAAAAGTCATAAAAGTTGCCTTTCTTCAGGTTGGTAAGAATATCTTACAAATATTTGTGTTTCAACAAGACAATAAAATAAGCTACCAATAAAATGATCAAAGAAATATTGATTTTTGAGCAAGTTATAGCCTAACAACAAAAACCGTCTCACAACACCCCACTTTATCATGCTGAAAAAATTGAAAAATTGTGAGGAAAATCATTCCAATCATTGATATCCAAACAAAAAATGGATTAACTTAGAAACAATGATATCATTCATATATAAGATGAAATACTGGCAAATGTCTGATGATAATAATTACTCTTTTCGTAACCATAGATATTGGTAATCAATTTGAGCTTGCTCTTGTTGAAAATGGATTTCTTCAGTAATTCGAAGAAGGACAAATTTTCGATTATTCTTAAAAGATGGAATTTCATAGTAACGTATATGAATGTGTTCAAGCTTCCATAAGAATAAAGTTAAAATGTAAATTTTGCAGTATGAGTTCCAAATCAGCTCAAATTTAAAATAAACAATTTTTTGCGCCCAGCGTGGGATTCAAGGTTTGATGCGAAACTTCAATCGTAACGGCTAGTTTAACACCGGAACTTGAATAAAGAGAGACACAAAAGAATCAAACGTTTAACTTTAGATAAAATTTAAAGTTTACTTTAAAATGTTTTAAACATTTAATTCAAACGAAGTATTCATTGTCGTGATGTTTTTTTGTATGGAAATGGAAATTGAACGCATTTTTATCTCGTATTTGTAACGCAAATACCAAATACTTGTAGAATGTTTGAAAATGTATTCTTTTTTTTTACATTTTTTTTTATTTTATTATTATAATTATACAAGTTCAAATTCAAGTGATACAGTCTAGTGTCTTTAAAAACTACATTTATCAAAATCTAGCTCATGGTGTATTTAATTTTTAACAATTTGTAGAGTAATTTCACAAAGAAAACATTCAAAGAATACAAAAACTTTGTATATGAATAAACTTAAATCTACTACTTAAATCTACTTAATACTATTGTTCCTAGAGCCTAAATTTGCATTAAGCAGGAGTGGTAGAAAATGTATTCAAATATAAATGAATCTTGCTTGAAGCTATTTTGTGAATTTTAAAACGATCGTTTCTATTTGACCAAATGCTTCTAGTAATTTAAAATAAACTGCGCAACCACCCACCAAAATGGATGAAAAAAACAATGCATATGGCGTGTTAATTTACAACACGAACCATCACAGCTGCGCCCTTCCATCGATTTAAATAGAAGTGAAAAAAAAGTGAAAAAAATTATGCAATTTTCTATTTCATCCCATTTTTCGCGTGGACGGAGCATGAAATTATGTTATTACGAAAAACACGCAAAAATAGTGGCTGGTTGTGGCAATACGCCTCTGATGTAAACTATATAAAAAATAGGACGATTAATATATTCCAAAAGCCAGGAAAAAAATAGTAGCTCGTATATCTTAAAATATTTCAACAAAAGATTGTCCCTAAACTTGCAGCAACCAATATTGCCACTCGCATCCATTCCACGTAACATAGTAACAGAGCTTGATATTGCTCGCAGCAGAATAGTGGCAGTAGCAGCAAACAGTAGCTGCCATCGAACAGCAGGGCTATCACACTGAAAATTGTATTTGCATATAAATGACTAGAGTTGCGCAACTTGAGAAATGAGATTACCCTATTTGTGGCCGGTCTCGAATCGTTTGAGGTTGACATTATTTCCATAAGAAAGTGAACTATGTGAGAGCCTGAAGCAATGTGATAGACCAACTAAATCCCGGCAAATCAGCAACCACCCGGAGGTTCTTCAGTGTTGTAAAAGGACCTCGTCATTCAAGTATATGCTAGACGGAGGCGAAATCTCAAGTGAAAAATGTATTTTTCGTACTCTGTACTGCTGCTGTGCTTTTGAAATGAATATATGCAGAATTTCGTACGAACGAAAATCCTATATAATTTTACGGAAATAAACTGATTCTAGCGGAAATGATTTAAAGGTTCTAATGTAGTCACATGTTAATGCAATTATTTTACAAGAGCATCGGAGATGATGCTACCAGCTGCCCAAGAGGAATATTAAATTGTGAAATTGTAATGAGTAGGTGTGCTGTTGAAAGCACTGGCCGAGAAATGCAAGAGCTGAGGAATTATAATGAGAAAATTCAAGTATGCATAGAAAAGTTGACATCATTTTTCGAGTGGACAAAGAACTCCTGGTTGGAGTTTCGAGACGTAGTATTAAAAATTGTTGAATAAGAAATTACCTGATTTTTGGGTTCCACGTTTTATGCACTTTATTTTCTAAAGACAAATTGCACATAAATTTACCAACTGCACCATACACTTTGAAATACATTATTTATGTAGATGTCATTTATCATAGCTAATAAGTGCTATTTTCGACAATAAATCAATTTTTTGCAAACGTTTTTGTGGCAGATCATTGAAAAATGTAAATACTGCTCAGAGAAAAGTCGAAACGCTAGCTTAATAGTTGAACATGATTTTCAATCTACCGTTGGATAAATGGCATTATTATAGTCACCACAATAAATTGAAGAAATTCCAGTTTGTGATACAATATTTTTTTTATAGGATGCGCAGATCTTCTAAATTAGCTATTAGCTTGCTTGATTGATTCAGAGCCTTATTTAACTCAAAAACTGAAGAACATCAATAGCCTCATCAAAAATAAAATTTATTTGGATGAAAATTCATTTTTAGAGCATCTGCTTACATTCCGGAAAAATATTCAAGATTTTCCAACATTCTCAAACAATCCACTTACCATTAATACCCTTCGAAAATCAGCATTTCTCACATTATTCCTTCCATTATCACTCACAACTCATACAATTTCATCTATCAGTGAAATAACGGAAGAAATACATTAAGCATATCTATTTGAATTCATTCCTTACAATTTAGAATTCTGGACTTGCTTTCGTACCCATGTAACTGGCAAGTGCATTTTCCTTTCCTTTCCATGACTACTGACTACTTTCTCCCTCTGTTCAAAACATCGTCAGACAGCCACGATGAAATCAGCATTAAATTTAACTGCCATAAACTTCTTGACTGCAATTTGATTATAAACTTTATATCAATTCCGACACATACACAGTACTGTTCGGGGGCAATCCATTATTCACTCGAGAAAATCGTAAAATCATCATTTCTCAATTTCGCGCCCCTGCCAGCATGCACTGCGATAAAGATAATGGCGGATTTGGAGTTTTGTGCATATGTAGATGATAGATGTTGAAAAATAGATGTGGTAAGGTTCAAAATATATTGTGCTTATAGTTGTATGGTAGCTGGTGATGATGCAGTAGTTTGGTCTGCAAGTACTTCATTTACTCACACTGGGCGACAGGATTTAAACGTTAAGTTGTGAATAGCAATCATGTAGCAAATGCTGTTTTTACTAATGTTCGAAGAAGAACATTAGTATTAAAATCACTTTGACCAAAAATTCATATTTCTATATATATATATATATATATATATATATATATATATATATATATATATATATATATATATATATATATATATATATATATATATATATATATATATATATATATATATATATATCATCAAAAAATTTCAGTGAAAAAATCTCAGGAACGCGCCATCCGATTGAGCTGAAATTTTCAGGACACATTGATGCATATGCAGAATAGTGCCAGGTCTCACAAAAAGCTAATAATATTTATCCCTTTGGCGCCGGCGGCCATTTTAGTGATTTTTTTAATATACCTATTATTCCGTACACAAATATTTTTTGCAAAAATAAAGTTGACGACATAAATTTCGAACAAGTTTTACATTTGAATCGGATAACGTTTTGGAATTTTTTAACCCCATGTGTGCGCTGGGTGCCTAAAAAAGAACGGGAAAATTTGATAATTTTTAGATTGCGATAACTTTTGACAAAGCTATTTAATCATTACGAAATTTTCAGGACATGTTTGTTTTATTTAGTTGTAGATAAATGTACGTTTTAATGAGCGTGCTGGCAACCCTGTAGCTAGGGCAGGCACTGAAAGTGAAAACCTCCAAATCATCGTCTCTCTTGAAAAAATGTCGTTTCTTAAAAAAAAGCCACTCATATGTAAATTTTGTGCTTTGTATACATAAACAAAAAAAAAATTTGATATGGTATAACGGGCACGCCTGGTAACCCTTGCCCAAGTTACCTATATTTTTAGCATCAAAAACTTCTGTTCACGGAAACTCACGATCCAATAAGCAGAATTAATTGAAATTTGCAGAATGTATTGATCTTAAATAGGACCAGGTCTGATAGAAGTGATTTTGAAATGCGGGTGATTCTGTGCCAGTGGTGCCATCTTGAAAAATCACTAAAAAAGATAACTGCTTTTAGCCCTATAAGTTCTGATTGAATCGTTCGATTTTGACGAAATTCACACCGTAGCTGCACCTTACTTTAAACCACGTTGTAGCTGAACCTTACTCTAAACTCTGTTTGATAGAAATTTGGTTGAAAAATTCGGTTGGAGCTGCCAGCCATGATAATTTTGGTGTCTTAAATTTGAAAAAATAAAAATTTGGAAGTGAAAACATTCAGACCATCGAATATCCTAAAAAATGTCCGTTTCTACAATAAAACCAATCTGTATACAAATCTTATGCTTAATCTACACAATCAAAGTAAAACTTTGGAAATTTCATGTCGAACAAGAACGGTAACCCTTTCTCAGTCAACCTATATTTTTAGCTTCAAAAACTTCTGTTCACGGGAACTCACGAATCAATAATCAGATAGAATTGAAATTTACAGAATGCATTGGACTTAAGTAGGGCCAGGTCTGATAGAAGCGATTTTGAATTGTGGGCAACTCTGTTCCAGTGGTGCCATCTCAGCTTTGGTAATTTTTGTGTCTTTGGTTTTGAAAATTCGCTCAGGAAAATAAAACTTTTTGCCCTATAACTTCCAGTGCAGTCATGAAATCAATACGAATTTCATACAATTACTGGAACCTATTATAAACATTATTCAAGCAAAATTTGGTTGAAAAGCTATGATAGGGTTGCCGGCTATTGTTGGTTTTGTGTTTGTTTGCAATATCTTTATTAAACGGCTTTATCGTAGAATTTTCAATTGGTTATGATATTGTAGTGACAATAAACAGCAAATATTAAGCTTTCGATTATTTGAAAAAACTCGCTGCAGGTAACCCTAAATTTCTTTATACTCCTATAACTTCAAATGTAATATAACAACGTGAAGCAGATGTTATATATTCTTGGCTTTGATACTGGCGAAAGGTTGCCAGCACGAGTCGGTTGTGCTACTTTTGTATCAATAAATGCTTACAGTTAGTATTCATACCGGAAACATTTACAATGAAAATAAATAACCGATGTTTCAATTCCCAAAGTTCTGCCAATTTTTCGGATCGCAGCCCCAAACACCAACTTCAGTTATAGTGCTGCAGGCACTGAGCATTTTCTTAATTGATATTATATGAGATGCTGCTTTCAGAATTTTGTGATATAAGCAACTGATAACGAATATAATTAACCCGTGTTTTGCTCTCATAAACGTTGAAATTCATGCCAGTGGTAATATCTGAAACCTTCTACCATATGAGTTATAATGCATTCTTGCGACAAAAGTAAAACGTGGCATTTGAAACAATTTGGCCGTAATAAGCAGCGCATGTGGTGGAATATGCACTCAAAACCTGCACGATTCTTCTACTGTTCTTCGAACATTAGTGTTTCTAGCGGTTCAGGTACGCTAGAGTTTTTTTTTCGTTTGACGCTTAGTGTATGATGAAGTATTTGATTCAATTTTGTATAAGAATTTTCTTCCAAGTAAACAAGATAAATATTGTCATTATTAAGGTCAAAACTTATTATTAATATTTCACTTCGCAAAAACGTAATCAAGCAGTGGCCAAACTATTTTGCAATTGCTTTTAGTATATTTTAAGAGTCTTTGTTGTAGATTTCTCCAACTATATCATTTCTGTTCCACTTTGCTGTGCTCTGCACAATAAAAAGGTAAAAATTTTGAAAGTTGAGCCAAGACGTAAAAAGTGTTTAACCATTACCATAGTATATAAAATGAAATGAAAATTAAATTTATGCACAATACTTTAACCGCAATGAAAAACCTACTGAGAAAAAAAATAATAAGAATTGAAAAAGCATATTCACATTGAAAAAATTAAATTCGAAGTTCAATATATATCGTAAGTATAAAATCATGACTGGTGAGCTCGACAGTCAGAAAGAATTCCCGGAAGAATTATTGTAGATTGTCTTGGGTAGGCCCATCAAGAAAAAGGCCACTTTTGGGCGCACAAATGAATTATTTCCATTAAATCATGTGACATGTTTAGAGCAAGGCAGAAACTGTTTAAAACCGAGAGAAAGACAGCTTAATCGAAACTTTAAGACTTGAGACGTAACAAAAACGATCCCAAAAAACTGTTAAAAGTATATAGACAATATTTTGGAAAAGCTGAAAGTAACACGAAATGTCCTCAACAAACAGAAGTTTTTCAGCTCCGATTTAATAAAGCGGAACAACCTTGTACAGTAACCAATAAGCCCGAAATAAAGCAGAGTTCCAAAGAAACGAAAGAGAAAGCAATTGTTTATCTCATCTTTGACCCCAACATTTTCGTTCTCGAATGTGACTAGTGAAGATTTGATAAAAAAGACGAAACTCAACTATAGAATACTTCAATGGCCTTAGGCACCGATCTAGCTAGATCTTAAGAAAGAAAAGCGTTAGGTGAGTTTCGAACTCTCAACAAAGCATATTTTCACTAATGTTTTTCTAATATATCAAATGAAATATGTTATTCAAAAAGCTTAACCTATCAAAGATAGGTGAAGCTTTGACAAGTACTTCGTGAAAGTTTTGCAAATTATTCAATATAGATGCCGATGCCTTTGACCTTCAAATATGTCCTTTTTGAGGTAGATTTGAACAAGTTGATATAAATTTTAATGTGAGCTGACGCCTCCATCACATTTTTTTGTGGTTGAAATTTCAAAAATTTTCAATTCGCATAATGTATAAAATGATCGATATACTATACAATTCATTAAGTCTAAGTGCAAATGCACTTGATTTCTGCACATTTGACAATGTATTCTAGTTTTGCCTCAACCACTCCACTGTTGATAAGTCTCAGCTTTTGTCGATTGCACGTTAGGGGGAGAGCGGGGTGTATGCTGATTTAAAAAAAAAACAACCTATAGCCATTAAGCCACAGCATTTTCTTCATCCAATAAGTGCTTAGCCTAATATTAGCAAAAGAAAGAATTTACCAATTTTTTAATACGATAAAATACATGTAGGCTTACATTTTTCAAACTCATCAGGATTTCAAAATCGAGATCAAATGCTAAACACTGTTTTCTCCTGTGCTTTCTCCATTTTAATTTATTATATAAGAGTACTTCACAAAAGTGGAAAGTATTGAAAAAACTGAAGAAAAAAGTATATAATCGCATACTGAAGAGTACCGTCCTCTGGCACATGTTTTTTGTCTTGATTTTTGAGTTTTTTCACCAAAGTGCTACTGCATGATTCATCGTTAATTCTCAGCAGTTTTATAATTAAATGATTGTTTCCATTTTTGATCTATTTCTTCTCTGAGCATCCGTTGCTAGATCAGCTTTAGTGGCTTTAAGCATTTTGCAAAGAAATGAATAAAAAACTCGATAAGAATTAACAAAGAACATTTAGAACGTTAGACACCTCGTGGTCCAAGAAGTAACAATCAACTAAAATACGAAAAACTGATTGCCAGACGAGAAAGACAGACAAATAATAGCTAAGCAGCTGCTATATATCTGCGACGCGCCTAGCTATCATGGCACGATAGACTAACTTTCCGAAGGGAATCTTTTGAAATTTTACTCGAATCGATTAAAAATTTTGAAATAATATTCTAGACATATTCTACTGTTTAATAAATTAAAAAAAAACGATTTTTCTTTGAAATTTTCAAACCCATTTACCCCTTTAAATATCACAAATTCCCAGCGGAAAATGAAGTTCAGTAGCCTAAATTTAGTACTAACAAAGCAAATACTACCCTTTGTAAGCAAAGTGAGCTAGTACGATTTTCGAGTGACTTTAAAGCTGGATTCATGTTCATCCAGTGACCAAACAAGAAATACCTGAAATAGCCAGCGATCTAGAGCAGTTAGCAGATCTTTTAACTAGCGTCATGTGATATTACAGGTAACAGAAGACAGTCTTTATGAGCTTCTTAATTCTATAAAATAGAAATCAAATCTTCAGAAGAGCTAAACACATAGGTGAACCCGGGTTGAAACTGGAAGCAAATTGACCTCCAAACTTCATTCGTTACAAAATCAAAGAGCATTGAAACGCGCAGCGTAGCAGTAGAAGTAGAAGCATGGAGAGCATGGAGCTACCTTCTTGAGATTTTTGAAGTATTGCAGGTCATGGAACAAACAAAGAATGCCATCTTTTTGCGATCTTTAAGGCATGAAATAGGATATTGTTGACGCAGTGGAAGCATTGGTCAATAGTTTCAAGCTGCAGTTCGAGAAAAACATCACATCAATTCTGACCTGTACGAAAAATACTTCATCGAGAGTGCGACCAAAAGGACCTTCGCATCTGGCTTCCTGAAAGCGGAGTTATTACGATTGATGACTCTAGAAAAGGTGAAGATCTTAGTGATCGGATTAAATAGACACAAAGCACTTGAAATAGACGGTACCAACAACCCAGCGGGAAGAATTTGAAGTGGTTTGGAAAAAAGCAGATTCGAAGTGCTTCACTCAGGTTTCTGAAATGCTTCAAAAAAGGTGCTTCTTCGGAAGCAGTCTGAAGCAAATCAAAGCTATCATATCTTCCCGGAAATTCAATGCTAACATGATATAGCAAGTTTTTCTTAGTTTTTCGCAGTATACGGCTACCACTGCTTGGAGCAGACACGTGCGTGCAAAACGTTTTATTTATATAGTGCTTATATAGTTTTGCTTATATAGCGTATAATAGTGGCAAGTGCATAGTATTTTTCCAAAAGTGGCAAGTGCATAGTATTATTTCAATAGTGGCAAGTGCAGACTATTTTAATTATACATAGAAAAAGGTAAGTTCTGTCTGCATAACAATCTTATTGATACGTTAATAATCTGAAATATAAGGTATAAAAAATGAAAGCAGGCGTAAATAAACGGCATTTCCGAAGATTGGTTGCGCGCAAGATGAGTTCTGGTTTCTGTAATGTGGCTTCAAAAGATGTTAATGCAGAACAGATTTTTCAAAAGATGAAGTGGTGAGACAAATGAAACTTTGTTAAATATACCCTCGTAAATGTAAGTGATTTTCACTAGAGATATCATGCACAAAACAATATATAGGAAGCCAGAGGCTTAGTCAATGCCTCACTACATTATTTTCAGGAGAACTAATTTTGAATATAAACTGCACTCAAAAAAATTTTGGTTGACTTTTACCCTTATAATAGTAGGAAACTAGTTTCCTACTATTAAAGATGTAAATTTACAAAAGGGCATAAAAAGAATATTTTTTTTACGACGAAATGGTGTAATTTTACCCTAAATAATGATGCAATTTTATGGCTTGGACGCAAAGGTGAATAGTAAACTAGTAAATTTACACTCTTTTTGCTTCAATTTACAAAAAGCTGTGTATTATTCAGCTGATATGACGTAACAGCAAAAAATGCACATCGAATGTGTAAAAAAATTTGTGATTTGTTATTTTAAATGAAAAAATGTACATATTTCCTATTATCAAAGTATTAATTATAGACCCACTTTTTAGAGTGTGTGATGGGCGGAATAACAGGGTTGCTATGAATAAGTACAAACTTTTCAAGGAGTTTGTCTATCATAAGTGCTGACCTTACTTTTGTTCATGGTAACCGTGTTAATAAAAACACGTTTTTTTCATTTCAGTTGCTGTAAAGCAAGATAATTTCAGCTAAGCCGGCTTTGAGGCGGAAATGAAAGCTGGTTTTCGAAAGGCCAAAAACAAATTTTGTTGCCGTACCTTCAGTTTAAAACACTCTAAAAATATTATATCCTTAGCTTTAAGACCATATGTTAAATGTTTTTTCTTTGTACACTGGACACGTTTTTACGTTTAATAAATTGTTCTTTATGCAATATGAGTATGTTTTATTTTATGTATTTATGTAAGCTTTCGTCGCTTTGACTTGGTCATACCCTTACTTGCATTTCATGTGTGTCAAAAGAAAGATGGCTTTTAAGAGCTATCTTTCTTTTGTAAATTTCTGCAATTTACTCTTTTCTGACGTGTAGAAAGAAAGGGAAGCACTGTAACGTGTGCTTGAGCAATTAAGTGCTTGCTATCTGATTTGACCAAAGTGCATTAGAAGCAATATTAATGAAACTACATGGAAGCGCTTCCTCCTGCGGACATGCTGTGTTAAAATTTATATGAAAATGAAGCAAAAACGAAGCGATTGTAAGCGATTGCATGCTTCGATGCAAGCGCTTCGAAAACCTTTTTGAAGTGCTTCTTTCCCCGCTGGGAACTTTCGCCTTATATAACGATATATTGTAGACACTAACAGGTATCATAAACACTTCTTTTTTGCATTTGAGGAGACATTCAGAAGCGGAAAAGAAGCAACTATCATAATTTCGCCTAAACCATCTTTCCTTTCTCACCTTTCCGTCACTTTGAAGGCCAAGTTACCCACTTTTCTCTATTGCCAAAGTGACACAACAAATTATACATTATCTCTTAAACAAAAAGTAAAGGAGTACAAAACTCATCTACAAGAGGAAATTTCAAGAGATGCTATTCTACTGTGATCCAATAAGCGAGAGTAGTTCAATATATCCAATCGTGGATAAACATTTACTTCTTTCTTTATTTCTTTAACATGGTTGGCTATATTTGACTTAGCCAAGGCCTATTACCAAGTCTTCCATTCAGGAATTACATTAAAATTGCGCGTATTACAATTATTCATTCAACTTATTGAACTAACTTGATCCTTTCTACGAGGCAGAGCTTTTTCAGCAAAAATACACAATCATTTTTCGTTAAAGTGAACTGTAGAGAGTGAAACTCCGAGAGGATCAACCTTATCGTCATTATTGTATAAATTTTACACATCATACATCCTAGAGATATTACTGCTCTTGCGACCACTGCTCATGCTGCCCAGCTGCTCACTGCTCTTTTCCAGAACAGATAGTTTCGGAAATAGCAGTGAGCAATGTGATTGTTCATTGTTTGTGCTGTTCAGCTTCTCACTACTTTTTTGTAGAACAGAACGGTTTGAAAAGACCAATGAGCAATGTAATTATTTTTTCCTTATGCTGTTCAACTGCTCACTGTTCCTTTGCAAAACAGAAAATTTATCCACTCATCTGCTCATTTGCTGTGTTGTGGCCTTAACATTGACATACATGCACAAAAGCCTAGACAGGCGACACAAGTTAATTATCATTTCGAGCCCAATGATCATTATCCATTGCGTGTGTCATGGTTAATCATCATTTATAACATCATCAATGAGGTTCTACGAATTATCATTTGGAAGCTAATGCTCATTTGCTCTTATCGATTGTCGCACCATCTACGGAGAAGATTATGAAAATTACTGGGGAAATTCGGGAAATTCCATTTGAAATAATGTAGTTTCTAACTGTCAAAAACGTAAACATATTATTTCGAATATATTACAATATGGCATGCAAATGTTTCATTTTTTGCACATTTCTTCGTATTCTCTTCTTCAATACCTGAACATTTTATATTTTCTTCCTTATTGTGATTAAACTTTTTTTTGTGTAAAATTTCCATAATTTTACACAAAGGCTCATTCGCAGTAAAACTTGTACTAATTTCTGATTTTTTGATGTGATTCGATAAACAATAACTGTCAAAATAATACCATTTAAATTCAAACAACCTACAGCTGTTAAACAACCTCATTCAAATAACCGTGTGTCACTCTCCAAACAAATTATCATTAGCGTTCAATGATCATTGCGCTAATGATCATTAACTTGTGTCGTCTGTCTTTAGTCTAAATCACATCTACTTGTAAGTACATAAAAGGCGCAAAAGGATATGATACTAAAGAACTAACCTTTAAATTTTTAGGGAATCGGCTATTATTCTTACAATCTTTTTTTTTGTTTTGTATTTTATTGGTATGTTATTTCTACACGTCAGTTTTTTTTAGCCCAAAAGTGTGAAAATTTCATCTACCTACAATATAAATAGAGGATGGTATATTAAATTTCACAATTTCATACAATTACAATATAAGTAGCGTGATGATATATTCGTAGAGCATTCAATCGCTTAAAGAGTTTATTGAAAATTTAGCTCCAATTACTAAAGATCGACACGCATAATTCTCTAAAATATCTCTAAAAATTTGTTTACAGATCATTTGTGCATGTAACCCTAGATTATTGGAAAATGTTCGAACTAATGTAATATACCCTACTTCTGCTCAACAAAGGGAGATACAAGATGTCTCTGAATCACTTGAGTTTGGCCACAACTCCATAAAATAATGCCAAAAGTGCAATTAGTAGTGGAAAAACATATTAGTGACACAGTGATTGGAAAGAATGATGATGCTTTGATTTGGTGGAAAAACAAGATCACAACAAATCTGTGCAAATTCGTTAAGCTAATTAGTAGCAACAAACCTATCTTGTAAAAGGATTTTTTCCAAAGCTGGCATGATAATTATAGATGATCACACGAGATTATTAAAACATCCAATTGTTTTTTCTTCAATTGTGCAAAATGATTCGTGTAATGTCCTTGATATACATGCATTGTTTTCAATTTTCAAACCAATTCAAAAATTATTCTTCTCTGAAACATAGGTTAGGCTATGTTATACTGGCTGGCACAAGCCAAACATAGGCCTATTTGGTCCATAGTGATACCAGATATGTATAGATCCAGGAAAGGAAAGTTCAGTCCAAACGGCCATTGAAGGCCCCGGACTTGTTTTGGGAACCGAAAGATGTCCTCAAGCCTCTGCTCCGCCACGTGTGAGAGATTCACTAGCCAGGGCTCACCGAAGCACCGTTGTCTGGTTTTCCTCAAAACCGGGCAGTGACAGAGCAGATGCTGGATTGTTTCTGAGATTCCCGGCTCTTGACACCTCCTACAGGTGTCTTTGGTTAGGAGTACCATTTTCATGGCATGGGCTGCTAGAAGACAGTGGAGATTAATGATGACGACCAGTCGCTTACAGTCATTCCGCTTCAATTCGAGCAGGTAATTAGTCGCAGCAAAATGTTATGACCCCCACATGATTTTGGGTACCCTGCAGGTCAGAGTTGCACGCCATCTGCGCATCGCACCTTGCATCATATAGACGTCGATTGAGTACTTGATTGTTTGTTTACTAAACTGATTAGGAAGCTTAAACCAGCTTTCATAGCTGTATCTGCAGAATATGCTGCAGCACCCACTCCAACAGCTGTTTTAGAGCCGTCAATGTAGATGCTAAGAGTTGCTGCGCCCATTTGCTGATTCCATTTTTGCCCATCTGCCACTGCCACATCCTCTCGAAGAACAGAGTGGGAAGCAAGTAGTCAGTGTTACCTGCGTACCCCTGCTCAATAATGCTGTGGCTGTTGGTTCGTGACTCGTAGTGTCCCGATTACCTAAGTTTGACAACAGTGTTGTGATATTGTGGGAATTTTCCCTTTTTATGGGAATGTTCGCCCCCTTAAACTTGAGAAAAGGGAAAAGTGCTGCTCGTAGAACAAAATCGTGGGAGAAATGGTAACACTTTCGTGAAATTTCCACCAAATATATTTGAGAAAGAATTTAAACAATCCAGACAAAATTGACATTTCTTCATGCATTCTTATATTTCAGTTAAAACCTGGGATGAAATGAATAAGAATTGCTTCTTGCTATTAGCGATTTTCAACAAAAAATTGAAGTCACGGTCCTAGAAATTGAATCAAGACTAAATACCTCATTTAATTTTTTTCCTTTAGAAGCTGATTTATTTCAATTCTTTGACAGATATTGATATTTCGAACATAATCCGCCTCCTTCTTGAGTGTCTACCATTCAAGCAGAAGCACTGACCGCAGTTTCTTGCATTGGCGCAAATTTCCAGTCTAGGCATGTTACCTGCATTGCACAAAATCTATTTGATTAGTTTAAAAATGAACGCATTATATATTGCGTTATAAATCAAATATATGTGTATAAAATATATGAAACGGCTGTTATTTTTCTTATAAGTATTGGCATATGCGCGATGTTGATAAATAAATATAAAAATGTGATGAATAGCTAACATATTGTCCGTGGGAATTCGCGAGCTGCTCTGTGGGAAAAACGAGCATTGGCGAGGGCATTTCGGCCACGGAAACCTCACACCGGGCCTCGATTGGTAATTTTTTCTGCCATTTCCGATGGCAACGACTGTCAAATTTATGGTATGCCATCTGTGCGTGGGCAATTTCATGGCATGCAATTTCATTTCGAAAATGCCTCTGAGCTGGAAGGAAGTGCGCTGTATCTGAGCGTCAAATGCTCTTAAGGAGTTATTTGAAGTGCAGAGCGATGAAATCCTGCTAATTATGAAAACTTCACGTGTAGGATAAATTACTTTTTGGATAAGCGGGTGAAATTTAAGGCGAAAACGCAACTATTATATGATTTACTGGGGTACGAAGGGGAATGCGATAAAAGTCATTTGAAAAATCCGCCAATCATCAACAGGGAGTCTTATATATTTACTCATCGTTCAAAATTGAAATTGATTCTTTTTAAATAAAATAAATATATATAATTTCACTATTCCGCATCGAAATTCGATTTTTTTCGCAATTTCCCACCATTTCATATTCTGTAGACTATTTTCATCGCTCAACGAGATCTAAAAATCCCTTTGAATTCAGAATCCCTACATTTTTTTATAAGAAATAAAGCATTCCTACGGTTCAGCGCAATTTTGAAATCAAGAACTGTCAAAATATTGCCAGGCAGATGGCCAAGCAAATGGTATACCATATTGCCTACCATTTATGGCAGACCATAAAATATGGCATACCATAGGTAGCCTCCACTAGCAATTTAAAATGTTATGCCATGGGAAATTGCTAGTGGAGGCGACCTGTCACAACACTGCTTGACAGCAGCTTTTGCGTCAGTATCCCTAAAGAAGAGATCAAGCGGAGGGAGAGGAAGCAGGACGTTCAGAGCAAACGAAGGAGTCGAGGTTAAGGCACGTGTGGTACAGAGAGCCGCCAACCGCTGAGCTCTGTTCGTCACGCTAGCAAAGGTAGTTTTATTCACAGCTGGCTACCAGACTAAGCATCCGTATGTGGAAACCTATCCGAAAGAGATCTATACTACTCTATGAAAGATAAAAATGTATGAAAAGTTTATTACGTTTTTCAATCAAAAACTCGTCAATATTAAATTTGAATTAAATCAAAGCTCAACACTACGTAAGTACAACCAAACTATCATATTTTTGAAACCTTAAAACTATTGGGTCATCTACCAATCACTAAGCAGCACATTCTTATGCTAGCAAATGCCAACGTATGAATATACAAAATAACGTATATTAAGATATCAACTGAAATTGTTTTCTACCACAAATATTCATCGTCACAGCAAACCACAATCACGTTGTGAGTATTCAATGTGGGAAGCGGCGATCACAGACAATGAGCAATCACAGTAAATGAGCAGTCACAGGCAGTACAGCGAGCAGTTATTTGTACGCACGAAACTGCGATCGCAACTGTGATTAAAATCACTGTTATTTTTAACTGTTATTCGCTGATACGTAGAACGTAAACAGGCTGCCAGTAACCAATTCTTTCAATCCTATACCCAGTCATTGAACTAGGCTTGTTTGGAGCCAATATTTTGCTCTCTTACTCCACTTCTCTAGGTTCCTCATTCTTATTGACAAAATACATAATAAATTGGCTTCTAATATAAAAACAGATACTAGGGCTGGCACTATTATTTGAACCTATGGTCTTTGGCCAGACCTCGGAAACGAACGTGCAAACATAAAATAATTACCAAAATCTCGTACGTCGACATACACAAATAATACAGATAAGTTGCAATTTTCACTTGAGGTTCACTATTTCTATCATACATTTTTGGAAGATATCGTCGATAAAAATCAGGCTGATGGTATTAATTAAATAATAGTTGAAAAGTAATTATTACATAGATCAAGATAATATTAAAATCTAAAATGTACAAGGTCATATGTTAGTAAAACATCAAAATCGGCTAAATTTTTCAAACAGTAAGTACTACTGAAATCTATGTAAAATGTTAATTCTTGCCCCAAAGAAACTCAATGGAAACGAGCAAGTTCTTATATATTGTGCTATTTTTATTCCAATCTCTATGGTTTTTATTACATTGTTTAATAAAGAAATGCGTCATTAACAACACCCTCAGCATAGCCAAAATACACAAGTTTTGGTAATATTTCTTAATTGAAAGTCACATTTACTTAAGAACTTCTCTAAATCTAACTTGGAAAAAGTTCATTTCGATTCGAACAAACTTTCTCCAAGTGTAATTATCACTAGAAAGCCATAATTCCTGAAATTCTAGCTCAGCAAAATTCCAAGACAGAACGCTAATATTCTCACTTTACACGATGGAAACGACGACAAAGGCAAATATCACTTAACAGCATTTTACAATTAAAGAAATTCGCTTGACTCGAATTTGCCATTTAATAAATCACTCGGAAGTAATTACCTCGACTTAGCTCGACTCCTTGCCTTGACTCAGCTCAAGTTCTCGACTCAACAACGACGCGACGGTCTAAGTGAAATGAGAGACAGCTATTTTCCGGACCCCTGTCAACTGACTTAAACCCGATCTGTCTCCTAAAAGCCATGAGGCCCGTATCGCGGAGATTAACTTTTTCCTAGGAAATATTTTTTTTTTGGGTTTTTAGCTAGCCCCGGCATCATCTCACCCGGTGACCTGGATCCCATCAGGATTCTGCCTGAAGTATGTGAGACTCAATCTGCACCACTTGCCTGCTCTATCACCGGCTCGAAATCCAATTCACCAGAGAAACACAAAAACTCGAAAAAGATTCCTGATTAAAAAAA
Organism: Nemotelus pantherinus; assembly: GCA_963978885.1. Lineage (NCBI taxonomy): Eukaryota > Metazoa > Arthropoda > Insecta > Diptera > Stratiomyidae > Nemotelus > Nemotelus pantherinus. Next base: position 66,561,730 of record OZ022266.1, on the reverse strand, counting down.
GGCCGGAGGCAGCCGGAACATTTCGCAATTAGTCGACAGTAATGAAATCGGGCCTTTTTACAAAATTAAATTTCATTCTGACAACAAGAACGATGCGGCACCACCACTATGACTTGAATTAGTCACAGGACGGAGTTGAATCAGCGCATTCAGTTCGACTACGCCGGGCTTGTTGTGTTCGTAGTGATAAAACACAAGACTAGGCACAAATTCCGGAACGCGAAAATATTGCAAACATGCCAGGATAAAGGTTTTTTTCTCAAGCCATCAAATCTCGCTCTTTCGATTGGATGGGTTTATTTTTCTAGCCTCCCACTTGCCGATTTCAATCTTTGGCTAAGCGTTTTCGTTCTAATATGAAGATGAAAGATAGTCGAAGAATTGGACTCCCCTAGTAAGTGCGGCATTGGCGGAATCGATGGCAGATAGTCGGGAAAATAAGGAGAAAATGTTGTTGTTTTTGAGTATTTTGTTACAATCATATAGCTTATAGTCATTGAAGTTTCAAGTGAAGGGGAAGAAAGCATGAATAGCAAAGGGTGGTGAAATGAAATCTGATGCTAAAGTCTATTGGAGTGATGGTATTAAATTCGTCGATGAAATTTTGAAATGATGCTTGGGAATGGCAGGTTCTGGCGAAAATATTGCACATGTAAACTGGGTTGGCTTTTGAAGAAGCGGAATTAAACAAATTAGATAGTAAGTATCTTAATAGTATTTATTTTTGCAGTAACTTTAATTTATCTTCAAGTTGAAGATTTTTATTAGATTACTTAGTTGCACTATAAAAACAGACGAAAAAGGTTGAAATATGTAAAAAAATCTAGTGCATCAAAGCCGCTAGAAAACTAATTTTCGAAGAAGTTATCTTTGAGGGATTTAAAAATGTGTGAAGATGTTATGCACTTCTTTGTAGTATCATATCAACCATTTCTTACTCAAAGGGACAAATATCATTTTCTGACAGCATTTCCTATGACACAAATGATGAAAATGTTCAGTGCTGGCAACATTTGTCCAACACAGCAGCAATAAATCTACCATACAAGCTCGTGCTTAATCAACCTATCCTTTGAATTTCGTTTTCATCCAAGGATATCATCGAAAGTTTCAGCGATTAAACTATGTCTGGGGTTGCCATCTGAAAAATTTCCGAAACTCGGAAAGTTTAAATATCGATTGCTTATTTTATTTCAAATGCTTTGCTTATGAATAGAAAATGGAAGCATTTGTTGGTGCAATATTTACGAAATTGTCCGGTGGTGGTAATCATATGCTTGCACCATAGTTGCCCACCCTATGAATTTCGTTTCGATTGAATAGCTGCGCTGTAAGTTATAGGAGTGAATATAATTTTAGAGTTACCACCGTCCAAACTTTTTAAATTTTTGAAACCTAAATATTAGTTGTTAATTGTCGTTGCATGATCATTCCCATTTGGAAATTTTATGACAACATCGCTCGATAAAGAAATGTCAATATATTACAAAATTCATCATAGCTGGCAACTCTTTCACGATTTTTCAACGAAATTCCCACAGAATAAGAAACGCAACAAGATTTACTTATCACATGAATTTCGTTTTGATTTCTTTACTGCATCGGAAGTTATACGGAAAAATCTTTTTTTTTCTGAGCAAATTTACAATATTTAGTAGACAAAAAATTTACAATATTTAGTAGACAAAAATTGACAACCAAAGTTCTATGAAATTTATCTTAGAGAAAGGTTTACCTACTGCGTGAATCTGGTGGCTAAATCAGAAGCTATAGGCCAAAACCCAGTTTTTTTTCAGCAATTTTTCCAAATGGCACCACTGCCACAGTATTGCCTGTATTTCAAAATCAAAATTTTCAGGAAGGTCGGTGATTTGAAGGATTTTTTTTCAGGAGCCTGCTGTAGCTACAGACATGCCTGCACAGTCTTGAAAATCCATGTGTGTTAAATTCTAGTCTACATCAATACGCTCTAAAAATTTTACGATGATCCATTGTTTTGCTTGACTTGCTTTGAAAAAAAATCCTTGCATACTTTTAGGCACTTAGCGCCTACACAAGGCTCAAAATTTAATTTTCTTTGTCATAAGCAAACCAGAAATATAATAGGCTTTCATTTCTAGTACTTTTTTTTCGAAAATTTACACTGCTCGGAAATATAGGAGTACCTGAACATTCACTAAATGCCCGCCACCGCCAAAAAATTTAAGATATCTGAATTCTAGCAAATCGTGGACCTGCCTGTTATATTCATCTATGTCCTCCGAAAATTTGAGAGATTATCTCCCTTAATCATTTTGCTGATATATATATATATATATATATATATATATATATATATATATATATATATATATAGATATATATATATATATATATATATATATATATATATTTGACGAATTTTCGGCGAAGCGAGTTTAATACAAATTTTCTTCGAAAATTACTAAAAATCAATTCAATTCATTTGAAGAAAAACCTATAACACCGAGACCCTTTCATTTCTCTACTCTAACTCATTTTTCTCTAAATTAAAATCACAAAACCTTCATTCGACCATTCAAAACCAAACCAAATCCACATCCAGCTTTCTTCAGCTAATACTATTTTGTTTCGTTGCTATTCCAGCTACTTTTCTGCTGCTGATGCTACTGTTTCTGTTCCGTGGAATTGTCTTGTCACTCTAATCGCTTTAATATCTGACACGTTGCTTGAATTTCAACAGGATCAGCATCATATCCTTCGGTTTACTGTCAGCTATTTAAGCGGATTAATTGCGTTTGCCGGTAAAATATCTCCTTGCTTGTTCGCTTGCTGGCTTGCAGTTTCAATCTTCACGGATTCAAGAGCCAGAGCTTTACGGTTGTTGTCATAACTGGCAGGATGCAAGGATATCGATGATGGGTGAGATTTGGTGGAGGAAAGGTGTATATTAGTCTTGGAGGTGATATTGCTTCTGTTGCTGGTGACGGCAGTCGTTAAATGCGAAAGGTGAGAATGGACTATAAAGCTAAGATGATGATAATGATGATCGGAAGAAATTTTCAATTAAGGATCTAGTTTTATTGATGTTTTCCGAATCGAGATCAATTTTGATAAAAATTGGAAGTTTTACAACCTGTCGTAAAGTTTATTGATTGTTAGTTTGATTTGTAGTGAGATGTATACTCGAGTGTTGATTTAAAAAAATTTATGAAGGATCTAGAAGGGTTCCAATCCATTGAGCAAGATATTATTTTGTTGGGACTCTACTATGCAATGTTATCCAAATAATAAAATAACTTCTGAACAAAAGTGCTTAGGAAGGAGACTCTGGATTGATAAAGATTTAAAGATTTTCAATGTGGTCCTTCAACAAAGCTATTGAGTACAAATCATACGAACAAGAACATTTATATACTTTATTTTTAATTTTGTAGCCTGTTTGAAGAAAGAAATGAGGAACTGAAACATGCAACTAATACATTTTAAACATTTCTTCTAATTTCTTTCTTCGAGCAAGAAGCTATGTCCTGAAAATCTAACTTACTCAAACTCTACTCAAATGATTATGCAACCTTGGAATATTTCATTCAATTATTATATATTTCATTCAACAGTGCTTGACAAAATAGACAGAGAAATGAACCGAAAATCTACGAGATCGCACTATGCATTTGGATTCTAGACAATCATACAGGGTGTACATAAAAAGTAAAAATTCTAACTTGGGGCGAAAATGAATTCAAGCTATTGCTTCGAACTACTAATATTCTTCATAGCAGGACCCTTGAACAGCGATATTTTTTTGACAATGAGTTTTCCATGCTTGGATGGCATTTTTGTAGAAGATTTATGAAATTTTCTTCAAGCAGCACGTCCATGCCGACTTCATTTACTGCGGACCCATCGAGACGTCCTGAAAGGGCTGTCTTCAACTTAAATGTAAGCAAGAAGTTTGCCGGGGTCAAGCCAGAAATGTAGAGGGATGCGAAAAAAGTGGTGATGCCGTACTGGTCCAGGCAGTTGTTGACGATGAAATTGGTGTAACTCCGAGCACTGTAATGGTGCAGCTGCCGAACTGGCGGCGATGGCTGGTTATGGCTCGACTTACTCAACTTACTCATTTGAGTCTTTTGCCTCCATGGTCATGTTGTTTTCTTGTTTTGTTCGAAGCACAAGATTTTGCTTATGGTCGTCAGCCAGCATTTTCGTGACGAGCTTTACACAGATTTTTCTCATCTGCAAAGCCTCAGTAATAATGGTGTGAACAGTGATTTTGTCGATTCCTATCTTGTCTGCAATCATTCGAATGCTTAGCCGCCGGTCTGAGTTCAAACATTAACTCACACGTTTTGTTCAATCCTGCTCGTGGATGGGCGCCTATTGCGTTTTCGGGTTTCCACACTCTCCTGACAGTCCTTGAATCATTTGTGCCAGTTCATGGTTTCATCCCCAAACACTTGGCAAACCACGACCAAAGTCTCTAGAGCCTATTTCCCAAGGTCCACACAAAACTTGAGTGCATGACACTGCTCGACTGTAAGCTACTTTTTTCGGCCGAGGGTAATTCTGGGTTCGAAGAACATTAGTACTCAAATCGATTTGGCCAAAATTTCATATATCCACACACACACACACACACATATATATATATATATATATATATATATATATATATATATATATATATATATATATATATATATATATATATATATATATATATATATATATATATATATATATATATATATATATATATATATATATATATATATATATATATATATATGTATAATCTATATATATATATACACATATATAATTAAAAAAATGAAGTGACGATTTCTCGGGAACGCATCATCCGATTGAGTGAAACTTGCAGGACACATTGGTGTATAGGCGAAATAGGTCCAAGTAACACCACATGTCAATAATCTTTAGCCCTTTGGCGCCCGCGGCCATTTTAGTGTAATATAGTGTAATATACCTGTTACTCCGCCCACAAATAATTTTTGCATCACGTTAGCAAAACGAATTTCGAACGTAATTTAAATGTGAATCGGATAACGTTTTGTAATTTTTTAACCCCATGTGTGCGCTAGGTGCCTAATAAGAGATCGGGAAAATTTGAAAATTTTTATATTGTGGTAACTTTTGACAGAGCTATCAAATTATTATAAAACCTTCAGAACATATTAACATAATTTAGCTGTAAATCTGTGTTGCTTTTAATGAACATGGCTGCAACCCTGTAGCTAAGGAAGAACGTGAAAAACTGCAGTTCATCAACTCTCCTGAAAAATTGTCGGTTTTCGGAAAAAAGCCACTCATTTATAAATCTTATGCTTTGTCCACATAGCCAAAGTAAAACATTTGAAATTTTCCAACGTGCAAAAACGGTAACTGTTCCCAAATTTACCTATATTTTTAGCATCAAAAACTTCTGTTCACGGGAGCTCACGACCTAATTATCAGATACTGTTGAAATTCACAGAGTGTCTTGATCTTAAAAAGGAGCAGGTTTGATAGAAGCTATTTTGAAATTCGGCCGATTCTGTGCCAGTGGTGCCATCTTAAAAAATCGCTAAGAAAAATAACAGCTTTTAGTCATTTACATTCTGATTCAGTCATTCAATTTTGACGAAATTCACACAGTAGCTTAACCATACTCTAAGCCAGGTTAATTGAAAAATTCGGTTGGAGCTGCCAGCTATGCTAATTTGGATGTCTAAACTTTTGAAAATCCGCTGAGGAAAATAAAGCTCTTTGCGCTATAGCTTGCAGTACAGTCACAGAATCATAACGAAATTCAAATGGTAAATTAAACTTATTGTAGGCAATATTCAATTCAAACCTAGTTGGAAAAACAATGATCTTTAGTAAGCAATTTTATCATAAAATTTTCAAATCTTAGTGATCATGTAGGGAAAACAAACACCAAATATTAAGATCTAGAAAATTTGAAAATTGTTGCGAATGGTAGCCCGAAATTTCTTGGTATTCTTATAACTTACTATGCAGTGATCGGATCGATACGAAATACGCAGATTAGGTTGATTTCAACGTGAGTCAGATGTGACATATTTTCTTCTCGAAGCATTTGGAATTTACTGTAGAAATGTGTCCGAAAAATCTTAAGCTTAACGAATTCATCAAACACTCTTTCTCTGATTCTGTTTCAGCAGTTTTTATGAGCCACTTAGTAAAGATATTACGGAAATAGATTGTAACAAAGATCTAGGTGCTGATGTTTCTCCTCCGGCTTTTTTGTATGAATGTGTCCAGACACTTACTAGCTTCCCTGCATATTATTTTTGAACAAGTCGCTCACCTCTGGAGTTTTCCCATTCTATTGGAAGTAGCCGTATGTGCTTGAGATTATACGCTTGAAATTATATGGGCATTTTTGATCAGAGATGATATGGACATTTCTACTCGCTCTTCCGAAACCGTTTATTAATTTGCTTCTAATGCTGGAGATAGACAACAATTGAATCTGATTTCGCGAAACTTTATTGAGCTCTTAAGTTTCCATTTCTTCATACCACTGGCGGGTCGAAGCTTTTAGGTTCAGTGAAGCGCAAATATGTTTGCATGCTTTTGCAGAATAATCAAGAAAATATTTCATCGCAACAAATATGTTCAAAGTAGACAGCACTATTCGCTTCACAACATTTTGATTCGGTGATAATCTTACTCAGTATGATTACTATCAATCTCATAAAAGTTTAAATAGTGCAAAATATTAAAAAAAAAAAATTGTATGCAAAGTGATGTTAGTAGTTTTTGCCACAGTCGATCTTCTATGACAAAATCGCACAACTGTCAAGGTAAAATGAGTTCAATAAAAACAACTATCTTTCTTTAACTATTCAAATTCAAAACTATACTCTATAAACACAAATAAGCAAAAAGAAGTTCAATCTACATCAAATACTAAACTCTAGAGCTAAGTAATAAATCCATTATCCAAATTAAACAGACAAAAAATATCCTGTATTGAACAATACATCCATTAGAGTAATCATACATATACAAATAACATACTAAACTCAGTCGCTCAAAGCAAACCAGTTCCAGCCTATGTAGCGTAAAAATTTTTATCAATTTTAACCATCCCACAAAAACAATTCCATTTCCAGGCTATGCGTTTTTCTCGCAAAACACAATTACACATTGCTCATACTTTGTCGGAGACAATCAATTAGTCGAGTTGATAGAGAAGTTAAGCTCGGCGTTATCTTGGTTGAAAAAGTCCGCTTCTCTTTACAACATCACAAAATCATTTCCCGTCCAAAAAAAAAAAACAATTTTAAGACAATTTTTTTTCTTTAAAACTAGATATAGTTCAATTTCTCGTCAGATATCGAAATTTTCTTCGGTTTTTACCGGTTAAAGTTTAAATAAGATGATGATTAAATTTCAGTTTCTTTCGTAATTTGAAGAAGTATCTAGCTTTTAAAGGAAAAGTGGTATTTAATTTAAAATATTTAGTTTTGAAAGCAAGAACTAATTGAATTAACAAATTGAATTAACAGTTAATAAAAAATTTATCAAACGACTTGTCAAATATTTCGTATTTTATGGGCTACTAAGCAGATGTGTACTTCATTCGTACGACCTCTCCTTGAATATGCATTTTTGTCTGGCGCCGAATCTTTCAACTCCGTAGTGACAAACTCAAATCAGTACAAAAACTATATTTACTATTCGCTTTACGAAAAATGTATAACTCTAGTTATTCTTCAATTTTATGATTTACGGTTGGGTCACTTGAATTTGCTTCAGCTTTCGGAGAACGATTGTATCTGCCTGTTTCGCATTTGACATCATTAGGGGCGTTACTGGAAATAATTACTTCAACAATGTGTGATGGCACACCCAATCAGAAACACCTGGTCCAGCCGTTTGTTTCAAGGATATTTCCATTTACCTGCATACGCAACAAATGAGCCTCTGAATAGACAAAGCATTTATTCAATGACATGTACGAAAGTTACCTGTTTGCAGCTCCTCAGTCATTCCACAACGCCTGTTTTATCGAAATCTCTTCAACTACTTAAAGTTAGACTTTTGCTAATGTACTAATTAATTTTTTGTTTTTGTTTTTCTTACTCCCCAACGTACATCCTTTGTTCATCCATATTATTTATCTATTCATTTATTTATTTTTATATGATCTTGTATACCTTGCTTGGCAATTGAATATGTTAAATTAAAATGGGCTTCCTAACTCATTATTTAATTAGCACACAAAAGTGATTGCATTGAATTGTTAAAATAGATGAAACAGACAAATTTCAACTGCAAACAAAGTATTTTGCTTAATTTCGGGGTATCATCTGTGGTGAAACCAGTTTTGAAACAAGAAATTCACTGAAGTTAACAAATTTTTTAGACTTGATTAAATTCTATTTTCTTCGCTTATCAAATTAATAAAGGATCCCATACTCAAATTTGTCAGATATCTCGGTAAAATGGGCTGTTTGTAAATTTTTAGCAACAAATAAATTACCAACATAATTTTAGCAAATATTAACCAGATAAAGATGCAGCTGATTTTCAGGAAGAAAACGACAATTGCATATATATCAAAATGGTAATAAGATTGAATCCTTTTAAAGGATCCAAAATGTGGCTGTGATATTATTTTTTTGTATCTATCGAATTATTTTCTTGTGTCATGCAACAGAGGTCTTTAAAGAAATTTTCTTCAAATTTCGGACGTACTCACTAATCTTATCATAATAAGCTATCAGAAAAATCCAATCACAAACCATATAATTCTGTCTAACTTTTAAAAATTTTTCCCACTTTTATTTTTCGACAGAGCTCGTACATTAATCAAGGTTTTCATTTAGAAGCTGACAAATTTGGATCAGATGCAAAATTAGTCTGATTTGTTATTTGTTTATGTAAAATGTAAGTATTCAATGCAACTAATATCTATGCATATGCCTATTTGTTTTGTTTGTAAGTGAACTTCTTAGCCATTCGTAACATGATCAGCTCACTTTAGATTTGAATGATTTTAAGATAAGAAGTACTATAGACGAAAATAATGATACATTACCGAAGAGTAAAAATTTCACAATACATTATAATTCATCACAGAGAAGCAGAACGAGAATAATTTTGAATGATTTTTACATGACACATGTTCTAGTATGGATTGTAGCCCACAGTGGGCGCATATATTTCGAATTAAATTTCATAACGAAATCACAAATTTTGTGCAATATTCTGTACTAATTCATTTAAATAAATGAGTCTACACTCTAATTTCTTCATTTTGGATGAACTAGATATATAAAATATGAAATATTCTTCATATATTTTCCCGTCTACCATTATCTACCATTTTAAAATCATTTCTAGGATGCGTTGGAGTTTCGCTAGAGAACCATCAAACTGACAACGTTGCTTTATACATTGAGTACAGTATTTTTAAGGTTCTCACATCCACAAGTTTGTCATTCTCGTAATATTTGTATTACTTTTGTTGTGACTGCCTGAAAAAAGCTGATTGATTGAAGATGGATGAAGAAAAATCTTTCTCCACAAGCATCTTAGGAATTTATTTCCACAAATTACCCTTTTAACCACAAGCACTGCTTAACTTTAAATCATTCAAGTTATCATCAGTGAAAGTAAATCAAAGCACAAACCACCAACCGATTAATGTTGTAAGCTATAAATAAACTTTCTCCCAAGAACGACCGCTGAAGGTCTTTCACTCTTTCTAAAAATAGTTGATGTGGAGGTGAAATCAGTAGCTGCCACTGTTCAAAAATAGCCTAAAGAACATAAAAAACGTGGTTAGTAAGTTTCAGTACTAACGACCAATGCGACATTGCTTTACGGGCATATGGACTACGTGCATACATCGAATGATCCGATTCATCTGATGGTTTTCAGAATTGACTGCAGAACGTCAGTGGCTTGAATTCTGACTGCCTTTGTACTGGCTGGGGAAGCCTTTTAGGTTCCTGTGGATGATCACACAAACTGACAGTCATTCTCTCCTAAGCTTATACACGAGTTGAATTTTAAAATAATCCACGCCCCGAGAATTTCACCTGAATTTCTTTCAACCGTTCAGTGGTTGATATTTGAACAGAGAATCGGAAGTAAGGAGGAATTTAGGGGAGATTGGTCGATTTTCGATAGCTGGAGCTCCTTTATTTGGAGTTTTGGTTGAACGGCTTTGTAACTGTTTTCGTAGTATGGTGGTAATCAACGAAAATTGGTTTGGGCGTCACTCGTGCGTGCTATCAATTGAACCTGAACCGCTGGAAAATATCTAAAGGAAAACAGAACTCTGCTGCGTCTTAGATGGCATGTGATTTTTTTGAATAAATAGAAAATGTTTTCTTGTTCTGATTCTTGTTAAAAATTAAATGTGAAAAATTTTGGTTCTGTGTCATGTTTCGGGTGTCAAAGTACTCCTAACTATTCTCTCTAGTTGCTTTTTACATATGTATTATTGCACAATCTCATCAGTCCTCAGGTTTCTACTAAACTGAATGGACCAAAGATTCCAATGTTCTGTGGCTCTCACTATTCACTTCACATATTTGCATTTTCATTTCTAGGTAATCATAGAAACTGTCCACCCACCCACAAAATATTCAACCTGACCAACAGTTTGTAATCCCGTCCTCCGAAGCTCACACAGACTCGACCATGAGCTGTTTGCGTTCAGCATTCAAATCATTTCTGGTCTCAAACCGGCATTGTCCACTCCGAGATGACTTGCTTCGCGCTCAGCAAGAAAAAAAAAGGTCGGCATAAATCAGTTCCCTAAACCGACACAAGAAGTACCGAGGAAGAGAAATAGCGTCATTCGATTTCCGGACTAACTGAGAAAAACGCAATGCTGGTGCCATTCGGAGGACTAGGAAAGAAGAGAAGCTGTTTGTTGGTCAGTCCTAAGAGCAAATATTTTATCGTCCTGTGGCATATAAATTGCGTACGTTTTCAGTTTCGATTTGATGGTGGCTAAAAGAGTGGGTCATTTTTACGAATAAGAACGACAAAAAACAGATGGGATGGAATCGAAATGAAACGGAAGCAAGGATAGGGTTGGTTCTAGTGTGGCTGAAGTCATAAGATTCGGACATGAAAACATGTTATTTAAGGAATAATTTATGTTTGGTAACGTGATCAAGGATGAGTTCTTTGTTTCGATTTTCGGTCTAGTATGCATGCTGCAATATTTGAGAATGTGAATCTTTAGGTGAGTTTCTAGTTTTGTTTTCGAACTGAATATTAAAGTCATTAATTTGGGAAAACCTTTTAAGTGTAATTACTATATTTGGCACCGTTCTTTTGAAATATTAGTTTAAGCTCCAATTAGAAATATGAAAAAAACAAATATTTTCTAATTCCTCGAACTGCATCAAAGCCAAATTGAACCTTAAATTTCTTCAATCGGCTCCACGCACCACTTCAGTCGTACAGTTTATATTAACGGGTTGCATGCTTCACTGGCAGTGAAAGTCACTGGTGCAATAAAAGCCACATTCGAAATTGGCATTTACCTCGCACGCTTCATTCATTCTCGACACGAACCTGGGCCATAACCGTAGCGTTAATAGCGTCCAAAGCCACATGCTATTCGGAGTGTATTAAACGTTGCTATCTTAGTGGAAATCTAACCGACATTTTGGCAACGTCAGCGTTCGATGTCAATCATGAAACTAAACCACCTCCGATAGCTGCGTTTCATTGCCTCTAATGAAAGTGCAAATGAACTTAGCCTGCAATCACTGAAGTTAGTAACATGTGGCTAGGATACATTTGTGGACCAATGTTTCGTGTCAAAGATGAAAAGCGAAAAATTGACTTACTTTTTGATGCCATCGAGTGTAAGCTATGATTTTTAATTGGGTTTTGTGGCCAAAGGTAAAATGTGTTCGGTGGATGTTTATATGCGAAGAGTTGCTTCTATGTAGAGTATCATGGGTATGGCATTTTCAAGGTCCTTTCTGTTTGTTTACAGAACGGATTCTTGTTTTATTTTTTATAACTTCGCAAATGCAGTAGCGAGCGTAGAAAGTGCACCACATTATTTTATTTTTAATATTTCTCGGAATACAAGGCACTGGTAAGAATTATTCCTATTTTCTACATCGCTGTTTGTGGTAGAACATGAATGATAGACTACGTATGAAATAAACGAATTATTGGTAATTCAGGCAGATTAATATAGTTTCAATTAATAATGGATTAATATATAAATTCATAAGTAGTTGTCAAAATAACACGGTTAAATGAATATAATTTTCTTCTAGTGAAAATGAAGACTTTTCTGTCTTCATTTCTTGGCTGACGTCCGACCAGACCTCGACATGTTGAAGGAAATCAATCTGCTTTCTCGCAAATACAAAACCCAGGATATGGTGGTAACGATTGACAATGTTGCTGTACGCAACCCTGACCGTCAGGCAGAGTTGCTTACAACGACTTTTCAATCCCAGCTGAATGCCGTTCCACCTGACTGTTCTGCTCTTAACAGGCAACTAGTAAAAGAGGAAGTCAATCGGTTCCTCAGTACACACAATGAGCCATTGGCCACTTTTTCATCCGTAAGTCCTTCGGATGACCCGCAAAATGCAGATGACCGGTTCCACTTTGTTAATAGTGAATACTTGGTGCAACTGTTGCGTGGTATAAAGAGTAAGTAGTTTTCTGGGCATGATATAATTTCTAATTTCATTGTTAAACATCTACCAATCTCTACGCTCAGAATTCTTTCCATTGTTTTCAACAATGCTTTGAGCATTGATTACTTTCCAGACACATCGAAAGTAACAAATATTGTTCTCACTCATAAAAAGGGCAAAACTAAAGAGGCCAGCAATTTCCGTCCAATTTCCTTGCAACCAAATTTGGGGAATCTTTTTGAGAGAATGTGGATGGAAATGATTTAAAACCACTGTGATCCCTATCTCTGAATCCCTAACAACCAGTTTGACTTTAGGCACAGCACTCAGCATGCCATATCGTAACTACATGATCAAATTATGTCTCACTTGAATGTACGAATTACTCCGACAGTAGTGTGTGCTTTAGATATCGAAAAGGCTTTCGATTCCGTTTGGCACGAAGATCTTCTGTTTAATTTGATCAAGTTTGGATTCCCAAAAGAGGTAATAAGACTCGCCTCAAGCTTTCTTACCAACAGACAATACTATGTCAGCGTTAATGGAGCAAATTCTCTCATAGAGCCTGCGACATCAGAAGTGGCACAAGGTTCTGTCACTGGACCAGTTCTTTATACCATATTCACCGCTGACCTACCTATTCCAGTTGGCCAATTCCATGTTCAAATGCTCCAATATGCCGATGACACGCTCTTATTCGCATCGAACCAAGACCCGCTCAAAGTAGCGAAGAGCCAGGAAAACTACTTGGTAAAACTAAGTCTTGATTTTGACGAATGGGTCATCAAACTAAATAGCAGTAAGACTCAAGTATGCGTATTTCGCAATTCTTTCAAGTATCGGGAATCTCAAAGTATTCGCAACAAGACCAAAAAAACTCGCTGTCTCGTTCGGAGCATTTAAGTAAAGTATTTCGGAATCGATTTGCAAGAATTTTTAAGCTTTAATCTCTTTATGTGGCAAAAAATCGGAGCTGCCAAATCTGCATTTCAAGGCATCCGACCTCTTTTCGCTTGGATGGGCATCAGACCCTCATTCGATCCATCCTGACTTATGCACCCCCATCCGGGATAAGCTGCTCAAACACGGTCATGGCCGACGCAGATATGTTCGGAAGAAGAATCCTCAGCTTCTGCACTGGTAGGTTCTACAGCCCGGTAGCTTAGAAGTGGCCGAAGAACCTTCTCCTGTATCGAAAGTCGGGATTGAAGCCACTTAGGGGAGAATGAAATTTAATATTTGGAGCAGAAATAGGAACGTGTAAACTTCAAAGTTAACTTCGTGTGAAAAGTATGGTTTGTAGTGCTGCTCGTTACGGTCCGCATGGTTTTACTTTTCCTATCCATAATATATTAATTTCGTTGGTTTTTTATTGGTGATTGAAGTTTCAATGCAATATTTTTGCCTCTGCAGCAATAAGATTTATTAGATATTTTTACTGGCTGATGATTTCCAAGTTAAATTCTGTAACTATACGCGTTCTATTATTTGGCAATATTGGTCGCCGCAGAAATATGCCACAGATTCAGAGACGTATTTTGAGAGATTTTAAACCTTTTAGCATTCTGGAAGAAAGGTTTCTGAATTTCTTCGTTTCAGTAAAAATAGACACGCAAATTTCTGGAAGAATTAAGTGTTCACAAGAAAAATGGAATAAGAAAAAAATATATTTTTAAAACTCTGTACTACATGTGATAAGAATTAATCAAAATAAATAATAATAATAATAAAAGCAGTAAAAATAAAGGTAATCAATTTGTTATCAGTTAAAATATGTGTACTTACTGCTCCTTGATTATATTCTCCATGTTTTCATTATTTTGTATATTTCAATATTAAACAACTAAATTCCTACAGAATTGTATCACGGGAATCATAGCTCGACCGTAAAAATAGCCTTGACAGCATTGTCAATTGATAGAGAAGTCAAACTCTACTCATATCTTTACATAAACACTTTCTCTCTTCCAACTCACGTGGTGAACATATCAAATTGGCAGAGGACAATAAAGTTTTATAAAGAAACGCACTAGTGGAGAATGACTTCAATACGATGTCCAATAGAGAATTGTAGGAGACATTTTCTCTTTTTGTAAACGAACCACTGATTGTTTTGCAGAGTCAAAGGTATTCTTGAACTATACGGAGCTGGAAAGCTACTGCAGAGCTGGAGGGTTATAAACTGCTGTGGGGACATTGATGTCTACATTATAGTTAATGAAGGTAAATGGAATCTTAAATTGTATATTGTGAATTCAATGGGCCTCGCTGTGAAGTGAATTGTTGAAGCAGATAAATTTTGATTGGAAAAAGATAATTGAGCAAAACGCAAATGATATATCTGCGGCTAGTCTATCAGATCAGTATTTACAAAGTCAATAGGTAAGATAGAGGGCATTAGAGGCAGGATACACATGAAATCAAATGTGCTACCAGTTTTCGTTTGACAAGGTTATTATCATTTTCAGTAATCAGCGCGGTGAAGCGATAGTTTAGTTGCAAATAATGTTCTTAAAAAGGTAGACACTAGTCTGTGGGCAACAACCAATGTTTCTCGTAAATTATTTCATACCAAAGAGCAATGGCAAGATTTGAGCCTGTAGGGCTATAAAATGTGACAAGTATCATTTAGCAAATATCGATGCGATGATGGATTTGCAGGTGATGATAAATATACTAAAATAGGCATCCACAAAATATATTTGCATGTCGAGCTACATCCATATATTCGTGATTGTTGAACTTTTAACACGCACAAAAGCCTTACATGTCAAAGAGGCTGATATTCTATGTTTCAGCAGTAAATGTATTTCAAGGCAGCATTCGAATTACAGATGCTTACGATGAAATACATTTGCGACATTTAGAAGTCGTATCAGGTGAGTTACTTGCAATGAATTCGAGGATACATAGTGAAAAATTTGAATGTAAGGGCTATCGTATTACTTATTGCGGGTATTCGATTGATTATCATGAAATCCACAAACTGAATAATAATGTTAAGGTAATTCAGGACATACATAGACCAAAAAGCAATAATATTGTATGAGAGCTTCTGGGCTTTATAAATCATTATGGTGCTTTCATTAGGCATATCAACTTAAAAACCTATCTTTTTAAAAAAGTATCAAAACGGGGCTGAGCGTCCAATTCAATGTCCTTCATAATCCCTATCAGCAACGCAGCAGGGGTATAGTCAAACTGATAAAGAAGCTTACATACATTTTTTTTTGGAGGTAAACGCTTTTTTCAATATTCATGCAAATGGTAGGGGATTCATCTTAGTAAGAGAAAATAAACCATTTTCACAAATATTTTCATCTCCTACTGGCTTCATTTTCACTTCACCTACCAGCACTATCTGCAAAATCATTAACAGATCTTTTGGAATTGTCTTTTACGAGAAATCAGAGTTTATATTCCAAAAATATTGCATGATTGGAAAGGAACTACACCCTACCCTGGTCATTTTGTCATGAGCTGAGTGAAACAACAGGTTATTGTTGGTAAAGCAAGAGCAATATGGATAAATATATAGAAGATATTGTAAAATTTTGAAAGAATTGTCGATTGGTTCGGCCAGTGGCAACTAAAGTTAAATTCACTAATTACTGTTAAGCTGCTTTGAAACGCTGCTTTCGATCTAGTGCACATTGATTTCTTCAGTCTATTTCCTGTGTAATAGTATCTTATATTGATGTTGACAGTAAGTGGCCATTGGCTCACATATTATCAAATATCATGGCCGAGACAACAATTAGCAAATTTAGACAAATATATGCTATATTTGGTTTACCCAAGGTGGTCGAATAGTAATTATAGAACCCTAATGACTAGACACTGAAAGAAAAAGTCGTGCTTGATTCAACTATTATTGATAGTACCACGGACGTTGTTTATCAATCACGAGTTATGGTACATTAAAGGAATCAACAATTTTCTTATGGTTGTTTAAACTATAGCCCGTAGCTAACGCAAAAACAACTAAGGAAAATTATTGATTTTACCAAGATTTTTCTCTCAGTACACATGAGTTTAAAGAATTCTTAAAATCAAGCGTTAAAGGTGTGTCATAGCTATAAAAAAATAAAATAGAGGCAGCACACAGCAAAAACTATGAAACTGACCATGAGCTAGAAAAAAATTTGGTGGCATTTCCAGGATCGAAACACTCAACAATTGGTAAGCCTCCAGCCCTACTTATGTTTGGTAGAAATTTAAAGTGTAGATATTGTGATGCCATTGAATAACGCAGCAGGAGACGATATACCCATGTTTATTATTTTTTAGAGAGCTTGTAGCAGGTCTTCAAAGAAATGGCTCTTTGAAAAAAGAATTCATAAAGACGGAACGGATCCAAGAAGGAAAATGCACTTGCAGACTCGGAATGGCTTAGAAGAACCAGCCGTCTTCTAGTGCGTTTTACTGAATAGTTCAAAAGATACTATAATAAATTTTGACTCTATTCATTTCCAATTTTGAATTTAATAAAATTTGAATTCCAAAAATTATCTTGCACGCTATTGTTTAGTTTGTTTTGATGTAATGAATTCGTAATCATTTTGTTATTTATAGCCAAAATAATATGAAGAAAAACTGTAGCATCTCAACAATTATACTTATATTAATTGTAACTAGATCAAGCATGACTGACCAAATTTACTATTGAGCTTCAATCGACTTCCTTTTGCTAAGGCGTTGTAGAAAACCAAATCCACAGCATAGTGCTCCAGTTATATTCTACGGATTAAACAAATGTGTTTTTATTAAAAATACAATTGGCATAGTATTGCCAGATCCCGATTTCAAAAAACTCCCACCATAGATTCAGAAAGCTCCAAAATAGTATAATTTCAACTGGAAAACCACCAAAAAAGCGTTACAAGACAAACCAATTAGGTGCATATTTAATGTAAAATTTATAATATTGATAAAACCTTCCATATTCTTCAATGGAACTTGAAGCGATTAAGAAGCAATGAGGATGCTTAGAGGCACCTCAACTGACCTGAAATCCAGTCAAAAATTTGCCAAGCGGGGTAGTAATGGTGAACCATTAAGAGGCAAATCAAAACAAAGAAGTGTTCCGTGAGCAGGGTACTTGAGAAATGGCCACGAAGGCTCCTCCTTCACGCTTCACGCTTGCCCTTTAATCCGACTCGGACAGATACTTGTATGCCGCTTTGCTAGCTTTACGCGGCTGGGGTAGGTTTTGAAACATGGGGCGAACTGACTTCCAGAAAAAGGAGGGACTTTGGCCATTTTTTCTTTCTTTTGTTTTGCTTCAGCGAAAGTCAGTAAAAGTGTAGATATTAAATGTGAAGATATTAAATGTATGTAGATATTAAATTGAATATATGATATGATATGATATATAATATATGATATATAATATATAATATATATTATATGATATGTAATATATGATATGTAGATATTAAATTGAAGTGACTTGGGAACATCTGAGGTCAATAACAACAGAAGCCTGAGGCTGTCTGCCTCTCCTTAGGCCTGCCAAATGGAAGTACATTTTCTTTTCCTTTGTTTTTTGTTAGCTCTCTTTTTCTGCAGATGCTAGCAACGTGCTTTGACACGTCTCGGCTGAATCTGGCTTGCCAGCCCATGTCTGAGAGCTACTACTGGTCCTATACGGACAAAAATCCATTTCCTTTTTGTTATATTGTGGCTAGTATATTTTAATCCTCCTTTTTCTGTTAGTCAATCCGCGCCATGTTTAAAGACGCACCCTAGCTGCGTAGAGTCAACAAAAGGGCATACAAGCATCTGTCTGGGCCGGATTAAATGGTGCTTCGCTAATGCGAACGAGGAATCTTCACGGCCATTTCTAGGGTACTCTGCTCCCGGGGCACTTATTTTTTTATTTGCCTCTTGATGGTTCGCCATTACAACCCTGCTTGGCAGGCTCTCTACTGGACTTCGGTTCCGGTGAGGTGCCTCCAAGAATCCCCATTACCTTTTCAATTTCGGCGTTTCAGTAAGATAGTCCCGAATAGGTGAAATTTTTTTTATACATTTCGTTCTGATTGCTCACTGCTGATTTCCCGAGGTCATTTTTCACCCAGGCAAATCACATTCGCAAGCAGTGCACAATTGTCAATTGAAAAATTTGTTTTGTTTCCCTAGAATATATTGTCGAATAGAAATAAAGGACTTTTTTAAGAATTAGGATGTAAACAGTAAATAAATAATAAATGATTCTTAAACAGTACTTAAGGATTTCTTTTGATAATTATTGATAATTCGGAATGGTCTATTATTGTGAGCTCGTAAAAAATTCTACTATTTGCCTAGCTTTCTACTAAAATTGTAAAAGCTGCTCATCTAATCTGCAAGATCGATGCCTTCCAATGTTTCGAAGTTTGACTAAAATTCACAAAATGTCTGTATTAAATTTGAAATATTTAGAGTAATTTGTTGTGTATCGTGGCCCACACTGGGCGCAGATTACTTTGAAGCAACAATCCTTTTATAACACGATGGATCGGCTTTGCAAAGTAAATTTTTAGTTATTTAATGAATTTTTCATTTTTTTATTTATTCGTTCGAATCTGATGACACTCAATAGCATTATTATTAACTACCATCAAATATAGGTTTCTATTTCTCTTAACGATCCAATTAAATTTCCGGGTAATTTAACTCAATATGATTAGATATGTCCGTTCATTGTCATCTTGTGTTTATAATTATAGACCCGTATCCTGTCGTGCGAATACATACTCCACTCAGCATGCAAATGGCATCATTCGTTGGTTGTTTCGTATCATGTCCAACTTATGCACCTACTGGCCGGCTACAACTAAAATATAATTGCAGCTTACAGTGCACAAGCTGCTTGCATATGATTTGGCTAGGTCATAGCCTGATCCGATTAGTTCGTGCCAAATTCAAATCGAATGCACTAAATTCATGAGCAGATTAAGATTTATAATCGCTCGTCGGCCAAGCAAATTGCATATGAGGCGATTATGCATGGGCCTAATTGCTTTTTATCGATATTCGAGACAAGGCATATTAGTGTAGTCAATCGGGCGTAGTATGCTGTCGATGCAGTGAAATGCACTCGGTACGGGATAGCGTTGGTGATGATGATCATCATTTTAATGGGATCAGGCTAGGATGTTAGCACTCTGTTATGGATGCAACTACTCGTAAATATCGAGACCACGTTGTTGTCTGAAAGAGAAACCTGATGAGTTCAATTTGGCCTCATTATGCAGCATCCTTCGTACCATAGATAGTTTTTATTGGGGATCTTATTAATTAATTGGTTAATCATTTCGAGATTTTTGTTGCCTAGCAGAAGCACTGGTGAATTTGACCACTTCTCATTAGTGGTAAGAGTCGCGACCAAACAGCTCATTAAAACTGTTGCCGAATGATGTCAATGAATATCATTGGAATTGTCGCTTCGCTGAAAGGGATGTTTTTTTTACTTTTCATTTTGCGCAATGTTAAACATTTCGGCAAATGACCGTTCATTACAGTAGGAAAACCATCAATGTTAACTATAATATTTGTATTGTGTTAAGCAATTTTTTTTGTAGTTTTTCAAAAATTAAAGATGATTATTTATTTGCTGGATTTTTGTAATTTGGAAAAAATTGTTTAAGCATAAAAACTAATATTGCAATGCTTTTGAAAAATGAACTCTAATAGGTGTTGTAAAGTACGTATAAGCCACATATTTTAATAATATGATATTTTAATTTTTTTCTTTAAAATCATTTATTTTGTTTTAAAGTATTCGACTCAAATACCAATTGACTTTAAATCAAATCAAATAAACGATTTTGGAAGAAACGGTCTCAGAAGCAGGATGATATGCAAATGTTGTGCGTTTATTTATGAAAGCATCTAAGAAATCAAATCAATTGCAAGTTTAAGTTCAACATCACGAGATAACTCTGTAACCGGGAATATTACTGAGAACTTATATTCTTCGTTATAGCTATATTTGTATCCAGGCTTGCTCATGATACCACTGCAGATGATGTAAAGAAATTTCTGGCCGCCACAAAGGCAAGTAAATCAAGCGCTGCAACCAAAAAACGGGATGAACTCATCTCAGTATTCTACGACAACGTAAGTGGGATGCGATCTAAACTTAATAAGTTCTATGAGCTCTTGAATTCTGAAGCTTTTGATGTTATTGTGATCACCGAAACGTGGTTTTGTGTTTTCATTCGGAGTATACTATTATCCGCCGGGATAGACATGGAGATCTTGCTGCCGCTCCTGTTGGAGGTGGTGTTCTTCTAGCCTTTCACAAAAAATTCCAAATATCTCTAATAGAGATACCGCATACCAATAATGAATTTATTTGAGCTCAAGTCGAACTTACGACAAAGAAGGTATTGTTTGGTGTCAACTACACGCCACCAAACTCCTCGCATGACGCTTACGCTTCGCTAATAAATATTACTCTGCTCATATGTGACCTTGCGAACAATAACGACGATGTCGTCTTAAAGGGTGATTTCTATTTACCTCGAATCAACTGGTGCCCTTCCGCGGACGGCACTTTCAAAGTTCCGAGATCTACTTCTATTGGCGAACAACACGACATCAACATTGCAAACGAATTAATATCACTTGATTTGTTTCAAGCCAATTGTATCCGGAACTCAAATGGATAGGTGTTGGACCTGATTTTTGTGACTGACGCCTCTTCAACTGTAGTGAAGCCCCTCACATCATCTCTCATCGACGAAACTACACATCATTGTAGACTCAACATTATGTTCGACCCAAAGTCTAGTAATGGCCTATCATCTAACATTTCTGAGCTGAAATTTAATTTTAGACAAGCTAATATTGATCAAATACGTGAATTGCTTGCTAGCTATGATTGGTCTTCCGTGTTGCAGGTACTTAATCCGGATAAAGCTACATTTTATTTCCACATTCGCTTATTCAGCTGTGTTTTTTACGGTGCGTGCCAACTACCTTTAATAAGAGCAAGACTCGTTTTCCTTGGATGTCTCCGCAGCTTTGTCATTTGAAAAAAATCAAAAACAAAGCCTGGAACTTTTTCTACACAAAGAGATCTATAACATAAAGAAGTTTCATTTGCATATCAGAGACATACGCAACAGCTAAAATTTAATTTCCAAGCTCAACCTAAGAGATTTTGGAATTTTCTTAATTCTAAGACTTATAACGATGGGTATCCACTCACATTTAAATTTGACGACTCGTATATTGAAGATGCTTTTGATATTAGTAATTTATTTGCTTCTGTTTTGACAAATTATACTCCGATCTTAACAGCCGCTTAACGCCGCCTACAAATACATCTCGACGTAGTTTTAGCTGCCAAACTGATACCTGGGAAGAAAAACACAATAATCAACCACTGTTTGCTACTTACGTTACTAAAACCTTAACCAGCATTGGTTGTCAGACTGACAACTTGGACCATCGCAGTAAATCCACTGACACACCCACGCCAGCATCTAATAGCGTGCATACCCCTTCCCAAGCATCAAAAAAACCTGCAAATAATGTTAGAGCAAGCAAACGTAAACAGTCGAAGCAGGTTCACACTACATCTACAAAACTCTCGCCTTTAGTTCCCAATATCTTAGCGATTGGAGAAAACAATATCACAACAATAAACGATCTTCCGGAAAGCAATGTGAATGGGAACGAGACTTCGAAGTCCTCCGGTGCCCTTGATGTCAATCATAATTGCGCACCAGCACCTGAAAATGTAGACAGAACACACAATATTGTGAGCGTCACTAGTGATGGCCGCACTTTGCTTGGACACAATGACAGCAATTTTTCTTGCTCACTTAAAGCTGCAGTTCAACCTAAAGTGTTATTTTAATCTCGCCTAGCTGGGGACACGACCAACGATGATGTCTTAGCGAATGTGAACAATATTCTCCAATACAATAAAATGTTTGCTCCGTCCAATTTTATATCTTGTACAAAAATTGGGAACCATCAGCGTGTGTCATCATTCAAAGTTATCATGCCTGAGTGGTGCTTCAACACTATTTCATGTAGCAGCTACTGGCCTCCATCGTGTATCATCAGGGAATTTGTTCCCAAGCATCAACATCGAGAGTTGATTACATCAAGCCTTAATTCAAAAAACGGGCAAAAGAAATCTCGGCGTACTACGCCAACATAGGTGGCATGCGCTCTAAAATTAATGATTTATACGTCACCTCTTCAGTATCTAATTTCGACATAATTGGCTTTACCGAAACCTGGCTATGTGGAAACATCAACGCAGTGATGGGCATTTACTACATTTGTAGTAGATCTGCTACTTTTTCCTGCCTTTTTCTGAATATACTACTCTACTACGTAGCAAATGATATCTACTAATTTTCCCAAGGAACTACTTTTTAGTGAAGATGGCACTGATGAAACTTCGGTGAGCTATTAAGCATTAACTGAAGCACATCTGCGATAAGAAAACGCCGAGCGTGTCGCAACTACTGTAAAAATGCTGAGCAGTGTTTTCGCTATTCGTCTGGCTAAGTTCTTAGAATTCAGAAAAAGTAGTTGTTCTCGGTTTTTTTATACACTATATATATATATGTCTAATTTCTACTACTTTTTTTCTGAATCTGCTACTTTTTTTAACAATTTCTGCTACACATTTATTCATCCCAATGCCCATCACTGCATCAACGATGCTGAACTATTCAACAGCAACTTTGCAGTTTTTCGTCGTGATCGCCATCTTAATTGTCCGGATGCTCCTGTCGGCGGTGGTGTTCTACTTGCTGTACGTAAAGAACTGCCAGTATCTCGACTTGATATACCTGACACTCTTGATCTGGAATACGTCTGTATCACACTAAACCTTCATCTTAGAAGAATTTTCGTGGCAATACTGTACATCCCACCGTCCGCATCAAACTCAACATATGACTTGGCGTATAACCTAACCGAATATATATGCCGCATAATGGAACCGTCCGACGATCTCATTCTTATGGGAGATTTCAATTTACCGCATCTGGAGTGGCGAATTTCTAACGATAGTGAACACTATCTCCCTTCGTCCAATAACCGACGAGAAAGCTACTTCATTGACGCCATTCTTTCAACTGGACTAAGGCAGATCAATTGCATCCACAACACAAACGGACGACTTTTGGATCTGATTTTTTCTACGAACTCATCTGATGTCTCTATTGAACGATGTTCATCTCCTCTACTTAATGAATCTACACACCATCCAGCTCATCATATCAATTTTCAAATTAATGACGATATAGTAACGGAGCCTAATTTTGTAAATCTTTTTAACTTTAACTTCAAGAAAGTTGACTTTGATACGCTGAGTGAAGTAATGACCGAATGCGACTGGCCTTCGGTTGTGAATGAATCTAACGTAAACGTTGCAGCCATAAACTTTCATTCTATCTTATTCGGTTGCTTTGCTCGCTGTGTACCTTTGAGTAACTCTGTACCTTTGAAACGCTTTCCATGGATCAATACAGATTTAATAAATCTCAAAAACTTGAAAATCAAGGCCTGGAAAGTGTACAGCTCGTCACGTCTAGAGGATGATTATAAAGTCTATGAGGAATTACGAAATAGATTCGTATCTGAAACCTCATCTGCCTACTCCAACTATATGGACGAGCTTAGGCAGTCTTTCATAAGCCATCCCAAGCGTTTTTGGAATTTTGTAAACTCAAAAAGGTATCATGACGGATACCCTAGCTCTTTTATATCTGACGGCATGGTCATTAATAACTCGCAAGCAATCAGTAACTTATTTGCAGATTACTTCCAATCCGCTTATGGACTACCTCTCTCCGATTTCAATAAACTTAATTTCAATTACCTAATAGACTCCCCTAAAACGACGTTGGGAATGAAAGACCTTTACATCGACATTCCCACTATCTTAAAACATATATCTCATCTTAAGAATAATTTTCACCCCTGTCCTGATGGATTACCGACCGTAGTGCTTAAACGTTGCGCTAATATCCTCTCACCACTATTAGCTCATCTTTTTAATCTATCGATTTCGTCCGGTATTTTCCCAAACTTATGGAAATATTCTTCACTTACTCCGATCCACAAAAAAGGCAGCAAAGAAGTCGTGCACAACTATAGGCCAATCGCCAAATTACCATGCGTCGCCAAGCTTTTTGAAGCCATAGTTACCGAGGTATTATCTTTTCACTGTAAGTCTTTTATCTCACCTTGCCAACATGGTTTTATTAAAGGTAAATCTACCACCACTAACCTTTTAGAACTTGCGAACTTAGTCATCCCTGCGATTGAAGAAGGTAAACAAGTTGACTGCATTTACACCGACCTCACGAAAGCTCGATAAGCTGGATCATGACATTCTTATATGTAAATTGCATCTTCTTGAGTTCCCTAATAAGTTTATAGACTGGGTTAAATCTTATCTTTCTTACCGCAAGCAAAACGTTCGATTTCGTGGCATTCTATCCACTGACATAATTGCTACATCAGGTGTTCCACAAGGCAGCCACCTTGGTCCCATTCTTTTTGCCATTTATATAAATGACCTGATCACTTTTGTTCCAGGTTCTTCCATTCTACTCTACGCTGATGACGCAAAGATTTTCAACACAATATCATCACTTAATGACTGTACGATCCTGCAACGCAACGTGTCGAGCTTCGCTAATTGGTGCACTCTAAACCGTCTTTCACTAAACGTTGAAAAATGCTCAGTTATCTCATTCTCCCACAAATCATCTCCGATTAATTTCAGCTACACTTTAAACGATACTCTTTTAACTCGCTCTAATAAAATTCGAGACTTAGGAGTACTATTAAGCTCCGCTTTCACTTTTAATGACCACATTGACTCAATAATAATAAAAGCCAACTGTGCACTTGGCTTCTTAAAACGACGATCTAAAGAATTCAATGACATTTTTCTGACTAAAATCCTGTTCTGCTCTCTGGTTCGCCCTATCCTAGAATATGGGTGCCTGATGTGGTCTCCGTATTATAAGGAGCACATAGATCGCATTGAGTCTGTCCAAAAGAGATTTTTAATTTTTGTTCTTAGTTCTTTCCGCTGGTCTGATCCAATTCGTTTACCTCCTTATGAAAACCGCTTGCAATTATTGACCATGGACACTCTTGAAACTCGACGTCAAAATTTCAAAGCTCTATTCGCTGCTAAGTTACTCACTGGAAACGTGAACTCTGAGTTCTTGTTATCAACACTGAACTTTCGTGTTTGCCACGGTGAACGTAGACATCATAGCGCCTTATTCATCCCGTTTCATAAAACTAATTATGGACTAAATGAACCAACCTGCGCAATAGCCCGAAGCTTTAACTCAGCGTATCAAATGTTCGACTTTAATTATACTGTTGATATGTTCAAGTGTCGGCTTAAACGACCGATTAATGATCTTTCATAATTACATATGTAAATATTTGTTTTTTTTTGTAGTAATCAATCCGTTGATGAAATTGACAATAAATAAATAAAAAAAAAATAAAGCTTATCTTATGGACTTGCTGAACTCCAGACACTGTTCACTCTATCTGACGAACTCAACAGTTTTTTTTTAAGATGAAGGATTTAAAAATTGACGAGGACACCATTATCGCATTTGTAAATAAACTTGACGATAATATAACACCTAGTCTAGATGGCATACCAAATTTAGTTTCAAAACATTGTGTGTCATCACTACTACCTGTGCTTTCTTATATTTTCAATGCATCGTTAAAAGCAGGCATCTTTCCTCATTTGTGGAAATACTCCATCGTGACTCCTTGAATCAAGAAAGGAAGTCGTTATGCCACTTGCAACTATCGATCTATTGCGAAATTTCCCTGCGTCACTAAACTTTTTGAATCCATAGTCACGAATATTGTAGCAGTTAATTGCAAATCCATTATGGCTCCGTATCAGCACGGTTTTATGAAAGATCGTTCAAGAACAACAAACCTGCTTGAATTTTCTTGCGAAGTAACCAACTCAATTGAAGCTGGCCTCCAAACTGACTGTGCCTACACAGACTTGATGAAAGCTTTTGATAAGCTTGATCACTCTATACTTTTAGCTAAGCTTCATTCCTTTCAATTCTCTAGCTTGTTCTTAAATTGAATTCACTCTTACTTGACGAATCGAACCCAACGTGTATTTTTTCGCGGTGCCTTGTCATTTGAAATTAAAACCACGGCTGGCGTTCCACAAGGTAGTCTTCTAGGCCTTTTACTGTTCGTCTTATTTATTAATGATGTAGGTTCCATTTTGAAGTCATCTTCTGTTCTGCTTTATGCCAATGACGCTAAAATTTTCAAGGTTGTGAGAAACCTTAACGATTGCATTGATTTGCAGCAGGATCTAAACAGATTTGCCAGATGGTGTTCCGATAACAATCTTCTTATTAGTCCTGAAAAGTGTACGGTTATATCTTACACACGCAAAAATAATCCTGTAATTTATGAAAACTTACTTTTGAGTACACTTTTGTACACTCCATTTAGGAGTACCGCTGAATCTATCCTTCACATTTGAAGATCACATCGACTCAATCGTTGTGAAAGCTAGTAACGACTTAGGTTTTGTCAAAAGCCGTTCGAGGGAATTTAACGACATTTGTCTAACTAAGACCCTCTTTTGCTGCTTAGTATTGCAAGTATTGTATGGGCACCGTATCAAAAAATTTACATTGACCAAATTGAATCCATTCAAAAGAGGTTCTTAAGTTTCTGCCTCCGCGGTCTTCTGTGGTATGACTCTTTACATCTACTTCCTTATGAAGTCTGTTTAAATCTTTTTGAAGTCTGTTTAAATTCCAAAATCTGATTTGCCATGAAAGTTTTGGAAGGCACCATTGACTCAAACTACTTCATAAGCCAATTTAATTTTAATACCAATAACCAACCTGTCAGGCGGGTGAATTTTTGTCGATCTCTCAACATCGGACCAATAATGGTTGTAATGAACCAGGCACTGCAATAAGTAGATGCTTTAACGAAGCTTACTATATGTTTGATTTTCATTTATCTACATCATCACTTAAACGAGTTCTGTATAAGAATAATTAATTTCTATTGTGTGTATAGTCTGGATTAGACGAATTTAATAAAATGAAATGAAATAAATGAGATAGCTTTTGTTGAATTCTTCGAATACAGCTATTATTTCCAGGAAGACTGCAAAAATGCTGATCCAAAGAGAATGTTTAAAAATGTCCAGCACTTTTACTTTTCAAGCAAAGCTAAAATAATTCTTTTAATTACTAATACAATAT
This sequence comes from Nemotelus pantherinus, assembly GCA_963978885.1. NCBI lineage: Eukaryota > Metazoa > Arthropoda > Insecta > Diptera > Stratiomyidae > Nemotelus > Nemotelus pantherinus. The sequence continues at coordinate 66,533,814 of OZ022266.1, read as the reverse complement.
TCAGTTCCCAACACTTGCTTATTCAAATTAAATCAACAACATATAAACTGTCAAACAAACAGAGTACAAACTTTCTATTTTCTCCAGACTCGCATCAAAGCAAAACAGATGTCATCGTTCGTACATATTGCATTCATCATCTGCATTGTCATCGTAGTCATAGTCATCATTATTAATATCACAAGAGCGAAGTTCCACTGATTTCCATTTGAAAATCGATTCCATTGATGTATATCGCAATTGTAATCATTGTCAGATTGAAGTCCACTTCACTTTCCTCTCCCTGTCTCTCAATTCGCTTATATTCTTCACAAAACTACAATGTAATGCCAACACCATTATCGACTAGGGCCCAATACGACATCTACTACTGCTGCAAGACTACTACAATTCCTGCATACTCGTTGAACCAGCTGGCATGGAACCAGGACTTTCACGTCAACTTTGACTATGCAAGTGTATACGTAAAATGATGGAACAAGATACAGAGAGAGTGGAAAAGAGGATGAATTCCAATCAGCTGGAATATTTACTCGGTTCGAAAACAAACAATTTATAAAAGACTCACTTCGTACGTATACTACTGCATTCACACACACATACACTCGCCTTTCGAATGGGAAACGGATGGACGGACTGAATTGTGATGAAGAAATTTTCAATCTGCTACAGTTTTCAGTTTGTATGCTTAAGGATTCATTGAATGCGAATAATTTTCCTATGATGATCGATGCCAGAACGAAGAAAGAATGATAAATAGTTATGCAAAGATGATGGAAGCATATTTCGTGGTGAATGGAGTCGATAAGGAAGACTGAGACTGACTGACTGAGTGACTGTTTGTTCGAGCGACTATTGATGCGCTTCTAGAAAGAGGTTTAGTGTGTGTAGTTCGAATAATGATGTCCGGTAAAATGAAGGGAATTTTAAATTGAAAGACGATGAAAGAAAATTTATGATAATCTGAGCATCGACGATTTTTCATTATGCAAGTTATTGTAGAGATTGATGTTTGAAATATGGTCAAAATTTCAGGAATATTTTATACTACCAGATATATAGTATGTATGGTTAAATTAAGGTTTTGAGCAAATGCCAATCGAGCTAGTTACATATCCAGTTGCATCGCAGACAGTAAAAAGAGACACTGTTTTGCATTTAGCAACAGTTAACATGAATCCGTCTGGCTAGACGTGAGAAATTATGTCGAATCGAATAATCCATCTACAAAAAACGTTGCATTGTTCAAGGGATCGTATCAAAATCCCAAATCACAAAATCCTGAATTAGCAAAATCCCGTATGTTTCGAAATTCCTGTATTCCAAAATCCCGAAATACAAAATCCTGTACTTAAAAATCCCGAAACTCAAAATCCCGAAATTCAAAATCCCGAAAGTGGAAATCCCGAAACTCAAAATCTCGTGGAATGAAACATATGCATATAATGTTTAAGTTTTTATTTAGGAATAAATTTCAACATAAAGACATTGTACGCGATTCTTCTTAAATAATCGATTGTTTCAGTTTCAGACCTTTTTCTAATATTTTTTTAATTATTTGGTACCTTGCCAAATTTTTCTTCTCTAATTCCCCTCCATTCATTTTAGCTATCATCACTTTAGCTACAATAAAAAAAGAGCTACAATAAAAAAAAGGGTTTTGCATAATATAGAATCAAGCGCGGCGCCGCGCCTGATTCTATTGAATATTATGCAAAACTACGGGAATATTATATATCTATATTTGAATATTATGCAAAACTACGGGATTTTTAAATCCGGATTTTGTATTACGGGATTTTGTAATACGAGATTTTGTAATACGGGGTTTTGTTACACGGGATTTTGTAATACAGGATTTTGAAATGCGGGATTTTGTAATCGGGATTTTCTAAATGGGATATTGTAATACGAGATTTTGTATCCAACCCATTGTTCTATCTACACATTGCTTAGCATAAACGTTCTATCTACAGAAGATACACATTGCTTATCATAAACGTTCTATCTGCAGTAGATATGCTAAGCAATGTGTAGACAGAACGTTTATGCTAAACAATGCGGTCAGTTGTTCGTTGCAAGTTATTTGAAAAAAGTCCTACCTGCTTTAAGGGGAGGTTCTTTCAGATTTTTTCAAAATGGTCGATATTTTGTTTTTTTACAAAAAATGAAAGCTACATACGTTTAGAATATGTGTGCAAAAGGCTTCTCTAATCTGGAACATATTTATTGCATTTGGGCGTCTCAAACGTACCTACTTCACGTGCGCTGAGGAACGCTCATGTATAGCTTGTTCACCGTGTGGCCCCAGATGGTTTTCTATTAGAGATGGGAAAAACGACTGAGTTTAGTGTGTCGACACACTTTGACTCACTCATTTGGATGAGTCAATCAGTGTGAGTCAATCAATTGTGTCAATTAGTTTTTGATTGATGTAAAATGTAGTTATGAAAAAGGATTATGTATATGATTAGTATCTTTTCTATTTACCGCTTATACATGGCCATAAAAAGGCGACAAAGAAAATTAAACACACGGAAAATTTCTCAGTATTTACTTTAATAAGTATCTTTTTTGAGTTTTGAACATTTTTAAAATATTGTAAAATGCAAAGAAAGTACCTGAAAGCGTTGTTAACTCTAGTTGATTTGAATTACAAATTAAAAAAACTCTAGTCCGTCAGAAAATCCTATTTTCGAAGAAAAGTAGAGGAAATATGTAACATATGTAGATCTTCAATGCATGTTTTGGTCCATATTATAACTAGTGTCGGGTCTTACTAGGATTTTCACATACTAGGTATAACTAGTACGAGTGCAAAAAAATACATGTTCCAAAAATACTAGCAAGTATTTGTTGAAGTATGCTGTACATACAATACATACGATTTGCAGTGGTGTAATGAAAAGGTATATGTTCTCTCCACTCTTCAGGCGCAAAACTCCCAAGCTAGAATGGTGATGGCGTAAGATGATTTTCAAAGGATACCGAGTCATTAGTCCGTGCAACTGGTCCATAACTTTTCAATGGTAGGCCATTCATTTGGCAAATCTTTTTCCAATCTAAGGGCCGTCTAAAGGAAAACGATGAAAATCAATCAATTTAATTTGATTTTCATTTTATTGTTTGCACAAAACATCTCCTGTATTCGTTCAAATTACCAAAGTCAAAAAATTTACTAAGATAGGATAAACTAGTCCTGTTGCCATCTATATGACTTTTCATCGATCGATCTCTTATACCAAACTTTTCTTGGCTAATCTAAAACAGTCGGTCTGCCACTTCGCCTCACTGAAGCATGAAGTTAGTCGAAAATTTTATTAAGGCGAATTACTACCTGCAGTCATGAAGAGGGCCTCAACACAGCCGGAGAAGCCAACTGGTGAACCAAAAACGATCTCAACCTTTTCCTCCTTAGCACTTTAAGTGCTACTTTCAGTTTTTCCAGACGGTTTTCCGGCGGATTTAATTTTGCCGTATCTTCGAAACTAGGCCGCTTTTTCCCAGACTTGTATGAAAATTTCAACCGAAACAACTCAAAAAGGTCCCCGAATTCATGCTAGACCAAAAAAATAAGTTTGTTAAAAATTGACATTTTTACCCAATTTCCCCCATTCAAAATTTGTTGTCGCCCTTAAAATATAACTATTGCATTCTCCGACCATTTTCAATCGTCAAAAGCGCCGTAAAGGCAGTTTTTGCCAAACTATGGCCAAAAAAATGCTTACTCCTCTACAAAACCGAAATATTTGTATCAGAGAAATAAGTCTTGGCCCGTTATGCCCCAAACCACTCTTACCCAAAATTGGAAGATTTTATCATATTTCAGCTACTTTTGCCCTAAAAGCTTTTTGAATATTTGAATAAAAAACTTGCAAGTACGAAAATACTTGAGCCTAATATTTTTGACTTTCATACTAGGTACGAGCTGTTCCAAAAAATACCTGTTCCAGTATATATCTTTAATCTCTAATTAAACAAACTATACCGCAGTACTGTTTTGACCCAACGACTGTATCGGAAGCTAAAGAGTAGAACAATTTTGAGGATTGCCAATCGCGGAAATTCCAAAAATTTATGAATAATAAACATTACTACTTGTTATAATTATATGATGCAAATCACATGAAAATTTTACTGCCGTATCTCCTAAAACATAAATGAAAAAATAGTTGCTATCTTTTAAGTACTCCTCACCCACTTTTATTCTAAAACGTTACCTCAGCGAAAAAAAATCATTGATAGATTTTTTTTTCGAAACAGTAAATAATTGAAAAGTTTACCATTTTAAATTTACCAATAGTAAATGAATTTATTGATTAATGCTCAATTAGAAACAAATTTTCACAAGTATCTTATCCAAATACATTGAACTTCCCTGTATTGAATTGTGTCAAATATGTACTGATTTCAATGCACTGATTTCAATGCACTTGAAGAGATAATGAAAATCAAAAACTTTTTTATTTGAATTATAAACCCACTTAAACTCCCAGATATAACAAATAATCACAGCGACAATCATCCAAAAATATAGCGGGCAAACCCATCCATTTTCATTTACCATTCTGGTTTTTTGATGTTTATTTTTTCATGAAAATATAATTGTTCTTTAAAATTCACTCGAATATCCCTATTCAATATCTATATCTATTATACTTCATTAATAGCCTTAGAAAATTTCATTTCAATCGGACCTCGCATTCCTGCGATAATCAAACTGTAACCAATCAGAAAAAACTTAAGAAAGTCTACAGGAAGAAAGTTTCAATCAAAATCTTTATCATAAAGTGCATACATATGTACAATCTTCATCTGCAACGGCCAGTTTCGAACATCACAAACGAACACGGCATGCTAGTACTGTACGGCATTACCTAGACAGCCTTTAAGAAATTCGTTTCGAAATTCGACGAGATGCGTGAGAAGCTCCGCGGCACCGATTGACTCGCTCCTGTGCAAAAGTGTCGAGCTCATAAACAAGCTCATAATCACATCAACTGATTGCCTCGTTCATGTGCTGTTCATCTCTAGCTCTACTGTGTACACAAACGTGTCGGCAGACACACGTGTTGGGTGCTAGTGATTGCTTCACCTGTGAAGCAGCTCGCTCAGGATAGAATGTGTCGACACACGTGTTGGGGGCAAGTGATTGCTTCATCGCGATTGCTTCACTCACGTGTTACCCATCTCTACTTTCTATGTACCGGAACTAATTACGATCTGTATTATCACATACTTCAGTTTCGTAATCAGCAACCCCAAAACCCTGTACTTTTTTGTATGGCTTATACCTGAAATGAGCATAAAACATTGTCAATTCATAATTATTAAATGAGGTCAAAGTGAAAAAGAACCGGGCTAAAAATTGAACAAAATATGTTCAACGTGAAAGCTTTTACTTGAAATGTATCTCAAGTAAACGTATTTATATCCATGTTTGAACTTTCGTTTCGTTTGAAGATGTCTGCAACATTTTGAAAAACATAAATCATTGAATATCTCGAAAGTGCTAAAATATAGATAGAACGTTTATTCTGAGCAAGGTAGAATGTATCACCGAATAACTTTGTATCATCGAATAACATCGAATAAAGATTAATTTATATTGTTGCCAGATGAGCCATAAAAATAAAAAAAAAATAGAATAAATTTATGATAAAATAATTCTATAACTTAGGAGTATATAAGCTAAAACTAGCCGATTTCTTCTCAACCTACTTTACGTAGACAGCACCTAGAAAAGGGTTTCAATTGTTTTTAAAACGTTTTCTCAAAATTCTCCTATTGTACTTACATTCAAAGTAATTTCCAGAATATTGCAATTTCAACGACATGTACTAGTTTAGAATTAAGCCTGATGGCTGGAAGAGAACATAAGGTAACCAACGATGCAATCCTGCGAGGTCAATTTATCGATGGGCGTAGGGTTGCGCAAGTCTTGAAAAATTGGGCCCTTCCGTATCCTTGAAAAACAGGAGTCAGCTACACCTGATAGTTGTTTCAACCAAAACCTCTAACAAAAATAACTTCATTGATCCTATATTGACACTAAAGTTAAACAAATAAACATATTATTTACATTTTTACACATATACGTATTGCAGTAAATTGATTTTTTTCAGAATTAATTGAAATAAATTATAAATTTAATCTTTCGCGATGCTCAAGTGAAAAAGGATCAAGTAAAGTGTTTTTTGCTGTTTAATTTGATCCGATGTCTTTACCGCACATCTTTAAGAGAAAGTGGCCTGAAACAAAAATCTGCGGAGGCCTCCAATTTTTAATCTCATAGCATCCATGACGACCGCTTTCGGACAACTTGCAGCAGTAGACCGAAAGCAAATCGAAACTTTAATATGCCGACTTTGGGCGAATTTAGGGGATATGGATTGAACATTTAACATGCTGAATACTAACGCAGGTTTAACAAGAAGTTCTATGATCTTAGCTCCTGGAAGAAAAATATATCAGAGCTTACAAATCAGCTCCTGGTACTACGATATTTTAATTTTTGTCAAAAATAAAATTATGGAACAAGCAGATGTAGTTCTATAGTCTTTGTCACATCCTGAACTAGCCGTGCAGCTCAGGCTGTCAACAGCACATTATACCAATAAAAAAGATTTGAATCCTCTGGAATACTAGATGACATTTTCGGCCAAAAGCAATAATTCAGTTCATGAGTTGTATCAAACTATGTACCACCACCTTTCAGCCATCCGGAACAAGATTGCTTGGATCGGATCAAAAGGCGAGGGATATAATAAATTAAAATATACCTTGCATAATATAGATTAGCTAGCGAATATGTTTACACTCACACCATTGAACGCATGTACTTCGACGTGAGGATTGAACGCATGGCGGTTTTGTTATATGGGTTTTAGCCGAAGGTCTTTGTGTTGTTTACACAAAAAAATATCAGTCTCAATCAACGCATCACCATGAATTAGTGAGATAGAGAAAAGTGCACCACTGTAGTTGCGCTTCATAAGTGCGAATTCGAAAGAGGAAAGAGCTCCCGGCTGCTGCAGCCACTCGGAATCAGACGAAAATTTGAAAATGTAAAAGACTGCCAGCGACTAGGCCACCCGCGCAATGTACGCAAAGCCGTGAAGGCTGGGACCATAAGAAATCCGCACCAAAAACAGAAAATTATGGCGCGAGAAATGGATGTGAATGCGAAATTCATGACCCGCATCATAAAAAAGACTTGTATCTGGGTGTCTACAAATACCGCTCCAGGTAACCGCCACTCTGAAGGAATATAGAGTGAAAAAGTGCAAGTGGCTATTGATGAAATACGCAGATGAGGGCTCCAAAAAAAGCCTTTTTACGGACGGGAGAATCTTCAGCGTGCAAGAGAAATTCAATTGGTTGTCATTGGAAACGTTGCAAGTCATTCCGTGGTTCGAAAGAGGCTCTCATTTGGTGTCAGTCATGGTCTGGGGTCTTGTCTTTGTCTTGTCACCGCTAACTTGTTTTTTTTTTTTGTGAAAAAGGCATGAATATTTCCGTACAGTCTATCAACAGACTATTTCCAACCGTATTGTGAAGCCAATCAGCCAAATCATGCTTCAAAACTAGCATTGGGTGTTCCACAAAGATTCGGTGAACGACTCAAGCCTGGCTTGAGCGGCACGTGCCTGCATTTTTGAGTCCAGATGACTGACCCTCTGGCAGCGTCAACTTGAGTCCGCTGGATTACAAATTACTGACGGTTTTGAAGGACATGGTTTCGCATAGAAGATATAACAGCATTGAAGTCAAGTCTGCCCTGGCCGAATCTGTGAACAATTTTCCTCTATATGAGCTGCGTGCTGCGATAGACGATTGGCCAAAAAGACACAGAGCCTGTCTGGAGACGAAGACGATTTTGAATGACATTATTTCTTTTATTCTAAATACATTTACTAATTATCAATAAACATTTCAAGATGAAATCACAAGCTAATATTTCTTAATTTGAAAAATCTCTACCATGTCTCTACTATGTATATAATAAATAATAATATATAATATAATTACAGATCTTACTGCGTTAACGTTCTCGATACTAGCGTTAAGTGATCTTCTGATTAATCACGGACTTTAAATTTGTGGAAAAACCTTGAGATTATTGAAACTCACTGTTGAGACTCACAATATTTACTGAAATTAAATTTTCAATGACCAGCATGGTTTTATTAGGGGTTGCTTAACTGCAACTAATTAGTCGAATTCGTTAGATTTGTGGCGTTTACACTTGACAATGGGACTCACGCCATGTAGTTTAGACCGACTTTTTTGAAAGTCTTTGACAAGTTTAATCACTTCGTTTTAGATAAAAAACTCAGTTTATTTAGCATATCCAGTCCTCTCTTGTGTTCGTTATATCTTAAATCGCACTTGTTAGGCTGCCCTTTATGGTTGCTTTTCTTGTTTTCTTTATCCCTCTTCTAGTGTTTTGCAAAGCTTTATCTTGACATTTTTCTGTTGGTTTTTTATTTAATAATAACCCTCCATCAGAAGATGCGTTTTTCGTGTCCTGGTCAATAGCAGGTTAGGGCAGCCAGTTTTGCAAACAACACCAATCCTATTTCAGTCGTTGTTATTTTCAATGATGCCTACCCTAAGCAGCTCTTGATAGAGACGCAAAAAGAACGCACCTAGTATATTCATTCAACTCACTTCTGTGCGTTGACGATCTAAACTTATTCAGATATGCATCCTCCCTCGATAATTGTGTTACATTACAATCTGACCAATTTGCGTGAAATAAGTGGTGTTTAAAAAAATTTCTGCCTCTTAATGTTTCTAAATGTATTTTACTGCATTCAGATGAGCAAAGATGAGCTGCAGGATTTTTCCCTCGGATAATTTTCAATTCCAATGTAAAATATGACCTAGATGTACGTTTCTTTTTCTTTGAGTACGTCTAAAGTTGCAGGTTTTGCTCTACGTTGCTCACGTCACTTTTGAAATATATCAACAAGTGCTCATTTATTTACTTCTCTCATTCGTTGTGTACTTGAATACTACTCACGCTAATGCTCGGAAAAAATTGCGATTATTGCTGGTCGTGGTGGGATATTATCATTATTTCCTTTTTGATTTCGCCAAACTAGCAAGACCATTAACATTCCTTCTCAGAGAAGATGGCAGTAGACCTTAGAATATGCGCACCTGTTCTCAGTTGAGAAGATTCTATGAGTGGTCATGAAATGGTGACCCCAATATAATTTTCATTGCCTCCGTTCTCTTGTTTTTTAGTGATAACTGGGCATTTTGGTGCTCTGTATAGTTTTAAGCAAGTCCTTAGCGTGTAAGACAAATAAATTGGAAATGCGGGTGGGTATGCTTTTTTAAATAACCCCGCATGTTGTAAAGTAGCCACTAAATAGCACGAAAGAAACTTTGGCATCATTCGTAGTGGAATTCTATATGGAAAGATTCACTCAAACAACAGAAATTGATGGCAAAATCAACAATCGCATTAGACCTTTAGTAAGGTGTCACCTTGAATGAGGTTTTAAAGCCTACGTCACTCCTCAATTATTCCAAACTCTCAATAATCGATGTAAAAATTTATTTGAAAATAATGAGACCATCATGCAATTTCAAACATTACAGTGAGAAATTAAAGTTGTTAACCGACCAAAATAGTACATTCCATTCCGCATCATGAAGATTCTAGCTACAACGATATCTAACGAAGAAATTAGCATCGGAAAAATTTCTTAAACAATTAGCAATATGCTCTACTCGGTTCCGGTAGCACTCAACAGTTGCATCAAATGGCAAGTAAATAGTTGATACGAGTGTACAAGCAGGTTTAGTTTTGATACAAACAATCAGCTTCTTCAAGTCGTTATGCTGACAATTCACTAAGGTAAACTTAAGTAATTTGTTGACGGCAATGAGTACGAAATAACTCTTTGCTTACTCGTTTACGGGTGTTTTCTTTCACTTTGCTCTTGTTCTCAAATTTACAATCTTCGCAACACACAAATCCTCGATATATTTCTCTCTAGCATTCCTTTAGATTCCCTTTCCTCTCTTTCCTACTCCTGTTCCATATGTGCCACCTGATCCTCATTACTTTCCACTCCTGGTTGATGTTGATCTTAACTTCCAGGTAAGGAATAAATATCCTTTTATTCAGCGTTATAACTTCTATAAAGCTGAGTTTCAGAAAAGGCCAATGAAATCAGTCTTATCAATATGTATTCATTTTTAAAAGAATTGAATGTTTATTGTGCATTGTCTAAGATCTATTCTTACTGTCTTAATTTTATCTTTTGCTTTACTCCCATCGAACGTCTTATTGAACCTTATGATGTTCCTTGGTTCACTTTGAATGTCTCTGACGCTCTGAAAGCTAAGGGAAAAACTTGTGAAAAGCTGAAGAAGATTGATTTACCTACTGATCTTCAGGAACTACATAGTGTCGTTTCTGATGCTAAAAGAGTGATCAAGCAGGCGATGCATAACTATTTCTCGAACATCGAGACTTCAATCCGTTCTAGTCAACCAAAATCATTTTACTCCTATATCCGTTCCCTCAAGTCCAATTCCTCAGTTCCAGATTCAATGTACCTGGGTGATATTATTGCTTCCAATCCTCAGGCTTTTTGCGATTTATTTTCTGCCTTCCTCTCCTCACCTTTTAAAAGAAAACCACTTAACACCTCTATAGCCTCAATTTTCTTCCGTTTTTCTCCTCCTTTATCCGTTTTTAGCACCAATCGTTTGGAAGTTGAAATTCTTATGCATTCCCTCACATTCTATCTCTGAGTTCTTTTAAGTATCTTTTTCAACATTAGCTTTGCATCTGGTGTATTTTCTTCTTTAGAATCCCCCAATATTTTCCCAATCTTCAAATCTGGTGACCCGTCTATCCTTTCAATTTGTCGTTTTATATCGCTCTTCTGCTATTTTAATAAACTTCTTGAACGCCTTGATCTTGAGCAGCATGGTTTTATCAAGGGTCGCTCTACTATGACTAATCTTATAGTGAAGATAAAGATTGTCGCTTCTGCCTTCAATTATTAACGTCACGTTGATGTAATTTATACGGACTTTTCAAATGCTTTTGATTCGGTGAACCATAACCTGCTGCTTGGTAAACTCAATGATTCCGTTAGTTTTGGGCTTCTCTTCTCCTTGTTTTGCTCCTATGTTCACAGTTGTCTTTGCAAAGTCACTTTAAACGGTTTCATCTCTTATATCATTCGAAGTTCTTAGGGATTTATCATAGGTCCTTCTCTTATTATCTTGTTTGTCAATAACCTTCTTTCTTTTATTAACTCCTCCTGTCTTTTATATGCGGATTAAAATTATACAGGGCAATCAAGCCTACAGACGATTATCACCAATTGCAAGCTGATTTATTTTAGTTTTGATGTTTATGTCATGAATATCACGGCCAGTGCTTCTAGGATTGCTAGCTTTGTCTTGCGTTCGTTGTATATGTTTATCGATATTTCCACCTGTATTCATTAATTTGTTTCCTTACCACTCAATATTCTGGAATTCGAGTACCAAATCTGGTCTCCTCGCTTTCAGCATATATCGGACGCCACGTTTTTTTTAATTCAGCATTCCCTATCGAATACATATTGAAGTTGGCCTGTTGAATTCAAGCTTTGCAATGTCATTTGTCAGATTCATCGATGTTAGAGAGAACGCTTTTATCTTGTTTTTTGGTAAAATGAATTGTTACCATAACTTCATTTGCTAAGCTAACTGTACGCTACTTGCACTATTTGCTTATGCATTACTATAGCATAATCGTGCCCGAAAAAAAACATATTCGCAGCAGTTCCTAATTAATCGTCTCCTCAGCATAAGATCACACGAATTTTGGTATTTACCGAAGATCTCTTTGGTTTTCATCAATGAATGGTAGTCAAAGCAGACGACGCTGGTTTTTTTGCCTGTGAAAAAATATTTTTTTTTTTGCAAATGCCGCGCTCACGCAAGTATTTGATATAGCTCATCAATCTCTCTCCTGTTTAGAAATACTTACAGTCCTAAAATATTATAAAACCAAAAAAAGTGATATACCACCGGCAACACAAATAAAAAATAATCATCATGTAAAATTAAGGGGAAAGATTAGATTATAACGTAAAGTCAATTTCTATCGAATTCTGACCATTTCTATTCTGATCAAAAGTTGTTGGACTCTGGGCTTCAAATAAAATATAACTGAAAGACCGTTGAAAAATTTTAACGGGTTTCTATATTTTTGACATAACTACGTTTGACGTCTCATATCGGAATTTTTTTAATATTAATTTGATTAATCTTTGAATATTATTCAACTGAAACTCAGAGCCACCAAATTTGAAGTATAGTTTCATTGTAGGCAACAAGCGTATTTGTCTGCTATGCCAACCATCAAATAGTAAAAAAGCAATCAAAATCGAAGGAGGAAATTTGATCAATTTGATTTTTCATTTTACTGTCAAAAACCAAAATATTTATTACCTTAAGCTCATATTAATCTAAATTCAATCAATTGAAAATCCTTTTTTAGCCCACACTCAAGTCTTGACCATCCAGACCAACATTATTCCTCTAGATCACAAACATTGTCCGCCACTAAATTTTTATCTAAATGACACTCAGCTAGTTGCACCGGATTTGTCGAAAATAACTTTTTACCATTCAACTCCATTTGAATTCAAATCATAAAAATTCAGCCCTTGCATATGACTCCAATTACATTCAGCATACGTAACAGCTTGCCTGGCGATATACTGGTATTCACCCGAAGATCTATCGCTCAACACTTCGATGGGCGCATCTATATCTGAAAATAAATACCTTACTCGCTCACTATCTACATAATAACATCACGCATAACAGCTCAGCAGCCAAAACACCGAATGGAATACAATGCGACTAGTCAAAAACATTTTCGAGTTATAATTCAAGCATTCGCCATAATTCTCTTCACAATGACACAATTCCCGGGTCTTCCTGCTGCTGCTCGCTCTGCCACTTCCGTCGCCTTCTTCACACCACCGACACACACCACACTTACCACTCTTTGCGGATTCAAGCATTTACAGTTATACAGCCCATGCAAAATGGTAATGCTATTGTCGGTGCGATTTGAACGCGTCAAGCCGCCACGCTTTTGCCATTTTCTAAAATTGCAAAAGAGGAAGCAGCCACTACACGATCCCGCTGCAACCGCCGCCACCACCAACGCAGCCAGTGTTCATCCTAGCGCCACACTCTTCGGCTTTTGTCCTGCTGGAATTACTTTTGGTGTTACTCGTCGTCGTCGCCGCTGCCATTGAAGTCGGTGTTGTTGTTGGGAAATTCAATTTCCCGTTAGCACAAGGATGAAATTTCGACAACTCAAAAATATTTCAAAAGCAATAAATTTTACTAGGGAAATTGTTTGCGAACGGGTTACAGTAACATGTACACAACACGCGCACCGCTGCTGGATCGAAATGAAACAAGTTGAATTGAATTCATACATAGTTGGGGCCGGTCGGTAAAACGGAACAGGATCAGTGTGGGAATGTGGTTGTCTCAGCGAGGGGTTGTGATAGAAAAGTTCAATTTGAAAAGTTATGTGCCGGGAAAAACTCAGTGGGAATGCATTGCCGTGAGGAAAATTGAAAGAGGATGAATGAATAAATGGATGGATGGATATCTTTTCTTTTTTCATAAATCTGTAGGCGAATTGAAAGGTGAAGATTTATGCATAACAGAGACGTGTATGGATTGTAATCGTGATCAAAACAACATATATGTTGTTTTTTAAATTTTTTTTGAATGGCAAAACATGATTCAAGCAAAGATATCTTATTGAAAAGCACGAACTAAGTATTCAAAGTCAAATTAAAGCTGTTTTCAGATATTTGTTTTTGGTGATATTAAAGCGCCCAATGTGGGTTTCTTCAGTTTTGGCTAATTGATACCATTTAAGGCAAGTTTCTACATTGTGTGACCGAAAAAATGAGCTTTTTTCAGGAATTTTAAAAATTTAAGGTAGACTCTTAAATTTTTTTTTCAATTGTATGATTAAGTTTATTTTAAATGTACAAAAAATTTTAAGTCGAAATATGCAAAGGGGAGGGAGGGCGAGCAATGGCGGTGCGCCAAACGAATTTTAGCTGCTGTTGGAAGCCCTGCCGTCGATTCAGATGATCTGAAACATAAAAACGAAACAAAATCTTATTTAATATACTTTTGTCTATGGACCATACCGGAATTGCGAAAAAATGAAAAATGAAAAAGTAATGCAATTTTGAAAAAGAAAAACGATTTTTTCCATTTTTTTGGCAACAAATTGCTATGTAAAATGAAAGATAGTTTATATTTTTTCATGATTCTGCTACCAGCCATGCACAAGTCTTTGATACTCAACTATAAAAAATCATTCCTTAACCCGTCTGCCTCCAATCACTTCGACCAGGTCAAAAAATGCGGTGCAGCGCGCCGGGCGGTGGTGGCTCAGCGCGCTCGACACCGCTTCCTATTTTAAGGGATAGCTTTCGTAATTTATGTATCTACTGTATCTATCAACATGTATCTATTTATCCGTATGTATTTATCCGAAAATGCAAAAACAAAAATTTCGATTTTTTTGACCGCACAAGGTAGAAACTTGCTTTAAAGCTTTAACATATTTAAAACCAATTGCCAAAACAAAGCAGACTGGTTTCATATTTGAGTTTGTAAAGACCTCTTGAGCCAATTTAAAAAATAAGGACATTTTTTGAAGAAAAAAAATATCTGCAAGGCTGCAATTTTCTTAATAGCTGAAAATTCGGGGGAAATACAAAATTTTTGGAAAGATTTATCTCAAAAATTATTGTGCTTGCACTAACTTATCTGAGTTTGATTTATTGAAATATGTCGTCGTTGTAGCACAACAGCCCCTCTCTGGCCTTGGTTTCTCAAAGGTGACACGTCCAGTTGTCTCGGTTCAATGACCGCGTCCTCCAATTTCGAAAACCGAGCAACTTTGCGCAGTCTTCGTCGACAGAGTCAGACCAGCGTTTTCTGGGTTTTCCCACTGGTGTTCGACCCTCGGCCTTTCCGTCGAATACCCTCTTAGGTACTCGATGCTCGTCCATTGGTTGCACGTGACCAGCTCATTGCAGTTTCCGCAGTTTGATTATTGTAGCAGCCTCTGGCTCATCAAAAACATCGTACAATTTGTGGTTGTACCTTATCCGCCATTGGCCGCACTCTTGTTTAGCTCCTATTATACTCCTGAGGACCCGTCTTTCGAAGGCGTTCAACATATTTGCGGAAACTTGGATAAGGGTCCAAGTTTCACATCCGTAGCACAACACAGGTCTGATGATTGATTTGTAGCCTTGGAGCTTCGTCTTCCTGTGTATGCAGCTGGTCTTCAGTAGGGCCCGAACGGAGTAGAAAGTTTTATTAGCGAGCTGTATTCTCCGTTTAATTTCATCAGTTTCACTGCCTTTCGTTGTCAATTTCGAGCCTTAGTATCTATATTCGTCCAAATTTTCTAAATTATATTTGTCCAGAATTATATTTCGTCTAATAGAGGTCTTCTTTTTTGTTTGTGTCATGATTTTTGTTTTCGTCTAATTGATCTTCAGGCCTACTTCTTTGGCTTGCTGGTCAAGTTTCAATAGGAGTTCTTTGGCGGATGTGAAAGAACGTGACAAGATGTTAATGTCATCCGCGTAGGCCACTAATTGGTTCGACTTATACAGAAGCGTAGGAATCTTCCTTATCACGTACTCTAGTGCTAGGTTGAACAGCAGAGGGGCCAACCCATCACCTTGCTTTAGTCCGACATTTGTGTCAAAGGCGTCACTCAGACTGTTGTTTATTCTGACTTGCGATGCTGTCAACGTCATCGTCATTTTGATCAGTCGGACTGGTTTTGCCGGATGCCGAAGCATAGCATTATTTTGTACAGTACGTTTCGGCCACTACTGTCATATGCTTGTTTAAAATCCACGAAAATCTGGTGGACGTCAATTTTCAATTCCCAGCATTTTTCGAGCACTTGTTTGACTGTGAAGAGCTGATCTGTAATTGATCGACCAGACCTAAAACCTCCTTGGTACTCCCCAAAGACATTTTCCGCGTATACATTTATTTTATTTTTTAATATTTTCAACAGTATCTTATAGGACGTGCAAAGTAGCGATATGCCTCTGTAGTTTTCGCACCGAAGTTTGTCTCCTTTTTTGTGGATAGGGCATATGATGGATTTGCACTACTCCTGCGGTATTTTTTTTTTGGCCCCAGATGTACTGGATCAATTTGTGGATGGCTTTTATAGGGCAGCTTCCACCGTACTTGATTAGTTCAACCGGAATATCGTCAATGCCCGGCGCTTTATTGTTTTTCTGGCTTTTTATGGCAGAATTGGCTTTTTCCAGCGTTGGAGGTGCGATCAGGACTTTGTCAGAGACGTCTATCGGCTGTGATATTATTGAGCCCTGTGCAGGATTAAGGAGTTCTTTGAAATAGCAGGTCCACCTCTCCTTAATCTTACAGAGTGTCGTCTTGGCCTGGTATCCGCGTCTTAAACATTTCACTACCTTGTAAGCTTGCCTATTTTTATTGCTCGCCAGATTTTCGTCAATGCTATTTAATTGCTCGTCATAATATTTTCGTTTCTTACATCTAATGATCTTATTTGCTACTCGTCGGAGGTTTTTATATTTTTATCTCTTCGTCCTGGTGTTCCTTTCAAGGAACTGTTTATATGCCTGATTTTTCTTGTTCAACGCATCCTGGCATTTGTTGTCAAACCAGTTGTTTCTTTTGCGCCGAGCTTCATAACCAACCACTGGTTCTGTAGCGGCTTTGATTGCTGTCTTCATCTCCATCCAGACCTTGTCAACTGGCCTCATTGTGTTATTTTGTCGGAGGAGGGTTAGCTTAGTCTCAAGATTTTTTGAGAAGCTTTCTGCTACTGGCGCCGTTGTTACCTTAAAAAAAGATGTAGTCACCTTAAAATAAAATCATAAAGACATCCCTTGAGGTAAACTAGCTCTAGTAGACATGTGAATTAAACCTGCGGGAACGTGAGTTGTGAAACTTTACAACAACAATTGTACCAAAAACTATTAGCGAGTCAAAAATTTAACGGCATTCTCTATTTTCAACAAAGGTGCATTCGACTTTTGAGGTGGAAAACTCAGAGTGTTTATTGAATCAACCACATAAACAACTCATTCGAAAATCATAGCTGCTAGATGATCAATGCGTGCAGTCATTGGTTAAATAAGGATCTACGAAATTTTCAGGATCTATTAAATTATTAAAATAAAGTTTTCTTTTTTTTTTATTTTTTGTTTTGAAAAATAGGAAGGAACCTTTTCTGTGAATAAAAAAGGATTTCGAAGATAAGTTTATCGCTTCAAATAAGATTTTAGATGTTTTGTATGATATCTGCAGCTCCACAATTTTATATTAAACTACTATTTTTTTTTTCTATAATGATGCCAAGGCTCAGGGGATGCCTTATTATTCTGTAGCACAGCTTTAGTGGAAGGAAATTTAAGGCAAAAAGGAGAGGAAAGTTAAGATAAGAAAGAATCGTAAAATTTGTCAGTTCGGCTGGCAATGATTGTAAGAGTATGAAAATGAGCGCGTTGTGATGCTCGGGTGTTGCACGTAGGAAGTGCTCTACAAGCGATCAGACTTGATATTTAATCAAAACAAAGACCGCAGTAACAACGATATAAAAGAGAAAGGCAGCTCACATTACGTCGGTGCTCAAGGGATTCAATACGTAAGGTAATAGTTTCATGGCCAATAAGCTTGAAAGTTTTGCGTTGGACTTTGTCTAGTTCCGCTAAAGCAGTGCGGCCTGCTCGAGCCCATATACCTAGTCCAGTAAAATCCGACATCAAAAAGGTGAAACTTCGGAAAAATTAGAGAAAGCTGTTACGGACAGCTGTTTGCCGCCACTTACCGTAATAGGAAAAAATGCATTGCCTATATGCGGATGTGACGGCCGGTCATTGCTGTGCGAGCATCGTAAAGCATTAAAGAAAAAAAAACAACAACAATGAAGCAGTGCAGTTCAAATGCAACTGCTTTGATTGCATTTGAACAGCATTGATCAATGCTCGGGCGATGACCGGTCGTTGTAGTGTTATAGCCCGTCCAGACTACAGATACTTAAGTATCCGGATACATAAGTATCGTCCACACTGCAGCGACATCTGCAGATACATTTTACCCTTGCCATGAAAATCAATGAAACGTGTGGACGATAGCTATGTATCCGGATACTTAAGTATCCGTAGTCTGGACGGGCTTTTACGAGAGATGGCGGCATCGGAATGATCAGCTGGGAAAACGGATGGGTGAGCGGAAGTTTGGCTTTGGCTCAAAGAGTTGGATTTTGGCTCTTGGGGAGTATGGATGAAATAATTGAACGAGAGGTGGGAGTCGCGACGTTTTGCCGAGCGGTACAGGGATTTTCGGTGTGGATTCCTGGAATTTTAAAATTGCGGAATGGTGGAGTTAGCGACAGAGATTTCAAAAAGTGAAAGTTTTTAGTCTAATGCAATTAAATCTGATATATTTTTTAATGATGGTGTTTTATGAGAAGAGGGGAGTGTTCGGTTGAAAGCTGAGCGATATGGATAGTTGTGTTCCTCATAATTCAGCGGCATTTTTGAATTCTCCCTTGTGTTTAATCTGAGTGGCGTGTATCCATCTGGAATTCGCGAAAATTTGACCCCGTTGCGATACAATTAATTATTTACACGGTCTAGGATGGTCTTGTGCACAGAAGAATTCAGCAAGGAAATTTTCGAAAAACACTAATTAACGTATAAGGCTTTCCATCGGAATCTGATCTGCGGAAAATTGAGCGTGAAAAAAAGGAATTTGCACGAAATGTCATTGTGCTTGGGCATTTAAGCGGTGTTTTTATGTACAAAAGCTGTACGCGATTGTAGGAGATCCTGGCAAAGGCTGCATGTTGTGTATATTATTTTGAAAGAACTGGGCGCGAATTAATTATCTATCAGCAGTAACGGAGTTTCATATAAAGTTACAAAAATCAATTATGTGAGAATGATCTATTGCGAATCTCAATAAACACAATCGCCGTTAAATTAATAGAATCGAAGTGGGCGTAAAACAATTATCTATCAGCAGGTGCAGTGATAGAAGAGTGCTTTATAGTGCAGGGATCAATTGAAATCTGTTTTGATATTGTCAGAGTTTTATACAAAGCTATAGAAATCGATGATTTATCGAAGTGGTCGTACCGATGAAAAAATTCATGAGAGGAAGCAATTCTAGCTGTAATTCACATTTTCTTCGTAATATAATATATAAAACCGCTGGATGACAGGCGGAATTGACTGAGGAAGCAGAGAGTGTTATTGTTTAGTTATTGAACTACTAAATTATTGAATTTTTTAAAATTGTTAGCTTAAATTTACATTAATTTGTTTATTAAACCTAAATCACATCAAAAGTTTACAGTGTTCCAGCTTCGGTACCGTGGTTTGGATATCACTGGTAAGTGACAAATTTTATTCTATTTTTCTTTGATTTAACTTATCTCTAATATAAATTGAAATGGATGCGTTTTTCTTTATCAATGCCTGTTTATTTACTATGCACAATTTAGTATATTTATTCGCTTATATATTTAGTTGCAATTGAGTCTGAATTTCTATTTATTTGTTCTTGGTTGAATTTTTAAGCGATTTTTTTAGTTTGTTTATAGTAGTTTTATAGTAAGCAAGAACTGTATTGCATATTTGTATATGTTTTAACTGAAATATTATTTTATATGAGTTTATTTTTTATTTCGTTAAATTTTTGTTTTTTTTCGAACGGTTGACCATGGACCTTTAATTTTCTCATTTAGATTCAGTGAAGCCATGCATTGAAGTGGGCTCCTTTTTACCTCCCCCCTTGCTTGTTTTTTTCTTCTTCTTTTCTCTTGTGATTATGTCTATCTATGCGTGACCCAGCTAGGGCAAGGTC
This sequence comes from Nemotelus pantherinus, assembly GCA_963978885.1. Classification (NCBI taxonomy): domain Eukaryota; kingdom Metazoa; phylum Arthropoda; class Insecta; order Diptera; family Stratiomyidae; genus Nemotelus; species Nemotelus pantherinus. The sequence continues at coordinate 66,513,843 of OZ022266.1, read as the reverse complement.
ACCAAAAGTGACCTTTCCTAAATATCTCAGTAACGGTCACGTCTTCAGAAAAATAATGTACACTGAAAGAAAAGCTCTTGGTTGGTTCAACTATTTTTAATAGTATTGCAACGATTCATTCAAAATAGTTAAACGAACTACGGAAAATAGTTATTTTTACTATGTTAATATAGTTAATTTAACGATATAAAAGTAGTTGGTTCTAGTTATGCAAAAAATATCTCAACGTTCATGAAATCAACTGTTTTAATTGTTTCATAACCACGAAAATTAGTTGATAAATAGAAAAATATTCATCAATTCACTCAAAACTTCAACGTTTCGAATTATCAACAGTTTTTATGGTACTTAAACTACTTCGCAATAGTTGATTTCAGCAAACGTAATTCAGTGAGCAACGTCTTTGAAATTATTCTACGCAAAGTAGAATGGTTTCAACATTTGGACGTTTTTCATGCTCCGAATGAAATTGTTTATCAACCACGCGTCATGGTGCATAAAAGTAATCAACGATTTTCTTATGGTTGTTTTAACTATAGCCCTAGTTGATGCAAAAACAACTAAGGCAAACTATTGATTTTTCATACTCCTCATACTCATACTCCTATTCTATCATAGAAGTTTCATATACTACATGGCAAAATTATGTTCGGTTTGCTGTTCGATATAATTCATATGCATGTTATGCAGTGAAGCCTTTATATTACGTTGTATGACGCTTTCTTCCACTGTGGTAAACGCAGTGGACTGCGGCAAAGTGCTGTGAAAAAATTTATTGTAAACACAAAACAGCGGCATTGCGGCAGCGGCGCCACAGGGGGAGGCGTGAATGCCACAGTTGAATTTGGTGAATCACAATGCAGCGACAATGTCGCTGTCAATGCAACCAAGGCATTAACCAAATTCATTTTGTTTTGTCTTTTGTATAGCTAAATCCTGTTGTACGAGGATTAGGTTGGCTACCACATACTATATACATAAACTATATATATATATTACATACTATAGTCTTTTCCTATCTCGTACTATGTATATTGTTGGAATACCATTGTTTGTGGTTGCTTACTTTTTTTGCACCACGGACGTTGTTTGTCAACCACGCGTCATGGTGCATAAAAGTAATCAACTATTTTTTTATGGTTGTTTTAACTATAGCCCGTAGTTGACGCAAAAACAACTAAGGAAAATTGTTGATTTTACCAAGATTTTTCTTTCAGTGTATGACGAAATTGTAGCTTAGAAAATTTCCAACGAATATCATTTAACTATATTGATCTAAACATTTGCTGTTAGTAGCAAATGTTTGGAAAAAACATGTTTTTTTATGCACCTCCTAAACATAAAAAAACCAACTCACAAACATTCAAGTGGTAATCAAAATCGGATAATATCAACACGTCCTTGAGAAAGAGGATGCTGTTAGTAGCAAATGTTTCGATCAATATATCTCAAAAACTGTTATGGTTACAAGAAAAAGTTAAATGTTGTTTGTTGAAAACATGCCAGTACCAAGACTCACACCAAAATTCAGCTTTCGTCTAATTTTTTCGAAGCCCCATGTTAAATTTCCCCGAACTAATATGGGAGTTATACTCAAGTCTTGGTCTAACGAGAGTCTTGTAGATGTGCGCTATGTCTGATGGAGAAAAATATTTATTGCCTCTGTGAAAGAAACCTAGGCATTTGATGGCTTTTTTGCAATGTGAAAAATGTGGCCGGTCCAGCTTAGTTTGCTGGAGCTGTTAAAGTCTAATAAGTCTGGCGAAGGTGATTCAGAAATAACCACAATATCAACGGAAATAGTGTGGCTAGCAGGAGGAGGGTAAGGCTTGAGCGACACACGATAACACTGGGTTTTGGACGCATCAAACACAACACGGTTGGTTGAACTCCAAGCGATAATGCCTAATAGATCCCTGTTTAGCGATGCAAACATGCAATCTCTACTAACAGAAGTACCATTTTCGGGAGAGTTGGCTGCTCTGTCAAAAAAAAATCAAGAGTGCTGTCATCAGCAGAACCATGAATCGGATTGAAAAAGGAGAAAAGGAGGTAATTTATAAATAAAAAGAAGAGAGTTAGTGAAAGAACAGTACCATTCGGAACCCCAGCATTGGTGGTTTGGACTCTGGATTTGAGTCCATCCAGAATAACTTGATAGGAACGATCTACGAGGAAACTTTCAATCCACTTGACGAGAATGGGGTGAGGACCAAATGCACGAAACTTGGCTAGAAGAACTGGGTCCCGTACTCTGTCAAAGGCCTTCGAAATATCAAGGAAAACGACCATTGCTTCACCAAAGTTATGGAAACAATGGTTCCATCTCTCAATGAGAAATCTAAGTAAGTCCCCATTGGAGCGCGCAGAACGGAAACCATACTGATGGTCGTTGATAAGATAGTTCAGCTCAAGATATTTCATTAATTTTGAGCTCGCGAGTTATTCAAATACCTTAGACAGAATCGAAACGATTGCAATAGGCCGATAGTAAGACTGACCAAAAGCTTCCCCTTTCTAGGCAAAGGAAAGGGAATATTCCAGTCGCATATGACAGGTAAAATAGTTTACGCAGAGTTTTATCTAAGGCGGAGGCATAGCACTTCAGTATGGGGGGCGAAATACCATCAAGTCCGGTAGATTTGGAAACGTCAAGCGTGGCGAGTATTTTCAATACCTCTCGTGTGCGAAAAAATAAAGACCCTTGCTTGAAAACGCACATTGTAGGGAGGATTCAGTGATGAAGGTGACAAGCAGGAGTGTGTAGCGAAAATTTCAACAGAAAGATTATATTAAAGTTACTCCACTGAATTTTTTTCGAATCTATTAAATTAATGTATTTATTGTTATTTGCTTGAATCAAATTTCGCAGCTATGCTTCGAAATCACGCTTAAAATTCAGTTGTTTACTTCTTGATTTCAGCCAAAAGTTTGTGTTTTTCACTCCATCCAACCTTTTTAGGTACATTTTCATTCTTGGAATTTCAGAACCCGCTCCAGTTTACTCCATTTTTTCGCGCTCATAAACAAAAAACGTAAATACCAAGACATTACCACCGTTCTATTTAATTCCCAAGAGTAACGAACATAAAGCACATTTACCTACGCATCAAGGGCACAGCATCCCCAATTTCACTTGTTTTCTTTTTCCACCCTCTCAGGCGCACTTCAGTTGTAACATCAAAAACAGCAACAAAAAGAGGTTTTTATCTACGAATGTCGACGGCGAAAACAAAAAACAATGATAAGAGTCGTGAACAGTACGTCGTTGACGTCGACTCGAAACGTAATGTAGTTGCGAATGCTATTGTGCGTTTGTTTAAGTGGCTGCGCTGAAAAAAAAAGCACCTCGCACACAAAACTGAGAGGTTGGCAGGCAGGCTGACTGGCAACCCAGTAGGACCACAAGCATCGATGACTTTTACCTTGCACTCTTTCATTAATGCCTATAAATTCCAAAATAATGCATGACAATGTCATGTGTAAAGTAATGCGAAAACAATCATTCTAGTACAGAAATTCATGTGTGCTTATCCACCAACTACTTTACTGCATGACAAAGTCATGCACAGTGAAGGGTAGAGTCATGCAAAACGGAGCCAGTATCGCTACTTATAATGACATCGCAATGTTAAATTCATCGATGCGGTATGAAGAAAAAGATCCGATAATGATGACTGGTAATCATTACGTAATTATTACCAGTCATCATTATCGGATCGTTTTCGTCATACCGCATCGATGAATTTAACATTGCGATGTCATTATAAGTAGCGATACTGGCTCCGTTTTGCATGACTCTACCCTTCACTGTGCATGACTTTGTCATGCAGCAAATTAGTTAGTGGATAAGCACACCTGAATTTCTGTACTAGAATGATTGTTTTCGCATTACTTTACACATGACATTGTCATGCATTATTTTGGAATTCATAGGCATTCATGAAAGAGTGCATGGTAAAAGTCATCGATGCTTGTGGTCCTACTGGGAAGCAACGAAGAGTACTTCACACAAACACACGGGAGTCTTCTTTCTATCCGCTTGGAGGCCTTCTATTTGTAGCCCGGAGGCGTGAGTAACGTAAATGTTTTAATGTCTAATGAAAGGCATCCCTTAGCAACTTTATGTCAGACGATGTCAGTATTCGCAGTTTTTCCTTCTTTTTAGATTTCACGTAGGCATTTCTTTCTTTTCGCCTGCTTTTTCGTTATTATTAAATTAAAAGGCAACGAATGCGTGCAAAGGATCCCATGTGAGTGTTTAGTGGAAAATAGGAAAATATGGCAAGTGTTTGTTGTAAAGAGGATGATCATTTGGACAGCTGGATGTCGAAAAATTAAATGGTTTCATTAGGTTGGAGTAGGGAGAGATGGTAGTAAATACTAAATTGTATTCGGCGTAGATAAAAAACCAGCCAAGACTTTAAATGGATGCAATTTGAAAGTTTTTTCATGGCTGATAAGCATTCTTTTTCACGCTCAAGTATGTGTGTGGATAAAGATTGTTTTCAAACCCACACTGGGCGCTAGGTTAAAGAAGGTTTATTGTAACTTTTGTTCGTTATTTTGTACTTTCAGACAATTTGCGTTGATAGTTTCAGAACTTAAATTGCTAATAATGACGTTTAAATAAATGATTTTGCCATTATCAATTGATTTCAATTAGGATTTATGTATGTATATCTATTCGCTTCCATCAAGTTAAATACTTAAACATTTGTTGGAAAGATACCGTTGTAAGAAAACAAAGTCAATTACATTTAATCCGTTTTGCATCAAAAGCTCCATTCTTTCAATTGTTGAAGAACAATTCTCTTTATGGCGGATTTTGACTACTCCATGGAGAATGCATCGTATTGTGCAACAATCATTGCACGTTCAGTCTTGCTGCAACAATTATCTCTTTTATGTTTTTTCCATTGCTCGTTGCACATTTCGTCATGCTTAACCGTTCGCTTCGCTACACTCACGAATCGAAACAAACAACTCATTTGTTTCGTCCTTTACGCTCAAATTAGTTTAATGTAAAAACGATTCCGGGATTTCGGTGGAAACTTGCAATTTATTCTCGAAGCTTTACGAGCAGCACTAAAATGCCAAAGCGACGAGAAAATGCAACGGACGGGATGCCCGTGAAATACTTGTAGCAACACTTTCCCATGAATTGAAGAGCAGCAATTTAGATGGTTTAGCTCTATGCTTAACATGATATCCAACATGATGTTTTTCTTGAGTATGTTTCTCATTCCGTGCGGGATACGATAGGATACGGCGAACAAATAAAAACTAGGAAAAAAAAAATCGACAACAGAAAATGGTAGAATGGTTACACTAATTTCTTTCGACCGTCCCGAGAATCGGTTCATAGAATGAATAGCATTTCGGATATCCGAGAAAGCTGAAGATAAAAATAAAACCTAATAAGGATGAAATGAAACAGAGTCGCTTGTGTTAGGGTTCTGTTCATCTTAAATGAATGGCATTGGATAGAGCGAGCTTAGCACACAAACAAAATTACCAAAAAGAACTGAATCAGAAAATGAAAATTCAATGGTCTGGTCTTTTATGGGTCTCTGGGTTATTAGATTTTCTTTGTATAGGCTGTTGTTTTTGTTTGAGCAAGTAAAAGAATAATCAGAAAATGTTTTTTGATGGTGTCGGACTTTGAATTTTTTTTCAACAGTTGTGGTAATTTTCCTTTGCGGGAATGTGTTTTTCTTCGTTGTTTCTAGGAGGAGTAATTTATCGTCATGGTTGCTAATTATATTTGTTTTTATTGGCTGTGAAATGAGCTTGGATGATTACACAATAAAATTATATGAAATCAATGAAAAGTATTTTGCGAAAATAATTTGAATATGTATACAACAAGTCTGTTAATTTAGTAATGTGTCTGTTAATATAACTATATAATGTCTCAAAAATGTGTGTATGAAATTCTCCAAAGAGATTATCTTAGTATCAGAACAATCAAATATCAGCCTCTTAGAAACTACTCGATATCATTTCCGTCCTCTATCTCACCCTTATTGTTGTCCTCTACCTCGTCTGCTATCGAAAGCATGATCACCACCTTTAATATTACTAAATTATCGATATATTCTGAAATGAAGCGTCTTGAACTGGATTTTGAGTATTAGTTGCAGTTACTGCTTTGTTGCAAAGGCTGTTTGTTCATCATTGCTAGTGAGAGCGAGAAAAATTTCATCACTTTATTATTCTAATTCAAGCCTTTAAAGACTAATTATTCATTTTAATTTATTATATTTTACCGTAAGCGAGTTTAGGACTCCTGCATTGAATTTTCGTTTTAAATGTCCTGCTGTCTGACTCAGCTTGGAGTAAGAAAGTGGCAGAAAAAATAGTCCCTGGCGGAACATCTAAGCGATTTCAGATTAGACAAGAATGTACAGCATAACTTGACAAAAAAAGAAAAAAAATTAACATACAGTTCACTAAGACTCAAGTAAAATTAGCAAACAGAGAAAAACTGGAAACAGTAGTGAGTTGCAAGAAAGGCAAGAAAGTATACGAAACGAAAAATTGAAACAAATACACGATTTTTGCATTTTATACATTAATAGCTAGAAAAAGCTTATAAGGACAACAAAGGTTCTGAAAACGAAAATCAATTAATTGGTAACAAAGTCTGTTTGTTTAATAAAAAGGAGTTTTCATTCCGTATTTCTTTATTTTGCAAAATAATTTAAATCGGCAGGTTCTGAACCTTAAACCAAAAAAATCGAACAACTAATTTCACTAACTAATTACAGTAATTGATCACCGGTTTCCGAGATGCCCAGAAAAAAAAATTCTGTATCAATGATTTTGTACCAGGCAGAACATTGATCGTATCTGTTTTGGGCTGGAAAGAAAGAACACTGAAAAAAATCCACATGGCTCCCAGAGCTTTGTAGCATAGCGCATTATTTATGGTCCCATACGCTATGTACACAGTACTCAGCGCTATGCAATATGGCTCTCAGCGCCATAATGTCAGAATCTGCATAGCGCGTGGTCCTATGTAATATGACGCAGCATTTATGGTCCCAAACGCTATGTACATAGTACCCCGAGCTATGCAGTATGGCTCCCAGCACCTTAATTACATGGCGCAGAAATAATGGCCCTACACGCTATATTACATAGTACCATGAGCCATGTTATATGGCTTCAGTTGTCATAGCGATTCGGATGAACTGAGGTAAGTGCTTTGTTTTGAAGTCGAGCTTCTAGTTTAATGTAATAAAATAATTATTTTCAATTTGCAATCTAATCCAAGGACATCCGGAAGGTTAGTTAAAGAATTAGCTCAAGCAAGAATCTAGCTACCAATTTATTTATTTCATAAGTGACGTTTGAAAAAAATCGATAAGTTTTGTAAGGGGAAAATAACGATTCATTCTCGAGTAATGTTATATGTTAATATCATTGTTAAGTTACATATCTAATTACTGGCTTCTGCGTTCTAGTTATCTCGAAATTTTATTTTTTATCAAGCGGAAGTATATTTCAAACCAGCAAAACATTTTTTGTTCAAAGTATTCAATACGTAATTTGAAATTTTTTTGATTTTTCCATAGAACTTGGTGGTATTTATTTTATGAGCAGTATCAGAAAGAGTATCACATTTTAAGAAATGCCCTTTTTCATCATCACCAGACGCCATAGTTTATAGACTTCTGGTGTCATGTACATAGTCGATTTCGGGATTGTGATAAAATATAGCGCCACACGCCATTGTACATGGCGAAAAGTACAAAGGAGCAGACGCTATGCTTATAACCCTCCACGCCATTATAGTCCTCCAAGCCATGTACTATAGTTTAGTCCAATAATCTTCTGGGGCAAGTTTTAGTCCAATAATCTTCTCAACTCACCGTTGATTTCATCACTCACTTCAAACAGGCAGTTGAAATATTCTTCATAGAAACTTCCGAAATACTTAAGGAAAAGCAAAGAATGAAACAATGAAACAAAGAAATAGTCAATGATGTCGCAAAAATTAAAGAAATATTCAAATCATTTCACTACATCTACACCAAAAACCTCTACTTCACTCTGCCTTGGTGTTTTGTAGCAAAGGGCACCAACAAGCGATCGCTATCGCACCGTCGGTCGATTTCCACAGAATTTGAAATGTAAATTAAGGGCAATTCACGTGGGAGGACACTACGCAGCTAAACTTAGTTCTTCTGGTTTTCTTCTTAGAATTAGAAAGTGGACGCCGTAAAAGTTAAAATTGTGTTTCTATCACATGTACTAAACAACAATATTTGAAATTTGATATTTGAAAAGAGTTTGAGTATGAAAACTGTTGCCAATGAAAAGGGAGTACTCTGGAAGTGAAGGTAGTACAGTAGTACCGTAACTAAAAACGGAGTACAAATCCTCCGATCGGAGTACAACGACAGCATTGCTCCTCAGTGCCAGCTTTGCGATACTCTTTCTGAAGAAAATTACTACTTAATTTCATTATAAGATTGCTACTTAATTTCATTATAGGATGCTTATTATATGAAAATTTGATTGTAGAATCTGTTAGTACGAAAATAACGAATATCCCTGTTGCTGGCAGCTCTTTGCTAACACCACAATCGAAAGTTTACCAGATCGATTTCATAGTGAGGTCAATTTATCTTAAAATTTCCATTTCGAAACAATGACTGGTTTCCGTTAAACTTTCAAAACTTTTGTATTTGAAAAATTCAGTTGTTGATTTTCACTTCAAATTTCTAATAGTTAATTAGTAAAGAGATGACAAAAATACTACTAATTTTTTAGCTGACAGCTGATAATTTGTCAACCGATTTTCCACCAAATTTGACTTACAATCAATAATATCCAGCTACTGTGTACATTTTATTTTAATCTGATGGCTTTAATCTGATAGTTGTAGGGTATAAAGTATTTATGTTTTTGAGGAGTTTTCAAGATGGCACCACTTCCACAGGATTGCCCATATTTACTAAATTTGCATAATACTAATACAAGTAAGCAGTAAAAAGTTATCAGGTTCAAATCGCAAAACACCTGGATTCATATAAAGTACATGCAAGTTATTTGGTAAGCTGGACTAACAGTAAAAATAAATTATTTTTAAATTAACTTAAGACAAAAAAAGGAAAGAACATTCAGTTTAGCTGCAAATTTATTGATCTGAATTAGTTTGTTTTGCTATGCTTATAATGGTACTGAGCAAAAACAAGTAAAATATTACATTGTACTGTTATATCTGATGTCACGCTGCTAAATATTTTCTTTCCAAAAGAAACAGAGTTAAACTCAGCCAGTTCTAATTTACTTTTCCTCTGATCTCCAAAATTCAATAACCTCACGTTTTCAACACTTTCATTCAACCGAAAATTACTCGACAGCAACCACAATTTAGAACTCCTGTTGCTGTTCTTCCGCTGAAAATTTCTTGCTTTCAAACTTTCTCATTTTGTTTTTATTATTAATTTCCTCGATGTGCACTCGTACATTCTATGCAACAAACTCGCTGAACTAGTTTCAATTTACCACAAAACAACATTACCACAGCATGCACTCTGCCTGCATCGTCTTACCACTTGCAGTCGAAAAATCATGTTTCTCTCCCAAAAGCCACCAACTGCCACCCCAGAATCTTTTAGAATGATTTTGTTGTAGGTTAACTTTCTAGCTAAGAATTTATGCTCGTATGGATAACTTTTCGAAGAAAACAAAACTCATTTGTTTTCATTCATTCATTCGGGCACCGTGAGCTATGAAGTAGCCATGCAGCCTCAGGAATGAGAAAGAATAGTTTTCTCGAAAATTTGTTGGCAAGTTGTTTGTTAGTTACGCTGTAGTTGCTGTCGTTGTTGTTGTTATTGCAGTTACAATATGCCCGCTAAACCACGAATCGAAGAAAATTTCCGTTTAGTTATTTGTTCATTGTTGGTTTTGTGTTTGCCCAGGGGTCAGGTTTTGTTTCGAATGGCGGAAAGGGATACTTCGATATTATCGTCGTTGTGTAGAAAATTGTTTGGAATTTTAATTAAATCTATGAAAAATTATTACTACTCAAATTGATTTTAATACTTTGTTGGAATTTGAGAAATTTAAAAATTTAGTCTTATTAGATTCCCTGAATTCTGACTACACAGCAATAATTCTGTGAAAAACTTTAAGTATTTCTTAAGAAGATTAACATGTTATATTTCGAATAATCACAACGAACATTGGAAAAGGCTTTTTACTAACGTTTGTTTTCCTTTAAGTGGAAGAAAACAGTTAACACAGCTCTAAAGTTATCAGTACAACTATTATATAAAAAAATATTCCAAATGTTTGGATTAAAAATTTCAATTCGACCTGATGGTATAAACAAGCCTTTGCTTAAATGGATTTAAGCCTCGTTGACAGATTTTTATTGCGTTTCTTTTGCAACGATTTATTTGAACATTTATTATTCAGAATAATGGAAACTGATATTAATGTTGTTTGCATTAATTACGCTCCATGTGAACCTAAGTTTGGGGTAAAATCGTTTTTTTAAATAATAATAATGGAAAATTTATTCATTACATTGTACATATATAACTTAACTAAAGGGATATTTATTATAAAAGAAACTTATACTTAGCGGCTATCCTATTTTGGCCTGCTGGCTTTAATTGGATTTTTATTTTAATTGTTTTTCATCATTCATTTATTTTTCGATTTTCACTTATTAACTATTACCCAGGTAGTACAATACCTGGGGTTGACTTAGCAATATCGTACTTAAATACTAACTTAATTTACTAAACTTAATCTAGCTTAAGTCTAAATACAATTAGCTTAGCCTACTTAGACCTAAACTTAACCTAAGTCTTAACTATCCTCTCCGATTCGTCGGAAGGCCAAAATAATTGAACAGCATGTCCGCCGCCACTGTCCTTCTATTTCCGCTGGACGCATAAATGTCTCATTGGAGCCACTCATACGTCCGATACCCCGGATCAGTCCGTTTTCATGTACGTCTGACTGTGCGTAAAACCTTGTCGTCAGTTCTACAACCCGGTCCCTAAGCGGCCCAAGACCTGTCTCCTGATATAGGAGAGAGTTCCTCGGCCACTTTTTAGTTACCGGGTTGTAAAACCTGCCAGTGCAGAAACTCAGAATTCTCCGTTCGAACATCGCCGCTTCTGCCATGGCAGATTTGGAACAGGTAATCCAGGATGGGGATGCGTATCTCAGGATTGGCCGAATGAGTGGTTTGTTGCAAATGGATTTGGCCTTTGTCGTCATGCCCATCTTTTTCATCAGTTTGACAAATCGTCATCGGTTTGACAAATTTTCGGTCTCGCACACACCAAATATGTACCCAGCACATCAATTAGATGTTGAGCAGACGCTCTTTGAGCCATCAAGATGAGCGAAACGCTGTTGAATGTGGCCATCTCAACCATTTTACTTGGAAGGGCTTCCAGCAATTTGACTGTGACCAATAGCCTCTCAGCATCGGGTAAAATCGTTGTATGTGAAGACTATAATATAATAATATTAAATGATATCCTTTTGTTTAAATGCCTTTAACAAATGCAATTTTCATCATTTGGTTGGACTTAGATATAGAAGAAAAACATGCTTTTAAACCAGTCTTCAAACCGTATTGATTTCAAACGAAAATGATGTCTGGACGCAAGCAATGTCTTATGGTGTTATTTTATGAACAGGCGCTTAATATATGTTTGAATTTGTGTATGCACTAAATAATTACATATCTCTAGTATATACTTATATTTCCTTATATGTTTATCCTCCGCTACTAATTGCTTTCACTTTAAATTAGAAAAATACAAATCTGTTTCTCTGAACCATAATTCTTCTACGCGCCCAATGTGGGATATTGCTCATACAATATTGGAAAAACCGACATCATATTTTAATTTATGGTAAACATTTTCATAGATCCTTATCACATTTATATTAGTACTTCAAAATCATCAATTCAGGTAAATAAATACCTAATCCTATAATCAAGCACCAAAGATCTCAACAAGATTGACAAATGTTTGTTTACAACTTTTACCCATCCCAAACTCACTCAGTCACTTTAGTAATATTATTTGCTTTTTATCGTTGTATCTGCTCCAATAGCTTCAACAACAACAACAAAACTATAACTAGAACGCTACAAAACACACTAAGATAAATTTATCTTTATTAAATCATCCGTCTAACGAAGAAGAAACAAACTGTATCGTTGTTGTTAGTTCAAGTTTTGATATTTTTCTCTCACGAAGTTTAGCGAGGATGGAAATTGAAACTGGACAGGAACGTTGAACTAGGTATTTCGACATCAACATCACGTTTAAAACTAGCTAGTTGAAGGATTGAAAGAAAGTTTTTCGCGACAAAGTATAAATGAAAGATTGTTGGAAGTTGAAGCAATACGATAGTTAGTTGATGAATATGACGACGCTATTACTGGGTGGATAGTGTTGAAGACTGCAGCAGCTACTTTACTGTTTTGGCTTGTTAGTGGTTTGTGCAAAAATCATCGCTTATCTTGATCGCGGCGCAGACATTTTCCTAGTCGCCCGGCAGCGTATTAATGGGGGTAAGGTAATGAACTTGTTTTCGCTTTTTTTAATTTTTTTGTATGAATGTATTATCTCTCAAGAGTATTGTGTCAAATTTTCAAGTCGGTTGGAGTAAAATTCACAAAGTTATGAGTATTTGAGCGTCAATTGCTCCAGGCCAAGTTCATATAGCTGCTCGACAGCTGTGTGCTTTCCTGAAACTTGTTATTTTTGAAGTCCATGCTCACCATAACTCAAAAGCTACTGAGCCATTGGTTTTAAATTTCGCACAATACTTTTTCACATATTTCCCCAGGTATCCCTGGAAGCTTTTTTGTTTTTTTTTTTTTAAATAATTATTAATTTTGCAATAAAAAATTACCCGATTTTTTTTAGCTTTAATCGGTTTTTTGGCCTCCAAATGCTACAAAAAAATGTAAACTCAAAAAAAATTTAAAAAAATTCCTTGGGTTACCTTGAAAAACATCTCGTTCAACAAATGCATTTTGATTTTTTTGTTTTAGATGATTCTGTTGTGAGTTATGGTGAACACCGCAAAACAACTTTTTTTCGAGACGCCTCTAGAAATTCACTGTCACTTGCTAAATTTTCAATAATTCGCAATGAAAATTTAGGAAAAAATTGTTCAAATGTTGCATTATTATATTGAATGAATTAACTTTCTCCATATCACAAAAAAATTCTTAAAAACAAACTTTCTTTTCGCCGAATTAACCTTTTGCCAGAGATTGCCATGCTTCATGTAATGTAGCGGACTTTCTTATGTAGCCCGATCTATTTTCTTTTACTCCGAGCAAAATTAGTGCTTGAGCTTTTGAATCCTATTTGTAATCCACGACGCAATTTCCATTGCTTTCGTTGACATTTGGATGTTACCGTTCGCATAACTCCAAAGATCGCAAGATCGCTGAAAACTAGAACACTCCGCATTTGAAAATTCCAGGACTCTAAGTTATCCTCACCAAATTTCTTGATGTGCAGTGTATTTGATAAATTTATCTTCGCGCATGTGCCGGCAATCTGAAAATTTCAAAGTTCCACGCAACTGTAAACTCACACACGGCTAACTTGATTCTTTTGATTATTGTTTTTATTACTTTTTCTTGATTTTTTTCATACGTAGCTCGACTATTAAAAAACAAACGGAATCAAAAAGAGCCGAAACCTAATTCTCGAATAGCCATCAAATTTAATCTGCACATTGGGCTCATAACCTGGTAACATTTGTGAGCATAAAAAACACGTTTACACTTATGAAGGTTTTATTATTTATTTATTTAAATATAAAAATGCATATAAAGCAAAATATAATCCATATTCAAGCGCACATACACTTACAGTGGTCCAAAACGCAAAGTGATTTACTAGATAATTAACCTCATCACTTCAAAGGTTAATAGCGTGCACATCTTCAAAGGTTGATAGCATGCTAGTTCAACCGTTCGATGGCTAGATTAATTTATGGCTTCATTTACTCAAATAGCATCACGGACGCTGCTCAGTTCTTAGCGTCTATATGACAGAGCAATTCAAAGAACCCTTGCCCCAACCACCCGCTGTACGACCCGGAAATCTTTGTGAACTTAATACGCTGCAAAGCTATCCGCGTCTCTGCTACGTTACTGTTTCCCCTCATGATCTATTAGTAGATCCTCTTCTGCTCCTTTTATTACGAGCCGTTCCACTCAGGAATTGATGCATTTTCTGCTTTGTACACATGAACAGTGCAAGCTATTGTGACGTGCATGTGCAGAATAGGAGTTACATTGTTCTGTGCGCAATTTTTTTAAGATCGGTTTTTTGTATCTGCTTTGGGTTTACTTTATCAAAATGAGTTTCTCGGTTCAGGTGCTTTGGGTGATATTATCACTTATTGCTTTCGTCTATGTTGATGTTATTGCTATGTTGATGTTATTGCTGTGTTTCTGAAGGGCTTTCTTTAGCATTTATAGTTTACATTAGGTGCGTTTTTTTATGTCTTCTTCGCAAAAAAATGCACCTGTTATAATTCTTTTGAGTTTAATTTTTTGTATTGTCAGTATTAATACGGTCGGTTAAAGATAGATAAAAGGATAGTTATTAAAGTAAATTATAACATAAAACTCGTTAAAGTGAGAGCGTATTGAATAGATTCTGTTTCGAAAAATTATTATTTATTCGTTTAATATGGATTTTAAAGTGGAAAGTAAAAATTGCTGTGATTGTGGCATAGAAGATTTATTGCGGCAGTTTTTTCCATCTATGTCGATTGAGCGGAAAAAGGATCTTGTTGATTCTTGGCAACCAAGACAACGAATTTCGCTCAGTCAACTGTTCGCAAAAGCTGACTATATTGGGTACTTTTATTGCAAATTATATGAGGAATTTATTTTATTTGTGGTAAAGGCTATCTAATTTAATTTGCTAAAAGATGCATTATATACTGAACTTTGAGCTATTAAAAAACTTTCACCACTTATGTAGCCTGTAATATGTTTTCAATTTAACTTTTTTTTTATAAATAAAAAAAAAATAAGAAATTAGTAATTTTTTTTGCTTTTAAACACTTTTCATAATTTCATAATTTGAACTTTTCTGAGATTGCTGATTTTAGTGAGTAGGAATATCATTGAAATAACCTGCTGAAGATCAATCAATAACTTTTAATACAAATATGGTCAGCAGTGAAATACCTGATTGATTTTTTCACAATATTTTAAAAAAATCGAATGTATAGTTTACTACGCGCTTCGTAAGTATGCTTATCTATATTATATGCTTATATATTTTGCTTGTGCTTCCCTAAGTCTCAAAACCACGAGCCATCACTGGTCTATAGCAATGAAGTTGCAAATATATTGAATATTTTAGAAGCTCTCTATTCCAAACAACGGGGAATCGATATAATATATATGTATGTATATCAATAAGCATAAATTTGAGACTACTCTTAATAAATGCGCTGATTGTGGCTAGCATCTCTGTTTTGATAAATATCTAACTATATATTAATGCTTGACTTTAGATTATCTAATTTTTATCCAATTTTTATCTAATTTATCTAGTAATAATTAAGAATGCAAATATTCATTGCATTGAAAAACCCGGTAGTTGGGTGCATCAGTCAAAAAAAAAAATGTTCAAACATTTTTCCTACAATCCACCAGCACTTTTTCGCTATAATAGGTCGTCATTCGATTGCAATATTCTACACTTTCGTACAGCTTAATTACGTACAGCTATATTTTCATCGATATATACTGTAGTGTACGATTTTCTCAAAACTAATCTTGGACTAACATCTTACATCTCATCGCTAGCTCAACAATTAAACTCATCTCGATCACAAAGTCAAACAACAATCATAGTACCTTTTCCGTCGTACACTACAATTTGATGATGCGAATATTCAATTAGAAAATTCGTAGTTCTATTGAATGCAACGTAAATAACTTCACTTCGCCTATCGAATTTGACAACAATTCAAGTATAAATAGTCAAACACCTACTCTCCTAACGATTGATGCTAGCGTGAATAGAATAGTGCTAAACGCATTAGGATGTATGAACCGAAGCAGCGGATAAAATTAGATCGATTACAAATTGACAAATATTTACAGAGGATAACGATGTTGTAATTCGATTGGAAGTGATGTAATACTTCTACCGTGTGTGATGTGATACCGGATGCGATGTATTTTCAATACAGTTCATAGAGAAATCGTATAAACGTTTGTAGGGGTGCAGTCTTGGGGAGCTGTGTATTTCATGTTTGAGTTGAACAGGATGTGCTAGAAGAGGGTGAAGGCTATTCTGTTTGCCTAAACAAACTTCAAATCTTTGTTTCTGCTTTAACTGATTTTTTCGAAGTTGAATTTTCACCATTTGTATTCTGATTATTTAACTGATATTTAGAAATTATTTAAAGTGTCTACTAAATTTCAAATTTGCAATTTGATAGAATCTCTTCTTAATATAATTGGTGTAATTTTTAAAAAAAAATCTATATTTGAAGTCCTTATTGTTTTATTCAGACGATTATTGAGTCAAAAATCTTTTAAATTAACCAATGTAATTCGAAAAATTGTTATTGATTTTTTTCAGAGTTGGTCGTAGCGTCCAACCAACACTCATCAATTCAACACTTGGAAACGTGCGTTTTGTGATGATGTTCACCAACAATTTTTCGATCCCACTGGACATTTTTGAGTTTTTAGAGCGCATAGCACCACAAATGGGTAAAATTTAGTAGAATGAGTTGTTTTATCTCTCTCCGAAATAAAGTTCTTCTTCTTTTAACACTTCTCTATTAATAATTTCATCGGATTTGTTGCATACAATGCCGAGAGAAAATGATTTAATAAGATTAAATTACCTAGAATTCTAATTTTAGCAGCCAAGTTAATATCTCTTCAAAAATATAACTTTGGAAATTGATAGCTCGTAATATAGTTTGATGTGTTTAATACTATTTTTCAACATAGTTTCCCCGAAAAAATGAGCTTGAAATTTTATACTGCCTATCCGTTGAAATTTTCGGTCCAAAATGAACTGAGAAAAATTGATGCAATAGTTGCAACTTAGTGCAGATTAATGCTATGAAGATGTAAATTAATCACAACGTAAATTGGTGGATTTTTTGATTCAATTGGCTTGCTAATCATAGGTTTGCATTTGTAAGCAGATATAATTTATGAAGAACAAGATAAGGTTTTGGGTGAATCATTTTCGAACTAGTTCACACATGAATCCGTGAAAGAATATCTGCTCTATTTGCTGAACTGCAATCTATTTGCTGTCAGCACTGGTATTCTCTTTCTATTGCTAAAAGATTATGTAAATCGTTTTGAATCAGTCAATAGGGCGAAATATTATAAAAGTAAACACCAGAATCTAGTTGATATATCGGTGGCTTGAATAAATATTTGTTCAAAACAGCCATATGCTAAAAAATATATATATATAAATTTAATATGATGTTTTTGGACACAATCTTTTATCTGCAATTCATATGAACGTGTTTTCCTAGCTGACTATCTGCATCACACAAGCATCAACGCATCATTTTTCACCAGCACATACCTATTCCCGAAACGCTTTGCAGCATATTTGTATCTAATTTTCAAACTCAAACAAATTTAACGGAAAACATATGGTGATGCTAAGCTAGAAATGTAGTTATTTCAGCATTAGGCATGCACGATTATATTCGAAATTTGCGCGATACTTGAATCATTTATGTTTTGTCCTTCGTTAATTGATTTTCATTAGTGGAGTAAATATTTCGTTAGTTTGTTTTAATTTTTGTTTGGATTTCGCTCGACGCAAACGGTGTTTTGGTTTGAGTGCTTGACTTGTCGTAGTGGTGCTTTCATTGCTTCTTTGGATAAAGTGTTAAAAAAAAATAAAGACGTTGATTGATGGGCTTAAAAATCAATTTTATTTTTGAATTCATCATCCTGCCGTCATTAGCATCAAAGCCCTATCTACATTTCAGTGGCTTCGGAGATATTCCGTTACATGTGTTTTTCTACAGCATGCAGATATATGGAAAGGGCATTTTTCACTATTGATTTTAACATACTTCCACAAAAATTGGTTTTTCATATTTTTTAGAATGATGGGATAGAGTATTTAGTTTTCAAATCGTATGTTTGCTCAAAAATGAAAAAAATATCAGATAGGGCGTTTTTGATAAGCACGGCAGCATAGTGAAGACAAAAATGTACACAAAAAATGGAAGGTCGATTTGACATAATTTACATTCAAGTTCAATTAGATTTAATTCAGGAAAATATTCTTTCTAAGATTATTGAAATTCTATTATTCAAAATAAAAATGTTTCATGTGACAAATATATTGCACGTGTTATTTTCTTGTTTTATTTTATATTCTTTTCATCAATAAAGAAACTATTTTGATATATATCCAAATAATGAGAACAAAATTTACTAGCATGCATTAGTGTATCTTCCTAAATTTTCATTAACTAAAAATACGTTATCATATTTCTAGACTTTTTCTATGTACTGTTGTGGATACTATACTGACACTCCGCAGTGTAAACAGTATATTCTACAATATACTGTTTGACGCAGTTGAAAGATATGTCCCTAAAATTAAGAGAAAGGATAAACTTTCTGAGCCTTGGCTCGATAAGACTCTTAGACGTATGAGAAATCATAGAAATAAGCTTTATAAATCAATAAAAAATAATGGCGACTCTAGCCATCGTATTAAAGAAGAATACAATGCAGTGGCCAAATAATTCCACAACAAGTCTCACGAAGCATATGACAGATTCATTAAAACTACCGGCTAGAATATAATCCACAACCCTAAAAAGTTTTTTGACTTTGTGAATATGAAACGGAAAACAACTGACTGTCCCTCTTCTACATATGTGCTAAAACACCTCAATGTCTTCTTCTCCTCAAGCAATTTGCAACTTTTTCGCAGATAACTTCCAAGACGTTTTTAATCCAGCAAGTACTTCATCATCCTGTCATTCCTCAAGAGTAACTAGACCAATTTTCACTGAGGCTATAACCATTTCCAGAGATGGTCGATTCTCAACTTAACGAATAGCAGCATGGTTTCAGGAAAGGTCGCTCTACCACTACCAACCTAATGGTTCTGGTTTCCCATGGTCTTTGTAAAATGGAGAAAGGTGATCAAATTGACGCATCCTACACTGATTTTAGCAAAGCATTTGACCGTGTTGACCTTTTCATTTTGATTTCCAAGCTACAGCAATTCGGAATTGCCGGATCTCTACTAAAATTGCTTAGCTCTTACCTCCACAACCGCTCACAACATGTGAAATTCCAAGGGCTTATTTCTGAAAAAATTCAAGTCAATTCAGGTGTACCTCAAGGTAGCCATCTTGGCCCCTTACTTTTAATATTTTTAAATCAGACTTGTCAGAGGTTTTATCTGATGTACCTCATCTACTCTATGCGGACGACCTGAAAATTTATTATACTATCAAATCGCCTTCAGATGCCAGCTTTTTTCAACTAAAACTAAACTCCCTCGAACATTGCTGCAACGTGAATAACCTACCTCTCAACATCGCAAAATGTAATGTGATTAGCTTTTCTAGAAAAAATACGCGCGTACATTATACGTACCTTTTAAGCAATACAGCACTTAATAGACTGGACAATATTTTAGACCTCGGTGTGGTGCTGGATGAAAAGCTCCGCTTTAATTTTCATTATGACAAAATGATTTCTCAAGCAAGTAAACGACTTGGCTTCATTAAGCGACGCGCCAGGGAGTTTCAGAACCTTTGGGTTACAAAATCACTATACACCGCACTCGTTCACCCTCTTGTTGAGTATGCTTGAATTACCTGAAACCCAGTTTTCGAAATTCACAGCCAGAGATTTGAATCTATTCAGAAGCAATTCTTGCTATTCGCTCTTAGAGGTTTTTACTATCTAGGTGATTTTAGCAATTTACCGCCGTATGAATTTCACTTTAGACTTCTAAACTTATTACCTCTTGCATCCAGAAGATTAGAGTTATTTGCTTGCTTCAGTTTCGATGTCATTAGAGACGCTGTTAATGTCGACTATATACAGGAAAGGTTTGTGCTTAATCAGCCCGCGAGAGTCACTAGATCCCAATGAATGCTAATTGAATATAAGCATAGCACCGCATATGCTGATAATGAGTCAATTAACAGATGCTGCAAAATATTTAACAGTATGAGCCAACACTGTTCCCCCACGATATCCAAAGTGTCCTTTAAAAATAGAGTTACCAAGGCTCTCTCATCTTACCCTCCCTAGTCTACCGGCCTAGTATATTCTTATGATTTAGGACTATTTTTATAATTGTTTAATTTGATAATTATATAATTTTGTTTTGCGTTTGGCTTGTTTAATATCGTGACCTACATGTAATTTAGCTTTATGTATTTATTTATCGAATGTTTATTTATTTATATCATATTTGTTTGTATTTTATACCTATTTTTTTATACCTGTGTTTTTTTATAAATTTGTCCTGTTTTTTTTTGGATGTTTTATATTTATTTCATTTATATGTATTATTATTATACCTTGTTTGGTTAATAAATAAATAAATAAATGAATAAAGAAATAAATTCGTACACTGAA
This sequence comes from Nemotelus pantherinus, assembly GCA_963978885.1. Taxonomy (NCBI): domain Eukaryota; kingdom Metazoa; phylum Arthropoda; class Insecta; order Diptera; family Stratiomyidae; genus Nemotelus; species Nemotelus pantherinus. Next base: position 66,493,181 of record OZ022266.1, on the reverse strand, counting down.
AGAAAAATCTTGCTAAAATCAACAATTTTCCTTAGTTGTTTTTGCGTCAACTACGGGCTATAGTTAAAACAACCATAAGAAAATCGTTGATTACTTTTATGCACCATGACGCGTGGTTGATAAACAATTTCATTCGGAGCATGAAAAACGTCCAAATGTTGAAACCATTCTACTTTGCGTAGAATAATTCCAAAGACGTTGCTCACTGAATTACGTTTGCTGAAATCAACTATTGCGAAGTAGTTTAAGTACCATAAAAACGGTTGATAATTCGAAACGTTGAAGTTTTGAGTGAATTGATGAATATTTTTCTATTTATCAACTAATTTTCGTGGTTATGAAACAATTAAAACAGTTGATTTCATGAACGTTGTGATATTTTTTGTATAACCAGAACCAACTACTTTTAAATCGTTAAATTAACTATATTAACATAATAAAAATAACTATTTTCCGTAGTTCGTTTAACGATTTTGAATGAATCGTTGCAATACTATTAAAAATAGTTGAACCAACCAAGAGTTTTTCTTTCAGTGTACATATATTAATTCGTACATATATAGAATATATAATACACCTCGCAGTACACTTAGCGTATCCTCCTGTACCGACTTCATGCCTTCTCTGCCTGTTGAATGTTCGTATTTCTGTTACTCCATCTAGTACTGCATTACTTGTATCCTCGATTTACAGAACTTTCTTTCACCTCATTTCCTAAAAATAAAAATACCTCTGCGCTGCGTTATAACTTTGCTAAAGCTGTCTTCATTTCCATGTCCAATGTAATTAATGCTGTTAACTGGTTTTCTTTTTTTCTTTTTAGAGGTCTAGATTTTGATGATGGCCTTCGTGCGTTCTATGATTTCTTGTCTAATATTGTTTTCTGTCACACTCCTACTTTTCGTGTTCGAAGAAGTATTGAACCACCTTGACTAACTGTTGATAAATGCTCTTAAAACCAAAGGCATGGCGCGTCGTAGATTTCGAAGCTCCGGCTTAGAGGTTGATTTACTGATTTACAAAAATGTACGCTCGTATGCTAAAAAGATGGTTAAAGATGCAATGAGTGCTTATCATGCCCACATTGAAGCCTCTATATCATTTTGTCAACAGAAACCCTTCTGGTTCCATATCCAGTCTCGTAAAAAGTCTCCTCCATCCCTTGTCTGATGACCTAAATCATTTGTCTGCTTCCTTGCCTAAAGAAATATGTGAACTGTTTGCTCATTTCTTTTTTTTTCTGCTACCTCTCAAACTAATTCATCTTTCTCTGTGAATATTCCCTCTTCAGATGTTAATAGTTTTTGTTTGGTTTAAAAGAACCCGTCAGAGGTCGAAGGTTTGCTTGGTTACCTAGATAGTAGCGCCAGCTGCAGACCCGACGGCTTACCTAACATATTTGCAAAGTCACTGTCATCATCTTTGTATGTTCTTTTATCTGTCCTCTTTAAACTTTCTATTTCTCCCAATACGTTTACTTCCTCCTGGAAGTCCGCAAATATTTATTCCATCCTTAAAACTGGATATTCATCCTGCATCTGCAATTATCGTCCCATATTCCTTCTATCTTGCTTCGGTAAGCTTCTCGAAAGAGTTGTTTACAATAGGGTTTATCCTCTAATTGAACCTCTTCTCGCTTCTGAGCAACATGGTTTCGTCAAAGGTAGGTCAACAGTTTCAAACTTACTTTCGTTCACCAATACTGATACTTCCGCCTTCATCCACCAAAAGCAAGTGGATGTATTATATATATTATTGCCAAGGCTTTTTACTCTGGGAACCACGAAATCCTCTTCTCAAAGCTCGATGGTTTCAATATTTTGGGCCAGCTCCGTTGCTGGTTTTCGTCACACCTTCGTGAACGTGCTTGTTTTGTAACATATCACTCTTGTTCTTCTTCCCCCTTTTTTCTTACTTGAGGTGTTCCGCAAGGGTCGATTCTTGGTCTTCCCTTTTTCTCCTCTTTATAAATGATCTCCTTTCCCTCTTCAACTCCCCGTGTCTCTTGTACGTTAACGATCTGAAAATCTTCAAGATGATTGAGTCAGTGAATGACTGTTCCGAGCTGCAGGATGACCTGTCTGGTCTGGGTAACTGATGCTCTGTCAATTGCATAATCGTTAATATTGTTAAATGTTTCCAGATGTCCTTTACAAGTAAATTATCCCACATCACGATTTCCTATTCTATCTTTGGCTCTTTCCTCAATCCAATAACAAGTTAAGAGCATGCGTTTTATCTTATGAAATAAACTAATTTTCTGAATTTTTGATTTCATATCTGTGTTGAATTATGATCAGATATCACCGCCTTTTTATACTTTGTTTAGTTTTAATTTATAGTCTCTTTTTTTTTCTTTTATTCTTCTGTTTTTGATTTGTTGTACTATATTTTGTATTCGTTCTTTCTTGTTGTTTGTTTTTTATTATTTATGTAAGCCATGTAACTTGTTGCAGCAAGCCATCTTGCCAAAACTAAACTAAGTCATGTTGGCAAGCATAATGGAAGAAAGATGGGGTGCGAAGATGTTTTTATAGTTGATAGATAGATGTTTTATGTGTTTTTTATAAATTGTTGAAAAAATAATGAATATCATCCAGTTATTACAATTAACGAGCTGTTGCCAAATCAACATGAGAATTTTGACTACTATTCATTGAATGTTACCTTGCGTGCTTCCTTTGGCAGCTAGCAACACTGAGCCTTCCTAAATTAGTATTTGGAGTATATCCAGTCTGTTGAGCATGCGCTAGATATCATTGTGTTCACTTCGTGTGCAAATGTACATCTAAGGAAATTTCCAATATAGCTGCTTGTGACGATCACTGTTCACATCCTATGAGCATTTGTACATGCAAAGAGAACAGTGATTGTCAGAAAACAAATCCCAATCTATATGTCTGTAAGCCAGACCGCACAACAAATTTGTTTGGTTATACGACTTTTGGATTTCGAACCGTTCTACGACTTTTGGATTTCGAACATACAATTTTACCTGGTGGTCTGGCTTACATTGATATAAAAATACTTAGTACGAAATCGGTATTTGCAAATCAAGTTCGTGAGCGAATTCCGTGCTGGTACACAGTCTGCGTACATATACATGGGAATTAGCCGCAAGCTCACAAAAATGGGTTTGATTTAAATCCCAATTTGGAATCTCGTGTAAAAAGACTCACTGTCACGGTCGGAACTTTGGGCAAGGTAAGGTTTTCTGTTGGAAGAGTGCTTCAATGCTTGGATTCTGACGACGTACAAAATTATATCAACTACACAGTAGGAGGGAAGGCTCTTTTGTATTGACACTCTTTCAAAAGCTACTTTACTTTCAGAGGAAAGTACTCTTCAGCTAATAAAAGTGTCGCCACGGGAAATCTTTTGTCACCACTTCAGAGTGAGATATTTATGGACAGACTGGAAAAAAGCTTCGTGAAGAATATTCTCTTACCCTGTGTTTTGATTAAATATGTACACGACATCCTGACTATCGTAAAAAAATGATGCTTTGGCAGGCAGAAACTTTGGAGAAACTGAACCACGTACATATCCAATTTTCAATAAAGTATAATAGTATATCCAATTTTCAATGGAAGTCGAAAGATTTTCTCGAGTTTAACATGAAACACCCAGAGAACAACATAAAGCACGTCTGACGATTGGCATTCTCCCAAAATGGCACCCTATAACTATAGATGATTCACCGGCTATTAACAGTGACCATGGATCAGGAGAGTTTTAGCTCAGAAGTCAAATATATTAAAGATACTGCGAGTTAACCTTGATTTGACGCAAAAATAATTGGAAATCTTATTAAAAAGAAGAAGGATAAAAATATTAAAATCAAAAATAGCTAAATAACTATAAAAAATAATAACTATAACTAGCCGATTATCGGGCATCTTAAAAAGTATTAAGGAGCAATTTAAGATGCCTTTTTTCCATTGAGATTTCAACAACTTTCCATTAGTTCAATAATGCAGAATTTTTTCGTTCTACGCAGTTTCTGAAAATTTAGAAAATTCTCATCGTTTTGCAGCAGAGCCTTGCTTAAATAAGTGGATGAATTTAGGCATTATTTGACTTTGGAATAATTACAAGCTTCTTTGATCTTGACTCTGTAGAGGTTTCTTAGTTTTCGATTTTGTATTTTATACGCATGTATTCTATTTATGGATATTTTTGACTTAAAATCGTTTTCTCGCTCATTTTATTAATTTTTGGTCATTGCTAGGATATTTTGAGTAGTCGCCAATATTTAAGAATGGACATATTCTGATAATGGGGATGGATTAGTTTAATCACCTCAAACACTGACTAAGGATATTTAATCAAAAGAAATCTTTTTCCTGTGATTGCTGACTCAACCGCTTTAGCTCTTTTTCTTCATGGGTCACAGGTAGGGTCTTTTCTTTGCAGATATGCATAAAGTAGTCCCTTTCGGAATGGTACGTCTAATTATTTTGCGTGCTTGCTCAATATGTTCTTTACTCAGGATTTTTTTGGCGTAAGCTTTGCCTATGATGTTAAATACTCTGCTTTACTTCTTCTTCAAACATTGCGTCGGCTGATTTTGATGACAAATTTATTTTTTCAAGTTTTGTTAGTTCCTTTGTACCTTCATTTGATGATTAATAGTGATATTTATAGCCCGTCATATGTATAGCTTGGTGCATCTGATCTTAGCTGATTTGACAGTGCAAGGCTCTTGCTCAGATATCACTTAAGAGAGCAAAGTCTTTTCGCATAGCAAGGACTTCAAAATAATGAAATTGTTTTCTACTTTGTGCTGTTTAATTTCAATTTGCTGAAAATTAGGTGACTAGTTTTCATAAAATTTTCTTCTCATCCATCCAATATTTTTGATTCCGTGTAAAGAAAAAAATAACAAATTGAAAAAATTAAAGATTTACCCAACAAAAATCTAGTAAGAAAGTCTACATATATGTATATGTCTCAATAGTTAAGCAGCAAATGGGAAAGTGGGAAAAGGTTCACTAGTTTCATAGAATGTAGCATATTTCTTTCCAGGATGCTGTTGATACTTTTGGTTTTTCAAACCTTGCTACCGAAGTAATAATAATATACTAAATAGCAATGGGTAGGGGGGCTAATTGAATGAAGTCTTATTTTATTAGCTAGATACCTATTTCGCCTTCTGCTGAAGGAAGCAGATTTACTATTGACTTCTTTATCGTAGATAACAGTTATCAATCAGTACACAGTTGCCTCTGATTTTCGCATCACTACTGGTATCTACCTAAAACAGTCTTTATGAAATAAGCATTTAATTACTTCCCAAAGTCCATATTTATACTATTTCTCAACATCATATTTTATTTTTATTTTTATCTCTACCTTGCTGAAATCATAGCTATATAGTGTTCTGCAACAAACACCACTTAAAATCAAACCAGGTTCCAAAAATCAAACCATGTTCGAGCCCCCTTCCCCATATCGACATTTATGACCAATTATTACTTGTCATACACTGCTGGCTAATTGTAACCGAACATCTTTAAACTTTCATGATAATTTCATCATGTCATTAAATCTATTCTCTATGATCCGAAATGATTCTAGGCTCGGTCGCATCCATGCTAGAGCATTAGTAGTTTTGGAACGTTTATTAACTATTCATCAACAATGCCTGTTTCGGCTTGTTCTTGCCAAACTACAACTAGCAAGTTGTTACTTTACCAAGCACTTCGAAATGGGTCTGCTAATGGCCTGACATTACAAGCAATAACATCTCATATAAATACTCTTAGGTAACAAATTGGTGACAAGCACATGTGTCACATGGCCTTCATTCATACTGACGTCAGCTCGAACCCCTATCGACCGTCGTGCTAGTCGTATCCTTGTGTTATCACAGTGCCAGTAGCTGCGACGTGAATTACCACCGTTGAATGGTAGGCTCAATATCGCAAAGTATTTTCGCAAAACGAGCCCTTAGTCTACTACCCTTACCACCCCTCCTGATAGCTTACTTGCTTGTCATTTATTTCCGTGCCCGGGATCAGCATCAAAACCAGCAACAAAACATAATCCTGTGCAAAAGAATCACCGCTAAATAAATTGATATCCAACGTGTGCGTTATCCTTGTTACAAAGGTCGACGACAGCAGCAATGAAGAGTTCGTAAAATAAATTTTTATTAGCGTAAACAAAAGTGGCGCTCATATTCACATCCTGCCATTCCGAGGGGGTTTACTTCCGCTCTTTCGCACATGAGGTCTAGATACGTTTATGTTCGTGTTTTTTTTTCATTTTTCGCTGAGAATATTCTGCACAACACATACACACTTGATATTTATGGCAGACCATAAAAATATGGTTGGTCCCGAGTCAAGTCTTTTCTAGGTTGATTGTCGTTAGTCTGGGCGGCAGCGACACACCAAGCTAGGCGGCCTGGCTGACTGGCTTGTCGACAAGGCAAATAAAGTAACGGTCGATCGGTTTATATGGGTATTTAGTGCATTTAATGGAATTGATATTGGAAATTCGCCTGACCATTTATTCAGGATCCCGAAACGATATCGAAGTTTTCAGTTAACGTCAGCATTTGTATCAGGACTGGGGCTGGACACAAGCGGCAGTAATGTTCGCATGGCGGAATGGCAACGTTGTTGTGGTGAACGAGCGAGAAAATTTTACGAATCATAATTTGAATGAGAAGCAGCAGCAGCAGAGTTGGAGCGTTAATGTTGGAGAAAATATGATTTTGATGTCCAGTTGATTTTATTTCAATGAGAATGGGTAGATAGTAGTATCTGTGATTTTGAAAAGAATTTGGAGGGTGATTGTGTAATTGTTTATTGTTTATTGCTCTCGTAGATATCATCATTTGAATTTAGTCGTACTTTATACCTATAAACGAGAGATATCCGCTGCGTGCGGCGAGGAAGCCATTAGTGAGGACACTTGTCAGAGGTGGTTTCCTCAATTCCGTTCCGAAAATATAAATAGAAACGACTCTCCCCGTACTGGTCATCCTATCACCGTGGAAAGCGATATAATCTGGGGCCTTATCAAAAGTGATCTGCATCTGATAACTTGCGCGATCTATACTTCTCTGCAAATGAAACACATGCCCCAGAGCTTAGGCCTGGAGGTAATCCAATATTGCCTTACTTACCGGATCTTGTGCCGTCGAAGTATTATCTTTTCCGGCCTTTCAGATAAGGGAAAACTTTTTGCGCAGCCCAGTACGTTTTTAAGAAGTGTAGCTTTTCTTCCTAATATAAAATAAATAAAATTGAATGTGATATAAAATATTTTTATTGTTTTCAATTGAAGATTAAAATACTTACTAAACTTACATGCTACAAACATCAAAAATGAAAACTATCTTAGCCTACTTTGTGTATATAAAATTTTGATGTTTGTTTAAGTGTAAGGTGTTTGTTGATTGTGGATATGTAATTGTGTTATTATGTGCTCCCACACTACTCCCCCCAAGCGTCAGGATGATGTTGAGGTCGAGGTGGCGGAATAACATGGTTTGTTAGCCTTGGCAACCGCTTGTACGAGCCGTGTCAAGATGGACGATGGCCAGCTCTCGGGGCCCGTAAACAGCCTGCTCACAAGGCTGAGGCAGTTGCCAGCAGCACTGCCGAGATGGTCAATGACCAGATCTCGAGGCTAGTGGCTGTCGCCATCGGTTGCGGTTGTTAAAATAGCCATGGCGACTGCCTGTACGGGACCGAGATGGTCGATGGCCAGCTCTCAGAACCCGTATTCAGCGCTACCAAGATGGTCGATGGCCAGGTCTCGAGGCTGAAAAAATGTTGGGTATGTTCCCCCTTCTTCTTTGTTCTACAGTTACATTTTGCTTTCTTAATTTAAAATGTTTGACGCTTCATTTCAACTGCTGAAGTGGCGAGCAAAAATAATTATTCGCATCCTGTCCAACCTCAAGAATAGCACTTTGGCCTAGTGTGGTTGTTAGGTCCACGTAAGCGGATGGCGACGGATATTTCGGATGATTGCCGCATAATCTCTACGATGTACATCGAATTAGGATTTTCCTCGCTTAATGGCTGTAATCAAATCTGCTGAGCTTCCGAGCTTGTCAACTTCAATTCGAAGGGAACCGATGCCTGGCGATTGTTTAGTAGTAGAATTTTTTATTTGGTTAGATTCGGAGCGTTTTAAATGTTGCACATATTGTGGTTGCTGGCGCTGTAAAACCTTTTGGACAGCTTGTTGAGCCTGAACTTGTTGATTGATCACTATTTGTTGCTGAGGTTGTATTGTTTGGCACTTTTTGCACAATAATTTGCTGCTGGATGGGCTGTTGTTGTTGAACGTTCGGTTAGCATCGTCGAACCTTTTACTTTTGTGTTTGGATGATATGCGGAAAAAGTTTATCCCGATGTGGCTCCAACTTGCTGGTAAAATGTCTTCGTAACAGCTTATTGCCGACCATAGCCGTAATCGTGTGTTACTGTAGCGCCCGGACTTGCAGCTTCACTTGCAAAGGATGCCTGCATAGCTGCAACCTGGTGAAATTCATCGTATTCCACTCGTTGAGTACCATATACCGCTGAATATGCATAGCTTGCCTGGCAGCAGGGTTGGCTGCTAAAGTTCAAAAAATAAGTTCAACTATAAACAGTTAAAAAAAATTAATTAAACTGCCCCCTAATACAGCTCAGAAGGAGCTGTTGCAATGGGGGTCACCAATTTAGGAAGTGTAGCTTCTCTTCCTAATATAAAATAAATAAAATTGAATGTAATATAAAATATTTTTATTTTTTTTTTTAATATAAAATTAAAATACTTACTAAACTTACATGCTACGAACATCAAAAATGAAAACGATCTTAGCCTACTTTGTGCATATAAAATTTTGATGTTTGATTGTGGATGTGTAATTGTGTTATTATGTGTTCCCACACGTTGATGGTTTGAAAATCTTTCGCGTTATCAATGCTCGTTCTGGTCATTTTCCTCTTCAAAATGATTTAAATTGTCTTGTTTCTTGATGAGACTGTAATTTTTTGTCTTTGAATGGCTTCAAACATTTCTCGGCGTTTTTTTACATATAAACTTTGAGCTTTAAATTTTCTTTTCACTCTCTGCAACATGACTCTTTCAGTTGAGCATCATTTTACTGACTTCGGAGTTACCTTCGATTGGAATCTGAAGTTTAATATTCGCATTCGTACCATAAATCGAATGGCTGGTTTATTGTAGAGAAAGAGAGAATTTTCAGGCTGCCTTTTTTTTAAAGTATATCCTGCCATATTGTCTTTACAGTGAACGTTTATCAATCCTTAATATTCTTTGACTTGATCGGTTCAAAAAAAAAAAAATATCTCGTAGAATATTGTCTTTTTAAAGTTTGTCGCGGCTTTTTGCCTTCAAATTTGGCGAGATTTTTTTTATAAAACGCCATAATGAGAAGCTTATCAGGTCAGCCACAATGTTTAAGGTACCTTTCGTATGTACGGATGTTTAACATCAATCCGCTGCTTTACGTTTACTGAGGATACATAATACGCAAGTTTAGTTCGTAGTGTACTTTTTTCTCCTAATTAATCATATTTATTTCTATTATACTTTTTATTGCATTTTGTTATGCCCTCAGTACCATTTATCTCTATTTTTACTTATTACTATATTTTAAATTTGGACTTATATTTTTTTATTCAGAATACAACTAAGAGTATAGTCTGTTATATGATTTTTTCCGAATAAATTAGTAAATTATTAAATTAGTAATTTTTTTAAAGTTTTGTCCTCCCTTCACAAGTTCCGCTCTCTAATTGATGGATGTTTTATTTTATTTACATTGCAATCAATATGAGAGGAAAATCTGAGCAGATTTGTCCTTTTGTGGAAAAACTTACACGGACTATCATATATGTAAGTTTCAAGCGAAAAACGTAGAATTGAATCTCATAGTTTGTAGACAAGTGATTTTCTTCACCTATACATTAACGTTCTGATTCACGTCCTCGCGTTTATTTGGCTGAGACGTCTTTTTTTTCTCCTTCATAAACCAATTCAACCTACTTCAACGTTTTTTTTCCTGAACTTCCTACGAATGACCATATTACTTGGTGCAATGAGGACGGTTTTGCGAATTTCGAAGCGAACAACAAACCAGCTAAACGAACGCTCAAATCAAGGTAAAAGTTTGGTGTGCGTGACCAAGAGCATTTAATGGCTCTTGAATAGCTTTGGTAATCCGGTTTACGAACTGGAATCATCACCTAGGTCAAATTCCAATATTTTTCACCTCTTTCAGGCAGGATTTTGTTATTTCGTAGCTAACAACACGCTCATACTTGATGGTACTATCATTATCGACTTTTTCGATACATCAGTAAAACAGATAGGTCACGCATGGACGAGGTTAAACTTATTTTTATATCTAGCCCCTCACATTAACGCTTGAAAGTGCATTAATTAAGCATTGATTGCTAAAAGATCGTTAACAGCTAGAAGCAGATTATCTCAACGGGGGAGAAAAACTGTAAACCGGTCAAAATATGAACCCAAAAAATGTTCAAGGTATATTTTCAATGCAATCAATGAGATTTTTCGAAAATTAGAAATATGATTTTTTACTTAAGTGTGTGGAGAAAAGAAATAAGCTTTTTTTACTTCATTGATTAGCTCCGGCATAAATTTATCAAAAGAAAAAATTAATGGCAGGTAAGCCATGTAGCATAACCTTTGCAATTTTGTTTTCTGAAAGATAAACAATCAATAATTTTCCATTTTCAATATGTCTTAACTACACATCTAACTGCCATGTAATATACCCTTCTATCTCTTTTCGGTAAAATGATTACCGTGCAACCTCACGCCACCCATTCGTCGTTCTTGTTAGTGCGCGTAAGCAAGTTAAGCATGTGTACCTTGCAACGATGCCAAAATGAAAAAGTTCAGCCAAGTGGAAAATTGGCGATAAGTTTCACAGTAGATAGGTGGGTATACGGGCACCATCGTTTCTGTACATAATGTCGAAGCATTCAAGTTTTGCAAGGAGCCAATTAGCGAATACTCAGATCTTTAGATAAATAGCATGCACTTTGTACGGACTGGAAATTGCAAAGAGCTTAGCATGATAGAGAATGCAAAATTGAAGTTTGATTGTGATATCGATGTCGTGATGTAATTGATAGTATATGTCCGTTTAATCAGCAGAATCTTTGATTTGAAGATGAAGATAATGCATTTAGGGGGAAATTAGAGAATTTATTGAAATGCAATGGTGCAAAAAATATTTCGTATTCAATTGAGAAAAGAGATTTCTTGTAGGAATTAGTGAAGTTCTTAGAAAAAAATGTGACAAAACTATCTGCGCCCAACGTGGGTTTTTGAGCTTACTACTTTATTTCTGACTCTTTGTTGTTAAAAATCGACCACCATTTTTCACATGGGCTTTTTACCGGCAGAGGTTTTTAAGAGCAAGTTGCATGGTACAATATGCCTAACCAAGGTCATTCGAACAATGATGTTTTAAAGAAATATTTTTGATCCTAGAATGTCAATGACTTAAAAATCTGTAGACAATTTGCAAATGCAAATTTCTTTTGTTCCAAGCATACAAGTTTTTACAATTTTAGGCTGATAATTTTCCAAAACGGCCTTATGCTTCTAAGTACTAAGTTCTTTGAAAAAGCAATTGTTTACCCTTTAGACTACCAAATCTCTAAAAATTCAAATAAAACATCGTCACTTGACTTAAATTTCCATGAAATACTTATTCTATATGAAGTTACTCTGCGTTTAGTTGTAATTGAGAGATCTATCGTAACTTTAAATGTTTGGCCGTGCCAGACATTTTTGTAAATTTACAGGGTTTCCTGTTATATCTTTCGAACAAAATTTGGAAGATCAATAATGCAAATTTAGTGATGATAGTGTTATGGCTATTTTTAACCGTGCTCAGAGCTTAAAAGTGACAGAGCTTTTTTTCGGACAGAAAAAAAACATTTAAAATTAATGTGCATAAAATCCTGATTCTATAGTAAGAACGTGGAAAAATCCTACAAAGAATCGAATCTATTTACTTTTGTCCGCTATTTGGGCCAAAATGCAAATTATAATAATAATAATAATAATAATAACTTTATTGAATTAGTTTATGTGTTGTGTAGTACAATATCTTAAGGTTAGTGTTTAGGCAAAGCCTTTACATCTAAATTTTGGTTTTAAATTAGATTTTTTTTCCAGTAAGTTTTATTGCGAGGTGCATAGTCTAGTAATATAGGAAAAACAAGCTTAAAACCTAATGTTGTGCTTAACCTAAATAAAATAAAACTAAAATTTAAAAACTAAGGCTCATGACTTAAGCCAACTGTGTATACAGTAATTATAGTTACAAATTAACGATCAGAGATGCAACCAGAGGATTATTGGATGTTGCACATTTGTTGAGAAATTTTTGAGTCAAGTGTTTAGAGAGATCCAGTACTTTCTTTAGCTTTGCAGAAGCGTGCAGCCGATTAGTTGAGTAATAAAAGGGTTTGTTAAGAATAATTTTTAAACACTTGTTTTGTAATATTTGTAGACTTTTGATATGTGATATTGCACAGTTACTCCATACAGGGCACCCATAGAGAATGATTGGCTGCATTGCAGACTTAAAAACCAGCAGTTTGTTCGCAGTTGAGAGTCTGGATTTCCTATTAATAAGCGGATAAGAGTAGTAAATGCTCTTCAAAACTTTCGACTTTATTGCTTCGACATGGGCGTGAAAAGTAAGTTTCTGATCGAGTTGGATGCCAAGATATTTAATGTCTTTTTTCCAAGAAATGGTGGATCCCAAGATATTTACCTGGGGATTTGGCAAGTGTCTTAATGCTCGCTTTTTCGTGAAGTATATTGCCTGAGTCTTGTCCGAATTAATTTTTATTTTCCATTTGATGCAGAAATTATTCATAATTGAAAGCTGTTGTTGCAGGGAGTTAATTATCACATCTGGACTGTACCCACTAGCAAATATGGCAGTGTCGTCCGCGTACATGGCGATGTGGCAATGGGGTGCTTTTTCTAAGTCGGACATATAAATGTTGTAGAGAGTGGGGCTTAAGACTGACCCCTGAGGAACTCCAGCTGGTATTACGTATTTATCGGAGAAGGCTTTGGATTTGACTGAGAAGGTCCTGGCCGAGAGAAAGGATTGGATAATCTTGCACAAGTAAGTAGGAACAGAAGATTTTATAAGCTTGTATATGAGTCCGTCGTGCCAGACAGTGTCGAATGCTTTCTCGATGTCTAATGCAACTAAGCCGGTAGATTTTTTGTCACTGAAGTTATTTTGCACATATTTCACTACTCTACACAGTTGATGCGTTGTCGAAAGCTTGGGTTGAAATCCGAATTGAAAATCAGGTATTGTTGCGGTCGACTCAATGGATGATCGGATTCTGGAGAGTATAATTTTTTCAAATAATTTGCTTAATGACGGCAATAAGCTTATTGGGCGATAGCTCGTAGGGTGCTTAGGATTTTTACCAGGTTTTAATATTGGAACAACATACGCGTTTTTCCAGGCCGAAGGAAAGTGTCCATATTTTAGGCAGATGTTGAAGATGTAACAAAGCATGACAATTGCCTTTCTAGGAAGATTCTTGAGTATAATATTGGGCAGTCCGTCAATACCAGGGGAGGATTTTAATTTTAAGGTTTTCAAGATAGAACGAATTTCGGAAGGTTTACAGTAGGAATTTGGGTGGAAATCAAATGGTTGGACATTCAGGTTGGCGATTTCGTTGCTGACTATATCGGAAAAGTCATAGTTTTGAGAGTGTAGCGTGAGGGTATGTGCTTCATGAAGTTTACAGGCTATAAGGTCAGCTTTTTCTTTCTCGGAATAGGCAATTGATCCATCATCGCGCTGCAATGGGGGGACCGTTCTCGATTTGGTTTTTAATAACTTATGAAGTTGCCACAGTTTGCGAGAACCAGTTTCCTGAGTTGATAGGAGTTTGTTCCAACGATCATTACGCAGAGCGAGTAAAGTGAAGCGGATCTGATTATTCAGCTCATTGAGGTGTTGGCACCGAGTTCTTTGCCATTGCCTGCGAATTTTATTTCGATGCTTGATGAGTACTGTTATTGAGCTATCGAATTTCGTTTGGGGATACTTGTGTTGAATTTTTGGAGTGGCAGCGTTACGTGCCGACATAAGAGCAGCCACAAAATTAGACACTCTTTCGTCAATCTGAGCATGGTTTAATGTCTTGGATAAGTCGCAATCAGCAAGTGATAAACTTTCGTGCAGGTATTTACGAAAAAGATCCCAGGATGTTTTAGAATATATATAATTTGATTGAGTTGATATAGAGATGGGCTCATTTATTTCAAAGAATACCGGTAAGTGAATGGAGGACAGGTCGTTAATAACAATAGGCTGTGTTAAGGAAAAATTTCCCTTACTCAGTATCAGATCGATTGTAGAAGGGTTTCCCCTGGGAGGAAAACACGTAGGGCCATCGGGAATATGAAAAAGTACATTATTGCTCATCGCTAGCTCAAATAAAATGCTTCCTGCTTTGTTGGATCTAATGCAGTTCCAATGGCGATGGCGTGCGTTAAAATCACCGCAAATTATTGTTGGAGAGTTAAGGTTGATTAAGATTTTAATGTCGTCTTTAAACAATGAAAGTTTGTGAGCGTTCAGTTTGGTGCCACTGAAGTATACCACAACAATAGTGATATTTATATCCTCCAGGTAAATCGCAACCGTTTCTAAAATTTTACTATTTAGGTTATTCACACGATTGAACTTGATACCTTTTTTAATGCAAATAGCAACACCACCTCCAGTTGCATTCTGTCTATCGTTCCTGACAATATTAAAGCTAGGATTACTTAGCTTATCTTCTTCTTTTAACCACGATTCGCACAGTAGGAATACGTCTATATTATTTTCCAATAGAAATTTGAAGGTTTCTAGGGATTTATTTCGAATGCTCTGAGCATTCCAAAGTATGCATCTAATGTTATCTTTATTTGTAGACAAATTTAACAGCAAGATCTACGATCACATTGAACTGGTCATTTTTTGTTTTACAACAAGAAAGCTTTGTGATGAGTTCGTGACTTAAGCTTATGAGCTCTGACGCTGAGAATAACTGACTGTAAGAAGAAGACAAGTTTCCTACATTATCTGACTTAGAACTAGTATTGTAGCACTCGTTGTTGTATAGTGGAGCACTGCGAGCAATTGCACTGAACGATAGTGGCATGCCTTGGGTGTTGATGTTTCTTGAAGTATTCGGACCGTTGCCAGGTAGTGTCGGAAAGTTTGTGAAATTGCGGCTAGGAGGCTCTTCATGCCTAACGTCTGGATGTTTGGTAATGTTCTTTGCGTTCCGTTTGGATGCCAGACTACGTATGCGGAGATAATCGTCTCGTTTGGGGCAAATGCGACTGTTTGATAAGTGAGGTCCATTGCACAGTGCGCATTTGATATCACTTATGTTTTTTAACGGGCAATCTGTTTTATTATGTGCTTGCCCACAAATCAAACATTTGGTAGGCAAATAGCAAAATGATGTGCCGTGACCGTAGGCTTGGCAGTTGCGGCACTGCGTTGGATGTTGGGCTTTCCTACGTTGAAAGTTCCATCTGACTTTCGTATGATCAATTGATGTGATCTTCATCAGGTCTGAATATTTGATAGACCCGTTGGCAAAGTAGCAGAGGTAAAGCGTCTCATCGTTATACCTACAGTTTTCAGTGGGGATTTGTATGATTTTAATATCCTCACATACCAGATTGTGCTCTTTGGCTAAAAGTTTCTTTAGCTGTGCACATTCAGTTTTATAAAAACCGCTCAAAATATATTTCATTGGTCTCTGGTCAGCTCGAGCAAACGTATAGAACTGCACTTTTTTAGCTATTAGATGAGAGCGAAGCTTTTCATAGCAGTCCATGTTTTTAAGAATTACTTTACGTCCAACACTAGTGAACTGAACATTGTATGCTTTTATGTCAAGAGAGTTTAGCATCGCAGCAATTGAATCTTTTCCCAGGTTCGGAAGAATTATTGGAGGTATTCTCACCTTGGTAGAGACTGATTTGCTGTTATCAGGTTTCCCATCGTCAGTATTTTCTAGGTTGGCTAGCGGTGTATACCGGTTTGAGTACGTAGCATTCGCCATCAGCGAGTCAGCGTGGTTTTTAGGGAACTTTAAACGATCCCGGAGGAGCAATTCACTTGGGGAATTATCCCGTTTGCGTTTTTCCACACTTTGCACACTAGTTTTCACTTTTATGAATGAAAAAGACTTTTGGGGGAGATAACAAATCAAGGAAAGATCAGAGCTCAGATCTAGAGCTGAGTAAAAAGTAACCAATAAACTACACAAAACGGTGACACTTGCTATTTTCATTAAAATTAAAATTTGCAAAATATATTGATATCAAATAGGAACAGATCTAATACAAGCTATTCAAAAAAATAACGTCAGCAACAAAGCGATTCCTTCCTCAATAAATGTCGATGCTGACATCAGGTTTAAATGAAATTCATACCGTAGGTTGACCTCAATAGGTTGGTTTGTGTACTTTCAGTCGCGTTCATGAACTAAAATTTGATGAATCTTGTGGCTCTCCTGGCATTTCTTTGAAAAAAGAAGAAGACAACCAAAAGTGAAAGTTGTCTGTTTTTGAAATAACGATAGTGACTTTTGACGATCGATTCAGGGAAATCAGTTAGAATGTGCGCTGAAAATAGATTTCAAACTAGAAAAAGAACATAACCAAGTTTTATAGTAGTGTTATCGCTAAAAATCTCGTTCAAATATATTATTTTACCTGATTTTGAATCAAAACTAACGCTTTTAATTTCAGAATGTCTTGTTAGTTGCTTTTTTTGCTGATAACAGTTGAATTATCTCGGGAACACTCTTGCCGAACGCTAGCATTCCATTCAAAATGAAGGCCATACCGACTGAGTGTCATCTGCTCGTTTTCCACCGAACCGTTCTAATCAAATCATCGTCTCGTGATGATATGATTGCACTATGAAAGGCCATTAACACACACGGCGGTTCTACCAAAGCGTTTCCCGAGAGGAAAACCGATTTGCTATAGTCGTGTATCACTTTAGCATTGTGATGATTGACACCGCGGTTTGCTAGCTCTCGGTTTTGGAACCGAGTCGGTAGATGAGAGAAATGATCCACTGACGTGTTTTTGTGGCTATGTATTTTTTAGGGTGTTTTTGTTTGTTTATTTATTTGTTTGTTTATCTTCAGTTTATTGTCTCTTGGTGTGTTTTTTGTACGTTTTTGTTGGTTAGACCTTAAGTTTTGATCCTTGCTTGTCCTCTAGTGTTCGTCGTCGTCGTAGCACTACAGCCCCTCTCGGGCCTTGGCTTCTCGTAGGTGACGCCTCCAGTTATCTCGGTCCAATGACCGCGTCCTCCAATTCCGAAATCCGAGCAGCTTTGCGCAGTCTTCGTCGACAGAGTCAGACCAGCGTTTTCTGGGTTTTCCCACTGGTCTTCGACCCTCGGCTCTTCCGTCGAATACCTTCTTAGGTACTCGATGCTCGTCCATTCGTTGCACGTGACCAGCCCATTGCAGCTTCCGCAGTTTCACGATTGTAGCAACCTCCGGCTCGTCAAAAACCTCGTACAACTCGTGGTTGTATCTTATCCGCCATTGGCCGCACTCTTGTTTCGCTCCAATTATACGCCTGAGGACCCGTCTTTCGAAGGCGTTCAACATATTTGCGGATGCTTGGGTAAGGGTCCAAGTTTCACATCCGTAGCATAACACAGGTCTGATGATTGATTTGTAGACTTGGAGCTTCGTCTTCCTGTGTATGCAGCTGGTCTTCAGTAGGGCCAGAACGGAGTAGAGAGTTTTATTAGCGAGCTGTATTCTCCGTTTAATTTCGTCAGTTTCACTGCCTTTCGTTGTCAATTTCGAGCCTAAGTATATAAATTCGTCTACATTTTCTAAATTATATTCGTCAAGAATTATACTTTGTCTAATGGAGGTCTTCTTTTTTGTTTGCGTCATGATTTTTGTTTTCGTCTGATTGATCTTCAGGCCTACTTCCTTGGCTTGCTGGTCAAGTTTCAACAGGAGCTCTTTGGCGGATGTGAAGGAACGGGACAAGATGTTAATGTCATCCGCGTAGGCCACTAACTGGTTCGACTTATACAGAAGCGTACCCCCTGTGTCGACAGGAATCTTCCTTATCACGTACTCAAGTGCTAGGTTGAACAGCAGAGGGGCCAACCCATCCCCTTGCTTTAGTCCGACATTTGTGTCAAAGGCGTCAGTCAGACTGTTGTTGATTCTGACTTGTGATGCTGTCGACGTCATCGTCATTTTGGTCAGCCGAACTAGTTTTGCCGGGATGCCGAAGTATAGCATTATTTTGTACAGTATGTTTCGGTCAATACTGTCATATGCTTGTTTAAAATCCACGAAAATCTGGTGGACGTCGATGTTAAATTCCCAGCATTTTTCAAGCACTTGTTTGACTGTGAAGAGTTGATCCGTAGTTGATCTACCAGACTTAAAGCCTCCTTGGTACTCCCCAAAGACCTTTTCAGCGTATACATTTATCTTATCCTTTAATATTTTCGTCAGTATCTTATAGGATGTACAAAGTAGCGATATGTCTCTGTAGTTTTCGCACCGAAGTTTGTCCCCTTTTTTGTGGATAGGGCATATGATGGATTTGCACCACTCCTGCGGTATTTTTTCTTGACCCCAGATGCTCTGGATCAATTTGTGGGTGGCTTTTATAGGGCAGCTTCCACCGTATTTAATTGGCTCGACCGGAATCTCGTCAATGCCCGGCGCTTTGTTATTTTTCTGGCTTTTTATGGCAGACTTGACTTCTTCCAGCGTTGGAGGTGCGATCGGGACTTCGTCAGAGATGTCTAACGGCTCTGATATTATTGAGCCATGTGCAGGATTAAGGAGTTCTTTGAAATAGCAGGCCCACCTCTCCTTAATCTGGCTATCTTCGGCGATGATATTGCCGATTTCGTCTTTACAGAGTGTCGTCTTGGGCTGATATCCGCGTCTTAAACATTTCACTACTTTGTAAGCTTGTCTAGTTTTATTGCTCGCCAGATTTTCGTCAATGCTCTTTAATTGCTCGTCACAATATTTTCGTTTCTTACATCTAATGATCTTATTTGCTACTCGTCGGAGGTTTTCATATTTTTCTCTCTTCGTCCTGGTGTTCCTTTCAAGGAACTGTTTATATGCCTGATTTTTCTTGTTCAGCGCATTCTGGCATTCGTTGTCGAACCAGTTGTTTCTTTTGCGCCGGGCTTCATACCCAACCACTTGTTCTGCAGCGGCTTTGATTGCTGTCTTCATCTCCATCCAGACCTCGTCAACCGGCCTCACTGTGTTATTTTGTAGGATGGGGGTAAGCTTAGTCTCAAGAGTTTTTGAGAAGTTTTCTGCTACTGACGCCGTTTGGAGCTTTCCGATGTCAAATTTACGCAGAGGACTCGTCTTCGTCACGTACGCCTTTGACATGCGACATCGATATTTGGATTTGACCAAGTAGTGGTCCGAGTCACAATTTACTCCTCGAAACGTCCGAACGTCAAGTATGCTGGAAGCCCATCTCCGCTGAATAAGGACATGATCAATTTGGTTGAAGGTATTGCCATCTGGTGATGCCCATGTTCTTTTGTGGATGCGTCGATGTGGGAAGCATGTCGAACTTATGACTATATCCCTACTACATGCAAAGTCAATCAGGCGTTGGCCGTTGTCGTTAGTTGTATCGTGGAGACTGTGCCCTCCAGTTGTTCCCCGATATACTTCTTCATTCTCGACTTTAGTGTTGAAGTCGCCGAGTATTATTTTGACGTCATTTGAGGGCAATGAGTCGAATAGCCTTTCCAAGTGGTTATAGAATGCGTCTTTCGTTTCTTCGTCTTTTTCTTCTGTCTTACCAGCCATATTTTGAAAAATTTTGCTTTGATGCGGATCGCACACAAACGTTCGCTTACTGCCTTGAAGTCAATAACGTGTGGCTTGAACTCCCTATCCACAATGAATGCCACTCCAAATTCACGGCTTCCTGCAGGCTTCCAACTCCTGAATATTGTGTGCGATCTCATGTCTTGAATCTCGCTACCAGTCCATTTCGTTTCCTGGACTGCCAGCACGTTCAATTTGTACTGAGTGGCCTGTAATAATAATTCTTTTACAGCACCAGGTCTATTTAGTGATCTGATATTCCAGGATCCAAAAGCATAGTCCATTTTTTGTTTGCCGGGTCGTTTCCGTTGGTCCAATCCTATCCGAGGCATCTCCGTAAGTTCCGCAACGGTTTAAATTTTTGTGGAGGACGGATTGTTGGTCCATCGCTCCAACCCCCAAGCCTGGAGGACCGGACTATCTACCACTTGGTTTCTTTCCCTTCCACCGGGGGTTTAATATCGCTAGGATATCGTTACCCGATCTCTGGTCAAGATTAACAGCACCGCCTACGGGAAGGCGAGTAGATAGGACGAAGAGGAGAGGTGAGAGGAGTCATTTCACACAGATCGACCATTTACTTGCGCGTCACTCTCCGCACGTTCGGGTGTCCTCTAGTGTTAGGAGGGGCAAAAACTTAAAAAAACATCAATTTGTGAGCATTCTCTCTTGCGATTGTCCAGCCATAAATAATAAACGCCCCAAGATTTTTGGTTCTTACTCGTTTCAAGAGTAAGCGGAGGTGGCTAGTGCGATCACGTTGAGTCACCTGATTCAGTTTGGCAAAAAGGTTAGCTGGCAGCTCTAAAAAACCACCGGAGGGTGACAAAATGGGCCCAAGCTGGTGGCTTAATGCTAGCCACGTCGCTGGCAGTCATCTTTTCAACCTAATTTTGGAACTGTAATAACGAAAATTATATTTTATTTTCACGCTTAAAGATTTGGTAACACTTACCATCAGTTTCGTTATTTATTTTTATTTAATAATGTCAGATCCTGAAGGTCTTTGACGTCCACTTTATTCAAATCCACTTGTACTAATTCGTATCTTTTAAGACAAAAAAAAAAGATAATATCTCAGACAATATTTTCATTCATTTTGGCCTGCGTCAGTAGTTTCCTTTCATATCTTCATATTCTTTTAGTATCTTGTAAGCAATACTTCGCTTCAGTATCAATGTTACTTTTAAGCTTTGCAGTTGCTGCTTTGTATCGTTTTCTTCAGTCTGATTTTTTCACTTTTCAGGATTCGATCTGGCTCGAAAATTCAGTATTTTCGAAAAAAAATGTTTTTCTTGAAAGTCATAAACTTGTGCGAAATGTCCTTAAAAATGAAATTGTTATTATATTTTCATTTCATAATTTTGTTTGTTTTTTTCTATAGCAATTACGTGACAGAGTTTTTCTGGCCACACCTATAAATATTTTTGTTATTTTTGTGTTTCTAGTTATTGCCAATGACTCGATTTCGCTGTTTTTCTCCTATACCTACAGATTCCTAAAAATGTTAAAAAAAAGTCTAGTTTAGGAAAAAACTAATCTTGTTTTAAATATGTTCAAGGCTGGAATCAGATGCTTAAAGGGATTGATTTTAAAACTTACTTCTGCTGATACTATGTTAGAATTTTAAATGCATGAATTTGAAAATTATAACATACATATGTGATCGTTATGATGCTAAAATATTAATTTCGGAGTGAATATTTAGTTTTTCATAACCAGCACCATAAATAACTAAACTGCGTTTTCAAAGATGACGGTACTATTTATGGTTTTACAGATTTTTTGAAAAGTATTGACTATCCCTCCATAAAAATATCCTTTTTTCATGACGAAACTGTCATTATCTTTTAAGAAAAGTTTGAACAGTGGTTCAAGTTTTTCTTTTCTGTGGTTACTCATATTAAGGAAAAGGTGTGTTTAACTCAAGTCAGCTGGTATTTCAAAAACTTGTAATTAGGGTTTAGCGAACCAATATCTATAATTATAATATCTATAAATATAATAAATATCTATGAACCAATATCTATAATTATAATCAACCAATAATTAGAAAAAGGGATAAATCTTGCTGTTTGGATCAACAAATCACGCGAAATTTACTGCCACGTATAGGGTTAGGATAGTTCAATTGATTTCACTACCCCAGGATACTTGATCTAAAATTTCTATAGAAACAGTCTTGAATTAGTAATTTAAATATACTCAATTATGTTTAAAAATCACTTTAGGGGGTTAATTGAACTAAACTAGAGGCCATATAGATACCACGTAAAAATATAAATGGATCTATTTTTTAGGTAGTATGTAGTTTAAATACAACGAAGAATGTACCACTTTCTTCTAAATGAATATTAATCAATTCACTATAACTCTACATTCAACCGACTGGCCTAGCTTGATGACGAACGAAAGTATGATGCCAATTATTGATGACTATTGAAACTATCATTTCTGACGCTATTCATAGCTTGTCGTCTAGACACTTGAAAACTTTTTTAGTAAATCTGGTCGGAAATCGTACATATTCGTTCAATGTGCACTTGGGCTCATCAGATGAGGGAGTACAGTGTATTTGATCCTAAAAAATATCCATAAAACAAAATATGATCAATAGTTCTGCTAAGCTGCTCATCATTTCGTTAAAACTGGAAACAATTTTTTGGATAGACGTATATTTAGCCATATATATTTAAAAATATTTTTTTATTATAATTCTTTTAATATCAAGGATAATAATCTTTTCTAAGAAATTTAGCTCGCTAACAATGGTGAAACATTATGTATATATATAACTACGTCTTTCACATACCATTTTCAATCATGGAATGGGGTTAGATACTTTTTTGATTTTTGGCGGTTTTTTTTTAGAAGAAGAAGAAGAAACGTATTCAATCACCTCGGAATGAAACTAATCCTTTAAAGATGAGCCTCCTGAATTAAGTAAGAGAGATGAATATTTTTATTTAACAGTAATGGACGACCAGCAAATGAATCTTCGTTTTCACTAGAAGTAATTATTGCAAATTTCGATGATATCACAAGCTTTTGTGTGGCTTCTGAACAATTTCAGTAATGTGAAATTAGCATGAGTTAAAAAGAAAAACAAATAGATTTACGTGGTTCATGCATTAAAAATATATTATTAATTTTAACAAAATACTGAGTATTATTTCTGTCAAAAGTAATTTAAAGTAATTTAGATTTATATTCAATCAACCAAAAATGGTCTGAAGATGCTGCTCATTAAAAAGTGGTTTAGTGGTTTATTTAACCAAATACTTTTAATTTTCGTATCCAGCCTATATTTTTATCTATCATGAGTCTAAGACTGCTACAATCAGTACAGTATGCATTTTTCTTAATTTTACTCAGATTAGGATAATTCTACTCAATTCTTTTTCGTTGAATCAGCATTATTTGGAAAAATAATGACTTTACTTTACAATTGATGGAGAAAGATTTATTGAAAAAATGAACCATTTGCTCGACATTTTAATAGAAATTTCCACCTACTTTTCGTCCTCTCCATCACTCAAACAGTTTGCAGGGTCAGGGTGCATCTACAATAAATATTTCATATTGCTTCTCAGACATCTGATGAATTGATATAAGGGAAAACGCAATCCTTATAAATATGATAGACTGTCTATTATTGTCTTATGATTGTTTTCATTTACCGTTCAGAGAAAAGTAGGTACAAAAAACTCGGGTGTTTTTATCATTGTGCGTTGATGCTAATTTTTATCTGTCATTTTAAAATTTATTCGAACTTTGTGATTTTGAGCTACTTGTCGTATTTGGTAACGTATTGTAGAAAACTATAGCCTGTTGTAATGGACCCAATTTCAATATATCGATTCTTGGGGTGTAAACGTAAGGCCGCATGCAGACCTGGTCTCTTTGCTAGTTAGCTCTCCAACATTTCGAAAAATATCTGCTCATTTCAATTTCTTGTTTATAATGTTTTACATTGCTTTTCCATCTTCGAGATTAATAACCAGTTGAATGTCCAACATCCCTGTTTGAGCGTATCGGCATTCGAAAACTTTTGATAACAATTGACTTTTGACAATATAACTTTTGACAAGTTTCTCAGCCAGCTCGGGGGTATGTTTAGTTGTTTGGCACCGTAAAACTGTCCCATATTTAATAGTTGACAACATTTACACATTTTAGATCAGGAATTGAGTGTTGCTTTCTTAGAAAATTATTTTCTTTTCAGTGTTGCAATGAATGGTGTGATTTTATTGAACATAGCATTTTTATATCCGAAATAATGCCTAGATATTTTATCAAACCAACCTTCTATAGTTGAACTCCATCAATTCGAATGCATGGATTTATAAAACATTAATTTTTTTGCTGGAACGGTCTTAAATAAATTTATAACAATTTAGGTACGTTCTACTCATTTCAAGTATTTCTCACAATCCATGCTTATTGCATTTTGCATGCATGATTCACTTTTCAATATCCAAAAGGAGCATGTCATCAGGAAAAAAGAATAGTTTATCAGAAAGCCGGAGATCTTGAACGCTGCTTACATAGTTTTAGAAAAGCATGGACCCTAGAATCAACTCTGTGGGATACCTTGGTTCCCAAAACTTTCCTGACTGATAACGGTTTTTTTTTCAAGTAATTGAAGTACAATTTTATGATCAATAGTATCCAAAGCTTTTGTTGGATCGATGAAAACTGATGCTACCTGATTATATTTGTCTAATGAATGATTTAGTAGCTACAATATTGCTACTGTGCTCTTAATAGCCATACTGGACTGGAGCTATAGTTAACTTTTTTTTCAATAGTTTATTATACGAGCATTATTGACTCTTTGAAACACTTTACATATCGCACTAGTAATGGCTATTGGACAGTAATTTGAAGGTTTCAATAAGTTAGCTCTTTTGAAAACTGGTGTTTTTTGTTACAACTTGAAACAGGCTGAAAACATATCAGTTGTTAAGTAACTTTTTATGATTTTTGCCAAAACTTTAGATACTTGATCCTTGAGCGTTTTCATGTCATACTTTCCATTTTCGGAGAAACACCGTTTATTAAGTTGATGATAATTTCATCTACTTCAATGGGTGTTATGGGTCTTAATTGTATGGTAGTCATGTGATTTCATATTAGACAATGATTATAAAAATTTTGAAGATAATGTTAACTTATATCTGACCTAGTCATTTCACAGTATTTATTTAAATGTTCCAAAGTAGGTTCACCACAGGAGATCGGATATCCATCTTTACTGTTTCCGCTTGCAATTTCAAACCTTTAAACATAAAATGTCTTCTTTTATTCCCCTACTATTCGATTAAACTTGCTTTTTAAATATTGGTAGTATTGACTGTTCATCACAAAGTTCAGATTTGAAAATATTGAAAAATTAAGAAGAAATGATTCTGTTACATTTTAGTTACTGGTACTTTATTTCTGCGTTGTGTAGATATTATAATCTATTCATTTGCATTACCTTATCATATAAAATTTCAAAGGAAGTATACAAGACAAGCTGCAACGAAAAGATACTCATCAACTAATGGCAAATTACATTTCATAATATCACATCATATAGTCAATATTTCGAACCAATTCGTCCAAAGTCATTAGTAGACTGCCACCCCCAAATAGTGAAAGAAACACTCTACCACTAAACGAACTGTTTCATTAGGACAACAATCTGCACCACTTTCGTAACGATTTTCCAATGAACTCCATATTAATCCCGTTATGGTCTCAGCATCTAACGACAAAAAAAAACTCGAATAGTAAGCTTTTATGTCATGTGCTGATGGCATTTTTCCTGCAACACTACGAGATACTAAAAATCCAACTGTGCTCAAAAGTTGTCATCGCCAATGACGACTACGACGACGGCTGACTCTAGGACACCACATCTCCTGTCCATTCATTTCACTTGCTTACTTGCTGTTTCGGTGGTTAATAGCGACTGCAGCGACAAATATCCTGGAACATGCTGCAATCGACGTTCACGGCGGTGATTCAAGACAAGCGTTCAGTACTATTCGCTAGTTCAGTACTATTACCAGTCTAGCAAGGATACGGCATGTGAATGCGAACGGAGACCAACGGTCAGCAGTTGAAATTGTTAACGAGACATCTGCGGAGCTCTTGCTTGGTAGATGTCTTGTAGTACGAGGGGCCAGAGGCATCATTTCAAATTGATATTTTAGTTGTTGATGGAGAAAAGCAATCGCTGGGGAGTATTCATGTGAGGAAGACATGCATTTCGGTTTTGTCGGATGGAACGGAAGAGATTGAGATAGAGCCGAATCGTTCAAAGTCAATTTTCCAAATGATGTCTTTCAATAAATGTGCTTTTAAATGATATTAAGTTTCATGAGTTGACATAATGGATATTTTGCAGTGATTTAAGCTTAAGATTGAGTTGGGAATTTTCGGTTGGGACGAGTTTTGATGGAACATAGTGGTTTTGTTTGCGGAATTGCAAACATTAGGTTATTCATCTTGAATTCTGTTCGTCTTAAGGAACTCTATGACAGAAGAATGCGTACTTATTAGAATCAAAGAAGCTTGTATTTATTTGAATCAATTATCTTGAATAGTTTGAAAGATTAAATTGCTACCAACTGTAACTCCCAGAATCAACAAGAGTTTTTATGGGACAAATTTGCTAAGCTTCGTAATCAATGTTCATTATTCTTACAATGCAATGCTATGAATGGCGAACATTTCCACAACCTTAATCACGTGATATCATTAAAATTTATCAATATTTGATAAAGATAGTAAAAATGTTAAACTCTCCAGTCGTACGTTTACATAGCGCTGTCGAAACGATCAATGCTCTTCATTTCGAGCATAAAAATGTTTTTTTTTCTGGAGCTTATTGTACAAATTAGCTTTTCTTACAGTTTATAACATCTTATTCTACTGACAGAGAATGCTTTACGCTCCTCAGCGTCTTTCCCCTGGTATATTATCTTCTTTTTGAACAGTCAGAGGCCACATACTATATTACCCAGTTTTCCAACCCTAATAACAATAAAATTTTATAGTAGCCAAACATTCATTACAATCTTAATAGCCATCACCAGCTCGTCTAATCAGACATCATTTCAGAGCGTTCATTCTGTTTCTCCTTGTCCGAAATCATAAAACCAAGCCAAAGACGAACAAGTACAGCTTATTTATCCTGTGATGCCTCCTGGAACAGTGGAAGGGTAACAGTCATAATGCAACATAATAACTTTGTCGGTAGTGAAATGTCTGAATTGGACAAATGTTTCCGGCTTCGAATCGGATGTCAAAGGAGTGTTGCGACGAGAAAACGGGATTGTTTTCGTTCTGTTCATGTCACGCAGATAATTGAACAAACCAGGTTTACACCCTGACCATATCTTGAGTCATAAATCTACAATTACCTTGAAGTGTGTACAATTGGATTATCGTTTTGGGAGGACAAGAAAGATACCGGAAACGATGCATTTGATATGGGGCGGTTAAAGCACCCAGTTTTATTTCAGGACTTACTGTATGTACTGTGTGTAATCGGGCATTGTTCCCGGTTTTCTTCTGTTCTTGGCTCTGAATCGGTTTTTTCGAATGTTTAGTGCATGATTCAACGAAGAATTTATGTTTTTTTGGGCTTGTGTTGTTTGTGATAGTAGTGAAATGCTTGTGCGATGTGAGAAATTGTCCATGGACTATTTTTTCTTTGAAACTCATGACATCTTTTTCTCATGGGTATTGAAAGTGTTTGAGCTCGTTAAATACACCTTTAAATTTAGCAGCAAATTTTATTTGCCATGCGCTAGGAAAGATTTATGTATTCAAATTCGATGTCAGTAGGTAAAAAGTATGTTTAATTAACATCATATATATGCAATATGATATTACAAGGTATAGCAGAAGAATGTAAAAGAATTTACATGGAAAGTCGAAATTAACTTTTAACGATTAAAAGTAAAAATAGTCAGTAAATTTATAAAACTTCTAAAAATAATATCGATGTTTCTATCCAATAGCGAAACGATTTGTGCTTTTGAAGATAAGCATCGATTTTTCCTAACAAATACTCTCAAGAATTTAGACATTTAATGGAACCTATTTTAAGAGACATTAGATATATTTAATTCAAGTTGTCTTCTATAGCTTCACGTAAATAGAAGTTGAAAATTATGTATCCTGAATGAGATTAGAGCATTTATGAAAAAATTTCAGCTCAAAATATATCTCCAAGATCTTCCAAAGTAATCTAAAGCAGCTTAGTTTCAGTAATTGTAACAGTTCTGAAAAGAAAACCCAGTTAAATATTTGCGCCCAGCGTATATGTTACTTAGTAACGCAGATAATTTTTCGAATTTATTTCGCATTAAAAGCAATCAAAAGCTAACTCATAGAAAAACTATAGTTTTAAAGACTAATTTGCTTTGCACGATATAAAAAGCTAAAAGTGCTGGACGAAATATTGTTGAATTTTTACTAATGCTCGAAGAACATTAGTATTAAAATCGATTCGGCCAAAAATTCATATTTCCATATATATATATATATATATATATATATATATATATATATATATATATATATATATATATATATATATATATATATATATATATATATATATATATATATATATATATATATATATATATATATATATATATATCATCAAAAAATTTCAGTGAGATAATCTCGGGAAAGCGACATCCGATTGAGCTGAAATTTTCAGGATACATTGGTGTATATGCAGAATAGGTCCAAGTCTCACTAAATGTCAGTTTTTGTTAACCCTTTGGCGCCGGCGGCCATTTTAGTGATATTTTTAATATACCTATTATTTCGTACACAAATAATTTTGGTAAAAACAAAGTCGACGAAATATATTTCGAACGTGTTTTACATGTGAATCGGATAATGTTTTGGAATTTTTTAACCCCATGTGTGCGCTGGGTGCCTAAAAAGAGAACGGGAAAACTTGAAAATTTTTAAATTGCAATAACTTTTGACAGAGTTATTCAATCATTAACAAATTTTCAGGACATATTTGCATTATTTAGTTGTAGATTTGTGTAGCTTTTGATGAGCGTGCTGGCAACCCTGTAGCTAGGACAGGCACTGAAAGTGAAAACATCCAAATCATTGTCTCTCTTTAAAACATGCCGTTTTTTCAAAAAAAGCCACTCATATGTAAATCTTGTGCTTTGTTTACATAGACAATAAAAAAAATTTGATATGGTATTGATAACCCTTGCCCAATTTACCTATATTTTCAGCATCAAAAACTTCTGTTCACGGAAACTCACGATCCGATAAGCAGAATTAATTGAAATTTGCAGAATGTATTGGCCTTAAATAGGACCAAGTCTCATAGAAGTGATTTTGAAATGCGGGCGATTCTGTGCCAGTGGTGCCATCTTGACAAATCACTAAAAAAGATAACTGCTATTAGCCCTATAAAGTCTGATTGAATAGTTCGATTTTGACTAAATTCACACAATAGCTGGACCTTACTTCAAACCACGTTTGATAGAATTTGGTTGAAAAATTCGGTTGGAGCTGCCAGCTATGATAATTTTGGTGTCTTAATTTTGAAAAAATAAAAATTTGGAAGTGAGAACATTCAAACCATCGAATATTCAAAAAAATGTCCGTTTCTTACAATAAAACCAATCTGTATACAAATCTTATGTTTTATCTACACGTTCAAAGTAAAACTTTGAAAATTTAATGTCGGACAAGAACGGTAACCCTCTCCTAATCAACCTATATTTTTAGCATCAAAAACTTCTGTTCACGGGAACTCACGAACCAATTATCAGATACAGCTTAAATTTACAGAATGCATTGGACTTAAGTAGGACCAGATCTGATAGAAGCGATTTTGAATTATGGGCAAGTCTGTGCCAGTGGTGCCATCTTGAAAAATTACAAAGAAAAAAAAAAATGCTTTTTGTCCTATGAAATGTGAATAAGTTACCAGATTTTCATGAAATTGACACAGTAGCTGTACCTTACTATAAGTTCTGTTTGATAGAAATTTGGTTGAAAAATTCGATTGGTGCTGCCAGCTATGGTAATTTTTGTGTCTTTGGTTTTGAAAATTCGCTCAGGAAAATAAAACTTTTTGCCCTATAACTTCCAGTGCAGTCATGAAATCAAAACGAATTTCATACAATCAATGGAACTTATTATAAATATTATTCAGGCCAAATTTGGTTGAAAAGCCACGATAGGGTTGCCAGCTATTGTTGGTTTTGTGTTTAATTGCAATATCTTTATTAAGCGATTTTATCGTAGAATTTTCAAATGGTAATGATATTGTAGTGACAATAAACAGCAAATATTAAGCTTTCGATTATTTGAAAAAACTCGCTGCAGGTAACCCTAAATTTCTTTATACTCCTATAACTTCGAATGTAATATAACAACGTGAAGCAGTTGTGCTATATTCTTGGCTTTGATACTGGCAGAAGGTTGCCAGCACGAGTCGTTTGTGCTACTTTTGTATCAATAAATGCTTACAGTTAGTATTTATACCGAAAACATTTACAATGAAAATAAATAACCAATGTTTCAATTCCCAAAGTTCTGCAAATTTTTCGGATCGCAGCCCCAAGCACCAACTTCAGTTACAGTGCTGCAGGCACTGAGCATTTTCTTCATTGATGTTATATGAGATGCTGCTTTCAAAATTATGTGAAATAAGCAACTGATAACGAATATAACTAACCCGTGTTTTGCTCTCATAAACGTTGAAATTCATGCCAGTGGTAATATCTGAAACCTTCCACCATATGAGTTATAATGCATTCTTGAGACCAAAGTAAAACGTGTCATTTGAAACAGTTTGGCCGTAATAAGCAGCACATGTGGTGCAATATGCACTCAAAACCTGCACGATTCTTCTACTGTTCTTTGAACATTATTGTTTCTAGCGGTTCAGATGCGCTAGAGTTTTTTTTAAATATGAAATATCGAAATATAATAAGAAAAATTTTGCCACGTTGGTTCATGATTTTCGTGATGGATGTTTAAGACAAATTAGTCCATTGCAATGTGGGGATGCACAGGGATAATAATGAATGTTTTTTTAGACGCACGATAATTTTTTACGAAAAATCCAGACCAATTCGAATGTCAGTAAAGAAAAATCGTCGTTGGCACTAAATCTGCAACTAATCTTTAATTACCTCGGAATAAATCAAAAAAATAAATAATAAAAGAGTTGTATTGTTTTTTTTACCGATTTTTACGTTATATCTCTTCGTTTTTATTTTTTGCTATTAATGATTGCACTATACTTAACAATTTCTTGATATATCTTAACTTAGTTAAATGAATTTCACTTGATTCTACTTGAACCGAAATTTTCAAAGTCAATTATAAAGCTCAGCCCTGATCATTAAATTTGTTTGTGAAGTAACGATTTGCTGAGATTATCTGAAACAAGTGCGATCATGAGTCTAACTATAAAGTAACTATACCCCAGAGTAAAAAAGTAGCTCAATAAACTCATTTATGTCGCCAGGGGATCTAATTGGTCATCTGTCTGAATGTTTACAGTAAAGTCCTCAGAATGAGCTTAGACTTGACCCTTGATAAGCAAAATAACTCTTCGGCCATCTTCTAGTTATCGAGTTAATGATTAATTTTACCTGCGAAGATTTTTACTCTTGCTAGAGCGGTTTAATGAATCTGAGCAGGAGATCTTTGATGGAAATGCACAAATCAGTCTTGCTATTCTTTGACATAGTCAAAGTCCATTTATTTTGTCCAAAAAATTCTGCTCCGAAATTCTTTTTTTCCTTCTCTGAAAAAAATTAAGATTGAAACTGTTTCTTTTTTGGTCCTATTTTGATTTGTTTATGATTTTCAATACTCTGAAGGAATTTGAACAACACAGATTTGACCGTTTGTCCCAATTGCTCTACAACATATTTTCACCAATGCAAAGGAAAAGTAATACTTTAGCGTAACATTCTTGAAAGTTATCCAGCTAAAACGGATAAGTTAATCATACCAGTTGAAACGGATAATCTTAAATATTC
This sequence comes from Nemotelus pantherinus, assembly GCA_963978885.1. Taxonomy (NCBI): domain Eukaryota; kingdom Metazoa; phylum Arthropoda; class Insecta; order Diptera; family Stratiomyidae; genus Nemotelus; species Nemotelus pantherinus. The sequence goes on along the minus strand of OZ022266.1, from coordinate 66,461,191 downwards.
TTTTCAAAGATCGCTTGTCAGTAAATGGATTTGAGACTAAATAAATAAATTAGAGCCTGAGCTCATTTAAAAAGTTGCACTAGCGACGGTTCAACTGAAACCGGTTTGCAAACAATTTTCAAAACACATTAATGCTTAAAACATAGAAGTATTCTTATATGAATGTACTGGATACCCTGAAACTACGGAAAGCACATAGACATAAATTTTTCAAATCATCGAATGTCCTGAAAATTTTTTGCTATTCATAAAAAAAAGGTTTACCACCTTGTCAAATTAAAATTAAATAAATATAAAAACTAATTAAAAAAAACCTTACGGTACCCTTCCACCACTGTGACCAGATTGGGCTATTTCCCGCCAATTAAGCTACCTAAAATTAGAATTCGCGGGACGTTTTTTTCATTTGGCGGGTTGGCGGTTTTTCGGCTATCTACTATAAAACTATATTTGGGCTATACCGTAAAACCTACTAATCGGGACACTGTATGATCGAACCAACTGAACAATTAAACTATAGAATTAACGCACAAACTATTTCCTGAGGAAAATTCACTCTGTAATCGGCAGCCTCTAGAATTGGACCGTAAACCAGATTAGCTGCACGCAAATTTGATTAGTAGCACCCGCTAATCGGACCAAAACGTTTTTAAAACAAACATGAAAAATTGTGCAAAAATGAGTTTTCCAGAAAAATATTTTGTGTTCAAGGTCAAGAAAATTGTTCGTATAATTTCTGTATAACTTTCTGCTGAAAAATTATTTAATGTGTATAATTCGGTACGTTATAGATAGCTTGAATTTTATTGGTATTCTGATAATAATCAAATATTGATTTATTTGAGCATTGCTGTATGTTTTCTCTTTAAGCAAGTGTTAATGTAATTCATTTAATAATTATAATGTAAATATTTGAACGTTTGTTCAGGTAACGTCAAAACAACTGAAAAAATCTACTATGAATGCAAAATACAACGCTAAGTGTTCGCAATAAGTTAGCAATAAGAGTAATATAGTAATCCGCAATAAGAAGTAATATAGTAATCCGACAAATAATTGCTCGTCCAAAGAAAAACTGCCGATAGCTTTGAAATTAGTAAGAGTCAGATGCATCGTATTTAAGAAGCAAAAAACCAACTAAAACGAAAATTAAATAAGGTTGGAGAATTTTGAAGACGCTAAGAGAAAGCGGTTGAAATTAAATTTTCCATACTACCAGATATATAAATTGTTGTATTAATGGCCTTCTAGGTCACGCTGCAAAAATTTGCCAACATCCGGCCAGATACTTCACAGTAAAGCCAGCAGATCAATACAATTTTAAAACTTTGTGATTTCAAGGCATCAAACAGAAAGCTAAAATCCGTTGGAAAGACTACAATTTTCACTACGGCACGCTTTGTGGGGAAGAAGCTGATGTTAATTTAGACACAGTTGAGGAATTTCAGTCAGAGCTAAGAATGTTATGTGATGGCTATGATGTTTCAAATATCTATAACCTTGATGAGACAGATGTATTTTTTAGAGCACTACGCCAAAAATCACTACGTCTTAAATACAAAAAATGTACAAATGGAGAACCTTGAAAGAAATGCGTGAAAATTTCAATAGATGCTGCATAGGAAAAACCGAAAGACCAAGATCGTTGGGGAGAATTGATATAAAGCGAATTTTGGGCACAATTTGGCGAGCTGCAGTCTGTAAAACAAAATCTTAGATACAGGGTGCTAATGGCCCTTAGATGACGGGTACTAAAGAATGGATGCACAATTGATATTGAAATGCGAACACAAAACTGAAACATTGCCATCTTTCCTGATAAAGGTAGATGTGATAGCATTGATAATCTGGAAGACATCAAGCTACATTTTTTCCACCTATTTGCACTTCTTATTCACAGCCCTTAGATCAGAGGATTATACCAAGCATAAAACTAAATTACTGGACTTATATGATGAACCTCATATTGTGAACTCTGGAAAATACTGAGAGTTCTTTAGACCCAATAAAATAAGTTTCTATATTTGAAGCTTTCTGGCAATTACGATCTGCTTGGAATAAAGTGTATCCACTTACAATTATAAAAGTGTTTTTGGAAATGTGAGTTCAATCGAAATCTGAGGTTCGAAAGCGGAATCTTGATGAGAGTTCAAATTTAAGGTGATGAGAATTCAAATATTCCAGCAGACATTCAAAATTTGGCAGGCTACGATCATATTACTACCACAAACGAATCTCTCCCGGAAGATTGAGTAGATGTCTTTCTCAAAGGATGATGATATCTTGTTTAGTTTTAAATCGAAGAAGCCATAGCAGCTTTTATTAATTCCTGTAGTGAATTAAAATCGAAGTCATTCAAAATCCAATGTTTAAAAATTATTCATTTTATTTCAAAGCACACTTGAATTTTTCGCGAAACGTCGCTTGGAGACCCGCAAGTGAAATTGTTTGACGTATATCTCCTTTTGAAAGTACTCGTATTTAAAAATTTCAGCTTTTCTGGCCATGAAGACTGTTTTTTATATTAATTGAATTTTTGTGCCACCCAAATTTGTTTTCGCAAGCTTTTATTTTGTGTGTGAACATTCTAGGAAAGTTCTTGAAAAAATAAATGTCCTTCTACACTTATTTTTTCAAGGTCTTTTCTAAAATTTTCACACAGTTTCTGTAATTTATCCACATTTTTTTCATTTTCAATCGTATTAGAATTTTATCTGTATATGGTATCGAAAATTTTTGCTGTTTCAAACTACTTCTGTGCTACAATTAGAGCATTCATGCTACTTCGTATGAATTTCACGGACATAAATATTATAATTTAATCAGCTTAAGGCGGCTTTAGATATGCGGTGTTTGCCAAACACCTCCTATTCGCCAAATACCGAACACCTAGTCAAGTCATTTGGCTTGGTGATTGCGAAATGACAAGCACATTGAATTAGACATTCGGGCATTGCCGAATGTTTGCCAAAACTGGAACATGTACGAGCTGCTCGTCGTTGTTTTTCACTCCCGCCATTTTATTGTAAAAAATAACGAAATACTTGCTGCATCTCTGAATAAATAATTAAATACATTTATGTCATTTAATATGGATTTGACAAACGCAGAAAAAGTAGCTGCATATGTAGTGGTAACTTGTGCTGCGCTAACTTTGCAAAATGCTAAGAAAAGAAGAAATAGAAGGTGGTGGATGACGAGCGTTAACAAAAATAGAACAGTGTAAGTATCCAACATTTCAAAAAGGTGCCTACTCATTAATACAGGCTCATTAATTGTCAAAATTAATGAAAACTGTGTACCATATATTATGTAAAATATAATTTTTTGAAGGTACAATGCAACAAACTTACTTGTGGACTTATTGAGAGAACCAAGTGGACAGTTCGAAAATTTTTGCATGATGTCTTCCGCAGACTTCAACTACCTTGTTCAAAAAGTTGAAGCAATGATTGCTAAAGAAGATACAAAATTTAGAAAAGCAATGGGACCGGTTACAGCTTTGAAAGCCTTCACTACTTATTTAAATTTAATGTGTATTTTCTATTATTAATTATTAATGAAAACTACGAAAACTATCTAATTTGATTTCCTGAAAATAGTGATAATCAAGTCATGCTAAGCGGTGATAAATTATCGCCACAAAAATATTCCACCTTCAAAACAACATTACGCAAAAAATATGTTGCTTATCGTGCCAGATTTGAAAATTTTTACTCGCGCCACACAGTTTGACACTTTTCAGTATTTATCAACAACCGCAACAAATACCGAATGTCTAAAACGGGGATCCGAACATACCCAACCACATTGCTCGTCTATTTTGATTTGGTTGAAAGTTCCACAAACTACGGGAATAGCGAGCACCCGAATGTTTGTGATTGGCCTAGGGCAAGCACTAGGCGAGCAACCCAACCACACATGCGAAGTTTGCCAAACTAGGTGCTCGGTATTTGACAAACACCGCATATCTAAAGCCGCCTTTAAACGAATTGATTTAGATATTTGTGGCGGTTTTTGGGCTATAAGTAAAAAATTTTCGCTATTTTGGGCTATGTTGGGCTATATTTTCTCGTTAATATCTGGCCACACTGCCTTCCACTAAGTAACTTATTTTTTGAACACCTAATACTTGTGTTTGGGAGAACTCACGACCGTATCCAAACCACAATTCACAGGATGTGTTGGACTGAAGTAGGACCAAGTCTGATAAGTGAATATACTGGCGATTGTTTGGCTGTAGTGCCATCTAAAGCTACTGCCAATCTAAAAAAAAATTAACTTTTTTAACTACACTGATGCTAATAATATACGCGTACATAAAACGATAAAACGAACAATATTACAGAGGGTGTTTTAAATCATTCAGAACAAAAATCTTTTAAATTTTGGTTTTTTCGCGGGTGAAACCCTTAACCCTTTCCATTTCTAATGTAATCATTCGAGTGATATAACATTTCAGTGGGTTTTACTACTTCAAGGTTGCATGAAGAAGGCATTATTATACTTTTTGTGTTAAGAAATGCTGCTTAAATATTTTAATATTACAAGCATCTTAAGATGGAAATAAGCAACAAAGGTTTATTTTGCTTCAATTTTGAATCTATTTCTGGTGGCAACCATAAAATTTTGTCATGTCCATGATTTAAAATGTGGTCATTGGATTAAAAACAAAAATTTTTTAATTTAAAATAAATAGTTTTTGCTTGTCTTTTCGCACTAAAACATTATATACAAAAGTATTAAGAAATATAACTAGCATAGTACACTTAATGCGTATTTATTAAGAACATGTATCTTGCTTTATATTTATATATTGTTTTTTGTCAATCTGACAAAAAGTGAGCAATAAACTTTTGGTTTCCATGGAAAAGGAAAAATGGCAAATAGAAAAATTCTTGCTGAGTTTAAAGCTGTTAGCAGAAAACATACATATATATTGTTGTTACTGATTATAATAATTGCTGATGTTACTGATGATAATAATGGTTTTCACTACATTGCTAGAATTAATACAAATATGTATTTTCATATGTAATACAGCATTTTGTTAATTTTTTTTTTTTTTGCAATTTTCAGGAAAATGACATAACTTTAAGTATTATATTCTTTTGATATATTTTCAAAAATACTCAGTACATATACATTTCTTGCCATTATTGCTGTTATACATACCGTTTTTGAGTCAAATTTGTAGATTTTTGGTCAAATTCATAATATGTTCTATTCTTATTCATATATTTTCAAATCAAATTTGTAAATTTTCGATAGCAATTCATAACTTTTTGAGTCATATGTAAAATTTTTTTTGAGTCAATTTCATGACTTTTTCGAATTAAATGGATAATTTTTTCAAATCAAATTCATGACTTTTCCGATCAAGTTCGTAGTTTTAGGCGAACATTTTTGAAATGACATCAACTTACCTTAAGAATGTATGAATTCAACTCGAAAAATATTATGAATTTAGCTTGTGAAAATTATGAATCTGATTAGCAAAAAATTATGAACTTGACTTTAAAAAAATTATAAATTTGAGTCGGGAAAACTATAAATTTCACTCAAAAATACTATTTACTTGACTCGAAACTTCATAAATTGATATAGAATATTTACGAATTTGATTTGAAAAAATATGAATTAGACTTGAAAATATAATGAATTGGTGCCAAAATTGTACGAATTGAACTCAAAAATGGTATAATTTAAGAGACGATGTAAAAATATCACTCAATTTTAAAATATAAACTTCATTTTCATTTTCAATGTCCTGATAGAATTGAAGATGGTTTGAAAATTCAATGGTATATTTCAAAGAAATAATGTAAACTGAATTATTTTCGCTATTTCTACTATTTCAATGAACTTTTTTTCATTAAATTGAAGCAAGCTCTATATATAAAGCTATGGAAAATTAATTTTCCTGTGAATTTCACATTAATTAATTCGCAACTATGCAGATTTTTCTGTTAAAAGAAATTCAACTATGATTCTAAAATGTATACACTCTAGTCTTCTTGGAAGCGAATACATGTCGTGAAACTTTTATTGCGTAAGTAGCGATAAGCTGCTTGATGGCAATGGTCAAAGGCACATTTTATCTTGTATCTATCGAATTTTTGTAAATTTCAATATCGCGATGTTTCGATTCGAATCTGGAGCGCCCAATAAATTTAAGAGCTTCACCACTTTCGCTTAAGCAAACATAGAGCCTTAAAAAAATGAAATTTTGGCTTAAGAGTACTTCCAAACAGGGTAATTTAATATTTATGGTGCCGAATCAATTTCTGTTCATGCGACTCTAGTGATTTTGTCATAAATTCAGTTTTCAAAATAACATTAATAACTTCTATAAAATAAGTTAAAAGATTCCAATCTACTGGCTAGCTGAAACCAAATCACATATCATAAAAGGTTACAATTGACAAAAAGTTTTTTTACATGTCAGTGAATGATTGTTGTGTCATCTAATTTTCCAGGTTTTAATGAAAGCTCAGCTCATAGTCTCGACCGGCGATTTATTGGAGCATTCGTCTAATGTCGTCTTAATTTAAGCAAATAGTTACTTACAAATCAAGGATTTTGATGTGATTGCTTCCAAATTTGAAGAGGGCATGAATTATAGGGAGGAGCAGATAAATTACAGCTGTTACTTCTTAGTCGCCATATATAAGCTTACAGGTTTGAGTCCTCAGAAATTGTCATAGTCAATAATGCTGCATAGAAATTGTCAATGATGCTGCGATCCCAATGGCAGAATTGGTATTTAATACTATTCACGCATAAATAAATAAACTACTATTTTTGCATCCAACTTTTGTTTACACACCTCTCAAACCAACCAAATCATGTCATTATACAGAAAAATGGAATCAACAAACTGAATAATTTTTCGCTATCAAACAACGATATATATCTACTATAGTTGTCTCCCTATAATCAACTAAAATACAGCGGCATAACAAAACTAACCTGACTTGATGGCATTCTATCAGGACATGGAAACGATTGTCACTTTATGACTGACTGGTGGTCAGTAGTACAACCCTTTTTGCTTTGTCGTTATCTGAACCGTTGACTTTAATGAAATGCTTTATGAACATGGTTTTAAAATTGATTAATGGCCAATTAAATAGTAATTGCATTCAAACAGTTACATAGGGTGAATGGTTTCGTTTTAAACAACTCCAGCGTGGATAATTTGATGTAATGGGATCAGTTTTGGTTTTGTTGTGACTTTGATGTGGTTTGATTTAGGTAAATGGTTTTCAGTTGATTCTATATGTTTAGCGACAGTATATGTGTTTTTTTTTACGGGAATCGGTTGATCATGTTTCATAGGCATTTTGGTAAACAGAATACAAAAACTGTTCTGATAATTGATGTAAACAAAAAACAGAGAATATAATGTTTGTTGGTTGGAAGCTGCATAATGAAAATGACTGTCTAATTTCTCAATTAAAGCAACAGCGCATATCATTCTAGCTAGTTAAGGTGCGTTTCACTATTTTTTCTAGCAAAGAATTCTAACTCTTGCAAAAAACACTTCAACCAACTACTTCTCTCCAAAATTAACCTAACTTCTGACCTATGACAATAAATTCAATTCAATTTTGACGCTAGTTGAATTAATCACTGGCATCAACGATCCTCAGTCACATTCAAGACTGAATCCCGATGAAATTAGCTTCTCACGCTCAATTCTGGTGCGGTGCCGCATCAACCAGCATCAAGCATTCTTTGCATACTTAATTCATTCCTCTCGCATTATAAAACAAAACGATGCGGCGTGGCGGGCTACGACGCTTCGCACCGACAGCGATATAATGACACATTGCAGCATTACAAAACCATCAAGTTTTATGTTTGTATTAAAAACGACGGTAATAAAAGCACAACCACTCGCTGATTAACAGTGCGAAATTTTAAATTCGCCTGAAATGCCATGCAATAAATTCCAAGCCACATAATACTTGCTTTTAATTAAAATTAGTAAAGTCGTCGTAGATACAATGCTCGAGATCATAGTACGGCTGCTTTGAATGGCTGGCGGCTGGATGGTACTGGTGTACGATGCAGAATAGACAGCTGGAATAGACAGCTGGAATAGGATCTGGCCTGTTTCATCCCCGACAAGAGGGCGCAGGGAAGCGGAGCCGAACCGAGCCGAGAGGAGAGCCATACAAGCAATCTAAATATTCTAAAGTGCTATAAAGTTTACAAATAGGATATTTTGAAGAGCGTGGGTGTACATTAGCTACACATGGTGCCAAGATAAAGTATCTTAGTCAGTTGGTAGCTCGAATTGCTCGAGTTGTGTTCAGAATGCCTTGCTTTCTGCCTGCCCGACAGGCCTGCAGCACGTTGAGATAAAACATCTGATAAAGATATTTTTTGTAGAAAGAAAACAAAATGCGGAAATGATATCGATTCGTAAAAGGAATAACAACTATAGCTTGAGGGAGGTAAGGGGTAGAAATAGTCTTGGGGCAAAAGCTGCTGATAATAATGTATGCATTTGTGAGGGAAAAAGTATGTTTTATGCGTTTGATATAAAACAACACATTTTCGACATAGAAAAGTAAAATTTAAGATTGGTCAGGCAATTATATAAAAAAATTTGCGGTTCCTTTCTAAGGTATTCAATAGGTTGGGAACTAGTTAGTTAGTACGCGAATTTCGAGAGAGAGAAAAACCGGTGTATTATCGAAGGGTTTTGCTGAAAAATGATTGAAGTTGCTTAGTTGGAACGTTAACCATAACGAAATCAGTCTTCAAGTTAGGAAGCTAGCACTTGTAGCTGGGAAAAAATCAAACTAATGACTATTATGCATTTTACATGACAGTTCACGACAAATTCACAACATCAGTAATTTAAGAACTGGCATGAGCATTTAATGAAGTTATTTTCGGGTAAGAAATTGAAAACGAGGGTTCCAAAAATGATTCCGACAGAATGTTCGAATTATCGTGTTTTCATCGATTTGAACTAGCTAATGTTGGATTTGGGTGGAACGTGTTGTTTGCGGTACTAGTCAAATAATATAATAAATGTGAAACCTGGCTACTTCTGTGCAAAAACTGTTAATTTACGGGTCAAGCAGCTCTTTTTTTTACTGGTTTTCGAAGAAAATTAGTATTAAACTCGTTTCGCCGAAAATCATCATAAATATATATATATATATATATATATATATATATATATATATATATATATATATATATATATATCAACAAAATGATTAAATGAGACTTTCGGAGAGCATAAGTGTATATAACAAGTAGGTCCATAATTTATTAAAACCAAGATATATTTAATCCTTTGTCGGCGGCGGGCATTTTAATGAATTTTAAGGTACCTTTATATTTCTATGCAGAGTACATTTTCGCTAAAAATAAACATTGGAAATAAATATTTATTATGTTTCACGTTTGTTTGTGATAAAAAAAAGGAAATGTTGAATTTTGTATGGGCGCTGAGTGCCTAAAAGTAGGCAAGGATTTGTTTTCCCAAATTTTGATTTGTTATAACTTCTAACAAAAACAATGAATCATCATGAAAAAAAGCGTATTGATGCAGACTAAGACTTCACATACATGGAATTTCAAGACTGTGCGGGCAATCCTGTAGATACCGGAGGCTCCTGAAAAATTATCCTTCAAATCACCGACCGTCCTAGAAATTATTTGATTTTTGAAAATATATTCAAGTTATTGATCAGCTTTGATCTTTGTCCACTACGTCAAATAAAAATTTTCAAAATTCCGCGGTGCACAAGAACGGCATCCCATGATCAAATTACCTCTATTTTCAGCACTCGAAATTTCTGTTTACGAGAACTGACGACCGGTTTATCTGATAGAAGTAATTTTTAAATACAGGCAACAATGTGGCATTGGTGCCATTTTGGAAAATCACCGAAAAAAAGACTGGTTTTTGGCCTATAGTCTCCGATTTAGCCATCAGATTTTAACAATTTTCACGCAGTAGATGAATCTTACTTTAAGACAGTTTTCATAAAAATTTGTTTGAAAAATTAGAATAGGGCTGCCAGCTATGACAATTTTTGTCTCCTTAATATTGTTAATTTGCTCAGGAAAATAAAGTTTTTTTCTCTATAACTTCCGTTGCTGTAAAGAAATCAAAACGAAATTCATGTAATAAGTGGATCTGGCTGTGTTTCTAATTTTGCGGGAATTTCGTTGAAAAATCATAAAAGGGCTGCCAGTTGTGATGACTTTTGTAATTTATTGACATTTCTTCATCGTGCGATATTGTCATTAAATTTCTAAATGGGAATGATCCTGCAATGACAATTAACAACAAATATTTAGGTTTTGAAAATGTAAAGAAATTTGATGGTGGTAACCCTAAAATTTTATTCACTCCTATAACTTCCAGCGCAGCTATCCAATCGAAAGGTAATTCACAGGGTGGGTTTACCACAACGAGAACCAGCTACGGTGCTAGCACATGATTGGCGGCACCAGACAATTTCCATTTTGTATGCATAAGCAAAGCATTTGCAAGAAAATAAGCAATTGATGCTTAGATTTTCCGAGCTTTGGGAATTTTTCGGATTAATCGCTGAAACTTTCGATGATATCCTTGGACGAAAACGAAATTCAAAAGATAGGTTGATTAAGCACGCGCATATAATGGTAGATTTATTGCTGCTGTGTTGAACAAATGTTGCCAGCACTGAGCATATTCATCCAATGTGTTATAGGAGATGCTGTCAGAAAATGATATTCGTTCCTTTGAGTAAGAAATGGTTGATATGATACTACAAAGTAGTTTATTACGTCTTCACACATTTTTAAGACTAAGCATAGACTAAGCATAGACGTTCTATTTGCATTTTTCTCATTTTTTAGTTAGCACTGGATTCCAAAACAACATACTCTATTACATCATTTAACAATATTTGAAAAACCTATATTTTGTGGAAGCATGTTAAAATGAATTTTGTAAAATGCACTCTACCTATATCTCCAATACCAACCAAAACACAAATCACTGAATATCTGGAAAGTACTAAAATGTAGATCGAACGTTTATGCTTAGTAGGGTAGTGCTGTGTTAGACTGCGAGAAAATTCATCATATAATTAAAGTAATATAATTGAAATTGTTTAAATTCATGAGTAAAACAAGAGATGAATTTGAACAAACAACGCATTTGCATAGCCTTGAAATTGTAAGTTAAAAACAATAGCAATAGCCAGTTTATTTGAAAAATTTGACAGTCAATAAGATGGTTTATTTATTTTTTTAACAAATGAAATACAGCATTCAAAATCCAATCTTGATGACATATAATATTAAAGTATTCAAAAAAATAGTAACACCATAAAATATAAATTCAAAAGAGCATATAACAAATATTTACTGGATAACAACGAAATGCATAGAAGTTAAGCAATGGCGCAACAGAAAAGGAAATTCTTGAATTAATTGGAATACTTTTGAAATGCAACGCAAACTGGGATAGAGGATCAACATTCGGATTCTTAAGATTTATACTACAGCCATTAAGAATACACACTCAAATCCGCATAGGAGACAACACTATTTAAGAACATCCATTATTGTTTTTTCATGCTTTTTTTGACTTGATTTGAGGTTCAAGTTATATAGTAACATATCATTTTACATTTATTTTTTTCGTTTAGTGATCTAATTCTAAGTCTAGACTAATGATAGGCAATAATAATTGATGACATATTGTCATAGTCGGATCAAATTAGAAAAATCAGAGCCAAGATTTGTCCCATTGTAAGTTTCCTGAGAAGACGATGCTACTTGAACATTGTTTTAAAATCTATTGGTTATGCTATGCTTAACTAGAGCCAAACTTTTTCAGCAAACCAGGCCATCCTGAGCAGAACTCTAAGTAAGACAATTAAGGCAGTTTGCAATCTGTTTCCACGGACTCCCACTAATCAGCTACCTTTCATAACTGGAAAAATGACTTATTTCCAACTATTAGCATGTCAAAAATAATAACATTAGGGAAAATCGTCCACAGAAAGAACAAATTTTCTATTTCTCTGACAATGACCAGAGAAATGCATAGCTATGATAAAAGATCAGTACATTCTTATAAATTGCCTCTAGTCAGAACCAAGAGCGCCCTTAATGACCCGATTCTTTCAGCTATATCATTGTATATGATGATTTAAAAAACAACCTATCATATTTCGTTACTAGAAGGAAGCTGAAGCAGTATGTTCTAAACCTATTTTCAAAGCTAATGAAAAAAACACTGATTTTTATCTGTTTTTGATGTAAATATTTTTCTTTAATTTTAGTTATTTATTTATTTAGTTAGTTTATATATTTTTATTATTAAACTTTTAGTTAGTTCAGAGTGTTGATTGAAATTGCAGAAAACTCAATTCAAATGGTTTTATAAAGAATAGTTTGATTTGGAAATTATTGTTCGCTCTCATACTAGTGTTCGGCACTGCCTGAGGGGCAAGTTGTGACAAATGAGATTATTCAACTGCATGCATTGGTGTTGTTCATGCTATTCATGGGCGCTGGTGAATTCATATGAGAAACTAATGATCACGCCACAACTAATTAACCAGTTATGTCACTCCCAATGTTGCACTTCCTTCATTTTGTTAAAGAAAGAAAAAAAAAATTTTGATTGGAGTGTGGTTTGGACCCCATCCACAGATCCTTGATTCCCTACTCGGGGATACTCAATTTATTATTAGCTTTGCGAAAATTCAACTTAACCCCATATTTTCCATAGTTAGGAGTAATTACTTTGCAGTTCGTTGTGGATAAAAAGTGTTTGCATATTCAGATATCCTCCTTTTCAACAGAGCCCTCTTTCAGCATACATGCATGAGTATGATGAAATGGTGAGTGTTTTTCAGTTCATTAAATGTTAGTTTACTGAGCTGAAGAAACGTGTCACGAAATTAGACATATATATATATATATATATATATATATATATATATATATATATATATATATATGTATATATATATATATATATATATATATATATATATATATATATATATATATATATATATATATATATATATGAATATATATAAATGTATATATACATGGATATTTATTTGATTGTCGACGACGAATTCGATTGTTGACTCGATGGTAATATGCAATCAAGACAATCGAATTAGGCTTATCGCAATCTACCATTCGATCGGTCAAGTCATCGACAATCGACTGTAGACAATCGAGTCAGCCTGAAAGCACGTTCCAGTGACATAACATAACTAACACGCAAATGTTCAAATATTTTGATGCCAGTATGTGGAAATTTAGCAGTCTTGACAATTTTCAAAGTAAATTAGTAAATTAATTGCCCAAAAATTATATCTTTGGAATTTGAAATTTTACGTTGTAATATAATACATAAATGCATATGCATCAGCAAAAATATTCAGTTTATCAAAAATAAGCTTACGTGGTTTTTGATGAATTTACAGATAATGCTCTTACCCACAGGCACGTGATAAAAATCCTTCAAATCATCGGGTCTCCAAGCAAATTTTCGCTTTTGATAAAATAAGATGCACGATTTCTTCATTTAATGCTTTGTCATCTCTTTAAGCTTGATGTTTGGAATTTCCGCGTCAAGTAAAAACGGATTACCCTTTCCCAAATTATTAACTTTTGGTACACTATAAAATTTAAAAGTATCAATCGCCAGATCAAACTGAAGTGAACAGGCTGTATTTGTTTTGAATAAGAGCAGGTCTGATAAAATCTATTTGAAAATCTGGGCAACACGGTAGCAGTGCCATCTTAAAATATGCTCAATGAGAATAATACTTTTTCTTGATAGCTTCTGATGAATTGAATTTTGAAAAAATTGAAGTTTTTGCGGACGGCAGCACTAAGTTCCTTTCCACCCCTACAACTTTCGATGTAATAATCGGATTGAAATGAAATTCACACAAAGTAGATCTAAATATGCATCAAGTCTGCGAAAAGCACTAGGCCTCGAATAAACAAAATCTGTGACTGACCTGTTTCTTCTCTAGAATATAGTACGTGCTATGCTCTACCTTTAGTTCAGAGAATATTTTGGGTAAGCTTCCTATGGCCGTCTGGCAATTTCGGTATAATTGGAATACTCAAATAGAAAAACTTAGTATGGAGTTGCTTCAGGTTTATTTGTCGCCGACCAAGTAGACTTAGGTCTATGAAGTGAAGGTCTTACTTGCTAGTGAACTAAATAAGCGTTTTTTGTTATTTCGAGTTTAACTCGGCTAAAAACTTACAAAAGGAGCTTCGTCAAATAGTTCTTTGCTAACTAACTTTTTATGCATTGCAGGAGGAGGTCACTTCTGAAGATGAGGCTTAAAGTGACTTATCTTCTTATTTGAAGTGGAAGCATTATTACTTTAGTACATTTTACTGGTACATTTTACACTTTACTCGGCTAGTCCGTCTCGCCTTTATTAATCTCATCTAAAATCTTATTACATTTATTGTTAATTTTATATCGCATAGAGTTTTCTTCAATCTGGCCGTGTAATGCCCTTCTAATGACAAACAGGTGAAAATGGAGAGCCTCGCGGGACTCCGGCTTCAATGTGGCTTTTGGATAAGAAGAGGACTATGAAGAATGTTTCCGCTACTTTTGAGTCCTGTTCTGAACTGTTGAATTACTTTTGCTTGTTGGAACTCAGTAGGGTGTTTTGGCTTAAAGTAGCTTGTGATTTGATTATGTCATCAATATTTTCACTTCTTGATTTTTACTAATGTTCGAAGAGTAGCATTAGTATTAAAATCACTTTGGCCAAAAATTCATATTTCTATATATATATATATATATATATATATATATATATATATATATATATATATATATATATATATATATATATATATATATATATATATATATATATATATATATATATATATATATATATATATATACATATATATACATATATATACTAGGTGGGGTGAAAAGTAACCTCCTTGGGAATGAAAAAAATGTCTTTTTAAATTTTTTTTTTAATTTTATTCAATTTTGTCCTCTTTTAGGTCGATACACTTATTCCAGAAATTTTCCAACTTTTTGATCCCGTCCGAAAAGTAATTTTCCGGAAGGCCTACAAAATACTCATCCGCGGCGTCGATGATCTGCTCGCACGAGCTGAATTTTTTATTGATGAGCCATCTTTTGAGGTTTGGGAACAGATAATAGTCCAAGAAAGCCAAGTCAGGCGAATAAGGTGGATGGGGAAGCAATTCGAGCCCTAAATCGTTGATTTTAGCCATTGTTGCGATGATCTTGTGTGACGGCGCGTTGACTTGTAAAAACAAAATTTTTTTTGGTTTCATGTGAGGCCGTTTCGCATTGATTTCGGCTTTCAATCGCTCCAATAATGCGCAGTAATACTCGCTGCTGATGGTTTTTTCTTTTTTGAGGTAGTCCACGAAGAGTATGCCATGACAATCCCAGAAAACCGACGCCAAGACCTTTCCGACCCATTGAGCCTCCATTGGCCGCTTCTGAGCACTCGTGCCGGCTTCAGTCCATTGCCGGGCACTCATTCGGTTCTCTGGCGTGAAATAGTGGATCCAAGTTTCATCAAGTCACCAATCGAAGCCAAAAGTCCACCCGATTCCGCATCAGCATGGCCAAATACGCTTCCAAAGTGCGCTCGCGTTCGAGTTTTTGGTCCGGAGTCAGCATGCGCGGCACCCAGCGGCAGAATAATTTTTTTATCTGCAGAATCTCACTCAAAATATGGCGTGTGCGCTTGGTACTAATTCTTGTGGCATTTGCTAGCTCGCATATCTTCATTTTCCGGTCGGCCAACACCATTTCATGTATTTTTTTGACATTGTCCTGTGTAACCGCATTGGAGGGCCTGCCGCTGTGGACTTCATCGGCAGTGGAGTTTCGGCCACCACGAAACTCTCGAAACCAATATTTCTCGGTATAATCTGAAAGAGCACTAGCCCCATAATATTTTTCCAACTTTTCTTTTGTTTCCTTCGCCGTTTTGCCTCTCAAAAAATAATGTTTTATGAGAGAATGAAAATGGTTTATTTCCATACTCAACATAATGCCAAACACGTCAACAAAAATCGGCTGTAAAAACAAAACAAATGACTGTATCGCTCTGAAATTTGACATGTCTGCCTAAATATGAATGGACTATAAGGCACAATAATTTTTTTTGCGATTGCAGCGCATTCTGGTGGTCAAGGAGGTTACTTTTCACCCCACCTAGTACATATATATATATATATATATATATATATATATATATATATATATATATATATATATATATATATATATATATATATATATATATATATATCATCAAAAAATTTCAGTGAAAAAATCTCAGGAACGCGCCATCCGATTGAACTGAAATTTTTAGGACACATTGGTGTACATGCAGAATAGTGCCAGGTCTCAGAAAAAGTTGATGATGATTACGAAATTTTCATGATTACGAAATTTTCAGGACATATTGGTATTATTTAGTGGTAAATTCCTGTAGCTTTTGATGAGCGTGCTGGCAACCCTGAAGCTAGGGCAGGCACTGAAAGTGAAAACCTCCAAATTATCGTCTCTTTTGAATAAATGCCGCTTCTTCAAAAAAAAGTCACTCATATGTAAATTTCGTGCTTTTTTTACATAGACCAAAAAAAAAATTGATATGGTATAACGGGCACGCCTGGTAACCCTTGCCCAATTTACCTATATTTCTAGCATCAAAAACTTCTGTTCACGGAAACTCACGATCCGATGAGCAGAATTAATTGAAATTTGCAGACTGTATTGGTCTTAAATAGGACCAGGTCTGATAGAAGTGATTTTGAAATTCGGGCGATTCTGTGCCAGTGGTGCCATCTTGAAAAGTCACTAAAAAAGATAACTGCTTTTAGCCCTATAAATTCTGATTCAATCGTTCGATTTTGACCTTATTTTAAACCACGTTTGGTAGAAATTCGGTTGAAAAATTCGGTTGGAACTGCCAGCTATGATAATTTTGGTGTCTTAAATTTTAAAAAATAAAAATTTGGAAGTGAAAACATTCAAATCATCGAATATCATAAAAATGTCCGTTTCTTACAATAAAACCAATCTGTATACAAATCTTATGCTTTATCAACACGTTCAAAGTAAAACTTTGGAAATTTCATGTCGGACAAGAACGGTAACCCTTTCCCAGTTAACCTATATTTTTAGCATCAAAAACTTCTGTTCACGGAAACTCACGAACCAATAATCAGATACAGCTAAAATTTACAGAATGCATTGGACTTAAGTAGAACCAGGTCTGATAGAAGCGATTTTGAATTGTGGGCAACTCTGTGCCAGTGGTGCCATCTTGAAAAATTACAAAGAAAAAAAACTGTTGTTTGCCCTATGAAATGTGAATTAGTAACCAGATTTTCATGAAATTGACACAGTAGCTGCACCTTACTCTAAACTCTGTTTGATAGAAACTTGGTTGAAAAATTCGATTGGTGCTGCCAGCTATGGTAATTTTTATGTCTTTGGTTTTGAAAATTCTCTCAGGAAAATAAAACTTTTTGCCCTATAACTTCCAGTGCAGTCATGAAATCAATACGAATTTCATACAATTAATGAAAATTATCATAAACATTATTCAGGCCAAATTTGGCTGAAAAGCCTCGATAGGGTTGCCAGTTATCGTTGGTTTTGTGTTTGTTTGCAATATCTTTATTAAGCAGTTTTATCGTAGAATTTTCAAATGGTAATGATATTGTAGTGACAATAAACAGCAAATATTAAGCTTTCGATTATTTGAAAAAACTCGCTGCAGGTAACTCTAAATTTCTTTATACTCCTTTAACTTCGAATGTTATATAACAACGTGAAGCAGATGTGATATATTCTTGGCTTTCATACTGGCAGAAGGTTGCCAGCACGAGTCGGTTGTGCTACTTTTGTATCAATAAATGCTTACAGTTAGTATTCATACCGGAAACATTTACAATGAAAATAAATAACCGATGTTTCAATTCCCAAAGTTCTGCAAATTTTTCGGATCGCACCCCCAAACACCAACTTCAGTTACAGTGCTGCAGGCACTGAGCATTTTCTTCAGTGATGTTATATGAGATGCTGCTTTCAAAATTCTGTGAAATAAGCAACTGATAACGAATATAATTAACCCGTATTTTGCTCTCATAAACGTTGAAATTTATGCCAGTGGTAATAGGTCTGTTCCCGTTCTTTCAGTAACTGAATTTTACTGAATTTTCCTGAATCATGTTGTGGGGAATTTCATGAAAAGTACGGGAACGCTCTCATTGTATTTCCTGAAAATTGTCAACCGAAAGTGTCAGTTTTGGGTTTTTGGGAGAACAATAGTGATTATAAAGTCATCCTAAGCGGTAATAAATTATCGCCACAAAAATATTCGACCTTCATAGCAACATTACGCAAAAAATTTGTTGCTTGCCGCGCACATTTGAAAATATTTACTCCGTTTGACACTTTTCAGTATTTTTCAGTAGCTCAGATCCTACTGAAATTTAATGAGAGAGGGGAAATTTTCAGTTTTCAGTAAAACGGAGTACGGGAACAGCTTCATTGCAATTAATCGCGATTAATCGCAATTAATCGTAGTACGGGAACAGACATAATATCTGAAACCTTCCACCATATGAGTTATAATGCATTCTAGAGACCAAAGTAAAACGTGGCATTTGACACAGTTTGGCCGTAATAAGCAGCACATGTGGTGGAATATGCACTCAAAACCTGCACGATTCTTCTACTGTTCTTCGAACATAAGTGTTTCTAGCGGTTCAGGTGCGCTAGAGTTTTTACTTTCGTTTAACCAGTGGAAGATATTGTTTCTCTCCGTTGGGAAGAAGATCTAAGAAAATTTAGTGTTGCCTGTTTGGTTCAATAGTTTTTTGTAAGGATCAATGATTGGTGAATAGTTTTTCAGGTGTTAAAGCTTTAGCTTGTCGCCAAAAAGCATCAGCTTTATCTTCTTGACTAAATCTCCGGCCCTTCTCCCAATGAATGTAGTGACATCTCTATTCCTCTATTCCTGGAAATTTTTTTAACACATTTTCTATTTAATTTATTAATAGATTTTCAGTATCTTTGAATCTGATATACGGTCAACTGTTGTTCCAAAGCGGTTAGTATTTATTTTGTGATTTGTTTATATTACCCTGAATGTTTTTAATTTATTTTACTGAAGATGTTTTGGTTTTTTGTAATATTGCATTTTTTTATGTTATTAGTTTTAATTTGTTCAAACAACTTTCTTACGAGCGACAAACTTAAATTGCATTTTGTTTAATTTTTGAGTGTTTTGCTGATTTAGCTTTGTGTTTAAAACTAAATAAAAATTGCGTTTCCTTTTTGAGAATGAGCACATGCTAAGCACGAGCAATAAATTGCGACAGGTGCGATACTCTCCGAGCAGATTTTCGCCCTCAATGTGTGCTGTCGTCATGTTTGTTCTTCCTCTGCATACCATAACACAGACGTTTGAGCCGTCTCAATAGGAGAAGTTTGCTATCTCGAATCTTGTTCTGTACCATACCTATCTCGAATTTTGTTCTACCTAGTTTTTTGTCGTAAATCAGAGTCTTTCACCATTTCGCAATTAAAAACGTAAAATATTGGTTGCTTCCAATAGTCAAAAAACCCCTAGCATTCTCAATCGTATTTAGACCTAGTCAATTTTAAAGTCAAAATGAGTTATTTTATTTTTATATTCGAACGATTTAGTTTCACATTTAAGCCCTGAAATGTGTTCGACGCGAAACGGAACGAAGTGTCAAATCCCATACAAAATCAGCCTGGCGCGGAATTTCGTTTCGTTTGGTTTTGCTCGTCAGTAATGTGTTCCAAGGCGTATAAGAGTCTTCGAAGACAACGCAGTGACTCGCTCTGAGATGGCGCTGCACAATGTATAAGTTAAATTTCGCGGCCATTTAATGACCCAGCTACCTTAAATTGATGCGGAAAATGTAACAGCTCATAATTTCATTCGAGTTTGCGGATATTTTATTGAAAAATGGGTGAAAATGGATGGATGAACAGCGCATCCTTGCAACAGTAGTTTTTGTTTTGCCGATAATATCATTTTTGATGCCGGTCAGTTAAATTTATATGCACCGAATTCAAATGTAATGCACTTGTTAAATGTCATCAGTGGCAATTTATACTACCCCCGGTGGCGGGGTGCGGAACTTTATTTTGCTCGATTCCGCACAGACGTTTTCGCTGTATTTCGTTCGCTGAATACATTACTAGGCTTTACGCTTAAAAAGATCATACTGGGTGGCGTAAAATAAATCGTTCAATTTTGTTTTTGAATAACTTTTTTTACTAATTGCAGCTGTCTAGTTCACAAATATCAAATATAATTCACGTACGGCGCCATTTGCAAATATTATAACAACTTCCGATAGCGTTATTAATTTTGCGCCACCCTGTATATTTCGTAAATTTTTGCATTACCAAGTTTATTCTCACTCAATTTGATTTAATTAAATAGTTCTTGTTTTTTCCTAATTTCAATAAACGAAATTATGCCAAACATTTCTATTACGTCGTTTGAGCCAATTTGAATCTGAGCTGCAAAATCGACGACTTTCTATAGTATAAGAACAGCTACCCACAATGGGCGCTATCTGAGATTAAGCTTTGAAGGAAATAACACACTCCTGGTGTGGCTTTACTAACATTTCTGGCAAATTACGCTTATTTTGACACATGCTGAAGGATACTACCTCACGAACTGAGTGGTATTTGAATATTTAGGTAAAAAAATCGAAGTAAATTATAAAAACATGACAGCAAATTTAAGACTTGAAATAAATATAATATTTAAATTAATTTTTAGGTATACATTTGATATGGTTTGTTAGAAGAATTTTTTCAGACGTTTACAGCAGCTGAGTTACATTGACAGAATTAAGTATGAGGATACATAGCTGCAATTTGCTGCTTACTACTTGTTTATTTAGTATTATTATACTACTTGTTCATTTATTAGTTAAGACAATTCCACCGGAAACGATCTAAATATGTAAACTGTTTGATCACACAGGCTATAAAATGGTAAGTTAATAGAGACAAAACCATACCATCACGCACAGAATAATTTCAAAACAGAAATTTCTTTAATTCGTTCTGACTTCTCTCTATTTTGAAATTTCCAATACATATTACCCCTCCGGAAATTTTCTCTTAAACAAACTCCCCAACAGATTTCACACAACTGCTACATTTCCTCTGATATTTCACTGCGAAAATTAAATGCCCCCTTAAAAACTAGTCTCCTACATCATCGCATCGTACACAAAATATATTCACCCCATTTCGCCAAATTTTCGCCGTAACTCACATCAACTTCCCCTAAAAGTTCAATTGACCGTCTCCACTCAGTTTTCCCCATAATTCGGTCTCGAAATTCGAATACGGCTCCCCACGTAAAAGCTTCTACATAACCGGGAATTTACAAAGTAAATCCTGCAAAAAGACAGAATCCAGATATTCGACACCCGAGTCGAGTGCCAGATTCCGAGGCACCACACTGAGAGATACTAGATAAGCTCGCCGAAGATATCGTGATGCTCCATGCTGTGTGGCGGCATGACGACGGGCGTGTGGTGTAGAACTAACCTTGAATTGGGATATGAGTGAGTGGGTGGATGTGTGGAAAGCGGAAAATGTTGTAAGGCATGGTGTGAATTGGGTGGAATTTGCTTTGAGCAGCTCTGATAATGGATGGGACTTCCGTCGGCTCGGTTGTGCCAGTGTTACTAGACTCATGCGATGCATTTTTTTTGTGATTTTAGTCTTCGCTGTTTTTCTTAGCTCCTCAGAGCGTATTGAGTTTCACAGCCAGGCTAGCAGTAGTAGAGATATGATTCAACGTCGCATCACATTCGCATTCAAGCGACTCGTCACGAGTACCCCAAAAATAGATGCCCCAAGTCTTGTGTGGGTGGTGTGGTGTAATGTTGCTCTCGTTGTTTGAGTGATAGTAATAGAAACAAAAACAACATCGCATAGGTAGACACTGTAAACTGGGTGGCTCAAATGGGAGTAATAGAATCGGCCAAACGGACGGACGGAAACGTAGGAGAATTTACGAATTCGACACTAGCCAATATGGAGCAGCGTGATAGAAGCACGTCTAGTGTTGGGCTTTTGTATTATGTTAAGCTGGATGCTTGCTGGAGAGATGGGTGATTACGAAAAATTGGCAATGGGTTGTCGTTTTTGGTGAATGGTTATTTATGTGGTGGTATCAAAATAGATTTTGGTCACAAACAGTTTAAAAAAAACTATTATTAATATATTGACCAATTGGGAAAAATATTTTTCCTGTTCATAATGCAAAATTTACTGTCGCTGATTTCAACTCAAAATTCATTTATCAGAGAAAAATGTCATCGGCATGAATATCATATTCATCCAACCCGTTAAGGTTTATAGATTTTTCTGAGTGCAGTTAAATCACAGCAGAAATTAGCCAGACTCGGTTCCTCAGTGAATGACGTAGTGCTTACCAGTTACCGGTGTCATTGATTTATTCAAGGCTGGGTAATGATTTTTTTTTCATTTATTAAAGTCGTCTAATGCAGACTATACACATACAATAAAAATTAATTATTCTTATACAGAATTCGTTTAAGTGATGCTGTAGATAAATGAAAATCAAACTTATAATAAGCTTCGTTAAAGCATCTACTTATTGCAGTGACTGGTTCATTGCAACCATAATTGGTCCGATGTTGAGGGATCGACAAAAAGTTAACGCGCCTGACACGTTTGTTATTAGTATTAAAATTAAGTTGGCTTAAGAAGTAGTTTGAGTCAACGGTGCCATCCAAAATTTTCGCGACAAATAAAATTTTGGAATTTTGACGTCGAGAGTCCAAGGTATCCATTCGTAAAAGATCTAAGCGGTCTTGATAAGGAGGTAGATGTAAAGGGTCATACCACGGAAGACCGCGGAGGCAGAAACGTAAGAACCTCTTTTGAATAGACTCAATTTGGTCTATGTAGACTTTTTGATATGGTGCCCATACAATACTTGCATATTCGACAATAGGTCTGACTAAGCTGCAAAAGAGGGTCTTAGTTAGAAAAATGTCGTTGAATTCCTTCGAACGTCTTCTGACAAAACCTAAGGCATTGCTAGCTTTCACAACAATTGAATCGAGGAATGAAGGATGAAGGATTGAATGAAGGATTGATTCAGCAATACTCCTAAATCGAGTACTTTCGCTGATCTATTTAAAGATGTACTCAAAAGTGAGTATTCATAGATTACAGGATTATTTTTGCGTGTGTAAGATATAACCGTACACTTGTCAGGATTAATTAGGAGATTGTTATCGGAACACCAGTTGGCAAATCTGTTTAGATCCTGCTGCAAATCATTGCAATCGTTAAGGTTTCTCACAACTTTGAAAATTTTAGCGTCATCGGCATAAAGAAGAACAGAAGATGACTGTAAAATGGAACCTACGTCATTAATAAATAAGGCGAACAGTAAAGGGCCTAGATGACTACCTTGTGGAACACCAGACGTGGTTCTAATTTCAGATGACAAGGCACCGCGAAAGGATACACGTTGGGTTCGATTCGTCAAGTAAGAGTCAACCCAATTTAAAAACAAGTAAGGGAATTGAAAGGAATGAAGCTTAGCTAAAAGAATAGAGTGATCAAGCTTATCAAAGGCTTTCGTCAAGTCTGTGTAGGCGCAGTCAGTTTGGAGCCCAGCTTCAATTGAGTTGGTTATTTGGTGAGAAAATTCAAGCAGGTTGGTTGTGATTGAACGACCTTTCACGAAACCATGCTGATACGGAGCCATAATTGATTTGCAATGAAAGGCTACAACATTTGTGACTATGGCTTCAAAAAGTTTTGCGACACAGGGAAGTTTTGCAATAGGTCTATAGTTGCAAGCGTGATTACGACTCCCTTTCTTGAATATGGGAGTGACGGTGGAGTATTTCCACAAATGAGGAAAGATGCCTGTTTTTAAGGATGTATTGAAAATATAAGACAGCACAGGTAGTAGTGACGACACACAATATTTCAAGACCAAGTTAGGTATGCCATCTGGGCTAGGTGTTATATTATTGTCAAGTTTATTAACAAATGTGATAATAGTGACCTCGTCAATTTTTAAATCCTTCATCTCCAAAGAAGAAACTGCTGAGTTCGTCAAGTAGGGTGAAAAGTGTCTGGAGTTTGGAAAGTCCGTACGATAAGCTTTACGGAAAACGGAAGCAAATAAATTACTAATATCAAAGGGATCATCAAAATAAGAGTCGTCAGATTTAAATGTGAGTGGATACCCATCGTTATAAGTCTTAGAATTAACAAAATTCCAAAATCTCTTAGGGTGAGCTTGAAAATTAAAACTTAGCTGTTGCGTATGTCTATGATATGCAAATGCAGCTTCTTTATGATGCAGATCTCGTAATGTGGAAAAACGTTGATAGTCAAATTCTGAGCGAGTTAGGCGAAACTTTTTCCAGGCTTTGTTTTTAGAATTTTTCAAATGGCAAAGCTGTGGAGACATCCATCTTCTTTACGAATTCAGACATAGAGAACGAAAATAATGGTCGAAAACTACTGGTTTGATAGTTCACAATGATAATTTATTAATGTATGCGTTTAATTACCATATATGCTTATTTATTTCATATTTAAATTTTCTTTCTTAAAAGTGTACTATTGCAATAATGAGCCATTTTCTAGTCAGTTTTGAAAATATTATAATTTTGATTGTAATTTTTAGTCAAATGATAATTTTAAAATTTTAGCCAAATATTAATTTCAAAAATTTATCATTTTATTAATAGCTATCACTTTTTGCATAGTCTTACTTTTTTCATTTATTTTTTATTTTCATAATTAGCTAATACACTTAGGACAACTTTAAGTAATTTTCAATATTTTCAATTTTTTAATTTATAAGTACACATATTTATACATATTACATATTAAATAATTTTCTTTAATTTTTTTCCTCTCTAAAACCACTAATCTTTAATATTATTGTATGCTATTGCTTGTAATGCTTTTCTCCCCCTTTACCAGATATAGTCACTGTCTGCGGGGTAGAAAAAACAAAAATAAATGATACCACAGCAATAGTTGGCTTTAACTTTTAAAAATAAAAATTAATTTTTAAGCCTAAAAATAATTTCATACACATAAACTAACTTTAGCACAAAAAAATAATTATAGTTATTTAAAAATTTTAATTTTGCATTAAAGGGTTCGTTTGTGTATAGGCTCAATTTTCGAGCCTTTTTTCCGAAGCTCATTACAAACGAACGAAAAAAAGGTGCGCGGATAGTTTTTTTTTTGTTTACTAATATGAACCACGATAATTTAAACCACAATAACCACAAGCTTGGTTGAGAATGCCTATAAGAATGTCCCTGCAGAGAAGCAGGATCTAAAAAAAAATATTATACAAAACCAAAGATGTAATCTGTGTAATCAAAAATCTTAAAAGTCGTAAAGCCCCTGACGATGATGGAATTCCAAATGTAGCACTTAACTTACCCAGGAAAGCAATTGTATTAATTTCATTTATTTTTAATGCCTGCCTGAAACTGTGCTACTATTTGGAAGCATGGAAAAGCGCTATTGTGTTACCAATAAAGACACCAAGTAAATCTACGGGGACGGTCAAAGATTTTCGCCCAATCAGCTTACTTTCTTCGTTATGCCTAGTACTATACTCTTCGCGAAACGAATTCAACGGTCGAATTCCCATACAAAAAGAGCTTTTCAATTCGTCAGTAAAGCTCTTTTTGTATGGGATTTGACCGTTGAATTCGTTTCGCGAAGAGTATAGTACTAGGCATTAAATAAAGTTTTTGAGATAATTATATTATTGCAAATCCAAACATTTTGCGAAACCAGGGAAGTTATACCTGATTTTAAGTTCGAATTCAGGCAAAAGTATTCTACTGCTTACCAATTGCAAAGGGTTTCACAAAATATCAAAAAATCACTTACTGAAAAAAAGTCAGTGGGTCTTGTAATTCTGGATATAGAAAAGGCGTTTTATACTGTTTGGCAATGCGGTCTTATCTAGAAACTTTAATTATTTTCATTCCTCTACTATCCCATCAAACTCATCGACTCTTTTATTACAAGGCGTATATTCAACGTGAAAAGTAAGAATAGTTTTTCATCTGATTTTCCCATCTTCGCGGATGTTCCACAAGGAGCAGTTCTAAGTCCCACGCTTTTCTATATAAACACTGCTGACATTCAAGTAGATTCTTTGTGCAAAATAGCAACTTTTGCAGATGATACTTGCTTATTTGCTAGTGACTATCACCCTGACAATATTAAAAGTATTCTTAAAAATAAACTTGACAGACATTATCAGTACTGTTTTAGGTGGAAGATAAAAATTAACTCTGCAAAGACGAAAGCTATCTTCTTTACTAGAAAAAGGAGAAATCGTAATCTCCCCAGCAGCCCTCTTAATTTCTTGGGGCAAGACATTCTCTAAGACAAATATATCAAGTATCTCGGCGTGACCCTTAATAGTAAGCTCTCATTCAAAAGTCATGTTAATGAAATCTGCAATAACATTTCCATGTCCATCAAAACCTTATACCCGCAAATAAATCGAAACTCGTGTCTCTCAAAGAGCAACAAATTGCTCATCTATAGAGCTGGGATACAATCGCTCATATCATATGGCTCTCCTGTCTGAAGCTGTTGCGCCATGTCCCATATTAAGAAGCTTCAGATAATGCAGAACAAATGCCTGAAAATTATACGAAACAAGCCCTGGCACTTAACAACATACTCCACAGTATCGCCAACGTGCTTACAGATGTTGAAGTGGAAGAAAAAAGACTCAATACTTTTCACAGCAAAATTTGATACATAAACAACCCTTTTCTTGCAATTGTCTCATCAAACACACTTGCTTGGTGCAAATTTAGGTCCTATGATCAGTAGCGCTTAAGTCGATTTAAGTAGTAGATTTAAGCATATTCATATAAAAAGTTTTTGTCTTCCTTGAATGTTTTCTTTGTGAATTTACTCTACAAATTGCTACAAATTAAACACAGCACGAGCTAGTCTGTATCACTTAAATTTTCAAATTGTATGAACAAAAATAATTATATTAATAAAATATTTATTTACTTACTAATAAATTGTAAAATTTAACTGGCCATATGGCTGAGTTTAATAATAATTGCTATATACATTTAAGAGTTAGGAGGAAATATTCTGAATGTTTGGTTGTTTCGCAAAATTTAGATGGAAATTCACTTTTCGGGTGTTGTGCAAATTTCGGTGAAAAAGGACAGATTTATGAGATTACCAATTTGATGACTTGATTTGAGTTTGCCTTCAACATATAGTTTAAATTATTTATTTATTTTGTGGGCAGCTCGGCAAAATGATCTATTGCTTAAAAATAATTTGAAATTCAGGCGCATACCTAGATACTTTGTGTCTTTCTTTTACAATGTTTGGGAACCTACAACATTGAGTGGTAGCCTCCAATTAAAAAGCCTTCAATTTTAAAAGTCTATCTACATTTCATCAAAGTTGAATTTCATTTTCTTTCCATTGCAGAATTTACTTATTTGTCTACACAGAAGCTGCAGGCTATTATCTATGGAAACTGAATTACTGCCTGCTGGAAAATACAGCCAGATTGCTAGGATGCATGGCCACATTGCAGTGACGAATTTTGTTTAGCTCGAACATAAATACGTTGAAGAGTGTAGGACTAAGGACATACCTCTGTGGGACCCTAGAAATGATTTCGTTCTTGTTCCATAGAGACTGCAACTTGACAGCGTAAATGCACGATAAGAACGGCCGTATAATATAGCAGAGCGATTGTAGATACCCTTGAATATCATTGACGACGCTACAGATCTGATATTTCGATAGTTTATCAGTTGATAAACTATCGAACTATCTGCAGACAGTTCAAAGGTTCCATTCAATCCAATCATCAAAGATAACTCTAAATATGTACTTTGCATAATTGTGACTAATAACTCGCAGATATAATTTAGTTAACATTTTTTTTGTGGAATTTTGTAAGCTTGACAATTTGTCTGAAAATTAGTTGTAATCTACTAACAAAATTAAAAAATTAGATGAATTTCACTGGATTTTTTACAATCCGAGCATTGTTTTTGTTTGAACTTTGAAAAAAAAAATTACATTTTGGGAGATATTACTCGCCGAACTCGTTGTATTCCCAGATGATTGTTTGTTAGAGAACCGAATTATTCATCCGATGCATCGGTGAAAACATTTTAATACGTAGGACAGTGCCGTCCTGCTTAGCATAAACGTTCTATCTCAATTTTGGTCATTTTTGAGTTAACACCGGACTTGAAAACACATACTCTATTACATCATTTTACAAAATTTGAAAATTTTATCTCTTGTGGAAGTATGTAAAAATCAATATTGAAAAATGAACTCTCCATATAACTCCAGTACAAATCAAAATACAAATCATTGAATATCTCGAAATTGCTAAAATGCAGATAGAACGTTTATGCTGAACAGGGCAGAGTGGCCCCTTTGCATTTTTTCCTTAAGCAGGACTTTTGCTTTTTTAAAGTAGTTAGATTTAACTTTTTCAAAGATTTTGAAACTTTTGATCTAATGGATTACCTAATTTGCTAATTGTTAAAGTAAAGTAATCCCACGACAATCCTCGAATGGGTCTAGGGGTTGAAGCTGGTAGAGAGCTTCATCACAAATTTACAATCAACGTGAATACGAGTGTACAGTGATTAATTAACAGTGATTAACTCAGGTACCTATTTTGAGCTAAGTGAACTCAAAGTTTGGTGCACGGACCCTCGTTCGAATCTGAATTCGAACCAGGGACCCCACACACAAGAAGCCAGGTCTCCACCCCTTAAGCTCCTCACGCTTATAATTGTTAGTTTTTTAAGTGAAATTTTTTAATTGTTAGTTTATTTTTTCCAAAGTCAGCATATAATGTTAAAAGTTTTTAAAATAAAGGACTTACAAATAACTAACTATTAAATACTCAGCGAAGCAAATAAATTAAGTCGAAAAAAAGCAAATTTTATCATCAAATATAAAAAAAAAAATCTAAGTTATTTCTTCTTCTTCTCAGCGTATTTAATTAGAGCATCCTAGTCCCTCTAACGACAACACAAATGCCTACCATCTGGGATACTAACAATATCGCACCCGCTACCATCGCATCGTTTGTACTTTATCTCAGTGAAAAACAAATGGAAAACTGGGGTCAGTCAGTCAGCCAGCCAGTAGAGCTTTCTTCTTGTTCGAATCAGATGTGCAGCAGCAGCAGCAGCGAGTCACGAGAAAAACGGATACTAACCCTAGACTCTACTTCTAGCATCTCTTCGTCGACGTCATCACTACCCTCGTCAGCGGTTTCGGGTTCGCGTACTGTAACATGTAGCGCTGAATTCTCCTAGGCGCAACGTACGTAAGTACGTGCAAGGACTCTCCGGGTCGAGCAATACAGCGAACTGACTTGGCTGGGCCTAATGGCTGATGGTATTTCCGAGTGGCACAATGGAAATTCGTTGCGATTTATGGGGTTTGGGGGTGTACCACCCACAATAGCATCTTCGGGCGAAAAAAGCTCATCGTGTCGCGCGCCGCACACTAGAATGTGTTTGGCAATTACTGCCAGTGCTATCCCTGTGCCAATTGTGCGAATAGAACGGAGGTCGCTACTGCCGTACGGACTCGGCTCCTAACAGCTCTTGTCAATCGGGTGCGGAAACTTTTGCGAAATTCGAACGGAAGACAGGAATCGAGAAGCGCCGGGGCTTTTTAGTCCCAGACCGATCTTTCGAAGAAACGGTTTTCGGAGCAAGTTTTCGATTCCGACTCGCATTCGACTCGACTTTGGGCTGGCTAAAAATAGTGCAGACAATAACGTTGTCATAGACAGACTGGCAGCGGTCCGATTTTTTTCAAGTGTGTTTTAAGGATCAGCCAGTAGTAGAGTAGTGCATAGTAGAAGCTCAGTGATATTTGTTGTACTGCGGAAGGACAGCCTAGGGGTTTTCAATGTGCAGTGTGCATTTTGCAATTTTTTTCGCCTGGGTTTGTTCAGTTCTGTACCGAATCGGGCCACAGCAGGTCGACGTGCCCCGGCCACCTACATTCCGAATGAAGTGATTGGCGAACGATGTCAAGAGTTAGAGTTGTGTCATTAACCCGGTTTATCATGTAACGGAACTCAAGACGCGAAAGACCTTTAACGAAAGACAAAGTGCAGTGCTCGCTATTGTGAGGCAGTGTGAACGGCTGTTGTGTGTGTAGCGAAATATTCTGAAAGGCTTCGAGATTTTCGAGCATCTTAATACTTAACCGTGTTTCTCAACTTTTCTTCAAAAATTTCATGTTTGTAGTTTTTTATCTTCTGTTCTGACTCTATTCAAATCTTTCAACATTTTTCTGAGAAATTCTGTCGCAGACTATCAAGTACTTCCATTGTTTAATATCTTTGATCTTATCTATTGACTACGTTTAAAACTTGACTTTCTTCAGGATTCTTTCGATTCCTTTCTTTCGTCTTTAAAAACTTACATATTCGATTTTCAAAATATTTTATTCGTTTTCATAGCTTGCTCCTTTTTGTAAAAAACCGAGTGCATTTTGAGTAAATTAACAGAACCAAGCAATGCAAATTTGTTTACGAATCGATTACATGTAACAGAAAGTGTACAAATTACATGATATGTTGGCCTGTCAGTGGCAATAGCAACTCAAAGCTCCTAATTTTTATCCAGCATCCGAACTTTTTCCAACATAGTGTCCAAGTGCTCCCAACTTACCAACATCGACACATTAAGATAATGATGCCTATTGGGAGCAATTCAAAACGCTAAGTGTAATGCGGAAAAATCGTTATTCCTTCGACACTCGTCCGTTAGCCTGCACAGCATACGAAAATTCCGTAAAATCTTATCTGCCTACCTACGTTCTCAAGTGTTTTATTTTCTCATCGCGAGCGATGAGTACGAAGCTGTCGAGAGACGAGGCCAAGAAAAAAAAGATACATAAGAAATTTACGATAAATTGCTGAAGGAAGTTTTCCTCTTGTTCGACAGATGACAGAGCCACGGGAAACACAACGAGACGCCTAAACAAGATGCCACACACCGCACAGTATGTACGACCGAGTAATAATAAAGAAAGTTTACAGTGACATAGTGTGATGTAACGCCGTAAGTGGTCCTTTGTGAATTCATGTATTATAAATGAAAATCACTTCGAACATATCTCTCGCTCTCATTTTGTCGACGTAGTATACAATGAAATGTACAGAAAGAAAGAATAAAAATAAGAAAGCCAGAAAAAGTTTTTCTCTTCGGGTGAAAGAAAAATTGTGTAATTCACGGATATTTTTAACAAAAATATATGAACGTTTCAATATTTCCGCTGAAAGTCGTGAAAACTTCGAAGTGTGTGTGATTGATTGTAAAAAAAAAATATGGGGCCAAAAGTATAAAATAAATATGTCAAATTGAAAACGGTAAGATGCTTTTTTCCTTGCTTTCAAGATCATTTAAAATTCTAGATATTTTTTGAAAGAAACAAATATTTTCGTTAACCTTGATCCCTATTTTCAATTTTCGATGATCATGTCATGGTAGTTTAAAAATATATTTGATGTCTTCAATATGATTACGACCAGTTCATTCCTCTCAATTCCACGGTGGCTATCATTCGATTTTTGTTGTTTACATTGAAATGTTTTGACGGTGTTGATTTTAATATTGCAGCGTTTGTTTGGACAAACTATATTTAGAAGATATTATATGCGTAGATAGTTGCTGAAGTTGTTTTGATATTGTTGTGAGCGATTTTCATTGTTTATATTTATTTATTCGAGCATAACTATAACGGCAGTAATTCTGAAAATACACAGACTTCCATTACTTTTAACAAGGACTAACACAAAAATAATAGAAAATGTGTCTGGTAATCGTA
This sequence comes from Nemotelus pantherinus, assembly GCA_963978885.1. NCBI lineage: Eukaryota > Metazoa > Arthropoda > Insecta > Diptera > Stratiomyidae > Nemotelus > Nemotelus pantherinus. The sequence goes on along the minus strand of OZ022266.1, from coordinate 66,429,165 downwards.
AGCTGGGTTAATTTAGAGCGATATAATGAATTAGTTGATAGATAATTGTACAAAATATAGTAAACCGTAAATCGGTGTGAAATAGATGTATAAAAATATGTTATTAATGTCAATTTGCACATTGGTCGGGTAAGCTAAAAACATTTTTATTAAAACAAATGATTTAACCTTGATGTAATAAAACCGTTATATCGTAGTTTGATTTATGTACTGAAATATTAATTCCGGCTAAGAATTAAGTGTCAAAAAATACTTTGAAATTTTCACGACTGGTTTTAAGTGTGTTCATGACCCGCAGTTTGAAGTGATCTGTGTAAAAATGTAATTTCAGGGGTTCTCAAAGTGAAATTATAGGAAACTGTTTTTGTTTTTTTAAATTATTTAAATTGGAACGCTTCAATACAGGTCACTGTCCGATATATAACATAACTTCTGCATGTCTAACTGAACTGGTCTAACCAATGGAAGATTTTATAGAAGCCTTTCTTCATAATTGTATGATATCTTAAACAATTACGCTGACTAGGGTAATGTTGATGGTATTTACGAGTCCCAGAAAAACAGTTTCAATATCTGTGGACCAGGTCTGATCCAAACTAAGAATCTTGAGAGCTCAAGTGACAATACAACGGAAGCTTCAACTCTTTAGTGAGCGATATTGCGACTTCAAAATTGACCTTCTAGTGAGTTTAGACATTCTATAACATGAGGATTTACGAAGCTCAATCAGTAGCGGACTGTTACATTCAAATGAAAATAAACAAGAATGAAAGCAAAGAATAGCTTACAAGATTTGAAAAATAGCTTACAAGATTTTATAGGTTTGTAGTGCATGAATGTACAATTTTGCAAACAATAAGTCTTCGCGGACTCAAAGGTGCAGAATATATAGCACAATGAATGGTAAATTCAGCATTATCTAAAGCATTTAGATAATTGCCAACTAGGTTTTGGTCGAAAACACTCTACCAATCATCAAGTGTTCCGAGTTGATAAAGATGTCAAGAGTCGATCAGCTGCAAGGAATCAACAGGGCTAATAACCATTAATATAGAAAATTACTTTGATACCTTTTGGTATCAAGGTCTAATCAATAAACTCTTAAACTGTCAATTTCCTACTTTTGTGGTGAAAATCATATCCTTTTCGAATTTCGTACCTTTAGTGTAAAAATTGAAGCAAAATACTCCCAAACTCTCTCCATACCGGCAGGAGTCCCACAAGGCTCCTGCTTAAGTCTGACACTATTCAACAAATTTACCGCAGAAGTTCCTCAAAATCCTAGCTGCAGGATGGCAATCTTTGCTGATAGCATTTGCATCTACAAAAGCTCTACGAAACCAAGCGTTATAAACGAAACACTTGAAGAACAACTTCTTAAACTTTACTAATACTATAACCGATGGAAACTTATCAAAGACAGTTGCCATATTTTTCGCGGAGGTGAACGAGGCTCCTCTTACTTAACCGAGAATTAGATTTTCTTGGCAAAAAGATAACGTGAGCGGACACTGTCTAATATTTGGGCATTAATTTCGATAAAAAAAACTCACTTTTAGAAACCATACAGATAAAGTTTGTGTCAAACTATCTAAAGCCATCTGCACACTGTGCCCATTAATCAGTCGAAAGTCAAAAACTTCAACAGAAAGTAAGACAATTATATACAAGATGGTTCTTCTGCCAATAATACTCTCTGAAGCTCCTACCTGGATACGGTGTGCCAAAATCCATAAACAGAAGCTGCAAGTTGCGTAAAATAACGCTCTCAAACTGATACCGGACAAACCTTTTTACTATTCAACTGAGAAAATTCACAAAGAAGCGACCGCACAAAACATTGACTGTCTGTCGCGTGTTTCGAAACCAATACTCGAAATATACAAAGCCCACTAATTAGTGGTCTTTTCTTCTAGTGATGTCCCATCGATTTTGAGCTCTCAATCGTTCAAACTCCTCCCGATGGAAAGTCATTGGTCTTCAATAAGGAGGACCTTGAAAAAATCAGAAATATTGCTTAGACTGATTCAGAATTTGGAATCTGATAAAAAAGAGTGTACGCAAAGCAAGTACGAGTAAAAATAAATGGAAGGAATTGTGAGGAAAATTAAATTAATAATGTTAAGCAAATTTCACTTAATGTATAGGAACAATCATTCTAAATTGAGGAACAAATTACTTGAAAACTGATTTTTAAATTAAGAATCAAAATTAAACTATAATTAAAAGATAGACCATCTTTTAGCTGCTCATTTTATTTCCCATCATTTCATATAAAGTTAGATTTAGATAAAAATAGAGCGTAAAGTTCGTTGATCAACACGAATGGTTAAATTTTCACCAAATACTGTATCTTTTCCCACAGTAGAGACAGAATCGAATTTTTTTTATTTATCCTATTGTCAGCATCATATCATATATATATATATATATATATATATATATATATATATATATATATATATATATATATATATATATATATATATATATATATATATATATATATATATATATATATATATATATATATATATATATGTTTGAAGCAGCGTTTTTTCGGTAATTGCTATATCAATCAATTTTCAAAAACAACTTGCTAACAGAATCAAAAGATTGCTAACGAGAAATGCAGATCTACTAAAACAAAAACTAAGTGCAAATACGTTTGGGTGAAAAATTGAATCGGATAAGTTAGGAAAAAGGAATTGAATACTGCAATTATTATCAGATACTTTCAAGATACTTAAAACATTTGACTCTGATTTGTTAAAAACGTATATTCACTATGAATTGCTTAGATTCTATCAGTATTTCTTTTTTCTTAACTCCAGTTTATTCAACTTCGTGTGTATTGAACGTCGTGGTGGTGATACCGACGCAAATTTCTCTATTATTCATTAAAATCTCAGATGTTTACGAAAATATTTTAATTTATGTGTTTCATCTATCGCTAGTTTGACTCATACACCTCATCTAATTCATTTCTCTGAAATATGTTGCTTATAGCTCCGGAACAGCAGTCATTCACATATCTGGTTATATTTTTTTTTCTGATTTGTGAAATAATTCATATTCTGGTAGAAGCGTTGCTGCATTTTAAAAAAGTGATCTCAAGTGTGATGCTAAGAATCATCGACTAACTTCACGCGGTTTAATAGCAACAAACTGTGAAATTGCTGGTTCCAAAAATCCAACTCTAGTGCTCTTATAGATGTGCTTTCAAATTTTCTTGAACCTATAAACAGTAAAAAATTACAACCCTAGGAAATTTGAATGTTAATATCTTATCCAGTAGCTAAGAAGCTGACTTGTTCATCTCTCATCTCACATCCTACAGTTTTGAATCTTTAATTTCTGAAGCCAAACCTTCCTCTTCAACATTTTTCTCGATACATTTACCTGAAGCTGCATGGCAGTAACACTATCACATACATTATGCAATAATAATTCACTGTTATGGCATGATATCAATCGAAAAAGTACAGCTTTTGCAGATGCCACTGTTTTCTCCTATTCTGGCTTCGATTATTTCGATGCCTATCTTGAAATTAGCCACGATCATTTAATTCTAAGTTTTTGATTTGATGCTCATAAAATAAACAGCTTTGCGAGACCTGTATATGTTGATACGAATGTGACTTTTCACGCTGCAACCTGTTTTAAATACCCTATTTTAAATATGACTGCTGAGGATGGAATTACCCATTCTTTTGATCCCAATGCGATCTGTGAAAGTTTTAGTATTTAGAAGTTTTCATTGACACGAAATTGGGGTGCGTTTTATGAAGATTACTTTGTCAGCTTTAGGATTTTAATTTTAGGCGAAAAGAAATCATTTCACTCCAAATTCCATCTTAAACGACATTTACCTAGTCCATGCATGACAAACACTCATGAGTCAAGTTAAATCTGATGAAAATATAAATTTTAGCCTTTTGGAAATTATCTGAAAATACGAGTTTAATTCTATTTCTCTAAAATATTTAATAATACAAACGATTTTAATTTAATACTCTCGTATAAACAAACATACACAAACAAGATTTTTAATCTATCAGAGCAAAGTTTTGATTTTTCTTCAGATGGTGTATCTACGATTATTTTTGTTATTATTATTGTTAGTGGTTGTAATAGAAATATACTTACTTTTTAAAACATAAAAAAACAGAGAAGCAAACTTTTAAAATAGAAGATAAAGCGTGTAATAACTCATACTTAGCTAAAAAATATAGCGGTTATTGAGAAAGTAGCTGATTGTCTTATACGGTTACGGTATTCAAGGCAAAACCATGCTCCACTTTGTTCAAATACCGTCCTTGATAAGGTAAATTAAACTAACGATCAGATAAAAAAAACTGATAGTTTTACTGCAAGTGATTTTTTTTTTCTTGAAAGTTTATGGAATTTGAAATTTAAAAATCTGACTCAGTTGTAGGCTGCTGGTGTCTTCAAAACAATTCATATAGAGATTATAAAGATTAAAATGATATAATGATATAAAGAAATTGAAATAATGTCTTCTGAGCAAATCTGTTCTGCAGCTGAGTTCTGTTTTTTTTTTCAAAAACATTAGTATTAAAATCAATTTGTTGCCCCGGTACCACGCTCCATGCGACTTTTATGTATTGAAATTCCCCTACCTCCTAAATTAATGGCATATCCCATTCTTAAACTTTTATGATAAAATAAGTAACTTTGAGCTTTGTTTTGATATAAAAATAAACAAAATTAAACTGGTCCAAAATATTCAAATTACGAGTTGAAGTGTCTACTTCCGGTTCCACACAGGAAAAAAATGGTTTTTCAAATATAATTTCAAAATTAAAAAGAATAGCTAATTTTCTTTACCGATCAGTATGTCCAATGTTTTTTAGATTTTGCTTTGAATCTCAGAATCCACTTCCAAAAAAAACTTTTATCAATTTCGTTAATTACTCAGAAAGCCCATAACTTGGCAACTAAACCTCATAGAAACAAAAACTTGTGCGACCACATTCATATCTTCTAGAAGTACCATTGTGTACAATATGAACGAAATCCAGAACTTCGACTTTTTTCGCTGTCCGCTTCACGTGAAATGCCCCAGTCTCACAAAAAGCTTATAGTCTTTAACCCTTTAGCGCTGGCGGCCATTTTAGTGATATTTTAAATATACCTATTATTGTGTCAACAAATAACTTTTGCAAAAATAAAGTTTAGAGAATGAATTTTGAACGTGGTTTAAAAGTGAAAATGATAATATTTTTGAAATTTTTAACCCTGTATGAGCGCTAAGTGCCTAAAATTAAATTGGAAAAATTTGAAAATTTTTGAATTGCGATAACTGTTGACCAGATTATCAGATCATTTTGAAACTCTAAGAACATATTGATATTATTAAGTTGTAAACTCGTGTAGTTTTTTCTGAGAATGCTGGCAACCATGCAGCTCGGGCAGGCAATGACAACCATGGCAGTTATACAACCCAAGCAAAATGTTTGAAATTTCACATCGGAAAAGAACGGTAACCACCCTCCAATTTAACCTATATTTTAAGCATCAAAAACTTTTGCTGACGAGAACTCATGACCCAATTATCAGATACAGTTGAAATTCATAGAATGTATTGGTTTTGAGTAGGACCAGGTTTAATAGAATCTGTGCCAGTGGTGCCATCTTGAAATATTATAGACAAAAAAAAACTGCTTTTTGCCCTATGAATCCTGATTCAGTAACCAGTTTTTGATGAAATTAACACAGTAGCTGATCCTTACCTTAAGCCGTGTTTGGTAGAAATTTGGCTGAAAATATCTTTTGGTGCTGCCAGCTATGGTAATTTTGGGGTCCTAGGTTTTGAAAATTTGCTCAGGAAAATTAAGTTTTTTGCCCTATAGCTTCCAGTGCAGTCATGAAATCAAAACGAATTTCATATGATACATGGAACTTTATGTAGGCATTATTCAGACTGAATCTGGTTAAAAAAACCTTGATAGGGTTGCCAGCTATTGTTGGTTTTGTATTTATTTGCAATATCTTTATAAAGCGATTTTATCGTAAAATTTATAAACGGTATAGATTTTCTAGTGACAATGAAATACAGATATTAGTTTTCGAAAATTTGTAAACTTTTACGACTGGTAACCTTTAAGTTCTTTGTACCCCTATAACTTCCAATGCAGTCATCGGATCTTAACAAAATTCGCAGGGTAGGTTGATTTTAAAATAAGGCAGGTTTGATATATTTTTGGCTTTGATGCTAGCAAAGGGTTGCCAGCGCGAGGCATTTGGGCTATGTTCATATCAATAAATGCTTACATTAAGTATTCATATTGTGAGCATTTACAAACAAGCTACCAATGTTTAAATTTTCAAAGTTCTAGAATTTTTTCGGTCCCAAACATCTTTCGGTTTTTAATCCCAAAAATCTTTCTATCCCTGTAACTTTCGACGAAATCATCGGATAAAATCGAGATCGATAGAGTTATTTGATTTTGACGTGAGGCAATTGTGGGAGACTTTTAGTTGTAGTGCTGGTAAACTGTTGCAACTGTTGTTTATGTTATGTTATGCCGCTTTCAAAGTTTTGCAGTATTCGGTTTTCTTCAATCTTGAAATTCATGCAATTGGTAGTCCTGAAATCCCCTCCACCCTATGGGTTTAAATGCATTGTTGATATCAAAGTGGTTTTGCACTCGAAACAGGTTGGAGCACGTGTGGTAGAATATGCACTCAAAATCTGCATGATTCTTCTATTGTTCATCGAACATTTGTATTTCTAGCGGTTCAGGTGCGCTAGAGTTTTTTAAGTTAATATTTCAAAATTTTAAAAGCCTTTCAACAGACTTCTAAATCCAAAAATTCTCAAGAGAAGACCGAATAAGTCAGTTGTTGTTAGAGCTATAGGCACTCAAAATGAAATTTCGGGGCTCTTATATTCGGAAATGGCTTTATAGTAGAGATATTTACAAGTTCATTCTCTTTTACGATTACAAAAACACAAACACCTATCGAAGCTCGTCTTTCAGGTTTAATTTTTTTCGAGTGCTTTGTTTATTTTTTGATCAAATTCGAAGAAATTGGTTGTAAGTTGATGCATCATACACAAATATCAGTTGGAAGATTCTTTTCAATAACGAAAAGTGAAATTTTCAGTTGATAGACAATATTTTGATACTTTGTTGCATGTATTGTCCATTTTTTGCTAAAATTACCATTTTTTGCTAAATAAAAAATGTATTTATGCTAAAACAACTTTGAGCCAAAGAAGTTGGTTTTTCGGAATGAAAAATTGTTATATGTCTTCTCCTGTTAAAGAAAAATATTGCTCTATTTTATTCAAAATTGACTTTGATTTCAATTTTAGAGTTATAACGACACATTTTCTCGAGTTGAGTTTAGATAATGGTGACGAGTTAGTGTTTGATGTACTTGCAAAAGAAAAGTGATTTCTGTTGTTGAATATGAATAAGAAGTAATAATACTAGCCGCATATCTATCTATCTATGTACAGGCACCCAATGCATTTGTTAATTGTAGGTCTACACAAAACGTTAGTTTGATGGTAGCTTTTTTTCTGTTTTTCTTATTAATTTTTGATCTCATGCCAAATTGCATCTTACGAATACTGAAAAATTACGAAAACAAATTATTTCGGAAAATAGTTTATATTCTCATTTTTCGCAATAGCTTTCTTTGAACTTCGAAGCCAAATCTGCTTGCAATGATATCATCACACTTTTTTTTATTCTCTCTTTCTTAAATTCAAGTTTAAAGAACCGTTCAACAGATTGTAAATAGACAGATTATAAATTGTTTCTAATTTCAATAAGGCAAGGAAACTTTAGCTCACGCTGGGCGCAGTGATTTTCATTACATATTTTCTCGCTCTTTTGGCGAAAATTCAAAACTAAAATAATAATTTTTAATTGCTCAGCTTTTCACTACATTTGCATTGCCATTTTCTGTAATCGCCTAGCGATTTCAAATCATTTTTTTCATTTACAACACCGACATCAAAATCATCCAGCTCGATTCTGTCACCTTCAATGTTTGACTTCTATTTTGATACAAACACTAAAAAGAATCATTATTATTATGACCATTCTGGGATGAAAGCCAATGGAGCCAGAACATTTACTGCTCTAAAATCAAATTTCGAAAATCTATGATTTCATCATATAAATCGAACACACACCATGCACCAAAAACAATCTCGGAACAGTATCAAATCGAATAGAAATAACAATGTTGGGAAATTGAATATTTTCGTACGTCCTCGTGCACGGAATGCATTTGTGAATATTTGTATGCGTTAGGCATACAGAGATGCTACACGATTCAACGATTGTGTGTTGATTGGCTAAAATCAATTTCATGATATTATGGTAACGTTTTATGTTTGTGCGAGGCAAGAGAATTGTATCTGTTCAGTACCATCAATCAATACCAGTTGTGGTCTTAACTATGGGAAAATTATAAGAGACATATTTTGAGGAGGGTATACGGTGGCTACTCAAGGCATATCTAGAAAATAAATCAATAGATATTGTAAATATGTGCTGATGATATGAGGAAATGATTAAATTGTTAATTTAATGCAAAATTATCAATTAGATAGCTAAAGGACAGTAATGTACAAAGTAACTGGTGTGGCTATTTACATATGAAAATAAAACACAGCATCAAACAATGAAATATTTTTTTAAAAATGTTTACTATCAAAGGCTAAGTTTGACTCCGAGTGAATTTACCAATTCCCATATTTGACCAGAAATTCGCATGTTCGGTGGTGAATCCTCAAAAGAGGGAGGTATAAGGAAATGAAATCAACAGTGTAAAATGAAGCAATTTGCTTGAATCTGAGCGTTAGTAGTAGTGAAGGAAAACTATGGGACCATGGGCAAATTTGACAGACTTCTCCTCCGCGAACAGTTGGCCATACGTACGATAGAGATAAAGATAGTAGACCATTTGACACGTTATAACCAAAAACTCGTCGATCTTAGGTAGTGGAGACAACAAAGGGAATATCTGAGGTAGAAGTTCTCTCGATTTGTTGTATTATTAGATTTTAACTTTGTAGTAAAATTGTTTCACTAAATTTTCTATAAGTATACGCTTATTTCATTTTCTTAAATTTCTCTGTTCTGAGGGTGAATACAATATGAGCTTTGAAGGTAAGCTTTTTACCAACTCATATTTTTAGATACTTTATGCATTTCTGGGTATCAGTCAACATCACTAACATTTAAATTTAGGGATCTGGGAAGTAAGAGTTGCATCAGCTTACAAGTAAAGAACGCGACTTTGGTTTTGGTAGGGTTTATTCTCAATTTCCACAAAAGAAAATGGATAGTTCTATGAGTTCATTTGAATATGTACTGTAAACCCAAAGATAGTTTATTCTTTAATAGATACTAACATTTATATGAAGAAAAGGGCTTTTTCAACAATAAACTAACTGATACTGCAGTTTTGTGGTGAAGGGATATGGTGTAAGAATATGTCAAATAATATGCGGGTTAACGCTGAGTATTAAAAAATACGACCTAGAATTGAGAATTTATTTGACTCGGATTTAATTAATATAATAAATAAAAAATAATACTAACGCAATAAATTTGTAAAATTTTTACTGAGATGGTTGAAAAATTTTAGTGTATCGTGAAGTAAACTTTAACCCTAGAATGGTACGTTAATTTTTGGACGATTTTAGGTACATGTTTTTACTGAAAAGAAGGCAACAATAGTATTATGTACATATTTTATCATTAAACATAAAAAGATTATATAGCTTCTAGCCTCATGGCAGTCAGAGTGGCCAACTGGCTGATGCGCGACGAAATATATACCGTATGTGAGTAAAAATTACTCATCGGTACCATTCTAGGGTAAATGCAAAGAACAGTTAAATGCTTTTCCATATCAAAAGTTAGCATTTGTGTTAAAAGCAAAAGCTGAATGTTACCGTGCCGCCTTCAGGAACTGAACTGCACGTTTAGGTGGATGTTACGTGACCCGATAAATACTCGGAACTGAAACTTTAACCATTCAAACACTTTCCCAATCTCACTAATAAGACTTGTTTACCTATTAATTGGTTTTAAAATTCATATTGGTCTTGCCATTTCCAGGTATTTGAAAAATATGGCCCTACATAGCAAGCATTTTATATATTTGATAGATATATAAACGTTTTCCTGCGCATATTTTTGTAAAAGCAAAAAGTGTAAATGTCATCGTTCTCGAGAGCTATGACGCTTTTAAGTAAGTAAAAATACTAAACTAAGTAACATTTTTCGCAATTTACTTTATTCCAGCCAATTTCGAAACTGAAAATGCTTAAAAAACCAAAATATGGCCCGAATTTAGGGATTATAGAGCTAATTAATATGATACGGACTGAATGCAATTTCGAGAAAACACCTTGAGGACACTAAGCGATTCCTTGGCTGAAGAGTAATCCTGACCAATGGCTAGACAGCCTTGAGAATCTATGGACGCAAAACGTATTAGGCAACTGCTAAGTTCAATCCATAGTATTCTCCTCTTGTTTGTGTTTTTATGAGCTTTTTGTACATAAGTCAACATGTACAACGACTGAGTGTCATTTTCAATGATTTTGGGGGTAATTTTGGTTCAGATGGTTTAAAAGGGTCTACCTTCCTATGCTCTCATTTAAGGCAGCATTCTTCTCAGTTCGGACGGATCTATCCTGCATCCACTTGAATAGGATTGCGCGGCTTATTAAACGAACCAGATTGTTCCCAGTATATAATGGTTAAAGAAGAATAATATATATAACATGGCAACGGGCGTCGATTGTGTTTATGTGTATCTTCTTTTTTTTCAGGACTTTCATATTAACCTCGACCTAACTTGACTCGACCTAACTAACCTCATCTATTTTTTTGTACTCTGTTTTATTTGTTTTGTGTTTTTGTTGAATCGAGTACACTTTGCACGTCTTCCTGTAAGTCAACCAATACTTAACATCATTCAAACCGATATTCATTGAACTAAAATAAGGTCTGATTAAAATTGCATTGCCTTCACACATACGTTTCCAATTAAGCTTTCATGGAATAGAAATTCGTTAAATTCTTTTTCAAAGTCTATTTAATTGCTCTTCTTCAGTTTGACTTATTTGTGTTTGATTCCACATGATTAGTTCTAATATTCCATCAGCAAAACTCATTCTCTAATAGCATTAGTGTTATTCATAGATAATGACTGATATAAACTTATATGTTAGTTTGCGTTTATCTCTATCGACCTCTTCCTGTAAATCAAGCATCTATACTATTTAACTTGGGTCATTTTTCGTTTCTTATCGATGTTTGTTCATGAGGAAACAGGCATGAAGGAAATTTTCAATTTATAGCGACGTTCGACATTCGATTCATGCAATGCCCTAGACAAACTCTGCATGGAATGAAATATCAAATTCGACAGAAGATTCATTTGAAAATTATTTCTGTTCGTTTTCCAGTCACGTTTTTGTGCAATACATCGAAGAATTTCAATTTCGTTTTTGTTGCGCATAGCGAAGATAGCATTGTATTGTGGACTAGAAGATTTGTTGAGTACATGACGATGACGCGAGTCTATAATTAGGTGTAATTTCCAATATTGGATGGTCGTTTTGGATGAATGGGTATTTTACGGACAGTTCTGTTGCTTTTAAAACTTCAATTTGATTAATATATTTTACTTTTCATAAGTTTTTGGCTATTTTCCACCGATTTTATAGCAAAATAAGTATATAAAGTAAAGGATGCGCCCAGTGTGGGTGAATGAGTGCAAATAGTTTAATCCTTAACAATTTATATGCTCGTTTTCTAAAACTTCGTCTGTAAACAAGAGCCTTCTTTCATTGGTGACATGAGAACACATACATTGTGAAATCAATATAAGCGTATGCGTCATATTGTCATTCTCCAGATGAAATTTTATTATTGAACTTTGTTTGGTTAATCAGTAAAAAATATAAAAAAACATAGACTAACAGCTCCATAATATTCTGTAATGAGGTCAAATAAGTCTAAAAAAATATATCTGAGTCGAAGGAAACTTTTTTCTGTATCATTAACACTTTTAGCAATGAACCAAGTGGCGACAGATACAATTTGGCAATGTTTTGACAATATTTTGGCTGTTTGGTAATGTGTCGGCCAGTGTTGATTTTTGCATTGGTATATTTTTGAGATGAATGTGTCAAGAATATGGTGTATCAAAACGAAGGTAGAAGTTAGTTTTTAATGAAATGTGATACATTAATTTTTTCTCCGTGCATATTTACTCATATCTACTAACCAGAGTGTAAATTTTCTACATCTCATACACCTTAATGGTTATAGCAGAATATTCAGCACAAAAAGTGTTTTCTATACCAATATAATGACCAAAAAAAAGCGGAAAACATTATAGAAGGGCTAACTGGAATTTCTACTCAATTATTTTTAATCGTGACAATAAGCTAGGTCAAATGAGTTTAAAATGCTGCCAAAATATCTCCAAACTTCCAAGCGATGCGATCAAATAAAATGGGTGTTCAAGCTCTCATCCAAGCGGACTTGAAGATATTTAAAAAAAAATTAATCCTCAAATTGCCTGAAATCACACTTTGTCTATATTAATTTTATTTCCAAACTTTTCAAGTAGTGCACCCACAAATTCATCATCTCTTCATATCAGAGTCCCAGAATAACTCAAAAAAAATTAAAACAAAAATGTTGTCCCTCTCACGACCACAACAACACTACAGCTCTTATCGCACACCAGAATAATTACTTCATAAAACCGCAGTGAAAATCACGCTTGGAAAACATTCACTTCATTTTAATCCTCAAATGAAAATCCTTGACACAATGGAGTTATTATTCATAATGTCCTTGGAACATTCACCACGATAATATCACATTTGAATCTGCGACTGAACCAAAAAAAAAGCTGAAACATTAATACTAAGCCTCAACCGCTCTGTTTCATTCAGGCAGGATTCGTTGGCATCGTGCGGTCCGCTCTCACAAACTCAGACCGCTGCAATGCGATATGGTCGTATGTGAGTTTCGCAAGGAACAATAAGTATAACAGAAAATATTTCGCACTCGCGATAATGGAACGTATGGTAGACATTCGGGTGCCGGGACATTTTATGCATTTCATTTCGATGGGGGCTCGAAAGAGCGAGCCCTCTCGCTGTTACCATCAGCTAGAAATCTCAGACTCCTTTGGCTTGTTGACTTGTAATTAAGTTGGCTTTCAAATCCAATCTCTGAGAATTAAAGCTAAAATATATTGTCACTAAGCAAAATCTCCCCAGATATTCCAAGCAAGAGCGAAAGAGTCAACAAACGGCTGTTTTTTTTGCAGATGCTCGGGAATGTAGAGCTCGTTCGTCCTAATACTGCTTCTCATCCCCATAAGTAGCAGCGAGATCCCACAGTACATCTTCAACTTTCGGGACCAGAGAACATTGAATGTGCTGGTATACTGGGACGGAGTCTATAACCCGAGTTTTATGGTGACGCTCTCGGAGAAAATTAAACAAGATTAACATTTGTATGGGATTTAAATGTGTGTCGTTGATCCGTTTCCAGGGATGTTTTCAAGAGTCATAGAGTTGTCACTAAATTTCAAGTCTTTTCCTCGACTGCTTGCTTGGAAGCCATCAACAACAACAGCAACAACGACAACGACGAGTTTATTCTTTCATTTTTGTGAATGTCTATGGGCAAGACAATAAAATTGAATGAGCTCCATTGTCAATGGAGAAAATTGTATGCTTGCTTACATAATGAGAAATTTAACAACTTTGTTTTGTATGCTTTGTACGGTTTTAATGGCAGAAGTTTTTAGTCATTTTTTCTTCTTCAAGATATGATACTAGTCTTTGCTTTGGGTGCATTTAGAGATTTATTGTTTATTTTTATAGGATTTGAGAGTTACTGAAGAGGAATCGTTTAAGAGGAACAGTTGGTACCACGAGGAGAATGAAATGTTTTTGGGTGATCCCATAAGTGGACATGCTTTTTATGCCGATGCACTTAATTTATCTTAATTATATTTTCTTTTAATTGTTTGTCTTTAGTTACTAACAAATAAATTTTCAAAAAATCTTGAGACTTATTTATTATTATCCAATCCAAATAAAAAACTACTCAAAACATGTCTTTAACATTTTTTTCAGAATCACTTGAATAAATTTTATTTATTCCAAGATATTTAAGTTCAATCAGATCACAGGTTCATTCGCACCCTCGCACTTAAAAAACGCATTTATCACTTGTCAATCTCGTTGTCATTAACATTAGTCACCTCCAAACGATTCGATCCGACTCACTCACCGTAACTTCCACTGGGGTTGGAAATTTTCCCTGAATGTTACTAGAGTTTCCACGAAACCGCCTGGCAATTCCATTCAGTTCACACTCTTTGACCCAATTGCAACATTTGCGATAAGGAAGGCCCATGAAATTTATTACGAATCACACAATCACCAACAGTTCTTCGTCACTATCCGTGACACATTCATTCATTTAATTCTAGCAATTGAAAATCCTGCACAGGCCAAACGAAAACTCAATCAAAACGAACGCCATGCTATGAGTCAAGGGTGCGACAAGATTCCACCCCCGCTAAAAAAATGTAGAGCAGAAAAAATATTCTTGAAGTGGCTCAGTAGTTCAACTAGCACCCATATAATGTACGTTCCTGTTATGTATGTGTCTGCTCCGAATAGTAAAGAAAAATCAGTTCAAGCTATTTTCAGACGCATCGGCTCCAATGGCATACTATTTTTGGTTGGCAGAATATTCTAAGATGCAAATCGACTCACCCACGATACAACATGACAAGCGAAACATGTACATGTGTATTTTGCGAACGCATTACGGTGTAGCCTAGGTGATGCGCGTCAGTCTATTTAGTCAACAGCTGGCCATATTTCGGCTCTTGTTTTCGAAATCTACCCAACCGCTTAGGAGGAGCGGCCAAGTAAATTCCATAGATCGTTCAGCAGACATTCGGAAAAGCGAGGAAAACTCGAAAATAATTACCAGGAAACTTAACGCCAAGCGATTTAGTGACTAGTGATTTTCATGTTGAATGCTTTGAAACGACACAGAAAATTTTATGGTTGACGGTGTTTAATGTGGTGATTTTAAATGATGACTTGGTGAATGTTAGATGAGGAAGGGTGCGTAGATGATGGATGTTTTATTATTGTTAGCAAATGAGGAATTTTATTTTTATGGGAGAATACGGCTAATAACATATCAAAGTATCGAAAAAAATTGTATTTTGACAAGCGTTTTGTTATTGCTTTTCAGGAATTAATCTTCAAGTTTTGCAACTTTTCATATTGACATGAATTAAGATCGGAATTTATTTTGATTGCGTAGCAGAAGTAATTTTAAAAGAAAATTCAAATTAAAAATCTGAATAAAAACACTATTTTCTTGGTGGAAAATGTTTATTGAGAATATCAATCATCGTTTATTATAACCCAATAGGCCCTGATTTGCGTCTGAATGATTTTAATCAGTGTACATAAATTTAAATTAATGATAATATTATGTATAGAAATTAGATATACTTTAATACCAGACAGTTCTGAAAATTATATTTATGAACTTTCGAAATTTACACTTTTACTTTCGGTGGTGACAGTTTTCGAATTTATTCATTATCTTACGGCACTGAAACCTTGAAAAGCTAGTAAATTAGGCCTTGCATTTTATGTTAATGATAGTTTACAAAAGTGGAATTATAACTTTACAAAAATGTAAGCGAATGAAACAAGAAACATGGTTCGAAATTTTCTGCGCCCAGTGTGGGAAATTCAAAAAATGGAGGAGTTATGTACAATTCAATATCGATGGCACTTGGCTGTCATGTATTTGTATGGAAAAAAAAAGCTGTAGCTTACATGATGGCCCTGCTATCTATCAGCTTCAGCCCCTTGAACCAGCATTGGTTGTTGTTAAGTAATAAAACTATCATTTAAAAGTATAAGAAATTAGTTATTAATAGCTACATTGAGCGCAAGCATGTGCATACATAATTTTTTTTCATAAAAAATAGCATAAATGATTTATTGCTGCGATTAAAAAAAAACTAATTATCACCATGTACAAGCAGCCTGATTTTCATCAACATTCCTCTCAAAAAAACTAGAGCAAGTTCATTGATGCATTGGAACACACGCAAAAAGTTTGATTACGACGCACGTCTAAGCACCGTCAAAGTCAATTTAATTTCTATAGAAAGGTTGAAACTCTTATATACCCATACATTTCCATTTAGCTAGCACATAGAAAGGTGATCGGAAAGGAGTTGTAATCGGTAATTTCCAGATTGCATAGAATTAAACAAAAAATTCACTACCTCATATACCCACTAAGTCAGCATGAAAACATATAAATAGGCCACGATTCCAAGGAAGTACATTTCTTTGAATACAAACTATCGATGAGAGTACCTGTATTTGAAAAAAATCTCGGCCAAAGACATTGACAGCGACTTGGTGGAAACATTAGGAGACTCTGTTCCTCCATATTCCATCGTTGCAAGCTGAACCAAGGAGTTTAAGCTGGGAAAAACATCCGCTGGAGACGTCCATCCACGTCTTTCACTGAAGACAACGTAAAAAAAGTCGAAGATTTTCGTGTTAGCAGATCGAAGAGTGACATATGGCTGAGGTCACAGGGATTTCATACGGTTGTGTTCAAAGAATCGTTACCTACGAATTACATATGAAGAAGGTCTCTGCGAGTTGTGGGCCGACAATATTTAGGGGGGAAATACATGTAAAATGGAAAAGAAATTGCTAATTTCAGATTGACTTAAAATATATATATTGTTTATTCAGAAAATTTTTAATATTAAATCCTGAAAGTACATATCTTATAGTAAATGAAAATATTTTTTTAATAACTTTTTAACACAAAATGGAGGCGATGCGAGCAAATGAAAAAAACACATCAAAAACAGCCTCGTACAACTTAACGCCTTTTCCGAGAAACTTGCAGCGTTCAGAGAAGAAAAAATATGCTAATGAGATCTATAATTCATAGGTGAACCAATAAAATGTAAAAAAAATCAAATTTTTACATTAATATTAGATTAAAAAAATATTCGATTTTTTTTCAAAAAAATCACGTTTTAAACATTGGTAAACTAATTATTTTTCCGAAATTACAAGAAAATGTAGGTTCAACGATGAGATAATACTCTTTTGTACATGTGATATAAATTTGAGCCGAATAGGTTCAATATTTTTTGAGATATCTTGTACGGAAATTGAAAAAGTACTACTTTGAGAAAAACGCGTTTAAAGTTCTAAAGCTCCACCGACCTGGGGAACGCCGCGCTGTCTATAACTGGCTATAACTCGAGAACTAATACGAATATCGCTTCAAAATTTTTTTTGGTATATTTTAAGAGTATTTCGAACACTTTGATGCAATAAAAAAAATCGTTTTTGTTTTAGCAGTTACATGTATCTCCCCCCTTAACCGATGAGCAAAAGAAGAGTCGTCATTTCGAGGGTGAATCCCGAAAAGTTCAAGACAGACCAGGAGAATTTTGGTCGTGATCATGGACGATACCTGGATTCACGATTTTGATCTGGAAACCAAATAACAATCGATGACCTAGAAGTGACCCTCTTCACCGACGAAGAAAAAATTCAAAGAGTCGATCTCGGTGTGGAAGGTTATGGCATCAGTTTTTGAGACGCTGAAGGAATTATTATGAAAGAATATTTGGGAAAAGAAGCCACTATATAAGGTTTTCACTACGCAGACTAAATAAGAAGACTGCGGGAAGCTATTAAGGAAAAAAGACGCGGCAAACTGCGAGCTGGAGTGCCGTTTCATCAAGACAACGCACCGGCTCACAAGGCTGCAGTTGCGATGGCTGCAATTCAAGAAACAAGATTCGAACTGCTTGCACCCTTTTGGCCAGATCTAGCTCCCAGTGACTTCTACTTCTTTCCTCGGTTCAAGGGACACCTTTGCGACAAGAAATTTGAAGATAACAGCGAATCGATGGCCGCTGCTGAATCGTTTTGGGACAGTAAATATAAAGATTTTTTTTCTAACGGTATCCTGGGTTTCGAAAAAAGATGGACTTACTGTATCAACTTGATAGGAGATTATGTTGAAAAATAGATATTAAATTTTAATTAATTAGTTGATACTCATTATAATTACTTTTTGGATTGCAACTTGTAGTTACTAGTTACATCCTGTGTTTAATCGTCATCTCCATTTTGGCCGAACCACTCTCTTGCGGCAAAGTATTTTCAAATATTTAGTGGGTGTATTTTTAGTGCTCTTTTTGGTGGCTCTTTTCCTGTCTCATATATATATATATATATATATATATATATATATATATATATATATATATATATATATATATATATATATATATATATATATATATATATATATATATATATATATATATATGTATATATATATATAAATATATGAAATTTTATTGTTTAGGATATACGCTTTTTGTCAACAGTAAAACGCTTGCCAAAAATGTTAAAACACGATTTTGTTATATTTTGTGAAAAAACTGCAATCTTTCAGCAGTTTCTTTTTCCCTTGCTATAGGAGTTGATGCAACCGCTACTTTGTTTTTTTCTCCACTTCGCAGTAGAATTCAAACACGGTCATGTCCTTCAATCTGAATTTGATTTGATTTTGTGAATCATTTTTAACTAAGAAGTTCAAGGAAAGCTTAGTTTGGTTCATGATTCACAGCAAGTAAATCTTACAAACCTGCTTTGAAAATATGGGAATTAAATAATGAAACTGCTACGCCTCTTTTCTACTCCTCCATTTTCAGTTGTCAGCTTGTCTATCTATCAACTGGTATATCCTTATGAGCTGATTTGGTCTTTATACTGCTGCTCAACTTTTCGCAGTCAGCGATTTGATGCTCAAACTTTAAGTAACTTGGGTATGAGTTTTGCGAACTTTTAATATTCTTAAGGAACTATTAGGGTGTTTGTCAATTATGCCAATATTTTTGAGTGTACAGTTTCGTTTGTATGACAATACCTTTGGAAGTTGGAAGCTTTTTGGAATTGACTTTGGTAGGTCGTACGCTACTGTAAAACGTTATGACTTAACTGCCTGTTTATAAAGAAGGATACTGTTTTTCATATTCAGTTTGAAGGTGTTAAGGAGTGTTTGGCAAGAATGGATTTTATTTTTGATGTTGTTGCGTTTATAAGATGCATGCAATATTGGGTGAATGCAATTTTTTTTTATTATTAGATGCAATTTTTAATAGTTTTACTTTTATAAGTCCCAGATATTTGGCTATTCTTGGGGGTCTGTCTTATTCTGTTTGATGAATACTGCCTGAGTTTTTTTCGGTATATAATGTAGTTCGATGAAATTTTTGACTCGTAGAACATTTGCAGAGCAAAAATCTTATTTTTAAATTCACTTTACGAACATTGTCTTTTTATGACATTATTGTAAACTTAAATTATTATAATGAATGTAACTAGCAAGTTAATTTAAATCTTATGATAAATAACGCCTAAAAAACACTTTGAGTATACTCAAATTAAACATTCTATAGAAATAAAACTATAACTAAAAACTAAAATAATAAAATAAAAATAAAATTAAGCAACTGAATACAAGTTGAATTCAATACTTTGAAAGTAGTCATAGGCAATTCTTTTCAAAAATGGTAACTCAATATTAAATATATTGAACTACCATTTATTAAAAGAATTGGCTACAACTACTATACGAGGGACTACTATAGAATTACGATAGGAGGGAATAAAAAGCCTTGTGAGACTCCAATAAGATGTGATATTTGGATAAAAAATGACCTTCAAATCTACCTCAGAGAATCCTTCCTTAGTGCAAGGACTTAATAAGTTTAGAGTAAGAATTAAAAAATGGAGACGATTGAGTTTAGCAATAAGCCCTGTGTGAATACTTTTGCCATTTTGAGTATTACAGCCCTGTTTTCTGTTGAGGCATCTTCTGATCTGTTGAACCATTCTTGGGTCTCAATGGATTCCTGTGGTTAATTAATCTTCATGTAGGAAATTCTACTCTAGGACTTTTTCTCTGAAGAAAGGAGACTAACAGGTTTACAGTTTTAAGGGAAGGTAAGGTTCACCGATCAGGGCTATTTTTTGTATTTTATGTGGCTATTTTATGTGGGTTCATTTTGAACATTCTAAATTTGACTTCTCCTCAATTTGTTAGAGGCATTGTTTCTCACTTGAAAATGTCATGTTGAGCAGATCTGATGCCGCATATTTGGCTCGATCTTTTTCCTCAAAATCGTCATCTGAGGATTTATATTCCTAGTGTGTTGTCAAAAGTTTTGACGTTATTTTTTTATGGGGTTTCAATACATTTGCTCTATGGACTAGTGGTGAATTTGCTTTTGGTCCTGAAATGCTTAGACAGCCTCCAGAATGATTAGCTCATGTTCGATGCTAATCATGAAATTTATCCGTTGTTGGTTTTCAAGTTTCTGATTTCGAGAAGATTAACATTTGTCATCTAATTCGCCTCTTTTTTCTAAATTTCGGATTGCCAGCACCCTTGGCTCGTCTCCTGTTTTGTTTTTTTCCTTCAAAAGTGGGTATTGATGCAGTTAGAGAGCTCGTACAGGTGATGGGTATTTGGAGTGGGGCTTTGAACGTGTAGCTCTGGTTTGCTTAGATCATACTCCTGGTGAGCGTCTTAATTGAATTTTCTGTGTTGGTGGCTGTAACCATAGCCCGTATATACTGCCCTACTAAGCGCAAAAGCGGTAACTAAAAATAATCGAAAAATTGATTTTTATAACATTAAAAAGCTTAAAACAATACGCATCTAATGAACTAATCCTTTTAGTGGTATCTTATTTAAAACATATGGAAAACACCTTAAGAAAGTTTTTTAAATCTAAGAACCCGATGTATCCAAGAGCGAAAGACCGCTCACCGAGAAAAGTGGAGTAAGAAGAGTCCTCCACCAGTTCCAAACGAACCTCAATTTTAGCTTAATCACTAAGGGAATTAGAGGTATATCAATATTACAATTTTTACAAAACTTCATTTATCTCGAAACTCGCTTTCATTGAGATACCGCTTTTGCACTTAGTAGGGCAGTATAGTTTCATCACGATTAGGTAAAGGATATAGGAACTCATAAGGAACACAAGCGTGCATTCATTTTTAAATACATAAATTTTGAATTTGTTTTCTGTTCACCGAAATAACTTTTTCCTCAATTTGCTTCAAAGGTTAATTTTTCTCCATATTTTACATATAATAATGAGCTGATGGGAAGCCTAAAAACAACACTATAGAGGTATTTTTGCAGTTGTTGCTCTTATGTTTCTATTTTTGAAATCATAGTCTTTGTATTTTTGCCGGAGTAGTAGAAAAGCGGACAAATTTTTCAAACCTGCGAAAAATTAATATGAAAAGGAATGAAAGCATCAGTAAATAATACAAAATACATAATGAAACAAATAGCTGCAGATAGAGCTATCTTATCATATATAATAAAATATATTTTGCCAGAATTTATTATAAATTTTAACTTAAAATGTAAACATTTTGTTTCTAAATTTTAATTTCTTGCTAAACAGTCATGTGTTAGCTTAATTGTTCGCTTAAAAGCCTTAATGGTAATGGTAATTGCAGTTATAAATTGTTAAGAACATGGTTGAAATCAAAGCATAATTATCGTGGCTTAAGACCCACATCATATGCTTAGGTCCTTATTGTTATAATTCTTCACACTATTTGCCAACGTACTATTTCGTTCAGTGCCTTTAATTAGCAATCACAGAACGTTGACTTGATAATTCTAAGATTAATTGTATTCCAACATAAACCTCATTTTAGTAAGACGAAAATCTTCAACAAGATGTTTTAAATGAAATTAATCGATTTTCATCTATTAAAAAATTAACCAAGTGATTTAATTAATTAAATTTTATATGTTAAACCAATTGTGTTTGAATCATAAGAAGAAAATCTCTGGTAATTTTTTTATAATTGTGCTTTCCACTTATGTTCCAGTCAAAACCAATATTATTTCTTGCGAAATATATTTCATCACAAAATTTACGTTTGTGTTAAACCAAATTTTAAACTCAAATTTTTGATAGAAACTTATTTGAACTGGATTGTTTTAAATAACACTCCTCCGAAATTGAATGGTTTTAACGTTTTAATCAAAAAAATATTATCGATCTATCCATGCTTTAGTAATTTAAAACTTAAGCATAATATTTCAAAAAATAAACCTACTTCACAATATTCATAATCAAAAAACATCCCCCAACAACCCAAAATATGATTACACACTACTCAGCCCACTGACCTAGCAATAACGAATATCTACAAATCATGCAAAGTCTATAGGCACGACGACGTGACTTAATTTCGTCAGGTGAAAGGAAACTTCCGCTCAACGGGGATAGAGGGTAAAAATGCGAGCCAACGATGACGAGCAATTCAGGCCATGCAAAATGTTTTCTAAAGATATCAATAACACCACGTTTGGCCACGAGTCATAGTCGAACGAAAAAAAAGAAAACTCAAATAATATCGAATCTCTCTCATGTCCGTAGTCGTCCTTCGCCACCATTAATACGCTCGCTAGCTGCTGTTGATGAAAAGTCAAAATGAACGGACGGACGGACGGACGAAGTCAAGTCACCGCAAGTCAAACGAATAAGTCACCCCCACAATCTTGATGGTCAAACACACTTTTTATTACCAGCCATGAAATGGCCCATAAAAAATAATTCAATGGGTCGACGAAGAAAGCAATGATGATGGCAATGGCGGTGTAGGGGTAGTATTTTTGTTGGATCTGCCGATGACGCGGCTCTCTTGAGAATGAGAATGGGCTTCGATGGAATTTCGCGTGGCAGGCTAAGCGAACAATAATAGAGAAAACTTACTGAAAGCCGTCGAGTTTGAAAATGAATATTATGCTGATTCTATTGTTTTGATCTTTGTTCCCTAGTATGGACAATTATTGCGACGTTTGTGGAAATTTGAATGTTTCGTCACCTATATTTATTATATGCTGAAATTTACTTGCTTAATTCATTTAGAAACTGTAACAAATAATTTTTTTTAAATAAACAACAAAAAAAATTAAATGTATTTCACCGTAAGGCCCAAATCTCACCTACATTCCTCCAAAAAATAAACCAACTTTAACAGCTCTTCCCGTTCTCGAAAACGAATAAAACACATTTTTTATCGTTTTTTATTTTTCCCGTCGTCCTAAATTGAAAACTTGGCCTCTCCGTATCAAGTCAACTGCCACATATTGTTATGAATATTATGCACGTGTCGTAAAACATTGAAAATAAAATTGCTTGAAGCAAGCCAAGCCAAGTGACAATATAGTGGTGTGGTTCGATATGGTGGCATAAGTAATAAAAACACCTTGTAAATTGTGTTATCGAATGATAATCGAAAATTTTACAACATCGCAAATTACACACGAGAGCTATAATGAAAATTATTCGTTGCCAATTAAGGAAGTTGTAAACTAGATCAAAGTTCGTTAATGGTAAATAACAGTTGGGGGAGTTAGTTTAAACGTAAATTGATGGTTTTTTGTAGGACTTTTTTGTAATTAGACTGGTTGGCTTTGGTTTACTTTTAGCAAAATGATTTCAATGAAGTTTTGGCGTATGGGGCTCTTGTTGTTGATATGTGTAATATCTAGCTTGTTGATCGCTGCACGCAATCAATAAAAAAAATTAATCAGACTTCTGGCTCTACTAAGGTTATTATAAATCCGGAAGAAAGTATTTCGCCTTAGGAAAGTATTTCATTGAATATTGAAGTATAGTTTTCCTCGTTTTCCAAAGTTTGGTACCGGATACTAGGAAAATAATTTTTGAAGCGATCCTTAAGTATTTCCAACAACTTTGCTTTCATAAGTCAAGCCAAGCAAGCCACAAACTAAGAGTCGAAAATTGAATGCAGGATTGCTGAAATGTAATAAAAAATAGTGGCGCCCAATGTGGGCTCAAGTTTTGCTTACTAAAATTTAAGATGTGTCATGCACACTTAATTTTTCAACAATATTGAGCAATTAGATGCAAAGATTATTTCCTATTTGTATGTTTGTCCTCGCAAACACAACTGGAAACATCTAGCCACTAACTGAGCCCCTTTTGTTTTACAAAACAAAAAAAACTGAATTTCCATTCGGAAGTCAAAATCTTTAATATATCCGCCTAGCATCCATAAAAAACATATTCGGGGTCAACAACGGTCAACGTCCTCTTGCCTCTTTGTAGTTCTTTTAAGGATACAAAATCAATATATTCATGAATGTTTTTGCAAGCTTTTGGTACATTGTCAAAACCAAGCTGAAAAAAACGTTCCCCCCATGTAAACAAGCAAACCAATATGCATTGTGGTTTCTACTTTTGACACTCTCATCAATTCTACTTGTTCTTTTTATCCACAATTGGTATTCACTCGCAATTCCTACAATTTCCCCCTTCGTATGTTTGGAGCGTTTCTTGCTTCCTGGTAATGGTTTTGTTTTCTGTTTCTGCTTTTTTTTCTCTTCTTGCCCTCTAAAGGCAACGCCGTGCTAAGCAGGTTTGATGTGCTTATACGTAACTTGCGTTTGAGATGAAAGGACTTTTTCTCAGTATTTTTACTTTGGTCTGCAATAAGATATTTTCGTATTTTTGCTAGTCCTTTCTATGGAATTGTTATTTTGGTTTCTAACCATGGCGAAGATGAAAAAGAAAAAACAAACAAGCAACTGTTTACAGGCATTCAGTTATTACGATGTGTATTGGGCTCATTGAATTGAGGCCTGAATATCACCTCATTGATGGCGTCATAAGGATGAAGTGATTTTCTGAAACATTCACTGGAATTTCACTCCGGAGAACCGAATGCCGAGGTGGACGTTGAAGATGGAAGCTATATCGTGTTAGCAAATCTGTTGTTCTATTTCTGCGAATTTCGCTGGATAGTAACAAAAGTTGCAGACCTTTGAATAGATTTGATTGACCATTTCCATTGGCACCATTATCGTAGAGGTTGTTTTACTAGTTACTCGAGACTTAAGCATCAAATAGAAGGGACACTTGCTATATATGTATATATATAAATTAACATTTCTATTTAGCAACATTTTTTCAGCTGCCATTATCATGCTTAGTAATTCCTGTTAGATTGTCACGGTATTAGGCCAACATCTTAACCCACAGTGGTCAAGATCGCACCATAATTATTTCTAGGAAAGAAAATCGTTGCTCTTAGCAGTCACCCTTATACATAAAATAACGTTTAGAACATTCCACGCACAGACTTTTCAAGGTGTAACTGAATGTTTTATTCGCATGACTGATTTCTTGTGACAGATTAAAAGAAAATGAATTAAAATGTAAATGAAAAGGTGATTTTTCTTTTCGGGTCTGTTTTTCTGATCTTTCTTCCATTGCTTTTTCCCGTTCAAGCTTACAAATGCCATGAACTCGTAAAACATTCATCAATCTTTCTATTATTTTATGTCAATAAGACTCTTGATGGAAGAAATGACGATGAAGTGAGAGAGAAGATGGCGAATTCGAGACAATGATGAATTTTGGGGATTAAATGTGAAGTGAAATGGAAAATTAAGATATTTAAGTGAATTATTTTGTTTTGATTTCATAGAGGAATAAATTTCAAAACAGGATTTCATGAATCGATTGATTTACTTTTGATGATTGAAAAACCAAAAATTTCAACAACAAAATTCGGTGGTTTATCAGCGATTCCAGGTACAAAGATTAATACATAGGAGTCGTCAATTTAGTTTTTCCGAAGAAATGGGTTGTTTTGGAGCTAACTCTATTCCTCTCAGTGAGCGGTCTTCCGCTCAGCTTCATTTTATAGCCTCAGTTTAGTTTTTCCGAGAAGAAATCAAAAATTTATTTGTATTTATGCAAAATGAGCTTGCATATACTGCAGCACTAAGTCTAGTTAAGGAAAATTTTAGCAATTAATAACTAAAAACGAAGTTAGTGAAACTAAATCATAGAAATACTACCTTATGTAACACTTAAAAATACAATCAATGGATTTGTGAAACTCAAATACTCGTCAAAGAAATTTGACTGCAAGCCCAAGCCTGCTTTGAACATTTGTTATAAAATATGTAAATACTTTAGTATATAATTCCACAAAATTTGATATTCACCGAAAGCTTTTGCTCCATCTACCTCTAAAACCTACACAAACTATGTCAATTTTTGGTCCTTCGATATTAGCTTTTCTTTTAATTCTCTGCTTATTATGTTGGAGTTAATTTTGTTTTTAGATTACTTAGGCTTGCTAAGTTTTATTTATTGTTAGTAATAGATAGTGTAAACAATTTTGGGACGTTTCCTAGCTGTTATTATCTTTTTCTTTTTGGTTTTTGGAAAACACAATGCATAGTTACACGTTTAGGCTTAACTTTGTGGTAGGAGCACTATTGGTTTTGTTTTTCAAAGTTGTTTGAAACAAGTAATTTTAAGAAGATAGCATATCTTGAGTTAGGCCTCACTTTAACAATTAGTATGGGTAAATTTTGCAAGCGTATAATGATAAGCAGTACGTTTCTCCATCAAACTATTGTTACCTCTCGGAATTATATGTGCCTGATATTAGCGCTGGCGGGATGGAATTATATGTTTTCTTTGATCATTGTGATCTTCTTATCTACTATGTACGAGTAATGATAAGTCTAGGATTTTATATTACATTTATTTTTAGGAGCATGAGAGAAGACTTAATGGTAAGATAAGCTTTGTGAGGTAAAAGCTTACGTTCAGACTTAAATTAGGTTTATTTATATAAATTCTTGCCTCCTTTTAGAGTTTGAGAAGTATTTTAACTTTGGAAATATGTAATGTTTCAGTTTCAATTTGGTTTTTTGCTTATAATATTATCTCATCTCAAAGAGCATAGGTTTTTTGGGATGAGGTAATGATTAGCTTTAATGTTAGGCTAAGAATTAAATGTAGGGATTGTTGCCTGTTTTCAAAGTTTATAGACGCCTTTGAAAAGGCATATTAAAATTAGGATTACGGTGAATAGAATTGATCTAGATAAGTAGGTAGGATAAGTTTTAAATGGAATTTAATGTTTCTTTTCTTATTTTTTTCTTTCTTTTTTTTGTCCGGCCGATGATATCTTTCCCCTGGGGTGATTCGTCCCCACGATTGTTGCATTTATAAGTGCCGGCCAAATCTTTTCAACACTCAAACCAGGTGTGTGCTTTGCTGAGTCACATGGTTGAAGGTCTGATAGCAGCTGATTTGCGGTGTGTATGAAAGCTGACTAGAAATCTCACTATATACGCAAACAAATTGAAAGAAAGAAAATGGAACAGGGCATTCTCCTGCAAATAGAATGATCTGCTTCGGCTTGTGAATTGCATATTGAGTTTTGGGAAGAAAGGGTGGCTCCTATTTGAGGTGATCGGTTGAACGGTGGCAACTACACTACCAGCGGATCACCGGTTTTGATTGAAAAGGTTGGAAATGTATTTTTCTTCGGTGACAGAAAAGATGTTCGGATATTTTCTTTGGGCAGTCAGTTTTGCTTCAAATTGAATTTAGGCAGTGAGTTACGTATGATGCAATTGTATTTTTCTTGTCAACTGGCTACAAGTATTTTGGTCTTCGTTGATTTCACGAGAATTTCGAATAAATTAAAAATGAACAGGTAATTATTTTTGTTTTGTACCGCCACATCATCGAACGCGAGAAAGTGGTGTTACGTGGTGTAACAATTGAACAAGCACATGCTCGAAAAAGATTTCGACGTATCAAAACGGTTAACAAAATATTTTGCCACGTTGACATACAGCCTGCGTGCCCATCTTCCGAAGTTACCTTTGACAGATTTTTTCGGGAAATCTATAATCTGGGGTGAGTTTCAGGTATGGAGTAGGTAATTTTTTTAACATGAATAAAAACATTTCTGGCTAGATATAAGTATGTGGTGGCTTCACTGGGCTGAAGACAGGAAAGAATTTGTTCTTTAGCCATGATCCATGGTCACCGTACGAGGTCTTTCTTTCGAGACTTACTGCTAGTGACTCTATGAGACTAAAAAACTCACTTTTGGTGACGGGCAACCTTTCCAGCTACTTTGCGAGAAACGAGAAAACGAGAAGATGCGAAGAAAAGAGGAATTGAAATGTTTTTCACTATGTGATAATTTGTTGTGGACCATATGACTGCAGAAAATTCACCGGAACTTTTTCACCGGGACTCAGCCTTTTAAACTTGGGGAGACGGCTGAAAAAATCAACGATTTTTTAAATCAACACCAACAACATGCGACCATCATTTTAGCATCATAGTCACGCGTGACCGAGCCAACAAAACAAATGGCCACTTTCACCCATTCAGTAAATCAATACCTGTGTCATCGTCTTACTTGTGGCCCCATGCGAGATTTCACATAAGAAACTCAAAACTATTTTAAGCAGAAAGCGGCATGTATTTGCAGATACGGTTGCAAACATTTCGATGCTTCTAGTATTTATAACCTTCTTCTGATCTTCAAACTGTTGCGGTAAACTAGTTGAGGAAAGATGATAAGGCTGGAGATAGGACTCTGTCGCAAGTTCTCCTAAAAATTAATCGTTGCCAATGTATTTGGGCCCATTTTAAGCGCATTCTCTCATATCGTTTTCCAAAAAAAAGCACGTACACATCGTATAACATTCTGCACGGTTTATTCACGAAGTCCTTCGTGGACTTAAATTCTGCTTAATCTGCGTCGACGATATTTTGGTAGTACTGACTTTCGAAGATAAGCACATGACCTAATCATATATTCCAACAATTCCCAGATCATCCTTTTACCCTTAGTTAAATTTTTAAGACATTATGTTTCATTTTTTTTCTCATTAAAGAGTTTACGCACGGTCGCAATAGAAAATTTTCCAGAGCAGCTTGAAACAAACGAATTATCTTTAACTTTTGAAAGTTTCGCACTCTCACTTTTTATCAAAGCATTCGCCTGATATAGTCCTCATGAGGCGAATATTTTGATAATTACTTACCTCGACTCTAAACGTCCACCATGTTATCTGTTTTAAAAAATCCTGGCTTGCGGAAAATATATGAGATAGCGAATTCAAAGCTGATTTTCAGAGCATATCTACTGAATTCAACTTTAATGCCTTATTTTTTCTAATACGCCTAAATGTAGGCTGTACATTATCTTAGTTTGTCTTACCTCATCTCTCGCTTCACTCCTACCCAGCGTCCGCTTAAATCTAATTTTTGGTTCACATTGTTAGTTTCAGGTGCTCTTAGAGCCAAGAAAAAAGCTTGTATAAAATAGAAGAAGACGGACTTACACAGGAATCTACAAAAATTTCATATTTGTCGATATAAAGTTAAAAAGTAATCAAATATGCAATGTGAAATATCTTTTTGCGCATCGAAATTTCAATCTGTCCGATTCAACAAAACTCTAATCCTTGAAATCTAGTTTTCTGGTCCCGTGCATATTGATGACACAGTATGCAATAACTCTGCAGGCCTTTTGTCACTTTGCTCTCTTATTCCTTTAAATATAGTTACACCAAAAATTTGCTTCCTACAAAATCCTCTCTTACTACACCTACAATGTCCTTGACCAGTACTAATGCATTAAATCTAATACGGAGCGCAGATTTCAATATTAGTTTCAGCCCTAACGAAATTACCTATACTCTGGTGAAATCAATTTTTTCATGCTTCTGTGCTCCGTTATCTAGAATTTCCAATATTATCGTTGCCTCTGGTGCAATGCCTGCATCGTGGCAAGCTGCTAATATTTTCCCTAGTTTGAAATCTTTGAATCAATCCGTTTGTCAATTTATCGTTCTATTGATGGTTTTTACTATTTCAGAAAACTTCTTGACTGCCATGTCTATTAAAGAATGTATCTTTCTTTACAAACTTTTTTTTTATCTCCGATCAACATGGTTTCAAAGAGAACTCAACACAACGACTAACAATTTTAAATTATGCCACAGCCTTTGGCTTTCAGCTTTAAGTGAAGGTAATATAAACGGAATTTTTTTTAGAGTTTTCGATACATTGAACGACAGTCTGGTTCTCGAAAACCTTAAACATTTCGGAGTTTTTGGATTCCTTCTCTCCTGGATATCTTCTTATGTTTCTTGTCATAACTGTAGAGTCACGTTTAGCATCTCTTTGACTTCTGCCTTCTTTTCCACATCTGGAGTTCCTTAAGGAGAGATATACACCTAGAATGGTCGGCAAAATCGATTTATTTTTTATTGCATTTTCGTGAAGATACAGGTCTCAAAAATATCTGGTGAAAACTAGTGATGGGCGTTTCTGTTGTTTTCAAAAAACGAAAACGAACTGTTTTTTTTTTCAAAAACAACTGTTTTTTAAAACTGTTTGAAAAAAACAGTTTGAATTAACGAGAGAAACAAATTTTATGCTGTACGACAATTAGAGTTTGGTCGTACTAGGATTTTCACATAATAGGTATAACTAGTACGAGTACGAAAAAATACCTGTTCTAAATTCCTATTTGAAGTATGTACCTGTATACATGCAATGCATACGATTTGCAGTAATGTAATGAAATTGACTAATATGCCCTCCTCCACCCTCCAGACCCAACGTTCCCAAGCTAGAATGGTGATGGTGCAAGATTACCTTCAAAGAATACAGAGTCATTAGTCTGTGCAGCTTTTCCGTAACTTTCCAATGGTCGGTCATTAATTTGACAAGTATTTCTCCAATCTAGGGGCCATCTAAAGGACAAAAATCAAATTCAATCAATTTAATTTGTTTTTACTATATTCAGAAAACACCTCCTGTATTCGTTCAAATTTCCAAAGTAAAAAAATTACTAAAATAGGACCAACTAATCCTGTTGTCATCTATATGACTTTTCATTGAGTCTCTGATACCAAACTTTTTCTGGCTAATCTAAAACAGTCGGATTTCCACTTCACCTCACTGGAGCATGAAGTTTGCCGAAAATTTTATTAAGAAATGATAAAAAAATTTTTTTCGTTTATTAAACATGCACCCACTAAGGGGCCAACCTCTTCCGTAAGGCTGGACATGAGACCAAGGGGCACCTTACCTCCCGCGGTTTCGTTAATTTTACAACCCCGGTAGGGTTGGAGACACCCTCGTGGCGACCTCCAGTCACGAGGAGGGTCTCAGCACAACCAGAGACGCCAACTGGTGATCCAAATAGGATCCCAACCTTATCCTCCTTGGCACTTTTAGTGCTACTTTTAGTTTTTCCGGAGGATTTCATTTTGCCGTATCTTTGAAACTAGGCCGCTTTTTCCCAGACTTGTATGGAAATTTTGCCCGAAACAACTCAGATTGGTCCCTGAATTCATGCTAGACCAAAAAAAAATTGTTGGAAAAAATTGACGTTTTTGCTCAAATTCCTCTATAAAAAAAATTTTTGCCCTTAAAATATCACTATTGTACTCGCCGAACACTTTCAATCATCGAAAGCGCCATAAAGTTAGTTTTTTCCAAACTATGGCCAAAAAACCCCTTACTCCCCTACAAAACCGAAATTTTTTTATCACAGCAATAGGTATTGGCCCGTTATGTCCCAAACCACTCTAACCCGAAATTGGCCGATTTTGTCCGATTTCAGCTCCTTTTGCCCTAAAAACTTTTTGAATATTAAATAAAATACTTGCAAGTACGAAAATGCTCGCAAGTACGAAAATATTGTTTTCCGCAGCTAAACAGTTTTCAACTGCCAAGCAGTTCGATTTAACAAGCGAAAAACGGTTCGTTTAAAAAAAAAGAAAAACCATTCGTTTTAAAAAAAACAGTTCGTTTTTAAAAAACGAAAAACGATTTGTTTAAAAAAAACAGTTCGTTTTAAAAAAACGATTCGTTTGAGAAAAACGAAAAACGTTTCGTTTGAAAAAAACAGTTCGTTTGAAAAAAACGACAAACGTTTCGTTTGAAAAAAACAGTTCGTTTGAAAAAAACGATTCGTTTGAAAAAAACGACAAACGTTTCGTTTGAAAAAAACAGTTCGTTTGAAAAAAACGACAAACGTTTCGTTTGAAAAAAACAGTTCGTTTGAAAAAAACGACAAACGTTTCGTTTGAAAGAAACAGTTCGTTTGAAAAAAACGATTCGTTTGAAAAAAACGACAAACGTTTCGTTTGAAAAAAACAGTTCGTTTTAAAAAAACGATTCGTTTTAGAAAAACGATTGGCTTTAGAAAAACTATTCGTCGTAGAATAGTTGGAATAATTGGTTTTAGAAATACGATTTGTTGTAGAAAATGGTTCGTTTTAGAAAAACTGTTTGTCGCTATTTGAAAAAACTGTTCGTTCGTTTTTTGTTGCCAAACGTTTTTTTCCAACTGTTTGGCGTTTTTGAGCCCATCACTAGTGAAAACACCAAGCTAATATTTCTATAAATAAGCTAGTTACAGCCGATATAATCAAACGTGTTTTACGAAGTATGATATGATAGTTAATAAAATTCATTAGGCTGCTTCAAGTATTGTTCAATTGGTGTTAAAACAAGCTGTAAAAGAAGTACAACGGGGAAATAAAAACAAAATTCGAGTGCTGGTACAACCAAACTAACCGTTTTTGGAGATAGTACGGGGCGAAAACGTGGTTTTACCTCATTGTAGGGAGTTGAGGTTCTCATTGGACAGTTTACAGGAAAAGTTTTTGATATTCTTGTAAAATCTTCTTATTGTGCTAAATGTAACTATTGGAATAAACTTGAAAATACTGAGCAATGTGAGGAATGGAAATCGAATCACGATGGAAATTGCCAGGCCAATCGTGATGGATCGGCAGGTAAAATGGAAGTAGACGCCATGAAAGAATTGTTTTCACAATCTGCCGAAAAGTATAGAGTTATGTACACTAATTACGCCGGGGATGGTGACTCTAAGACGAACACGGGATTAGTGAATGCGAAACCGTATGGTAACGAGATTGAAATTACAAAAAAAGAATGAGTGGGTCACGTTCAAAAGCGATTGTGAACCCTTCTTCGCGAATGAAAGAAAAAAGTCCTGGAATCAGCAGCAAAAACAAATTGAGGGCAAAGTTTATAGATATACTGAAGATTTACTATGGCTTAGCTATTTGCAGAAACTGTGCCTCCAAGGTTGAAATGAAAAAAGCGATACGGGCAACATTTTACCATTACGGCTCAACAGACAGCAAGCCCCAACAACATTTCTGTCCCGAAGGCCCCGAATCGTGGTGCCCAGTTGCAACGAGCAACTGGAAAATGTTCTTCACAATTATTGAGCATTGCCAAAAATGGTGTAAGATGTAATCAAACCAGTAAACGAAGACCTCAGCAATGAAAAATTGTTGGAACGCTGTGTTGGTCGATATACCCAAAACTGCAACCAACTTATTTGGACAATAGCCCCAAAAACGATGAAAAGCGGGGCCAAAATTTTTAGCATTGCGGTATATCTTGCAACATGTACATTCAACAATGGTTTCACCTCATCGCTGGAAGTCATGAATGTGTTAAGAATATCGTTCGGATCGGGATCGCACTTGTACGCAGCGCAAGGAGACGAAACTTGCATAGCGAAAGCCGAACTGCAAGCGCAAGAACAGACGAAAGAAGGTTGAATACGGCGTTGGCAAGACAATTTAGAAGCCATGAATATTGCGTAAACAGTAAAAGACTTACACTATGGGCCTGGTATCGATGATTCCATGTTAGTTGACAAATTTAATGATTTATTCAGTCCTAAATTTTCAAACGCGTTTTTCTTAAAAACACGTTTTCAAATCGGTACCCAAAATTTCTCGAAAACCAATTAACTGATTACCTTAATTCTTTTTGTGATTATTTTATATAACATTATCTAGTACTTGTCATAGGATTTTTTTTTCGTTATTTAGTTTTTGTTTTATAGCCAAAATAATATCTAATTTTTGGTCAAAAAATCACTATTCATGTTCAAACGTCCGCCATTTTGTCATTAATCGATATTTTCAAAATCGGCTATGACACGAACTAGATTATAGTATCTAATTTACTAATCTTTTTCCATTTTTTTCTTCAGATAATTTTTGAACAAATGCCAGTGGGTACCGTTAACGCTGTTTTTTTTACAGCGCTCCAAGGATCATACAATATCCTTGTATATTTTTTATAT
Source organism: Nemotelus pantherinus (assembly GCA_963978885.1). NCBI lineage: Eukaryota > Metazoa > Arthropoda > Insecta > Diptera > Stratiomyidae > Nemotelus > Nemotelus pantherinus. Next base: position 66,394,976 of record OZ022266.1, on the reverse strand, counting down.
TTTTAAATAAAAAAAATTAAGCATACTTTTGAATGTGTATACTTTTAGATAATTAAACTCCCAATCCGATATTTCAAATAGTTTTCCTTAAAAAAATGCACAAAAATGACCGTTTTATCCGGCTCCTGGTGTATATCTCCCCTTAAGACTCTTCCGCACAATCAGAAAGCAGGTGTTCCACCTCATACCGGCACATCTGTATATATAAAACAAAGTCGGGTTAGTTACACCATTTATAACTCAAGAACGGCTAGACCGATTTTTATGATCTTTGATTTATTGGATTTGTCTCTGGCCCGAATAGCCAAATAGCTATTAAAACATCGGAAAAAATCATAAAAAAAAAATTGTGAAGAAAATTCATTTTGTCATACATTTTGAAAAAAAATTTGAATCCGTATGCAACGCCATTGAGCAAGCTGTGCAGACGTGCGTCGCGATTTTTCAGTGTTGTTTACAATTTCGCGAGCCAGAAGATCTTATCTTTCACCACGAAGCCGTTTTGCAATTAGACTATGTAGTCCGGGGAAATTTAACATGGTGCTTCGGAAAAATTAGGGGAAAGCTGAATTTTGGTGTGAACCTTGGTACTGGCGTGTTGAACAAAATGTCAAAAGTCCCCATCGATGCGAGTGCTGCGTTACTTTTTATACGGGGTCAAAGGTCACCAAAAGTGACCTTTCCTAAATATCTCAGTAACGGTCACGTCTTTAGAAAAACAATGTATGATGAATTTGTAGTTTAAAAAATTTCCAACAAAAAATATTGCATAGCTTTTTCTTGTAACAAACCCCGTTTTTGAGATACATTGATCTAAACATTTGCTACTAACGTCATCCTATTTTTCAACGGCATATCGATATTATCCGATTTTGATTACGACTTGAAATGTTTGTGAGTTTGTTTTTTATGTTAAATAAGCGCATAAAAAAAACATGTCAACGAACTTATCTACCAGACTCCAGGGTAGATGGAAAAGTGTGCTCCGAAAAGTTACTACCACCCCCGCCTCCACTTGCCATAAAACTTGTTGGGACATCTGCTCGCTACTCTCTTCTCGGAAATAAACTGTATTGCTGCGGAAATAAACTGTATTGTTGACCCAGAATGTGTGAATAATGCTTGTTGAGTGATTGCGACGCTCTTTGGAAATTCCAATGGACCGGCGGCCAAGCTTGCCCCTGCATGACTCTTAATGAACAGTATCCTATACATTTAACTTACCTGTGGCTATTTGAAATACTCTAAAGTTTTCATCTTTTCGTTTCATAAAGAAAACATTATCCAAGCCGAAGTATGCTGGAAACTCTTTTCCCCTTAGTTTTGCGAATATTGTTTATCCATAAACGAGTCCGACTTAGTGCTTCACAGACACAAGAGCAAAGAGAGAAAGTACGTCAAACGGCTCAACTCATGGATCAAGTACTAGAGGTTACGAGACATGAACATGACCGCACCTATTTCTGACATCACAGGATGCAGATACGCATACAAAACATCCCAAATAAACCGTTTTTTTTAGGTGAATGAAGAATACTGTTTTCGGTTGTGTCCAAATATATCTGTTAATGAGAATGTTAATAAGTGTATTGTATGTTACTAGCCTAGACAGACGGACCCTTAAATTGCTGATTTACTAATTATTATTTATATCTAAATCAGTAATTTAGTAGTTACTTACGCGCAGTTTTTGTGACGAATACTGTCACTGACTGTCTGTCACCCAAAGTGATTAGTTTTTGAAAAATTTATAAACTGAAAGTGCTTAAAGATCATGTTGCCTTCTTGATGCTCTAATTAACGAAGATGGAAAACAAACAGCGCAAGAGCTCCATTTAAATTCCAAATATTCAAAATATTTTAAATTTGACCGGTCAATTCAGTGGTCTCCGGTACCGAACAGCGACCACCCATTGTCGTTATTCTGTTTTCTTGATTCATGGGCTCAACAAAAATCGTCGAGCTTATTGTACAGGCCAACAATGTGATATCTTCGTCGCGCAAGAAGAAATGCTTTTTTATACCACAAGGTGCTTCAATGAACGTAATCGATCCAAGTGCAATCCATTCAGCAAATAGTTTATCAGAAAGTAGTGCAGCATTGATAGAAAAAGCAAATGCAATAAAGCAAATGCCTTGCTGTCACGTGAATTACATTCACTTTAATGTAATTAAAGTACTTTTCATTTTAATTTTTGTATATTTATTGAACTTACTTAATTTCATCTTAATAAAAAACTGAATTCAATTCAGCTTACAAGTTAAAACAACATTTATTGATTCTGAAGCGGTAGGAAGACCGCCGGGTCAGCTAGTTTCATATAAACTCTTCTGGTGTTCGATGAAACAGCTGACGATTTCGAAAAAAGCAGTATGAGAAAACGTATTTCGACCTTTCTTACGATTTCCGAACGTTTCATGCCCATTGACATCGACATAATTGATCCATTAGCACACTCACAAGACAAAGTTAACTAACATTCAAAAGAATCAAAACCAAATACATTTTCAGAAAACCAAAAAAAAAACACTCCCAAAAATATTATTTCTTTTAATTTGTTGTCGGGCTCTCCGAATTCAAATTGCTTTACACTTTCTGCTTGCCTGGTCGATCAAAATAAAGAAATATTTTTTTCTGTGTGTTCCACTAAAAGTAACAAACAAGTCAAGTGAATCTTATAAAAACTCAAAAGCATTCAGTTCCAATGCCGAAAAAAGAAACAATTCGAGACTAACAAAATGAGTTGATTTTAATGCACTCACTCAGTCATTGCCTCACTTGCCTTGCTTACTTACTCTCCATTTTCGAAAAGCTTTCAAGGATTACTTTTTCACGGTTATCGTTCATTACCTTCGTAATGGATGAGGCAAATGAAACGATTTAGAGTGGAGACTTAGAGTTAGAGTCAGAGTAGAGTAACAGGCATTGCACTTACAAATGAAAGTACGTTTTTTTCTCTCCCTGAAGTGATGCCAAATAGAATATGTGTGAGATAAGAGAAGGAAAGCATTTTAGAAAGTAAATTCAGTTCAGTGTGGCTCTGACAGTCTGACAGATCTCAGCGCCTTTTTAAAACAGTTGCTTCTGGTTGATTTTTTCCACTTTGAGCAGGTGAAATTTATAATCAGGCTAGGTGCACGCTTTTGGTGCTTTGCCAGTATGCCGGTAGTGTCATTGTGGTTGAAATGGTCTAAATAGAGCTCTAAATAGCTCTCTGGATTGGATATATTTTTCAAAGTGGTTTTCGTAGAACCAAAATGAACTTTCAAAGGTATTTTCCACTCCAATAATATGATACTCTGTGGTAGGTGGCTTGATAAATGCCTGAATGGTTTGGTTGAGAGTAAGTGTGGCTGCCGTAATGGGTGATAAGTGTTTCGGTTTTAGAATTAGCCCAGCTGTGAATTGGTATTTCGTTCAATGGAGTACTGTTAGGAAATGAGTGTTTGATTTCATTTTAAAGTACTTGCTAGATGTATTTAGTTTAAAGCGTTTCGATACTTATTATTTTTGTTGCAATAGGATTTAATTTTTCATATAATTTTTGGAATGAAATGCTTATATGTAATAACGAAATGATATAAGTTCTGGACTCAGTAAAAATTGGTTTTTTTTTTATTCCAATTATGTTGTGAAAAATTTGTGATAGAAAGATATGAAAGGCTGTATAAAAAACTAATCGCTACTATCTTGCTTATGTTTGAATGAAATAAAAAATAAAGTTGTACTATTGAATAAATCAATATACATTTTTTTTTATAATGTCAAAATATTCTTAAATAATTCATATCCCGTAACATACAAATTTTTCAAGAAAAACATATGTCCAAAAGTCTTCTAAAACAATTGAACATATTCCCGCACTGCAAACTATTGTGAATAACTAATTTTCTAAAAATTTGAACGGTTCATTATAAATTCTGAATCTGTTGCACACCCACTGTAGGAGTGCGTTCTTAAATCTTTTTAACTTTATGAATAAACACAATCAAAGTAATTTATAATTTAATTTGATAAAATTTCATAAGATAAATATAAATTATGTTTCTATTTTCAGAACCCTGAGCTGAGCTGCTTTCGATTAAAAAAGGTATGCATCTAGAAATTTCATATTTATTAAAGTCATCGTTTTACTGGTAGCTCTTTTAAACTAATGTTTTTGAAAACTATGTGCTAGGATTTTATACTTTTTATTTTATTTTGTTTTCGTTAGTAAATAATAAACGGATCAGAGTCATTAGTCAGGGCGGGATTTCTAAAAATTTTCCAACCGAAATGATGGTCTACGATTGTTAAAAATTTTGAGTGACAACTAAATTTTTGTTATTCTCAAATGAAACAACAAGTAATGAATGACTAAGAATATTTGTTTTAAAATACAAGAACACAATTTAATTTGGAAAATTCGTCTTGAGTGTCTTCTGTTGTGGACATTAATTTAAGGCGTTTTCCCTTACAAAATTTAATGAAATTGATTCAATAAATAAATTTTACGAGTAGTTCTTATAACTTGGATTTTTTCAATATCAATCAAGAGCTTGTTTGTACTGCACCATTGATCAAGTGAATCGAGCTTGGATTAAAGAAAAAGTGCATCAGATTTAGATTCAATGATGTGGTACAGTTTGAGATCGTCTGCATATAGTAGTTGAGGTATGTTTGACAGGATATCAGATACATTGAAGATGAATACGTTAAAGAGAAGTGGGCCAATGTGGCTACCTCTTGGTACACCAGAGATAGGAAATAATTTTTTTGATAAAACTCTTTGAAACTTTACGAGCTGGATACAATTGTGGAGGTAAGAACTGAGCCAGCTACGTAAAGAATCAGGAAGTCCTAATTTTCGCAGCTTTATGATCAATGGTCAACTCTGTCGAGAGCTTAGCTAAAATCTGTGTAGACTGCATCAATTCTATAGTCTTTCTCCGTTTTATACAGAACGTCCGAAACTATAATTGTTAAGTTTGTGACACTTGAGCGACAGGAGTCAACTAGTGGATAAAAGTTCATATTAGATGCAGTAAAACGTCACCGTATGAGTAATCCAACCTTCGTTTTCAAGCAGTACTTTCTGAGCTTGAACATTTTTAAGTTTTTACTCATATCGAGTGAAGGCCATACTGTCCTGGCTACCCAACAGCCTGTCTTGTTATCATGTTCGGAATTAAGATCAGCCAACATAGGCGTATCTACTTTGCTTGTCGTGTCAGCAAGTAACCGAACTTTCAAGCTCTTGAGCCTGTAATTGACAAGATGGTAGAGTTTTAGTTCTCTATGACACTTCAATGCCATGGCAGTCAAAAAATCCCGAAGTGGATATGCTTTGAATTTTTCCCAACAGCCACTCTGCATGTGCTAAAGGTTCTAATCACTCCACATTTTTCATCATTCATACATCTGAGTCGGCCTCACTACATATCAGAATATAAAATAGACCGCCAAAGACTTGAGACCCTATATATCGTTGCACGTGTTTTACCAATTATGTACTTCACATTAACCTCCCAGCACAATTTACTGTCTAGTATAAGCCAAAAAATTTAATCTGATCAACAAGTATGATACAAGCAATACAAGTGTGAGTATGATACAAGCAATACAAGCTCAGTTTTTGGCAAATATACTCTAAAACTAGCTTTCCTGCCCCAGATTTAGATCTCAACGAAAGCAGTAAGATGATGTAATCCACATTTTGGAAGACAATATTCAAAAATTCAGCAAGGCAAATTCTTCACACAGCAGAATCATCAAACAGAAATGTTTGTGTTGAAACAGTCGAGGAATATAATACATATATTCCGATAAATTTCTTGCATGAAAAGTCCGAGTACAAAGCTGATCAAGCTCAACATGTTTCGACAAATTCAAAGAGCTTAAATGACTCACAAAAGTTTCCCAAAGCATCAGTTGACATTTTTTTCTGGCATTTTTTCAATACTGAAATCCTTATTTTTTAAACTGCTAAACTAAAATAATTCACTTTAAGTCAATCGAAACAATGCAGCTCCTTATTACATAATAAAAATTAATTATGTAACAAATATTAATGAAATGTTTGGAGGACCATGAGCTCTAAAAATTATTTAAAATTATCTCTTTTATTATTTCGAAACGTCAAACCAATTGTTGCCCAAGGATGGCAACAGGAATGAAAAATACATTCACTTGATTAAAGCATTATAACTTTACTTTAACATTTAATTTCATTACTTCGTATGCACAACGCTAGGACGCACATGCTCTTCTATATTTCGCTCTGGTAACAAGGAATCGCGGACGCTCCTTTCGCTTCTACCGATGTTGGTCGACTCATCGTCTCGCTGCTTCCTCGCATCGTTGAAGGCTCTGTTGCTGCTGTGTAGTCTTGATTCCAACATATGTACACACTGAGCTGCTTTTAATTCGACAGTTTGGTACACCAAAAATGTTCAGCCAATCAGCGAAAGAATCCGAGACGCATTCGATCTATACATAGATCAGGTTTGAACATGCCCAAATATGGTCATGTTAAAAAAAATGAGCTAATGTAAGGATGAGCATACTTTTGTTAAAGAATGGTTGGTCACAAGGTTGAACACAACACTCAGTACCTAAATGACAACTTTGGGTGCACAAACTGTTTGAAACGGCGTTGCGTAAATATATTGAATTTATAGTTGCATGTTTAGATATTAAATGCATGAGTTATGTGTACTAAAATATTAATGGACTCGAAAAAAAATATAAATTAGGATTTTTCAAAGGTGAATTTATCTAAATATGTATATATAATCCATTTCATACTTTAAGAAACGACATAAAATATTCGGAAAGTGATGTAATTTTTATTTCATTGTAAGGATTGATCCTTGCAATTATATGCGAAACACAATATCGTACAAATGTACTCCACGGGATTTCTTACAGTACCCAATCCTTTTGAGGTAATTTTCATGACTTCACGAATAATGGCTTTCAGTTCGTCTAGAGTTTGAAGATTGTTCGGAAGATTGTGTTTATCTTCCGCGTATTTGTTCCACATTTCTAATCTTGGTTGTTCTCTGGAGATAGAGACAAAAAAATGTGACCCCTTCTCTATCACATGTCAAAGCTATCGACTTTTCCAGTGATTTGCTCGAGAATCACCTCTGCCACGTTATTCTTAAGTCTCCATTACATGTGCTCCTTTTTGCTAGCAACGGCCTACTTAAGGTAATTTACAGCCATGTTGCTGAAAAACCAAATTTTCGTTACTGTCATGACTTCTTTCTGTCATAGCTTCTTTATAGAGAAGTTTTCTTTTCCGAGCGTTGATGCTTTCTTACTTCCATAAGAGCTGCTTTCACCTGAGCGTCCTCAGGTTTTCCTTTAGACTCCAACATTAAAACAATCTTGGCTACATGTTTTACTTCCTTCTTCTTAAATCGAGTAACGAACTGTATGTTCTTTCTGAAAGGATCACCCACCGCTTTCTTGGTAGTCGGCAGCAACTCTTTTGTCCCCCTTAAGAGACACTGCTTTGTTAAGAAACTTCCATCAAAGTGACCGGTCAATTTGAATGTCTGCTGCTAATTAGCGAGGTCACTACTTTACTGATTGGCACCGCTAATATTTTTTTGAGTTTAAGTAGCCCCCAACGTGAGTTTCTCAGCCAGCTTGTGAAGCATAATCTTTCAATCACTCAATTCAATGCGTTGTCGTTTTGTTTGGTTGTTGGTAATATTTTCTTTTAAACCCTTTAGAAAGGTTTGTCTTTTAGTGACTTTCCTCTGAAGAATCTGACTGGAAGTTGAGTTTTCTGTATCTTTGGTTAAACCATAGATATTCCTTTTGCACGTCATGTTTGGGATATGCGTTCTCAGATCACAGTCAAGGCTAAAATTTACCTACCTCTGCAGCGTGCTGTAAACGTGAGTAGCTTAGTGGACAGAGCACTGACTTCTAGTAAGTGGGGCCTTTGGTTCAAATTCAGGTTCAGACGAGGTACCGCGCATCTAGTTTTGAGTTGACCTATCTCTGAATAAGTTCCTGATTTAATCAGCGGTAAAGTGAGCCGTGGAACTAATAACTCCTACTTTGGTTGTAAATTTGTGACGAAGCTCTCTACCAGCTTCAACCCCTAGACTCGTACGAGGGTTGTTGTGGGGTTACTTTTTTACAATGTGCTTCGACGGAAGTACTTTATCACTTCGACCATTCTTTTCAACTTGGCATTTTGGAGCAGACTTGGCCAAGACTGTCAATGTGTCCGGTTAACATGTCCACAAGGGAACTTTCACCTCAGTCACTATCCAATACCCATTACCAAGATTTTGTATTAAATATGTGGAGACAAACATGGTAACCAAAATACCAGTTATGAGTAAGGCTTCCATGAACACATCAGATACGGCTGGTGGGTGCTCAGGTATAAGATAAAAGTGCCAGTGGTCTCTCACGGGCAGACGAGATGCTAATGATCTCTCATTAGCCTTGCTTAAAAGGAATTGACCTAATGTTATAAGTCAATAAGCCATGTCCATATTCTTATATACGACATTTCAATCCACCGATTCGGCTAACGATCGATTGCATTAAAAAAACAATTTGCCGGCTTATTTCTGTGAGTTAGTAAAATAGAAAGAAATTGTTTGTGTGAAATAGTCAACAACTCAAGTTTTTAGCTTTTTAGTTTAATGAACATTCGGCCAACTTCACGCATGCAAAGAGTTTGATGAGAAAGCATACCCACTCGTTTAAAATGATGTTAATTTTCGTTTGAGCAATATTCAAGAAGTCTAAGTAGCTACAATGGAAGGTAAAATAGCCTTAAGGTTCTGATAGCTTTCGAAGCAGCTCCGTTTTTTCTTCATAAGCCTCTTAATATGAAAAACTACTAAACAATCGAAATTAAAACTCTCATGTCGAAATATACTTCATTTACACGAGCCGCATATATTTTGGAAAGCATACTTTTCTTCCTTTTCCACACACATATTTTCATTTTCTGGATCCTAATCCTATCAGATGTTTTTTTATCCACCAAACTAATTTACACGAAACAACTGCGAAACTCAGTTCAGGGAACAATATAAACACTGCAACCGGATTCTTACACCTCTTCTTCCTGTTCAAATTTCTTTGACGTACAAGCTATCACACCACTGTTTTTATTATTCCTTTGATGCTTGCTCTTTGTTTTCATTCATTCATTTCGCCAAACTTTGCACTTACAACCGTGTAAGCAAACATACATATCGTGGTTTTCTCGCTCTTCTCGACAAGATCCACCAAATCTAAACGATTTTCGCATTCTTATCAAAAACATTTGATGACAATGTAGCTTTGTTCGTGCTGATGATGTTTTCTACTTTCGCTCTCACACGAAATCTCCGGTAAAATTTTATTCGTTAGTATCGAGAAAAGTGAAAAGGACGAGAAATACGAGATGTTTAAAATTCTTTAGTGTACTTTTCCGAAACGAAGCACGTTCCCCGATGTATGTACATTCACATCCACGCATTGTGGAGCGGTCGGATGGAGAATGCGAGTTGAATTTGCATACAACGAAATACCATCAGATCCTGGCTAGCATGTGGAGGATGGGAATAATGGGATAGTGAAAAGGTCGTAAATATGCATGTGTATTGTAATGATGACGATGAAGCTAAAAACGACGTTGTCGGTGAAAATAATTTACAATTTAAATTTTTCCTTGGAGCATGCATATTTTTGTATTCGTTTGTATACGAGTATGTATGTACGTTTTTGAACTGAGCATGAGTTTTTCCATTTGTTCATTCGATGGCAAACTGTATGCTCGACTGCCTGAAATTCAACAGGTAATTAGCCGAATAAAACCCTTTAAGTCTATTAGTGAACATGTTCTGAAATGTGTTAAACAAGGAGGATTACATTCTTCGAAAAACTCTGCCGGTAGAAATACTTTCGAATCCCAGCTGAAGGATCGAGAGTCAGCAAGAAGGCTTAGGTTTTTTTGCAGGCTTCGAAATGATGGTCACGATGATGAACGTAAAAGTTTATTGTTGGGAATGGAAGGGATTAAGTGCGATTTACTTGAATTATTATGACTATCATCCTTGGGATTTGAGTTTTTGAATTTTTTCGAGGCTTGAAAATGACATAGTTTTCATGTAGAAATCAAGCTAGGCTTAAAATTTTAATGCTAAAAAAATTGGATAAGTGGTTTATGTTTAATTTGTTGGAGATTAGTTTCACTGCAAAGCATATTGTTGATAATAGCTCTGACAACATATTATTTATTTATTTATTTGCCAAACAAGGCATGATACAATATATATAACAATAGAATATGCAAGTATTTCAAGTTAATGTTTGTTTGGATAAAGGCGAATAAGGATGGGAAATAAGTAGGTTAAGAAGTTAGTAGGACCTTTGTCAAGTTATTTTTGAAATTAGATTTGGTGATACCTGAAGAGTAGTGTTGACTTACAGTATTGAATGTTCTACAGCACCTATTGATGGGTTCATTATACCCATAAACTGTAAGGTACTGGTATTCATTAAGGAGGGTTGTATGCCTAGTCCGTTTTATTTGATTGTTGAAAGTAATTCGGTTAGAGAGAGCTGCTATACTAACTGTTCCGTTAATGATATCAAAGGCTAGGCATGCGCTAATTATGGTTCTTCTTGATGAAAGAGTCATTAGGTTTAAAAAACCAAGTCTGTATTCGTAAGAGGGAAGATTACTAAAATCGTTTGGATTATAGAGGTGCCTCAAGGCGAAAAGCAAAAATTGTTTCTGAACCGATTCGAGCCTGTCGCTGTGTAGTTGAAAAGCTGGGCACCGGACTATGCAGGCGTATTCCAGTAGAGGCTGCACTAGTGATGTATATAGAGACTTAGTAACCCAAATGTTTTTGAACTCTTTAGCGCGCCTCTTAATGAAACATAATTGTTTGTTCGCTTTCGACAAGACTTTGTCAATCTGCATGTTAAAGCACAATTTGGTATCTAGGGTTACACCTAGGTCTAAGATATGTTCTACTCTAATAAGTTCGTTGCTATTAAGATAGTATGAATTGGCTATTACATTATTTTTCCTGGAGAACTTATCACTCGACACTTGTCGACGTTGAGATTTAGTTTATTCAGGAGGCACCACTGTTCGAGAGATACAAGTTTTGATTGGAGAAAATCAATGTCGAACTGCGTTTTGATAGTGTGGTACAATTTCAAGTCATCAGCGTAGAAAAGATGTGTGGTATCAAATAAAATCCTAGATAGAACCGAAATGAAAATATTAAAGAGAAGAGGGCCCAAATGACTGCCTTGCGGCACCCCCGACAGAGCAAAAACTGTTTTAGAAAATATTCCTTGGAATTTGACAATCTGGGTTCTGTCACAAAGATAAAATTTACGCCAGTTAAGTAGGCAGCCAGATATACCGTAATTAAGTAATTTCTGTGTCAAAATTTGACGACCGACTCTGTCGAAGGCCTTACTGAAATCAGTATAAATCGCATCAACCTGGTTTCCCTTTTCCATCTCACAAAGGACGTCAGAAACCAGGGTCATGAGATTCGTGGTAGTTGACCTGCCTTTTATAAGCCCATGTTGCTGTTCGTTGAGAAAGGGACTTATTATGAAAGTCAGTTGATCGTAGACGAGCTTCTGGAAGAGTTTCGGGATCACTGAGAGAATAGCGATGCCTCGATAGTTGTTAATAGCTGCTTTTGAAAATAGGCGTAAGATGGGAAAATTTCCAAAAGCATGAAAATACGCCTAATGACAGCGACTTGTTGAAAATGATATACAGAGGGGTTATCAATTGATTGATACACTGTATCACAAAACAGGGAGGTATTAGGTCAGGGCCAGGTCCTTTGTTAATGTTTAGCTCTTGGATAGCGTTGGCAGTTGCCTCTTTTGTTAGAATGATTCCCTCAATGAGTGTTGTGGATACAGTTTGGGTAGGCCAGACAGTTAAATTTATTGTAGGGATCGAAGAAGGACAGAACGAATCTTGAAAGTGATCTGCAAATAAATTGCAAATTTCCTGTGGAAGCGAAGATATAGTGTTTCCGCTGAACAAAGCAGCGGGATAGCCAATCGTTTTTCGTTTCATATTAATGAAATCAAAAAACTTTCTCGGGTCATTTACAATTTTGTTACCCATTAAAGTCACGTAAAGCTCATATGCTTCCCGAGACTTAATTGAGAATTCTTTTGATAAAAAAACGGAGCTTTCCTTTAGCCCTACGCTGATATTGCGATCATTTTTAATTCCTTTATAAAGTTTGTTTCGTCGGTTCCTTAATTGTATCAAATTATTGTCTAGCCATGGCTCAGAACGTTCATTGCGTTTTTTTTTATCTTTGGTACATAAGTGTTAATGGCTTGAAAGATTTTTTCGTAGAAAAAAGAAACAAGTCCATCCAAATCTAACGTTGAGATGGACCTTGACCATTCTATGGTATCCAGATAATTTTCAATGCTTACGTAGTCAGCATTATGAAAATCAAATACAATTTCATTATTGTATGATTGGTTAAAAGCATAGTGGAAAGTTCAACTGTAATAGCGGAGTGATAAAGAGTATTAGAGAAAAGATTCTCGGCGTCAGTAGTTGCACTAACCACCACCTCGTCATCAAAATTGGTAAATATTAAATCTAACCACTTACCATTCTGGTTAGAAGTCGATATAACTTGCTGTAAGTTATAGTTTGAATAATTTCATGTTTATTCAATCTATATTTTTTCTCAATTAATTTACTATGCATCGAGAGACTCGCAGTTTTCACTAAACTTTTCATTGTAATCAGATAATTAGTATGTTCCCGTACTACGATTGATTGCGATTAATCGCGATTAATTGCAATGAAGCCGTTCCCGTACTCCGTTTTACTGAAAACTGAAAATTTCTCCTCTTTCAGTAAGTACGATGAAATTTCAGTAGGGTCTGAACTACTGAAAAATACTGAAAAGTGTCAAACGGTGGGGCGCGAGTAAATATTTTCAAATGTGAGCGGCAAGCAACATATTTTTTGCGTAATGTTGCTATGAAGGTCGAATATTTTTGTGGCGATAATTTACCATTGCTTAGGATGGCTTTATAATCGCTATTGTTCTTCCAAAACCCGAAAACTGACACTTTTGTTTGCCAATTTTCAGGAAATGCAATGAAAGCGTTCTCTGGCTTTCATGAATTTCCCCCACCTCAAGAAATATCATCTTTATCAAATTAAATCTTTGATTTCGAAGACTACCTTCTCAAGATTAAATCATAGACAAATATCTTCAAGGAAAATACAAAATCAAATATCCACTATTTATAGAATTTGCGTTTTTAGCTTAAAACAAAACATATCCATTTCATTTCATTTCAATCCAACCAACCTGCTCATCTCTTAAACATATAAATTCGCTACCGACAACATCCTTACGTATTATTAGCTGCAGGCGCCTTTTACTCTTGCGAGAAAATTCATCATTCGTCGTCATCCTGTCATAACGTTTCGTTCATTCTGTTCGTATACTTCATGCCGTGTCTTGCCTATAAATTTACAGATAAGCTGTTGTTTATCTTCAAGGATACTTTTCTCGAATTTTCCTTTTGAGATTTTGCACGAAATGAAATATTAACTAGATCGTAGAATATTGTATAAATTCGTATGTAGGATGTGATGTGTTGCGGGACGGACTTGGAATGCGAAATGTTGGCAAGTACAGCTTGGTGGCTTGAGATGAGAAGAGAAAAGGTATTGAGTATATTCGGAGTGAGACATATGCTTGGAGAATATTTAAGATTTGATGTGTACTTTCGGCTGGATTTCGTGTGGATGCTATGGCCCTGAAAGGTAGTTTTTCGGGGAAAAAAGTACGACTGCTACAGCTGTAGGACATAAAAGACAATCTCGTCGGAATCGTCAGTATCACCGTCAGCATTATTTTCTCGACAAGGTATCAGGGACCGTTTAGTGATGATGATGCATGACATATTGTTGGGGTATTTCAGATGAATTTAGTGAAATGTGTGATGTTTCGATTTTCAAGTGATTTGTACCTATAGAAGAACTTCTAATCTAGAATCGTTCTTACCTTTGATACTATGCATTTCGAAACTACAAATCAAATGGTTTGTTATCGAAAGTCATCAATTTGAGTTACTGATTGTATTGCTTTTGCGAAATTTCGACAGCAGGTACATAAAAATATTAAAAATTTAGTGTTGTGAAAATTACCCACGTTGGACGCCAACATGAATTTACCTTTAAGTGGAATTTTTTTGATGTTTTGTGTTCTTTTTCCAACATAGTTTACACAAAGTACAAAATTTCATTATAAAAAATAATAAATATTCAAATTAGATTTAATCTTAGGCATTAGTTTTCACAATAATCTAGATAATATATCTACCAAAGAATGAAATACTGATAAAAACGGATGTATATCTGAGGTAATTGAATAAAAAGCTTTTTAGCCCTTAAGTAGAAATAAGAAGCTGTGAAAACAACAGGTATAGTTCATTAAATACGGCAAAAAAAGACATATCTGTCAAGAATAAGAAATATATCCACCTCGAAACGAAAAAATGGTCTTTGAATGAACATATTTTGTTATGAAAATAGGTTTGTTTTGAAAAGACATTTTGTTTTGCATAGGTCAGTATACTGTCAATGCTTTTCAGTTAACATTCTTCAGTCAATATTCCTCGGTTCAAATTCTGAATAATATCTATACTTCGTGCCATATTTAAAATTGTAGTATTATGACTTTTATATCAAAATATACTTTTTTTGCTTACGAACTCCTCTGAAAGAAAAAAATTTCCACCAAAAGGACTTTAGAGCAATTTTTTGACTATTATATGGCTACAATGGTTCATTTATTATTAAAAAAGGATTATTTTCAACAATTTGTTGAATGTTTATTGTCATACTATGTACACAAAAGAACCCACCTAGATAGTAAGCACATTTGGGAGAATCATCTTAATAAAACGACACTGAAGGTCACTAAGGCACTTTGGGCGACAAAACAAATGCTTTGGACGCAGGTGAGGACTATCTCCAAAGCAACCACTATGGGCATACAAATAAATGGTGTGACCTATCATCCTGTATGGAGCTGCAGTATGATGGAAGAAAACTACAAAAAAAAACTGTTGTTAGTAGGCTCAACAAACTTTAAAGGATGGCCTGTGTGCTGATTACATGAACAATGAGCTCCACTCTAACGGTAAGAAAGGAGGCCTACTAAACCTAGAACCGCTACACTTCAAAATTCACCAGGAAGCAGTGAAACAGGCTATTAGTCTACAACAGGCCTACAGGTACAAATTAAGAGACCTTAAATTATTTTTTGACATTCTGGAGAGCATCAGGCCCATAATGGAAATGTTGAGCTTCAGCGATCAAATAAAGACCAAAGTAGCCTTCGGGAAGAGGTTTAACAATTCCACAATTCCATCTAGGGATATATGGGACGATGGGCCATCTCCCTCGTACAAAAGAGCGCAAATGTGGTATAGAAATGGTTCAAAGATAGATTGTGAAGTAGGAGTAGGGATCGTAGATCCCAAGTATAAAATGCATTTCCCTCTTTTTAAGTAGGTCACCATGTATCAAGCTGAAGTATCTGCTTTACTTAAAGGCTTACAAATGTGGCGGCTCTGTCAAATTTCCAAGCTAAATAGCGCTGTCTTTTTAGATTCTCATCATGTGAAAACTAGGGAGGTGTTGCCATTAGTGAGCAATCGGAAAGCGACAGCTCAACTATCTTCATAAGTCTAAAATGAAAATAAGTATAAATAAAGAAGTACAAAATAGAAGACGGCTAAATAAATAATAAAAGTGTAACGGGTTTATCGTCGAATATCAAATAGGATCAAATCATCAAAAATTGCTCTCGGTTTCAACCGTGACCTACAGAAATTCACAGAAAATATTGATCTTCAATAAGCGTAGAATTACTTTTTTTTCCCTATTACCACGAGACTTGGCCAAAAAGGTACATATAAGAAGATGAAGAATACGAGAAAACCCTTGCACCAGTTTTATGAACAATCTAAGAAGTCCTCATGAGAAATACAGTACACAAAATCCATATTAGTACAACTGATAAAATTTCACAAAAAAAAAAAAAAAAAAAAAAAAAAAAAAAAAAAAAAGTCGAGCGAAAATTAGACTTCAATATTGAGTATGTAACGGATTTATCGTTTCGAGACAATTGAACACCTGCAATTTGTCGATTTCGGACCGAGCTCAAATGTAAAGACATTTGTGCAATTGCCTATTTCGGTCCGAGAATTTTGTTTGCCTCATGCGCATTTTCTTAATTAGCTCGAAGCGAATCCACAACAACAATACCTTGTTGTGATTTCGGACCGAGCTCAAATGCAAAGAAATTGGTGCATTTCCTAGTTCGGTCCGATAATTCATATTTGCGTTGTGCGCAACCCAATTAGTCAAGGCGAGGTTGCAACAACAATGTCTTAATGGAGTTTTCGGACCGAGCTCAGATTTGCACCGTGCATAGCGATACCTAGTTCGGTCCGAGAATTTTGTTTGGCTAACGCGCATTTTTTTTATTAACTGGAGGCGAATCGACAACAACAATGCCTTATTGTCGATTTCGGACCGACAATTTTTGGAAACGAATTTGTGATTGCCTGGTTTGGTCGTGGTGGCATGACGCCGTGCTGAATTGAGGATGGAACTTCAAATAGAAAAAAAGAAAAAGCAAGTGAAGAGTTTCGTGGGACAGTCGTTTGAGTGCCGCTGTGGCGACGAGTTGTCTGGACGGTTGCGGTGGCGTATTCGCGGACGTGTCGCCTTTATCCCTTTCGGGTGAAAACATAACTTGGAAAAAGAAAAAAAAAAAAAAACAAGAAGAATATCGGAGAGTGAATTTCTTGTGTCAAGAAAAGTGATGAAAAGTCTCCTGAGCGCTACTAGTCGAGTGGAAGTTTCTTTTTTTTAAGTGCGAGATATTGACTCGGCGAGGTCCACATCAAGGCATTCGAAAATCGGATTATACCGTAAAACTATTTGCAAAGGAATTAAGTGTGTGGACGAGTTACATAAATTTATAACTGTCTGTAACTATATTTATAAATATCCACGAGGTGGAACCTGAGTTAACACTTCGAGAACAAACTCTCGTCTTACCGACGGAAGGATTGGTGCTGCAGCAATCAAATGGTAAAATTGGTGTGGACGAAGGAAGCTGTGGCATTCAAGGAAATTCCAGAGACGCGCCTGATAAATAGGTGTTATATTAGATCACATTAAATGCGGTAAGCGGTCTTTGTTTAATTATGCGCTAATTTCTAGAGGGGCACGTGTACTTATGTTCGTGTGCGCGTTGCTCAGTCATCACAGTGCGGGTGCGCTTGGATCTTGCGCGGAGACATTCACGAGCACCACACCACAATAGCTATTGACGTTAATACAACTACTTACGCAACCTATCATGCCGAACTTTATGGATTGCAGGAGGAACAACCTGCGTTGAAGACTGACTGCGATAAAGCTACTAATAACCAGGGAACCGAATATTCGCTTGACAACAAAGCCTCAGGTTTTTTTTTTAGAATCTAAGTAAAGAATAGTTTTCCTGGAATGAGGCTACTGATTATGAATGTTTTCATGTGGCTTTAACTTGAAGAGTAATTCGGTGTAGGAAGGTTGTGAATTCCTGACTTTCGTTTTGAAATATTTTTTTTTGTTTCCTATGATTGGAGTACAGTCACATATTGGTGTTACTAGTACAAAATGGTTTATCCATATCATTTTTATTCATGGATTAATAAATATGTGAAATTAGTTAGCGGTGCCATACACATGAAAACAGACTCAAACTTGATAGCATGTAGGCAGTAACCAAAACTTAAGTGTAAGGAATACACAAATAGGAGAAATGCTGATCGTGTGGCACCTTTGGGCGCTGATAACTAAAGTAAAATCGGAATTGTCTTTAGTAAAGATATTTATAAAACTAGGTACCGTAAAGCATTTACAACATAATATGTTTGGCAAAAATCCTGGAGAAAATAAACGGGTACTCAGTTTATTCGGGAACACGCTGCAGCAATATGACGCTCATGTACATATTTCTTTTGAGATAGCTTTCAATTGTTTAATTGAGATCACCGTCTGATTAATACGAATTTACAAATAATAAATCAATTAAATCGTTCAAATAGATGCTAGAGCATATTAGATATTCGACAGCAACCTGAAGAAAGGAATGAAAATTCTGATGTATTTTAATAGTATCGTCGAAAAGAAAAGCAAGATTAAAAATAAAACAGTATTAGGAAATCCATGGAATTCCCAAAGCTGAACCTTACCTTTAATTACCAATACGTTATATGTTCGTAGATAAGATATTTTTTCGAAGAATTTTCTACATATTTTTTTTGAACGAAACATATTTGAAACCTATATTTTCAAACGAACAAAGAATTTAATTTCATAATTATTTTATACGTACTACGGACAGTGATGAAAGTAATTTAGACATCATAAAACAATGGTAAAAATGACGATATCTACTTTTGTATATTATATTAATTGACTATATGATGTATTGGCGTATCGTAGCTAGAAATGAGTTTATGCCATCAGGTGTCCACGGAAATGTTGAGTCAAGGATACGTTCGAACGCTAAAAATAAAATTGAATTGTTGAATTGCTACAAAAAAAAAAAATATATTTTTAAATAAAAGCAGCATGTATGCGTTAGAGTAGACTCAAAGATTTTTCTTTTTCTTGATGTGAGACTGGTGTTGCGGACTCCTTTTTACATATCGCATAGGAGTGGTCGGTTGGTGTGCAATCGGGCAAGGTAAGTCATGGCAGCCAATTAAATATGTTTTTTCTTAGTGGTGGTGTTTCAGGTGATGACTCCCCGACAATAGCGCAGGTTTCTTCCTCTCCGGTTTTCGCGATTCGTTCCCGCGTCCGTATTCATGACCCCCTCATTCATGTTCGTGCCCTGCACTTACTTCGTGTTTTTTTTTCATTCGTACCTTTCGATTTCGGCCACCAATCCGCGATCCCTCGCGCGCATACTTAAACGGGCCGCGTGTATTTGCTTCGAAGGAAGCTTAACGACCCTTATTGGTGGCCTTAAACTTTCTTTGTTGTTCGGCCCTGGTGATCGTTGGGTCCCAGTGGTCAGAATGGTACCCCTGGTCAGGGTCAGCCTGCACGGCTCTTACTGGACTTTAATGTCCAGTAGACGATCGCGGTTGTTTTTTTCGGTGTCTTCTCCGTCCCACAGGCACATGAAAAAAAAATGTGATGATTGATGGGACACGTGACAGGGAAAAGAACCCCCCCACTTCTCCCGAGCAGAGCTAGAGGCAGCCAGCATGTGCCGACCTCCTTGTCACGTGAGAGTCGTAGCTACTCCGAGTAGCTCAGTCCTGCACGGACAAATGACTCGTTTCCCTTTGATGGTCATTCGAGACCATCACAACTCTTATCCCAAACTTAAAAATTCATTACAAATGGCGCCCAACGTGGGGCTCGAGTTGCTCGTAAGAGTCCTCAAGGTTCGCTCGAAGAGATTCGAGTTTAGAACTACAGACTTCGGTCTTCACCTTATATGGGTCCCCACACTTTTTGAAGTGAAACCGACTTATGCTCATTAGAGCATAACTCCTACTAGCTGAACGCGTTTAAATCCCGGTCGGTTGTCACTCCTGCAGATCTACTTTATGTGGTATCATCCCACCAGTTCTTCCCTTACCTATCTGCAGCCCCTTTTAGAAGCTGCCCATTAAACATTTAATTAACTTTCAATAACAGACTCTCGTTTTCTGTATCTTGTCTTAGGCCTTATGCCTGAAGGCAGTTTGTTTTCCAGTTCTGCGAAATCTGCTATATCGGCAATCAGCCATTTAGTTCAGTCCAGCCTGTGGAAGCAGATGTCGCCTTCCTTCCTGTTGAACGAGTAGTCTTGTGATATAAATTCTGTCTTCATAGGTGGTTAACCTTTACTGGGGCTTTGGTCAGCGAAGGGCAAACCATCTGCGAAATCTGCTATCTGGCAACCAGCTAGTTAGTACGTCCAGTGGTCTTGCTCTCTGTTGCTTGAAGTCCTAGTATCGGTAATACTACTTCTATTTCACTAGTATTCATTGCTCAAATTCGAAACATCGCTCGTTGGATTCGGGAATTGTCGATAGTCACCACCTGAAAGAACATTAAAGCCATGTACAATCCCTTTAGAATGGAAACTTGTCTTTTGAAATTTTAGTCAATTTTAATCCAGCACACAGTACTTGAGTATAACTTACACCGTGCTTTGGGTGATTAAAGTAGTTTACCAGTAGTTCTCAGTAAAGTCAGTAAAAGTTCATTCTATTTTCGTTTCCATTCGTAATAGAACTCTTAGTATCAAGAGTCGTTTAAATTTCATGTTACATTTCTCTAATATTTGCTCGGAATAATTATCGAATCTTTAACTCTGTTTCCTCTTGTTTTCATATAAGGGAATCTAGCACCGCCGCTCTCACAAAAAGAAAAAGAAAAAAAAGAAAAAAAAAACACAGTCCAAGTTAAATTCGTTTAAGCAAACTCACTCGATCTATCGAACCTAGGGCATATCACTCTCGGAACACTTTTTGTTGATAGTTCTCAATAATCAACTTTCACTGATCCTATAGGGATTACTGAAAAGTTTCTTTAAGCAATTGCACACTAAAAATTTATTATCTTTTATCCATAATACTTAGGATTAAGTATTACTTAGTTGTTAAGCTTCTGTAATCTTTTAATTCAACTTTCAAACATGCCGTTCGAAAGAACGCCACCGCCACAGGCGGCGAAAGATTTTGAAGATGGCAGCCATGAGAGCTGTGCCATCTGCCAACAGGCGTATCAGCTAGGCGATCGCTTGTTGCTTACCGGATGTGACCACAAGTACCACGAGGAGTGCCTCCAAGGTTACTTGACACAGTCCACCGCATGTCCATTATGCCGCAGAGAAGTTAAGGTGGAGGACTTGCGTGGGCCCAATTTTCGTGCCGAAACCAATAGGCGACTGAAGCAAGGCGCAGTGCCTAAGGGCCACCGACCCGTAACTCGGTCACACAAAACCAGACCTCTGGACGGAGAACCAAACGTTTCAGAGCCACCCCTGTTGAATTCTCTCGGGGAAGCAGACGACGCTGCATCAGCTCTTCCGACCGATCCCAAGACGTTAAAATCTGACAAGGAAATCGGAGAGCTTAAGAGCCACATGAGTCAGATGTTGCAGACCATGAGAAATCTGCAGCAACAGATGCACACACTGGCACTCTCTAGTCCAGTTGCTACACCCCGAACTTCACAAGGAGGACCTCGTTTAGATGGTTCAGTGAGACGCTCTGAGAGGGGAACGTCTACTCCAGCATTGCCGGGGAGAGTTCGCTCCTCACATTCACGAGATGTTAGGCCTTCAGACCACCTGGCAGCAAACAGGTCCCAACAGGGTATATTAGAGCCGATGGTTCCCAGGAACCCTCGTGCTTATCGAAATAGAGGACTTGCTTCAGATCGAGTCACCACCATCATGGCCGGGTGGAATTTAAAGTTCAGTGGAGAATCTGGGAGTATTCCCGTAGAGAAGTTTTTATACAGGGTGACGGCCCTAACACATCAGACTTTACAGGGAGATTTTGGTGCCCTTTGCCAACACATAGACGGTTTGTTGATGGGGGAAGCGGAGGAGTGGTACTGGCAATACCATCAAGAAGTCAGGAGAGTGGAATGGGTAGGATTTTGCGAAGACATTCGACGTGAGTTTAGAGATTTCGCTTCTAGTCGCGAAATCACCAACAAGATCCGAAGGCGTCGCCAGAAGGCTGGCGAGTCATTTGACGACTTTTATAGGGATCTGCGGCGAATGTCTAGTGCTCTTCCGATGCCATTATCCGACCACGATCTGTTGGACATTGTGCAGGGCAATATGTTGCCGGAACTACAATGGCAATTAGTAGACAAACATTTCGCCAGCACACAGCAGCTTCGGGAGCACGTAAAGCGACGTGAACGTTTAGCTCAAGCTTTAGGGCAACCTGAGAGAGTCTTTGGTACTCGCCGTCATCTGGCGGCTCTCTCGGATCCTGGTCTGTCTGGTGATGAAGATCAGTTGTCACGCGAAGTTTCTGAGGTCGCTCGCACTACGATATGCTGGAATTGTCGTCAGCCAGGACATTTATATGTGGATTGCCTGCAGGAGCGCAAAATTTTCTGTTACGGTTGTGGAGCAGAAAACATCTATAAGCCGCACTGTGAAACTTGCCAGCAAAAAAACCGGCTGGCCGGAGCAGCTCCCAACACCCAGAAGCTCTCCGGAACGAAACCATGGCCTCGGCAGTACCTCAAACCGTAACAGTTCCATCCTCTTTATCTGATGCCAGCGTACCCTCTCCTGCTTCGACGAATGTTATTCCTAGTGCCACTCTTGCGACTCCCACCATCGCAACCAAATTACCGCTTTTTTCTAATAATCCGGACGCGAGGAACCTAAACCGTTCTACGAGGGAGCCGGAGCGGGTCTCCGATGTCAGCCCAATTCCCCGTTACCTGCAACCTTTTCATGTTCGCGTCAGGGAATACAAAAACGCACGTCAGCGTATTTTTGATAGTGAGGAAATCTCTCACGTGAAAAGAACGAAGAGATCCACAATTCGTTTACGTAATTTCTGGCGGCGTATAAAAAAACAAAGGAGCCAGTACTGCTCAGCTACCGTAGTGGATAAACCCACAGGTGATCTACGGCCCTACGCCCAAGTTACATTGTTCGGCGATGAGAAAGCCAGTGGATTGATAGACACGGGAGCGAGTGTTAGCTGTCTGGCGGCTGACTTGGCGAAGAGAATCATTGCTGACTCTCGGCACCGTTTGGAGAAGTTGCATGTGAGCCTAAGGACCGCGGATGGCACCAAACACTCAGCCGTCGGACGCATTGCAGGCTCCATCCAATTTCGAGGGCGTACAAAAACTATGGAGTTCTTGGTAATGCCTTCGCTAAGTCAGGACCTTTATTTGGGAGTTGACTTTGTGCGCTTGTTTAATCTGGCCACAGACTTGTTTGATCCGTGCCCACGTTCTCAGGAACTGTCCTTGTCTACTTTATCACCTGTCAATTGTCATCACTTATCTCCAGAGCAGCAAGAAGAACTAGACTCAGTCATTACGAGATTTCCGTCGTTCGCGAGGGAAGGGTTGGGACGCACAACACTCACTTCACACGTGATTGATGTGGGCCCCAACAAACCCATCAAGCAACGGCACTTCGCCGTCTCACCTGCAATCGAAAAATTATTATATGCAGAGGTCGACCGAATGCTGAGTCTAGGTGTAATCAAGGAATCGCAGAGCAGCTGGTCTTCTCCTGTGACTTTAGTCGTCAAACCAGGGAAGGTCAGGATGTGCCTGGATGCTAGAAAGGTCAACCAGGTGACGGTGAAGGACGCTTATCCTTTGCCTCTGATCGATGGTATACTAAGTCGACTACCACCCGCAAAATACATAAGTAGCCTGGACTTAAAGGACGCCTTTTGGCAAATACCACTCGATAAGGACTCACAGGATAAGACGGCCTTCACTGTTCCTGGTCGACCCCTCTATCAGTTCGTGACCATGCCATTTGGCTTGTGTAACGCGCCGCAAACCATGCAACGGCTGATGGATAGAGCGATTCCAGCACATCTCAAGCATCAAGTATTCATTTATCTAGACGACCTGCTCTTGATTACGGAAACCTTTCAAGAACACCTTGCATTACTCAAGGAAGTTGCCC
Organism: Nemotelus pantherinus; assembly: GCA_963978885.1. Lineage (NCBI taxonomy): Eukaryota > Metazoa > Arthropoda > Insecta > Diptera > Stratiomyidae > Nemotelus > Nemotelus pantherinus. Next base: position 66,371,228 of record OZ022266.1, on the reverse strand, counting down.
ACCACCTTCGTGCTGCCGGACTGACCATAAATGTAGAGAAGAGCAAGTTCCTGATGAAAGAGGTGAAATATCTCGGACACATAATCGGTCATGGGACTGTTCGCACAGATCCCGATAAAATCCAGGCCATAAAGGAATTCCAAATTCCTCGGACCGTCAGACAGTTGCGTCGCTTCCTAGGGATTTGTGGCTGGTATCGGAGATTCGTTCCCGCTTTTTCGGCTATATCTGCACCCTTGACTAACATGCTGTCTAGTAAGCATAGATTTGAATGGACTGATGAGAGTTTGGGCGCTTTTCATGCTTTGAAACAGTGCCTTATTTCTGCTCCGGTGTTACATAGTCCGGACTTCGCTAAACCCTTTGCGATACACTGTGACGCAAGTCAATACGGCGTGGGGGCCGTTCTGATGCAAAAGCTGGAAGATGGAAGTGAAGTACCTATAGCGTATATGTCTCAAAAACTAAATTCCGCTCAGCGCAATTACACGGTGACGGAACAAGAATGTCTAGCTGCTGTACTAGCTATCAAGAAGTTTCGAGCATACATCGAGGGACAGGAATTTGAAGTTATTACTGACCATGCATCTCTGAAGTGGTTGATGAACCTGCAAGACTTGCACGGGAGACTCGCCAGATGGGCATTGAAATTACAGGGCTTCAACTTCACCATAACGCATCGAAAGGGGAGCCAAAATGTGGTACCGGACGCGCTCTCCCGCGTTCACACACCAGAGGCCTGTGACACCATCCACGAGATCTCGGATCTCGTCGAAATCGATCTGGAATCACCTCATTTCAAATCGAAGGCATACTTGGAGTTGATCGACAGAATCGTATCAAACGCGGCCACACTTCCTGATCTAAAGGTGAACGATGGGTATGTCTACAGACGCTGTCAACATTCCACTGGGGATCCCATCCAAGAAAGGGACAGTTGGAAGTTATGGGTTCCTAGCGAACTTACTGCTAATTTAATCATGCGGGCCCATGATCCACCCACAAGCGCGCATGGAGGCATCGGCAAGACTCTGCGACGATTGCAGACACATTTCTTTTGGCCTAAAATGGCTTCACAGGTCAAGGATTATGTTCTGGCATGTGACGCTTGCCGGATGAACAAAGCGCCAAATCACATCCTGAGACCACCCATGGGGAAGGCAGTCGCTAGTGACAGAATTTTTCAGCGTCTGTATATAGACCTATTGGGCCCTTACCCCAGATCTAAGGAAGGTCACAATGGGATACTTGTGGTAATGGATCATTTGTCGAAGTTTACCTTCGTGGAGCCTTTGAAGAAAAGCACCGCAGCCCAGGTGTGTGAATACGTGGAGAAGCGTGTCTTCCACGTTTTTGGTGTCCCTGAAGTGATTGTTACGGACAACGGAGTTCAATTCCGTTCTCACGTATTTAATTCTCTGCTCGAAACATATGGCATACAGCATCAATATACGGCAGTGTACTCACCCCAAGCTAATGCATCAGAACGAGTCAACCGTTCATTGGTAGCAGCTATTCGAACTTATGTAGCACCTTCCCAACGGGATTGGGATAAAAAGCTGTCGGAAATTAATTCGGCACTATGTACATCTCACCACTCTTCTACAGGATTCAGCCCTTACTATTTAGTATTCGGTCAGCACATGGCCAGACATGGAAGTTCTTACAAGCTGCTTCGTCAACTGGATCTGTTACAGGAGCCCACTGCAGAACTGCCCCCTCATTCCCGTCAAGAATTGGTTCGACAGCAAGCGCAAAGACAACTAGACCTGGCATACCAGTCCCAGGCTAAATATTATAATCTACGCACTCGACCCACACAATTCAACCCTGGAGACCTCGTGTTCGTGCGGAATTTTGCGCAAAGCAAGGCCACGGAGCATTACAACTCCAAATTGGACCACAAATTTAAAAAGGCCAAAGTAGTAGCTCGGCTGGGTACCTCCCGATATCTCCTACAGCATCTTGACGGAAAAGCTATGGGGGTGTTTCACGGCAAGGACATTCGACATTGAGCCTCAAGCCATACCCTCTCCCCCAGGAGTCAGCACGGTTTTTCTCGCGCACCAACGTGCCTGAGCTAAACCTAGCTTCAGTCAGCTCAGCTGCAAATGAGAAAACGCCACCTAGCTTCAGTCAACTCAGCTGTAAATGAGAAAACGCCACCTGGCTTCAGTCAACTCAGCTGCAAATGAGAAAACGCCACCTGGCTTCAGTCAACTCTGCTGTAAATGAGAAACACACAGTGCTTCCGTCAACGCATCGGAAATTAAGTAATGCGAAGGACTTCAGTTCACTCAGCTGTAATTGAGTACCCGATTGGGTTCCTTAGCCCACTCAGCTATAATAGAGTAACCTTTCCCTGTTCATAAAGAATTCACTCTTGCGTCTTAAGCTCATCCGTTGCAACAGAAGAGGACGCATGTCATTTCGACGTGTCATATTTACGTCTTACCATGGCGAAACGTTTTTATTACGTCCCGTACTTCAGCGATTAAAGCAATAACAGGTGTCTTCTGTTCTTTCCGCGCAGTATCCCTTGCCGAAAGAACTGTTTGTGTAACGGGTTTATCGTCGAATATCAAATAGGATCAAATCATCAAAAATTGCTCTCGGTTTCAACCGTGACCTACAGAAATTCACAGAAAATATTGATCTTCAATAAGCGTAGAATTACTTTTTTTCCCTATTACCACGAGACTTGGCCAAAAAGGTACATATAAGAAGATGAAGAATACGAGAAAACCCTTGCACCAGTTTTATGAACAATCTAAGAAGTCCTCATGAGAAATACAGTACACAAAATCCATATTAGTACAACTGATAAAATTTCAAAAAAAAAAAAAAAAAAAAAAAAAAAAAAAAAAAAGTCGAGCGAAAATTAGACTTCAATATTGAGTATGTAACGGATTTATCGTTTCGAGACAATTGAACACCTGCAATTTGTCGATTTCGGACCGAGCTCAAATGTAAAGACATTTGTGCAATTGCCTATTTCGGTCCGAGAATTTTGTTTGCCTCATGCGCATTTTCTTAATTAGCTCGAAGCGAATCCACAACAACAATACCTTGTTGTGATTTCGGACCGAGCTCAAATGCAAAGAAATTGGTGCATTTCCTAGTTCGGTCCGATAATTCATATTTGCGTTGTGCGCAACCCAATTAGTCAAGGCGAGGTTGCAACAACAATGTCTTAATGGAGTTTTCGGACCGAGCTCAGATTTGCACCGTGCATAGCGATACCTAGTTCGGTCCGAGAATTTTGTTTGGCTAACGCGCATTTTTTTTATTAACTGGAGGCGAATCGACAACAACAATGCCTTATTGTCGATTTCGGACCGACAATTTTTGGAAACGAATTTGTGATTGCCTGGTTTGGTCGTGGTGGCATGACGCCGTGCTGAATTGAGGATGGAACTTCAAATAGAAAAAAAGAAAAAGCAAGTGAAGAGTTTCGTGGGACAGTCGTTTGAGTGCCGCTGTGGCGACGAGTTGTCTGGACGGTTGCGGTGGCGTATTCGCGGACGTGTCGCCTTTATCCCTTTCGGGTGAAAACATAACTTGGAAAAAGAAAAAAAAAAAAAAACAAGAAGAATATCGGAGAGTGAATTTCTTGTGTCAAGAAAAGTGATGAAAAGTCTCCTGAGCGCTACTAGTCGAGTGGAAGTTTCTTTTTTTTAAGTGCGAGATATTGACTCGGCGAGGTCCACATCAAGGCATTCGAAAATCGGATTATACCGTAAAACTATTTGCAAAGGAATTAAGTGTGTGGACGAGTTACATAAATTTATAACTGTCTGTAACTATATTTATAAATATCCACGAGGTGGAACCTGAGTTAACACTTCGAGAACAAACTCTCGTCTTACCGACGGAAGGATTGGTGCTGCAGCAATCAAATGGTAAAATTGGTGTGGACGAAGGAAGCTGTGGCATTCAAGGAAATTCCAGAGACGCGCCTGATAAATAGGTGTTATATTAGATCACATTAAATGCGGTAAGCGGTCTTTGTTTAATTATGCGCTAATTTCTAGAGGGGCACGTGTACTTATGTTCGTGTGCGCGTTGCTCAGTCATCACAGTGCGGGTGCGCTTGGATCTTGCGCGGAGACATTCACGAGCACCACACCACAATAGCTATTGACGTTAATACAACTACTTACGCAACCTATCATGCCGAACTTTATGGATTGCAGGAGGAACAACCTGCGTTGAAGACTGACTGCGATAAAGCTACTAATAACCAGGGAACCGAATATTCGCTTGACAACAAAGCCTCAGGTTTTTTTTTTAGAATCTAAGTAAAGAATAGTTTTCCTGGAATGAGGCTACTGATTATGAATGTTTTCATGTGGCTTTAACTTGAAGAGTAATTCGGTGTAGGAAGGTTGTGAATTCCTGACTTTCGTTTTGAAATATTTTTTTTTGTTTCCTATGATTGGAGTACAGTCACATATTGGTGTTACTAGTACAAAATGGTTTATCCATATCATTTTTATTCATGGATTAATAAATATGTGAAATTAGTTAGCGGTGCCATACACATGAAAACAGACTCAAACTTGATAGCATGTAGGCAGTAACCAAAACTTAAGTGTAAGGAATACACAAATAGGAGAAATGCTGATCGTGTGGCAACTTTGGGCGCTGATAACTAAAGTAAAATCGGAATTGTCTTTAGTAAAGATATTTATAAAACTAGGTACCGTAAAGCATTTACAACATAATATGTTTGGCAAAAATCCTGGAGAAAATAAACGGGTACTCAGTTTATTCGGGAACACGCTGCAGCAATATGACGCTCATGTACATATTTCTTTTGAGATAGCTTTCAATTGTTTAATTGAGATCACCGTCTGATTAATACGAATTTACAAATAATAAATCAATTAAATCGTTCAAATAGATGCTAGAGCATATTAGATATTCGACAGCAACCTGAAGAAAGGAATGAAAATTCTGATGTATTTTAATAGTATCGTCGAAAAGAAAAGCAAGATTAAAAATAAAACAGTATTAGGAAATCCATGGAATTCCCAAAGCTGAACCTTACCTTTAATTACCAATACGTTATATGTTCGTAGATAAGATATTTTTTCGAAGAATTTTCTACATATTTTTTTTGAACGAAACATATTTGAAACCTATATTTTCAAACGAACAAAGAATTTAATTTCATAATTATTTTATACGTACTACGGACAGTGATGAAAGTAATTTAGACATCATAAAACAATGGTAAAAATGACGATATCTACTTTTGTATATTATATTAATTGACTATATGATGTATTGGCGTATCGTAGCTAGAAATGAGTTTATGCCATCAGGTGTCCACGGAAATGTTGAGTCAAGGATACGTTCGAACGCTAAAAATAAAATTGAATTGTTGAATTGCTACAAAAAAAAAAAATATATTTTTAAATAAAAGCAGCATGTATGCGTTAGAGTAGACTCAAAGATTTTTCTTTTTCTTGATGTGAGACTGGTGTTGCGGACTCCTTTTTACATATCGCATAGGAGTGGTCGGTTGGTGTGCAATCGGGCAAGGTAAGTCATGGCAGCCAATTAAATATGTTTTTTCTTAGTGGTGGTGTTTCAGGTGATGACTCCCCGACAATAGCGCAGGTTTCTTCCTCTCCGGTTTTCGCGATTCGTTCCCGCGTCCGTATTCATGACCCCCTCATTCATGTTCGTGCCCTGCACTTACTTCGTGTTTTTTTTTCATTCGTACCTTTCGATTTCGGCCACCAATCCGCGATCCCTCGCGCGCATACTTAAACGGGCCGCGTGTATTTGCTTCGAAGGAAGCTTAACGACCCTTATTGGTGGCCTTAAACTTTCTTTGTTGTTCGGCCCTGGTGATCGTTGGGTCCCAGTGGTCAGAATGGTACCCCTGGTCAGGGTCAGCCTGCACGGCTCTTACTGGACTTTAATGTCCAGTAGACGATCGCGGTTGTTTTTTTCGGTGTCTTCTCCGTCCCACAGGCACATGAAAAAAAAATGTGATGATTGATGGGACACGTGACAGGGAAAAGAACCCCCCCACTTCTCCCGAGCAGAGCTAGAGGCAGCCAGCATGTGCCGACCTCCTTGTCACGTGAGAGTCGTAGCTACTCCGAGTAGCTCAGTCCTGCACGGACAAATGACTCGTTTCCCTTTGATGGTCATTCGAGACCATCACAACTCTTATCCCAAACTTAAAAATTCATTACAAAAGGAAGAAAAACTTAAAAGGTTCTCTGAATTGAATAGAAGAATATTTTTAGTTTAAATAAGTTGTAGATTATTAACCTAACTTAAAGTTTAATTAACAAAAAAAAAACTAAAAGTCTAGTGGCTATACTACTTTGGCCTACTGGTTCTTATTTTTTTGGCACAAATTTTTTTTCTTACACACTAGTGGTACTACTCGGTACAACAGCTGTTATTGCACTGGTAATAATTTGCCTTAACACTACATGACACTAAAATTACGATCTGACCTTTGCTTCATTAAAGATAACTTACCCTAATTATAGCTAATTTCTAGGTTAATTTTACTTACCCAAAATACGATATTCTCTGCGAAGCACTTTGGTAGCTACTTTTGCAGCCCGAAACGTGGCACTTCATTGTCGCATTATTTTATAATTTTTGACCGCTTATTTATTCGCAAAACTGACAAAATTATTGCCCACAAATGTAGATATACGTTTCCACCAAACACGCCGAAAAATTTTCAAATTTTCTTTGATAAATTTTGACTGAAAATCAATGTTTTCAGTCCCCGACACAAATCAAACTGACATTGACGTTTCTTTCCGTGTTGTCCGATTTGGTGTTCCATACATTTTCTCGTAAATAAGACACAGCATTAAGGCTTTTCGGTTGTGAGTGCGGTAGAAAGGGGCACATTGAGCGGAATTTTTGTGAGAGAGCAATGTTGTGCGTGTATTAAAAAAGGCACGGATAGCCATTTCGTATCAATTTTCTTTCATATCTATGACTTCTACTTGTCGGGAGGCCTATACAATCAAAAAGCGCATCCATAAGCTTCCGCTGCAATGCTATCATCGTGGGGCGCATAAATAGTTCATTAAAGCCACCTGTACGCCTTAATATCCGAATAAGTCCATTCTCATGTCCGTCTGTCTTTCGGTAGAATTGAGTCGTTAACTCCACAACTTAAAAGTGATCAGACAGCAGTGTGTGGTATCAATACTGCTGCACAGGTCGTCTGGCAGGAGTCTGGCATCTTGTAAGCCGTTTGTGAGGGAACTTTAGGGTTTTTCAAGGTTTGGATGGAGGGAGGGAGGTTTGCGTGTTAGGTGTTGACGGTGAAGGTAAAATCACCTGCCCTTTTGTACGTTTTGTTCTTCGACGCACTACCAAGTTGAAATAATGCCCGTTGTCAAATTCATTTATTGGTGCTGCATCCATAATTTCAGCTGCGAAAGCACACGGCTAGTTTGCCTGCACTTTAAGCACTTTGATTTGGATTATTGGCCAGGAAACATATCATCTGCCGCGTTGACTTCTTTTCGAAGTGCTCGGTTTTCTTTTTCGACCACCGCAACTTTCTGCACGGCTGTTATGTCTAGCACCTGCTCGTCGATACTTGATGCTTCTGGGGTCTTAATTTATTTCTTTTCCGAGCCATATCAGTGTTATCCACTTGTTTTGTTTGGTATGCACTGTGTTAAATGATGATTGCTATTGAATGTTTATATGCACTTAAGTTTGTCAAAAATGATTATTGATCGACGGTATTACTGTTTGCTACCGCAAATAGCGGTACACGGCACTTATTTTTTTTCGCGCACAAAGATTACGACAATCAGCAATCGAATCCAACACTAAAATTGTTAGAATTAAGATCCTATCGGATAGTCAACTTGACATATTAAAACGTTTAAAATATATCTTTGTACTTTATTTTCTTTTATCACTAAAATCATTTATCGCTTTATATAAATGTACAATTGTTGAATTGAACATAAGTCAAAAATATAATCGGTCAGCAAATGTGTCTGCTTGCATTGATATTACATATTATGCAAACAATTATTCAATGATACCGACTTGATATATGCCACTTATTTTAAATTAACATGATTAATCATAATATAATAAATATATAAATAATATAATAAATATATAAATAATATAATAAATATAATAATATAATATAATAAATATATAAATAAATTCACTTTAATATTCATCCAACACGCTTCATACTTTCCCAAAGCTGATTAAGTCTTTTTTCACTTAGTTTGTTTCTATTAAACATCTGCCACGAACCCACCGTCCATTGGAAAATTTACGAGAAAATTCCGTGCCTTCGGCAAGCCGATCTAATCAGCTTATTGACCAAATATTTCATACAAAATCCACTTACGTTCAGCTCCGATGCTATTCAGTGTCCGTAATAAAATGATAACAAAATTTCAAGCAGAGAAAACACATAGAGTAAAGAATACCAGTTTCGGTCCTATCTTCCTTCATCGAGCCTCGAATTGGCTTTCGTTATCATTGTAAAGTCTCAATACACTCATTCTGCCCGCCATTTATTTTATTTCTGATAAATATCTGTGATTTTCGTTCCATAAACGATTTTCATTTCTATCGTTTACCCAATATCCATGGATTTTTCCGTAGTTTTAGTTTCATTCTCGTTTCCGGTCATTTTCCACAACGAAGGTAACTTTATGCTATCACAATTTTATTCGATCGCCTGACTGCTTGAGATTTTTTTTTTGCTTTAGCAGAAATTTTTGTTCAAACGTTGCTGCCCAAGCTGATACTGACCCGGCTTTAGCCGCTTGACTGAATCTGCGACTATAGTATTTTACAGCTCTTCAAGCTACCGTGCTCCGTTCTCTTATCAGTTTTTATTCGAGCTGCTGGGGTGTTGTTCTCTTGAGGCTAGTAAAAAAAAGTTGAATTGCCGCGTACGGCTTAAATGATCGGGATTAATTTTCGAACAGTTTAAAGTTCGCTTTAGCGATTAAATGGAGAGAAAGAGATTAGTTGGAAAATTAATCCGTTGTTCGATTGTACTCCAATGAGTTTTATATCCGTTGTGATTTTTTTCACTCAATTGGATTTTTTTTTGTTTTTGTGAAAGTCAGGTGAGGTTTTTGCGTTTGAGATGTGTTTAACGGTGGTCAGTGATGCCAGATCCAGATTTAAGTCTGTAGATTGCCAGACTTTCATAGCGTTTCCCAAAAACCCAGATTTTATTCAAAATTTCCAGATTTGTTTACACTTATACTGAAACTTGTATGTTTGAAATGTTTAAGTAAAAGTTTGAAAAAATCACATACCGCAAATCAAAATGTCAAACAAAAAAGTACAGAGTTTGAAAGCCCTTTGTCAAATTCTACAATTAAGTAAGCTCTTTGAAAGTGAACCCCCAAAAATAATTTGGCTTAATTTGGAAACAACAAGATTAACGAAAATAATATTCAATATTTATATTTAAAGGGATTACTTGGAGAAAACCAAAATAGAGAATGTTACATTTTTCATTGAAATGTAATTTTTACCATAGGATAACCTTTACGTGGTGGCTGCGGTGAATGTCTAGTTAAATTGACTCAAAGATTATATTTTAGCATTTAGAATGCACTGTTCAAAATTATATTGTGCTTGTGAACCAAATATGTCAGTATTAGTTTCATGGATCCTGAATATTTTTTTTTTTTTCGAAAAGACAACTTTCAACTATCGCACTTTGTCAATGTTTTACAAAATTAATAAAAATATCAGAATTGCAGAATATAGATTCACAGTGATGGGAGCTGAAAAATATTAAATTCACCGATTTCAGACCGGCAATGCTAAGTTATTTTGGAAACAAGTGGCAAAAATTGAATCATGAGAACGCAAGTCTTCTTTTCCAATTTCGAGTACTTTTGTTTTTCACCTATTATCCTTATCCAATTCTACAGCGTGTGTAGAAAGAAATTTCTCTAAAATAAATCTCAATAAACGAAAAAAACAAACAATCGATTGCAAATAAATATTCAAAGCGGCATACTTTTGTCTAAAGAATATTTAATGTCAGAAATGAAACTAATGCAGGTATAGAATTAACTGAAGCCCTTAAATCAAAAATATTTTCGGAAAATATATATTAAAACATAATTCTAGTACGTTGATAATAAGTGGTATGAACTATTTTTTTTTGCTGATATAAATAGTTTTTATTCAGAAATACTGAAACAAAGTTACGTTTTTTTTTATTGAAACTACAATCCCCAGATTTCTCCAGACTTTCTGAGAAAACTGCTCAAGACTCTCTGTATTTTTTCCTGGCAACGCTGACGGTGGTATAAATGGACTTGTGTGCTAACAACAAATGATGACAAAAAAGGGAATTAAAATCTCTTAGACGATTGGATGGAGGCTTTCAAGTGAAAGTTTTCTGGAATCTGGAATCGCTTATTTCATATGTTATGTTTCAAAGACAAGAAAAGGTCCTTATATTTTGCTACCAAAACGATTTTCAAAGTATATTTTGGTATCGATACCAAGATGAATACATGCAGCAGTGAAAGCGCATCTTGTCAAGAAAACTTATTACCACCTGACTATATTCATGATTTTGTTGGTTCAGCTACAAAAAGAAGAAAAAAATGTAGCTGCCTGGTCGGCATCCCAAATGTTCCTCGTGACACACGGTTCTATCCATTCTTAGATCAAGAGATGGAATAAGATTTGTAAATTCGAAAATTATTCGGTACGGTTCCTATCAAAATGCCCAAAAATTTGAATAAACAAAAACCACCCATCATTTTCTATGCAATCAAAACATTTCTTCAATTTCCTTTATGGCCAAAACCAACAATCGAAACGTATTATACTTTGCCAATACCATTTCCATCATTTGAAATTGAAAGCGCTTGAGAATATTTTTTTTCGTTCTTGTTTCCCATCAAAATAACGTATGAACAAGCAATTCAACATATGATATACACAGCCAGAGGCAGAATATATGTACATACGAGTACAATTTGATGTTCATGCCTATTCGTATTCAAAACAAAATTGTAGCCAAATCCATCTTATTTCCTCAATTCTTTTGAATTGCCGACTTTTTATACTTTTGCCCGGTTCTTTGTTGTTGATTTCATGCAGTTTTTTCCCGTTATGTTCTCTGGGTGTGTTTATATTAGGCATTATTTTAACCGCTATAAGACCATTCGTCGAGTCATTCATCTTTCGTTTTACATGTAAAGAAATAACAACAGAGGAAGACTGGTAACGTGCAGCATACTATACATTTGAACAACGTTTCATGAAAAGCTGTTTGCATGATGAAATGTTTCCTAAATTACGTTATGCATAAATATAAGGCCATAACGGAAACGAATGAGATTTTGCTGAAAACGAAAAAAATAAAGGGAGATGTAAGGTTAAAAAAGTACAGACGTTATGGAAGGAAATGTGTGTTTTGACATGAGATGCGTTTTGAGTTTAAAGTTGCATACTTTTGGTTTTTCTTGTTTCTTGAAGCTTTAAGTCCATGAAAAAAGGTATTTTTTGGGTCCTATATGCTTCTTAAATAAGTTGAAAGTATTTCGAAGTACATATAACAGTTATTCGTAAACCAAAGAAATTAAAACAATGCTTACTCTAGATGACATAATGAAACCGTCGAGATCATCATTTTCATAAAATTTTTTGCAGAAAGATGTACCAACATACTTGGTTTCATATTTACGCTCACCAAAATCTAAGAAATTCTGGTAAATGCTTCTCAAACCCATAATGTTATATTGCGTCCAGTGTGGGTAGGATGATACGAGGATTTGTGTTTTGTTCGAATGCATCCTCTCATCCAAATTGGCAATTGCCACTTAATCTGTTATTTCTTTTTAGTCTAAATTTCACTCTCGAAAAATCCTAAAATGCTGCAATTTATTTCGTTTTCCTAAAAAAAAACATCCTTCCATTTCATATAAAATTTCGAAGAAAATTTCCATTAAGATGGTACGCATTTAACTCATATCTCATCATTTCAAGCATTTCAACATCAGCCAATTTGTCGTTTATGTCATATTATGCCAGCTGGCATGTCAGATAAATTTCAGCCAGATTTGCTTGTCATGTCGTTTTATCTGTTTTATTCGAATACATTTCCATCTAATTTACACGTTTCATTGCTTCCAACCGATATCATCTGCTTTTCATACGAACGACAAAAACTTTTCAATTGAAATCATTTTGTTTTAAATTCAACACATCAGCATACCTTCTGTACTCAAGGTAGTCAAACCAAGAGCTAACAAGTACTCGTACACATATCTACATGTCTCGAGCCATCAAATCAACCATTTACTCTCGACTTTCCGGCCATCAAAATGTTTTTTGTGCTCTCAAAGGAGCCATTTAGTGCATTTAAGACGATCACGTTGCTCGATGAAAAGTAGCAAGATTTTTTTCGTGGAATAACGATTTCTCTTTTTCATTTTCGTAACGAATTCGTTTAGCGAAAGTACTTTTTAAATGTAAATTATTTGAGCCGTCAGGGTTTTTATTTGAAAACAGGATTTTGAAGGAGGTGAATGTGAAAAATAGCATGTGAAAATGGTAATTCAGGTGGGAAAATGTATTAGAGAAAATTCAAATGTATGCAATATTCCACAAGTTTTTTTTTTCAGAAAATTGATGAAATGTATTCAGGGATAGACTACTGAAATTAATTATGTATATGTATGTGCTGCCTCTGCGAATGTATAAAATATACGTCTAACAAATGATGTACACAGAGTATTTTCCTGTTTCACAATTCCCAAGTGCCGAGAAAAGTATTCAAGTTGCGGTACTATAGAGCTCAATTGTGCAAGAAAATAATGTTTAAACTGATTGAGGTTCTTCCTGCAGAAATGAGCTTTTCATGATGTCACTACAGGTGAAGTATCTGGTAAAAATAGTCAACGAGACCAGAAAAATATTTTTATTAAAATTTTACGAGCTCAATAAAAATTGGAAAACGCCAGAGAATACTTCAAACACCCTGAAGAAAGCCAAGTTTCAATCAATCGCAATCAGTTTAATGATAAAATCATTCAAATACTGAACACTTTCGATAAAACATTTGAAATATGCCTAAAACGCGACTAGCAAAATACATTCATGGAAATTACTGGTGCCAGAAACTCATTATGGTATCTGGGGAAAAAAATATGTTAGTTACGGATTGAAAGCATTACTAGCTATTGAATGAAGAGTTTGAAAGTATTAGTTGTTTAAGTGTATTATTCAAAATTGTCTGTTACATTAACACAAATGAAATTCATAATATTATATGAAAAAAGGGGACCAAAAGCTCAGTTACAATTACTTTCTGGTAATGTTCAGTATAAAATAAACTCAAGAAAAATAGCACGAAAAGTGATAAGGTCTAAAAATATGAATAAATACTTTCCCAAAGAAAAGTGTTAACAGCTTTATTTCACAAAACATATTTTGCTTCATCATTCAAGCTGAACCATTTAAATATAAAAATAATATAATTTACAGATGAGAGAATTATTACAGACAAGAATTGTGCTGAATGTTATCAAAGAGCTAACAATGTTGCGGAACAGCTGCGAATAGCCGCTACCACAATAGAAATTCTAGCCTAACCTGCTACCCTCGCGTGACATAAGATGCCGGCTACTCACCGGTGTCGTGAGTATGGTGAAGGGTAGGTTAAGCTCTAGCTGGGTCACGCATTACGGACGCAGATTAACATAAAAAGAATAAGGACGGAAAGAAGGGAGCCCACTTCAAATCATGACTCCACTGAACCTAAATTGAAAGCCAATAGCTATTCAAAAAAAAAAAAAAAAAGATTGCCGAAATAAAGCCTATACAATATAAAACATTCAAATCAAAATAAATCAGTATAAAAATAAATAACGGTAAAATACTATTCCCAAAATAAAATATTCAACGAAATACAACGATAAAATAGTATTTCAACCGTGGAAAACTAAGATCCAATAATTAAAATATAATAATTAAAATTCCAAATAGTAATGAAATTCATTTAAATAACTAACGTGGATCCGGACGGCGGTACCGTTGCTGGAACCACTGCAAAGTCTCTTGAGTTAACTATTTAATTCAACTGTTAATTTAGTGTAAATTAATGTTTAATTTTGATTACAAGCTAATATTTTAGATTACAGATTTGTTTTTTTTTTCAATATTCTTTGCCATTTTTTCAATATTCTTTGCCGTGATCCAAACACTCGTCACATCTACAGGTGCGAATTTCAGACATTGTTTCAAATTATTTGTTTCGTTGGCGATATCGAGAGCGTCGTAATCGCCACAATATTCCCATAACTTCTCCAAATAATCGATATGGCACTTCGTTATTATATGCTCCAGCAACAGATCGCGAAATATAGCTTGGTACAATAGACATCATAGCAGCAGCAACCAATCCAGCACTAGTTATATGTATTTCTTTCATCAGTAAGCAGGCAACAATCGCAGCAAGCGACGAGAAAATTGGAACCAAAAATACACACACATTTCGAATGTCGATCGCTATGGTCAGCAGCCACATTATTTGATATAAAACGGCCGACGCTTCAATTAATCCGGGGCAAATTGTACCTCAGATAATTCTCCCAAGTGGGCACCACGGCCAATCATTGAACCATTTGTGGAATTTAAAAAGCCCTCCTCTGCAAATTACCGAGTTGTTCGGTAACTGAAACTCATGGACATCACTTTCAAATAGTAACGCAGAGAAAAGTCGAGCAGAAAAAGGCAAAATAGCAGCAATCAGTAAAATCCCCAATTTCATTAGGTACTCCTGTTTCTCCGAATTCATCCGTGTTCTTGGCCTCAATGATGACGCGTTCATCTTCTAACTTGGTCGCGCGATCGGGAAAATTTAAACGCTCGAAAAATTCAATGGCTGGCTACCACTCTCTTAGACCAGACACCGTTCTAAATCACATATATCTCCCAATCGGAAAACTTCAGTAACGACTGATGTCATAATTAGTAACGCGAATGTGTTCGTGATTCGCGTTACTAATTATGACATCAGCCGTTATCGCAAAATAGAGCCAGATAAATTGCAAGCGGTGTTCTTCATCAAAAATCGCTTTAGACGCATTCTTCTGGTCCCAAAAATACGTTTTTTTAGATCTTTCGTTTCCATCGAAAACAGTTCACTTACGTAGCATGATACTGGACTCGAAACTGACCCCTAAATCTGCTTACAAGATCACAGGGTATGCCAGGTTTGACTATCTCAAGTAGCTCTCTACAAGCCAACTAAGTTCAAAGTCGGGACGAATCTAAATACCGCTTCAAGCCAGTCGTGTTGATTGACATATGAATTACCACAGATTTCAAAAACTGCCACAGCTCATGAGTCGGTAAGGAGCCCTGCCCCCGCTTTGTGTGCAGTACTTTTTTACATATGTTGAGACTTTGCGCTATCATTGTATCTATGATCGTCTCAGGCTTGACCAGACCGAGCCAAAACTGGAAACTTAGCATTGGCGAACGTCAGAGCCTCAGTTCTGCCCAGCTCTGAGCGGGAAAGGTGCCCATCCTTGCATACTTGCACTAGCAGATCGATCGGGGTTACCCCCGATACCAACTTCACAGTCTTCTCTGAGACCATTTGGTGGCTACAATTGATTTGCAGGACGCTCTTACGCTGGACACTGGCAATGCGCTCACAAAACTTCTAAGTTTGGAGCGCAGATCCCCAAATTTTGGCTCCATATAGCAAGATGGAATTGGTCGTTACCATCAGCAGTCTCCATTTCGTCACATTTGCGTACTCAGCGAAGTGACAACTACTAGAACACTGTCAGATGACTTGCATATATGATCCCAATAGGTCAGTTTGGTGTCCAGATTCACTCCGAGATACCTGACTGACTGGCTGGTATGGACCCCGATAGAGGGGTTAGGCTCTGTCGAGAGTTAGGTTCTGTCGAGGTATGACATTTGGTATGACATTTATTATCCTCCACGTCATCAGCATGACAATCTCTGTCTTTGTGACTACCAGCTGGAGTTTTTGCTTGGTCATCCACCTGTTTTCTTTCCTCAAAAATTGGTTAAGTTTAAGTTGAATAACATGGGCAAATCTGGAAATGATTACCACTGCGATGTCATCAGCACAGCGGTAATCACTTCTAGAACACATCCGCAGATATAAAAGGCGCTGCAGATTATCGTACATGATGTTTCAGATCAGAGGTCTAAAGATCGAACCTTTGTTGCACATGAAGTGACAGGCCTCCTTCTGACTTGTTACAAAACAGCCTCGGTGTCAACTGTCACGCACACACAAAAACATAGCGAATGTAGGGCAGCACGCAGCGATCAAATGTATTACACTGCTGTCTGAAAACAGGCATTGTAGTGCATTTGATTCTTGCATGAGCGCGGGTTTACTGTAGATAGTCAGCTGGGAGAAGTGAGTTGTAGTGAGTTGTCTGTTTTGTGGTTAGTTTCCGATTTACGTAGTACTTTCAAGCCTAATGTGTAGAGCACTGGATTCTTGCGTGTGGGGTCCCTGGTTCGAATCCAGGTTCGATCGAGGGTCCGCGCACCAAGCTTTGAGCTCATCTAGCTCTGATTAGGTACCTGATTTAAATCAGGGGTAAAATGAGTCGTGGAACTTATCACAAAAAAATTGTAAAGAAGCTCTCTACCAGCTTCAACCCCTAGACCCGTATAGGGGTTGTCGTGGGTTTGCTTTTTTTTTCAAGTAAGTGGCCTGTCATTTCTGCTCTTTGAGAAGTGGGCAAGTGCAAACAAAAAGTGTGAGAAAGTGCGAGGCGTTCGGAAGTTAATCAAATTGTCAATTGATTTCTTTTCGGGGAAATACTACAAAATTGACTGGTTTTTTTTCGATTGAATTGGAGTCTCTGCTCATCAATCAAAGTGAAAATCTTAGCTGCAGTTTGTGCAACTAGTGCATTCGTTTTGGTGGTTGTCAATGGTCATATTTCACCTCATTTTGGCGGCAAAAATTCCAAAATCCTAAGCCTTAGTACCGCCTCTGCCGAAAAAAATCGAAAGCTATCCAAGCTGGAAATAGCTCAGCAGTTTTCTTGTTACAGCATCTTTGAATGGCGAGTCCCAGCCTCAGCAAATCGAAAAAGTTTTAGTCGATTGACTCAGAAATGTATTCAACCTGAGATCACTTAATTAGCGACAGCTTCTATCGAATCGTCCCAGCCAGAGTAGCCGATCAGTACACCTGCCGAAACTGCTAATAGTCTTCAGCGTTCACATTCATCATCATAAAAACAAAACAAAAAAAACCTAGAAATGTATCTGTACAAAATGCTGAGCTAACTCTTGTTCATACTTATTCTTTGACATTTTCTATTTGTAAAACTTTGTTTTTTATTTGTAAAACTGTGGTTCCAGCAATAATGATAACGTCGTGCGGATCCACTGGTGAGTACAATTATTTTATTCTTTTCATTGAATTTAATCTTACATTTAATTTTTTCTGTTTTTATATATATTTCTGTATGTTCAATTTCAATTTTTGAATATTATATTCTTATTTTTTATTACACTTTTGTTTTTTTTTTATTTATTTTTTCGGCCTGTTGAAGAAATCAACGATGAGCTACTAAACACCCAAAAAATAGGTTCAGTGGAACCATGAGTTGGTGAGTTCTCTACCCAGTCCTTTTGATATGTTTGTTTTTTGTTGTGGTTGTCTATGTTTACCATCGCATGACACAGCTAAGGCTTGACCTATCCCTCAACATACCCATGACACCGGTGACTAGCGGGTACCTTTATGTCACGCGAGGACAGCAGGTCAGGCTAAAACTCTGTAGTGGTGGCAGCTGTTCACAGCTGTTCCGCAACAAACTCCATCCTCGGTGTTGTTAAGTAAAGTAGAACAAGTAACCAAAAATTCTAAACTTCTGCTCAAGAGCGCAAAGAATATATGTCTTCCTCACCGAGGTATTTTGTATATCCAGATTTATCAGTAAAACTACCGCTTTGGCTTGATGACATAACTCCTCCGCTCGTGCAACAGCCTCTGAGATTGCATTGATTGCTGTATTTTCTTCCCGGAATCGGTGCTACCTGTCTTTCTGTTATTATTACTATTATTACTACTAATATTAGTAACATTAGTATTAATATTATCATAGTTTTCATTATTACACCTACTAAAATATGTTGAACTTGATTTTTTCATTGATATCCCAGTCATTATGTCATTTTTTTTACGAAAACAGAACATTTTAAAAATCTTCATACCGTAAACGCTCCGGTACATATCTTTTTCACTTGATAATTTGACGTGATTTGTTCGAATATTCATCATAAGATGAGGATTGAACCAAAATGAAAATTCGCACTTCTTTGCCAGAAAGTCAGATTTCCAATAAATGAATAAATGAACCACTTTGGAGGATATTTAAAAATGAAAAGCTTTTTTAAGACCGAAAGGGCCTCTTTTATTTTATAAACTTATTTACTATGATTTCCTCGTCTATTTTAAAGTTTCGAAAATAACCCTGAAAATGATACAATTTGGAGCAAAAGAAAAATTTATCTGCTTTTCGAACTCAAATGAATCGGTTTTGAAAAACTTTTTTCACCAACAGCGAACTTACAACCTGGAAACGGATTTTATAGAAACTCTTTTTGAGATTATTTCATCATCTTATGTAGACAGCTAAGACTCAGATAATCATTTTAGATTTGCAAACTTTCATTGAAAGATTACAAAAATATAATTTGAAGCGAAATAATTCCAATAATCAAAATCACTCACTCATTTCCTTTTTCTTGCTTTTCAGCTGTTTGGCTATTCTCCATTACGATCAAGTCAAATGGTGCACATGGTAAGTTTTAATTAAGAATTAAAAATTTTGTTCCGTGGATTATTTTACCTTAAATGTTGGATTATTTTGCCTTCAATGTTGGATTATTTTGCCTTGAATCTATGGTATTTCTCATTTAGAAAAAAAAACGGACTATGTGATTTCATATTTCTCTAAATTGAGATTTTCTTTAAACTAATATAAGCTTCCTTGAGATTTACTTTTCTTTATTAATTAAAAAAAAAAACACTGTAAGAGCACTATTGAATGTCAGAAACATTTATTTTCCTGTTTTAAGAAAGTCGACAAAATTTACTAGCATTTCAACTTAACCTCGCTTCAAATACTGACAACAATTTGCATTTGGTAATTAACTCTTTTAATCGTTTCATATTTTAATATTTGGCATAAATATAAATTGGATTTACACCTTGCGTTGCCAATTCAATGCATCTTATTGAATTGGTTCTAATTTAAAGCTGAAAGAATTACTAAAAATAAATGCAAGATTATTTTGAAATAAGTTTACTAAACCTTAACCCACAGTGGGCGCAAATAATGCTTATGGCATTTTAAGTCTAAATTTCATTAAAAATATGAAATTTAAAACCATGATTCCAGTATTAAGGTAATTACATGGCAAAAGATATGAATTAATAGTTTATCGTCGATATTTCAGTAAAATAGTCATAGTGAGCAATGATACACCGCCGCATATTATTTTTGTGTTTGACAACAAAATTCTGTTGGGAAAAATCCGCAAATAATTATTATGTGCTTCAAATATTTGCAATACATGAATGTTGTTACACCTGACTGTTGACAAAATATCCAACACACACAAAAAAAAATTAAATGACAAAATTAACGTTTTTATTTTAACTACATTTCACTACAAATATGAATTGAATTTTTATTTCGCGAGCAAACATATTTCAGAACTGATAGTTTCCATCTGAAAATGATTCTGAGCCATCAATACCGAAGCTCTTTTGTAATAAGGTAGGGCCTTGGAACCGCTTCTATTCAAACTTCTCAAATTAATCAAAAAGTCCCACAAATCCTAGTTGCATCACACACAACCAAAAACAACGATAATCTAACAATTCTTCCTTTCAGTTGACTTTCTTTTCATCCAGTCCATTTCAAAACGACCGTTGCTAATCCACTTCGAAAAGTTTTCTCCATTAAACAATGTTATTCTCTGCGATTCGCAGTATACAATTTTTTCTTAGGTTTTTTAAAGTATCACAATGTTTATTGCTTCTTAGAAAACGAAAACTTTTCTCTCTTGACTTTTACTGTCCTCTACACTCATTGAAGTCTTGCCGAATGAAGCAACCACGAAAAGTAAATAAACACAAACAAATAACCAAACAAATTCTACATAGAAATAATAAATTTTATCAGTCCGTATTTCATGGCGTGGCGACACAGTTACCGAATTGCAAATTTTATAGCTGAAAATCACGCCAAACATTGAGAAACTGGCCTCGAAAATCTAATAGCAAGCAAATGTCTCGAATGTGAAGAGGGGACGGCTGCTATAACGTATTGGGTGGGAGAATAGCTTGTGATGTTTGTTGGTGTGGTCAGTAGCCAAAATTAAGAAAACAGGAATCACTAAAGCCACGGAATTGAAAAGGCGAGATGTCGAAGGAGCAAATGTAACTTATTGTTGATCGATCGCACCAACAGTCACTGTTTCTGAGCTCTGCTGTTGGTCGAAAAAAATCATCTTTATTATATTTATGGTCATTTATGTTTATTAATAGCCTGGCATAGACTTATATCATACACATGTTCACGTATCCAACGGGTGACTGGCCATCCTGTTCAGCCGCTGGTGCTTATCAGGTCACGACGATTGCCCCGGGCAGCCTGGCCATTTGATCAATATCTCAAGAGCTCTTGTATTTTGATGGAATCACTAGTCCACCAACCCGGCAATAAGGGTGTATAAGTCCTTCGACAAAAAAGGGCTTTGTTGAAGGACCATTTAACGACACATACCGTAGCAACAATGCGAAGGAGTGGATTGAAACTTTATGTTGCATAAATATACGAGCCCAGTCAAACGGATGCGAGTGTATGGGCTCGTAATATAATTTCAGGATCAGGAATATTAAAATACATAAACTGCCAGGCAAAAGCATTTCATGCATATAAAATATTTTTTTCGGTCCGACGAAAAAAAATATGTAAGTCGAAAGAATAACGTGGAAAAAAATTGTTGTGTGTTGTTCTTGTGCAACGGCAGCTAAGTCAGTCAGCTATGGCTAGGGCATTATGCAAATTTTATGGAAAAATCGTAATTCATTTTCATTTCGGTTTTGTACATAATCCAATGGAATGTTGATTAGATGAAAAGATAATATTATTTATGATTTTGAGCCAAGTTGTATGCAGGAAGCTTTGAGGAGCCATTCGATGCTCATATGGCTGGATTTCAATTAAGATAATGAATATTGTGGGTTGGTGCGTGATTTATGAAGGTAAAATGAAGGACTTGAAAAAAGGTTTGATTACTATTTCAATTGCATGCACGGAAGTTATGTGAGTGTTTCATTGATATGATTAGACAAAAGGTATACTTTTGAATTTTGGATTCATGACAATGATACTCAACTATCTATTTCTGAAATGGTACTTTATTTTTGCAAAAGTCTTGCGCTCGTGACTCATAAATAATTAATTGGATATCTTCATTTGGCATAAAAATGTGCTTAATGGATTTTAGTTTGCAATAATAGGTCATATTCAAATTTGATAAAAAATTATTTGAATAGAGGATAATACATTACCTTCAAATATTGCTTAGACAGTAAACACTACGTTAAAAAGATTTCCAGTAAGAACGATAAAATTATCAAAAAATTGGGCGGAGATTATGTTTGCGGAGACTTTACCAGTAAAGTTGAAATTTGATAGATTTTCCGAAAAGTTTATTTTGCGCGCGCTGTAAGGAAGTTGAAGAAAACGTTGGAGGTAGTAAAAACCACTCATTAAAGTGTAACAATCTACGGGTCACAAAATGTGCAACTCGTTTGCCAAGGTATGCTTACTTTCTATAAATAAAGTGTAAAAGTGAACGACGAGATGACTTTTTTACAAGAGTAAATAAGCCATCCTTTTTTAAACTTCATTCATGTGTTTCAAAGGAGGTCACTTTCATCAAGTGTTCTGCTATCGGAATTTTATTTTAGGAGTTTTGTTTCACAATTGTTTTTCCGGAGCTCTTTTTGAGATAAAATAGTAAAATCTTGAAAATCCCATGCTTTTTTCGAAACCGGTCTATGCCTTTCCGATTCTTGATAGATCCCGAACAATGCTAGTTTAGAAACAAATTTCTCCTCAATTCATCTTTAAATTCCATAGTGTATCATCTTCAGGTTTACTAGAAGATTGGTTTTCTAGAAAATTTGTCGTAACATCTATGGAACAGAATTTATTGTAGGAATTCAGCTTTACTGTAGAAATTTAGTTTTGACCGAAACCTGAAAAAATATGCATGGAATTAAGGAAACATTTTAGAAAATCTTTGAAATTATCTTGGTAAGCTATTTGAACAATATTAAACAACATTCACCTCGCTAACTTCCATTATACAGTATGAGGTAGCAATGACGTTAGCACGAGAGGTGTATTACTCTTAGATTCCTTCCTAATCAGCAATGGAGCTTTAGATAAGAGGCCAACGTTCTAAATAGTGCAAATGATTTCTTCGGTAAAAATTTTTTTTTGTTTTCATTCATAGGTATCCTGCCAATGATGTTGGTTTATGTGAGATTCTATTGACTAAAAAACATCACCCGCTGATCACAGGAATCCAAACCAGAGTCTTTCTCGCATTCTTTTTACTCGGCTGTGCCACTAGCACCTATGGATGCCCCACGACTACTTTTGTTCTGTCAGAAGGAGTTCGTTAGGCAACCCTCTTCTCTTTTTAGCCGCACTACCGTCTCTTCATAAACTGAGGCATTAAAAAAACTGAACGTACCCAAGCGTCTTCTGAATGCAGCATCTCCTCATCAATTATCTCTGGCGTCGCAGAGCCGATTGCAGACCAGAGCACTTGCCGTTCTATTCTTTCCCCATTCTATGAAGGTAGAAATTTGGCACAGGTAGAAATTTATTTCACCGTGGTCACGAATAAGCCACGTTTTTATTTTATTTTATTTTATTTTATTAATTCACCAAACAAGGTACAAAATCTTACATAAAATAACAAAATAAAAATAAAATGGAAAAGTAAAGTGAAGTAAAAAGTAAAAGCAAACAAGTTAAATAAGTAACAAACAAATGAAAAAAGTAACAAAAAGATTAATAAATTTGGTGCAATTCAGCCTAGTCATCCATGCTGCCGTTGTGTTTAAGTGATCGCGCTCGTGCTTGAGTGGCTGTTACCTATCTTCCCACTTCTGAGCTATTCAAAAAGATCTCCCTGCGCTCGTTCACCAATAAATCGACTGGGATTATCCCTGCTATGACCAACATGGGATCTCAATTTTGGTCTTGGAAAAAAGTTTCCCAACTTCCTCAACGCCCCACCAAATGAATGACCTCACCAAATCTCACGATATCCTTGCGTTTTGCGAGCATTACGAGCACACCGCCGTCCTCAGTCTTTCTTATTTGACATTCTTGTGCTCTTACTTTGCTTTGGTTGGCATCTCCGCGGATCTGTTGATGGACCTCCGCGTAAGTTTTCCCTGGGGCGGGTTTTGTCATCACTCCTTCCTTCTTAGCCCTAGATGCTTTTGTTTTTTTCGTCTATGCTTACCGGATTCAGACTGCAGTTCTAACGGCACTTTTTCAGGAGATGCTACGAATATCAATCTCTCCTGTTCGGCATTATCATTTAAGCCACAGTCACTCAGGGATTCTGATCAGAGGCTCCTGTTTCAGCCGTATTTCCACCATTCGGGCCAGGTTCAGGAGCTCTCGCCCATTTTCAAAGCCTTCACGGCACGCGAAATCTCAGTCAGCTTTTTGTTTTCACGTTTTTTAGGTACATCTTCTCCTCAGCTCATTCCCGGATTAAAAGCAGATACTCATTAAACTAAAAAAGATACCGTGCAAGCAGATACTCTTCAAGCCAAGAAAAGATACCGTGCAAAGTAAAGTGCACGAAATGCAAAGGCTGCCAAAACTTAGCTTCAACATTATTAGACCATACGGCAAGTCTATAACAACATCACACTCTATCAAACTTTTTGCAAATTTAAACGATTTTGTAGCAAATTGGCATTAGCAAAGAGAGCTATCAAAAACAAAAATCGACTTGAATCAATTTCGTGAAAATTTTGTCATAAATATTCAATGAAACGTCCTTTTTACCCAGCAAAACGTTATGATGGCATATATTATCCCTTAAATCTCATATTTAATGAGTTTTTGCGTCAAGGCAAAGATATCATTCCACCCTTTCAAAAAAGTAAAGATTTTAAACACTTCTCCTTTCCATGGACGATGCAACGTCAATTTCATTTTCACTAGACTTTTCCGCGATTTCTTTCGCACATAAAACTTTACAACCTTTCCAATCAATTTACGCTGAGCTCACCTATTTCAAATAGATTAGATTTGCGTCGATAGATTCAGATCTGTGTACATATGGGCTCGCATACTTACGCATCGTCTTTTGCGAAAATTTTCTTTGTACATAAGCTATTGTGCCAGAAGTCGATGATGGTTTGAAAAATAATTCCATTGGAATGCCAGAAAAGCTGACAAAGTCGATAAAGCCGGCATGGCATGATGATTTCGTCTAGGGTTTGGTTCTCGGCTCACGATTTCATCGCCCCGAAAGTATAAACTGCTGGAAAGATTCTGGTGAAGTGCGGCGTATCATTACCTTCAAAGCCTAATCTTGTAATAAAAATAAAAAGGAGTCGAGTAACGATGCCGACAGCGCTGTGGTAGCTGTCGCAACCGTGGTGACACTAAGAACGTTTCAATATATGTGAATATTGGTTCAGAGTTGAATCCCGGACCACTTTAAATGCAAAAACGTGCAAAAAGGAATGTTTTTGATTGTCGGATTTGAATCGAAATGCCTAGGGAGATGTATGAGATTAGAGGGAAAAGTTGTGTAATGAGACAAAACTTATAATTGAATACAGCGTCTGAAGATGTGTTGTAGGGTTTTTGATATGAAACTATGCGAAGATTTAAGGTATAAAATTTCGGAGTCGGAATGTTTGTGCCTTCAAAAAGTTGGAATATGTTTTAGTTTAAAATCTTTAAAATGTTTAAAATTTTAACTTGGATTTTTGATTACACATATCCCAATTGTGAAAAATCCAGTTATATAGCTTTTTCCTCCGGATTAATCCAACAGACTAATTTTTATTTTACAATTTTTCTTTTGTTCAAATCTCTTTGTGATATATGGAAATCAAATTATACTGAGAGCTATATAAATTAGGCAGCCATTTAAAATCAAGGCCATATTTATTTTCAGAATTTCATTTTCGTATTTCTTGAGGCATTTTTGATTAACTGGAACTCTGTCTAAAAATAGGATTTATTAATAAAAAAAATATTTCTTGACTCATTTTTTTATTGCTTTTGCTGGATACTGTTAAGCCACATCTACCGTTTTCTGAAGAAAATATATCAAAAAAATGTCAAAAGCTTTTTTAAAAGTTTCCATATAACGGTAAAAAACTGACTCGCGGAAAACACAAAAATGATATTCTTTTACTCATATTCAAATCGCTTGATTTTCAAACATCAATTGTGCTAGTAAGTGAATATTTTAGTACGGCTAGTGATCGAGTTGTTCGGATGTTTGATAGAATAAAATTAATTATTTGGTCATGATTACATTGTTTTGGCTTCGTGCGAACAAGAGAAATCTATCAGTCTGATACTTCAATCGAAGTTTGAGTGATTATGTGGAACTTTTTGCGTCTATTAACGTGTTTATAGCAATTTTTATGGGTTGTTTTGATTTTTGGGCGAATATAATCTGCTATTTAAACGACTTAAATTGACAAAAAAATCAAGGTTAAGCTTCAAAGCTTGTAACAATTATGACATCAAAATCATGCAGGGTGACTTCAATCGTGCTTTGATTTTACTGACCAAGTCAACCTTCCAACCAATTTTAGCCTGTAGATTTTTTTTTTATAAATTCTTCCCCCACCCATGTTCTCTCAAGGAGTATGTAGCAATATATATCTTCTTGTTTGCTAGATTCTATGAGTTTGCTGGTTAGCCGCGTTTTCAAATGTAGCGTAAAAAGTTAGTATGGTAGTACTTAGGCAAAAATATAACTGACGGGGATCTGATAGTTCTTTTGAGTTGGTGCAGAGTCTGTACCTTTATTCCACTACTAGCAGTAAGTGGTAGAGCTCTCAGCTTCCAAAACTAGCCATAATGTGTGTGATTGTTACTGAGTGTATCGTATCCACCCTATTTGGTAAGTTACTTTAAAATTGGGTAGATGAAATTGTTGTGAAGGAGTAACGATTTTAGAATTCCTAAAGAACTGTTGGGGTCAGGGTCTATCGTGTCAAACAGTTTCAGTCCCAGGTCTATTACCTTGATTTTTAGTTTGCTATAAAAATATATGTTTCCTGCTGACCAGTAAATCCTAAATATTTTTAGCAATATTTTGCAAGAACTGGATTCTTTTCTTCTAAGGTTTTGAGGTTTGTCTGAATACTACACTGAAAAAAAATATATCGCTGACAGATATAAAACGACGGAAATATAATATATCTCACATGAGTATATGGGTGTATTGTGAAAGACATAATATATTCACGGCAGATATAATATAAATATTTATCGTATGTAAGCAGAAAAAAGCTCAGGGGATTGCCCTTTGAAGCGAGTGCTTAGCCATGGCGGTAAGGAGACACATATGGGAGAAGCCGATAACAACTATTCCATTATTCTTCTAAGTGCCACATTTATTTCTCATTTCCTAAAGCGCTAATGTTATTCTTAGTCGCTACTAAAGCTTTCATGTGGCACTTAATCAATGGAGCGCTGGTATAATGCCCAGTCGCTGACTGTTAAGACAACATAAGACGAACAAATACAGCCATGGGCACGGCGGGATTCGAACCCGCGGGCAGTAGATCGCTGCTTCGGACTGACGCGTTAGCGAGCTAAGCTACCGACCCTTTTGCAAGCTCAATCTCAAACTATAAACAAAAGATGTCCCATAATTAGAAACGAAAATAAACCATATATCTACGAAAAGCATATTACATTGTTCAGTGGTCATTTTATACCTGTCGCGTATATAATATACCAACTGTATGGATTTCATATCTTTCGCTACCAGAAAACAGAGAAACCCATATAGAACTTATACCTGTAGCGTGCATAATTATGATTGCTGTGTGCATATTATATTTTGTGTACCCGAGTTATATTTTTTACCTGAAAGCCAAATTTTACTTAAAATGAGTATAACTCTGGATTTCCGTATACTCATAATACCTCTTAAATCAATAGTTATACCTGTTGCTTGTATATGCTATGTATCACACATAAATAGAACAAAAATATATTTGTAGGGGCAATTTTGTGCCCACTACAGTTAATTATGGCTATTACGGATATTATTATTTTTGCTACACATATAGCAGAGCGAATTTTTTTTGTGTGTAGGCAGCTGTGGATTAATTGGAGTCTTTATACTTGTTTGTAAAGAACAGCCTTGTTTGTGTTATACAACTCAAACGAGTCGAGAAGAAGATAGCCAGCACAAATGGTGTTTTTCATGGCACTTCCTTTGCCAGTTGTCTATTGTACCTTATTGTAAAATGTAAGTCTAAAATATTTAGCTATGTCAGTCAATGGTTTGATTTGTACAGTTAAAATGAACGTGGTTTTAGTTGTCTTTTTTGTCTTATCTATTTTCAGTGCTAAACTTAATTTTCCCTCTCTTAAAACATTTCATAAAGGAATCTATTAACCGTTCAAAATATAAGGTAATGGCTACGTCTTGTCTGGACGTGTGATAAATGAAAATGTGCCTATAGTACTGCGAAAAAGAAAATATTAGCTCTGGTGGATTTAGGAATATCTGTTGTATATTTGACAGAGGGGACCTTCCAGGAAAGGACGGCTCAGTGGCTGTCTTTCGTAAAAAGAAATCAATAAGGTCGGTTAATGGCTCAAGAAAAGGGAAAACATCTTGTTTCACAATAAGTCCGACGTGCCAAACTTTGTCAAAAATCTTTGCAACATCGAAAATTTGTATCGACAATACATCAAATTTATGGAGATTTATGGAATAATAGCTGTAAAACTGTAGTTATATAAACTTAGCTACATCATTTAATCCATTTAATCAAAACTAGTTCTTGAACTCCGTATTATAACAAAATATTGAAATATTCAATGATTTAGCTGTTTTGGCTGCCAAGACATAGGGATATCAAAGCGAACTATGAAGTGGACCAACTTGCAGAGGCTTGAACGTATTTGCAGAAATTGCTTTGCAGTCTCCCAATTGGCATTCCAACGGCTTCGGTTAAACTGACCATTAGAACATTCCTGTGCGATCATAAGATAATTGTGAAAACTTTTGACAAAGTTTACTCTTAGAAATGGGGAACCTTTCGCGCAGTATTGGCTGTCTTAATTGTTCACTGTCTGTTTAGTAGGCATGCGGCACAGCTGGTTGTCTCAACAACGATTTCTACTGGAGCTATAGATTTAGCAAAGAGGAGAAAAAAGTTCTTCACTTGGTGTGTGAACGCCCGGCCCTCGCTGAGAGAAGTGTGCCTCTGGGCTTGACTAAGTAAAATGGCTTCAGTATAGGCTGAAAGGAATCACGCAGTTCATTAAGGACTCACTTCTATTCCCGTGAAGCTAGAGAGCTTTATATAATAATGGACGATATAGCTCCTCATGAAAATTGATTGCACTTTTTGCCTGCTGTTTTTGTAAATCAATATTTTCATCATTTTATAATGTTGCTATTGCATTATAGTCCAAAACTGTCCGATATAGTTAAGACGGTACGCAATAATTAAATATTTTGGACTTACATTAATAGGATATTTGGTTGAATTGTTTGTGTTTTTTTGGGAAAAGACAGGAAACGAAGGCAACTTTGAATACTTGAGCCAATGATTTTCTTATGTAGTTGAGTTTTTTTGGCTTGATGGATACTGTCGACCACAATTTATGCATTTTGATACCACTCAGGCTGCTTTGTGCAAAATTGGTGTACCTTTAATTCAGAAGGGCACTGAATTAAGATGCAGGACTCAAATAGGGTGAAAGCTCCGTCTCTCCACATATAATTCGATCTCTCCGGGGGTAAGCCCGCAGAGGCATCTTATGACGATTTCGAGGCATTTCTCCTGAGAAATTTAGTGAAGACTTTAATTATCTTCTTGTGTTCATCAGTGGCTTTAGAGGAGATTTAAATTGGCAGACATTTTTAGATATTTAATTTCACATTTCTTGGGAATGCATGCTAGCCTTGTTTTTAGATTTACGATAATAAAAATTGGTTTGAAAGGTGGGTTAAATTTTTGGTTTTGTTGGCTGCATCAAAACACATGACGTATCATCATTATTTTTTAAGTATTTACACTTCTAATAAAAGATTTATTTTTATTTTTCATATTTTTTGGCCTCAGATACGGAAAGAATAGCTTCCTTCACGTTACTTTCCTTTTGTACTTAAATTTTTGATTTTAGTGAAATTTCCTGCTAAGCCTTTTTGAAAGTTTCATTCTTTTTCCCAGCTTTTAACTCAGATGGTATCACTTAACCAATTTTTTTTCCACATCTGAAAATTTTTTTTCTGTCCTGAAATCTCTGCACAGCATTTTGATTAATTAACCTTCATTATCCGTAGCGATGTGAACAGAAAAGTTAGCTTTGGAAGGTATGTGAGTAGCGTAGGGGCCGTGTTGATTGTGACCTGTGAATAGGATCCCGTGAATGTTTCGCAACTGACGAGGGCCCGTGATTGTTACAGGTGAGTGTATTATGTTTCTCATAGTCCTGAAGATTGTCATAGGAATCAGACTCAATGTCTATAGTTAACATAATTAACTAGTTGTGTCTTGATATCTGTCTAATTTTCCTCGTCGGCAAAACCCTACTTGTAAGTGATGAGAAAACCAAGAATTTCATCATCTTTCGTTCGGTCATTTTCCGTTTGTCCATTTAAAAATGAATCAATATGTCAACATTTTTAGGAACTAATATAATGTCAAACAAATTTCAATGCAATTGTGGAAAATAGGACAGGGCTAGGCAAAAATCTTATTCACACAATTTTCGAAAAAAACATTCTCATTTAAGTGATGATAATTTTCCTTATTTACTGTTTCAAGACTACTCATATCAACTCAAGTATGAAAAAATATTATTTTTTATAATTTTTTTAATTTGTATATTTATTTCTATCTCAATAGGCATATAAAATTTTTAAACTTTTTTTTTACTTTTTCTAAATAATTTAAATAATTTTTCCTCCGAGAGGTGATTTGATTTTGAATAAAAAAATATTTTTATTATAAATTATTTGTACAATCTTAACCTAACTTACAGTTTAATTAGCAAAAAAAAAACTTAAAGTCTAGCAGCTATACTATTTTGGCCTGCTAGCTCTTATCGTTTTTTTTGTTGGTTTATTTTTTGGCGTAAATTTTGTTTCTTACACACTAATGATATTACCCAGCCTGTACAACAGCTGGGATTACACTGGTTATAGAGGCCTTAAACATTACATAACAAATTGGAAATGTTTTTGCGGGATGATTAAAATTGAACAACTTTTTATTAACATTAAAAATTTTAATCTACATTGAAAATTCTATTTTGACAAAGTGGTTTCGAAAGTATGCACTGTTTCTCATCAGACACCAGCACACAGATTCTTTCGGAGGCTGATTCCGCAAAACGATCGAAGTTTCCCGTTTCAATATGCCCGGCTTCGATGCTGTAGAAATGATATACGTTGTCTATGCTGATTTATAGACAAGAAGGGAACCGTGATCAAATTCAATTACCATTACATAACACTTAAATTACGATCTAATTTATGTCTAATTATAGTTGCTTAGCCTAATGACATCTAATCTTAACCTAGGTCTTAAATCTAACCCATTTTGTTTGACGGGTGGCCTGTCTGTGTAGTCAAAGAGCGCATCCATAAGCTGCCGTTGCAATGCTATCATTGCGGGGCGCATAAATGGCTCATTAGAGCCACCTGTGCGCCCTAGTGTCCGAACCAGTCCATTCTCATGTCCGTCTGTCTGTCCGTAATTTAAATTTTTTTATTCCACAACTCGGTCCCTAATTGGCTTCAGTCCCGACTCCTGATGCAGGAGAAGGTTCTTCGGCCACTTTTTAGACACCAGGTTGTATAACCTACCAGTGCAGAAGCGCAAGATTCTTCTTTCTTCTTCTGCCATGACAGTTTTCGAGCAGGTAATCCAGAATGGGGATGTATAAGTCACGATTGGCCGGATCAGGGTCTTGCAGCAGATGGATTTAGCTTTGGTGGTCATGCCCATCTTTTTGGCAAAAACTGGTTGGTCAGATTTGGCAGCTTTGATTTTCCGCCGCACAAAGGGATTACATTTTAAAAATTCCTGGAAATCGATTCCGACGTACTTTAGAGATGGGCCAGGAGTAGTCTTAGTTGTTCCGAACGAGACAGCGAGTTTCTTGGTCATGTTGCGAATAGTCTGAGATCCCCGATCATTGGAGAGGTTGCGAAATACGCAAAGCTCAGTCTTACTGCTGTTTTGATGCCCCATTCGTCAAAGTAAAGATTTAGTTCTACCGAGAGGTCTATCTCTTCTATTTTGATTTTATCACGTAAAACATAGAATTCCCGCATATTCTTGCACAAAAATACTGTTCAATCCATCATTTGTCATTATTTTCAACTTATTTAATTTTCAGTTCCGCCAATTATCGACGGATTGCCATACTTGAGAAGTGCAAATAACTAAGTATTCGAATGACAACTGAACCCACGCTGGGCGCTATTTATCTTTGGCTCTTAAAGCTAAAGTTGTTTGTAATGCGCGAGAAAATATATATATTTATATTGATCGGCATCAAAAACGAGTGTTTGAGAATATAACAGTTGCTCTTCTATGTGCTTGTCGGTACACTGCATCTAAATTACATACACCAATGCTTGAGTAAAATAAAATTGAATTCACGTGCAATAAATTCTCAGCAACACTTAGCGCAGGTTATTACCCCATAATAAAGCACGACAGTAATCATCCTATTTCATATTACCTCAAACACATAAAAACCAACTACAATTTATTCAAACCTCAGACATCATACTAACAACGTAATAATTATGTCAACTATCGCATTTTCTACGTCATTACCTCTTTCAATTTATCGACCCCTATACAAAGACCGGGCTTTCATCGAATCAATTTCCTCAACAATGAAAAAGGATAGTTAAGGCAAATTTATGTACTTTTCACCTTTGGCGTCAGCATTGTCGCCACCGAAATCGTTGCCATCGTCACAACTTAAAGTCACAACAATAACAAATAACTTTTGCTTGCACGGAAATTCGAGACAAACACTTGACGTACCAACCAGCCAGGAGTGATATTGACCTGTTGTAGTATACGATATGCGAAAGGATTTCTTCATATTTGCTTTGTTACCTTTTTTTCGGCAATAAATTGGGGTTTTAGGAGAATGATGGCGCTGAATGACAAATTACGGTAATAAGTGTAGTAGGAAGTTATTGAATATATTGTTAACACCTGATGTTCTGTCATTTTCTTGAAGTAAAGTGGTAATTAAAATAAATAGGTTTTGATAGAATTGAAAGATGATAAAGAAAAAAAAATCATGAAGGTTTTTGATTGTAAACACGCACTCGAAGTGTCGGTAAGAAGTATAATTTTATGTGGTAAATAGGTGGTAATGTGTTTAATTTTACAAACAAAACAGAAAACGCTCAAGATGGTGAAAAAATGCTAGTAACCGATTTTTGGAAAATATTTAATGGAGAACTCATCACACAGAAATCACATCAGCGTCATATGATATCTTCAGAAACTTACAAACCTTCTAATTTTAATAAAATCTAAAAAACTGTAAAAAAAACTGTAACACATCCAAACTCCAACAACAATAAAAAACTCATTCAATTACACCACGAGCATTTCCTTTACACATTTACCAACATCACATACATTAAAAATTACACCCACACAAATCCTTGCACATGACCTCATCTCCTTTCTGATTCATCCATAGCGCACACGTGTCTCAAAATGCGATGCTAACGTTATCTATCAGTACAAATGGTGTCAGTGGCAAAAACGACCCAGACAAACCCAGCTCCATCTCATCCAGATCGAATGGCAAAACTTCTCCGGATGCCATTAAAAATGAGAAAAATAGAATTTGTGACATGTCATGAATTTATCAGCACGCATCGTTGCGTTACGTGCATATAAAAATCTGAGATTCAGATGTTGATATGCTTTTGCGATCATCCAAACGCAGTACATACGCATATAACTTTCTCATTTGAGGATGTTTTGTGTAAAGTTTGCTATAAATTTGCCAGCAACCACTGTTGCCATCGTTACTTGTATCTTTCATCTACGGCCTATAAATCTTGGAGTGAGTTTAAATAATTCACTGCCGTTCATATTCGTCAAGGATATTCTTTCCACAAAATTTGATAGATGTTTAGCCAGCGGACGGATTACAGAGTCATTGTGTCTTGCCGTATATGAGAGCGGATAGTATTATGTTGATGCCCATAAAGTTGATGGTATTCGGAGAATAAACCAAGGAAATGGGTTTTAAATTTGATAGCAGGCAAGCATACCAATGGGTTTTCTTCCTTCAAAGCAAACATGGGATGGGCGGTGCCGCAAGTGGTATCAGCATGAGCCACGTAATCAATATCTGAGCATCAAGTAATGGCCCGAGGCAATAAAAACAAACATCAATAATCATGTTTATCGATTGTATCGTACATGGTTTCTCATACTTACACATACAATCTTCTGCCCTTCTGATTCCGTTATGTTCTCGCATGTCATAGATACTGTATTATAACAGATATACACTATATTGTTTTCAGCAGCTTTTGCAAAACCATTGATCCAACAAAAAATCCATGCTGAGCACCAGATGCTTGTATTTTTAAGACATATCAAAAATTCACCCTTTATTCCACAGGCTCCGAAACATCCCCAGCTCTTTCACCTAATGTACAGCTTATGAAAAACTCACTGCCATTTTGGATTGAAACCAGATACGAGATATTGGTGATAAGGCTGCTGATGTTGATGTGTAGCTACAGACTTACCACAATTTGATACTTTCAACAGCCCTCGAGACAATCAACCCACTCATCCATTCAGCTTGCATGTCGCTCGAAATCATTTAAGGCATCTGTTGTTTCTCCACTCACTGTGGTATTACCCCCGAAGAAAAACACGTTGATAAGCTGACGGTGAAATTATACTTTTACCAAGGTGCTGCCGTTTGCTCTTCTCCTCTCCGTCGATTCCCTCGCAGCAAAATCAACAGAAAACATTGAATTATTGCCTGTTACCTAATATCCGAGAACAAGTGAAAAAATGATATACACTCGAGTCACAGAGGATCTACAAGATGCCAACGATGAGATACTGTTGCGCAGCGGGGCGTAACATTTAACTGGTCGTAACTCGAGATGATTTTAAGAGCTTGATGATTGCCATTGATATACCACCTACAGATGCTACTCCGTGGGCTCCACCAGCAATATATACCTGTGGCGGCTGTGAACCGTTAAGGCGACTGGGGTGACTTTGCACGCTAAGAAAATGAAAGAATGAGAAATATGGTTGAACACTGACGGGACCAGAACATACACAGGTGTGGTTTTGACAGAGCGATCCTTAAGACGATTTCAACGATTCTACTGACTGCTTCGATGGTTGGCTGAATGGTGGTTGATGGTTGGTGAGTACACATAAATAGTTGAAATGAGCTTTGTGCTATAGCTGGGTATTGTCTTCTTATCTTGTCTTTTGAAATATGAAAAGCTGTTGTGAATGCATTACTGTGTTGAAAATGATGTATACTATGTGAAAGCGAGAATTTCAAATTAGGTGCGAAGTAGTTGATTTACTCCAAATGATGCTGATGTTACATGAAAGGCAAAAGAATGAGTGAAGTTTGTTAATATAGTGAAGAAGTTTTAAGTGTTTTTTTTTAAAATAATTATATGGCTCTGTAGCTCAATGCAGCTGACCTAGTTTAAAGCATTTCAAATTGCATTTCAAATTATAAAATGTGATTTCAATACATGTGCAAAGTAGCTCATTGAAATCTGTTTTTACTTGTAACTGCTGAACAACATATTTAGAAGTTTTCAAGAAAATTAATTGCCCCATGATAAAAAAAAGAAGAATTAATTCTTGCAGAAACTAGCTACGATAATATATGTGTAAGCAAATTTTATGACTAGCACCACGTTTAATATTATTTCAAATGTACTGGTATCTGACAAATACAAACTAAAAGGTCAGCCATGTATTTTACAATACTTTTCAAACTTACTTCTAGTAGGCTTTATGTTTAAATAATTCCATCCGTCGTCATACTTCCCTCTTTTTTTGCTTTAGTAAAATGTTAGAAATAGTTATTTACAATGTAATACATTCTCTGCTTTATCCTCTTCTTCCTGGGACTACTAAAGAAAGATTTTCCATCCCTAGACTCTTAGCATTCACTAACTTGATCGCTTTCTTCGTAGACCAACAGGTTCAAGTTGGTGTAAGATTTCACAAAGGATTTTCACTCTGCTGATCATAATCTTCTTCTTTTTTCCCCTGTTGAATGGTGCAAATCTTCAAAAATATTTTTCATGACTTTTGCCCTGGAACATGCCGGATTTTTACCGACTAAAAACCACAGAGGAAACCCCGACACCCCCAACGGGACTACTTATACAGCATAGCTTCACAGTGGTGGATCAACCCCTAGCGTATCATCATCAACGTGGCACAACAGCCCGACATCGGGCCTTGGCCGCCTTAGCCGATATCAAGATATCCCTGCTTCTTCCCTCTTCCTGTCCCGCCTTGCGTCACGCGGTTTGCGGTGTATATTTTTTAGTGCTGTTTTGACGGTATATCAAGCTGGTTGGGATTCTAGCATACAGTTTACGCACTGAAAGAAAAACTCTTGGTTGGTTCAACTATTTTTAATAGTACTGCAACGATTCATTCAAAATCGTTAAACGAACAACGGAAAATAGTTCTTTTTACTATGTTAATATAATTAATTTAACGATATAAATGTAGTTGGCTCTGGTTATACAAAAAATATCGCAACGTTCATGAAATCAACTGTTTTAATTGTTTCATAACCACGAAAAATAGTTGATCACTAGACAAATATTCATCAATTCACTCGAAATTTCAACGTTTCGAATTATCGACAACTTTTATGGTACTTAAACTACTTTGCAATAGTTGATTTTAACAAACGTAATTCAGTGAGCAACGTCTTTGGTATTATTCTACGCAAAGTAAAATGGTTTCAAGATTTGGACGTTTTTCATACTCCGAATGAAATTTTCCTTGCAGTTTCCTTGCAATTTCTACGCATTTGATTGCCGAATTTTAGAGTTACCGTGAAAAATAACTGAATACGTATATGTTTGATATTTCAGTTGAAATTTGTACGAATGCGAAATAAATTCACCTTGCTTTTGAGTCGCGGCAGCACTGACCTCCATCCTTGTGATCTATTCCTGCGAAAAATACTGAAAATGTCAATTAGCGAAAGGGTCAATTAGCGTCAATGAGTGAAGTGTCACAAAGTGAGTGTGCGCAAATAATTGAATAAAATTTAAATAGTGAAAATAATGAATTTCTAGTAGTGAATTTTTTGGAGCACATTTAATTCAAAACGTGAGTTATTATCGAATATCTCGAATTTTTTAGAATATCTCGAAAGTTATAATAGAAGCATTATATAAGCATTAAATTGAAAATTATTATATAAGCATTGAATATCTCGAAAGTTATAATAGAAGCATTATATAAGCATTAAATTGAAAATTATTATATAAGCATTGAATGTCTCGAAAGTTACTAAAATGTAGTTTATTTTAAAGACGACAGTATACTCTTGTTTAATTTTATCGTCTGTAGTTAACAACTATTTTCCAGTCGTTACTGCTTAAACAATACTATTAAAAATTTCGCGGACCGGTGCAGCAAAAATCCTTGAATACACTTTAAACGAACTATCTATCTTCTACCTAAGGCTTTTCCAAACTGACGTCTTTTCATTCGTTTTCAGCTGAAGATAACAGAATGTGACGTTAGACAGAGTCAAGCTTGTCCAAATTCGGTTATTTTCGCCAATACTACACAGTGCGGCCAGATATTTGCGGGAAAATATAGCCCAATTTCAAATTTTCATAGCCCGAAATAGCCAAGATTTCTTATTTGTAGCCCACAAACCACCACACCAGACTTATAAATAAATTAATTCATCTAAGCTGATTAAACTATAATATTTAAATCCGTAAATTTCGTACGTTCACATCCCTGTTGTGCATACAATTTAATTGTTGAGCAATCATTTTTGTCTGCTGAAAATTGTTGCTGAATTACTCATTATTGTTGGGGCACCACAGACTATATTCATTTACTATTTCGTACTATGCGCATTGTTGGAATACCATAGTTTGTGGTTGTTCACTTTTTTGCACCACGGACGTTGTCTACCAACCATGCGTCATGGTGCATAAAAGTAATCAAATATTTTCTTATGTATATTTTAACTACAGCCCGTAGTTGACGCAAAAACAACTAAGGAATATTGTTGTCCGCTCGACACAAAAACACTATTATAATGTATACGCGAATACCAACAAGAAATACCTACTTTACTTTAACTCAGTGCCGGCTCGTTAGTGGCGGGCCCACCCTGACAAGCCGCCACTGGATTTTACTAAGATTTTTCTCTTAGTGCGATATTTTCCGCTGATATTGTTGTGCCTAGTACCGTCTTTAGGCTACTTTTGTATGCTTCAAAACGCGGACAATTTAACCTTCCGTCGGGCGCAACTACTCTCTCAGATGATATCACGTGTTTTTTTGCACCAGTAAACAAAAATTATAACTCTTGTGTGTGATTGTTATAATAAAGTGAAATGTAAGCCACATATTTTTCTCGGGAAAGTAATATCAATAGTATTAAATCATATACTTATATATTTATACTAAATCATGTACTTTTCACACTATTTCAGAGTTTTTACATACCCTGGTATCAATAATACTTAACATTTAAGAACATTTCACATTTTTTATCTGTAGTGTGAAAATAAAATCCCCGCTTGAGGTGGCTTTTCCCACGCTGGGCGCAAGAATTAAATCTATTAAACAATGAACGAAATATTGCTTATCATAACTCTGTTAGTATTTTCAATTCAACCTGGATTTGCACCATGAAACGATCAATACAGATTTATCTTCATAAACCAGCCACCTAACTTTTTAGTTTTCTAATAATCAAATGGAAAACTGACGTGAAATTGCCTAATGATTATTTGAAATATGCTTTTCCGTCCAACTTTAAATCATCAACGCCAGCAACTGAGAAACCATACAATATTGCAATCACTAAATGAAGAACCATTTATACTCCAACTAAAATCCCGGCCCAGTCCAATCGGAAAGCGCTTTCATTAGGAAAATTAATACGCCCCATTCACGAAGCAAGCAGCTTGCATTAATGATAAGTTTCGAAATCGTGTCCGTATTTTCTTCGTCCACCCGGAAAAGAATGGTGCCTTTAATGCCCCAAGAATATTCCGTTCAGGTCGTATGCTGTTGTCTTAGATCTTCTCTTGTTGGCTGCTGCTGCTTTCACAGTCTTTGGCAGAAGCGCAGCCCGCTCTGCAGCTCTTTCATTGTCAACGTTATTCCGGGGAACAATGTGGGCGACATCGCAATTGGAAATTCACAAAGCCATATAGTCGTGACTACGATGGGATTAAGTCTCGTCGAAACGAACTTCGACCCCGGGCAGTAGCCGGGACAAAAAAGAATTCAAAAGGACTCTCTCTGTGAGACTGAGGACGAGCTAAGAAATGAACGAATTAGAGGCAACGAAGGCCTTATTTGGCTGACTGGCATTCGTTTTGTTCAGTGTATGTATGTTTTGTGCTGGTTGTGACGTGCCCGGAGTCGTTAATGAGGTGTTCATTTTTAGTAAGTGGCCAAAGAAACGATTATTATGGATAAGAGATCGTTTCGCTAAAAATTGGATTAGGTCTTAACGATCTTCCATTTTCTGTTTTCAGTGTATTTTCCTTTTCTGGTGGTTGATAGGTTTTGTTGGTCGTTTTTGGTATGTTGGCTATTGTTGTTCAGCTCAGTAGGTCGTCGTTGTTTGGTTGTCATTCGATAGTTCATTATCGTTTCCGAGAAAGTTTGATTATCGTTTTAGAAAGGATGATAGCGTGTTTTGTTGAAAGATTTAGGCAGGATATTGGGAGCAAGGCTGGTTACTTTTATTCGAGCGTGATTTGAAAGACAAGATGAGATTGCTAATAGTGGAAGAATGTTGGAAGGAATGGGAATATTTTAGGATGTTTCAGAAGATAGGCTAAATAATAGCCTTTGGAGCTCGTGCGATGGATGAATACATACTTTATGTCAAAAATTAAAGAAGTTTTTGCAGTTATTTATATTTACCTTTTTGCCATGTTTTTATTTTAGATTTAAAATGGCACTTGAATAAAATAAAGGACTTAATGTTGTTTTTTTAAAGAAATAAATTAGCAAAATTTTTGTTGTTGGAAGAGTTACTATATTTATTCCTTCAATTAATTTCGTGAATAAATATTTTCTTTTAATTATTATTTCGTTTTTCTAAATACTGGTCCATAGTTCACAATGAATGGTTTTTGCGTTTTTCAATAAAAAGCAAAACACATATACCTTAAATTTGCCATCTTTAATTATTTCCTTTTCATTTATTTCAGGATACGCTGTAAAATCGACTCAAATCATTCGTAAGTAAAAACTCTTTCACAGCTATTTAATTACTAGTATATAATTGCTCCTTTTTGAGTTGTTTTTACCAAGTTAGCAGACTTTAAAAGCATTCACGATTTTCTTCTTCATGAAATTCCATTTGACAAAGAATGTCAATGAAAAATATGCCGTAAGCTTTCAGACAAAACATCACTCAAACAACTCACAGTGCCAATGTTTCATCTATTTTCCAACAATTCCAACGAACCGGTGAAAGTGCAAGCTATTAATTTGCGTCAAAAGTGGTCAAAGGTTGTGGGAATGAGTTGTCGTCGTTGCTTCGACACTAAGTCTGGCAAAGCTATGGCAAAAACATTCTATCAATAACATTGTGACGGTGGTAAATTGAAAGAGGATAGTTGCAGGATAAATGTACAAGACCGTCATTACGATATAGCTTCAATTAGTCTTAGTTGCAAGAAGACGTATTGCCCGTAGGTCTGAACATTTGTCAAGATAATTCAGTCTGTCGAGGAAAAATGTGAGAAACGAAGAAAAAATCGAGCAAGCAACGAATGAAAGAATTGCATGATACGAAGTCATTACTGAGGGAAAGGAAACATTTCGCTCTACGAAGGAACGAGTGGAATTATGATTTCTGCAAATGTTTTTTTCTGTGTGATTTGATAGAACAAGAACTGGTTGTGATCAAAACTAATTAAAGAATCATTTGTTCGAAAAATCCGTTTGTTCAATTACTAGCTACAACCGAAAATATATGGTTTAAAAATTGTATGAATTACTGTTTGACTGAAATTCTATCGCTCTATATTTTGCGAATCACATTAAAAATGGAACAAGTTTATTATGCCATTTTCATATGAAAAACTATATATGTATTTTGTTCTCTGGCCATGCGAAACATTAAAAGCACTTCTTTTCCAGTTTGTTGTTTCTAGGTTTTTTGGAAAATTGTAGAATAATTGAACGGGCTTATATATTTGCATCACGTGGAAAATTCAAGTCTTAATTACATGTAAATAAATCAACCAATGAATTGAATTTTCACAAACCTGTTTTTTTTTCTTCAAAAATCGCCTCACTCGACCGGGCTCCCCATCTGTTGCTGCTATTTACAAATAGTTCTCTCACCTGTGCTAGTTAAACTGTGTAGCCAAGGTATGTGTTTGAATGATATCCATATAAATGCCATCCCCCATTACAACACAACAAACGCTCCAGTCTGCTACTAACCATTCACTATAAGTTTCCTATTTCCATCAAGCCCATTCATCCACATATGCGTGCACAAGATGAATTTATCGCTCAATTTAACAAAAACTTACGATCGCATACATATTGATGAGGCTCATACGTTTCTGTCACCATAACCATCACCATCGCTTCGAGCGTCTATTATAATTGTGAAAGGGTTTGGTGAGGGCAATGACAACAAGAATAACATCAACAATGGGCCAACAAACAAAATGGCTAATAAATTGATAAAGTATGCATGCATACTCGTAGTTGTTGAACACGATGTGGAGTGGCAGGTGATTGGTTGCATTGGTAGATGGGGTGGTACAACAGATGTGTCATGAAAACAAATGAAAATGTGAAGTATATGTAAGTGAATGGCAAAAGACGAACGCGATGCAAGTTTTAATTGCATAAATTAAATGATTTAATGCATTGGTGCCTGTGAATGTTGTAAATAGATGTTTCTTGCAATTTGGGTGGTTTAAGAGTTTGACAATAAATTATGATCATATGGTTGTCAAAATAATGATTAAAAACGTATGTTAATTCAAATGATGCTGTGAAAAATAAAAATTTCATAGCATTCTGACGTAAAATCTGTAATAAAAAAATGCGCCCATTGTGGGTAATGTGGCCCATTGTCGCATGACATGCATAATGAAATGTAACAACATATCTGATTTTAAGTGCTAGCATAAACTTAAAGATCTGATGGTTTTTAGCCTTCACATATTAGAAACTGTTGGCAATTAATGTCTCATGGCATGGGAATTTATTTATTTTAAATTGTTCTTGAAATTATTTGATTTGTATTCCTTTATTAACACAGAAGATCAAATCCAAGCTTTTAATGGAAAAAACTAGTTTGAAGAATTTAAAATGCCTCTTTATAAAAATCGTATAGCAAATGCACCGCATTACAAATTTATAAGCATAGTTAGCCATACTACAAGCTTCAAAAATTAAATTTTAAATACAATTTTCCAGTTTTCTCAATTAAATGTTCTGAGATGATTTTATTTAATAATTGTAAAACTCTTCTGTTAGAAAGTTTTTTGTCTAAGTTAGTTGCTAGTTGGTACTAAAATTTTAGAAATAGAGTTGCTACTAAAATTTTAGAAATCGATGTCCCAACAGCAATGTTTCATCATAAGCTGTTTTCTCAATTCCTTGCAAATATATTAGGCTTAACATAAGCGCATTAGAGGCCTCGTGCATATAAAAAAACATTAATTTCTGTATCAATACTAATAAATTAAGCATGTATTAGTTTTTACTGGGCACATTTTAAAACTACAACCATTTAGCTAATTTCAATTTTTAATCATCTCGTAAAAA
Organism: Nemotelus pantherinus; assembly: GCA_963978885.1. Classification (NCBI taxonomy): domain Eukaryota; kingdom Metazoa; phylum Arthropoda; class Insecta; order Diptera; family Stratiomyidae; genus Nemotelus; species Nemotelus pantherinus. The sequence goes on along the minus strand of OZ022266.1, from coordinate 66,328,804 downwards.
TAATTCCACATACTTAATGGAGTCATGCCTACTAAAAAAAATCCCCCCACAGCTGAAAAAAAAAATTATAATTCGATAAGCTCAACCAAAGCAGTTTTGCTTGTAAAGAGCAAACATTCTTATGGTGTAGTCAAAACTACGATCATCACGTCTACTTAACAGCTCCACTTCTGGAAACTCAACTTTTTTTTTAGAGATTTAATGACAAATATTAAATTAACAATCACACGGGCTGTGCTTTGAATAGTTTTATTACGAAATTTAGGAAAAAATCTGTAATCAGTATCCTAATCGAAAATGAAATCGTACGAATTGAATATTTCAATTCGTTGAAGTTCTCAATACATTCAGTTTTCAATTCATATTTTCTAGCATGCCCTCAACTCACTCCACGAATTTTATTTTATATCTTTCATCGATTGAAAATAGAACGACAATTTAAATTTCTGGAATATGAAAAAATCAGACGGGGCCATATTCAACGGTGGTTGATTGATGGTATTTCGAGTGATAGAGTGTGTATTTCGAGTGATAGAGTGTGTATTTCGAGTGATAGAGTGTGATAGAATATTATTATTAAAATATTACTATTGAAATTCATCAGCTGTTCTTTCATATTTCTGCTTGATTTTGATGAATTTCTTCACTCAAACGCTCTAGTAGGGCCAAATAATAATATTTATTACAGTTTGTTCATTCGACAAGAGCATGATTTTGCGCAGCTTTGTCATATTATGTTCAGTTTCAGCTCTTTTTTTTAACTTCTGTCCCAGTGATTGTTGGTTTGTTCACCTATCGAACTCATAAAACCATCTCTCATCACAATTATGATGCATTCTATTATTATGTAATTAAGCAAGTCCTATTGTTCAGTGTATTTCTTTTACGCATCTCATTTTCAAAATATCCAACAAAATCAAACGAAAAGACTTCTAACTCTCCAACAAACGATTTTAGAGAATAATTTATTTCTTTTTTCAATTTTTTCGTCCGTTGAAAACGTCAAAGGTTGTCCAGAGCGACGTATGTCTTCAATAGTCTCTCAACCACCCTTAAAAGCTCAACATAAGCTTGTGTTTTTAATAAAACTAAAGCAACGTAAGTTTTTTTCGCATCTGCAACGATTCTGCACACGTTGGAAATACATAATTTGAGGGAGACTCTTCGTTCAATCTTTTGAATCACTGTAACGATTGCAAAGTTAGATTGAAGTATTCAACATGCTTCTGTACCAAAATTGGCAAGCTGATTAATCTCATGTGTGATAACAGAAACATAATTTTAATTCAAAAAATGTATTTTTTTGTGTGGAATATCATTAGCAAGGCCAATTTATTTATTTATTTATTTCAAACCAAACAAGGTGCGTATTTCAAACTAAACTAAAATAAAATAACATAAATGAGCAATATAATATGTCCCAGGCTGTCGATTTGAGGCGGAGATTCCAAGGAAAGGAAGCTAGGTCTTTTTTAAGAATTTTGCGCTATAATTTAAACACTTTTGTACCTGTATTTAGAGACAAACAGGGAGTAGTAGTTGAAAAATTTGTTAAGTATTTTACCACATCTATTTATCGGCTCTCTGTCACCATAAAAGTGTGATGCTAGTGCTCATTGAGAAGACGTGTGTGCCTAGTCCGTCTTACAGAATTATTTACCGTTATGTTATTGCAAGTATATTCAATGTTAACCAAGCCCCTAAGCGCATCAAAAATGAAACATGAGCATAAAAATGTTCTCATTGAAGAAAGTGTTGTCAAATTTGAAAGACTAAGCCTGTGACTATATGATGGAAAATCACGTGGACGGTATAGAAGTCTCAGGGCAAAAAGAACAAACTGCTTTTGCAGATTCCAGTATATCACTCTGAATATTGAAAGTAGGATTCTAAACGATGCACCCATATTCGAGTAATAGACGAACTAAAGATATGTACCTATAGAGTTTTTGTGACCCATATGTTTTTGAATTCTTTTGCGCGCCTCTTAATAAATCCCAGCTGCTTGCTGGCTCTTGCAAGTATTTTGTCGTTTTGAAGATTATAGCGAAAGTTCTTACACAGAATGACACCGAGATCCATAACTCTATCTACATTCTTCAGCAGCCGATTAATCAGGCGGTAAACAAAAGTTACAGTAGAGGTATTACGGGAAAAGCTTATGGCATGCCATTTATCAATATTAAGAAGAAGTTTATTTTGGATACACTATTGTTCAAGCGATAAGAGCTTTGATTGAAAGAATTTTGAATCAGATTCAGATTGAATAGTGTGCTACATCTTGAGATCGTCTGCATAGAATCCGACACAAAATATTAAACAGAAGTGGCCCTAGTTGCAGTACCCCAGAGGATTATTTATATGTCAATATCCGAAACTGTTTGTGCAAAAATCCTCTAAGCATTTAGGAGAGAGGTCTAGTTTACTCACAAAATACCCACGGGCTACCATTGTTTTCCGGATTTCCCAGCAACATCTAGGATCAATATTGGGGCACAAAAGGCTATCTTCTGCTTACACGTCCAAGCATTGCAACCTAACACGTGCACATGCAGGTTATTCGCTAAAGAAATCATGATACTTGATATGAGTCCTCCGTAGTCTGTTGGTTTGGTGTTTCCTAAAAATGTTTTTCCAGTTTTAACAAACGAGACCCATGATCTTTTTTTTCCAACGAATTCAGTTTGATGACAAAATTCAGATCGTTCATAAACTTTTTTCTATATGGCCCCACACAAATTCCTTCTCTTACGTTTGCATAAGAAATTGAAACCCTTCCCCATTTTATCCATGGTTTTCAAAAAAAAATTATTAACCCTAATTTTTGTAGGAAACGGTGGCAACAATATGTTTCTTGGTTCAACGAGGCGAAGATTGGACACACTTTGCTGACCAAGCACTTAGTTAGGTTTTTTTGGCCACTGTTTTTGAGTGTTATTGACAATATATCATATTACGACTGGGTCCTACAGATAAAATTTTTTTAAATATTTTTTTCTAAGTTAGTATTAATAGAATCAAAAATATATAAGTTTCATTCCAAAGCAAAAATCATAGTTTACCAGTGTTACTATTGACATTATTGATTATTTGCCAAAAAAAGTCAAAAATACTTCAGACTAAATATTAACGATTCGATTTGCTTTATAAACTTTTCATAATTATTGGTGATAGACGAAATTTAAACCTACCAATAGTTTGAAATTGTCCTCTTTAAAAAATATTCGGCTCTCCAAGCAAGATAAATTGACAGAACGACTAAACCTTTTTATCTTTGTCTAACAGAATTTCCAACAAGACACCATATTCGATCACAGCCCCAACTGCTTTAAAAACAAACTTCCGAAAATCAGCAAATCTATACGGACACATCACTTTTATCAGCTCGCTTCAGCTCAAATCGAAATTCTCTCTAACGAACCTAACTACAACCATTCTCGACGCTCCCAATGAAATGTTCATTGAATCAACCAATTTATGTCACTATTCGTTCTATCAAGCAATTTCCAGGTTTTCTTGTAGTTCACGTAAAAAGGTCAGAACGGAGTCCATACACAGATACCATGCCCTACAAACCACCCCCATTTCGACCACACAAGAATTTTCCTGCAACATCCTCGAACCATTCGTTTCGTCCAAGTCAAAGGAAAATGAATAAATCGCCGAGTCTTCTTCTTTTTCTGGTTCCGTTCGACCAAATTGTACAATAAATTTGAAGTTGTCTAGGAAATTGCAGACAGTAGAATGCTGGCTCGTAAAAAAGCATTATATGGAATAAATCAGACCCAGATTTAGGTTCGTAGATTTTGCCTCGTTTTTCGCAAAGGTATTTGCCGGAAGAGCTAAGATGACTGGAAACGTCAGGGCGAAAAGACGTGGAACAAGTACAAAATTACTGGCCAAATGACCAGCAACTGTCAAATCAGTGATCCAGTTAAAATTCACTCTCTATCGTCACAGGACTTCCTTTCATCTTGTCACGTCAGGACTAAGACCAAGGACCTTAAGCATAAGGACTAAGGCATCATCCTCTGTGGAAAAAAACTTGTCCACGTCCTTTCCTGAAAACCGTACAAATGAGAATTCCCCAGTAAAAGTAATATCATCAATAGTGAATGGAAAGGAATGAATGAATGAATGAATGTATTTCTAAGCCCTAAGCTTTTGGACGTCTCCTTCTCGTTTGGTTTCTTTCCGGTTTCGAAGTCCTTTCAATTCACTTCAATCAACCATATGGGCACATGCACAGACCAGAGATGGTGCAGATGAAAAGAAAAAGCTGAACGAATCTTTCAGGATCTTAGGAATGTCACAACATGTCATCAATTTTTCAGGGTTTCCGACTCATAAAAACCCGAGCTGAAATGATGGGTACGGTAACGAGGGCGTAAGATAAGAGATAAGCCCATCGGTCGAAAGAAATCATCTGGGCTACTGGCCTAATATGTCGATGTCCTTTGAGTTTCCGTCGCTCGTTCAAGGATAACAAAAGCAGAGTGGAACTAGTGAAAAATTGATTCCATTTATCCTTTAAACTTGAAAATTTCGTTTCAAGGGTTTTTTTCGGCCGGAAACAGAAGATGGTATAAAATTTGATGTTGGAACCGGGTCAGGTCCGGATATAAATTGCTTGGGACTTGTGTGTTGGACACAAAATTTATCTTTCTTTGTCTTGTTGGAGCGATCGAAGGGTAAACAGATGACCTGTCGCATTAATATGAGCAAAGGTGCCTGTGGCACGGATGTGAAATTTCAACAAAGTGTTTGGATTCAATTTATTTTTTGGTGCTTTAAATAAATTAATGTTTCACATTCTGCTTTCGGAATGCAAATAAAGGAAATAATGCTACTTTTAATTTAGCGCCAACATTTTTCGTTTGTCTTTTATTTCAAATTAAGATTTAGTCGACCATGAGTGACACACCATTAGCTGAATGCCACCCCTTGCTATTTCACCTCCAAATACGAATCGCCCTCTACTTTGAACTGTCTCCCAGCACAACTGTCAGCCAATTTGAACTGTTGTAGTGGCTCTGGACTGTATGCCCATTTGATGCCGGTGATAAGGATTACTACTACACCAGCTGTATAACAGCATCAGGTACTCGAGGTCTGGAGGAATTACAACAATCAAACGGAGGCGAATCCCGATACCAGCGCTCTTCTCTCTCGAGTCCATTTATTTCAGACGGCTGTAGTTTTGCCATTTTTTTCCTCTATTTCAACGTTCAATGCTTTTATCTGACTGGCGTTTTCTATTCCCAGTAGAGCTTAGATATATCAAGACTACAACAGTCCTTGTTGAGCTTCTGGTATTTTTCGAATTACATATGTTTGGATGGTAAAATACTAAAAGCATACAAGGCTTCGGTCGTAGTGTTTCGTTGCCGGCATGAAAGTGGAATCTTTCTCTAAGGCCATCATTCATAAAACTCCAATGGTATACTGAGATATGTATGTATGTTTGTATTTGTACGTACAAACAAAAATGAGTAACGAACATAAAACTAATCTGTATGACTGCGGTCGAAGTGACCAAGATATATGGTAAGCTAGGAAAAAATGGAATATTTATCGAACAAGTTCGAGGTTTCTGCGAATGTGGCTTAGTTCGTTTACATGATTTGTTAGGCTTATGAAGTTTTTACGGTTGGTGGGATCTTAGTTTAGTTATGATGGTTTTAATACTAGTGGTCTACTCTGGTGATCTACAATGCATCGCGGAAAAAACTGAATGCAAATGGTAGCGCAAGAGATGTGTTTTGTTCAATGGTGTTTTCGTGGAAATTTCCAAGGAAACTAAATCTTATTTTAACAAGTAAAAATAAAAAAAAAACTAAAAAGATTTCCATCTATTTAAAATTGAGAGCACCATTTTTGAATAGCTGATATACATATGTATGTACATCCAATACCTATGATGCTGAAAAAATCTAGTGGACATCTAAATATTACTGCAGAGTAAGGGAACTAATTTTTTTATAAGTAAAACATCTTGATCTTTTCTGAGTTTAAAGGTAACTGTTGATATCTTCGAAATTCTGTGAAAAACTTTGTTTCGGAAAATTGAACCTATTAAGGTATGTATCCATATGTATCATTTTCGCGTATCGTATCACCGTTGCGTATCAGTGGATACGACAAACGTATCTTCGTTGCGTATCAAAATTTGATACAAAGAAACGCAACGAACTCGATCGGTCACTTGGCGGTTTCTTGCCGTTGCATCAAAGGAATGAAACGATACGCTCTCGAATCATATTTGGACAACTTGCGTTGCACAAGTCGCGTTGCATGATTTGACATTTGAGTCGTTAACTTGTCAATATTGTAGTGCAGTGCATAGATAATGGAGTGGAATAAAGAAAACATTCTTCAATTTATTGAATTATATCGACGATATCACATTTTGTGCAAGGAATGATACGATACTAAGTGGAGTCATGTGTGGACACGTTGCGTTGTACACTATAGATTCGTGAATAAAAGTGTTGCAGCTGCGTATCGAGCTTTTTGCAACGGATCGTATTGATGATACATGGAATATTGAGTAGTGTGGACACCGTATCCGTTTAGTGAATCATACCCAACAGGGATACGATACGGAAGAAATGCAGCATATGGATACCTACCTTTAGACACCCCAAACTTTTTCGCTTACGTTGTACCAGAATATGTCCAAGCCTCCACTTTATCATCAAAGGACGCCTACACTCGATTTTGTTATGTTGATTGTTTTCAAGTTTCAATGTACGTCTCCAAGCCTAATGATAAGTAATGAGAAAATAATTTCATCCATTTAAACATGAATATTCAACAAAAAAATCCGTAGCTTAGCTAGTTTTCAAGAGCTTTAATTCCGCACCCAATGTAGGAATGTTGCTGTCGTAGTGGATTTGGTAACTAACTGAGCTGCGAAAACTTATTAAGAAGGATCAAATGCTATTAAAAAAGCATAGTAATATTTGGGAAGTAAAACTACGCAGTAGATATTGAAGATGTTACGTAAAAGTATGCATTTTTTGAATACTTTTGATAAATAGTATGTACTATCACATGAAACTAAATTTCGAGCCAACTTACTTAAACAACTAAATATTCGAAAAAATATTAGAAAAAATCTTAGAAAATATATTAGAAAAACGGTAACATTAAAAAAGACAAAAAAATAGTTTTGGAGAACTAACTAAACATATCACTTGCTTGCAAAGTACTTTTTGCAATAATTACAAAAAAAAATTTGATAAACAGGCTACATGCTGCCAAACTTCAGCAGCGTTAGTCTGAATAAAAGGGTATTACAACAATACTTGCAACGAGCTATCTTTGTGTTGAAAACAATTATAATTTTGTTTAGTTCGTCACGTTAAAACAATATGAATTTAAGTTAGCCAAATATGAAATCATACTGTTGATTTGTTTCCGTCTTTATTTAAACTAATCACTGTGTTAAACATCAAAACATATAACGCATAACAAACCGGGTTAAGCATCAAAACATATAACATGAACCATGGACCACAGCACCCACGCTGGGCGCTATGTTGTTTTATGCCTTATTTGAGCTATAGAATGAATGAAATGTCAGTTGAATCGTATTTTGATAAGCACAATAAACACGTTTTTCACGGCAGTAAGTGAAATGTAAAAAAGTAATATATGGTCCAACGTAAAAAAGGCAATAACGTTTTGAACGTTAATCATAATAATATGCTCATATGTTGAATTTCAACATTTATTTCAACATTTAATCTCAACAAAACCTTCTGCCTGTGAATTTAAGATGGTCTTTCGATAGAATCATTATTTAGATTCTTTAATGATCGAAAATATTCTTCATTGCTTTTTGGTGTGATTGGCAGCCCTACCAACGTATCAGCATTGTTGATCGATTTTGAGTAATAAAGTTTTATTGAAATCAAAAATGGCATAGTTATGCGTTCGATGTATTAAAATATCCAGCGAAACATGTAAGAGGTAAAAAGTATTTTCATCAGTGTGTTAAAACATTTATCGACCAATAAAAATCGAAAAAATGTCTGCTAAAAGCTATAGCATAAACTGCTCTTGTCTTTTGGGGAGCATTTTTTTCCTAGACTTGAAAAAACATTTCCTCCGCGAAATTGTACACACTCATTTGCACAGTGATTTGAAATTCTCAAACGACATGATCGAGTCTCAGACTTTTTCACTGGTGACCAAAAATATACCTAGATGCCACACTGAGAAAACACATGGCGCCAGACGCCATAATTTATAGACTTCTGGCGCCATGTACATAATCGATTTAGGGATTGTGATAAAATATAGCGCCACACGCCATAATACATGGCGAAAAGTACATAGGCCTACACGCCATGTACTATAGTCTTCCACGCCATGTACATGGCGTGAAGAGCTATAACACATGGCGTGGAGGACTATACTGTATGGCGTAGAGGACTATAGTACATGGCGTGAAGGACTATAGTACATGGCGTGGATGACTATAGTTCATGGCGTGGATGACTATAGTACATGGCGTGGAAGACTATAGTACATGGCGTGGGAGACTATAGTACATGGCGTGGAAGACAATAGTACATTGAAGAAGCAAATTAGTCAAAACAGTGCTACTTACCATAAATGAGCACACGGAGAAGTCACTTGCTTGCAACAAACAGGCGCTGGCTGCATTTAGAGTCGCCGAAGGAGCCATTCAATAATATGCGCCCTTAGCCGATTGAGAATGTTGTCGATCTATCGACGATACTCAAGTACCACTTGCTGACATTTATAGATCCCCTCACACAGTATGGCTGCGAGTTATAATTGGAGTGCCATGAACCATATTACATGGCTCATGGCACTATGTAATATGGCGTGTGGGGCCATAATTTCTGCGCCATGTAATTATGGCACTGGGAGCTATACTGCATGGCTCAGGGCACTATGTGCATAGCGTGTGGCACCATAAATGCTGCGCCATGTAACATGGGACCACGCGCTATGTAGATTCTGAGATTATGGCGCTGGGAGCCATATTGCATGGCTCAGAGTACTATGTACATGGCGTATGGGGCCATAAATAATGCGCTATGTTACATGGCTCTGGGCGCTATATGGATTTTTTTCAGTGCAGCTTTTCCTGCTACCACGAAGTACAAAAGGTTTGGTCAGATGCAAAGAAACCTTCTGTTATTCAGCCACCGGAACTATCGGAAAGTCATTTTCAAATTTATTGAATTAAACCCTTTATGGACTTGGTAAACTCATCGTCTAAGCGTTTCAAGTCCACCTTAACAAATTGGTACTTGTTTAGGACCTTTCATAGCTTCGAAGTCTCTCTTGCATCTTCTTATCTATTCTGTAGGCGAGCCAGACATTATCTAGGCTGCTCTTACAGGCTTTATTGAAAACCAGTGCTCGTTCCTTTGCGTATTCAGTATGCTCAGCGAACTGAACTAGGTTCTTCAGCTCCTGTGCTGACGGCGGAAGTAAAAGATTTGTTAAATGAAAAGACAAGTGCGTCTTTACCCACCATTTTCCCGATGAGCGCGAGTGTGGCGGCATCCAGAAAATGAGACACCAGAACACAAGTCCTCGGTGCCGCTTAACATCCTAAAATATTTTTGCCCTCTTTTAAGCTGAGTTTGCAGAATATGTTCCTTCAAAACCGTGACAACTGTACTAATCTAATCTTACAGAGTTGCCAGTTTTTATTTAAAAGAAAAGACAAAGCATTGGCATCCTGCAGATTGATCTGAATTTATCTAATACCTTCAGGCATAGCTAATCTCAGAGTAAATAATAAAAGATCTTCCTGCAGAGGTCCTATGGAGGAGAATTTTCACTGGGTCTTTGAGAGACATATCTAGAGACATGTCTATGAATAGTTACAAAGAACAGCATCACTGCTTCTTGGTGTGCTTGAACATAATTATATATAGAAAAGAGCTAAGCTTCATTCAGTATCCCTCTTTGAGCACTAAAATGCTTCCTTGGTCATGTGAAGCAATATTGGAGCTCAAAATATAGAAATTGGGTCGATTGGCAACATCCAATCATAAAACTGTCCATGTGATCCTTGGAAGTTTGATTGGAGCAGGAGATTTAGAGTTTGCTGACAACAAAGTTTGATTTTGTGATGAAATTGTAATAAATCCAATATTACTTTCCACAGCTCATTCCAAAGAACACCATATGAACTTTCGGAGAAGTTGCAATCCTAGATTGATTATTTTGTTTTTTCATATTTAATCCATATTTATTTGATATTATTTGTAAACTATTAAATTATTTCCTTTCATTAACTACAAATTCTTTCCTTTTTTGGCTTTATTTGTTAAACGTATACATAATCGCGTGACGTATTAGTAGCCTTTGGGACAATTTTTCCTTACTCAGTAGTTCTTCCTCTACACTTGTCCATCGTCACATGTGTATTGCCACCTTGAACGTTTTGTTATTTGTTTCTATGTATGTGCCATAGCGGCGGGGCAATAGCTGTCTAGCTGAAAGATGAGTAAGCTGGCGAGTTTGGCATGGAAGACTTGCCAGAGTCTGCTCTAAACATAAATTTTGCATTGCGAGTGGCACAGCCGAGTCAGGCTCAGTAAAACAATATATCCTTTGGCGCTTTCCCTTCTGCTTAGAAAACTACTTAAAAAAAAAACAAAATACGAATATATACAAAATACATAAAGCTATAAAATTAAATAAAAAATTTAACTGTTGTATCAAGACCTTTTAAAGAGTATTTCATAAGAGAATCTACTCTTTTATCTAACCTACTTTAACTCATGAGCACCACAGTTTCGTCAAGAGTAAATCAAATTTATTCAACCCTTTTTCTACTTTTATACAGTTACATCCGTTCTTGATAATCGAAAGCAAATCATCGTATTATATACGTAATTTTCGAAAATTTTTGATTCTCTCAAATGTAACCTTCTTCTTCAAAAGCTGAGAAATTATAGCATAACTGGTCCTCTCCTATCTTAGTTTACCTCTTACCTAACAAGTCGTACTTGTTTTGTTACTTTTAATTCATATTCTTCAATTCTCTTTTATTCTTCATCGTGTGTTCCTCAAAGTTCTATTCTTGGTCCTCTTTTCTATAGCATTAATTTTTTCTCCTTGTCTTTAGTATGCTGAAGATTTTGAAAAGTTCGGAGTGATCGAGTCGCATGAAGACTGTGCTTTATTACAAAGCAGCCTAAGTGCTTTACATACCTGGTTCGCTGCCAATAATCTTATTATAAACATTGCGAGATCTCACAATATATATATTTATATGTACACAAAATTCCCTTAGATTTTCGTTTAATGTTGTTGATCATTTCAAAGACCTGGGCGTAAAATTTATTCCGTAGCTTAAATTCGATAAACGTACGGCCTCTAAATTGTCGGTTTTTATTAAAATACTTTCCAAAGCCTTCATCAATCTTTCCATCTGTCGTTTGTTCGTATTGTCCTTGAATACTGCTGTCAATTTTGTTCTCTTGTGTTTCATCCTTTAATGTCCTTGTTAATTTGTTTTTGTTTGTTATATATTTTCATGGTATAACAAATAACTAAATTTTTGTCTGTTAAATATGAATATAACATAACTAAATAAAAAAACAAATATATCTAATGATTTAATATAAATATTTAAATCCACCCTAAGCCATTTTTCTTTCCATCACAAAACCCTCCAAAAAAATAATATTACCTTTTCCATTTTTCATCAAAGTCATGTTTTCTTATACTAAAACACACATTCACGCACTCACGTATCCTTAAAGCAAACACCTAATTAGATTTCCTCCTGTGTTGAATTTTCCGTTCCATTTTCTCTTTTACTAAAGATAATTTCCCTTTTAGGACAAGAATCTACGAACGACGGCAATAACGTACGTCATGCGAAGACAGGAGTCTCACTTCCATCAAACACCAACAATAACGATAGCATCCTCAACGTTCCCAGACCATATTTCTATTCATTATCCTATATTCATATTCACTGGCTTATTGTTTCTCTTTGGCTCTTAGTAGTCGTATCCTTTTTCATTGTCAGCTCTACAGCATCGTATCATCATCAGCAGGAGTAGCATCGTTTTCATCAAATCAACCCCGTACTCCCCCTCTTGAGTCGTTCTTCGAAAAGAGATACAAAGATATTTAGATGTTGGCGGCTGGATTCTTCTTTGAAAGAACTCCTGGTTGCGGTATGAAATGTTTTCCTGGAAAATATTTATCATTTTACTACTGCTACCTGTTGAGAGCAAAAGAAGAACGTGATACGAAAGGTTTTTGAAGGAATGTAAGAACAGCGAAGGAGTAAAATGGTGGTTCAAGGCAAATATCAATTTTTTTGGAGGATAATGTTTCCTCGGAAATACTTTAAGCGACTGTAAGCTGTTGCATGTTCGTGGAATAGCAAGAAAAAACAGTAAAGTTGATTGAAAGATTGAGTTTTAGATGCACAATATCAGCACTTTGTTGCTTCAGCTGGAAAGAGTTTTGAAAAGGAAACAGGATTGTATCAGCAGTGTTTCTAAAAAAACTCAGTTTAGTTATTTTTCAACTAGAAGTATTAAATTGCAATCATTTTTTCCCTTCTTGTCTAAAATATCATAAACAACGTATATCGGCTTTAAAGCTTTTTTAAGCACAGAATATTTTATAACTAGTCACTGTAAAGTACACTCAACTGAACATTTTCCACTCGGACGATGAACCAATTCTGTAAGTAGTTTGTTTTAGAAGAAACTCTTGCACTTGATTCCCTTCAAGTAGACAGCAAATCGTTGTAGCATCATCTAATTTCCCTTCAACAACTCTGTAATCATTAAAATTTAACAAAATAAAAGACTACCAACAATCAATTGCTTTAGAAAATACACGATAAACAATATTTGCATAGAAAAACTCTTCCCTATCAGACTTCTACCAACAAATTAAGAATTCCAGGATGTAAAAACTCTCCGCACAGCAGAACAACATCCTGGTATAGAATTTTCTTTATGAAATCGTAACCCTATCACTTTCACTCATCTCTACTCTCCCTCTCAGTCTTCTACTCACGTCCATTTCAACCCTAATTACAGTGCCTTGCCATTTGATAAGAATTATTTATTTGCATAGCCCTAGAAAAAAAAGCTTCCTTGAGTAGGGTTTTTTCCGTCCGGCGTTATTCAAATGTTGTTTGGCCGCATCATCATTCAGCTCACCATCTAAACTCTCTTCACCATTGTCGTCATCACTTTTGAATTTTTTAAGAAACAACACTGAAAAAGTCTCAAAAAAACAAACCGGTAAGCAAAAAGCAACAGCAACAGAGAAAAATAGAAGGACCCTAGGGACCATCCCGATTCAACCCCGACAGAATACAAAACCGGGCAGTGAAGTAGTCTTAGCCTGTGTAAGCTACTGTGCCTGAACTCGAAGACAAGATGGAGCTATAATGACAACAATCCTTGTGCCTACCTCTTTGATATGTATTTTTTCGTAAAGCCAAAAAGTGCAAATGTTTACACGGTTCGCAAAGGAAGCGCACCAGCCAACCCAGCCAGACACATTGAAACGCAGAAACAAACCCTTTTGCGAGCTCATTTTTCGAGGTCGTCGTATATTGCCTTTCTCGATTACGCAAAACGCACGGGCGGAATATACTTTCCATTTTAGGCAGACCCATTTTTCTACATATTTTTTTCAACAGCTTGCTGGTGCGGACTTTCAACTGAGATTTAATAGAAACGATGTCCTTTCTGGGAAATGTTTTAAGCTATCGAATTTTTCATGGGAGTCAGATGGTGTCTGTTTGTATCGCAGTGTGTCAGTGAGTGTGTTCTTGTTAGTTGTTTCATTTTCTTCTATTTTCAGTTGTGCTGTTGTTATTTCATAGACTTTTCGGTTAGTGAAAATAGATGATATTTTGAAATAAATTTTCATTTTAATGGTTCGAGTTGTTTGTGTATGGGGCCTATGGTTTTCATTTAATATTATATTGCGTTGAAGGAGATAGGTTAGGCGGTGGGGAAGTTTTCATGAAACTGAAACGAATATTTTAAATTTAATCGAAATTTCGCTTTAAGGCTTGTTCATGCATATACAGTGGCTCACAGCTTATTTGATACAGTGCTTCTTTAAAAAATTAAGTTGCAATAACTCAAAACATAATAACGATATCAAAAAAATTTGAACACCATTTTGAAGGCAATTGTTTGCTGTTTATTAAACAAGTTCATATTTGTTACAAAGTTGTTTTTTTACATCTTAAAAAACAAAAAAAACTAAAAATAATAACAAATTTCATGTCACAGCTTATTTGATACAGTTTGATTAAACATTAAAATTTTTGTGAGTTATGAGGTTTCCAGTTGATTTCAATACTTTGTATGATAGCCCTTAGACTTAAGCAGAGCCTGGAGCCTATTCGGCATTGAATCGATGAGTTTTTTTGTGATGTCAGGAGTAATTTTTTGCCATACCTCTAGCAGTGCTTTCTTCAGGTCTTGTTTATTAGAAATCTTGTGTTTTCTAATGTTGTTATCCAACAAAGTCCACAGATTCTCAATGACGTTCATATCTGGTGACTGTGCCGGTGGAGACATCAAATGAGGGCAATCCCAAATTGGCCAGGACTGAACAATTCCCGACTTGTGGTTCGGATCGTTGTCTTGGTACAACCGAAATTGGTCGCGAACACCCAGTTTTTTAGCATTTTGCAGCAAATTGTTTTTGAGTACATCAAGGTACTTTGTTTGGTTCATTGTTTCCCCAATAAACTTTAAATTTCTGACTCCGGCTGCGGACCTGCAGGCCCAAACTATCACATTACCACCACCATGCTTTACAGTAGCTCTGAGGTTCTCCTTGTTTAGCTCAGTATTTGCCTTGCGCCAGACATATGACATTCCGTCGGAGCCAAAAATGTTAAGCTTGGACTCGTCCGCAAAAATAACCGTATTCCAGAAAGCGGATGGGTTTCCCACATGATCTTTGGCAAAGGCAAATCGGCTTATTGTATTTTTTTTGGAAATGAATGGCTTCCTACGAGCTACTCGCCCGTTGAAATCATGGTCGCGGAGCACTCGTCGGACGATTTCAGCACTACATGACTTCCTTACCTCACGATGAACCTCAGTAACCAATTTTGGAGCGGAAATCTTTGTGTTTGCTTTCACTTTCCTTACAATGTATCGTTCGTCGGATACGGTGAAAATATTGTTTGGCGCATTTCTCCTATTATTTTTTACCCGATTTTCGTGTACGAATCGCTCAATTATGTGCTACACTGTAGAGACACTCAAATTCACACTTTCAGCAATTTTTCGAACACTTTGTCCTTTTTGAAAGTGGTTTAATACCAATTCGCGCTGTTCAATTGGGGTGCGATGACCCATTTTACAATTTTGGCTCATTTTGGCACTTCAGCTTACAAGATCTTGCTAAAAATTACCTAAGCCAATGTCTAACACAATCAAAAATTCAAGAAACAAAAACAAAACAGATTAACGGCGCGACAAATAGAAGTTTATTCGCATTGAAGTGTCTGTATCAAATAAGCTGTGAGCTGCAATTTTTCTGCGCCAGTGGTATTTCTCTTTTACCGGACGCCGAGGAATATTGCTGGAACATTTTTTGTTTGCATTGTATTTGTTGAACATGCATCTAGTCAAATACGTTCAAATTTTTTGGATAAGGTTCTTAATTTCAAAGTTACAGTGATTTGCATTTTTAAATAGTCACTGTATCAAATAAGCTGTGAGCCACTGTAAATTAAATACAAAAGATATGGATGCAAGGTTTTGTGTGGGATTTCACTGCAGGTTATGCTTTAAGTATGGGAACGTGAATATGAGAAAATTTTGTAAAGTTTTAAGAAAAGCCAAAAATTATAATTCACATTTTTTTTCTCCTTCAAGTTTTTATGAAAATTGGGATGATTCTACTTAAATAGCTATATTATAAAAACTATTAATGTGCTAGTAAAAAAAAAATTGTGATGTAGGTGGAAAGTGTAAATAACTATACTGCGGGTCTTATTTCATATATTTCTGGCATAACGCTGAATTGAAAAAAAACGGAAAGGAGTATCTAGAATGTGTGCCAAAACTAAATTTCCTTTCCATTTTTGCAGAAATTATATAGGGTTTTATAAATTCAAGTAATATTAAACACCCTTAAGGGGGAAAATACATGTAACTGCTAAAATAAAATGGATTTTTTATATTACATCAAAATGTTTGAAATTCTCTTAAAACATACCAGAAAAAGTTTTGAAGCGATATTCGTATTAGTTCTCGAGTTATAGTGAGTTATAAGCAGCGCGGCGTTCCCCAGGTCGGTGGAGCTTCAAAACTTTAAACGCGTTTTTCTCAAAGTAGTGCTTTTTCAACTTCCGTACAAAATATCTCAAAAAACATTAATCCGATCTGGCTCAAATTTATACCACATCTACAAGAGAGAATTATCTACTTGTTGAACCTACATGTTATTGTAATTTCAGAAAAATAAATTGTTTATTAATTTTTAAAAAGTTAAATTAATGTAAAAATTTAATTTTTTTTTATAAATTTTGTTAATTCACCTATGCATTATATATCTCATTAGCATATTTTTTTCTCTGAATGTTGCAAGTTCCCCGGAAAAGGCATTAAGTTGTACGAGGCAGTTTTTGATGACGTTTTTTCATTCGCTCGCATCGCCACCATTTTGTGTTGAAAAATTCTTAAAAAAATATTTTTATTTACTGTGAGACATGTACTTTAAGGTTTTAATATTAATTTTTTTTAACTAAACAATATATATATATATTAAATCAATCTGAAATTAGCAAAATTTTTTCGATTTTACATGTATTTCCCCCCTTAAGCTGGAGAAACAACGAAATGAATGTTTGATTTCTCTCCGTATTTCCGCAATAATTTTTTTTTCGCATTCTTCTGACTTTTCCAAAAGACTTAAAAAGTTGCATCTCGTTTTGTACTGTAAAATATTATCTCTCTATTTGCCTGTCATCTATTTATTTTCACATATTCTTGTTAGAATATTTGAAAGAACTTCAAACTAATTTCCCCGTATCGTAACATATTTCTCTATTTCTCTCTTAGCACAAATTTGTTATGAGATAGAATAATAAACGTGCCACAATTATCATCATCCTCATAATGGGCACCACAGCCGGGGTTAGGTCTTGCCCTCCGTAAACAGTTGTTTTTCCATCGGACCAGATCGCGAGCCGATGTCACCCAATTTTGCACCCCTCAACTCCAGCGTCCTGGTCAACGCCATCCCATCAGCGCAGGCAAGGTCTCCCACGCTGTCGTCTGCCGTAAAATCTGCCGCAAGGGTTTTCCAAGCCGCATCCTTTTCGCTCATTTGAGCTAGGTGCCCTGCCCACCGGAGACTACCGAGCTTCATCTTCGTAATTATATCTACCTCTAAGTAGATAGCGTACAACTCATGATAGTAGTGTCTCCGGAATCGCCCTTCTTCACATATGAGGCCAATGATTCTCCGCAAGACTTTCTCCTCTTGAACGTGGCTATGACGTCAGAGTGCCTTTTGCTGAGCACCCAAGTCTCGGATCCAGACGTGAGTACTGGCAGGGCCATGGTCTTGTACAGCAGGAGCTTTGATGTTCGAGTGAGATTTCGGGATTTGAAGAGCCTTGGCAGACTGTAGTAGGCATTGTTGGCTTTGAGTAGCCGCCCGCGTGTTTCTTCCTCCATATTGTTATCGGCTGCTGCCATTGACCCAAGGTAATTGAAATATGGTACTACTTCAAATTTATGCTCAACTATCCTGAAGGTTGGACCAATCCTAGGCGTTTTTCCTGCAGACGCTACCACCACGTACTTAGTCTTTCCTTCAATTATGTGCAGCCCAAGTTTCGTACCACTGGCTCGATCTAGATGAAAGATTCTCGTACAGCTAATTCCAATCTTCCAATTATGTCTATATCATCTGCATAAGCCAGTATCTGGGTTGACTTGGTGGCGATAGTCCTTCTCGTTGACGTGCCAGAGTCTCGGATTGTTTACTTTAACGCCAGGTTGAAAAAGAGGCAGACCAGACCATCCCCTTGTCGGACCTTATTGATGATGTTGAAAGATCTGGATAGCAATCCGGCTATTTTAAATTGAGTTGTTAGATTGGTCATGGTCAACTTACACAATCGTGCCAGTTAATTTAGAATGCAAATAACAGTTCACTGCAAATGTCAGTTTATTTCCCGTATCAAATATTCTCTGCTTTGAGAAGCTTTAGAGACGATATACTTTGTCTATGCTGATTTATAGACAAGATATATACAAGTTAAAATTTATCACAACTAACCTAAACAAAAATTAATGATCTCTCACAGCAAGTGGTATGAGCAGATGTGTGATGAGAATCAGAGCATACTTTCGAAACCGCTTGGTTAAAAAATTTCAACTTTAATCATCCAAGAAAAAACAAATCCATTTAAAAACAATTTGCTCTCAACAAAAATAAAGTAAAGATAAATATAGTAAAAGAAAATAAATTGATTACCTTTATTGTTATGATTCTCATTGTTATTATTTGTTTTGATTTTTTACTGGATAATTACCAGTTTTGATATAGTTTTACTAATTGGGGAGATAAAATATTGCCCGCAATCTACATGAAAGATCCAGTCGCATAATAATGCACTACTAGATCCATCCTCACAGTTTTAGGGACATAAGTCATCCTTATCTCGTTTTGATTGAAACCGCTTAATTCCTACTATATTATAATAAAAAGTTGATGTGGCCCCTTTTTTGTTACAATGAAACCTCACTTCCGGAAATGCTAAAGGTGTCTGACAAATCTTTTAAAACACATCTCTGACCCTATATACTATAGGTAATTAAAGAAAAAGAAAAAGACAAAATAATATTCCTAGGGGATTTCAATCGTCCCAACTTACGTTTTATCCCCGATGAAAACGACGCATTTCTTCTCCCTGTTAACCTCTCAGATTCCAATGACTTCAACCTTGCGAGTACTTTTTATAGCAACGATTTGCAGCAAGTCTCTCCAACTCCCAACCAAAACGGTCATTGGTTGGATC
This sequence comes from Nemotelus pantherinus, assembly GCA_963978885.1. NCBI lineage: Eukaryota > Metazoa > Arthropoda > Insecta > Diptera > Stratiomyidae > Nemotelus > Nemotelus pantherinus. The sequence continues at coordinate 66,309,753 of OZ022266.1, read as the reverse complement.
TTGTATTTACAAACGCCTATGACGAGGTAGTGGTAAGTCCAACTGATGATGCAGAACATCTTTTTTCAAATAGTTTACACCACACTGCACTATCAGTTGAACTTCCCACTTCTGATTCTATTTATTTTAGAGCGTACAATAATTCAATTGTATATGACTTTCTTAATGCTAATTATGAAAGCATTCACCATCACCTTGACTCTATAGATTGGCCGAATACTCTTTCAACGTTAGATCTTGAGGAAGCCATTTCCATTTTTTATGACAATATATTTGACGCCGTTGAAAGATATGTACCTAAGATAAAAAAAAAGAAGAAACTGTCTGAGCCATGGCTTGATAGGGACCTTAGGCATTTGCGAAATCGAAGGAACAAACTTTATAAGCGGATTGAAAACAATATCGACGTTAGTTCTGCTATTCAGGATGAATATAATGAAACTGCTAAGCAATTTCTGGCAAAGTCTCACGAGGCTTATGACAATTACATTAAGGCAACAGGTGAAATTATAATCCGCGACCCGAAAAAATTTTATGATTTTGTAAATGTGAAGCGAAAAACTACTGGTTATCCATCGTCGATGTTCTTTAATGATATCACTTCTTCCTCTCTTAATGAGATTTGTGATTTATTCGCAGATAATTTCCAGAATATTTTTATTGCTCCTGACTCATCAAACTCACATCTCCCTTCCTCTCATTCCACTGCTACAGCTTTTATCAGCCACTTAGAAATTACACGTGACGAAATACGTAAAGCTATTTCGGAACTCGATTGCAACAAAGGTCCAGGGCCAGATCTTCCTCCTCCAACTTTCTTGCGCAAATGTGTAGAGCAGCTTATAACTCCCTTTCATATCTTTTTCAACAGATCACTTTCGTCTGGAGTTTTCCCATCCCGTTGGAAACTTTCATATGTCACACCCATATTCGAAAATGGTGATAGACGCTGTATCGGAAATTATAGAGGTAATGCCATCTTATCTTCTATTCCGAAACTTTTTGAAAAGATTGTCTACGATAAACTTTCTCCACTTGCTGACTCCCGTCTGAACGAGCAACAACATGGCTTTAGAAAAGGTCGCACAACTACCACAAATTTGACAGTCCTAATCTCAGAAGTCCTATGTAAAATGGAGAAAGGATACCAAATTGACGCAGTCTATACAGACTTTAGTAAAGCTTTTGACACAGTTGACCACCCTACCTTAATTCTAAAGCTACTGAAATTCAGACTTGGTGGATCTTTGCTTAGCTGGCTGACTTCTTACCTTGGAAATCGAACTCAGCTGGTAAAATTTCAAGGACTCTTATCGAAAAATATCTCTGCTACCTCTGGTGTACCACAAGGTAGCCATCTTGGCCCACTTCTCTTTAATATATTTATTTCTGACACATCTGACGCCCTAGCAAATATACCTCATCTACTTTATGCCGACGATCTCAAAGTCTATCATATCATTAAATCTAAATCCGATGCACTCTTTCTCCAATCCAAACTTGATTCACTTGACCATTGGTGCAATGAAAACAAGCTCTCTCTCAACATTGCTAAGTGCCAAGTTATAAGTTTCTCCCGAAAATGCACCGTCTCACATAACACATACTTCCTCGGGAATAATTTGTTAGCTCGAGTTGATAACGTTGTCGACCTTGGTGTTGTCTTGGATGAGCGACTCCGCTTCACCTTGCATTATGATAAAATACTTTCCCGTGCGAACAAACAGCTAGGTTTTCGAATTTCGTAACCTGTGGGTCACAAGATCCTTATATACCTCTCTTGTACGCCCCATTCTCGAATATGCTTCCATTTGCTGGAATCCGGCGTTTGAAACCCACAGTAGCAGGCTCGAGTCCATACAAAAGCAATTCTTACTTTTCGCATTGAGAGAACTATACAGCCCTTACGATTTTAATACCCTTCCTCCTTATGAGTTTCGACTGGGTCATCTAAACTTATTAACACTTGCATCTAGAAGAAAGATGATTTCGGCCTGCTTCACATTTGACGTCATTAGAGGCGTCATCAAAGTTGAATTCCTGAATAGCAAAATGGTTTTGAATAACCCTGTAAGAAATACCAGGTCCTCCCGTTTACTTAAGGAATATCCACACTCCACTACTTACGCAGCTAATGAGCCGATAAATAGATGCTGCAGGATATTCAATAGCATAAGTAATCTGTATTCTCCAACAGTCTCAAAATTATCCTTCAAATCTTCCCTTTTCCAAGCCATCCGCAACCCTTAATCCTAAGCTATATGACAATGTTTTATTTATTTGTTATTTATTAATTTATTATTGATTTATTTTGTTAATTATTTTATTGAATTTTTCGTTTTGTTTCTATGTACTCGTAATTTACAACTTTGCTTTTTTTACTGTTTATGTTACTTGTACCTTGCTTGTTTGATAAATAAATATAAAATATAATTATATTCATGCTCTTATACAATTGTATAATAGCAAGAATATAGTTGTCATATTTAACTTCTTAGTCTAGAACCATGAAAAATATAGAACCAATCTTTTTACTAAATTATTCTTCTCTTACCGAAAAAACTCAAAAGTAAAAAATACATAATAAAGACAAAAAAATAAAATCATGGGCACTGGTGGTATCCACATATAAAGGCTCGACGCTTTTCGGGCTGACACCTTAGCAAGCGACGCTGCATACTCTATTTTTTTAACTTACTCAAAACCAGCATTTCATACAAAAGTAGCTCTAAAGTTTACACTTTCCTATTCCTACTTTAAACAAAAAAGTTCCATTTACAGAGAACGCTCATCTGCAGTTTAGAAAAATAGCTAAACTAAACCTATAGAGTTTTGCATCGTGAATTTGTGTGGCGTCATCGGATAGAAATTTCTTTCTACTCAAATTGCGGAAAAAAGCCACCAGTTTTAAGTTGATATGTATGCTAAATTATTTGCTCTTACTATGAGGACACTTGTTTGGGGACAGAAATACCATGGAAATTTTAAAAAAATGGGAACCTAAATTTTGGTTTATTGAAAAGTTCAAACAAATGAAGAGCGGAAAATGAACGTTTTGGGGAAAATGATCCCTATTAATGTAATGGTTGTATATTATGCCCTCGTTTACAATTCTCTGTTGTTACGTCCGTCTGCATGTTCTTCCGTACTCAATGTCTGGAAAATATCTCCGTTTGGGTGTTTAGTTCTTTATCGATCTCACGGTTGTTTATGTCAAGCACGATGACCATGTAAGGGTTGGCAAAAGCCTTCATGAGTTAGGAACAATGTCAACCAACCCTACGCCTCCAATCTAATTACTCTAAAACTGACCAAGGTTTTACTGGGACAAAGAAGGTATGACATTAGCCTGGAGACGTTCACGCTCGCATTTTGGGCGTATCATACATTAATACCGTTAAATCTCAAATGTTTTATTTATCAGCTTAATGGAACAGTTGACTCTATTTGTTCATGCCATGTTAAGTTGTACCAATATGGTCAGTCAAACAGAGCAAAAATCCGAATTAAATATCGCAGTCGTAAAAGCTTTTGAACGTATCAAGTCAAATCAAGAGCCTTTAGATCACTCAGCCTTACCCAGGGTAGACAATGCAGAAATAATTTAAGGTACACCCCAAAATGACTGGGCGGATGATCTCATGAATGAATTTATAGGAGCAGAAAGATTTTCAGACATCGCTTGTAAAAAAAAACTCAAAATGTAGAAAGATTAAATATTTATTGCATATTTTCATTACAGGATAACTTTATTTATCAGGATTACCTGTGCATCCATTAAATTTCCACTAAATATCGCGATCATAAATTTCGGCTGTTTGAAAACTATTTTTTTTTTTGTGATAAACTACAGTTTTAATACGATGAGGATTAAATAAGTTTCACATCATATTGTAAAAACTCATACTAACTACTTATAAAATCTTGATTCGAATAAAGATTCCAACAAATGTTGTGAGCAAAATAAGCCAAAAATTTACAACCAACCGAGTAGTTAAGTCGCAGTTAAGACTTCAAAAGTAAATCAGCTCCAATCGGAAAACTTTATGATTGTAATTTTGGTCTTAAATTCCGGTACTGAAGTCAATTAAACGTAGATACAAGGACCCACTTTATTAAATCTCCGAAGACTATATTTTCTTTAAAAATTAATTGTGAAATCAAGTATGGAATAAATTCATTGTCTTTTTACCGTAACTACTTATATTAAACTTGTTTTTATGCAGGAAAAATAATGCTGCCTTAGTATACAGCAAACAAATCAGTAGCTGCAGTAAAATATACTTAAAATACATTTAGAATTATAGCTTACATCCCCTTAAAATACGCTGAAACATCAAGTCATTCAATAATCCACAATAAAATCCCTAACAAATCCATTCATCTTCAAAACTCCTCTCCTGCTACTAACCACCCTTCGCTTAATTGAAGTGTTGATTCTAATTACAGATCCAAATAAAAATGCTCGAACCAACCCACCAGGATCACAAAAGTTTCCTCTTATTTTTCCGAAACACCATAAAACTTGGTCGTTGTGTCAAAGTCAAATAAGCAATCTTCTCGTATTTTATACAGTCATGGTTTCGGAACTTCTCTTCCTTTTTATTATCCTTTTTCCAAAAGTTTTTATTATGTGTTCTTCGCATTCCTTTTTTAGCCACTTTGCAACGATGATTCTACCACCTCAGTCATCATCATCATTTATTACAGATTTTTTTTAAAAAAACAGCAAGCTGACATTAAGTTTCCTATAAGTTCGAAAAGAAAATGCAAACTGCATTTTTTGATTTGGATAATTAATATGGATGTCGCGACGAAAGAGGAAAGTTTGAATTTGAAATGGATCGGAATTGAGATGATTTTTTTCGCAGAAGATATGGAGTTATGCTGAATTTTTTTGGGGCTGAAAATTTCAAGTTTTGTTGCCTACGTTGGTGGAAAAAAGTGAAGCGAAATAAGAACTGTTAGTCACTTTTTTTGAAAATGAGTTTAACGTTGATTTCTAATCCAATTATCTGATCAATTAATGCTTACTGTAGAATTTGATGTATTATAATACTAAAACTAACAGATCCATCTAAATTCACTCCTCTCCTAGCAATTACTTCTTCCACTTCCTCTCAAAAAACACCACAACTTCATCACACTTTTGTGGCAAAAATACTGACCATTGAAAGTCCCATCTAATGAATATTCAGAGTAATTTTGATAATGAAATACATTTTCGACAGCTGCTCTTTCCTGTACTTTCACAGTCTATCTGTCTGTCTGTCCACTTTTTTGGCCCGTCAGGATTTCTTTGACTTCACAACTTCGACAAAATGAATGACTCGACGGAATCTAAATGAAACTGAACATCACGGCATACGACTTAAATACTTGGTATGCTGAAACGACCGTAACGTCAGTTGTATTATTTGCGAGAGTAGGAATGGAAGAAGAAAAGCAATGTCGTGAGCCCAGGAGGATTCGAAGTAGCCGTGGGAAATACATTGAAAATTGGATGATTGACAAAAGATGATACTGCGATGAGGGTAGAGTGATGAACAGAGTACATGTAGATAAAGAGATGTAAGAGTATATTTTGAAAGTTGTACGTAGATAGGGATTGAATTATTCATAAGATTTGTTTTTCGTATAAATAACAAGTAGAAGGAGAAACAGAAAGATCAAGAATGGAAAAGTTTCTTCAAAAATAACAAATGACAAAAACAAATAGAGTGGGTTTGGAGAAAAGGAATTAGTGATATATTTGTAGAATAAGTCGTAGGTTTATAAATAATATTTAATTTTTTTCTCTTATATTTACGAGTATTTATTTCTTGCATATGTAACTAACTTGCATTGTTGAGTACGCTCAAAAAGAGTATAAAAAATTAACCTTATTATATACTCAGAGTTAACATTATTATACTTCAAAAGCGTGTATCAATGAAATCCTTTACTTCCATTGCCTCAAGCTTTTGTAATATAATAAGGTTAACTCAGAGTACGTAAAATCTAGTGGGCAGAGTTGTATGTGAGATCCCTGCTCCGAATCCATGTTCGGACAAGGGACCACACACCAAGCTTTGAATTGACATTATACCTTTAAATAGGTACCTGAGCCAAATCAGGGACAAAGTGAGGTATGATGACACTCATTTCACACTCGACAAAAAAAATCGGATTGCAAAAATGGAGCTTCAAATGTATTGATACTTTTACGAAAATGATTTAGTGCTGTATGATTTCATGTTCGATAATCCGGTGGTGTTATTACTGAATTATGTATGTGATTATAACTAGCTGCATGTGACTATGCAATGATACATACATATATGATTTTTTTTTAAAACAAAACCCGATTAACAATACCAAATAGAAATTTGTTGTAGACTTTTTAAAGGAAAAATACATGTAAGCCACAACAATAATGTTTGAGAATGGAAAAAAATACCATCGCTGTCTTATCAAAATATCGCTCTCTAAATTTTTCAAATATTCCTTATCAAATCGATGAAAAGCGATAATAATCAACAAGGAAATGGAAGTTATCATGTTTTTTTTTTCATATATCTAATGCATTTAGCTTTTACACTTACACTGCTTTATTTTTAAGTGTATTTTTATCAGTTGTATTTTTATCGCTATTTTGTAAAATTTTGAGTAAGGTATTTAATGACTTTCGATAAATCGATTATCAAAATATTTAAAATATCATGTTTTCAATGGAAATTTGGTCACTATTTTCATAACCTAAGTGATATCAACAAACACCAAAAATAAAACAACCTTTGCTTTCTAGCTGGTTAAGTAAAGAAAAATTAAGTAGTTTTTTTTTCTTCTTGTTTCTTCCCGAAACACAGAGTTATGTGAGATTTTTGATCCTATAAAATTACGGACCACGAAAAACCAGTTTTAAATTTGACAGTTTGCAACCCTCCTCCCGCTTTGTCGGCCGACCGATACTCAAGGAAATACCTTCCAAATTTATGAGCCAACCGCGTTTTGTAAGGAACTGACCCAGGTAGAAAAAGCAGAAGCATAGCACTTTGTGGCCCCGTCTAACCCAAATGTCCACAAGACTTCGAAGTCTAGCCGTCTAGCGACCCTCGCTACTTTCACTCCGTTATTGTTGCTGAAGCTAGAGGTTCCGCATCCATGCGCATAATTTTTTTATTTTACATAGTGCATTTATTTCACAATTATACATTATAGTAACAATATATTGCACAACTCCCCCTTATAAGGAAACAAACCTTGTGTTAGGGGTGAGGAGCCAGAAAATTAATCTTACAATATAAAAAATTATGAAAATAGCATCAAATCAACATTACGCTTATTAATTAAATAATATAACCACAGTAAGTAGATTAAAAAGCACACAATAATTCAAGGGCTTTCCAAAGTAGATCACCGTTAACCAATTTGCATATTTTAAAAACGAAAACTAAATAATTAGAGTAACAATAGGTACTAAGTTATCATACATTCATAAAGTATTTTTTAAGGCCCTCTTTAAATGATTTCACGTTGCGCATATCTTTAAGCTCTTTCGGTAAATTGTTGAATGTTTCAATACCTGCATATGTGAAATGACTTTGTCCAAGTTGCGTGAGGGGAGTAATAGGGTTTCGTCGGTACCACCTCTTGTACAATTAGTATTAACTCGTATTTTCTTTGCTAATAAATCTTTAAGTGTTTGTATGGATATGTTTAATTTATAAATTTGATCTACTGGTCGAACGTTTAACTGCCGAAATAGTTGGACTGAGTCAAAACGTCGTGGTTTTTTCAGTAATATTTTAATCAATGTCTTTTGGGTAACAATCAAAGGCTTAAGAACACTTTGTGTAGCACTACCCCATGCAACAATTGAATATTGCAAAATTGACTGAATTAACGCAAAGTATAAAGTTCTAATAGCTTGTGGGTTTAAGAAGGCGCGAACTTCAAGACACAATGGTATGAGCCTTCTTAATTTATTAATTGTACTTTGCACTTGAATATCCCATTTCAAATGTTGGTCAATAATAATTCCTAAATATTTCGTTTGAGTAACGCAATCTAATCGTGGACATTGACAATTTGAGTCACAATGTACAGAATGAATTTTTATATCAAGTTCCTCAGGAAGACCACGGCGTGATAAGGCAAACTTTACATAATTAGTTTTATCAACATTAAGAGTGAGACGGTTAAAATTCATCCAGTCTTTCAATAAAGTAAGATTATGTTCAGTCTTCAGCTTTACAGATTGCCAATCGCCATCCTCCACAAAAAGCACTGTATCATCAGCAAATGAAATTAGGTGGCCTTTTATATGCTGTGAGAACAAATCATTAACATAAATAAGGAAAAGGATAGGGCCTAAAACTGTTCCTTGTGGAACTCCATATTCAAAAAAGAGCTCGGAACTTAGTTTTCCAGCTATTCTCACTTTTTGCTTACGATCAGTCAGATAGCTTTGTATCCAGTTAATCCAGTTTGGGCAGAAGTTAGCCTGACGCAATTTTTGCACTAGCTTTACATGCGGAATTGAATCAAAGGCTTTTGCCAGATCAAGGAAAACTGCAAGAGACTTTTGCCCCTTGTCCATTGATTCTATGATTAATGTAGTTAATTTACAAATGGCATCTTGTGTACTACGTTCTACCCTAAAGCCAAATTGGTTTGCGTTGATAAATTGTCGTTCATCTAAATAAGACACTAGACGTTTCTTTCCAGCTTTCTCTAAAATTTTAGATATGTTAGATGTCAGAGACATTGGACGATAGTTATTAATATCTAGTTTGTTTTTGCCTTTGTGAATAGGAGTGACAATGGCCTTTTTATAGATCTGACGAAAGGAATTAGTTTGAAGACTTAAATTTGCTAAGAACATCAATGGTTTGCTAATATACTCTTTAATACTTTTTAAGCATTCAACCGTGATGCCATCAAAACCCGGACTTGAACCACCATGCATCCCGTCAATTATGTGTATTATTTCATGCTCAGTTACAGTATCAATCAATGTAGGGTCAGTGACAGATATGCCAGTATCTATCAAGACAGATGCACCGAAATCATCTGTATTATATCTGCTAACATCATGATCTATTTGCTGAGCCATGCGTTTCCCAATGTTACAAAAGTGATTATTGAACACGTTGGCAATTTCCTCGGCATTTTCACTGATATTTAAAATAGAAGTACCGCATTGCAGAGCATAAATAGGAGTTTGGTCGTTTTTCTTTCCTCTAGCTAGATTAATTGCATTCCAAATTTTCATTCCATCCACGCTATGTTCCCGTATGATTTGTTTGAAATAGTTGGCTTTAGCAATAGAAATGAGAGAATTTAGTTTATTTCGATATTTTTTAAAATACTTGTTGAGTTGTTCATTGTTCGGATTATTTCTCAAGGCAATACCCAACTTTTTTTTTTTTTAATTGATTTAATGAGCCCCAAAGTTACCCACGGCTTCAGTTTGCGACAGTTAGAAGCATATTTCTGGACTGTAGATGAACTGTCGACAATGAGATTACTCAGCGTGTCATGAAATTTCCTTGCACAAGTGTCAACATTATCACAGGACATAACTTCGTTCCAAGATACATAGGCCAGTTTACTTTTAAGGAGCTCATAACTAATTTTTCGCTTATTCGTAGATATGCTGGGCACCTCATTCTTACAAACAGATTGTCGAGAATTTAAATATAAAAATAAAGAGGTACTTTTATGGTCGGATATCGCAGTGTTTATTACCGCTGATTTTACTCTATTAAAAGATATTTGTCTAAAGTTAGCAAAAATATGGTCCAAACAACTACCTCTCCGAGTGCTTTGGTTTATATATGATATAAAGCCGAGCTCACTTAGCATATTGAAGTACTCATTATTTTCCTCGTCTAGTAAATTTATGTTAATATCACCCACTATAATAACACTACCTTGCCTAAGATGTTGCAGATACATCTCTAATTCTGAGCAAAACGTTGTAGAACAAAAATTAGGAGATCTGTATATGGTCAATACTTTAATTACGGCATTGTTCACCATATTAATGCCAATTAAAAGAGCAGATGCTCCGGTGAAAACTAATTCTTCAACATGAGAAACATTGTATGAGTTTTTAATGTAAACCACAACACCACTATTCTGATTTATAATTCTATCCGTTTTGTAGCCTGTATATCCTTCGATTTGTGCACATTGCAGACTTGGAACGTTCCAGCATTCACTCAAAGCTATTACATCAAAACAAAAGTTCGTCGAAGATAGAGTTAGGATAAGGTTATCAAAATTTTTACAAATGCTACGTATATTAGAATGAAATATACTGAAGCAACCTACACCAGGATTTACTTGCTTGATAAGTTCAGAGATATCATTGCATGTCAGTTCGTCATCTTGTATTGCGTTATCTAAACAATTCATCAGCTCAAAAACCAATTAAGCGGATTGGAAAATATTCATCACTATACAACACTTGAAGCCACAACGTGAAAATCATTTAGAAACACCTGCATTAAACAAAGCATGTTGTTACTTATTGTTGTAAATAACTCAATAAAAGTTGTCCTTGTTGAAGGTTTGTGAATCAAATACTGTCTATAATAGATGATAATACATATTCTAAGGCAGCTATGTTCTAAAGCAAGAAAAATCGTATGCATAATTTCGAAAAAAGTAACATAAAAAATTTCAAGAGTATAATCGAAAATATTAAACTGAAAACAAAAATTATCATTTGGTACACTATCCTCCAGAGTGCTTACTCTAAAAAATCCAAATCATTTTCAGATCTGATGAATATTATTTTATCGCCTTCAGATTTTCGACACATTATCTTACCACCTCGACACCAAACATATTTGAAATTAGCCTCCTTTGCTTTATTTTTGGTTACCCATAATAGCTTACGGCAATATGGTGTAAGGTGTTCATTAATGTAATAAGTATTATTACCATAACGATTTCTGCCTCTATTCGCATTTAATAATAGTAATGCATCATCAGCTGAACGAAATTTTACGACAACTTTCGGATTGCTGTTATTTTTTCCACGTTTAACGTAGGCATCAACGATGCTCTCAATTTTAACTTTGTGATGCTCTTCACAGAATTTTTGCATTGTTTGCTTCGTGGGATCATCAATTTGAAGACCTGAGAACTCAACTTTATTTAAATTGACAGCTTGCTCCAGCTGGTTGATGCGCACTTCCAAGCTGTTTATAAGTTTATTTTTACTTGAATTAGCTAATTCAAGTTGTAAGATTTTGTCCTGGAGAATTATCATATTAGCCGTCGTGTCCTTCAACTGATTCGTCATCTCCTGTTGAATTCGCGCAAGAAAGTTATTACTTTCAATCAGATCTTCAATTTTACGCATTAATTTCTGAAAATCATTTCCCGTTAAGCCTGAAACAGTTGTAGCATTTGATATCAGTAACGAATCATCAGGTCGTGAGGTACAAAGTTGTTTGGGTTCCTTTTTATCGTTGGATGTAGTTGGCACATTTGATTTAACAGGTGTATCATCTGAACGGGACTGATGACGCCTATTGAAGTTGCACTTTTTACACTTCCATTGTTTCGCTTTATTTGAGTCTTTCAAATAAGCAACATCAGATGGAGCAAGGCCCGCACATTTAGTATGAATTACAATGTTGCAGTCGCAACATATGATGGTATCTTTGCCTCGTTGGGCTGATTCACTGCATACACCACACATAACCATATTGGAAAATTTAGAATTCAATATAAATCGAAATAAAATGATCACGAAAAGGTGAAAAATAAAAATAGAAACAGTTCTTTGTGCCACAAGGGATATTTCACTTGTTAAACTATGATCAAATTATTCTAGCGGTAACCACTCGACGGTGCTGTTGATTTGCGATCTTAATGCTTGTAGTGTTGGAGACTAAATTGAAAAAAAATATTTTAACTAAGTGGTTCGAAAGTATGCACTGATTCTCATCAGACATCAGCTCACAGTGCATACCTGACTGATGTGACCACTTACAGTAGGAGAGCATTAATTTTTGTTTACTTAAGTTGTGATAAATTTTAACATCCTCGACTTATTTCTGGTGATATCATTTACTTATAAAGGTTATTAGTTTGTGATCACGGTTCCCTTCTTGTCTATAAATTAGCATAGACAACTTATGTCGTCTCTAATGCTTATCAAAGCAGAGAATATTTGATACGGGAAACTCGATCATTTTGCGGAAATAAAAATTAATGATTACTCCCTGCAAGTGTTCACATCAGTCAGGTATGCACTGTGAGCTGATGTCTGATGAGAATCAGTGCTTACTTTCGAACCACTTAGTTAAATTAAAAATTTTCAATTTTAATCATCCCACAAAAAACAATTCAATTTGATTCTGTTTTCGGAGGTTTATTCCGCAAAACGATCGAGTTTCCCGTATCAAATATTCACTGCTTGGATAAGCATTAGAGACAATATAAGTTGTCTTTGCTAATTTATAGACAAGATGGGAACCGTGATCACAAACTAATAACCTTTATAAAGTAGATACTTCAAAAGTTACTGGACACCGAGTTTCACGCGGTTGATGACGGAATTTGATGTCTTCACAAATAGGATCCTGTGAAAGGTTGCGGCAGATTGGGAAGAGAAAACATTGATCGTGATATATTCGACGGAAAGACAGTGTATCAAGCTTCAGAAAGGAAAGACGATCATTAAAATCTAAAAGAAGAATACCGTGCTTGTAAAGGAACGAACGAGTGAGTTTCCTTTGCACGGATCCATTGGATTTTTTATCACATTCATGTTGAGGAGACTACGCAACAGACTAGGAAAAAGTATAAGAGTAAAGTTGGTTGCATAGATTCGAATGTATGCGACGATCCTAAGATAAAGCCTAACAGTTTAGAGGCTCGATTGACTAAATCTGAGATGTGTACATCAAATCTGAGCTTTTTGTCAAACATAGCCCCAAGGTCTTTGACGCAGGCAAGAGAAGAAAGCACATGGATATCCAACGAGTAATGGAGTACAGTATGCTGAGTTTTATGAGAAAAAAGCAGTGTTTGACATTTCTTTGTATTCAGAAGAGGCTTGTTTCTTGACACCAAATTTCAAGGATTTTAAGGTTGGATTGAAGAAGGTTACAGTCATCAATGGACCTTATGTTCACGAAGAGTTTTAGATGTTCGGCATAAAATAGACATTCACAAGAAAGAAGCGGCTGTACATCATTCACATAAAACAGGAAGAGAAGGGGACCCATAATAGAACCTTTTGGAACACCAGTTCTAGGCTCGAAAGGACGGGACATACAGGAATCATACCGAACACAGCAAGATCAGTCCCATAGGTATTATTCTATCCATTTAATAATGTATAAAAAAATCCAAATCTGTGTAGTTTAGAAAGAAGAAAATTGCCAAAAGCTTTAGAGGAGTCTGTACATACAGCGTGAACTTCAAGATAAGCCTCTAAGGCTTTAGCAACAAAATTCATGAAATATGCAAGGTTTGTTGATGTTGAGTGATCTGGAATGAAACCGAGCCGTTCTTTTGCATGAGATGTCCATATTGAATTACGATAAAGTAATGTAGATACCGTTCGGGAATCATGGAAAATTAAAATTGAAATTTGATAAAAAAAAACTGATTTCTAAAATCTATCTTTTTTGCTGTGAGGTGGCTTTGGTTTTTTCAAGGTTATGTTGAATGCTTTGGTAGTTAGGAAATTAAAAAAAGCCCTCATAATGTGTAGAAAGTTAAAAGAGGTAATTTTTTGTTAGTTTTTTTTCTATTTTCTATCGATTGTGGTAGTGTATACTCGTTATTTGCTCCCTTTATTTTCACCTTTTTTTTTGGTACCACAGCGAATATAGCAACCTATGTCAGTATTAGCGAATGCACTGCTGTTTTGTGCTAGATCGTTGTTTTTGTGGCTTAGTTCTATTCAGTTCTGTATCGGAGCAAAAAAAACGCACATATTGAATCTCCATAATTTTGATTCATATTCCATCGGAATTCGTACAGATTGCATGCAATTTTCATGTCGTTTTTATGTTTGACAGAATTTAATTCAAAGATCTCGCAAAATCTGGCTGAAACTATCCGTTTGATTATGACAAGTCAGCAATCGATGTTTTTTTTAAATTTTCTAGAAAATTCCATTGCTCGTCCGCTCCGGAGTTCGAGTTTTTCTTTCGAAGTTCTAAGAGAACTTTCTCATTGAAAAAGCCAACTTGGAATTTTTTAACAAAAACAAGCAAACCAGTTTTAAAACAAAATCTAAATACGACAAATTTTTTGTTTAAAGGCGGAACGTGAATATTATGAGGATAGAACCTGGGACACTTGCTTTTAGATGCTACACATGACAATATATGTATGTCCGATAAAATCTTAGTTGGCAAAAGATACAAATAATAATGAGGTACTTTGTCTCCTGCGCTCTCCTTTATTTTCTTAAGTGTTTCGATCACTTATAAAATAATCTAATTGCCCATAAAACAATCTGTTTGTATGATCAAATTAAAAGACACGCCACAAAACAATGTATTTACAAACAAAATTTTTTTTTATTGCAGCTAAGCTTTAATCCCTACGCTGTTCCAAGAAAAAAATAAAACGTACAATACATCAATATTTTGCTAGTTTCGTGGCATATTTTTCTTCGAATAACCGGACACCTATTTCGGTCCGAGTTACAAAAACAAACGGCTTACAAAAACTCTATCAGTAGCTCAGCGAACGTTTCCAGAGTTGTTAAATAAAACCTTTTGATTGTGTATCCTCTTGAACTTTTACTTTCGTAATTCAAACAATCTTATACAAACTTGAAAGTGTATAGCTTAGTCCTAGCCCGCATACTCGTAGCAGTGTAATAATATTCCCAACTTTTGTATTTTGTCCTCGCCGTCTTGGCTGCAGCTCTCTATAAATCCTTTGTAATTTAAGGATCTGGTGGTCGAAACAAATTTCGAGATAATTTTAAACAAATGCAGCATGCATCTCTTTAAGAGGTATTAGTGAAACACTTTGCAGATAATCCAAAATATTAATAAATAAAGGTTCTAGTGTGCTGAAATGGATACTACTTGAACAATCAAAATCAAACTGTCGTTCAAAAACAAAAAAACTACGGTAAATTGCATCACCAATGGCATTATAAACATATAGTTTCTAGTGAAGACTCTTCAATTCCCAAGTAAATTTTGAGCTCTGCAGTTTGAACTACGGCCTCCTTAAAAGAAAAATTAATTTTCGAATGCTTTAAGTTATCAAAAGAAAGTACAAATCTCAAAAAAGTAGATTGCATGAGTGTTAAAAGAAAAAAAATTTCACATCAGCTTTCTTCACGGCACTTTAAGCAAAACGCAATCTGAAAACGCTATTTCGCGTCATCAAAAAACTAGCTCGCTAGATTTAATATTACGAATGAAATCTCACCATTACTTACTTGCCGAATTTCACCAATATTTTGTATCAGTTAAAATATTGGCAAAAATTTTAAACTTGTTTAAAACGTTGTTATTTTTTTTCTAAATTTAAAGAATTTCAGCAGAAAATTATATTTATTGGTGCATGACAAATAATTTTCTCTAAGAAAAATATAATCCATGATTGAATTCCCATTTTCCGAAATTTTTGGAAAAAACGAAATATTCTACAATTTTACTGTTTACAGCAGCACATTTAATCATATCCTAAATTAAATCTTTAACCAAAAATCATTAAGTCTTTGCAGTCGACCCCCTTCTTCATCACAAAATCACCTTACCATATTCTATCTGAAAATCCAAAACATTATGTCTTAGGCCTAAATAAATCCCTCAACTTGTCTCTTCTAGTTTTTCGTTGCTACTCTCAAAAGTTATTTGAACAGTTGTCCATCGAAGAAAACTTTTTTAATAATAACTTTTCGAAAAAAAAAAGTTTTCTTCGGCTGTTGTGTCTTTTTGGAGATCTCTTCAACATCAACAACAGCCGTAGATGAAGAAGACAAGTGACACATAAAATGATTGAGTTTGGGACGATGAATGTTCAAGAAAGAGAGAGATTATTGGAAAAGTTATTCGGATAGTGAAATGCAGCAGAGCTGGAACAGTCGAACTTTCTAATCGAGGAAAAACTGTGGATAGACAGGAAAATTTGGTTTTATCAGTCATAAATTTTTGTGCTACTAAGTTGGAATTATGCAGATAATGGGAAGAGATAATAGCCCCTTCAAAAAAAACTCGTTATAATGAAATAAATAATTATTGAGAACCATTGGAAAGTTCGATTGAAATAATTTTTGTTATAATAATTTTTGGACTTGGCATATCTGGCCTAGTTTTGGTTCATATTCGGATTAAGAAAGCTAGCAAATCGCACAATAAATATTTTTTCTGAAATATTAATTGTAACTTTTGACAAATACGAGTTTAAAAAATGTGACAAGAGAATGATCGATAAAATTATGAAATTTTCAAATTTGTTTAAAGCGTCATGCTAATGGAAAAAATATTATGTCCTTATAAATCTTAAGCTAACTCGTTGTTGTTGATCAGACCGCATCAATTGTAGAAGACATGACAAAATTCATAAGAGGAATTGATTCGAAACACGGCCCACGAGCTGATGAAATTTTTGTTTGCTAATTTATTCCGCGGCCACTTAAAATTATTTGGAATAAATCTTTATTATGTAGTACATTTCCTCTCTTCTCTATATTATTATCAATTATTTTGAAACAATTAGAAAAAAAAAATGTGTGTTTGAAACTCACAACTCTTTGTGTCTTGATTTTTAACTGCCACCTGAATAAAACTTGGAAGCGTTGAAAGCGTCACATCTATAACTTTAGTCAAAAAGTCACAGTCTGATAAAGCCCTAAAATATTGATTTCAAGATACAAATCCGAAACGAGCTGACTCAATGAAGTGGGCTCGAAAGCAGTTTGGTGCTAAAATTATTAGTGAGAAAGGTTGCATGCTACTCGTAAAATCTGAGGCACTTGAAGAGTTTAATTCAGTATCGAGGAAAATAGTACTTAGAACGAATGAAACCAGAAGTAAATATATGGCAAAAATCTAATTTTGAAAGCTCGGGTTTTTTCAGTAAAATTAAGGAAACAGAGAGAGTATAATTTTTAACGAACACATTATTAAGCAGGTATAAGAGCTTGTATGCAAAGGTGTACTATTCAGAAAAATGGTAATGAAGGTCCCAAAATTCACAGAAGATTTTGGGCTATCAAAAGGGCATGGAATACTGCCCTTCCAATTATCAAGTCCACAAAATGTCAGCTGTAATCACGCGTTTGAAAAATATTGATTGGTATTGTACTGCTGCGGGGAAGTGAAACATGGACACTTACGCAATTTTTAGCAAATCTTTTTGATATATTGGAGAGAAATGAAAGAAAGAAATGCTTGGCAAACCAGATATACATACATGGGTAGAACCAGCTGGTTCACTGCCCATCAGCGTTAACTCTGATTAAATTTCAACCACCTTACGCGGCAGCTCAAACAACAGCTCCTCGAAACAAGTTTTTTTTTCAATAAATCAATACTGCCGTGTTTTATATTTTTGCATGTTTTTGGTTGTAGCTAGAGCAAAAAAAGTATGAAAAATACAGCAATGGAGATTCCTTGTATGCTTTGTAGTTGAATTTTACAGCTAAACAGCTGAATTCTTTCGGCATGATAAAAATACATAGTATCAAGAATCATGCATGGGCCAAAATGCGTTTGAGCCTTTAAAAAATGCATCGCTAACGACATAAAAATGTTACACATGATTAGACTTAACGCAATCGTACAGTAACAGTTTCCGGAAAATTTTATTCACATGAAGTTAAATTTATTTATGTTAAATTTTCTAATAAATGAAATTTTCTAATAAATGAAATTTTTATCTTCAGAAAAAAATGCATTTCTATCAAAAAGTTAAAAGTTGCAACCTTACGAATAAAAATGCCTTTTCTAAAGCTTCGGATAACCAAAATAGAGTTTGAATCCAGGACAAAATCAATATCTCAAGAAGTTCGCTGAATCCCGTCAGTTCACTGGCCGCTGCCTGGTGATTGTAGATTTTTTTTGACAATGTCTTTTTCCACAAAACCAGAAAAGGCCAATGAGAATAATATTGAGAGTGTTTACTAAATTTTTTTTCCAGTTTTATGAGAATTAATTTATAAACCACAAGTTCTGTCATTTTTTATGTAGTATTAAAATCGATTTGGCCAAAAAAGCATATTTCCATATATATATATATATATATATATATATATATATATATATATATATATATATATATATATATATATATATATATATATATATATATATATATATATATATATATATATATATATATATATATATATATATATATATATATATATACATATATATATATATATATATATATATATATATATATATATATATATATATATATATATATATATATTGTATATATATCATCAACAAAATTCAGTGACTATTTCTCGGGAACGCGCCATCCGAGTGAGATAAAACTTTCAGGATACATTGGTATACAGGGTGATTAATTATGAGGTTTGTTTTTAATCTCAAGTAAAAGGCATAAAGTTGAATTCTGCAGTAAAACTTTTATTGTGAGTCGAACGAACATTCTATGACATATGCTTTTTAAAGATTATCTCATATAAATGTTGACCACGACTACGCCGTAAATGGTCCATCCTGAGGGTCGAATTTTGGACTACGCGTTCAAGCATATTAACCGGTATCTCGCAAATGACACAAGTAATGTTGGCTTCTAAAGGGTCGATTGAAGCTGGTTTACCCCTGAAAACCAGAGACTTCGTGTAACCACAAAGAAAATAATCTAAAGATGTGATATCACACGGTCTAGGCGGCCAATTTATTAGTCCAAAACGTGATATCAGGTTCTCACCAAAATGATTTCTCAATAAGTTTATTGTTTCTCTCGCTATATGTGAAGGAGCGCCGTCTTGTTGAAACCCAAGTTCACCGATACCACGGGCTTCAATTTCAGGTAGCAAAAAAATCCGTTGTCATGCTGCGATACCGGTCGCCATAGACGGTTACGTTCTGACCGGACTCATTTTGAAAGAAATATGGACCGATGATTCCACCGGCCCATAAACCACACCAAACAGTGCAATTTCCGTCGTGGTAGCTGTTGAAGCTCTTCAAGTTGTTCATCAGCCCAAAATGAGCCAAAAATGCGGTAAAACAGCGCATTTTGGATTGGAACAATTTGGGAACGTTGCTGCTGTGTAATTCTTTCCATGATAATTTTTCAAACAATGCTGAATAAAAATTACATTACAGTTTGACAAGAGTCACGCGTGATCGGTCAAAAAAGCCGATTGAAAACCAAACCTCACAATGAATCACCAAATACATATGCAAAATAGGTCCAGGTCTCACCAAATGTTAATTATCTTTAACTCTGTGGCTCCGGCGGCCGTTTTAGTGATATTTTTAATATTCCTATTATTCCGTCCACAAATAATTTTTCCGAAAATTAAGTTAGCGAAATGAGTTTTGAACGTGTTCTAAATGTAAATTGGATAATGTTTTGGAATTTTTTAACCCCATGTGTGCGCTAGTTGCCTAAAATGCGTTCGGGAAAATTAAAAATTTTTTAAATTGCGATAACTTTTGACAAAGCTGTCAAATTGATATGAAACTTTCAGGACATGTTAGTAATACTAAGTTGTAACTCTATGTTGCTTTTAATGAGCGTGTTGTCAACCCTGTAGCAAGGGCAGGTGCTGAAATTGAAATCTTTCAAATCGTCGACACTCATGAAAAATTTTCGCTTTTTGGGAAAAAAGCAACTCATAATATCTTATGCTTTTTCTAGATATTATAATGTAAAAAAATATTTTTTATTTTAAATTAACAGTACATTCTTAGCCTAACTTAAAGTTTAATTAGCAAGAAAATTTAAAATTTAGCGGCTGTACTATTTTAGCCCGCTGGCTCTGATTGGTTTTACTTTTTGAAATATTTTCTCGTCCCATTTTTTTTTTCCTTGCACACTAATGGTATTACCCAACCTGTACATTAGCTCGGATTACCCTGGCAACGATATTCTTTAAAACTACTTTACATTAACGGAAAAGATGGTACGAAATATGACATTAAAATATAACATTGCGTTGCATATTATCATGATGTCAGAGCTCAGGAGGTAAGCCTATGATGCTAATGCACAGCCTTGGCAGTAAGGGAGCTAGGTTAAGTTGAGTTCGAAGGGTTGAGAGGACAGGAGGTACCTGTGTACGTTCCGCTTGAACATTTGAGGGTTGTAGATGTCAGAAAAGACAGTAGATGGAAGACTGTTCCACATTCGTGTTGATCTGGATAAGAAGGACCCCTGGAATTTGACAGGGCGACTGGCACAAACGTGAAGGATGGGAGGATGTGCGTGACTAGCACACCGCATGTTGCACAAGGGGATATAAACCTAAGGAATTAGATCGGGTAATTCAATAAAGCAACGGCCATTAAAGTAGCGATATAGCAGTGAAGGATAGCCAACATTACGTCTGTGGGCAAGGGATTCAATGCGAGAAAAGATAGATACAGCGTCAATAAGCTTGAAAGCATTACTTTGCACTTTTTCTAACGCAAAAAGTGCAATGTGATCTGCTCCTGCCCAAATATGGGAAATATACTCAAGTCTCGGTCTAATATGAGATTTATGGATATGCGTAAGATCAGATGGAGTCAAGTATTTTGTACAAGTATTTCGTTGCATTTTTCGCAACAGCGAAAATATGATTGGATCAGTTAAGTTTATTAGAGATTTTGAAACCCAGTATATTTAGGGTGTCTATGTCAGGAATACTTACCCCATTGACACAAATGGTTTGTGAAGTAGAAGGTGCAAAAAGTTTATTGGATATAGGACAGCATTGAAATGTTTAATGATTCAATGTTTAATGATTCAAAACAAACGATCTCGATTGATGGCGGTAGATTTCCGCGAGAGTCAGCCAAGCCAACGAATTAAAAGAGCGGGTAAAATCCAGGGCACTGTCATCAGCATAACCATAGATTGGATTGAAGGTTTCAGATAGGAGATCATTAGTAAATCTAAGAAACAGATTTGGAGAAAAGACAGAGCATTAATGGTATCGATATTTGACCCTGTTTCATCAAGGAAAACTTGAAGTGAGCGGTTGTTGAGAAACCTTTTAATCCATTTTAAGAGGTAAGAGTCAAGATCGAAAACATAGAGTTTGGCTAAAAGGGCGACATGCCAAACTCTATCAAAATACTTGGAAATAACTTTGGCTTCACCAAAATAATGGAGACATTGGATTCACATCTCAGTGAAAAATGTCATCAAATCCCCAGTGAAGCGACCAGAATGAAAGCCGTACTATTTGTCACTGATTAGCTTATGGGAATCTAGATAGATCAATAATTGGGAATTAGTAAGTGATTGAAAAACCTTCAACAAAATCAAACAAAGATCAATTGGTCGACAGTTACAGGGATCGCAAGCCTTTCCTTGTTTGAGGATGGGCTGAATATGAGCAAGTTTTCATTTTGATGGATAAATTCCTTTTGAATACGGTAAGTAAAATAATTTGCCGTGAGGTTAAGCTAAAAAAGAGGCGCAGTGTTTCATAACCATGGGTGGGATACCATCAAGACTAGCAGCTTTGAATGCGTCAAGCTTTGCGAGCACTTTAGAGACTTACCTAGTGCGAAAATGTAAAGGCGCTTGATTTGAATTGCATTCAGGGATCGAAGGTGAAATTTGCGTAGATGGAGGCAAAGAAGTGTTTGCTGCAAATAATTCAGCAAAAAGATTAGCTTTGAGCAGTGATTCTTTGCAAATTTGGTCTCGATGAAGAAGTGAGGGTATGGAAGAAGAGGTGAAACTATTCTTCACGGCTTTAACAAGTGACCAAAAGTTGCCAGTTTTTTGGTTTGCGAAGATTTTTCGCCTGATACCTTGAATACTCCGCATGGAATATCCAGTACCCTAGTAGGACAGTCCACTTATTACTGCAAGTTATGAGATCCCCAAAAGAGCTCAATTTTCTACGTGCTCAGCTTTTAGTTGAAGCATATCTGACCCACTAAACGTTGCATACTTTAAAGTCGTCAGCAAGAACGATTTTGGACGAGGGAAATGTCTCTACACGAGCATCAAGGTTGGCAAAAAGTGCTTCGAAAGAGCGGTCAGTATCGGCGTTAGACATACTAATGCTGTGATATAGGAAACAAAAGATAATGATGTGTTTATGGAAGTTAAATCTAATCCAAGTATGATTACATTCCGGGTCAGAAGAAGAATAATTGGAAGGGAGTAAAGAGAAAGCAACATCATTCCGAACATAGAAAGCGATTCCTCTTTGAGGAAAGAAGAGAGACAATAAGCTATAGCCAGGGACGTGATACTGATTCGGATCAGTATCAGATACGAAATTGGTTTCGCTTAGCGCGAGATCTGCCGGTTGATATAAATTAAGGTGACAGTACACCAAAAAGCAATTTTTCCTCAAAACACGAATGTTGCAAAAGTTTATTCAAAATTCCTGCATGATCCCGCAATAACAACGCACACAAATGAAAAATAAAAACAAAAAACAGATACGTAAAGGTATAGGTAACGATCATCTACCAACAAGACAAGGCAGCAATGGACGCGACGGATCTGAACAAGTGTTATGCCTTCATGTTGATCACGTCCAATACATATGCAACCTGTAGTCACCGTAATAGAGACCGTTATGAATATTGAATTTAATGCAAAGACTTCAAATTGAACATAAGGTGGAAAAAAGAGACACGGAACGAGCTCACCGTGGCTGTGCACTTCGCGAAACAACAGGTAACCCGGCACCCAAAACTTGATTTCGAACGAGATAATGACATTGGTCCGGTTTTAATTAAGAGCAGCCATGAAGCATGTCCATCTCCGAAGAAATTCACATCATAACGCAATGTTATCATCTTTTATTGATACCAATGCTTGCATAGATTCAAAGCATCAATTACTCATGCCCAACTCCTCACACTCTACCACTACCACAATACGTTACGCTGACGGCCAAAAATATATTTCAATAATAGAGGCTGGTAACTAGTTGAGCATAATTAGCTTTCCATTTTAATGCAACTCACTTTCCGATGCCAAGTTTTAGTTTCTGATTTTTAGTATTTTACATGCATAATATAACAACTTGCCACATAGCTTTAAAACGTTCACTTTTAACATTTTTTTTTTGAAAAAGTAAAAAAATATTTTACAATATTATGATTTTTTATCGCCATTGATGGGGACGCCAGAAATTCGCAGTAAATCGTTTGGTCGAAATATCTCTTATTAGGCAGACTCAATTCCATATCTTTTTATCTCATCTCATATTTATCTTGAAGGAAACAGTTTAGATATTCCATTAGCACATCATAAAATCCCCAAAAAATATTTTAATGGTTTTCCCATCCATCCAGCAGTACTTGAAGAAGTGTATGTCTTTAAACTTTCGAAGGATTTTTTCAACACATTTTTCTCTGCTTCACTTAAGCAATCTATCTTTGATCTCAAATTATTAAATGTTGTTTTGTGCTGATACCAAACGTACATATTGAAACAAAATAGCTAATTATAGTCTAGATTAACTACTACACGAGTTCTTGCATTATTTGTAATTGGCATCTATTTTCCTGTACGCATTTCGTATTAAGTTTCATTGGATGCAAATAATTTCAAATACAAAATTTCTTCTTTTTTTAGCTGCCAATGTAAGGGGGCTCGATAGCTCTGCTCACTAAGCCTGCGGGTTCGAATCCCGCAAGTGCCATGGCTGTAAGTGTGAATGCGTGTGGTTGTCTATGAGGGTGGCAAATTGGCCCAAACTGGTGGTCTAATGCTGGCCGCGTTCTCGGCAGCCCTCTTTACTAACATAACCTAGCCGCCAATGTATCACTTGTAATCATAACTAAAAAAGCTTAACTAAAACCCACTTAATTTCGAAAAATTTAAACATGTTTAAATTACCTGTCAGCTGAATCATTCTACTATAAATTTCAATTTTTTTTCTATTTATTTTTCAAATATTCGCTAGGTTTTCATTTTGAGTCAGGAAACTTAGATTATGTTTTCTGGTACAAAACGAATTGTTACTTTTGAAAAAGCATCTTTTAAAGAAAAACCGTGTCACCAAGCAAACCATTTAGTTTAAATTAATATAACAAATAAAGCTTTAAAAAACACTACAGAATCTTTACAAAGTCTTATCAACTTAACTAAGATTATTAATCAACTTTTTCGAAATTATATGGGTTTAACTGATTCAATTAATTCTGGACTCCGCGATCACCTCACACCCCTAAAAACTGTCATTTTCCACAGGGTACTATATCTTAGCTACTTTTCCAATACCCAAGCAAAAAAAATTTGAATGACATTGCAAATATCGCAAAATCCATCGAGCGAAAGAATTTCGCGAATTTTCAGAGTTCAATCAGCTCTACCAGCAGTCAGTTTTTACAACTTTCCTTCAAGTTCTTGTCGAATTTACCACCACCTCCCGGCCTCTTCATGCACTATATTGCCCGCAACGAATTGATATCATCGTGTCTTGTGAATGAAACTCAATTCACTTCAGTTTTACGTAGACGCGAAGGAAAAATACTTTTTGTGCGCTCGATTGACGCCCTGTCTTCCATTATTGGCAAAACATTACATCGGGTGACTTTAAATTATTTTTCCTACTTGTAACCGACACACGGAACATGTTTCTTCGCGAAGACGCTTTCTCAGTGCCGTCAGCAAGCTTAGTACAGCTTAGCCCCATTTCCGTTATCATCTGGGAAGATACATTCGAGTACTGCTGCGAAATAGTATTTCACCAGGATTCGTTCACGAGACATTCGTGAGGATTACGGTGCAGAATCGATGATACTGATGGGAAACAAATTGATGACAAATATCCTGTGATCGGATCCTGGCTAGAGCTCTTTGCGACGCGGAAGCTGATGGCGACGAATGGCAAGAAATGTCGAACGATTTTCTTCGAAATGGATACAAGTAAAAATTTACACATTTTTTCGCTACAAGACTTCTGTCTCATTCCCGACATTTCCCTGAGTTCGTGCCTTCAGCATGACAGTTGTGCTGAAGTTCGCAGAAGAGCTCCTTCACTGACATATCGCCTTCTTGCCATCATGCCGTCGGGAATTCAGCGTATAAAATGACATGATGTTGTGATAAATGAACAACGGGTAGATGATAGATAGCGATATCGGGACGCAGCACAGTTCGCGAAAACGTCGGGGAAAAAAGATGAAGTGATTTGCGTTTTCATTATTTTCCGATAGCTACTCTGGCAATTTCGCAAAATTCATTCGGTTATCGGAATGCTTATGGTAGAGTGATTTCTTTTTAGGTGGTTGATGGTATTAAGATAAATCGACTGGATTTAGATGTTTTTAAATTTCGACGCTTTTTTTCAGTGGGGTGAGGAATTGAATTGGCTTTTCCAGTTTCTAGAATGATCAAATAAATTTATTTATTGAGATCTTAACACTTGAGCTTATACCTTTAAAGCAGAAATATAATTAAAGTGCACTAAGGATAAATTTTCTAATACTCTTAATTCCGTTTTAATACTCCTCTATCATTCCGCAAAATCACTGAATTTACTTACATTTTATTTCCCAAAACTGAACACCTGAAACTTCCGTGATTAGCGAAACTTTCGCAGTTTACTTTAATTGCATAGTACCGACAACTTTGCATACAAAACTGTCCATCATATAAGTGTACGCTGTCCGGTGACAAACAAAAGGACACCGAGCTCGTCTCCATTTTCCTAATTATGAAATTCCTTTGACTTCAACTTTAAACTAAAGCTGAATTAGACTAATGTATACTTCGTCGTGCTGATGGCTATCCACTAGATGCTGCTCTGTTCTTTTCAATGCTATTATGGTTCTCGTGCTACTATTCATTCTGCTCACAAACTATTTAATTTAATTTACACCAATGTTCCACCGGTCCCCAAAAAGGCTTTCTGTCGGCATTCTGCTCTATGCGACACCCTGGCTAAGCTATTTCCTACCCGTACTGGCAAGCTTTCGCCGCTGGCTGCCATTTACCTCCGATCCACGAACCTGGCACTTCTCAAAGTCCTTGTCATTTTACGTGCAAAGTTCGGTCGGTCTTAGTCGGCAAGGGTTTTATATATTGATTGTCAGGAGTCAGAATACCAGTAGCGGTCACATGTAGACAGACAAGCTGACCGACGGACATTGTCCTGTAATCGAGTCTAGGCGAGCATAAACTTCCGGTGGACGGACGGCTGCTACACTTGAACACGTTTGCTTTTAGTTAGATTGAAAGGACATAGAGTAACTTTTAGACAGTGACAGCAAGGATCTCATATAATTTGAGCCAAGGTGTTCGATTCGAGCTCCGGCCGAAAGGATAAAGTTTCTATCTGTTGGGAATAGTTTTCAGGATCAGTGTGTTTCTTGTTGGTGTTCATTTCCTGCTTCTTTCATTATAAATTCGATTTTTTATTAGTTCGTTTGTTTGATAGAAATTTCTGTTTTCGCATCTGAAAAAAAAGTAAATTTCATTCGTAATCAGCGCATTGTTTGTGTTCATTTTCTTAAGATGATTGAATCTAAGAACGTCTTCTTGTGTTTTTTAAATATTTTTAATACGAATTTCACAACGTATTAGAGTTATTTACATGGTGATGTAGAAGCTGTAATATTGTTTATTAAAAAAAATAACAGTTATTAATTAAATTTGTAAAAAATAAAAATGCACTATCAAATGGGTCAAGGGATCACTCACTCAAGCTGCCAATGTTTTGCAGTTTCAGCTATGTCAGCTTTTGGAATGTCTTAAAAATATCACATTTGAAAATCATAAAGCGAATCGTAGGAGCTGTTTGGTACTTAATGTCTATGAAGTTATATCCCTAAAATAATTCGATTATACTTATTTTTATGGGAATCAGTTTTTTTTTAAAATTATTATAATCTAAAATTGGCTCCAGTGATTTCTTCCATATTTTGCATAAACTAAGTTTAAAACCATATGTTAGCTTGAATTAAAAATACCTGTTGAGTATCAAAATACTAACTCCTAAGGGAATTTTGTGATCGTGTTTTAATGTTTGTTAAATGCTTTAACTTAGTGACAAAGATCACTTCGGTTCTCGTTTGACATTTCTTGTGTAGTACTCCTAGCCAGAATAGTCTTTTTAATGTTGGTGGAGTTTCAAGATAAATCAATCAAGATCCCAATCAATGTATCACAGCATCCTGCCCACTAATAAAAGCGAAGTAAAGATCCGGCAAGTCCAAATTTCTGAAGCTTTAAAATTAAACTAGGGTGGTCAATTCTGTGAAAAGCTTTACTAAAGTTGGCATGGATTGTGCCAATTTGGTATCCTGTCAAATTCGTGGTAGCTAAGCGACCTTTTCTCAAACTATGTTGCTGCCCATTCAGACGAGAGTCAACAAGTGGAGAAAGTTTATCGTAGACAATCTTTTCAAAAAGTTTTGGAATTGAAGATAAGGTGGCAATGCCCATTTAATTTCCGATACTGTGTATCACCATTTTTCAATATGGGTGTGATGTACGAAAGTTTCCAATAGGATAGGAAAGCTATTGACGAAAGTAATCTGGAAAACGATGAGGAAGAATAACGGAAATATTCATGCCTGTGTTCACAAAAAAAGTTCCATCGAAAATTTGCCAAAGCTAGCTTTGCTGGAAAATCTCATGACTAACCGTTTGGCTCAATTTCGCTTAGCTCTCTGTCATTGTTTCCTGTCTGTGTCCGGCTAGATATGTATGGTCCAAGTACTTCATAGATTCGTACAGCCGTTTAAACTAGAGACTTACAGCCGCTTAAACTAGAGAAGTTGACAATATCTGGTGCGTTTATGCCAACTTGAATTCGTGCAAACAAACTGAGAAGTCACAAAGTCACGTTAACGCTTCTCTCCGCTTTCGACTGTATTCCCAAAAGGTTTATGGCAGTTTCACACCAACAAACTCCTGCTCTGTTAGAGCATCTCAGATTTGAGCTTCCTCAGACGCAGATACAACAGTTGTTAATGATTTCATATTTTTTAGTAAGTGGTGACTTTTGAATAATGTTGGCAAGTTGACCAAAAACGCATTTCTTTTATTTGCTAACCACGTGATTAAATTTTACGGTGTCGTGACACACCCAAAAACCAATTCCTGGAACAACATTTCAAAATAGAGGTATTTTGAAAACAATTACGCCGCTAACTCCAAAAGTATCAAGGTTCTCGGATCAAATTCATCATCGACGGCGTCATCGTATTGATCATCCTTTTTTCAAGAGATTGAACACTTTTGCATTATTGGCTTTATGTCATGGCAAAATAAAACAATTTAGATATTTGCCTGCAAGCTAAAACGAAGCATATGTTTGAAGTGTGTCAAAAAATACAAAAAATATTGTTTTCTCGCTCTGAATTCTCTGTAGAACTTTACCCCGGAGCAAGACAAAATGTTGATTGAAAAGAAATGTGAGAATAAAATACTTGATTAAAAAATAAGTGTCTTGGATACTTAAATAAGCCATCTTTAAAAAACGCTCAACCCAATAAAAGTTGTCTATCCTTTAACTTCCGATGCAAATATTGTATCAACTCGAAATTGAAATGGTGGGCTTATATTAACGGCGAGCAAACCCAAGGTACTTTTAACAAAGTTATGATAGAACTACCAATTTTGGAGGCTTTTGTGTTTTTCTACGGGCTGTAACTCTTAAAATTTGTCCACGCTTCTGACTCGGATCTAAACGTCCTTGAATCAAAATGAAATTCACAATGTAAGTTGATCCCATCGTGGAGCAGATTTGGTATACTTTTGACTGTGGTGCCAGCAAAGCAGCACCAAACACTTTAGAAATTGTCGTACCGAAATGTGCTTGCCATAAAATTTTCATATGGTAAACTCATTAATATGGAAATACGTAAAAAAATTAAATTTTTCAAGTTTGGGACATTTTGCGAGAACAGTCCCAAAAATATTTCAATCCTTTTTACGTCCGATGCAGTTATCTGATAAAAACAAAATTCACAGGATATGTTGATCGAAATGATGCATGGCCTTTGGAAAATATTGGCCGTTATCAATAAAATCTTCAAATTTCCACAACATTTCTTTGAAAATGAGTCCTTCTAGCAGTTTTTATGCATTGTATTGCATTTGTCTGCCCACCTTAAATATTTATTGAAATGATAGATTTATCTTTATTATACTAAGAAAAAACAATTCATAGTAGCACGAAAAGTTAATTCTGATTTCAAGCGAATACTTTGACGGCAGCGTATTTTAATTGATTTTTTTCTTTTCAGATTAGTAAGTCCGTCTTTTTGACGAAGAAGAAGAGAGGCAACAAAAAAACTCAGGTATTTCAAAAATTTTCATAAATTTTCTCACATGCTTTCGATTTAATTGGCAAGACTATTAAAAATCGATTGATAATAGCTTCGTTTTATTTAGAGCTTACATTTATAAAACATCGCTCGGTTTTTAAGGGAGATATCACCCGCGATTTTTTATAAAAAGCATGAAAAAATAGAGAAAGAGTAGATATAGAATACCATTTTTGGCGCAGGACAAAGAGCAATAGACAGGCAGCACGATGACGTCATGTGCATAAGCAGGTTCACGAAGTCAGCGACATGCATGACGTAGACGATCATCTTTGAACTAATAAACAGCGCAGTTAAGCTGATAAACAGCCCTGTTGAGCTGATAAACAGCCCTGTTGAGCTGATAAACAGCCCTGTTGGGCTGATAAACAGACCTGCTGAGTAAAGGTAATTGAATTTGATCACGGTTCCCTTCTTGTCTATAAATCAGCATGGACAACGTATATCATCTCTAAAGCTTATCAAAGCTGAGAACATTGAAACGGGAAACTCGATCGTTTTTGCGGAATCAGCCTCCGAAAGCAGAATCAAATTGGAATTGTTTTTGCGGGATGATTGAAATTGAACAACTTTTTATTTACATTAAAAATTTTAATCTACATTGAAAATTCTATTTTGACAAAGTGGTTTCGAAAGTATGCACTGATTCTCATCAGACACCAGCACACAGTGCATACTTGACTGGCGTGACCACTTGCAGTTGGAAATCGTTACATTTTTATTTTTAATCAATTTTAATCATCCCGCAAAAACAATTCCAATTTGATTCTGCTTTCGGAGGCTGATTCCGCAAAAACTATCGAGTTTCCCGTTTCAGTGTTCTCAGCTTTGATAAGCTTTAGAGATGATATACGTTGTCCATGCTGATTTATAGACAAGAAGGGAACCGTAATCAAATTCAATTACCTTTACTAAGTACAATTATATCCATGGATATAAGTCGGAGATGTTAAAATTTGTCACAACTAGCATAAATAAAAATGTAATGATTTCCAACTGCAAGTGGTCACGCCAGTCAAGTATGCACTGTGTGCTGGTGTCTGATGAGAATCAGTGCATGCTTTCGAAACCACTTTGTCAAAATAGAATTTTCAATGTAGATTAAAATTGTTAATGTAAATAAAAAGTTGTTCAATTTTAATCATCCCGCAAAAACAATTCCAATTTTAGACCTGCTGAGCTTAAAAACAGCGCTGTTGAGCTGTTTATCAGTTCAAAGATGATCGTGAACCTGCTTATGCGCATGCTTATGCGCATCGTGCTCCCTGTCTATTGTTCCTTGTCCTGCGCCAGAACTGGTATTCTATATCTACTAGTAGATATAGAATGCCAGTTCTGGACATAGACAATGAGAAGGTGGAGGATGACGTCACAAGTGGAGGATGACGTCAGCGAGTATCGGTCCGCGCATAACGTAAACGATAATCTTTGAATTGATAAACAGATCAGTTAAACCGATAAAAAGCCCAGTTGAGCTAATAAACAACCCAGTTGAGCTGATAAACAACCCTGTTGAGCTAATAAATAGCCCCGTTTAGCTTTTAAACAGCCCTGTTTAGCTTTTAAACAGCCCTGTTTAGCTTTTGAACAGCCCTGTTTAGCTGTTTATCAGTTCAAAGACGCTCGTTTACGTTATGCGCGGACCGATACTCGCTGACGTCATCATCCACTTGTGACGTCACCCTCCTCATCCTCATTGTCTATATCCAGAACTGGCATTGCTTAGTAAAGTTTCATACCTCTGTTAAATCGCGGTTTATCGTCCTAATGGAAGTTGAGATATCAGCATAGTAATTTTCTGATGATTTTTAAACCAATCAGACTCAGAAGACTAAGATTTTTATCCAGGTCTGCAAAGAAATACAGAGAACAAAATAAATCTTTAAGCATATGCTGTAATCGTATGGTTTTAGCGAAATATTGTGAAATTTAGAATTCTTTTAATGCATATTCCCAAAGAGAACAGAAGGTTCTTTGGATTATATCTGAGTAGTTTGAAAAAGTATTTGAATTGAGTCCAACTCACTCAAAATGACATTGAGAATCATCTAAAGCACCAAGAATGACAGGATTCGTTCTTCGATGTTCTCGTTGTTCCCTTAATATCTCCACTTGTGTTCGTCTATTCACACTTTTAGTACGTAGCATACTTGAATATTCTTCACAAGTGTGGTCTCCTCGTTTTGTGAACTTGTCAGATACAGTCGAGTCTATCAAACGTAAGTTAATTCATTGTCTTCTGTATAAGCTTAATTTCCCCTACTGTCCTTACAATCAAATACCTAATTAATACCTAAAATTGTTGAGCATTTCGCCGTTGTACGCCCGCAGGTTGTTCCTTGATGAATATTTCTTGTACAAAATTTATGTTGGCCAAATTACGAATTTCTGCTGGTCTTTGACCGACCTATCAGATCCCAGACTTTTATTACCATCACTTTCGCGCGTTCTGAAGTATTTTTTCATTCACCATTACTGAGGATGCTAAAGAATTATAATGGTCATCAGTTTGATTCTTTTTTCGAGCCTTTGCTTAACTTTAAGAGGCATATGCTTCAAATATTGCTAGAACCATTTCACTTATAATTCGCTCATGTTTCAATTTTCTTTCCCTATTTTTTATTACTATTTTTCATTTTCACTATTTTAGGACTATCCATTATTTTTTCATTGTCACTTTTATTATTCTATTATTTTTATTATTTTTCTGTTTCTTTTTTTTATCTACTTTATTGTAATATTTTCGTTGCTTATTATTTTTGGATTACTGAATTTTCATATATATGTCTTTTTTTATTTTCATTTAATCTTTTTCATGAATATATATCTTTCGTTTTCATTTTATAAATGGATGTTTTTTTTTCAAATGAATTCTTGATAATAAATAATAATAACAAATAAATTTTAAACGGTACTTTATGAGCGTATTTCTCCAGTAGCCCGAAATATATTCAAGTGTCTTATTTTTGATAAAAGACTCCTTCACTTTTCAAAGCGGAGTTTTCATCCCTCAAAAAGAGTACAGTTTTAAACAGAAATATTTTATTATTTATATAGCGTCAAAACAAAGAAGCTTGTTTCGCCAAACTCACCATCAATTTTCAGATGAATTTCGTTAAGGAAAGAAAAGTTAATTTGCTGGAGTCTAGTAATTTGTTTTGCTACTGTCACTTCGTTAATTACTTGTAAAATAGTAATATAAGAATTCCATTTGGAAATTTTTACTGATGACTTTTTTCATGGTAGAAATCATACGGTATATATGAAGTGATAATCAGAATAAATCAAAACAAAAGTTTTCATAAAGTCCCAAGTTCCAGCCACTTTTTTATTTAATTGAAAAATCAGCTCACATATAATCAGCTCTCATTTTCATGTCATGTTCACATACTCGAACTAATCTCAACGAACCACAACAATCAAAGCTTTCATAATGAAACCTTCAAACAACTCGCAAAAACTTCTTTATGAAAATCTCTTGACCTATATAACTCTTCGAGTGTTCACGTCAATCCCTAATCGCAAAGTAATTAAATATTTCTGACCAACCTAGATATTGCGTGTCTCGTTATAAGCGTTCACCTAATGCTACTTCGGCAACGTTCATTCTCAACTAACTAACAACACTCATGTAATCAAAGCACGAAACCTCAGCCTACGTTCACGTCTCATCTTTCTTCGATATTTTGGTTTCGTATCGATAGCACTGATTTTTAAGGAAAAATTATTGTTATTGATGCTTTTGATTATATTGTGTAGAAAAAAGTTTGATAGAAATAATTAAACGTGGGTGAAGTGATGAAAATGATAAGCTACGTCCAGGACTTATAGATCAGGTATTTTAGCTTTTTTTTCGTTCATGGCTATGCTTCAATAAAATTTTATACAAATACATTTACACCTGCAAGCTTTCTGATTACATAAAAATATCCTAATAAAGGAAGATATAGTCATACCCATATGTGCCAACATCGCTGAAGCATAATTAATTTCACTCCGGATATCCCATTTTGAAATTGAGGTTATGCGATGAAAACGTGCCTATAGAAATTCGCCAACACAGTCTATTTACCATTAAAGGCAGTCTTTATGTGCACGATATATGGCCGAGAGCGTATTGTGTTTCGAGCCAATATTCTTGAAACGTATCCTTGCACAAAAGATCACTTCGGCGTGTCGTCGAGCTCTCGAGTGATGATACACGCAACACGAAGAACAATGTTTCAGTCGTTTTAAGCACATAATATGCTATACTTGACTAAGAAGGTGATGAAAATCGAAATCAGGACATTAACCCACCCGTTTTCCTTGCACTGCTGCCATCGTGCATGAAAAAATCGAGCCAATGTGTACATGTGGCGGCTTAATGCGTTTTTCTTATGTTGAAAATTTATATATGCAAGTACTTACCACTCGGCGAAAGCATTCTCGCGAAAAGAACATGCTAGATTAAAGAGCATAAACGGATAACTATTTATGGGATATTTATACGCAATGCGTACGATGTGATCTGCTTTTAGAAGGAAATGGAAAGACGAAGAAATGTTCTCATTGGCAATGTGCTCATACTTAAGCTAATTGTGCCATTCAGAACGCACTTTTGATGCAAGTATGATACACACTTGCACGCATGCATATTAAAGAGCATGAAATAAAAGACAGAAAAGCATTGTTTATTTGATGAAGATCTACTCATCTAACATAGAAATTAAATCTGAGAATGAAGCTTTTGTATGCTTTAGTGCGTAGTCACTCCGCATTGCAGCAAAACCCTACGCTCATTTGGTTCAATTTCCGGCCCAAATAATCTTGTGATAATTTTTCATCGCATGAAAACATCTATTGGCTAGTACAAGCAAGTCATGACAAGTCATGAAAAACAATAGAAACAAATATCGACAACCATAATAGCGAATTCAAACGACATTTTGCCCACGCTGGGCGCTAGAATTTAAGCTCGAACAATCTGACTAATGGTTCATTTAAAGCTTTTGCGTACCAACCAAATAATAAAAAAACTATATTTCTTTGAGCTCAAGATAAATTTCTAGACTTTTGTTTGGACATTATGAAAATATGCGGATATTGTTTCTACTTAGCAAATTTTCCCTCAGCAAATTTCCATAAAAAAAACAACTTCATTAATAATTCCCAAACACCATTGCATAAATTGTCTACCTTTCAGATTGTCTGAAAACATACTCAACTTGATCCTATTTCAATTCGAAATTAATGCTTGCGCAAATTGGCTCCGTAATGGCTATCGAGGCGAAAACTACACGCAAAGTGTAGTAAATCTGAACTGAATTACAGTACCCTATCGTCCATAATGCTACTTAATTAAATTATTGGTCTGTTCCGGCATACAGTTGCATGCCGGTCAGCGGTTCGACAACCAATACATATACTACAGTGATCCTTCCAACCACTGCCGTCCTCAAAGTTATTGCCAATAGACCATACTGCTGTTGCACAGGACACCAAACGACTAGAAAATCCGAACCGCTACTTAGGCCCCGCAGTCGATTTGAAATAGGAGTCGACGTCCTTCGACAGATGTTTAATTTGTAGTACAATGAAATGCGGCATCTAAGCACTTGGGCTTGTTGCTCCAAACCACGATACACTACAAACTCTCGGAATAGAAATTTGTATTGCGTTGCGGAACTTTCATCGAGAATGTCGTTGCAGTATCCTGCGCGAACAGGAGCAAAGCAAAATGGAAATGTCAATATTTTCGAACATGGTACGGGTAAACAACGAAATCGTATCGCTTCCGACATCCGTAAGAGCACTCAGAATAATGTTTCGGCCGGACGGCATAGTTTGCGAAAGTTTTTGGCACACACAAAGATAGTGGCTAGGCGAATGGGCATGGCGTAAGGACATTTTGGAAAATTTCCAAAATCAACTTAAAACCGACCAAAATGTTGGCTAGTGATGATGTAGACATTCTCGGCGACGATAACGTGAAATCAGGGCATGTTTGATAGGACTCTCTCAGCTGAGAGTCCTTGCAGGCAAACTAAAATATCGCGGTTTATTAGATTTTGGCTTCTGTATCGCTGGATGATAACTAGCTCAGAATCTTGTTGAGAGGCTGACGGTTATACCCTGATTTAGTTTTGAACTTATGAATTCTGCTTGGAACGTGATTTGAATTGAATACGAGGGTGTTTTCTTTATTTATCAATCTTAATCAAATAAATCTAGAATACTTTCAGTTTTGGTGAAAAATTATTATGGAATCACGTCAAGAAATATTTAAAGAGCTGATATTAAACAGAAAACGCCATATATTCTATGACAGCTGGCAACTTGAGCAAGTGGTGAGTCCGATTCGAAACGATACAGTGCAAATACAAGTGTAAAGGAGTAGAAAGCAATCAAACGTTCGAGTTTTACAGTGAGTTGCTAAGTTTACTGGAATGGCTGGCACTGATGATATTCGCGTTTGCCAAGATGAAACGACAAATACAAATTTACACAATTCTAGTCGACTGCCAGCTGCTGGTATTAGTGGTTTCCAAAATGTTTTGTTTTTTATACAGCTGGGTGAGTAGAGCATACATAAACAAAAATGCTTTATAAAGGAATGTAATTGAGCTTACTGTTATGGTTTTTGGAGAAAGTGTTTTCGAATCAAAGTGAAATTGGGAAATAAGAACCGTGACCACGGACAGGTAAACTTTTACCTGTGCCTCTTTTTAATACGACACCGGGATCTCAGAAGCTACATTTACATAATGGATAAGTCGGCTGCACTATTCTGTCGGTATTATATGTATGAATACGATGATGCTCTCATACACTCTTGCAGTTGGTTGGCAGCCGTAAGGAGCTTCTTAAGTAAGTGGGCGCCAATAGGGTAGCAAGAACGGCTGGGTTGAAGTAATACGAGTGCGGATTTTAACCCGAACCTTTGTTGCTTGTAGAAGAACTAGGTTTTTCCTAAATGATTTTACATAACCCACAATTAAAGGACTCAGGTATTTAGTAAAGGTATTTTTTGGTTATCCACTGCAAAAAAAAAATTTATAAATATTTATATATTATGCATACTTATAATCCATGTTTATAAATAAGAAATTTTATTTTCTATGTTTTCAGTTCCATCGTGTTGCCAAAATACACGAAACCACGTTAGCTCTCTTAAATTCGAAATTTGATTGTGTGTTTCTCTCTTCTTTTTTTATTTACTATATCCAAACGAAAGATTGGTGAAATGGGAGATGATAATCTCCCTTATATTCATTGCTCAGTGACAAAATCTTTCTGTAATATGAATGAAAAGCGCGGAAAAATGTGGCCACGAACCTGAATTTAACATCTAATATCATTGAAAACTACTTCGCTCTAATTCAGCTACTTAGTTACGGTGATGTCACGGAAAATAATATGCTATCTGCTCATAGTGAGACCCTTCCGCTAATCATAATTCTGAAATAAAAATTAAATGCAATAAAATCCCTTTTGCACGTGATCTTATATACTTACTTCTACTAAAATGAGACCTTCGACAATTGATATGTTCATGACTGATCGCTACCTTGTCGTTAATCATATAACTATAAAAACTTTGCGCTCTGACCATCTCCCAGTTATGGTTACGTGTGCAGCTACACTTCATCTCCCTGGCAGATACCTCGCATATAATTACTCTACAGCGGATTGGTCAAAATACAAACAAATGTCTTAAGAAATATCTTAAATTCTCAAATCTAGCATCTCCTGAACATCTTAAATCTAGCATCTCCTTTCATAAGCATTCACTCCACAGGCAAAATTGATCAGAAGGTTACACTTTTTGTTTCCATGTTCGCAAAGCAGCAAATTCAGCTATCCCCTTCGTGACGTCTCTGATCTTCCACACAGCTATCTACCTAGCTTTGTTACTAATTTGATAAACCTTCGTAACATTTGCAGAAGAAACAGGATTGGGTATCGACTACCTTATATAAGCATCAATTAAGAGATCTTAACACCGAACCCAAGTATGAAATTCGTAACTTTCAAAATATAAGGTGGCATCACCTTCTATCTTCTTATTCTACGGCTTCAAAACCTTTCTGGAAAGTGACTAAAATCATTAAAAAGAGAAATATCTCAATTTCAATCATGGCGCATCAAAACGCACCCCTGAAGAAAAAGCGAATGCTCTTGCAGATATTTTTTATGATAGCCACATCCTATCTCAATGCTTTTCTGATCCAGAAACAGAAAAAATTGTTAAATCCCCCACTGCAATAATCAAATTAATCCATATGAACCTGTTTTATCTCTTCAACAGCTTGATTGCTTCCGTTAAGCAAAAAATCCCCTAGGCCTAACAATATTTACAACTTACTTATTAAAAATATACTTACTAAATAAGATTCCCTAGAAGTTTTATGTCATATCTATAACGCTTGCCTAAAGTACTCTTATTTCCCTAAAGCTTGGAAAACGGTTAAAATAATAGCCATCCTAAAACCAGGTTAACCGAGTGATAGGCCAGAATGCTACCGACAAATAATACTTCTTAATGTTCTATGTAAATTACTTGAAAAATTATTAAAACCAAACTGAATGCATTCGAAAATTCAAATAATATTATTTTAAATGGAAATTTTTATTTCAGCGAGTAGCACTCTACGACGCATTCGATACTAAGGATAAGAAATCACATTTGCTCTAGATTAACTAACAAATTTTCCACTGCTCTAGTTCTGTTTAATATAGAAAAAGCTTTCGATACTGCTTGGCACGACGGTTTAGCTCAGAAACTAATCAAGTTAAATATCCTTAGATGGTAGATACTATACTGTTTACCTGGGTAAATCTATGTCATCTTCACGTAACATACCCGCTGGCGTACCACAAGGATCTGTCCTTGGTCCCCTCTTATTCAATATTTATTTTCCGATTTTCCGTCTCTAGCCAGAAAATGTCAGCTGGAAGTGTCTGCAGACGAAACTGTGTTGTGTACTTCAGGTGAAACTCTGAACGCAATCATTCCCGGCCTGCAAACATCTCTGAACGCTATCTCAGAATATTTTTATAAATGGGAAATTAAAGTCAATGTTGGAAAGTCGCAAGCAGTTTACTTTACTCGGAAAAGAGATTCCAAATAATGACCTAAACTATACTGTCGGTATCTAACATCGACATTGAATGGTCCACATCTTGCAAGTATCTCGGAGTGTTTTTTTATCAAAAGCTTACCTTCAATTCACAAGTTTCCAATGTAGTTGATAAAATCAACTTACTTGTGTTTTGCACCCTTCCATTAACAAACAGTCGGAGCTAAGCTATGGCAACAAAATGCTTATTTTCAAATCCATATTTCAGCCTGTAATTTACAATTCTGTTCCTGCATGGGGTGATTGTGCCAAATGTCACATCCCTAAATTGCAAAGAGCTCAAAACAATACTAATCCTGAAAGTTTCACGGCATAACTCAACTCGCGCACTAAATAATTTATCTCCGATTGAAACTATTTCCACATCAGTCACAAAACTGTTGGACAAAATTCAAAGAAAAAATGTATTTCTATATTCCAAAATAACGGCAACCGGTTAATTAGCAACTTGGTTTGATAAGCGACTGTAAATGAGTGCAATTTAGGTTAAAATAGTTTAAGATATAGCCTGTGTTTTTCCAGTTATAAGTCTTAAGTACACATGGCGGTTTTTTATTTTAAACTTTTTTCCTCTAATACTGCATATTCTATTCTGAAGCCGTTGTCATTATATAACTATAGCTATATCATAGTAGTAGAGAGATATTTAAGAGGGAAAATACATGGAAAATCGAAAAAAAATTGCTAATTTCAGATTGACTTAAAATATATATATTGTTTGTTCAGAAAATTTTTAATATTAAATCCTTAAAGTACATGTCTTACAGTAAATGAAAATATTTTTTTAATAATTTTTCAACACAAAATGGCGGAGACGCGAGCTAATGAAAAAAATACATCAAAAATATCCTCGTACAACTTAACGCCTTTTCCGGGGAACTTGCAACATTCAGAGAAAAAAAAATATGCTAATGAGATTTATAATTCATAGGTGAACCAATAAAATTTAGAAAAAAAATTAAATTTTTACATTAATTTTATGTTAAAAAAAATCGATTATTGAAAAAAAATCACGTTTTAAACATTAATAAACAAATCATTTTTCCGAAATTCTAATAACATGCGATTAGATAATACTGTTTTGTAGATGTGGTATAAATTTGAGCCGGATCGGTTCAATAGTTTTTGAGATATTTTGTACGGAAGTTGAAAAAGTACTACTTTGAGAAAAATGCGTTTAAAGTTTGCGGTAGTTAATAATCATTGATTATTAGTTTTTATTGTAACTTATTCGTAAGTCAGCGATTCCAGGTTCATACAACAGCCCTTCAGCCTCCTCGTGCACATCATTTTGGTGCTTTAGAAGGTCACGGCATGCATTTCGGGCTTCTTTTGAGCTGTCGTTGGCAGCTCTCTTGGCATAATTAAATAAGCTGGGGCTTATTTCGATACCTTAATCATTCATTAGGTGCAAGAGGAATGTATGACCTTTGTTGAACATCCTAGCGGCTATGTAAGCTAATATTTCAACTATTTTCAAGCCGGCAATCTAATGGTTTCTACTACAAGGTCCTTTGTATATTATAAAAATATACAAGTGTAAATGTTCATCTGCATCTATATTTCCTTAGAATTTCAGTTTTATAAGAATGTGGGAGGTATACACAATTAGAAAATTGCCCATAGCACCGAAAAGAAAGTAGTCAGGGACGCGTGTCAGATATGCTCGACCTGCTGGGGAACGAACTGGGGAAGAACTAATACTAATATATATATTTTAAGAGTATTTTCAACATTTTTATGCAATAAAAAAAAATCGATTTTTTTTAGCAGTTACATGTATTTCCCCCCTTAAGCTCTAAATTTGAAAAGTACTAAAATTATATGCAATAGTATTCTTGTAATTCTACGTTTGAAATTATGAAGAAAAGAATCTTAAATCCACTATGTTTGAAACCTAATTGCTCTCTAAATATCACTACACATTAATGACTTTCTTAATTGCATCATAATTCTTCTGTTTTATTTCGCTTAATAATAATTACCTTATATCACCTCAAACTAGCCTGAACAATAGTTGGTGCACAGTCGTCTGCTTTTCGGAGGTTTCCAAATGTTTCGGCTCTGGTATGCATACAGGTTTAGTAGCTGATATACTTTTTTGAACACCTCAACGTTGTCTGTTGCTATGTTACGCTTTTCTTCCAAAATGTGATTTACTGTGGCTAATCACATGAAAGAATAGGTCCTTATTTTTGTCGAGGTTACTTCTTGCTTGTATATCTTTTCGCATCCAACCAATTGTTTTTTTTTTGCATTTCTGGCCTATAATTCTATAAATGCTGTTTTTCACTTTCTTATCCTTAAACTGGCATAGCTTTGAATCTAACTTGTTAGCCTTATTTGTTGCGACTGCCTTTGACTGGAGCTCTTAATGATTTAAATAAATTTCTTGAAAATTCATTAAAAAAAACTATTATAAATCTTATGGCTGTTTTTTTAGTGTCGTAAGTGGATCTCGGTTTACTCGGATTTTCGTTTATGCAAATCCAAGCTAGTTCTAAGCAGTGTCTTACCTTTTTTCTCCACTCCGAGAAGCTATCTTTATTTTAATAGCTAACATTGAAAAAAATACTTGTTTTATTGGCACGCTAAGGGACAGAACTCTATTATGAAACGATACTGATCTATCATTCATCTTTCCTACGCATTCACCAATTAATTTTTCAATTTTCTCTGTGTATTTGAAGTTGTGATAATATCTTATAGTCCATTTCCTTCTCTGTGTATTTTAATTTTTAATCCTTGTCAACTCTAAAATCGATACCCTCAGATATTGACTTCTTCATCCATACCCTTAGTGATTTTCAGGATCTTTTCCGTTTTTTTTTTTCACAGAGTCTGGTGAGGGATATTTCGTCAATTTTCGTCTTGATAAAGGCGCAAAAAAGCCAGCTACAGCAAACTTGTTTTATTTCAACGATACGTATCGCTTGCTGTTCTCCAATGTTTGAAATCTTGCGATTTTGTATGATATTTTCCGCAATTTTCATGTAATTTTTCACAATACTTCCTATGCTACTTGTTATGTAATTTTTCTTTATGATTTTCTCTGAAATTTTCCATACGATATTGAGATTTTTCACGCAGTTTTCGATGGGCTATTTTCAAAGTTTTTACCATTCGACTACTTTCTGAATGGTAGCTATTTTTCCTTAGTTTTAATGCTATTTTTATTTTCCATAATTCATTCAATTCATAATGATTCAGACTACAAATGAATCAATAAATATTTTTTTCCGAATTTAATTTTCATGCAATTTGTCATCCCGTTTCTCATATTTAATGTGATTTTCCATGAAATTTTTATTCCATAGATTTAATATATTCCTTGTGATTTAAGATGTGATATTCCATGAAATTTTACGTGCTTGTTATTCATGCAATTTTTTATCTGCATTCTCATGGAATTTTCGGTACATTTTTTGCGGAATTTCTGTTTCAATTTTCAATGCGAATTTTCAATTTTATGTACAGTTTCAAATTTTTTCTTAGATTTTTGCAGTCACTTCAGATGAAATTCATAAAGTAAATTTCGATACACTGTTTCAAGCGATTAACGTAAGTGCGGTTTTGCATGTGATTTCTGATACGTTAATCCATGGTGCGGTTGTACATGTAGTTTTTGACATCAAGTGATTTTGGCAAGTGATTTTCCAAACGCTTTTCTACCTTATTTTCCATGCGATTTTGACAGCTCATCAACACAGTTTTCAAAGCAATTTAGTTTTTGACTTTTCATGCTGTTTGTCCTAAAGTTTTCCATGTGATTTCCCATGTGATTTTTCGTTCGATTTTTAAGTTGGTTCTGCATGCTATCTCTTATCCCATTTTTTTGTGGGATTTTCCACACAATTTTTCGATGAGAATTTTCATACAATTTTCAACGAGGTTGTTTACAATTTGTTATTTGATTTTCCATGCAATTAGCATTGCATACAACTTTTCAATTCATTCTCCATGTGAATTCGATTTGAAAGTCATATGATTTTGGTGCGATTTTAGATTTTTCTTACATTTTTCCATGATATTTTCCCTGTGATTTGCCATCAGGATTTCCATCAGATTTCAAAGTTATTTTCAATTCAATATTCCATGCAAATTTCGCGTTGATTTTTGATGGAAGCCCCAAGGCAATATTTAATACCCATAAAATTGTCATTTCTCAATGAATAGATATATCGTAAGCAGGTTTTGATTTTTCCCATGCAGACTTTCATGTAATTTTTCATATATCTTCGATGCGATTTTCCCTAGAATTTACTGTATGAATTTTCATGCTGTTTATCATATTATTTTCAAAGACAATTTTCATGCGTTTTTTCATAAATTTTTCCATGCGATTTATGATTTTATTTTGCATACAATATCACATTCAGTTCTAGATACAATCTCGCATGTGTTTTTTCATGCTAATTTTTGGTGCAAATTTTCATAGAATTTTTCATGATTTTCCATGCGGCATTGAATGAGATTTTTTGTATTAAATTTTGTGTGAAATCTTTCAATTTTCGAGAATGTTCTTTGATGTAAATTTTGAAGCAATTTTTCTTGCCGTTTTGGACGTAATTTTCCATCCGATTAGATTTGGTGAAATTTCTCAGGCAGTTTTTTATGCGACTGAGTATGCAATTTTCCCAGAAAAATTTCAAGTTGTTTTCAATTCGATTTTTTAAAAATTTTTAGTGCAATTATCAATGTGACCATATCATAGATTTCCGATGCAATTTCTTCATTTTGCATGCAATTTCTCATGCATTCTCCATGCAATTTATGATACAAAGCTTCATCCTGACTGTTATATAATTTTCAATGCGACTAAAGATAGGTTTTTTTTAATCTTTGATGCAGTTTCGGATGCTATTTTGCCAATTGCCAATTTTATTTTCATGATTTTTGTCTAGGTTTTTACACGCAATATTTCATGCCATGGAAATTGGATGATTTTGTTGTTTTTCATAAAAATTTTGATGTGATTTTTTATTCGATTTTCATGAGATATTAGATGCGATCTGCGTTGCAATTTTCTAGGCAACAAAAGATACAATTTTTCAAGCGGTTATTATACGATTTTCTATGCGCATTAAGATGCGACATTCCATACACTTTCTGATTTGATTTTTCATGCAGCTTCGGATGTAATTTTCTGTCCGATTTCCTATGCAATCTACACAAAATATTTTCTTTGATGTTCTACATGATTTTCGTTGTGGTATTCAATGCATTTTTTGATATGATTTTTAACGCAAATTTAATGCGAATTTTTTTGAAATTTTGATTTGAGTTTCCACGTAATTTCCAATATGCTTTTAAATGCAGTTTCACTTGCAGCTTATATGTGATTTTAAATGCTAATGTTTGCTTTTAATGTTTGCTTTTGCATGAAATTTTCCATCAATTTTTTCTCGATACTATTTTCTGGAATTTTGTGGAAAACTATTTTGTTTCTGTGACAATTTTATTCGATAAATTGTCCTACCCTCGATATTGAAAATTGAGCTAATATCTATTTCTAGTTCTTCACTGTGCATCTCTGCTTGAAGACTTCAAATAGGTTTAGGTATTCAGCACGCTCTTAAAACATTTATTCCATGGTGTCAGGGGAAAAAAATAAGTCTGAAAAATGGCGAAATTGGTTGTTAAAAAACTCGCACATATATTAAATGCAGGTGTCAAACGTTGTTGTGGTCAAATAGCACGAATCCAAATTTTTAACTTATATTGAATACCAAAGAGGGTTATTACTACTGCTACCATAACTAATACCTAATCTTCTTGCAAATTGCAAGAAGGCCTAAAAATTTGAGTGATTCATTCTAAAAGAAAACTTTAACTTAAAAAAAACAACAATATTATCATAGTTTCTTGCATCAATTCACTCTTGACACTCACAAAACAAGAATTTTCTATCTCTATTTCTATCAAATTTAAAAAGTCCTTTCACAAACTGTTATCAATTTGAAATAAACATAACTTTACTTCTTTAATCTGACAGGCTAACCTATTTATTCCCGCTATTTTCTTTTCACTACCAACTGCAGCTTATCTCATCTTACTCTCCTCATAATATGCGTATACATTTTTCGACTTGCCATTCTAAAAACGATATGACTTAGCCTGAAACGATAAACAACTCTAACTTTTCCTTTCCATTTCCGCTTCTTTCAAACATACATTCATGCTTCTAACTTACATTCCAAGATCTTTATCCGTTCAACCGGAACAAAA
This sequence comes from Nemotelus pantherinus, assembly GCA_963978885.1. Classification (NCBI taxonomy): domain Eukaryota; kingdom Metazoa; phylum Arthropoda; class Insecta; order Diptera; family Stratiomyidae; genus Nemotelus; species Nemotelus pantherinus. The sequence continues at coordinate 66,264,968 of OZ022266.1, read as the reverse complement.
AAAAATGCCAACAAGACACTGACATCAACTATGACGACAAGGATAATAATAATAACAGAACAACAACGACAGTCACAATAACAGAAACGTAAAAATACATGTACAGATATATTTATATAAAACGGGCGAGTGATTTATCGATGTGACAGGAAGACGCCACGAAGAATAATTGCTTCGGATAGGAAAATAGGAAAAGTTTATGGTTTCTCGAATCAAAATATCACGACAAAGACGACAACGATTCGAGACAAGATTCGAATTAAATCTATCAGATGTAAATGATAACAGGAAAAGTTTAAGTGGATGAGTGGATAAGAAAACACAATATTCGATTTGATGTTTGTTTGCCTGTTTATTTGTTTGTTTGTTTATTTATTCATCGGGTTGCTGTCGGAGCTTATGGGTAGCGAAGTGTTATGGTAAATAAGGATGATTTAACGGATTAGATGATTAGATAAATATTTTGCATTGAGAGCGAAATGAATGGAGAGATTGATTGTTTGCTTTAATCAACTAGGGGTGTCTAGACAGTTTTTTGACCTATTCTGAGCTTGGTTGTGAAAATAAACTCAATATTGAAATTTCCAATTGAAATGATTATTAATATTTATATAATTTTAAATTAAAATCATTTTTTTTTTTCTTCAAAATTTTGAAAAACTCTAAAAATTCAAATTTATTTATAATCTCTAAAAATTCAAAATATTGTTATGCGAAACAGCAGTAGAGATGTCATCTCTAAATAAATACAACTGTCTTCAGCAAAGTTCATTTAAATGTACATGTCAATACTTTCACGTCTTGTCTGTTTGTACGAAGAATGTTAGTTTAAAAGATATTACAATTGATCTGAAATATTGATATGCGTCTAAACAGTAGTTGAATTTCGCTGATGACTTATAAATTCGATCAGATTTCTGGTACGTATTGAGTATAACTAAACTAATTTTGAAAATTTCCTGGTTTTGTTTTTCATTTCAAATCATAAACATAGTGGAATCAGCTGAAACAAGTGAGCGCCCAGTGTGGGCTACATTTCGTACAAGATTCAATAATTCGATTTATGAAAACAAATTGGTTTCTGATTCCATCAGAACCCTACTGCTATGAAAATTAGTTTACTTTCGAGTGTGCTCAGTTTTCATTTGATCATAACAGGATTCATGATAAGTTCAAATATAATTTTATGTATGATTCAACCAGGGCTGCAAAATAAAGTAAAAACTATAAAAATAAAAAATAAAACATTCAATACTAAATTAGGGCTGAAAAAGAACAAAAAATTAGCACATAAGAGCTTGATTTATTCTTTCAAAAATATAGCAAAATCGATTGGTCTAAAATTTCAATATGACACAAAAAAATATAAACCGTTTCCGCCCCAAATGAAATATTCGCTACAGACTTTGCATCAAAATCATTTCAAAGCCAAAAATCCATTAATCATCCATTTCGTTTTATCTTTCCCCAATCCCGCTCTCCCATTTTCTCCTTCATTTGCATCAATTCAAATTACAACCCTTGTCATTTCCAATACACTCATGAAATCATCGAATCTGAAAAACACATTAAACCAAAATAGTGCTGAAAGGACGATAAAAGCATACATTGGAAATGCTTTATAATTGCATCTAATTCATAAAATCGGAAACGGAAGCGGAACTCGTCGAGTTCGATGAAAGAGCTTGAAATGCAAAAACCTAAAACTAAAACAAAACGAATTCAAAATGGACAGGAAAATACCGAATCACAGAGCGAATGCACCGAACCATTTATTTTCTGGAATTTTCTTGTCCTGATGGCTGAATCGATTCAATGAAGGTTTTGCTCACAGCTTGCTTCAATTGTGGATCTTGTCTAGTCGTTTGGAAACAGCTTGTACAAAGGAACATCAAAATTGTATTCAGGATTCGACCTAAAAGTCATTTTGAACAAAAGATCTTCTGCAGCCCGGGAAATGTCTGTCTGCTCCTTTAACTAATCTTTCGATCCTTGAAATTTCGTTGGGTTAGTTTTGGGATGATTTGGTAAAGAAGCTCTGAATTTTCGTGGAAATGCAATTGCTTTTCGATTTGGAATGTTTTTTCCTAGTTTTTATATTGCAGGAATACACCAGCTCAATAATTGCTGGTTGTGAATTTTTTATGTTTTCCCAATAAAACATCGAACAAAAAAATTGGTTTCAGTAACTATTTGTTAATCACTTAGACTGTAAATCTATTAAAAAATCATAATTAAGCTTGAACTGTCAAACTAATCACTCTACACATTAGCTATCGAATAAAGCTGCTATCAAATTCAACCCCAAGTCTTACAGTTTGTCATTAGTGGAATAGCTTCGTAATTTATAAGTAATCATAAATTAACCTTCCGACTAAAACACAAACTCTCTAATCGAAACTAATCAGCCACTTCAAACCACCTTTCATCCTTAAAATCTGCATCATCTCAAATTAAAATTCCTTTTAATTTGATTAAACTTGCTTACTGGCATTCCCTAAGACGCCCTACTTATTTTCAATATTTCAGTTTACTTAATTTGCTGAGGTGTCAAATAAACGAGTAACGACGCAAACAAGATTTTAGTACACTTCAACGACAGTCTGCCAAAAACTCAGGTGACACTCGCTTACGACTTGCCCGACCAGCACCCATCACCACCACTCACATTTCCCATTTACAGCGAATCATGAATCTCGCAAGCAAATATAAAATCCAACCCTTCTCATTGTCAACCCCCGTAAATTAAGACAGAGCACTGACGAGGCGGAAACAAACATTAGTATTCGCTGACGCGACCAGGATGAGTTGGAGACAATCTGGCTGCCTGCCTGCCTGAGCCATCCAGCCAGCTGGCGATAATATGCATCGCAATCACTACATAAGAGTCTCTGATATTGCTGAAGTTTCATCTTTAAAGGATTATCCAAGCATGAACGGCATATCTCACCTGATTAAAGTACGTCGAGATGAGCACCAAGGAGCTGACTACCACGGCTCTTAACCAGCCGAGGACAAACGACGATTCGAGCTCTTGCGAGAGAAAAAAAATGCTGAGGGTGCTGGAACCGCCATGATTCTCGGCACCGCTGCAGGATTAAGGTAAGCGACGTGTACACAGGTAGCGAGTGGTAATCAGGCAGGAGCCAGGCAAGCAAAGCAGCAGCACCCACCTAACAGCAAACAGAGTAAACGAACCCGTAAATATGCTTTTAGAGCGAATGTTATTTCGTCGAATATTCTCCTAGTCTAGTTAAATTAATTTATCCTTAAGAAGAGTGCAGATAACTTTTGAGCATTGCCGTCGTTGCAGATACGTGTCTAGGAAGTTGGCACTGCGGCAGCGAACACGTATGCAAGATGATTCACGTAGCAAACGTAAGCGTCGGTTGGTATGGGACGCTCATGATGCTTTCTGGGTAATTAGGAAGAGGTAATGCGGACGGGTGAATATCGATGAGTTCAAGGGTGGGCTGAAGGCGAGACATAAAGACGAACGGTCGTTTATAGCAGAGGGTGGACTTGATCTGCTAATTGATAATAAAGCTTGTTTTGAATTGGAGCATATTTTCTAGTAATTGAAAATTCCAGCGCTAATGAAGCCTCATTTAGTAATTGGGTAGTCTTGAATTATTTGCTAGATTTATATGGCTGATTTTTTGTACAGCTGGATAAGCAGATGTTGTCGAAACATGTTGGACTGAAATTGAAGAAAATATGGGAATTAGTTTTTTCGATCTGTTTTCTATACTTATTTATTACCAACCCAGAAGAGAATGCATACTGGGTTTAAGATTGAACATTTCTAGTAGATAAACCGACAAGAGTTTGAATGACATTAAAACGTGCTAGAAATTTAGCACACTAACCTTATGAGAATTCTAAAAAAAAACGATTTTATTACAGTTCCAAAAAAATATTGTTGGTCAAAGTTGGTCCAACTGGAAAAATCTGAAAAAAGAAAAAAATCACGAATGTTCAAAGAAAAAAAGATAAATCGTGCAGATTTCGAATGTATATTCTGCCACGTGTGTTCCTTTTCCGAGAGATATTAATTAGTACTCAAAAGGAAAACCATCATTTTTTTCGTTTCTTCGGTTATGGAGAGTTTTGGTTGGCTGCGGTTGTTTATTTCAATTTTTACGGAGGCAAGATTTCGTTTAGTATATTAAGTTAGCTTTTAAGTGTTTTATAGTTAAGTCAACCTCAGGTAATGTACAACGCGGGTAATAAATTATAAGTGTCAGCCGAAAAATAAATAAATGAAAAAATTAGATAATTACAGGCAATAAGATCCAGCAGGCCAAAATAGTATAGCCGCTAAATATTAGATTTTTATGACAAATGCCTCTTAAGTCAAGTAATCTATGCACAATTTAAAAATTAATAAACATATTATTCAATAAAAAATCGGTGTCTATGAAAAAGAATTCAAAAGAATATTCAGAATGGGAAAAAGACAGTTTGACGTATGAAATCTATGGCTTTGCTTCGTAGCATTGCCTTAAAACACCATCAAGCCAACGCAAAGTTAAATCAGAACTGTTATACAAGAGAGCAATAACAAGACGTAGATAACTGAATTCGGACTGGCTCGACTTGATCTGACGTCACATTCTGTTACAAGAAGCTGAAGGTGAGGACGTCAATTCAGAAAAGCCCACAGTTGCATTGAGTGAACTACTGTCATAAACTGTTACCGTTTACTCGCAATGGAATCGGGAAAACAGCCAGTAGCGCCTTATCACATACTTTTTGGATGTTTCCATAGTTCTCTCAGCTTGCAGTCCAACATCACTCGAAAATACTTAGCCAATTTTCTGGTCTCAAGTACTTCGGAGTCAACCTTCATGGGTATAATGGTTTATATCCTCCGCTTTGCCAGCTTGACGATTTCGATTCAAGTGACCGCCAGCTGGAGACCATGGCTTTCCATCCAGCCTTCAACCCTTCTCTTACTTGATGGAATTTGAGTTGGGCGAAGTGAGGATTTCTAGATGTGATGACAGCAACTACATCATCGGCTTAGCCCACCAAGAGCACGTCTTCTGGCACTTCGAGTCGCAAGAGACCATCATAAGCAATACTCCATAAGTCTGGCCCCAAAATGGACCATTGCACAGCTCCAGCTGTAATGGTTTTACATTTACAGTTCCCCGATTCATTTCATAAATCAAATGGCGAAACTTCAAGTAGTCGTGTACCATTGCCAGCAAGTATTCCTCTACCTGAAAATGAAGCTGAAGCGAATCCAATATGTCGTCCATCTCTCCGAGTTGAAAACGTTACAGACGTCCAGCGTTACCTAAAACACTATGGATCTAGCCCTATGGCAAGCGGCCTCTCCGCGATCTACTGCGCTAATTACTTCGGAGATGGTACTTATTGTTGAGTGGTCGCTGCGGAATCCATGTTATTTTTCGAAAGATCACCAGCTCCTCATATAGCTGTCTTTAGCCGAAGTTTCAGCAACTTTTCTAGAAGTTTCAAGTGTGCAAAGAAGTCTGTACGCTGATGGTGTGTTAGGATCTCCCTTTTTCTTTGCAATTAGGGCAAGTCGTGCCACTTTCAAAGGTGACGGAAGGACGCCCGCCAGCAAGCATTCATTATACATACGTAGTTATGTTAACGGATGTCTCTCCACTATTACTTTTAGAACTTCTACTGAAATATTATCCGGACTTAGGGCTTTTCGGTTCTTCATTCTGACACTCGCGTAGCGTAGTTTTTCTTTAGTCAACAAAGTGATATCTCTCTGACGAACTGTTTGATCGTTTTTTTGATCGTTTTCATTTAAACATAAAATGTTTGTGGAATTCTTCATATTACTGGGTTCTTTTGTTTGATTGCTTGAACTATTCCCACGCGTTGGTTCTATCGAATAAGACTATTCTCTTTCAAAAACTTTCAAAGCCAAAAAAATCCGAAAAAAGAAGGGAAAAGCTTAAAAAAAACCTCTCTGCATTGCACTGGACTCGTAAGAATAGCTAGATGCTGAGAATAGCTAGCTGCTGAGAATAGCTAGCTGCCAAAGAGAAAACTATCTGCAATAAATATATTAGGAATTTAACATGTTTTCAGACAAAAACTACACAAAACTTACAGCATGAACATTAATCAACAGCGTTTGACGATGAAAAAAATAACAAGATACTCCTCGCAAATAATATATCCAAGAAAAAAAAAACCATAAATTTCCACTCAATTATTTTCCTAATTTCAAACTAATTAAACAAATTATCATATCCCATTTAACTTCCCCGACAACATTCAGTTTCATTTACATTTCTCTTCACTTGCAACAGCTACTTGAAAAAAAAACTACTCCTACACTGGATGCGTACATAAACTCGTCGATTTAGGGCCAGCAACAACTTTCCATGATTTTTACACGTTTCTTACGTCCTGGTGCCTTCGCACCAGCACATTCATTCGTCCTGAGACCTATTTCGAACAAATGAATTCGCATTAATCACATTAAGCCTCTACACGATGGACAGAGCAAATCCTCTTCCTCGACTTCCGCACGACTGGTCGGTAGTGTATTCGGTACTATTGAATCGCCGTCAGGTAAGAATTCTGAAATAAACGACTCCGCTACACCTCCATTACGATACCGGAAGATAATTAGAAATTTCACCGGAAAAAATATATTTCGCTAAAGTGAAGTAGTATGTAAATTACTCGACAAGACTACGATGGGCACGTAGAGTAATCTATCTATCTAGGGTGTGTATCTATCCAGGACGCGACTATCAGACATTCAGGACTGTACACAATCAAGCTCGTCCGAGCTGCGAGAGATAGTAAGCAGTTTTTAAAAGAATAATTTTCTGCACGCGATTTCCTTGATTTCTTTGATTTTCTTGAAGCAATGGAAAAACTATTCCTTTTGAACCTTTCGAAATACTGGCGCGTCTTTGTTCCAGCGAACTGTAACGAACCGGAAACGTTATGCTATTACCTCACTAGCAATGGAAAAAGGAAAGAGTCCAAGAAAAAATAAACTCGATGAAAAAATGCATCGTTCCGAAACTGAAACTGGGTGTAGGAAAATGAAGAAAAAGTTTGCATTAAAATGGGCAAAGTTTCCGTGACTTAACCTCGTTAAATTGTTGCAACACAACGAGAAAAAAAGCAAACCGGAGAAAATAACTATGCATTCCAAGGGTGTATTTTATGGCACTCAAAGTATCTCTTGCAGTTGCAAAGGCTCTTAGCAATTCACGTAGGTACAACTAGTGCTACTTATGTGAATGTAAGAAAGAACCTTGTGCAGCCACAACCGTATCATGCTTTTACTAAGCGATGTAACTTTTACCATCTTCGTTCAGTTGTCGAGATTGAGTTTTCTTTTCGAAACTGGCATGCAGAGAAGAAGAAGATAACTGATCTGAGAAAGATATATGGGAGAATTTTCGGTTGAGTCTGAGTAGTTTGTTAAGCATTTCTTAGCGTTCCTGTGTCAAACGAACAGAAAGGACTCAGACAAATCAGTCAAGATAACATGAAAATTTCGCGAGAGACTTCAAGGCACATCAAAATACCTGAAAAGAATTTTCCGGGCCATGTTGTTCATGTAACGAGATAAGTCCTTGTAGATTCTAAGTTCGGACCCTAAAAATAACTTTTTCACTGAACAAGTTTTACACATTTTTGAGAGTTCTTACATAGTTTTTGAATTTTTCTCGATTCGGCCCTATCCTTGCGTTGTCGTTAGAACTTTTGTTGAGTTCAACTTAATAATATATAAGGCTATAAAAAAATGACATCTGCAAAGTATCGTGTCGATACTTATCCAAAGCGAGGTGCACAACTTGTTCACATACTCAGAACAACCTGAGTTCTTGCAGCCTGAGCACACAGTTTCGCCGATTTAAGCATGCATTCCAAGTCGACGGTACTTGAGAAAGCGTAGCAAAAAACTCATATGAAACGTTGATTTTGGATAGCAGCCCATATGCAAAGGGCTAACAAGTGCATGTTCATGTGTATGTTTAGGTACTTGTGAGAAATAACGTAATTTTCGTTGAAATGCGACTTTTTTTCGAATTTTGGCTTCAACGTCGTTCTCGTCGTTGGACTGTGTCTGGTCGTTGTAATATTTTTCAAGTATAATTTCTTTCGAAAACGAAGTAAACCGTTTTTGAGTGTCATTGAAATGGAACAAGAGAGAGCAAAAGGAAAAAATACGGAAAAAGAGGCTAAACTTTTACATATGAAACATTTTCAACTAATTGAAGAGCTTTGAACGTGAGCGTACGTAGAGATCGTGCAGGCTGAGAGAGTGTAATTGCAGGTTGAAAAAAATGACTGAAAGTGGATAGGAGAGCTGGTTAGAAAAGAAATTGGAGAAGCACAAGAAAAAATGCACAACGAAAGGCTAGATAATTTCATTGGAAGAGTTTTTTTTCGCAACGAATTGGATTAAAACGTTTATAAGGTTGAAGTTCTATTTAAAGATTAATTTAACATTTTAACCTTTTTTGACTACCTGTGTTTTGTTTGTTTTATATATGAACATATGGAATGTTAAAAATAGGCCGAAATCTAGAGAGACGTTCGTGACCGCATAAAAACTGAAAGATTCAAAGTCTGTAGGAAAAGAGCTCATCAAACAATGTGAACAAAAAATATGCATCAAGGTGCAATTTACAAATATTAATTGTAGACATTCTTCATACGAAGTTAGCTTTAAAAAAATCTGAGTGATTTCTGTTCTTTTATTTTTACTATAATGCTGAGTGAGGCTTATTCTTGATGAAAAGAGAGTAAGCAGGGGCAGTGGAGAGAAGAAGATTAAAGTGATGACCTACAAAGATAAAAATATTTTTAAAATGACAATGCAAAACCATAATCATACCATTTTGAGGGACCATTTGTGTTAACTCATCGGTTTTCCTCTCGAGAAACGCTTCGATAGAACCACCGTGGGTGTCATTTGGCTAAGAGAACAAACAAGCTATAACTTAATCAATGTGTTGGTATCAATCGCGGGTAAAAACAATTTCCATGTTAAACCAATGACACACACACAGCGGTTCAATCGAAGCATTCAACGCGTCGGGTTTTCTCGAGGATGACACACACAGCGGTTTTCAAAAGAGTTTATTCCATGCATGCATCAAAACATCCTAAAAATTGAAGCTCGATCGAATTTCGCAGCCATGAGAAAATCGAAAAATGCTCGGAAAACCGACTCGGTGGATCATTTCTCTCGTCTACCGACTTGGCCCCAAAGTCAAAAAACGGACCAATGCACGACTATATCGTCTTGGCTTACCTCTCGGGGAACGCTTCGGTAGAATCAACGTGTGTGTCATTGGCCTTAAACCACTTAAATGTGACCATGTCTCCGAGACTACAACGGACGTTTGTTCTGAAGAAACGTTCAGAAGTGTAACATTAGAACTAGATTATCAGCGTCATCAGTATTATACATACACTGAAAAAACACATAGCGCCAGACGCCATAATTTATAGACTTCTGGCGCCATGTACATAGTCGATTTGGGGATTGTGATAAAATATAGCGCCACACGCCATAGTACATGGCGAAAAGTACATAGGAGCAGGCGCTATGCTTATAGTCTTCCACGCCATGTACTTGTCCTCCACGCCATGTAATATAGTCCATGTAATGGCATGGAGGTCTATAGTACATGAGGTGGAGGACTATAGTACATGGCATCGAGGACTACAGTACATGGCGTGGAGGACCATAGCACATGGCGTGGAGGACTATAGTACATGGCGTGGACGACTATGGTACATGGCGTAGAGGACTATAGTACATGGCGTCTGGTGCTATGTGTTTTTTCAGTGCAGAGCTCATTTTCTTCAAGAAATTGTATGCGTGGTATTTTTACAGTTCGATTGTTCAGGTGGTTCAATGTGTCCCGATTAAAGGTTTTACTGTATAGCCCAAATAGAATTTTCAAAAACAATATGTAGCCCATATATAGTTTTTCAAAACAATATACACCCCAAATATAGTTTTTCATAAACAATATATAGCCCAAATTCAGTTTTACAAATACATTAAATAGCCCTAAATCCACCAATCCACAAAATCAAAAATCTTCCCCCGCCATTTTAACGTTTAGATAGCACAATTGGCAGGAATTAGCCAAATCTGGCCACAGTGCTTCTATTGTTGATACTCACATTTATACGTCCCCTCACACAGTATGGCTGCGAGTTATAATTGGAGTTATCTTCTTCAACTGAAGCCATATTACATGGCTCATGGCACTATGTAATATAGCGTGTGGGGCTATAATTTTCGCGCTATATAATTACGGCGCTGGCAGCCATACTGCATAGCTCAGGGCACTATGTCCATAGCGTGTGGGACCATAAATGCTGCGCCATGTTACATAGGACCACGCTCTATGTAGATTCTGACATTATGGCGCTGGGAGCCATATTGCATAGCTCAGAGTACTATATACATAGCGTATGGGGCCATAAATAATGCGCTATGTTACATGGCTCTGGGCGATATGTAGATTTTTTTCATTGTACAAGCTAAAAAGTTGCAAAGGATTTCCGGTCGTAATAAAAGGCACAGAACCTGATATCGATATTGATGAGTTGTAGCAGAAGCTTGAAACTGTCGGTTTTGCGGTGAAACCCATCACAAGCATATTTAAAAAATGCAAACTTCCGCAGCCAGTGTTTAAAGTAGAACTGTACCCCGAAGCCAGCAATCCTAAAAGGGAGACATTTACAAAATGTATAGCCTGCGATATCTTATCCACCGCAAAATAACAGTTGAAGAGCCGATCAAATGTAAAGGGCCCGTTTAATGTGCCCTTTGCCAGGAATATGTACACATTAAAACCTATTGTTCACTTTCTAGTTTGTAAGTTATTTGTGGCGAGTTTCGCGCCACAAAGGACGAGTGCAAACAAGATCCTGCAATTGAGAACTCTAGCAACTGCGGTAATAACCACACTGCTAACTGCAGAGGTTACCCAGTATTAACATCTTTAAAAGTAAAGATGATTCTACCTAAAAATGTTGGCCAACAGGCTCTGAATATTGTAGCAAATAAACCAGTTCCCTTACCAGAGGCTTATGCACCCTCATTTCTGGTAATTATTGACATTAAAGATTCCGACGCAATCAAACTAAACGCACAAGGCAATGTTAAAACCACTATTCACAGCAACGCTAACAACGATCTCTCTGCTATTTTGTCAGTTCTGTCAAACAATATGAAACGATTCATGGCGACGATGAGTAATATGATGCAAGATCTACTCAAAGACCAAAACATGTTACTCCAATTTCTCATCAACAGCAAATGAATTCATTCAGGATTACCCACTGGAATTCAAATGGCATTGTCTAGCAAAAAGCAGAAAACGTCTGCTTAATATCATCTCACGACATTGATGTGTTTTTCATATCGGAAACCCACCTCATGGAAAAAATATTAATTTTGACATCCCAGACTATATCTTCTACAATTCCAAACACCCAAATGGGAAGGCTAGAGGTGGGTCTGCAATAATCATTAAAAAAAGCAATTGCTCCGTCATTATTTAAAAGATCAATTTTTCTACGTGAGCAGTTGAGTGAGATTGTAATTTCGCTCCTTTTACTACCCTCCGACACACAATAGGTCTGTTTCCGTACTTTCAGTCACTGAATTTTGCTGAATCATGTAGTGGGAAAATTCATGAAAAGTGCGGGAACGCTCTCATTGCATTTCCTGAAAGTTAACAATCAAAAGTGTCAGGTTTCGGGTTTTGGGCGAACAATAGTGACTATAAAGCCATCCTAAGCCTATGTCGTAATTGGATTCGATCTTTTGTCTTAGACATTAAATAAATAAATAAATAAACTTCCCGTTCCGTACACAATTATGATTGCTTTATGATTATTACAGAGGACACCTTACTCTGAGTCTGAATTTTGAAAGTCTAGCTGAAACTATTTTTTGTTGGCATTTCAAAAAACTGCTCCTGAGTTGGATTTCAAGCTGATAGGTGCCCACATTGGGCGCTTAAATTTGATCCGTATATTTATTGAAATTTTCACAAGGTCTTTCTCATTTTGATTCAGTAAGTGATATGAGTAGCGTTTTAACTCACTTTCATAGCAAAAGAAAACATTTTAGGTAAACTGGGCAATTGTCCACCCAACAAGCAAAACTACATTGAAATGTCACTCTCCAATTTACTCTGGGTTAAAATGTTCTATTTCAACAGCATGGTTTATATCTTGCTTCAATTTATATTTCCTGACTTATATCTTGCTTCAATTTATATTTTCTGACTAAGCATTTACTTTACACAACTAAGTCCATTTAACCTTCGTCTTTAGCATCTTGCTAAACTACAAACAATATCTCCATTACTGACATTCTTTTGTCTCTTGAAATATTTTTTTAATTTTGAAAATGGACTTGGCTGTCAAACAAAATATCAAATAACTATGCTCATACATGCAGCAATACTAATTCAAAAGCATGTAGCTATGATATTGCAGCATTCATAGCATACCATTCGTTCGACGTGCTTTCTACAATTTGACTTCTGTCTTTCTGACAGTATTGCTGTCTAAAACAAAGAACGTGCCTAAAATCGGTACGAAGAGAGAAAAAGAATTCAAACCTAAGATAAGGATTGAGAAAAGTGAATGAAAATCCTAAGTGCAACAGATCTTTGTGCTTTTAACAGTGAGTCCTTTTTAAACTTCTGAAATAAAGTGAGATACTTGCATATTTGCGTTTGTGTAAAACAAAAACCTTTTGAAAATTATAGAAAATTCTTTGATGTTGATTTGTATATTTTTACTTAATTTATCAGCCAAGTTTGCAATTTTATTTATTCGATTACTTATCTTTTGACAAATTTTGCGTATTTCCAATTTCATGATTAAAACGCTTTTAATCATTCTTTAGTGCTTGAAATAATTAATATTCAGTAAAATATTTGAAAATATATGAAAAGAGTTAGAAGTTAGTTTGAAATAAATAAATTTGCTTTTAAAATCCTGTTTCCTTATAAATTTTCATTGTTGGTCATACATCTAGGAATAACGCTGGGTAAATATTTGTTCTGAACATAAAAAAAAACATTCCATTTAGAATTTAAAGCTATTTGATTCAAACTGAGCTGAGATCAATAGCTTTTTGGGTAATATGTTTTCTGATATCAAAGAACTATAATTTATATTTATTTGATTTTTTAAAATAGAATATATGTATTTTCAGCAATTTTATTCAAATAAATATGATTTATTTAAACGGCGTACCTATTTTCTAAATATCTTCAATTTTCAAACCTAAAACAAACAAAATATTTCTGGAATATCTAAAACAACAATAGAATAGCTTTTGTTCTAACACAAAAAACCAAAATCCAAAACCCATCTTTCTCTACAAATATGTTTTCAACTTTTATAGCCTCAAGTAAATTCATATCTGCAATTCAAGATACCAACTACTTTCATCACACACATCCACTTCCTTTTTCATCCAGTATCGTTGAAAAACAAACTAGTATCGTACGATAACCAACGAGCAGGAAAAAAAACTGACGTTGACTGTTGAGATATTTTCAGATTCAGAATTTATTTCTAATATTGAAAGCTTTTCTCGCTAAAATAAATACCAGCAGTAGCTAAAGTTCAAAACAAATCGTGCGATTTTACAATCCAAACATCCTCTTCTCAGCTTACAACTCGAACAAAAGTCATATCGAATGTCAGCTCGTATATCCTTAACACGTAGAGCTGTCTATGATCGCGAGAAAAAAATGGTGTTTCCTACTAGTTTGAAGGAAATTTATTACACGTATGTATGGATGCAGGGGCAAACAGACGATGTTGGCGCTATGAATTTGAGTTCAAAAACTTTTAAGTTGAAAAATGTTTTTCTTTCGAAACGGTGAAGTTGAGTATCTGTTAGAGTATTTTTTTCGTTGCAGATTTGCTGTATCGTTAGATTTGGATTGAGAACAGGATATGATGTGAGATAAAAAACAAAATCTTTTGAAATCAAAACAATTAGAAGTTGGTTGCCATACGAACAGATCATAGATTTACAATATAAATTTTCGTAATTCACATTGTTGGGGCAACACATCACTTAGTTAAGTAGTAAGTTTTGAATATTTTAAAACTTTGTTCAAGCGTGAAAGTGTATTATTGTGAATCCTGTGATACAATATATAATTTAACCTTAAATAAATAAAACAAACACATACATTTTATTGCACGCATTCATAAATAATATTAGTTGTAGTTACCATCGCATCAGGGTGTTTTCCTGATAATAATTTTGCTTTTTGTCGTTTACCTTCGGCATTTTGCATTCGGGCATAATAATTCAAAACATTACATTTGTGTTTCACATTCCAACTGTCTTATTATAATTGCAAACCGAGCCAACGTACAAATTCCAATTAACGTAATTCCCAACCGAATTCTCTGAAGTCTCATCAAATTTGTTCATTTTGTTTCAGCATTCAGTACATACTTGTATAAAATTGACTTCCTCTCCTTAAGTTAACCGAAAATCAAAATAAATAAATGAAATAACTTAATTACTCTTCACCACCACCACCTGACTTTTATCGAACAAAACTTTTGCGTTGTAATGGAAATTTCGTTACGATCCATTAACAAATTAAATTTACAGCTTTTTTTTTTATCAACGTCCCGCATGTACCGCGGCTCATCCAATCCGAATACTTTTCCACTCAAAACTAACCATCTCGTCGGCATTTTTATTGTTTCAATCCATGAGCCATGAATGCGCAATTTCGAACAACAAATGTCGAATAAAATCCACTACTCAGCAACATTTCATCCCTTATTCGAACACCATCCACCATCCATCCTTCCAACTCCTGGAACAGTACAAACAAAATTCGCTCATTCGTTCTGGTCCGCATATCACTCAAATTAATCCTGTGATTGAACAAAAGTGTAGAATGAAAATGACATCTGCAACGAGACTGGCTGGCGGCGCACCAGCAACAACAAAAAAAAAAACGAAAATCTCTGGTTTGGAGTCAGGCAGTCGGTCAGTGTCAATAGGATTTTATATTGAGTTTGCAGAGAGTTGCAGAATTGAGCTCACGATTGAATAAATGGACGACGAACTATAATATTCGTTGTATCGACTAGATTGCATCTATTGGATTGAAATCTGGTGCTGTGCATATGTCCACACTGAATTAAAACCATGAAATCCACTTAATCTTCCGCAATACTGCAATCAAACAAGGATGTAGGATTTGATTTTTGATCGGAATCAAAGCTGTAGAATGGTTTTCGAAAAATGCATGCTACGGCGGAAATGGTTTTAAAATCGCGGGAATTTGCAAAAAGTAATTGTAAAGTGATTTTTAATTTATTGAAAATTTAATTTTTTTTTATGAGATGAATTAAATGCAAAGAAGAATTAGTATTCATACCTATCAAAAACAAAGCGGATTTGTGTGCTTACATTTACCATTATCAATTTCTGGTTGTTGCCTATTGTATGAATTTTCGCTCGGATGAAGTAAAGTTTGTCAGTCAATTTCATTAAGAGTGTTCCTGGTGAGTGCCACTACATGTGATCGTGTTTTGTCCTGTTCTCGACCGCTGCATGCTTTCGCCATAGTTCCTGATGAGCTTCTCGTGGCTACTGAGAAGGAACTTCAACCGTAATGGGTGGCGCAGGTTCCTACAGTTAATTCCACTAATACCATCATACAAACAACAAGGTCTTCCGGTGCTGACCACTTAGATTCGGCTCAATTTGGAGAAGATCGTTTGGTGCTTGCGTCGGCTGTTGTCAAACATCATCGGTTTTTCAAAAAACGCTTCCCGCTGTTTGAGCAACAATCCCTATAAGGCCAATGGCAAACACGGCCGTTCCAGCAAAGCATTTCCCGAGAGGAAAGCCGAGTCGGTTTAGTTTTGCACTTCAAAATCGAGGAGCGTCCAAACCGCGGTGTGTGTCATCACAATTTTAAATGAACGCACGACTAAACCGACTCGGTTTTCGACTCGGGACACACTTCGCTGGAAAAGCCGTGTTTGTCGTTGGCCTAAGCTGCATTTTGTTCTTTTCGATGAGATTATGAGAAACTTACAGATCAAGCCTTCGCTTTTTTCCCAGGCATCGAAGATGGCGACTAATGGTGATTTTATCAACCGGAACATAGTTGCTGCACATAGTTCCTGCAAAGTTGTTCTATTTCTGCAGAAAGCTCCAATTCATTTAATTGAGAGACCGCTCCAGGATGGTTTTTACCATCAAACTCAGAAGAGAGATTTATAAGGAAATGAAAATAGCAGTGAGAAGTGAAGCATTTTATATGAGCGTACTATAGTGAAGGAAAACTATGCGACCATGGAGAAATTTGACAGACTTTTCCTCCGCGAACATAGTTGGCCATGTGTACAATAGAGATAGCGATAGTAGGTAATTAGACACGTTATAATCAAACGCTTGTAGATCTTAGTTATCGGAGATACCAAAGGAAACATCAGAGGTAGTAATTCTCTCGATTTGGCTATTTATAGATTTTACCTTTGTAATAAAATTGCTTCACTAAATTTCGTATATGTATACGCTTATTTCATTTTCTTAAATCTCTCTGTTCTGAGTCATCAACGCGGTCGTCTTCAATGTGAAATCAGGTAAAGCAATTTTAGAGTAGATACCACACCTACCATACTTTCACAGCTTCACTGACCTTCTTTATTCTTCAATACTTCCCACAAGACTGAATACATTTCAATGCTACTTAAGATTTTAACGACTCCAGAAATCCCCCGGATGTCCCGGAAGAGTACACCGATTCGAGGAAAATGGCCTCAAATTCTGGAATAAAGAGGTATACATATGAAGCATCTCTAAACCGACAGTTTCAATCCAACGTTTCTATAATGGCCTGTTGTTTGTTTTAAAATATATCTCCTGACCTATATAAACTAACTCAAAGCTCGATACGTATTCCCCCGTTCGAACCTGCACTTGAATCAGGGATAGGTAGGTAGGATAAGAAGGTTGAAGTGGCTGCCGATCTACAGAGCCCTGACGATTGAAATACATAGGCACAAGAGAGGCCCGTTGTGAATCCGGGATAACTTACTCCAAAAATATACCTATACAAAATTTCTCTGGAAAGCCTACTAATATGTTCCCTATTCAATGTGTCAAAAGTTTGGGTTACTTCTTGTTGAATGATATGTGTCCTTTTTACTAATGTTCGAAGAACAATAGTATTAAACTCGTTTCGCCGAAAATTCATATTTCTTTATTTATATATATATATATATATATATATATATATATATATATATATATATATATATTATATATATATATATATATATATATATATATATATATATATATATATATAAGTATATATCAGCAAATCGGTTAATAGAAGTAATCTTTGGAGTGGCCTATCCGATTGAGCTGAAATTTTCGGATGTTGTAGATGTATATAGTAGGTAGGTACATGACTTGTTCGAATTCAGTTATCTTTAACCTTTTGGCGGCGGCGGGCATTTTAGTGAATTTTCAGGTACTCCTATATTTCCAAGCAGTGTAAAATTTTTGTAACAAAAAGTATTGGAAATAAAAACTTATTATGTTTTAGGTTTGCTCATGATAAAGAATTGGAAATTTTGAGCCGTGTGTGGGTGGTGAGTACCTAAAAGTGGGCAAGGAATTTTTCTCAAATTTTGATTTGTCATAACTTCTGACAGGAACATTCGATCATCGTGAAATTAATAGAGCGTATTGATGTAGGCTAGAACTTAGCACACATGGAGACAGTGTGGGTAACCCTGTAGCTATGGCAGGCTCTTAAAAAAATATCCTTCAAATCATCGACCTTCCTGAAAAATTTTTGCTTTTTGCCAAAAAACTCAAATCATTAATAAATCTAAATCTTTGTCCATCACGTCAGATTAAAATTTTCCAAATTCCGATTCGCACAAGAACGGCAACCCATCACCAAACTACCTCTATTTTCAGCACTCGAAAGTTCTGTTCACGAGAACTGACGACCGGGTTATCCGATTATAGTGAAATTTACAGGACATGTTAATATTAGCTAGGACCAGGTCTGAAAGAAGTGATTTTGAAATGCGGGCAACCCTGTGCCAGTGGTACCATCTTGAAAAATCACTGAGAAAAAAAACCGGTTTTGGGCCTATAACTTCCGATTCAGCCATCAGATTTTGACAAAATTCATACACTACTTGGATCTTATTCTATGTAACATTTGGTGAAAATTTGGCTGAAGAATTAGAATAGAGTTGCCAGCTATGGTGATTTTTGTCTCCTAAATCTTGCAAATTTGCTCAGCAAAATAAAGATTTCTTCCCTATATTTTCCGGTCCAGTGCAGAAATCGGAACGAACTTCACGCAGTAAATGAACCTTAATATGAACCAAATGTCATAGAAATTTCGTACGTCTTGAAAGGGCTGCCAGCTATGACCATTTTGTAATTTTGTTTAATTTCTTTACTGAGCGATTATGTCATTAGATTTGCAAACGGAAATGATCCTGCAATGAAAATTAACAACAAATATTAACGCTTTAAAAACTTGAAAAGTTTTGAGGGTGGTAACCCTAAAATTCTTTTCACCCGTATAACGTCCAGCGCAGTGATTCAATTGAAACGAAATTTACTGGTTGGGTTTAACTTAACGTGAAGCAGATTTGGTATGTGTTTTGCTTTGATGCTTACACAGGGTAACCAGCATTAGCCATTTCCGTAAATATTGCACCAAAAGATGCTTCAGATTACGTTCTCATATGCAAAGAATTTGCAATAAAAATAAGAAACCAATTTCGAAATTTTCCGAGTTTTGAACATTTTTCGGATGGCAGCCTCAAAAAACGTTTAACCGCTGAAAATTTCGATAAAATCCTGCGATGAGAACGAAATTCAGAGGATAAGTTGATTTGAGTATGAGTTTGTTATGGTAAACTTATTGCTGCTTCGTTCGGACTACTTCGTTCGGGTTGCCAGCACTGAACATTTTCATCATTTGTGTTATAGTTGAGTTTTGTTGCTTTGGATAAGGAATGGTTGATATGATTCTACAAAACAGTGTTTTACGTCTTTCCAAACTTTTTTGTCACTCAAAGAAAATTTCTTCGAAAATTAGTTTTCTAGCGGTTCAGGTGCGCTAGAGTTTTTTTCATTTAGAAAACCATTTTTATCTCGCAAAATACTTTCTTGAGAGTAATCACTTTTTTCATAATGGCGAAAATGAAAATTCTAAAATATATATGTACATATATACTACGCTAGAAAATGTGCCGGATTAAAAAGACTTTCAACAGATCCCAACTTCAATAGAGAAATAATAATAAATAAAAGGGCACATTGATTTGATCCTTTTCTAAATTTAATCACCTTCTTTGTTGTATTCCATGCTTTAATGTTTTATTCCATTATTATCTATTATTATCATTATTGTTCCATGAATTTGTTTCTAATTGCAGTAAGCTGTCGAATTTGCTTCATTTCAGCTTTGAAAAAAACCAGACATTGATTAAGGTGAATGCTTCCAATGTCGACCTGCTCCAAAAGTTGGCCACCAGAAACTATTTGTTTCCTATAATAAGTATCAGGTTTGTCAAAATAAAAGGGTAATATTTGGAAAAGTAGCCACTGTACTCAGTTTAGTTGCTTTTTAAGGAGTTTGAATCGTGTTCTGAGACAAAAGACGGTTTAAAAAAATGCATGTTTAAAAAAAGGCCGAGCTTTATGAGCAAGATGGCCGACTTTTGGAACAAATACCCTACTTTGTTCTTAACTTCAACTCAATCTGTAAATGTAATTACTTCAGAAAGCTAAGTATTAATAGTGATGGTGCTCAGGAGATGAAAGGACATGTGCATAACTTATATATTTGAACTCTTTAGCATAACAAGATAATGTGATCTGCTGCTAACGTTTTGAAGTCAATTTTTTATTTAATTTTGCTGAATGTTCCTTTCATGGTGCAGCCCACTATTTTTATATTTATTTTACTTTTATATACTGATGCTTCTTTTACCCCAAATGACCCCTCCAAAAATACAGATTTCATTTTTCTGATTTCAAATTGTTTTTCAATCTACCAGATTGTTTGCCTTCCAATGATTTCACTATTGGTCCTTAAGATGTTTGCAATTTCTTCGTAAATTTGCCCAATCATTTTATTGCTGATATCAAAACATATTAATCGGGCCAAACAAATTCCAGAACCTACCAACCGGCCCGCTGTTTAGCCTGGACAATTGAACCATAATTTTCACAACACTTGCAATCTCTAAAAGAAAAAAAAACACGTTCAACACTCAAAAAAGAATCTCTGGGATCGAACCGTGGACCAGATTTTTTCACTAGTGCTTTTTATCAGGCCAAATAGTTCTAAGACCAACTCTAAATAGTGTACAAAATACATTGTATTGAGAAATTTTTCGAATTATTTCTACATGAATTTGGAACATAGAAAGTTGAAAAATGAGAAAATTAGAGAAATTCAAAACATATCCTGTATTTTGTAACAATTATCCAACAACTGCGTAAAGGTTCAAAGAATTTTTATTTTACTTTGGTTTACATAAATATATTATAAATTAATATACGATGGAAGAGCTGCAGCGGATGCATTCAATATACTATCCAATTCCTACTGCTTAATTATCCTTCTTCCGGTGTCTCACAAGGTTCCATTCCTTGACCTCCGTTATTTGTTCTCTTTAAAAATGACCTTTCTTTTATAATTTTATCCAAAAGTCTCCTTTATGCGGATGATCTTAAGCTATTTCGTGAAATCTAGTGAATCTAGTGTGCCAATGATCAGTTTTTATTGCAGTCAGATCCCACAGCAAAGGTAATTAATGTATTTTTCTATAAAACCAAAAGTTTTAGCATCTATACTTCCCTGGCAAGTAATAATGAACGCAGTTTTATTTTGAAATGATGAAATAGAAGACGCGTTTATTTACAGTGACTGCCAAAAAGATCCACACAAGCTTGAAATTTTCCTTCTTTCTCAAATATCTTTCTGCTTTCAGTGATAAAGTCGTCATAAATCCGGGCGCATCATATCTAATATTTTCTTGAAACCACGCGTTTTTGGTAGCTTCAAAAAAGTTTGTGCTTGCATTAATGCAAAATGGGCAAATACACGTCCCCAGACAAGATCCATTTGGTGGTTGTTAATCATGAGGAAGGTAAAACTGTGGCAGAAATATGTTTGGTCCTCAACGTGAAACGTAAAACTGTTTACGGTATTCTCGGGAGGCATTAAGAGGAAGGCAGAATAAACTTGAAGCATAGTTCTGGCCGTCCAAAGGTTCTAACGACGCTTGAAGATCGCGCTATCGTCTGGAAAATAAAAAAAAACCCTAAATTTAGTGCTCCGAAAATTGTAAGTGAAGTTAAAAAAAAAGTGGGATGCGAAACAGTGCGCCGAGTTTTGAGAAATGAAGTATCTGTGAAATGAATCAGCGAAGTGAATAGAAAAAAAACAATTAAATTTCGCTAAGGAATATGTTTTGAAGAATGCTGATTATTGGGATGACGTTGTTTTTGCCGATGAAAGCAAATTCAATGTCTTTGGCTCGGATGGACGGGTTATCGTGTGGCGCAAGCCCAACGACGAATTGAGTCCGAAAAACCTCAAGCCTACAGTGAAGCACGGGGGCGGCAGTTTAATGGTTTGGGGATGCATATCTACTCGCGGTGTTGGCGAATTAGTATTTATTGATAGTATAATGGATTCCTGTCGATACTTACAACTCCTGGAAGACAATTTGCGAAAAAGGGCCGTGAATATGGACATTTTAGATACATGTAAATATTACGAAGACAATAACCCCAAACATAAGGCTCGCATTGTTCAAGAATGGCAGCTGTATAATTTCCCGAAATTGGTTCATCCTCCTCCCCATTCACCAGATTGTAATCCCATTGAAAACCTCTGGGATGAATTGGACCGTAAAATTCATACCAAGGCGATTTCTTCTAAGGGGGAGCTCGAGACAATCATCTCCAGTATGCCAAATCGTTTAAAATGTGTTATTGAACAAAAAGAACATGCAACAAAATACTAGATTCATACAATTTTTGATGTTTTTTACAATTTAGCCTATGTGCGGATCTTTTTGAGAGGTGAACTTTTTTGTTTCTTTTACGAAATTTCCTATTTTTTGGTATCTATAAAGTGAATAATTTTTGTATTTATGTGATATGTAAGGCTATTATGCTCTGCTCATATTATATATCTTTTCCCGTTTTTATTGGCTTATAAAATGAGAAAGAAGGAACATTTCTTACTTGTGCGGATCTTTTTGGGAGTCACTGTATGTCTTTACTTCTAACTGATATGGTTAAAGTAAAAAAACAATGCAACTCTACTAATCTGGTTAAACCTTCCCACACGGTATATTTTTCTTTAAATGCAATGTTAATGAATACTACAAAAATTTGCTCAAAGCTTTGAAATGCCCGCTCATCTGATGTTTTCGTAATTTGGATCACCTGCAGACTGCATTCGATTCTCAAAACATATAAGAAAGAATCAAAAAATAATAATAACAAAATATATAAATGCTTTTCCCCACAAATATCGTAACACACGTTGAGAACGTTAGTCTTTTTTTTTTGCATTGTTTATTTGTTTATTTATATTTTTAATTGTTCAATTGTTCATTTGTATTTTTTATTGTT
This sequence comes from Nemotelus pantherinus, assembly GCA_963978885.1. Classification (NCBI taxonomy): domain Eukaryota; kingdom Metazoa; phylum Arthropoda; class Insecta; order Diptera; family Stratiomyidae; genus Nemotelus; species Nemotelus pantherinus. The sequence continues at coordinate 66,242,260 of OZ022266.1, read as the reverse complement.
TATTTAAACAATATTGATTTTCATTCCTTTTGGCGTCACCATACTATCCTATTGTTCGAAATTTCAGAGCTTCGGCGATTAAAGCACTTTTTGTTATTTTGCTAAAATATTGCCTTAAGTATGGAGATCAGTTGTGAAGCACATTCTTACTTAAATGTGATTAAATGGCAAAACGCCAATATCGAAATATACCTATCAAATTCAATATTTCCAAACCTAAATAAATTCTTCTATCCTCTCTTTTTAATCTCACTTCCTCGCTGCATCTCCAACGAAACACCATTGTCTATACCATATCAAAATTCGACATCATGAAACATTTGTAAAAAATACCGCACCGAAATGTGCTTGACTCATACATATTTGCCTGCAAAACTGTTCTGAAACATAAATACGATTTTTAATTGATTATTTTTTTCAAATCTGACGAGGCACGACGTTAAACAGAAAATAAAACAACCTTTCTAGCTATGATTTCACCGTATATCAGCTCACAAAATCCATGGTAACGGCATCAAAAATAAGTACCAGCAAGTAGACATAACACACAAAAGTTCCGAAAAAAAACTGTACGAGGAGTGAAAAATAATTGGAAGCTGTGTACTGAGGAAGAGTGCAAAAAATTTGAAATTGTAAAATTACAAAGTCAAAACCAATTGTAGTAACACTGTACTGTATATTTTTGCTAACGGAATTAGATTTTGTTGTGTTTGTACGTAAATATGTATGTATGTACCAACCCAACGGCATGTGCATAGATTTTGGTGATTTATTTTCAGATTGTGTTTGACTTTGTTTGCTGGTGAGTCAGTATGATTTTTCATGTAGCAGGCTTCAAAAATCAGGATCGATTAATGAAATGGATGTGAATCGAAAAACGTGAGTATGTTCGCTGAATATGACGAATTAAATATAAGTAAATATATATTATAGTTAATGAATATAGTGAACTAATATTCAAGTGATCAAGAATATTGATTGAAGCTGCGTAGGAATGATACAACGCTGTATGTAGCTGGTTGACTTCGGGTCAAATGTGATTTTGAAAAATTTGGTCCCCTTCAACCAGCTGTAGCAGTGATTGAAAACAACAAGATCAATTGACTGCGGACAGTGAAAATTATTTAAAATGCAATATGAAATTCATTCAATAATGTTTTACGCAAACAGTGGACACCTGTCAAGAACCGAAATAGTTAAAGTGAGTGTTCAATAGCTCTAGCTAATTTAATGCGTAACAAAATAATTACATTCAATGGTTGATTTTCAAATTGAGTTAATAGAGTGTTCTAACAATTTTTTTGTTGATAATCTATTTTATGATATTGATTTAATTTGAATGTTTATCAAACAATTTATGAAAGCTTGAAATATTTCAGAGTTGCATTTAACTAAATTCGAATTTATTTCAACAGTACAGTTCGATTTTGATGCAGCTTCGCTGAGTCTCATTGATTCTCCGAACATATTCATGGTGTGACAGCTCATTGCGATTCTTCGTAGATATCGACATCAAATATTCGTAGATATCGACATCTATGGATATCGTGGATATCGACAGGAAAAGCCAAGTTTAGGAATATCTACATATTTAAACGGCAATTTCTTTGCCTCGCATAATCGGCAGATTGACGATGAAATTTCAAGTGGGCCACCACTTGCAATATAGTCGTAATATCAGAACGGACATATACGGTAATATTACGAATATACTCTCCTCTAGCGAGTGTATTCTGGAAACCATCTGGTTCTTTTGATAAACTTCACAATACTTTTAACGTCGATAAAGGCTCGATTAGTCAGACCTGAGAGAAAATGCACTCGATGGAGGCAATTTTTCTCCCAGCAAGAACCAAACACTGGCATATGGGATAAGGATTCATTTTCATCGTTGAACCTTACTCTGGTTTAAGGTGAGAAAAGGCTGTTTGTTTCTCACATTTGCGATGGACAGTTTGTCGAACAAGATATGTAGACCATACACTTTGTCGCACACTATTCGGCACTAGCAGAACGAATATTATAGCTCCGTGGCTGTTTTCTTCGCACCACTTTAGCATATAAAAAACTCCCACCTGAAGACCATGCCAAGCTCACAAGTATTCTGCATGTCAGAACAAGTGCTGAAATGAAAAAGAATATAGTACTGAGATCCAAGTCATCACAGTACTTCTGCATAACTACCGCAGCTGCAACCTCTGGTTTACTAAAGAAGCATTTCTGGCCCACTGGTGTATTTGTTAAAGAGTTTGCTAAAATATTATCTGGAAATTTTCAACGAAGATCGCTGAGGAAGAATCATTCCTAGAACGTAAAAACTATCTTAAAGCTCATTACCAGAACGTTTGGGCGCTGAGGACCAAAACCCAGGATCTTAAAATCGCTCTTCAACTATCGTGATTGACGGCATAATATGCCTTATTTAATCATGGCTGACTGTGGGGATGTATTCAATAACGAAGTCTTACCTCTCATTAATGTCTTCCGCAAAGATCGTGATCGTTCAGCCAGTGGTTTATCTGACGGTAGCGGTGTTTTAATATCTGTTCACAATACACTTAGCGTCACCACATGTACCGACTGGATGTCGTCCGCGTGTTGAATGTACCCCTGTGCGTATATATGTATGTTACTCCATCTACTGCATTACTTGTATCCTCGATTTATATCCCATGTAATATCCCTATTGTAGTTTATGAACGTTTTTTACGGAGATTTCTTCGTTCCTTAACACCTACTACCCCTCTTCTTGTGTTCTTTTATGTAGTGATTTTAATATTTCCAGCTTAACCTGGAATAAAAACTTCACTGAAATTTTATCCAAGAGCAATATTTCCTTATCTGTTTGCTCTTTTTTTCAGTTGAACAATGTGACAAATGCTAATAACAGCATACTTGGTCTTGTTCTTGCTAACTCTTTTTTGTCATCTGTTTGTTTAAGTGCTGATCTGTCACCTTATGTCAGTCCTGATCCTCACCATCAGTTTCTTGTTATATAACTTGCTTTCATCTCATTTCCCAAGAATAAAAATGTGGCTGTGTTGCATTATAACTTTGCTAAAGTGGACTTCACTATCACGTCTAAGGAAATTGAGGCTGTGAACTGGTTTGCTTTTTTCAGTGTTGATCCTCCTTGTTGATCATCCTGGGCTAACTGTTGGCGTAATAAGTTCTCTTAAAACCAAAGACATGACGCGTCGTAGATTAGAAAGCTCCGCCTTGGAGGTTGATCTTCTAAGATACAAAAATCTTAGCTTGTGCGCTAAAAAGATGGTTAAAGATGCGATGATCATTGTGTCAACAAAAAATTTTATCCGTTCCCTTCATAAATCTCCATCTATCCCTTCTGTGCACCTAAATGATTTGCCTGTTTCATCGCGTCAAGAAATTTGTGAGCTGTTTGCTAGTTATTTTCTTCTGCTACCTCTTAATTATTTAATTAATTATTTATTTATTTATTAATCCCTTGCGCTACAGATATAATTCCAATTACAGCAACAAGAAAGCAAAAATAACAAAAAAAGAAATATGAAAAAGGAAAAAGGAAAAGCAATAACAAAAATAATTCAAAATTGGAAAACTAAAGACTAAAATTAGAAAACTAAAAACTAAAATTAGGACTAAGGTAAGTAGCAAAACTAAAAACTAAAATTAGGACTAAGGTAAGTAGCAATTCAAGGTAACATTTTTAATACATGCTTGAATTGTAAAAAAGATTGAGGGAGAGGACCAAGCTTAAGGGCATTGTGCGTTCTGGGTAGGCGCAGCAAAGGCGAATGGAAGTAGACTTCCGTACGTGCAAAAGGAACAGAGAAAACTTCAGAAGAACGACTTGGACGGCTGGATACACGTCTGGTTATCTGTGAACCGAGATCTGTCAAAAAAATGCCTTGGCAAAGTTTGAAGAGGAAACACTCATCGAGGAACAACCTCCGTGATTGCAACGAGGACATACGAAGGAGGGAAAGACGAGAGGAGTAGGGACAATAGGGGATATTAAATTTAAAAAGAAGTGAGCGAGTGAACCTGCGCTGAACAGATTCAATAGCATCAGATAAGTATTGAAAGCGCGGAGACCAGATTTGGCACGCATATTCTAGAATACTGCGTACTAAGGAGACATATAAATGAATACAGGAGGAAATGTTGGTAAACATATAGGAAGAACGCAAAACAAATCCAGCAATTCTAGAGGCCCTGGACGTCATATTCATAACGTGAATATCAAATCTTAATTTCGAATCAAACACCACACCCAGGTCTCTAAAATGCTGGACAACTGACAGGGAAATACCAGACAAAGAATAAGAGAACACATGTGGAGTATTTTTATATGCGAAAGACATCTGGTGGCACTTCGAAATGTTCAGAGGCAAAAAGTTGTCTTGACACCAGAGATTAAGAGCAAACAAATCAGCTTGCAACTGGTGAAAGTCGTTCGCGGACCTGATTGCTCTGTATAATTTTAAATCATCCGCATATAAAAGACAAGGAGAGTTGATTACAGAAGGAAGGTTATTGACAAACAAGATAAAAAGTAAGGGGCCAAGAATAGAACCTTGAGGAACCCCGGATGTGGGAAAAATAGGAGAAGAAAAGGAACCATTAAAAGTAACACTGCAGGGACGACTAAGAAGATAAGAGGAAAACCAGGAGAGGAGGGGACCAAAAACACCAAAACCATTTAGTTTAAGGAGCAGCAGGTTATGGTTCACAGAATCAAAAGCCTTGGAAAAGTCTGTGTAGATTACATCCACTTGATGCTGACAATCGAAGGCAGAGGCTACAAAATTGGTGAACTCCATAAGATTGGTCGATGTAGAGCGACCCTTGAAGAAACCATGCTGCTCAGGAGCAAGTAAGGGCTGTATGGAAGGATAAATTCTATTGTAGACAAGACGTTCAAGGATTTTACTGAAACGGCAGAGGAGGGATATAGGACGATAGTTGGAAACAACGGAAGGATCACCACATTTGAAGATTGGGAAAATATTGGCGGATTTCCATAAAGAAGGGAATACACCAGATGTAAGGCTAATGTTGAAAAGGATAGCTAAAGGAACACAAAGCGAGGATGAGAGGGATTTGGCAAGGATATTAGGAATACCATCAGGACCGGAACTGGCATTCGAATTTAAGGTATGCAAAAGGATTTCAACTTCCAAAGGATTGGTACTAAACATAGGTAACGCAGGAGAGGTACGAGAAACAGTGGGAGCTATAGAGGTATTTAGTGGGGTTTTTTTAAAGGAGGAGGAAAAAAAGGCAGCAAACAAATCACAAATAGCCTGAGGAGTGGAAGCAGTAACATCGTCAAGAGACATAGAATCAGGAACTGAAGAATTGGATTTGAGGGAACGGATGTAGGACCAAAAGGATTTAGATTGATTGGAACAGATTGAAGCCTCGATGTTCGAAAAGTAACTCTTAACTTAGTTCATCCTTCTCTGCCAATATTTCCTCTTCAGATGTTAATATTCTTTGTTTATTTTTGACGAACCAGTCGGAGGGGGAAGGTTTGCTTACTATCCTAGAGAGTAGTGCCAGCTGCAGACCCGACGCAGTCCCTGTTATCATTCTTGAGTGTTCCTTTATATGTTCTCTTTAGCCTTAGTATTTCTTCCTGTACTTTTTCTTCGTCCTGGAAATCCGCGAATATATTTCCCATCCACAAAACCGGAGATTCGTTGTAGGTCTCCAATTGTTCCCCATAACCCTCTTATCTTGCTTTAGTAAACTTCTCGAAAGAGTTGTTTACAATAGAGTATATCCTATAATTGAACCTCTTCTCGCTTCTGAGCAATGTGGTTTCGTCAAAGGTAAGTCAACAGTTTCCAACTTACTTTCGTTCACCAATACTGTTGTATCCACCATCGACCAGCAAAAGCAAGTGGATGTATGAGATACAGACTTTACCAAGGCTTTTGACTCTGTGAACCATGAAATCCTCTTCGCAAAGTTCAATGGTTTCAATATTTTGGGTCAGTTCCGCGGCTGGTTTGTCAAACATCTTCGTGATCGTGCTTGTTTTGTAACGTTTCACTCTTGTTCTTCTTGTCCCTTCTATCCAATTTGTGGTGTTCCGCAAGGCTTGATTCTTGGTCCTCTCCTTTTCTTCCTGTTTATAAATTATCTTCCTTCCCACTTCAACTACCCACCTTTTATACGCTGAAAATCTGAAAATACTCAGGTTGATTTAATCAGTAGATGACTGCTCCCAGCTGCAAGATGACTTGCTGCTCTGGGCTTCTGGTGCTCTGTCAATTGTATTAACCGTAATGTTGCTAAATGCTTCCAGATGTCCTTTACATGTAAATTATCTCACATCACGTTTTTCTATTCCATCCTTCGTTCTTTCCTCAGTCCTATTGATGATTTCATGGACCTTAGTGATGTGTTTGACACTAAGCAGAAATGAGTTGTCCACATTTTGTGTGTCACATCCAACGCCTCGTGTTTGCACAGCTTTATTCTTAGAACATCCAGACTTTTTTCTAAAATTTCTTCGTGTGTATGCTTATACATCTCCTTCGTATGTAGTGTCCTCGAATATTGTTGTCAAATTGGGTGTCGTTATTTACGTTCCGCATTCCCTACTGTGAGTACAGTATGCGTCTTTCCATCCATGTATCTTGACGAATGTCTTCTGTGCAAAATTATTAATAGTTCTGCCACATATATCCCCAGTACGCAGTTTACTGTTCGTGACCCAGTACGTTTTACCAGGCCTTCATTTACCCTCAACGTACCTTTTGCTCGTACTCATACATATTTTTATTCTCCACTTTTACGCTTGCCGAGGCAACATAATTGTTTAAATATTGGTCTTCTTCCGCCTTTGTTACGCACTTTTAGAAGAAATAAATTAATTAGGTTGCTGAATTTCAAATTTAATTTCTTTATTAAATTTATGATTAGATTTTTTGCCGCCTTTTATGTGCTCTGTTTAGTTTGAAATTACTGTTTCTTTTATCTCTATTCTTCTGTGTTTGAACTTTTGTACCTTGTCTTATATTCATTATTTTCTTGTGTGTTTTTCTTTTGCATATATAAGTTCATTCTTTGTCAAGTCTTTAATTGGATTTGTATCTGTTGATTTAGACAAAAATAAATAAATAAATAAGTCCTAGAGGCCATCTGAACTCATACTATGCAATTCATTAATTCATTCAAAGATATCCTCCTACTATTTAGATATTTCCGTAAAATAGCACCCAACTTATGTTAGCTTCCTTTACTTGAACAGTTTTATCTGAGGACAAATAGCCAGTTCACTTAAAGTTCTTAATTTGCTGGTTGGCAAAGGCACTTCAAAAATTTGTACTTTGAATCATGGCTGCACGTTTAATTCCAGTAGTCCCAAAGCAGTAATCAAGCAAGAATTGAATATTCCAGTCTAGCACAAAATTTAGTTCCTATGAAAATGTATACCCAGAAAATAGTTTTAGATAAACTTTGAAAATGGTTTAGGTTAGTTTAGGTTAGTTTAGATAAGTGAAGAGGGCTGCCGGGAACGCGGCCAGCATTAGGCCAGCATTAGGTTTGGGCCCATTTGCCACCCTCATAGACAACCACACGCATTCCCACTTACAGCCATGGCACTGGCGGGATTCGAACCCGCAGGCCCCGTAGCACGCCACTTTTCGGCCTGACGCCTTAGCGAACGGAGCTACCGGGCCCCTCTCCTTGAAAATGATGTACAATTTTATAAAATTATTTCTTAAATTTAAGTGAATAAAAACTCTTTCAAAATGACTTAAAATTCGCATGAACATAAATCCAATTTTTTTGTCAGATTTTCAGATATTTGATTGAATTACCATCATATCAATTCAGCACGAGATTTCAGAAGAATATTACAGCCACTAACTGACCTGATGACTCGGAACAATTTCAAATCGTTAGCATAGAGTAGCTAAGGGAAACTGATAATTGTACGAAATCAAGAAAAGTAAAGGATAAAAGATAGACACTTGTAAAACACCAGAAGAAGGATGAAAAGACGAAGAGGATAAGTTTTAAAAGTAAATTTGCACACACGGTTACTGAGATAGGGCGAAAACCAAAAAAGGAGTGACCCAAAATGTATAATTTTATTCAGTAATATCGTATGTTTGTTTCTGATGATCTAAGGCAAGGGCAACTGTAGATGAGGTTAGTCAACGCAGACTTACCCCTCACGAACCCATACTGTTCAGGAGCAAGGATAGGATGAATAATGGGATACATTCTAGAAAAGACATTTATTTGCAGAAAACAAGGGAGAAGAAAAATAGGACGATGATTGGAAACGGAGGAAACATTGCCAGTTTTGAAAATCGGAAAAATATTAGAAACTTTCCGGGCGGAAGGAAAACACCAGTAAATAAGCTCAAATTGAAGAGGAAAGATAGGGGAACGCACAATGGCGAAGACATAGACCACACGTAGTAAATGGTAGTACAATTAGAACCACCACCGGAATGATGATCAAGGCCGAGCAATAATTTCTCAACTTCGATCAGATCAGTATGCAGTAGAGAAAGAGAGGGAGAAAGGGAAGGAAAATCAAGGGGATGTACAAGAGAGGAAAGAATAAGTTTGCGAAAACCTTACGTATATTCTGCGGAGAAGAGGAAGTAGAGCCGTTGAAAGTTACCTGGTTTGGGATGGAAGTGTTTTTCATCAAAGATCGAATGTATGACCAAAAAGGTTTAGTATTGCAAGAAGAAATAGTTGACGTCAAGCTAGCAAAGTGCACTGCCTGCTTGATTTCGAGTTCAAGCCGTGGATCGCAGGATCCAAAATACAGCAAGATCAGAGGCAGAATTCGATCTTCGAAATTTTTTCTGAGCAATATTTTTTAGTTGGATTGCCGTCAAAACTAGTTTATATTGAAGACTGAAGATTTACGAGGGTAAAAGGTATGTTTATAGGTAGAGATTATGTCATTGAGAAAGGAACAAAATTTGAAAAGTGCACCATCAATATTTAAGCTGCGGAAAAACGAAAACCAGTTATTTTTTTCAAATTCCAACGCCATTGCTGGGTAGCCAGCCTTGCGGAAATTGTGCAGAGTGGCAACTGAGATTCCTTTCTCTGAGGAATATATCAATAGGACATTTTTTATCTATGATAATGCCAAAGCTTCGGGGATTGCCATTTGAAGCGAATGCTTAGCAATGGCGGTAGGGAGACACATATGGGAGAAGCCGATATCAATAATTCCATTATTTTTTTCTTACCGATAAAAAGAGAGAGGAAGTTGTGAGCGTCTACTAAAACATAGGGATGAAACACTGTGGATACATATATAGCTGTAGAGGGATTATTAAAAAATTGGCGTCCAGTAATTATTTGTTGTCAGCAGTGGTGGTTATTTTGAATGAGCTGATCAATCCTCCAGCAATGTTATCCGGAGTTAGTTTAGTGTAGTCTAAAAAGGCTGGTACAAATCCAAGTTTGTTTTTGATTTAGTTCTTCACAGCAGCAGTATATTTCATATAGTCTAGTCAAAAGGACTTGTGGAGGAGGAGTATCAGCAATCAAAGTTGGTGCAGAATGTATCTGCTGTGGCGTTTCCTGTTGCAAAGCCGAGCTTGCAGTTTGCACAGAAACAGCAGGTTGCAAGAGTAAGCCAGCAGGCAAAGGCAGTGGTTGAGCTACTGGCAGTAACAAACTCAATAGTTGTTGCTGTGTAGCAAGTGATATATTTCTATTCTGAAAATATGACAGTTTGCTTATAGCCATTTATTTACAAAAGTACAAATGTTTTATTGGAATATTCTATCAATAATTTTTTCCTCTGGAGCCAAGAATTCTCCTTTACCATAATAGTCTGCAGATATTTGCACAAGAAAAACTTTAATTAATGTAATAATGTTAACTAAGTTTTACTTTAGATTAAAAGCATACATTGAAAAATGGTCAATGAGAATCGCAATTACATTGTATGTTAAATATTATGTTAGCAACTAATTCAGGGCTATTAATTTTTTCCAATGAAGCCGATATTTGTTTCAAATATGAATTCCTGTTAAAATTAATAATTGTAAATTTTGAACCAAGCACTAGCTCTAATTTCAGTAATGCACAGGTAACCCTTTGAACAAATTATTATGTTGAAACTATAATAAACAGCATCTTTACATCGCAGACAAAACATTCCTTCCTTTTTTTATGCTTTGGAATATACACTTACTGAAATAAAAAACTATGACAGCTAATTAAAAATCAGTTGTGTGCTAAATATCGTTCGAATGGATCATTGAAATACTATAGAACTCTCCTAAAATTGTGTTATAGAATATCAAGATTTTATTTCATGATTGTTTTTTCGAAGTTTTATAAAAACGATGTATATCAATTAATCGATGTATATCAATGTATATCAATTAATCTAATGAACACTCCTAGCATGCATGCTTTTAATAAGCTACATTTTAAAGCAATATTTTAGTTGCCTTTTATCTACACTGGACATTGAACGACAGCTACGAACTGTAACCCACACGGGGCGCAGAAAATAAGTTAAAACTTTTTTAGGGAATCATCCAACTTTGAATCGAATGTACTGTTTTCGATGCTTTCTTCGTGATTTTTGAAACTGAAAACCAAAATAGAAATGAAAAAATCAAGTAATATTTTACTAGTAAACGAATATAAAAAATCCTGCCTCCTTTATTAACATTTTTCGAAAAAAATTGAACTTGCTTGTCTTAAATAATTCTATCCAAATCATAGCTATACAATTTTTAATATATATCAGAAGTTTTTTTAATTCATATATGTATGTATTTCTCAACAATACGTCAGAGGAAAAATTCACTTTTTCAGAATTTATCCCACACTCATTATCTTCAACCAGTCTTAAAAACGAAGAAAGCCAAAACATTCAGAAAATTTAAAGCCGAGAAACTGTAATAAATCAAAGCCAGACACAAAACCATCCACAACACTGCAAAACCGAAAAATGATTTATGCTCAGCCATTATGCAAATTCACAAAACAAAAGACCAGAAACCATTTGATCGTCTTTACTAACATTCTAAATGCAAATACGAGTCATCAGCCAAGAAGACCAATAACAACAGGGACACACATCAACATTATCGTTATCTTCTTACACGGGACATTCAGTTGGCAGTTGCATTTTGTCGTAATGGGAATTAGTTGAAACTCGGCAAGCAAACGAATGCAGTTTCGCACCAAGTGAAGATAGCTAAACCAAACATTAGTAACGAGGCGAAGCTACAAAATAGCCCAACACTAGGCAACAACAATCTCTTAATAAATATCATACAAACATGTGAAACTTGAGTTAACTCAACTCAAACCAGAATCTAACGAAAATTTCATACATTTTCCATGATGTGTTATCACTTTAGTTCTGTTCTCTTGAGAAAATGATATATTCCTTGTAATTGTATACTCAGTACGACCAAGAAGTGTAATACTTGAAGTCGCCATACATTTTAGGGGATGGGTCGAGACGACAAGGGAGCAGAAGACTAAATGAAGAGCGCCCAGATAGAGATATGAAAAAGCTGACCAGCTAGCAAGTTAGTGGGTTTTATCTTTGGTGAGCTCAGTAGTTCTGTTGTAGCTGCAAAATTGTGCATGCTATGGTGTTTAAAATAATCATATTGTGCAGTTGCATGATAGTCACTCTAAGGTAAAAAAAATTGAAAGTTTCAAGTTTAAGACAACAAGCTTCGATCTCAGTTACTGTTCTTTTTGATTGCAGAGCTCGGATGGTTTTAGTATAAATCATTCCTCGTTTCGAATGATTTTGGCCGTTTTAGTGGTTTAATTCTTTCATTGTTCATGTCAATGAGATCATCGCTAAGATACTAGTCTCATTCGATTACAACAAGAGTCTTTGATTTTGCTAAAAAACCAAAATAATTCATATCTAAAAAGTACTTGTAATGAAAGAATTTTTAAATTCAAAGGAAATTATTTGCTAAATTTTCATAAATGTGGTATTGAAGTAAATGGGATATTTTCAATCATAAAGAGGGAGGGGACATGTTGACGCTATTCTCACCACCGCTTTCACCACCAATACCAGATACATCAATCCCAATCGGCATAGATTGGTCAGCATAAAGATTCAATAAACTCAAAGGTAAAGTTTTTTCAATAACCTAATTCCAAATTAATTCAATTTCACAACATTGCAATTCGATATTCCACCAATGCAATTGCAAATTCAATCGAAATATTTTTATGCTGATCATCTGTTGTGATCATATATGCAAAAATGGAAATTGCGATGCAATCGCTCAATTCAATTGCATTGATCCAAATTGCATTATTTTCATTATGAAATATTTTTATGCTAATCACTTCTTTAAGCAAACAGTGATCGTCAATAATTTATTATCTAGGTCAAGTAGTCGATAAGTGAAAGAAGTGTATTTTAGTTAGTTAGTCGCTTATTGGTCGTAAAGATCTAACACTAAACTCACCGTGTTTATTTTTTTTTAAAGTATTAAAGTAAACACTTACAAAAGTCGCGCGGGTTCAAATCCCGCCATGCCCATGGCTGTATTTGTTCGTCTTGTGTTGTCTTAACAGTCGGCGTTTGGGCATAATACCAGCGCTCCATTAATTAAGTGCCACATTAAAGCTTTAGTAGCGACTAGGCATAACACTAGTGCTTTAGAAAAAAAGAAATAAATGTGGCACTTAAAAGAATAATGGAATAATTGATATCGACTTCTCCCATATGTGTCTCCCTACCGCCACCGCTAAGCATTCGCTTCAAAGGGCAATCCCCTGAGCTATGGCATTATCATAGAAAAAAAAATGTGGTGAGTTTTAAATAAGAAGAATAAATATTTTTTATGCTTTGCAGTAGATTTCAAATAAATAAAAGTTTTTAAATAAGTTAACAAAATATTAATCATTTTCCTGACTGGTAGGATAAGATTCCAGGATAAAAATTTGTATTCTAGTTTAGTAACTATTTTTCCAATTTTCAAAGTAAAACCACCATGTTAATATTGTGATGATTATAGATTTTTTTTAAATTGCCCGCAGAAAGTTTTACGCGAAAACTCTGTTTAAAGTAGTAAAATCTGATCTAAAACAAAGCATATACATTCCAGCATAGTTAATATTTTCATGTTATATTGATGTTCTTTTCCAATTTAAATCTTCATTTATACAAGATTTATAACCATCGAACAGGAACCAAAAACAAATATGAAACTTTTGTTTTGCCTGCTTAATTTATCTGCAGTTGATATGCTATTTTAACAACTCGTCTAATGGAATTGCATGATTAAAAATATTCTACTTTTTTTTACCTTGTTCAATTAAAACGGTGAATCCTGCATTAAAAAGTTAATTTTTCCAATTTTGATTTAGTCTTTCAAGTACTTTTGCAACTTTTACTTTCAACAATGTTATTATTTTGGAAAATGATATATGTATTTCCTTGAGTTACCTCGTATCCCTTCTCTTATATTTGCATGCACATTTTCAACAAGCTGGATGGCGCTAGCGTGATCAATGACACAAACAAACCTCAAAAGCAACAACTGTTGTACATGTGTGTGATCTGTACTCTACAAAGTCAGGCCGGTCATGATGTGAAAGAAAAATGTATGAGCGATCACCACCGTTGGGCGCGATTATGTGAGAGAAGTGGATTTCTTTTAGAACTGCATTTAAGCCAAAGATGTTAGAATTTAACATTCACTTGTTCAAAAACCTTTTACACTCAACCAAAAATAATTTTTCTCATTGAAACAGCAAGCAGGAAACAGTTACATTGGGTATTAGATAGCAATAATATCAATAAGAAATAAAACAAATGGTAAAAATAAAAGAAAACAACTGGAATTATAAGATTATTCATATAACATAAAATAAACAATGGGTGATAGAAAATTTCAACGAAATATAATACGAAAGGAAATCTGATAATCAAACAAAAACGGTTCGAATTTTTGGAAATCATTTTCAATATTACCAATCAACCGACGAATATCGCATAGTCAGGTGTAAGAAAATTATATATCTGTTAAATTTAGTTCTTCAATATTTTTCAATTCAATGACTATGTGCATTTTGTGATATAATATAGTCTTTCTACTATAATTAATAGCAAAAAATTTATAAGAGTGATGTGTATTGCAGTTTGCAAAGCCATGTACTCGTATTATACACTTTCCCCTGAAACACAATAACTGCGAAATGGGTGGAGAAATTTGCTGTCAAAAAATTAGAAAGCACTGTTTTGTATGGTAATGCCCCAAAGATATAGAAGAAATGGATGGGCGGTATACACGTACATGAGCGTACGTGTATGGCACCAGTTCTTCTTGCAGAATGCTATCCCCTCTCCCCTTTGACAAAACTCATGTTGTCAAATAAATGTAAACAAAGTCCGATTCCAAATGATTACCGAATGGATCTATTCGAATTGCGGCACATTAACAACATTCTTATGCCTTAAAAGTGGTTCATGATAAAGTTTGAACATGATTACTTACTTTATTGGGCAAGAAGTACAACGGCATCGAAAAAATCTAACCAAAACTGGAAAATGAACTGCATGGTAGAGATTTGTGCAACTACAATTGGCTCTCATACCATCGAATTGCAATTTTCGGTTGAAAAACGAATTCACAACACTAAAAATTAAACTTTTTAATTTGTGGATGAAAATGAAAACAGATAACGAGAATATAATTGTGAAATATAAATTGAACGCAGAGTGTGGAAGGAAGGAGGTTCATTAAAAAATGTATTATTATGTAAAAACATTCATAGCGCCTCTACTTGTATATCTTTGCGTCTCTATGACCCCAAGCAATACGATGGGTTTTCAAGTTAAAGCTTTAATTCGACCGAAGCCAGTCCCAAGCTCAGTTTTTAAGGGGTGAGTAGGGTTAATTCGTGTAAAAAAAGGCACATTTTTGTGATTTTTTTTAGATGAAACAGTTAAAATCTATTTATTAAAACCAATGGTACATTATAGTATAACATTTGAAGAATATTTTGCGAAATTTTCATGAAAAAATATTAAAAAATACGACAATGGCAGCAATTCTTCTGGAGCGTCTCGGAAAAAAGGTGAATTGCGGTGCCCATCATAACTCGGTGCCGAATCATCTGAAATCCTAAAATCAAACGTATTTCGTTAGATAATCGCGATTCCCAGGTAACGCTGGGAGGGTTTTTTGAAATTTAAATTTTTCACTTTTTGGGAGCACTTTGAACGAAAAAGCGCGATTTTTTGCAAAAAAAATCGGTTAATTTGTTGTTATAAAGTTAAAAATATAAACAAATTCGAAAAAAAACTCTCCAGCGTTACCTTGTAAATTATGTAGAAAAATAGTGTTCAAAATTTCAAAAGGATCGGTGTAGTAGTTTTGGAGTTATTATGGGCACCGACTTTGAAAACGTGAGTTGTGGGAAAAACGCTTTAAAGTTTTGAACACTAAAAAATTTGGGATGAAACGTTCATAAGCGAGATCTATCGGCTTACTTCACACTGAACCATCAGTGTCAGGTCCATAAAGGATGTTGCTATCATCCACAATATCTAGAGCATCTTGTTGCTCCTGTCTACGATGAATCCTGCCTTCGTTTGTTTGCTTCTTTTTTAGTCGGCCTTCTTTTTTAGTCGAATGAAAATTTATTTTTCCATCACATTTTATGCATTTAACTACCGTTGCAATTGTTGAAAAGACTAATACAAATTTTTTAGGTCCATATAATCTCGCACTAGTTGTTGCTCTATCAGATCTTGTAACTTTTTTTCGGCATTTTAGCAATATTTTAGCACAAAACTGAACGAAAATGGAGCTAAAATGATGCGAAAATCGGAAAGTGCGTGTACTGCTCGATAGAGCGTTTACTGCCACACTAAATTATATACTCTACATTGACTAAAGTTATAAATAATATAAGATAAAGTTATTATTGACTAAAGTTAAAACGTTTGTACTCTGTTTTAAATTTCTATAAAGAAAGATAGGGGTAGCTTTTAAGGTATTCTATAAAAATCGAACCAGCTGCCTGGTAACAATAGCGCACTCGAGTCAGGTTGGTATAAAAATCCGACAGGTATAAAAATAGTCATAGCTTCGTCAATTTTGCTCTGATCGACTTGAAATTTAGACACAACATTCTTGAGATATTAGTCATTCCTTTACAATAAAAAAATAAAATCGAAAAAAAAAATTTTAAAACCCTACTCCCCCCTTAAGGAAGCGGTTTTTACGAAAACACTTGCAAAACGCTCTCTTATGATACTTAAACACAAAATTTAAGAAACTTCAATAATTTCTTGTTTTTCTCAAATATTACGAATTTAACAAGAATAAAATACACAAGATTGCAAAAAGTACGAATTTTTAAAAAGCATATCAACAATTAGTTTCATTCCAATTCGCACGGCGAACATGTGCCTCTCCACGTTAAACGTGTTTAATCTACCTCCACCCTGCTTGTTTCATTTTTCGAATATTGACAACATTCATGTTGTCCAAATTATACAAGCTATCTGTGCAACTGCGTATTCTATTTCGATAAGTTTAGCGCTATTCGTAACAACTTTGTACGAAAAGACAGTTGTAATCATTATGTATGAAATACATATAGTATATTTTAATTTTATCCTGGTTATTTAGTCCTGTCTAGCCCACGTGAGCTTAGAGATGGTATTATACATATAAGAGCGCTAGTAATTGTGACTATATAGTAAGACAAATATTTAAAAACTAGACATGAAGTGTGCTGTGAAGTGTTGTCCACACAACAAATTTTTGCACCTGGCTTCTTTTCGTGGTAAAATTTGGTTTGATGCAAGAGTACAAAAACTACTTGCTGCGAATTTTTTTAAATATATTATAATGGATTCAGGTACGCGAACAGACCTATTATATATCAAATAAATTCATCATAAAATGGCGATTCGAACTTGCGCACCAATTGCCTGCTCCCATATTTATTACAAATTTTAGATAGCCTACGACCGTTGCTATATATGTTTGTGTGAGAGAATGTCGCATATTAATATAAACTGGTGCCGCACGGAAATTTACAGTTCCAATCCACTTCTTCTATATTTTTGTAATGCCCACATTGCCGGCGGCCGAAATTTTCGAAGCGTCAAAATTAGCCAAATTTCTAATTTTTTTTGTTGTGGGTTGAATTTGGTCTGCTTGAATTAGATTGTAAATATGGATAAATCCCAGAATCTTACTAACGTTGGCTGATGCCTGCGGAGTCAGGAAGCCATTAAATTTTTTGGGAAAGATTTCCGAAGGAAAAAATGAATGAATGTAACTGTCACTCGTCAGCGTATTGACAGCGAATTTTCCGCTGCCAATGACATTGACATTTCGCATGAACCACATTGAATGTGGTTCATGCGAAAAACTGCATTGAAATTCGCCACCCCCTTCAAAATTTCGCAATTGTTGTGTTCTAGCCTTTTGATAGAAAGTAAAATATATTCTAACCACGAACACTGGACTCTGAAGCCTATACAACAGTACAATAAATAGATCATTAATAAAATAAACCGGCAATCAATGTGAAAGCTATCCCAATGTATTCTCCAACTTTATGGTGTCCAATGTAAATGCAAAGTTTCAACAAAAATTAAAAAATAATTATACCTCAAAGGTAAAAATGCAGTTATAGTAAATAAAAAAAATTTAATCCTTTTTTCAATTAAAAGATCCAGGGACACAACAAAACATTATGTCAAAATTACTTAAGTATCAGCAAGAAATAAATTTTTGTTTTCATCATATTATTCAAGCAAAGTTTTTTGTTTATTATTTTTTGAAAATTGATCTCTTCGTGAAAGTGCTAGTCAAAAATTTGATAACGGAAATTCTGTTTCCACCGCTTGTTCGAAATACGTCTACCTCTTATTTCTAAGATAGCCTTATGCAATTCATTTCAAAATATCATCACTATGGACGTGATTCAAGGTTAAATAAATCATAGGAAAAAAAAAGTTTAAAAAAATAAATAAAAATGATTTGTCATATATGCAAAATATTATATAATATAAGACGCACGTAATTAAGAACATATCAAGTTTATTCTCAACAACGTTTTAATCTAAGTACATTCTGTTCAATCCTTGCTCAGACTCCTCGACCAACTGATTCGCAGCACGTCCTGCCTTCTCCGTGGGACTGACATATCCTCATCCCTGCAATAAAAAAATAATTAATGTATGAAAGGATACTGCCTGTCATAAAGTTTAAGTGGTCTTTCCTGGTCTCTATTTTCCACTCTGCGCATAAGATGTTGGCCTTTGTACGGTCGTTTTATCTACCCGACCGTTTCTTGCCTCAGCGGTTGCGCAGATGGTCGTACAATATCGTACAATAAAAACTATAAAAATTAAATAAATGAAAATAGTTAACATAAATATTAACTAAATGACACAATATGAGACAAGACGCCTAAATCTTTTTCAGTCGAAAAAATTAATAATAATGCATACGTCTGGTCTGCATGATAATGCAGACCAAACAGCTTTCCGAAACTAGACAAACACAAATCCTCTCCGAAAATATCTACAACTTTCAAAAAAAGCATAGTAGCGTTGAAATAAAAACATCATAATAAATATCAATGAATTCCGACAGAATTTCTCCACAACTATATTTAATCTTCAATTCAAATACAACTCTCTTATCAATTCCGCACAATTTCCTTCAATTTCATTCACCTATATCAAAATGCATTCCAGACATCTAGTCTCGACTACTCACATCCCGTGCCCCCACTACAACCCTTATTTCAACCTAGTAGCCCGCATAATACGACCATTTCTTAATTCCATGGAAATAGAACAAATCGTCTTTTCCGGCTTGCTGATCTCCAGCAACAACTACAACAATAGCTTCTCATTTCCGCTTCGTTCACCATAGCATCGTCCAATGATAACATAAACACAACAAACTCAACTAGCATAAGAATAATATTAACGACCATCATTTCTCACGTGCCAACATAATACCCGAAGACGCGAAGGTAAAAACCCTTCGCCAGGATATTTGTAGTGTCTGGCCTGGGTAAGGAGGTTGGGTTGGGTGGTGGAGAAGCCTTACCACAGCGATGAAGATTAAACGACCGCGACGTTGCACGCGTAGTACAAGAACAATGGCCTGCAATTGCATCGTCCCGGGAAGGATTCAAGGCGATAGTTCAGTATACTAAACTTTGGACCAGAACTCAGATGAAAGCGGCTCTGGACGCCTAATAGAACGATATACCACGGATGATATCGTGCTAAGTCAACCAAAGCTTACATTTCAGCTCCCCGGGAGAGCATTCGCCTATAAAAAGCAATACTGCATCATATTCTGCTGCATCATAACGGTTCTTTGCCGGAACAATTTTCCCCAAAACAATAATTAAATATGGCGACCAAGACGACATGAACAACGAGTACGACAATGGTTAAAATATGAAGCATCGTCGCGCTGCAGAGTATCTTTAGAATGCCGTTCGCAACGACGACAGCGAGAATTGTGAAGTTTGATGCAGTTCACGAGAGTAGTTTTCGGTTTTTAATGGCTTAACTTGAGGAAACAGGTAATTCCAAGTGGAAAATACTTGAGAGTAGTTGCAGCATTGTCTGCCACAAAACTACGATGCAACCGACGACGTGCACGTCTACGACCACAAGTTGCTTGCAAGGAGAGTTGATTGTGTGCGGATAATGGCTTGAATTTTTTTAAGTTTGCTCAGGAGTTTTAATGCTGTTGTTTTCTTCGAGTTCTTTGTTTTTTTTTTCTGTCGTTAGTGCTCGTGACGTGAATGCTGAAATGAACAAAATGGAGCGGAAGCATTGAAAGCTGTTGAAATTAGTGGTGAAGGAAATCAATTTATGGAAATTTTGGATGTGACTACAAAATAATTAGTCCTCTTGTATAGAAAATTTTCGGAGTAGATAAGTTTATGCTGTGCTGAAATTAACTTCTTTCCCGGTATGCGAATTATTTCATGAATAGATTTTAAAGAGTGATGGAATTGAATTGAATAAAAAGATATATTCATGCACTCTCCTGCAAAATGATTAATACCCCTCACTTCTTCTAAGTTTTCCGATACTGTAAAGATCGGAGAAACCTAAATAACTGTATTATTGAACTAATGAAAGGATATTGAAATTTCGATGGAGAAATTGCTTTTTAATAAGTTTATTTAAAGATCTTCAATAACTGTATAGCAAAAATATAAGACAGATTTTAATATCTTGTAGGCTTAGAATTTCCGTGGATGAGATTGTATACCGTGGTAACAGCGTTGATTGAGATGAATAAAACTTATCAGGACAGTTTCAACAAATTTTTATTTGAAAAATTTACGTAAGAGAAGGAGAAAATAATATTAAATTTGAAAAACGACAATAATAGTGTGGGGGAAATCGCTAAAACTATTAAAAGGATTTGATGTGTTGTGATGAATCTTCTCAGAAATCCTGAAAATAATGCAAAAAGAAGAGCCCAGGTCAAACGCTGAATTTTAAGAGTGGTAATCTCATCAGTCAGCATTGAAGGGCAGCTGGAGTTAAAGCAAAAATTTGAAACATGGAAAGAACTAAAAAAAAGGTAGAACACCTAAAATATCAAAAAATGTTATCCGTTAACTTCAAGACACAAAGAAGAGGGAATCAGGTTTGTCCGCGAACATATTAAATAGAAAATACAATGGCGAAAAGTAACTTCACTGACGAAAAACGGCCTGGTGGCCTGATTATTTTCACGATTCGAGAAAAGATCCTTTGATAAAAATCAGACGTCAAATGGGTAGAAGTGAAATAATGGTGTAGGCTGGAATCGAATATAAAAAGTCTAGCGCATCAGAACCGCTAGAAAACTAATTTTCGAAGAAATTATCGTTGAGGGATTTAAAAATGTGTGAAGACGGTATACACTTCTTTGTAGTATCATACCAGCCACATCTTACTCAAAGGAACAAATATCATTTTCTGACAGCATTTCCTACAACACAAATGATGAAAATGCTCAGTGCTGGCAACATTTGTCCAACACAGCAGCAATAAATCTACCATAACATGCTCATGCTTAATCAATCTATACTTTGAAATTCGTTTTCATCCAAGGATATCATCGAAAGTTTCAGCAATTAAACTTTGTCTGGGGTTGCCATCCGAAAAATTTCCAAAACTCGGAAAATTTAAATATCGGTTGCTTATTTTATTGTTAGTGCTTTGCTTATGAATAGAAAATGGAAGCATCTGTTGGTGCAATATTTACGAAATTGTCTGGTGCTGGCAATCATGTCCTAGCACCATAGCTGCTTCACGTCGTGTTCAACCCACCCTATGAATTTCGTTTCGATTAAATGGCTGTGCTGTAAGTTATAGGAATGAATATAATTTTAGGGTTACGACCGTCCAAACTTTTTAAATTTTTGAAACGTAAATATTTGTTGTCAATTGTCATTGCAGGATCATTCCCATTTGGAAATTTTATGACAACATCGCTCGATAAAGAAATCTCAATAGATTACGAAATTCATCAGAGCACAATTGTTCAGCAAAATTCAACGAAATGCAACAAGATCCACTTATCACATGAATTTCGTTTTGATTTCGTTACTGCATCGGAAGCTATATGGCAAAAACCTTTATTTTCCTGAGCAAATTTACAATATTTAGAAGATAAAAATTGCCATAGCTGGCGACCCTATACTAATTTTTCAATCAAATTTCTATAGAATCTATCTTAGAGTAAGGTTCACCTACTGCGTGAATTTGTTGAAATCTGGTGGCTAAATCGGAAGCTATAGGCCAAAAACCAATTTTTTTTCCTCAGTGATTTTTCCAAATGGCACCACTACCACAGTATTGCCTGTATTTCAAAATGGTCCTAGTTAATACCAATATGCCCTGTAAATTTCATATTGATCGCATTCTCCGATCGTCAGTTCTCGTGAACAGAAGTTTTGAGTGCTGAAAATAGAGGTAATTTGATCACGGGTTGCCGTTCTTGTTTACCGCGGAATTTCGGAAATTTTTATTTGACTTGGTGGACAAAAGTCAAAGTTCATCAATAATTTGAATTTATTTTCAAAAATCAATAATTTTTCAGGAAACTCGATGATTTGAAGGATTTGTTTTCAGGAGCCTGCTGTAACTACAAAGTTGCCCGAGTTTTAGTTTACATCAATATGCTCCAAAAATTTCACGATGATCCATTGTTTTTCTTAGAAGTTATGACAAATTGAAATTTAAAAAAAAATCCTTGCCTACTTTTAGGCTCTCAGCGCTTACACCTGGCTCAACATTTTCAATTCTTTATCATAAACAAACTAAAAACATAAAAAGTTTTCATTCGTTATACTTTTTTCCTACAAAAATTTACACTGCTTGGAAATATAGGAGTACCTGAAAATTCACTAAAATGCCCGCCGCCGCCAAAAGGTTTAAGATATCTAAATTCTAGCAAGTTATGGACCTATTTGTAATATACATCTATGTTCTCCGAAAATTTCAGCTCAATCGGATTGGCCAATTCAGAGATTATCTGCTTTAATCATTTTGCTGATATATATACATATATATATATATATATATATATATATATATATATATATATATATATATATATATATATATATATATATATATATGTATATATATATATATATATATATATATATATATATATATACATATATATATATATATATACATTTATATATATATATATATATATATATATATATATATATATATATATATATATATATATATATATATGACAAACTATCGCGAAGCGAGTTTAATACTAATTTTCGAAGAAAATTAGTAAAAACTGATATTATATTTATTTCGGGTAACATAAAAAGCAATTATTATAATTAATAAAAAAAAAAATCTATATGAAAAGCTATAACAAAATGGTCGCAGAAATTCTCTTTCGGTATGATAATATGGCCGCACATACTGCGAACATGGTAAGGAAATATTTCGCTGAGCGTATCATAAATGTATTACAATGTCCACCAGGTCATAAAATAATTGGAAATTTCTATAGTCAATTATCACGAACTGTTCACTGTGACGGAAAACAACCTGAATCGAACTAAATGGTGCAATATAAGTATCATGGAAATCTGCTCCGCGAAATTATATCAAATATATTTTTAAAACACAACCATATAGAGTGCTTGAAATAATAAAAAGTAAGAAATTATCAACCCATTATTAATTTTTAAAATATAAAATGGCCATTCATTCTTTCAATTCCTAAAATCCCAGCGTTTAATTTATTTGTTTCAGAAAATTATCAAGCATTTTTTTTTTAGATCATCGTGGAGTAATTAAATAATATTTTTTCCTGAATAAATTTTCAATAACCTTTCATTAGTTCACAACGAAGATCTTTGGATTTTTCCGCTATTGACAAATTGCGAAAATTGAAAAAAAACTTATCATTTTGCAGCGGAGTGTACGACGGTCACTCTAACGTTTTTTAGGATAGGAGTTTGGACGTTAAGGTTCACTCCTCCACCTCCCCTCCCTCCCTATCTTTTCGCTATCGTTCTATAATTATATATAATTTACCCCAGTTCTAATGTCTTGCTTTTAATTTATATTCCAAGTAAGAATGGTCACATAGTTGAGAACGGACATTGCTAATTTTTCTAGTTTTAGGACTGAGAATGTTACAATCATCTCTGCAGAAATTTCTTCATGTTAGAGAAAAGCTCTGGTTTATTTGGCAAAGCCGGTAGAGTAAAGCTTGAATTGAGGTACTGTGGGTGTGATGGGTACATCTTTGTCAAGTTTCTGAGATTCCGCGGACATGCACCACAGCTAGAAAAATTACAACCACCACAATTTCGTTTTTGTTTCACGCTGAAATTACAACCACACATTTCGTTTTTGTTTCACGCTGTTTCGTACACATAAAACGAAAATCTTCACATTCCATGCATCTTACCCAGCTATAGTAACTACTGGTTCCAAATACAAAATACTGTTAGTTGTGGCTCTCGTCTCCGCTCTGGTCTCCCTCTTTGGGAGGAGAGCTTTGGCAAGCTTAGAAGCTCCAATCCTCAAAGCAAAGAAGAAAAGTTATGTTAAGTGAAGCACTAGGCCTAAAGGTTTTCTTAAATTTCATCAATGCTGTGGCGTAGAGACCTCGAATCACCATTAGGTGGAAGAAAATAAATGCAGATTTTTGTTTGTCAGGAATGAATTTGATAAGCTTTTTGCTGCTCAAATGGTGCAACTCTGTAGTGGTGCAAATCTCTCGATTCTTGGCGTCATCCATTAAACTGAATCGAAACAAGAAAGAAACAAGAAAGGGTCTCAAATGATCTAGAATCTTTAGTGGCTCTGTGACAACTATTGGGATCATTGTCTTTTTGTGCTCAGTATTGTCAGTAATTTTCTGCCTGCTACGGTCTATTAGGGTTTTCATTTTTTTGTAGATACTTAAAACAACTTTTCAAAATATACCCACGGGCTATCAAGATCTGGGTCGTAATCCGTTTTCGCATTACTCCGATTTAGTCACGTCTAGTCAAATATCGGTGCTTTCTTACCACAGCTTGTGAGTTGGTAGGGCAAGGCTCGGTAAGGCTCGAGCCTGGTGTGTCCAAGCCGCCAACCGTGGGGTTGAGATTGCACCTCAAACTTCCCAGCCGGCTGCATGTGAAAAATGTACGGTGAGCATCATTACCATTTCCTTATCCATTCTAAGAATCCGAGTCTAGAAACGAACTAGCGCAATATATGTAAATCTCACAGTCAAGCAACCTTCGATGCCTGCTGTTCAACATTTTTGCAAGAAGCGTTCGGTCATCAAACTCTGTCTCTTTTTGCCGGGACCACCGATGTTGGCCATCAATCTGCTCAGCAAGCTGATAGCTTTCAGATCATTATTCCAATGACAATTCCAGCTGGATTACCGACTTACTGGTCTGAATCTTTGTCGAATCGACTATTATCGGGCTCACAGTTGAGATCGTTCGCTCTGTTAGCATGACCTCTGTCTTTGACAGAGCTAGCCTCAGGCCATGACTGGTTATCCATCTTTCTGCCTTTCACATGACTTTGTTAAGTCTGGATTGGAAAAACTAAGTAGCTCTCGAAGTGCTTGATGCTGCATTGTCACCAGCGTAACCCACTAGAGACACATCTGCTGCCATTTCCAAGCACAAAGCTGTCCATGAGGTAATAAGCCTCCTCTGAGATCCTTCGTCATTGTCGAACAGCTGCCATTGGTCTCTTAGAAAGTCCTGCGTCAAAACCAAAAAAATAGTCAAGAATGCGAAAACTATATTCAAGGGCTCCAAACACATTTTTCTACCTCACCGAAATGAAAGCATTTTGAACATCTAGCGTCACCAGCAAAACAAACTGTTTGGCACTGTGGCATTTCTCTTCCACTCTTATTGCCGCTACTATCACTGCTGAGATAGCACCTACAGTTGAATGCATCTTTAAATAGCCGTACTACTTGTCAAATAAATCGCTAGTTGATCTAATTGCGGACATCAGCCACGACAGTGAGGTAGTAGAAGTAGAGATGACATCGACGGTATAACTTTCCACCATTAGCCCCTTCGATTCTCTCGCGCACAAGGTACGTTAAAGCAGCAATTCCGTTCATTGTCAAATTGGAGGGGAACTACTTGGATTTGACCAGATTTAACAATGAAGGGGAAAAAAATAACTACCATCCCCTTCAATGTAAATCTTATGGGCATGTCCACTCCATTTCTACTACCTCACTGAACCACGGCCTTATCAGCCACTCGAGGTGGCTCCCTACCGTATCTAGCATGCAAAGCGAGCGGTATCCATACAGATTATGCAAGTCTCCTTTTTTCTTTATCAATCAGCGCCAATCAGGTAACTTTACATAGTGATTGAAAAACGATCGCCACTAGGCAGAAATTGTATAAATCCAGTAATAGCCACAATTGGCTCTCCGCTTTAATTTTATGTGCTTCAAAGAGCACTTCATCTGCGTTAGAGCTTCCGTTTTGGTTCTCTGATTACTTTTTGTTAGATTTGTGTCGTAACTTGCTCTGCTAGCATTTGTACTGGCACCACTTTCAAACGGTTGAAACGCAGAAAACTATTACTCAGCCTGCATTTCACTACAGAGAGAGTATCTTGAGTTTTCTTATCTATATTGAATGTAATTAAATTTTCCTGGTGTTCTTCTTTTGTTTTATTACTGTTCGTGAACGAAACACATACTTCTTTGTTTTGTTGCATTGTATCCTTTATGCATCCATCGGTTGATTAAAAATTTGGTCCCTGAGGTGTTCATCCGTAACTTTAATTGTTTGAGTTATCTCTAAATATTTCTGTGTCCCATTTTTTTTACCAAAAACAACGTGCAAATTAGATACCAGGACACAAAATATTTTTCTATAGTTTTATTTTATCATGTAATATTTTTCTATAGTTTTTAATTATCGTTATCTTTTTACACACCGTGCTCATAGGCGTGCCGTGGCCTAAAATCTGGCAGGGGCCAGGGACCGAAAGGTTCAAAACATGCGATGATTTTGTCTTCCGTAAGGCACATGTACTGTTCATACAACTTATATAATTTACTCATACATTATATGTTTGCTAACTTATTCTTTGTTGTTTGCTAATGCAAAATGCATTATCAAATAAACCTCGTGTCTGTGAATACGTATAAGCTACTTCCTCATGAATATAATGTGAACGGTAAGTATGAACTACACATGAATTATCTATGACAGCTAAGACATGAACGCTTGTATGAATTATACGGGAAAAGAATGGAAATAATTAGAAATATAAGACTATTTTTTCGTTTAGAAGCTAAATATATTTCAATTTATACTTGAAGAAGGGAATATCTTCCTTTCAAAATATCTTTGAATATCTTTGGTTTGCAGGGATATCTTTGTAGCCATAACAGCGTGTCCGAGGCTATATGAAATATCAAAACCTTTCAAACTAGTGCTTTTCGCTGTTTTCCGTTTTCTTGATCCTCTGGGAAATGTGAGATCCAGACAGTGCTTCTCTGCGAATGATTTAATTTTTACCCAAACTACATACAAGTTCTCTCGCTCACTTAGTAGTGTTTTAACTGTCCAATTCTCAAGATCCATCCCATCCCAAAGAGTTGCATCCTTAGTTTGGAAATATGTGCTTAACATGTTCATTATAGAAAGAACATAGAGAAAAATGAAAAGATTTACTACAAACTTAGGATTACTGATTGAATGAAAGATCCCCAATGCATAAACAGAGTCATTGTATTTTCCTTCATTCATTTCTTTTTCTAAAGCCTCTTTTATAGACCCACAGCTATCGATCACATATTTGCAATTGTGAGATCTCATTGACTAACGAGTCGAGTTTAAACTTCTCATTTCACGCTTTGTATTTAGACCACCTGCCACTTCAAGCTACTTCAACAATTGGTGTTGTGATGGCTTCGAAAAGTGTCAAGTGTAGCTAAAGAGATTCGATGGCATTGAAAAACGGTGTACACGTTCCGATTGTGAAAACTGTGTCCATCACAACAAGAGTAATTTTATGAGCTAGACTGTGTACAAATGTGGCTGCAGGGTGTTTCATCTTAATTTAGGTTTGTACACCACTTTTTTGCCCTGATATGACACTAGCACCATCATAAGACTGACCAACAACAGGCAATTCGCTAGTCCGTAGCTGTCTAAAAGGCTCAAAATTATACCGGCTATATACGAGGCATTTCTAGCTCCTGAACAGTCTACAAAGCTTAAGAACCTTTCTTCGACTGCTAGCTCTGTAGCAAATCTGTCACCCACGGAGAGTTGTTCCTTTATGAGGACCCTGCTTCGTCTGCCATAATGGATAAATCGTAACCCTTCACCGAATTATTTATATTTTTAGCACCTG
The DNA here is from genome assembly GCA_963978885.1 of Nemotelus pantherinus. NCBI lineage: Eukaryota > Metazoa > Arthropoda > Insecta > Diptera > Stratiomyidae > Nemotelus > Nemotelus pantherinus. The sequence goes on along the minus strand of OZ022266.1, from coordinate 66,214,371 downwards.
GAACTTACGCTTACGGTATCTCGCGAAAGCATAAAATCCACAGGATAAATTGGTCTTGAGTAGATACAGGTGACATTCTGACAAAAGTTTAATGAATATGATAGGAAATATGTGGCGGTTGTGCCACCATGAAAAAACGCTCCGTGAAATTGAAGTGCTACGCCTTTTAACTTCCGATGCAATTATCAAATTCTAATGAAATTCACACACATTTAACCTGAGTGTAAACCAGCATCAACGATTTGATTCATTTTTGTCCTGGAAATCGGTACCATTAAATTCTCAAATAATAATGATTTCGTAGTGGAAATAAGCCGAAAATATATCAATTTTAAACATTTTAACACATTCGCGGAAGATAACTCCAAACACCCTTTTTTTTCTTATAACTTCCAACACTTTCAATGGATCAAAACCAAAGTTAAAGGATAAGTTATTTTAATTGATGCAAATTTGGTATAGTCTTTGTTGTGGTAGTGTCAAAAGGTTTACATCAGCAATATTGGACTTTCCGAGCTATTCAGTGTGGATTTTTTGAATCAAACCTAATAAGTATACTTTATTATACGCAAAAATCAAAGAAACATGCTCTCAAATATGGAATGAAACTGTGTTTGTTTTGCTTAATGATAGGTATGAATGTGCTAATTGTATATGATCCCATCAAGAAAGAGTAAGCGCAAGGAAAATTGCTCGCAATAAACAACACTGTCTTGAATATATAGCATTAAAGTGGCAGAGATGCAATTTGTATTCTCCAAATGACTCCGAAAATTGTATTCTACATTAATTACTTTGTTGCTTACCATTTTAATACTCAGACTATGTTTTGTGAAAAACATAATTGCATAAAACGCCAGTTTATAAAAGTGTTCTTATTTAAATACTTGTATATTGCCTAGTAGGAATGAACAGATAATCTTAATAAAAAAAGGATGATTGACGAGGCGCTTGTCGTCTTTTTCTTAACATATAACTTGTCGAAATTAAATATTACCGTCCATTTCTCGAGATAAATCCCATAACATCGTAATTAATACCGCAAATAACACAGCCTCTATGTTATAAGTAATGTGCATGCTTTGGAATAGGCTTACACTACTGCACTACACAACTCTTGCTGTAATCACAAAAACCAAAGAGGCGAGCACTTAAGTGTCTACTGTTGGAAATATTTATTTTTCTGGGAGGGGCCAACATAGGGTCTGGGGGGTCCCGGCCCCCCTGGTCCCCCTTACGGCGCGCCTATGGTTACGTAATTACAATGCCACACAAGTGAAACTGCAGAGTATCTAACACTTTTGAATCTCAACACTAACATTTCAATCGAAATTTATATATGCGTCGTACATTCTGAACTGAATTATTTAGTGAAGTTAAGGTAGTGCATTGTTGAATCAACTGATATCCATTTGAATGAAGCACAATGCAAATATTATAAAATTTTCTTCAATACTTTAAAAGATTTCATTTAATTTTTTTATTTTTTTGTGAATCAACTTAAATCAATTATTCATTTCTTCAGCAATAAATTGCTAAGCTTCCCATCAAGAACTTATTTCACATAATTCCATCTACATAATTGCACTGCAAAATGACAGTATTCTAATTTAATACTTGTCCAGATTATCGTGATCTCAACATTTCATCCAGTTTAAATTCAGCATTAAGAAACACAATTTTTTTCATCTTGCTTTGCCTCACTCTACTTTTCATCAGCTCTTGTCGTTGAAAAGTCACTATCATTCTTTGATATCCGACTTTCATGGCACTTCTTCAAAATTAAAATCTGCACAACATGACAGAGGTCATTTTTAGCTTTCACGGAAAATCCGCTAATGAAATTAACATCCGGTCTGTTCGTTCTTTATTAGTCTGTATGATTTTGCTGTGTCTTCTTCTCGTTCATACAAAGCTGCACACAGAAACAATTTACATGGACAAGCTTATAAAGTCTTAAAAGAACATCCACGAGTGACACGCTATATGAATCTCGGAAACATTGTTTTGTGGACTCTTTGGATTTTGTGATACATTAGGATACGAGACTGAGCAGTTTCCATAGCTTGTGAATTTTATTGCCAGTGTTTTTGTAAGTAAATAAATTTCAAAGGATTATACGTCGACTGGCGGTGGTACCTAGCTTCAAATAATGAAGCTGGTGTACAGAACCTGATTCAAACAGAAACGCCATTTACTTTTTTGAAACTTAACAGCATCGTTGTGTTGAAACAGATGGTAAGATTCTGAGGATTTTTTATTTCAAGTCAAATTTAATTATCTGCGTATTATATAAAGTAATCGCTCAGCAACCCTTATTTATTTATTAATATATATTCAACAGACAAATCCAATTACTGAATATTATAATAAAAATCATAATATAAAAAATAAAAAAAACAGAAACATAATAATCCTAATAAATAAACAGAATCAAGATGAATATAAAGACAAAAAAATAATAAGAAATAAAATCAAGTTAAAAAATTACAAACTAAAAAAAAAACATTAAAAAGGGAGAAGAGAAAAAAAACTCTAGCGCACCTGAACCGCTAGAAAAACTAATGTTCGAAGAACAGTAGAAGAATCGTGCAGGTTTTGAGTGCATATTCCACCACATGAGCTGCTTATTACGGCCAAACTGTTTCAAACGCCACGTTCTACTTTGGTCTCAAGAATGCATTATAACTCATATGGTGGAAGGTTTCAGATATTACCACTGGCATGAATTTCAACGTTTATGAGAGCAAAACACGGGTTAATTATATTCGTTATCAGTTGCTTATTTCTTAAAATTTCGAAAGCAGCATCTCATATAACATCAATGAAGAAAATGCTCAGTGCCTGCAGCACTGTAACTGAAGGTGGTGTTTGGGGCTCCGATCCGAAAAATTTGCAGAACTTTGGGAATTGAAACATCGGTTATTTATTTTCATTGTAAATGTTTCCGGTATGAATACTAACTGTAAGCATTTATTGCTACAAAAGTAGCACCACCGACTCGTGCTGGCAACCTTTCGCCAGTATCAAAGCCAAAAATATATCACATCTGCTTCACGTTGTTATGTTACATTCGAAGTTATAGGAGTATAAAGAAATTTAGGATTACCTGTAGCGAGTTTTTTGAAATAATGGAAAGGTTAATATTTGCTGTTTGTTGTCACTACAATATCATTACCAATTGAAAATTCTACGATAAAACCGCTTAATAAAGATATTGCAAACAAACACAAAACCAACAATAGCTGGCAACCCTATCGTGGCTTTTCAACCAAATTTGGCCTGAATAATGTTTATGACAGGTTTCATTAATTGTATGAAATTCGTATTGATTTCATGACTGCACTGGAAGTTATAGGGCAAAAAGTTTTATTTTCCTGAGCGAATTTTCAATTCCAAAGACATAAAAATTACCATAGCTGGCAGCACAATCGAATTTTTCAACCAAATTTCTATCAAACAGAGTTTAGAGTAAGGTTCAGCTATTGTGTCAATTTCATGAAAATCTAGCAACTTATTCAAATTTCATAGGGCAAAAAGAAGTTTTTTTTCTTTGTAATTTTTCAACATGGCACCACTGGCACACAGTTGCCCACAATTCAAAATCGCTTCTATCAGACCTGGTCCTACTTAAGTCCAATGCATTCTGTAAATTTCAATGGTATCTGATTATTGATTCGTGAGTTCCCGTGAACAGAAGTTTTTGATGCTAAAAATATAGGTTGACTGGGAAAGGGTTACCGTTCTTGTCCGACATGAAACTTCCAAAGTTTTACTTTGAACGTGTAGATAAAGTATAAGATTTGTATACAGATTGGTTTTATTGTAAGAAACGGACAGTTTTTGGAAATTCGATGGTTTAATGTTTTCACTTCCAAATTTTTATTTTTTCAAATTTAAGACACCAAAATTATCATAGCTGGCAGCTCCAACCGAATTTTTCGACCAAATTTCTACCAAACGTGGTATTAAATAAGGTTCAGCTACTGTGTGAATTTCGTCAAAATCGAACGATTCAATCAGAATTTATAGGGCTAAAAGCAGCTATCTTTTTTAGTGATTTTTCAAGATGGCACCACTGGCACAGAACGAGCCACATTTCAAAATCACTTCTATCAGACCTGGTCCTATATAGGACCAATACATTCTGCAAATTTCAATTAATTCTGCTCATTGGATCGTGAGTTTCCGTGAACAGAAGTTTTTGATGCTAAAAATATAGGTGAATTGGGCAAGGGTTACCAGGCGTGCCCGTTATACCATATCAAATTTTTTTTTTGTTTATGTAAACAAAGCATAAGATTTACATATGAGTGGCTTTTTTTTGAAGAAGCGGCAGTTTTTCAAGAGAGACGATGATTTGAAGGTTTTCACTTTCAGTGTCTGCCCTAGCTACAGGGTTGCCAGCACGCTCATCAAAAGCTACACAAATCTACAACTAAATAGTGTCAATATGTTTTAAAAATTTCGTAATGATTGAATAGCTCTGTCAAAAGTTATGGCAATTTAAAAATTTTCAAGTTTTCCCGTTCTATTTTTAGGCACCCAGCGCACACATGGGGTTAAAAAATTCCAAAAAATTATCTGATTCACATGTAAAACACGTTCAAAATTTATATTTATTAATTGCAAAACTTATTTGTGTACGGAATAATAGGTATATTAAAAATATCACTAAAATGGCCGCCGGCGCCAAAGGGTTAAAGATTATTAACTTTTTGTGAGACCTGGCACTATTCTGCATATACACCAATGTGTCCTGAAAATTTCAGCTCAATCGGATGGCGCGTTCCTGAGATTTTTTCACTGAAATTTTTTGATGATATATATATATATATATATATAGAAATATGAATTTTTGGCCAAAGTGATTTTAATACTAATGTTCTTCTTCGAACATTAGTAAAAACTACAATAAGATACGTACTAGTATACGAAATATGATTTTTTAAAAAAGATTTAAAAGCACGCGTAATGTCGGCGGTAACTGTAAGCTATTGTGTTGCCTTGGTAACCATAATAGTGGGGAAAAATATCAGTGCGCGCAAATGGCACACTAAACGTAACGGTAGAACGCGTGCCATGAACTGCTTCACGGACAGAAACGAGGTTACTGATGTCAAAAACAACTATCCTATAAAATAATTTATAGAGTAGGCACTCATCTAGGAAAAGTCTGCGTGATTCAAGGAAAGGAAGATTTAGGAACGAAAGGTGATCACTATAAGGACGGTGAGGAAGCTGAAACTTGAAGGAAAAGGTACGAGCAAATCTGCGTTGAACAGACTCCAACGCTGTATTTAAGTAGACATAATGCGGACACCACACTTGACAACAATATTCAAGGACACTACGCACAAAGAAAAGAAAAAGGTGTACATAGGTGAATATATTAACGAAAGATTTAGAGGATCTAATGATGAAACCCGATAATCTAGAGGCCCTGGCAGTAATATATGAAATATGTTTATCAAATTTAAGCTTAGAATCAAATATTATACCAAGATCTCTAAAATTATCAATAGCATTAAGAGGAGAGCCAGAAACAGAATAGGAGAACATTAAAAGTGAAGTTTTGCAGGTAAAAATCATTTTGTGGCATTTTGCGATGCTTAAAGTGAGAGCATTGGCGCATCACCAAGTCTGTAAGCTATTAAGGTCATTTTGTAAAAGCTTACAGTCATTTTGTGACTCGATCACTCGAAACATCTTGAAATCGTCACCATATAACAGACAAGAAGATTGGATTAAAGGAGGTAGATCGTTTATGAGCAAAAAGGAGAGAAGGGGACCAAGAATAGATCCTTGCGGAATACCTGATACAGGAAAAGAGGGAATTGAAGAACAGGAATTAACAGTTACAATACAGGTGCGACCATATTTGTAAGAGTTAAACCAGGAAAGAAGAGGACCGGCTATGCCACCGTCCCTTAGCTTTTGAAGAAGGAGATCATGGTTGACAGATTCAAAGGCTTTGGAGAAGTCAGTATTTAGAGCGTCGACCTGCTTTTGATGGTCAAGAGGGGATGCGAACATATGGGTGAACGAAAGAATGTTGGCTAATGTGGATTTACCTTTGACAAAGCCATACTGCTCATAAACTAAGGTAGGTTGAGTGAAGGAGTAGACTTGCATGTAGGCTACTTTTTCAAAGATCTTGCTAAAACAAGGAAGAAGGGAAATGGGATGGTAGTTTGAGATACATGTGCGATAACCAGCTTTATGTATAGGGAAGATATGGGCAGTTTTCCAAAGAGAAGGGAAAGAACCAAAAGATAAACTGATATTGAACAAGATAGAAAGAAGGACGCACAGAGATGATGAAAGAGTTTTAGCCAAGATATTTGGAATACTGTCGGGACCACTACCGGTATAAGCGTCGATATCCTCCAATAGAAGTTCAATTTCTAAAGGGTTTGTCCGAAACGAATATAATTCAGAAGAAGATGAAAAAATAATATTTTGGGAAGGAGGAGGGCATTGTTATGAGAAGAGAGAGGAATAGTAAGAAGCAAAATGTTCACACACTTCAAGCGGAGTAGAAGCAGCTGTATCACCCAAATGCATACCATTGAGGATGCTGGCAGAGTTTTTCAAGGAACGAATGAATGACCAAAAGGATTTCGGTTGGTTAGTTCTGATTGACGCTTCAATGCCAGCAATGTTAGTGCACATCGCCTGTCTGGCAGCTTCTTTCGCTTTAGAGTGTAGTTCTTTATAAAAAAAGGAGGTCAGCAGGTGAACCAGATTTTTATATAAATTACAAACTGCATTTTTGGCATCGAGTGCGACAGCAATATTATTGCTGAGCCAAGGAGCATCATTCAGGTTTTTAAGACGATGAGTTGGTGTGAATTACAGAATAAGGACCACGAGAGAAAGAAAACCAGTTAATTCTATTTAGAGGAGAGACCTTGTTCCTCATAGAATCTATATTAGAGATTTCAAGGACAAGAGGGGGCTGATGTGGGCCAGGAGGCACATAAGGAAAGAGAGCAGCACTTAAAGAAAGTGATGATGTTGGGAGATTGGATATAGCAAGGTCCAAAATTCTATTGTTGGCATTTGGTATGCTGTTAAGCTGTGAGAGAAAGTCAGAGAAAGCATGACATTATTAAAGAGACACTACTAATTGAGATGATAACCGAATAGACATCATCTCAATCCAGAGCTGGAAGGTTAAAATCACCACATAGCAGAACATAAGCGGTGGAAAAACGATTCCTGAGGTATGGAGAAAGTTCCGCAAGGAAGCGTTCATAAACTGACAGAGGAAAGTTGCAGGGGATAAACATTGAAGCAACGACTAAGGTTTTGGCAGAAGGTAAGGAGATACGCACGAAAATACACTAAACAGGAGGACAGATAGGAAAATCAAGGTAGAGCATCCCGTTGAGTTCCTTATTACTACCGATGAGAACATCTCCACCATCGGATTTACCACTATTCAAACAATCTCTGTCTTTACGGAAAACCGTGTGGCCAGGTAAGATTTCCGAATCGAAGATATCATCAGTAAGCCAGGTTTCTATAAGACAAATATTATCATCCGAAGCTAAAGTGGCAGAGAGCCTGAATTCATTAGTTTTGATCCTCAAACCGCGGACATTTTGATAAAATTCTTACGAGAAATCCTGGTGAATTCTTTGACTAGAACACCAGGAGGCCAGAAGTCCTTACGTAGAAGCTCGTTGACGCCAACATATACAGTTATACGGAAAGAAGCCACTTCATGGCTCGGTAAGTTGTCAGGCGTCAGTTTTTTGCAGACCAGAAGTGGTGGCATGGAGTCAAGCTTAGCAGTTGCAAATTGCTTAATCGTCTCGGCTGAAGTCTTGTAGTCGATGTATGATATGAAGACTTGCAGCGGCGGACTCACCACTTTAACGTGGGGAAGTGCACCATTTGGCCCAGAAGATTCGACATGCACACTGGGCCGACTTTGAGGAACTACGTGTGCTGCTATAACGTCGGTACGAGGTGCGGAAGTGGTGGGAATGCCCAATAGTAAAAGGTCGATCGTGAGGCTGTTGGTGGGTCAAGGGGTTGGATACGGTAGAGAGCTTCGATCGCAAATTTACAATCAATGTGCCAACTAGTATGGAGTAAGCTCGATATAACTCAGTTTCATATTCAGAGCAAGGCTAACCCAAAGTCAATTTGCCTCTTTTTACATTGCATTAAATTTTCTTCTTCTACCTTGTGAAAATAATCAGATTTAGGTTCAATTTATAACCATCTCGAACTCCAATAAAAAAATATTTTCTTAACAACGCAGAATTATGTTGTACTTTTTTATTTATTTCAAATTCTCCCTACATTGAATGCAAAACTTTCGCGATTTGAGTTTACTATATTACTATTCAAAATGGCCTTCAAAATGAAATTATGTAAAATGTACGAATTTTTTCTTCAATTAATGTTATTCGTTAAAAAAAATTTAATGCTGATTATTGCCATGATCCCTTCCTGCGACTAAAATTCAAATTTTCGCTCAAACAATAAAAAATTCACAGACAAATTTAGAAAAATTGCAAACATCAGAGAAATATTATATTTTTAACTTGAGCCAATAATACATTTTACAGCCAAAAACAACATCCCCAAAAGCATTTCAAGTCAACTTTCTCCAAAGAAGACCCATTATTCTTTCGATAACAGCCTTCAAACAATAAAACACAAAATATAACTTGCAAAACGAAATGCTCACACCAGTCACAATAGCACCAGCTGCCACAAAATTTACGTACACAATAAAATTATTACACTAATAAACGGATCATAAATCAGAACATAAAAAATGCAAGCAATCAAATTCGTCAGGCACTTTATCACACAATCGTATGCTGGCGGGATACTTTCTTCATCTTGCATTTCGCCAAGGGGGTTCTATTGACTTGAACTAAACTGCTTGGAAGATGCTTCCATGCAGAGATTTTCCTACACCCCCCTAACACCCCCCTAATACCCCCCTGGAAAGTGCATACACCCCCCTCTAACACAGACAATTTTCCTACACAAAGGGACCTTTGGGTCTTTTGCTCCAAAGAGACACCCCTCCTAAAATTCTGAACACACCCCCCAAGAAAAATGCCTGAGAAAACCCCTGCTTCCATGTCGCGCCCATTGTGGGTACCACTTCATGTAAAATCCGACCATAAAGTTGAGTATCAATCATCATCAGAATGGCATAAGTATGATAAACAAAGGTTCTTTGCATTATCTCACGCACAGGCGATGGTGCACGTTTTCGTTTTTCGGGAATGTTGAAAAAGTGGTGAAAAGTGGCCTATCAAAGAGGAGATAGCGTTCAGATGAGCAGTATCTTGACGAAAAAAAAGAATTGGAAAACAGATATCGTGCGGGAGAAAACCGTAAATTTGTTTCAAAAGAACGAATTTCAGAGAAAATTTCCAGTGTGAATGTGAACCAAATAAATAAATTAAAGCTTGAAAAGTTGAGTAGGGTTTGACCGCAAAAGAAAAATGTTTAGCATTCTACTTTATGGATGAATTTGGCTCTGGAAAAAGCTGTGACTGTTTCAATGAAAAGCGCCCCAAAACAGCTGAAAAATAATGAATACAAAAGATGAAATTCATGGCAGAATTATAAATGAGTCATACTTTTGAAGAAAAACTACTAACCAGTAGTTAACTTCCCAAAAACAATTTTACATCCATGGAAATATTTTTACCATTTCTCACGCATTTCACATCAATTCCCGGAGAGAACTACCATCCAAAAATGCAACTCAAACGAAAAAAAAATTAGCAGCAAGATTCTTCACAAAAAGCATCTTTTGTTTCACTGAAAGCGCTTTTCGTAAAAGCATTTAAACCTCGAGAGGATATAAAAAAAAACTGCAGTCATTCCGATGAAAATCTTTTCTCTCCGCCCGAGGACAGCAATGTTTCAGTCCAACCTAGAAAAAAGAGTGTAGCTGCGTATCGTCCTATCGCTAGCTCAACTGTTCTTACTAACACTATATGCACTCGAAACTTGAAAGGATAAAATTAATTTGCCTATATTAAGCTGAAATTCTCTTTTGCAACTGTATTTTATTCCTTCCGTATGTAGCAAGCGGTAAAATACCGGGCTGAAGAAGAACGACATTGTAGTCATTTTGATAGTTAGTTTCATAGAAGATGTATGGCAAGTAGTCTTTTGTCTGTTTTGCTCCGCGAAGATAAAAGATGTCAGGCTGGAAATAAGAAAACAAGGATCAGTCTGACATACATAAGAAGAAGAATTATTCGCTCGACAACGTAACAACGTATTCTAGCCTGCCACTGAGTCAGAGAGCTTTTGTTTGAATGAATCTACAAGCACTTCACCGTTTCAATACCTTAACTCGTTCCCGGTCTCGGTTGCTAAGATTTCTTCTTGCCATGGCTCGTTTTCGTTTTCTACGCGCGGTACTGCCTCCTCGAGAAACAGCTTCAACACGATAATGAAGTGCACATAAACTCGAATAAGATTAAAGTCAAATAAATTATTTGCAGAGTTTCGTCTAAGAAGTGGAAGAGTAAATAGAGCAAGATGAGACTGCAGGTTTGACGTTGCTGCAAATACTTTGGTTTGAGATACTGTTTCTTAAATCGTTTGGTTGGGGATTTTTTATTCGTCTGATTTGTATCCTGTATTCTGTATATGTTTCTATCTTTGCAACCTTATTTACCTTATAACTATTTATTTGGTGTCGGTGATTTTCTATTTTACCAGCATATATTTCTTTGCAAGTTATCTTCCAAGATTCGTTTTCTTAAAAAAAAAAACAAACAAAAAAGCATTTTAACTTTTCTAAAAATAACGTTCAAAAATATATTTGTGAGTTCTAGTGCAGCAAACAGATTGATATAAAAACACTTAAGTGCCATAATATAGGTTTTAATTGTTGTAAACGCAAAATGTTTCAGAGAAATTATTTTAATTATAAAACAGGTGTTAGCAGTAATTTTAAACACCTGACTAAAGTGAAACTTTGACGGATATAATCTTAAACCTTGCTGATGATGAGACAGAAGTTTTGTGCACTATGGTGGAATAATCTTGAAAAAGGTGTACCAAAATTATTTTCTAAAACTGGTAACAGATTTCTACTTAGTCCTCGAATTTCGGTCCTGTTAAATATTTGAAGACTATTAGATTGAATGCGGAGTGTAGCTTTCATCATTAAGTGGTAAATATGTGCTTGTGGTAAATATGTGCATTAAGTGGTAAATATGTAAATATTCGCTATATAAGGAGATTTCTTCTGTTTCAGTGGAGATTTTGAAGTTCATGCTCACAAAGAAAAATGTGGCAGAGGTCCACAAACGAGCCCACCAAAAGCTATTGGTAACGTAACAGACGAGGTTAACATGTCGACGAGACAAAAATCGATACACTTGAAAAACGGTGCCCTAGAAATGACCATGAAGATCCTTTGTCCGCATTAGTGGAGCACCACATCCGACGAATGCTGGCTGACCGCTTTGCTACTTCTACGCGAATAGAATCTGGGGTGAACTCGCTCCAAGGAAAAAAGCTGCCAAAAATTATTACAAATTTGGCTTTTACCAAAGTCCATCTACCACTGACCTTCCCATTCCAGCGGGGAAACCTCAAGTCCAAGTCCTCCAATATGGCGACGGCACGTGCTTATTTGCGTCAAGCAAAGAAAGAATTTTTGAAGTTTAATTCTTATGTGCGGTGTAAAATAAAAGCTGCTGAGTGCACATTTCAACGCATCAGACATCCTTTTGCCAAAAAGATGGGCATGACCACCAAAGCTAAATACATTTGCTACCAAACCTTAATTTGACCTATCCTGACTTACGTCGCTCCATCTTGGATTACCTGTATCAAAACTGTCATGGAAGAAGCGAAGATACTCAAAAAGAGAGTCCAGCGTTTTTGTACTGGCAGGTTCTACAACCCGGTAACTAAGAAGTGGTCGAAAAACCTAACTAAGAAGGAGTCGGGAATTCAGCCACTTGGAGACCGGGTTGTGGAATCAACGGCAAAGTTATATGGACAGAGAGACGGACATGAATACGGACTGATCCGGTCACTTGCGAATACAGGTGGCTCCAATGTGCCATTAATCTGCTCCACGAAGATAGCTTGTAATCGGCAGCTCATGGATGCGCTTTTCGCTTACGTAGGCTTCACAATGAATAAGAGGGGCTAGACTTAAGACCTAGCATAAGATATAGGTCTATTTAGGCTAAACTAGTTGTAATGAGGTACAACACTGAAAAAAAATCCACATAGCGCCCAGAGCCATGTAAATACTCTGAGCCATGCAATATGGCTCCCAGTGCCATAATCTCAGAATCTACATAGCGCGTGGTCCCATGTTACATAGCGCAGCATTTATGGTGCCACACGCTATGTACATAGTGCCCTGAGCCATGCAGTATAGCTCTCAGCGCCATAATTACATGGCACAGAAATTATGGCCCCACACGCCATATTACATAGTGCCATGAGCCATGTAATATGGCTCATGGCACTCCAATTATAACTCGCAGCCATACTGTGTGAGGGGATCTATAAATGTCAGCAAGTGATACTTGAGTATCGTCGATAGATCGACAACATTCTCAATCGGCTAAGGGCGCATATTATTGAATGGCTCCTTCGGCGACTCTAAATGCAGCCAGCGCCTGTTTGTTGCAAGCAAGTGACTTCTCCGTGTGCTCATTTATGGTAAGTAGCACTGTTTTGAGTGATTTGCTTTTTCAATGTACTATAGTCTTCCACACCATGTACTATATTCCTCCACGCCATGGACTATAGTCCTCCACGCCATGTACTATAGCCTTCTACGCCATACAGTATAGTCCTCTACGCCATACAGTATAGTCCTCCACGCCATACAGTATAGTCAGTTATGTATATGACACCTACACAATTGTATGGTATTATAAACACTCAACACTGAATTAACTATTATAAACACTCAACACTGAATTGACTATTATAAACACTCAACACTGAATTAACTATTATAAACACTCAACACTGAATTATGTTCTAAATAAACTTAATTAAACAGTAAGTTAAGATAATTGACATTTTGAATGTACGTAGACGATTGAGTCAGTCTACTTGGAATTGTCGAAGGAATAAAAACGAATAGAATCGAAACTCGAGTTTTATTTAAATACATATACATATCTTACATTACAAAAAGATATAACTGGCGCAGTCGGATACGAATCTCGGGCAAATAATTTTTTATATATATAATAATAAAAACAATGCAAGAGTCCGAACACGAAGCCAAAAGTCGGCTTAAAAGACCTGGTGAGGCTGCTAGGTTATCTTGCTCTATAAAAAAAAAAAAAATAAAATAAAATAATAATAATTAGTGAAAAGTTTCGACTAACCGTTTGTCATTGGTGGAGATAAAAGTGTGATCGAAGAATGAAACTTTGAGCGGCGAATGCTCTTCAATTAAGAAAATTTGCAAAATGTAGAAATATACAGACTGTGATAGTGATAGATAGAAATAGATACAAATTGTGATAAAAGTGATTTAATTAAAAAGTGAACAAGAAGTGATCTCTCTCTCTATCTCGCGACTCGAAAAGATTTCCGGTTAGAAATTGAAATCAACATTTTCGGTCGGACTTATCAAGTTCAGTTCAACTCGTTGTTCGCTTCCTTTCGCGAAAAATTTACGCAAGGAGTGAGAAGCAGATTTACGTTTTCGAAGGCTCATATTGAGAAATACACACAGTAAGTATTTTTGTTTGCAATTATAAACTGAAAAAAAAAAAGAGAAAAAGATGATGAGCAATCGCAAGAAATTGACAATGAAGATTTAGTGAAAAAGAAACACGAAAAGAAAGTTAAGTAAACAGAAAGTTTTCTCAGCTGGATTACAGTAACGAGTCGAATTTTTAATATATCTATAAGCGAATGCGATTTGGGAATGAATGTACTATTAGGATAGTTGAAGCAGGATTTATCGAAGATTCCAAGAGAAACTTTAAATATAAAAAATAACATTAAAATAAAAAAAAAAAAAAAAAAAAAAAAATTGAACTAAAAATCAGTTCCAATTAATATATAATATGGTAAAACGAAAGGCAGCCGTCTTCAAATGAATTCTAATATAAACAATAATAACAAAAACCCTCCGGAGCTGAAAATCCGAACAGTGAGGACAAGATCCTAAACAAAAAAACAAAAAAAAAAAAAAAAAAAAAATATATCACTAGTTGTTACCAACAATAATAACAAAAGCCCTCCGGAGCTGAAAATCCGAACAGTGAGGACAAGATCCTAAAAAAAAAAAAAAAAAAAAAAAAAAAAAAAAAAAAAAATATATATCACTAGTTGTTACCAACAATAATAACAAAAGCCCTCCGGAGCTGAAAATCCGAACAGTGAGGACAAGATCCTAAACATAAAAAAAAAAAAAAAAAAAACAACAAAAAAATTTTTTTATTAGTTGTTATCACTAATAAATAATGAATGAATAATAGAAAAGAAAAGAGGAGTGAAGAATATAACATAATAAGAAAAGTAGATATTAAAAATTTTGAAATGGAACAACAAATAGAATTATTACAACGTGAGTTAGCAGAAAGGGAAAGTCAGTTACGGGTAGTAGGAGAAGCGTTAATACGAGCAACGACCCAACAAGCTGCAACACAAAATAACGTACTAAAAACCATACAACATATGAGTATATTTACGGGCAATGGAGCAGTATCAATAAACGCATTTATACGAAGCGTAGAATTTTTTCTACAAACGATTGAGAGCGAAGAACTAAGAAAAACTGCAACGAGAAATATATATTTTGAAAGAATACAGGGAGAAGCAAAGGATGTTATTATAAACATACAGCAGCCAGATAATTGGAATTCGATAAAAGAAAAACTCAAACGGAGATTTAAACCCGATATGGAGCCATCGGACATCTACAAATGGATTAGCAGCTTGAAAGCCAACACAGTGAGTGAGCTTGCAGTAGAAGTAGAAAAAATTAAATGTAAATCCGATGAATTAATTATATATTATTCGAATAATTTGCATATAGATCTAAGTAATGTTGATTCTTTGCTTATAAATACGATTAAAGAAATGACCCAAGGTGTTCTCTTGGATAAGATATATGAAATTTGTGAATTAGAAGAAGTGTTGAAAATTATGGGTAGTAGAAGATTCGAAAACAGTTGCATCAGACAAGAATACAGACAACAAAAAGTAAATAGTTTTTCAAAAGCAAATAATTTTTCACGAAATAAACACCACCAACATAAAGAATTTGAAGAACAAGACAGATTTTACAAACAAAACGGATATAATTACAGACAGTACAAACACCAAACAGACCGGAATTGGGAACGAAACAGACGTGACGACCAAAACAGACACCAACAAGGTCAATATTCAGAACCGAATAAACCAAATCAACATCAAACTAATCGTTTTAAAAATTCGGGAAATATTGGTTTCAGTCATCAAACTAATCGTTCTAAAAATTCGGGAAATATTGGTTTCAGTCATCAAACTAGGTATTCACTTAAAAATCCCAACCAGCACAAAAGAAATTTTTGGGAAAATTCTGGGCAATATAGGCAACAGGGTGTAGAGCCTATGGAAGTAGATAATGTGCAGAAGCATATGGGGTACGAAAGTAAAAGAAATTCGTATCAAAATTTCAATAATGATCAGTTCCAAAGGAACGATAGACAAAATGATCACGTAGAGTCAAATCATGTTAGTGGTAGTCCAGTGCAGTCAGAACAGGCAACGTTTTTTCTAAACTAGCCTCGGACGACCTGCCACTAATTAATTTCACTATTAACTCTATAAAATACACAGCATTAATAGATACGGGATCCTCGTTTAGCATCATTGACGAGAATCTTAAAGAGTTTGAAAAAATCAAAATCAAACCTCTATATTAAACCTCAATCAAACCTCTACAATAACAGGAAAAGATTGTGTAAATTATGAAGTACATACACCTGCCCCATTAGAATTTAAAATACCAGCTGAAGCGAAAATAAGGTGGAAAGTTAGAAACCTGGCAAACAGGAAATATAATTTTATCATTGGTGTTGATTTGTTGGACAAACTAAGCACTGTGATTGATCTCGAAAACCAAACAATATCTCTTAACGGTCAATTAATAAATTTTTTGAATAATCCATACATCATTAATCAAATATATACGTTAGAACAAATCGAAAATGATTACATGAACCAGCGAAGAATATCGGGAAGTAATAAAAATAATTAACAGATTTGAAGCTATATTCTTCAAAGAAGGAGATCAACTCACAAGTACACCCAGTATAGAACACGAAATCCCAACCACCACAGATCGGCAAATAAACTCTAAGTTATATAGGTACCCTCCTAAACACGAAGAAGAAGTGCGTAGGCAAGTTAGGGATATGGAAAAACAGGGAATAATAAGGCAGAGCAATTCGAAGTACTCAAGCCCGCTGATAATTATTCCAAAGAAAATTGATAATTCGGGGAAAAGAAAATTCAGATTAGTCATCGACTATCGTAAGCTAAACGAAGTCACAATCGATGACAAATTTCCCTTACCTAACATAGATTCAATATTAGGTAAACTAGGAAATTCACAATATTTCACAACCCTAGATCTGGCGAAAGGCTATCATCAGATCTTAGTGAAAGAAGAAGATAGGAAAAAAACTGCTTTCGTAACGCCACATGGTCTTTACGAATTTGTACGTATGCCGTTTGGGCTCAAAAACGCCCCGGCAACGTTCCAACGTCTCATGAATGAGATTTTACGGGATTTTATAAACAAAACTTGCGTTGTCTACCTTGACGACATTTTGATTTTTAGCACTTCCTTAAAGGAACATGTAAAGGCTATTACAGATATCTTCAAAGTTTTAGAGAGTCACAAACTAAAAGTGCAAATAAACAAATGCAATTTCATAAAGAAAGAAACTGGTTTTCTTGGGCATGTAGTCACAAATGAAGGATTGAAACCAAACCTGGAAAAAATTAGTGTTATTCAGTCCCTGGTAATACCAAAAACGGAAAAACAAATAAAAAGTTTTCTTGGACTTACTGGTTATTACCGGAAATTCATTAAAGATTACGCAAAGGTGGCCCAACCAATCACAAAGTATTTGCAGAAAGGAGCTAAGCTCAACATCAAAGACCCAAATTACATTGAAGCGTTTGAAAAACTGAAAAACTTAGTTATCTCGCCACCAATTTTAAAATTTCCAGATTATAAAAAACAGTTTCACTTAACCACGGATGCGTCGAATTACGCGATAGGCGCCGTGTTGTCGCAAGATGGTCACCCGGTATGTTTTGCATCCAGGACACTGAGAAAACATGAAAGAAACTTTTCGGCTATAGACAAAGAGTTCTTGGCCATCATGTGGTCGATCCACTATTTCCGACCATACCTCTATGGAAGCAAATTTAAGATATATACGGATCACCAGCCAATTAAATACTTGAACGCCAAATATCAAGGTAAAGATCTCTCACCTCGACATCAACGGTGGCTTACCAAACTAGGCGAATATCAGTATGAAATAGAGTATCTCAAGGGAAAAGAGAACCATGTAGCAGATTTTTTAAGTAGAATCAAGCAAACGGGAGAAGACAAAACGGTATCAGATGAATTGGAAAAAGAGACTCAAGCATATTCAGATTTAGGAATTTTACTCAACGTCGAAGAGGATATAAATTCTACCATGGCGACTAAGCATTCAGCGGAGGAAGAACTTTTGGATTATATCCCAATAAAGTCAGAAATTGTAAACAAATATAAAACACAGTTAATTTTAACAAATAATAAGACACAAGAAATAGAGATAATGCATGGAAAAAGAATAATATACATATCCGAACACGACTTTAGAAATTTACGTGATATCTTAAGAAGGTATATCAAGAAGGGCATAACTGGAATATACACAGAGCTATCGGATAGTCAATATAATGTAGTACAGGAACATATTAGACAAATGTTTTTAAACGACAGGCAAATTAAATTTGCAAGATGCTCATTCAGAGCACAAGATATTCACACAGAAGTTGAGGCAATAAAACAGATATCGCTTTATCATGTCAGAGAAAGTTCTCACTCAGGCATACAAGAAACTTTCCAAATGCTTAAAAACAAAATCTACTATCCGAAATTACAAGAGTTGATACAACTAGTAATAAATCAGTGCGATGTGTGTCAGGAAGTTAAATACGAGCGACGGCCTATCAAACCGAAATTTCAGCTAACGGAAACAGCTACGGATGTAAATCAAATAATCCATATCGACATGTATTTTATAATGAAATATTGTTTCCTCACTTGTATTGATACGTTTTCGAAATTTGGCACAGCATATTATTTACCTGACAGAAACCATCTCACAATAATAGAAACTCTTGAAGAGCATTTTACGAAATTTGGAAAACCAAACAAAATAGTTTCAGGTAATGAGTTTAATGCGATTCGAATCAAAGAATATTTTCAAAATGAAGGTATTATTCATCACATGACAAAGCCTCATAGCCACACTGGCATTGCTGACATAGAAAAATTACACAGCACAATAGCTGAAAAATTTAGGATTCTTATTTTTGGAAAGACAAAATTCGCACCGAAACGAATACTACAACAGGCATTAAGAAATTATAATCAGAGGTACCATTCATCTATTAAGTGCACACCATGCGAAGTGCAGAATCGAAAAGTAAATCTTGAACAAATAAAAAAAAATTTGATCGACACTAAAAACAAAATGCTAGCAAAACAAAATGTAAAACGAGAAGAATATTTTGAAACACGTACAACAGGCTTTATAAAAAATTACAAAGCGACGAGACTCAAACAATTACCTAAATATCGAAAATCAAAGCTAGAAAATGTTCATCCAGTCAATATTAAGAGGATACGTAAGTCTGTGGATTGCAAAGGAAACTCAATGGACCCTATTACGAAAGAAGAAAGAAAAGTGATTGACAAGGCTACAAACTCAATGGACCCTATTACCAAAGAAGAAAGAAAAGTAATTAATAAGGCTACAAATGGGGAATCACAGGAAGAAATTTTAATATCAAAATTTAATTTAACTCTAACACGTCAAGATATAAATAGTCTGGTGGGCTCATCATGGTTAAATGACAATATTATAAACTTTTACTTAAACCTTTTAGTAGAACGCAATCAACAGCAAATCAACATCTATTCAATTCATGAATTCCCGAAGGTTTTTACTATAAATACTTTCTTTGTTCCAACTTTATTACGTTTAGGCTATAAAACAGTGAAAAATTGGACGAAAAATGCGGATATTTTTGCATATGATCTTATATTAATTCCTGTTCATGTCAATGGTACACATTGGTGCCTAGCGGTAATTGATTTAAGGAACAAAACTATAAAATATTACGACTCTTTAGGAAATAATAATCCACAACTTCTTAATACATTAGAGAACTATTTAAAAGAAGAATCCTTAGATAAAAAGGGAATACCGTTTGTTACAGAAGCATTCATTAAAGAAAGTGCTAATAATTGTCCAAGGCAAAGTAATGGGAGCGATTGTGGAGTTTTCTGCTGTATGATAGCTGAATGCCTCACAAGAAATTGTAACCCAACATTTACACAAGTAGATATACCATATTTCAGGGAAAGAATGATCTTAGAAATAGTTCAGGGAAAACTAAAAATATAAACAAACTTGTGTTCATACTAACAGTTAGTTTCATTTAAATATTACTTTACTTTACATTAAAATTTGTACCTTTTTGACACAATAATCATAGTGATGACAACAACACAAGTATCTACTAAAAACAGAATTAAGACATTCGACAAATAAAGTACAGACTCTAATATAAAAAAAAAAATGAACGACAGACCTAGGAGAGGCTTGATTGACATAGTAGACACTCACACAATACGCAATCGAGTACTTTTTACATACATTGAAAATGTGAATGAAATGCATTACTTTAGGAGGAATTTATGAGCGAGACATAAAGTAAAATATATTAATTAGCTTAAAACGTACTTTAATAAAAAAAAAAAAAAAAAAATCAATTTTGCAAATATGTGACCGAATGTTAACAACAAAGACGATGCAATACAGAATTACTTATGAAAAAAAGCAAAAGTTTATAGATTGTTAATATTTGAAAACCTAAATTTGTAAGATACAAATGGCTGTCAGAAGAGAAAATAAAAACAAACAAAAGATCAGAATGCTGATTGATAATTTTGATAAAGTTCTCATATTAGAAAGAAAAATTGTAATTAGCTTCACTGATTTTTTTTAAAAAAAAATCAACAACAAAGAAATTTATTTTTGGAAAACTTATATTTATGTTTAATAATAGGTCATTAAATGAACTTAGTTTAAACAAACATTGTATATTAAAAAAAAAAAGCAAAGAATTGTAAAATTTGATGTAGAAAATAGAATTCAGGAGAATTCTAAGTGTGAGGGGGAGAAGTTATGTATATGACACCTACACAATTGTATGGTATTATAAACACTCAACACTGAATTAACTATTATAAACACTCAACACTGAATTGACTATTATAAACACTCAACACTGAATTAACTATTATAAACACTCAACACTGAATTATGTTCTAAATAAACTTAATTAAACAGTAAGCTAAGATAATTGACATTTTGAATGTACGTAGACGATTGAGTCAGTCTACTTGGAATTGTCGAAGGAATAAAAACGAATAGAATCGAAACTCGAGTTTTATTTAAATACATATACATATCTTACATTACAAAAAGATATAACTAGTCCTCCACGCCATACAGTATAGTCCTCCACGCCATGTGTTATAGCTCTCCACGCCATGCACTATAGTTCTCCACGCCATGTAATATAGTCCGCCACGCCATGTACATGGCGTGGAAGACTATAGTACATGGCGTGTAGGCCTATGTACTTTTCGCCATGTATTATGGCGTGTGGCGCTATATTTTATCACAATCCCTAAATCGACTATGTACATGGCGCCAGAAGTCTATAAATTATGGCGTCTGGCGCCATGTGGTTTCTCAGTGGAGATAGTATATAACATAGCAAATAAGTTGTAGGTATGATTAACGCGTAAGATCTAAAAATAAAAGCAACATGAGCCAGCAGACCAAAACAGTAAAGTTCTGGAAAACTGTCCTTTTGACCGATGAAAGCAAATTTGAAATTTTCAGGCATAAAAAATATACGAAAATATGGCGAACTAAAAATTCCGATTTTGAAGAAGTCAAGCAGTCAAGCATGGTAATGGTATGGGGATGTATCGCGGAGACAGAAGTCGGGAATCTCGTGTTCATTCATAGTGCAATGAACAAAGAGCAGTACCTCAAAATTTTGCAAAAATAGTTGGCTCCCAGTGCTCACAAATTGGAGCTGCCTAGGACGTGGGTCTTCCAACAAGACAATCACCGAACAACTTGATCACTCTTTGTAGTCTCCAAACCTTAACCCTATAGAGCATTTGTGGGAAATGTTGGATCAGCGAGTTCGAAAAAGGCCAATTTCTAGCAAGAAAGATTTGAAAAATGCTTTGCTTGAAAAACGGGAAGCTCTAAGCCCAAATGTGACAAAGAACCTTGTAGAATCTATGCTTAGACGCCTGCAAGCTGTGAGAAAAGCAAAAAGAGCCCAAACTAAATACTAGTTTTACGTTGAACTGCAATTTTTCAATTGATAGGAACAAGTGTGTCATTACTTTTGACTGATAAAAATAGCACTCTTACAATGTTTTTGAACATAAAAAGATAAATACTATATAAACTGCTATGAAATGATTATAATTTCTAAGAAACGAATAAAACTTTGATTTGAAACATTGAACTGTTTTTTATATCTTACAGTTAGAAAAATATTTCAGCCCAAAAATTAAATTTCTAAGTGTGCCATCACTTTTGACTCTCACGGTATCTATTTTAAAGTTTTTTTAACGCTATCCCGTTGCTATCCTGGGACATTTCGTAGAACACTTTCTCTTGTTTTGTCTTTATCTTGTTTAGTTACTTTCTATGTGATTGATATGTATGGTGTGTCACTTGAGACTTTCATTTGCCTTGACTTTGAGAGAAGTTTTAAGAGAACAAAGTTTATGTATTTCACTGAAACAGCTTACTAAGAACAGTAAGTTATTAAAAATTTTTAGATA
Organism: Nemotelus pantherinus; assembly: GCA_963978885.1. NCBI lineage: Eukaryota > Metazoa > Arthropoda > Insecta > Diptera > Stratiomyidae > Nemotelus > Nemotelus pantherinus. The sequence continues at coordinate 66,192,203 of OZ022266.1, read as the reverse complement.
CTCATCTGTTTACCAAAATAGGATACGTTTCGTTCTCCCATGAGTGGAGTTTTGTGCTTGCACTTTCATCTCAATCGATAATGGGTCTTTTTTGGCTGTGTCATGAAAGATGAAAACTCTGGTTCCATTTTACAAATTGGTGGTCTAATTCAGAATTAGAAATTCAAGAGCAATATGCTCAAAAATATCAAAAGTAACCAACTAAACTCTGAGAGATAAAATAAATATCAATATTGTTGAAAAATTTGCGGTGGGTAGGCTCAAATAAGAAAAAAAACCTAGCGCATCGGAACCGCTAGAAACACTAACATTCGAAGAACAGAAGAGGATTTGTGCAGATTTTGAATGTGTGTGTATTCTACCACTAGCTACTTGAGGACACCCTTAGTAATAATAAACCATAAGCCAATTTAATTTCGATGACTTCATCGAAAGTTACAGCGATAGAAAGGCGTTTGGGTTGCCATCCGAAAAATGTCCAGGCCTTAGAAATTTAAAAATTGGTAGGGTTTACAGCGTTTGGACCAAATGTGACCTGACCTATAGTGCGGACTAAGTAAATTTAGTTCTAAGGTGTTTACATCGACCTGACCTAAAATTTGGTTAGGTCGAATTTAGTCCTTGTTTGTATATACGTGACAGCTGTCATTTAGTTTAATTTTAGTTCATACACTGTAATTATCTTCTCATTTGTCTCTCAAACATGATTATTTAAATGATTTTGAGTCAAACGAGAGGGTTGCGAGCTTAAATTCAACGTACATATATTACTAATAGTCGCGCAAAAATCAAATTTTAGTTCGGACATGTTTACAGCGATATAGTCAACGACCTATTTTAGGTCAGGTCCCTTGAACTCGTGTACTGACCTATCGCCTGGGTCAGGTTCTGAGTGTTTACAGCAGGTGAACTAAATAATTTAGGTGAAATTTGGTGTATAGTCCGCGGATTAAACGTCTGCTGTAAAAGCCATCATTATTTACTTATTTTTTTTTTACTTATTTTTAAATGTGTACGTAAGCATTTATTGATACGGAAATAACAAAAACACCTCGTGCTGGCAACCCTTTGCTAGCACCGAGACCAAAAATATGTCGCATTTACCTCACGTTGAACTTAACTGACCCTGCGAATTTCGTATTCATCCAATGACTGCATTGGAAGTTATAGAGATACAAAGATATTTAGGGTAACCACCCATAAAAGTTTTCAAAATTTCTAGATCGTAATGTTTGTTATATATTTTCACTACGAGATCACTACGATTTGAAAATTTTTTGATAAAATCGCTTACTAAACATATGCCGATAAAAAACCAACCATAGCTGGCAACTCTATCATTGTTTTTCCAACTAGTTTTCTGCTGAGTATTGCCCACACTAAGTTCACTTGGCCACATGAATTTCGATATGATTCCATGATTGCACTGGAAGCTATAAAGCAAAAAACTGTATTTTTATGAGCGTATTTTTAAAATTTAAGACACTAAAATTACCATAGCTGGCAGCTGCAACCGAAATGTTCAATCAAATTTCTATCAAACGTGGTACAGAGTAAGATTCAGCTACTGTGTGAATTTCGTCAAAATCTGGTGACTGAATCAGATCTTACAGGATCAAAAGCAGTAATTTTTCTTAGTGAGTTTTCAAGATGGCACCACTGGCACAAAATTGTCCAAATGTCAAAATCGCTTCTACCAGACCTGATCCTACTAAAAGTCAATACATTCTTTAAATTTCAACTGCATCTGATTATTGGGTCGTGAATTCCCGTAAACAGAAGTGGTTGGTGCTAAAAATATAGGCGAATTAGGGAAGATTTACCGTTCTTGCTCGTTGTAAAGTTTTAAATGTTTTACTTTGGCTATGTAGGCAAAGCATAAGGTATTTATAAGTTGCTTTTTTCCAAAAAAAAAAATGAGACACGTTTTCAGGAGAGTAGATGATTTAAAGGTTTTCTTTTTGAGCGCCTGTCCTAGCTACAGGGTTGTCAGCACGCTCACCCACCCCAACAAAAATTTACTAATTAATGTTAATATGTTGTCACAGATTCATAGCAATTTGATAGCTCTGTCAAAAGTTATCGCAATTTAAATATTTACAAATTTTCCCGATCTCTTTTTAGGCACCTAGCGCTCACATGGGGTTAAAAAATTCCAAAACATTATCTGATTCACATTTGAAACACGTTCAAAATTCATTTCGCTAACTTAATTTTTGCAAATATTATTTGTGGACGGAATAATAGGTGTATTAAAAATATCACTAAATTGACCGCCGGCGCCAAAGAGTTAAAGATTGATGATATATATATATACATATATATATATATATATATATATATATATATATATATATATATATATATATATGTATATATGGAAATATGAATTTTTGGCCAAATAAATTTTAATACTAATGTTCTCCGAACATTGGTGAAACGAGTTTGACCTCGACCAAAAAATAATATCGGAATATAAGCTACAGCTAGCGGTACTTTGAGTATATTTTTGCCACATTTGGCCATTTTCTAGTTCAAATAAATAAATATCAACTGCTTCGAACACTTAACATTCTGGAACATTCTTTATACTTCCTATATTTTTGATCCATGCCTTACCAAATAGTGATGGTTCTAATCTCTTGACACTTGCAAAACTTAAAGTCTCTTTGTGGATAGTTTTTTTTGTACTAAATAGTAACACTCTTCAGACGACCATTTTTAATTTTTGATGAGTAAAGAATGTCAAGACGTTTAGGGGGTGGATATAATATTATATACATGAAGTTTTTAAGATCGAAAAAATACACTCATTAATTGAGAGCTGAGAATTAACAAAAAAAAAATACGCATCTTCAACTAGTCTCAGAGCTAACCTGGCGAATATATTTTGAATTTCAGCTTGTGAGCTAAATTTCCTGCATTCGGGGTCGAATGCTACGATATGGCTGGTGAAGAAAAAATCAGCAGTCAGAGAAACTTGTTTAACAAAGACTTCTAAGGATGTTAATTTCATGTAGATCTGGGTTTCTGTTTGACAGATTTCTCGAGTTGTTTACTGTCCAAAATTCGCTGACAGGTAAAACCACCGCTTGACTGGTTCTATTTATTAATGCTGCCACTAGTTTGACTTTCCAGGCTTTCTTTAGCTTGATCGCTTTTCATCGCTTTTTGACCTCTGAAGCATCGGAGAGTCTCTGAAGCAAGCTGTATTGCCAAAAGTTTTTGAAATTTTTCCCACAGTTTTAAAATTCATTTTTTTATAAATTCATAGGTGTCGTAAATTTTAGGTACTATACACCAGTTTACCATCAACTCTTAAAAAAATTTCAGTAAATATTTCCAATTTTCACTTTATTCTTTAATGATTGAACAATTTAAATTATACTGGAAATAATTTGTACAGTCTTTTGAAGAAATTTCTTTGTCGTAGACGATGCGAACTTTTTTCACACCTTGCACTAAATAGTCTCAGCTATGAGATAGTTACGAATTGACCAAGCACTGTTTTGATAGAGCTGTTAGCTTTTACGTCATGCTCAGACAATTTTTTCGTGCAACCGTATCAACAGAAGGTTTTTCAGAGGTCTTAGGTCAGGAAAATTAGTTTTTTCCAGAAAATCAGGCATTGTAGTCCTTCACTATAAACATCTGATAAATTAAGAATAGCTTTTGCTTTGCGCACATTATATCGTAATGGACTTTTCACATAATCTTTTTGCTGACAGAATAAAGATAATTTAGTTGAAAATTGGATTGGATTTTTGTCGACGAATAAGTCTAAAATGACAAACTCAAAGCTAAGTGTCATAACGTACAGCTTTTCAACTGGATTGAGAATTATTTATATTTTCATGCAACATTAAGTCAAACTGTTTGGTTTGTGGATTCAATTCTTGTCTTTTTGCATTGTTTCATTTTGAGATCTTCAAATCCAAGACCTTTAAATTTGCACTGCAAGATACAACAGGTCTCCGGTGCCCAGTTTATTTTTATTATGATAGTATGGTTGTTGTTAATTTTCTAAAATTTGTACTTGAAATATTTAATTAACTAAAATAAAATTTTCAATCACATAAAAATCGAATCTTTCGCTTACGGTAAACGTTTACTTTTCAGCAATTCTCTATATCACAAACATCACCATAACACATATTCAAAAGGCTGAGACAACTACATCTACTAAACATAACAATGTAGCTACATTTTAACAATGTAATTTCTTCCCTAGTGCCACACCCAATTCGATATTCATTGCAAGCCATTCGTTTTAAATCATCACCACTCTCAATATTCGCAAACCACTAGCCCCAGAACAAAACCAACAATTCCTGAAATTATCATTGTACCAGACTATGTCCACCAAAAACAACGTGCATATCTCTCCTCAGTATGTCTCACATGTTAACTTATTCATGCTTGCACCAAAGCATTTGTGCCATTATTTTCCCAGCTACTGGCTCCGACTGCCCAGCTGGCCTACAGCCTCCAATAATTAACACACCCATCCGCAAAACAGCCTCAGGTAATGACACTTTCATTAAAATGCAATGTGTAACACAATTTTCAGTGTAGCGACAGTAATAGTGGAGCAGATGGTCTGCTCCTATAAGCTACTAGCTATCAGCCTCAATTGATCTATCCAAGCTCTACATAGTAAGGTTGGAAGTGAACATTAACTCTTTTTTATCTGTGGCGATCCTGGTGAGTTTCTGTGTTGTAAGATTTTGAACAGAATGTGATTACAATGTAAGTTATACATATGTGCGTATATTTACACCTTAAAACACAAATATTTAAAAATCATAATCTACAATGAATTTTCGTTAAGTGCAGCACGAAATTCAAATTTTTTAATAATTTTCTTCCTGACGAAACAGTTTTAAGCAATATTATCAATTCATATTACACTTGAGACTCCAATGCTTTACAGATTTGCATATGCATTTCTATGTAAAATTTACCTGCAACCTCAAAATATATGCGAAACATCTCAAGAAACTTATCATTTTGGCCCTAAACCATTGCATACTATCGCAGAGAATTTTTTTTACCGCGATAACGTCATAGTAAAATGCAAATCAAAATTTATGATCAAATGCAATTTTAATTACGTCTCCGGTAGCCAGCAAGGTGCCCAGACTTACAAAGCCACACAGCCATCCCAAACTCTACTTACATTATACCGTCTCCATTTCCGAATGTACATGTAGCCAAAAACTGCCATGGTAAAGTGATTATACCATCCTGTGAATCCTCTTACAATGCCCATAACTCTCGGTCCTTGGCATTTTTTCTGTGCCAGTTTCCCAGACTCGTTCTGCCTTGCCTCTTGCGTCGAGTGCACACTGGATGCTATTTTACGGCGACAACGATGCTCCTTGCAAGAAATACGCACACAATTCACAAGTGGAACTTACGCCATAATTCTTTGCCGAAAGAAAAGATATAAATTTTGTGCGGTAAGACAGAGGAATTTGTGTCCTTTTTCCTTTTCGAAATTAATTTTCATATTTTTCGAAGACGACGACGACCATGACGACGACAACGAGAAAAAGTACGACATGGATGAAGAAGGCCTGATCGTTGGGACGAGAAACGATAAAGATCAGGACGAGGATGTCGGCGAAAATGATAGTGAAAATACTCAAAAATACTCATAATGCTTTTTATCCTGTACGTTTTTGCAAATACAACTGATTTGGTGGTTTTGCAAAAGCTTAGTTTGTAGTTTTTCAACAGAATCCTAAAAATTAATGTACTTCACTTAGGTTTATTTTTGATACTAAAACTGATTTTGACTAAAATAAATATGTATCAATGAAAATCTTTAGTGCATAGCAAACGCCAGAAAGACTGATTTTCGAAGAAAAATAGAGAAAATGTGTGAATTTGACATGCTTGTTCTACCAAACATGCTCCTTATTTCAACACACCCCAAGGTCATGTACGGTTTTCATCCATAAAAACATTATAAATCATAGGAATGATAGCCCTGGAAATCGGTCTATTTCTAGAGCTATCACTCGTAAAACGCTTGTAAAATATTTTAAGTATGAGATGTTTATCATATAAAAACTTGGCGACACCATATTTGAATAGAAAAAAAAATTCTAGCACACCTGAACTGCTAGAAATACTAATGTTCGATAAACAATAGAATAATCGTGCAGATTTTGAGTGCATATTTTATCACACTTGCTCCAACCTGTTTCGAGTGCAAAACCACTTTGATCTTGGCAATGCATTTAATATCGTAGAGTGGAAAGGATTTCAGTACTATCACTTGCATGAATTTCAAGATTAAGGAGAGCCAAACACTGCAAAACTTTAAAAGCAGCATAACATAACATAAACAAGGAAAATGCTTAGTGCTTGCAACACTTTACCAGCACTGCAACTAAAAGTCTCAAGCAAATGCTTCACGTTGGAATCAAATATCTCTATCAATCTCGATTTTTTTTTTTTTGCAGGGATAGAAAGATATTTGGGATCAAAAAACGAAAGATGTTTGGGACCGAAAAATCTCTAGAGCTTAGAAAATTTAAACATGGGTAACTTGTAAAGTTTATTGAATTGTGATCATGATTCCCTTCTTGTCTATAAATCAGCATAGGCAACCTATATCGTCTCTAAAGCTTATCAAACCAGAGAATAATTGATACGGGAAACTCGATCGTTTTGCGGAATAAGCCTCCGAAAGCAGAATCAAATTGGAATTGTTTTTGCGCCAATTTCGTTTCGTTTTTGCGCAAAAACAATTCCAATTGGTAACTTATTTTCATTGTAAATGTTCGCGATGTGGATACTTAATGTAAGCATTTATTTATTTATTTATTTATTTATTTATTTATTGAATTGTATACGGAACAATGTTCCATTACATTAATGTAACAACATATTGATTTGTCATAATTCTATGCTTAAACTTAGCTTAATTCTATGCCTTAAGTGATATCCAAGCCACAATTGAAATAGTGTTTACAAGCTTACATTCAAAAAATTGCACACTATATCTTTAATGCGTGCTAAATCATAATTGAAAATATCGGCTCGACGACGTATATTATTACCAAGACTTTTTATCCTCTCAACGGGTGAATGTTTAAGTAATTTGCCCTTTAGTTTTGAAGCATAAATATGTCATTGAACCTCGTGGTTCTAAAAGGGACTTTTAGCGAAAATTTACATAAGAGAGAAGGTACATCGAGATTCCCTTTAACAATGTTGAATAAAAATGTTGCGTCAAAACATATACGTCTATCTGCTAGAGATCTGATGTGTAGTAAATCCATTATGTGGCGATAATTCAATTGATTGTGACTAATGCGCAGTTTATAACCTACGTACCTCAAAAATTTATTCTGGATTTTGTCCAGAGCCTCCGAATGGGCTCCGTAATCAGGATTCCAGAGAACACAGGCATAATCAAGTTTACCTATAACTAACGATGTATATAACATTTTCAGTGCATTTACGTTAAAAAATTCGCTTGTACTTCTTATCACAAAACCAAGCATTCTACGCGATTCATCTGCGATATTTATAAAATTCAAAGATGGGTCAAAAGTGATGTCTAAATCTTTAACGGAATCAACAACTCTTATGGGTTTATTGCCTAGCATGTAAACATGATTAAAATTGTACGTTGTCCTGTTGAAAACCATTAGCTGACATTTAGAAGCATTTAAGTCGAGACAATTATTAACATCGTAATTAAAATAGCTATCCAAGTTAGATTGCAATACCTAAATATCTGCCATTAACGTGATAGAATGAAAGATTTTACAGTCGTCAGCGAATAAGAGATATTGAACATCATTAAATATTGTACTTATGTCGTTAATGAATATAAGAAAGAGAAGCGGACGCAAATGTGACCCTTGAGGAACACCAGATGTACGAGTAAATGGTAAGACAAATTGACCATCAAAATTTACTGTAAGACATCTATCACGAATGTAGTCGGAAAGCCATTCGAAAAGTTTCCCATCAATACCGATTAATTTGAATTTTTTCTCCAATATACTGAAATTGGTCCGGTCAAATGCCTTGCTGAAATCCGTGTATATAGCATGAACCTGTTGTGCCGATGCAAAGGACTGAGAAATAAAATTATGATAAGTAATGAGATTAGTGATTGTTGATTTCCCAGCACAGAAACCATGTTGGTTCTCTATAGTAAGAGGCCTGATGAAAGGTGTTAGATAGTCCGTACTTAGGCTTTCAAATATTTTCGGTATAACTGATAAAATAGATATGGGAAGACAGTAAGTAAAATTTGATTTGTCCCCAGACTTGAATACCGGAATTGCATGAGAGCTCTTCCAAATTTTGGGAAAAGATTCCAGGGCTAATGAATGATTGAAAATATAAAGTAGAGGGGCTAAAAATGATTCCGCGCATTTCTGAACAAATATCGGTGGCAGACCGTCAGGGCCCCCACATTTACTTACATTAACAGACAGTAACTTCTTTAATAGTGAATTGGAGCATAAAATATGGCAATTTTGATTAAGATGGGTTAAGGAAACCAGAGGATCAAATGAACTGGTTTTGGTTGGGAAGGCTTTGGAAAAACTCTCTGCGAACATATTTGATATGGTAGACTTGTCGGAGCTGAAATGGTTTTCCAAGTGCATCATCGGGGGGAATGATTAATCAAATCTTTCCTTGCTAATGTAATTAAAGAAATGCTTATTGTTGCACGAAATGTTTGATTCTAATTTACGTAAGTATTTATAACGGCCTAATTTAATTTTCCGTTTACATTCATTCTAATCTCCAATTTCAGCTAATAGACCTGTTGACTTATATTTACAGTGTGCAATTTTTTCCAGTTGATCATGCTTTTTTAAATCATACGAAAACTACTCAGGAAAACGATCACTAGTCATAACTTTAGTCGGGACATACCTTTTTATAAGTCCGTAGGTAATATTATAAAATCTTCTAACAGTTTATTCAAGAGACATGTTATTGAATTCATTCCTCCAGTCTATGCAAAATAAAGCGCGATTAAGTTCAATATAGTTTGATAGGAAATTTGATACGAAAATAGCAAACAATCTTTCGCGCTGGCAACCCTTCGCGCTCACAACCCTTCGCTAGCATCAAAGGCAAAAATAAATCACACCTGCCTCACATTATAATCAATCTACCCTGCGAATTTCGTTTTAATCCGATGGCTGCATTGGAAGTTATAGTGGTACAAAGAAATTTAGGGCTACCAGTCGCAAAGGCTTTCGAATTTTCGAAAACTTAATATTGGTTGTTCGTTGTCACTAGAAGAACATTATCGTTTAAAAATTTTACAATAAAATCGCTTAATAAAGATATTGCAAATAAATACAAAACCAACAGTAGCTGGCAGCCCTATCATGGCTTTTTAACCAGAATCTTTCTGAATAATGCCTATAATAGGTTCCACTTATCATATGAAATTCGTTTTGATTTGATGGCTAAACTGGAAGCTATTGGCAAAAATCTTTATTTTCCTAAGCGAATTTTCGAAACCCAAGAAACCAAAATTACTATAGCTGGCAAAACCAACCGAATTTTTTAACCAAATTTCTACCAAACGTGGCTTAGACTACTGCACTGTGTGAATTTCATGAAAGCTCATGAACCAGAATTCATAGGGTCAGAATTCATTTTTTGAAAAAAATTTTTTAAGATGGCACCACTAGCAGAGAGTTGCCCACATTCCGAAATAGCTTCTATCAGACCTGGTTCTACTTAATATCAATACATTCTGTGAATTTCATTTATATCTGATAATCGGATCGTGAGTTCCCGTGAACAGAAGATTTTGATGCTTAAAATATAGGTAAATTGGAAGAGGGCTACCATTCTTGTCCGATGTGAAATTTCAAAAGTTTTTCTTTGGTTGTATAGACAAATCATAAAGTTTTTTGATATCAGTTGGCTTACACTGTAAAAGACGAAAATTTTTCAGGAGAGTCGATGGTTTGAAAGTTTTAACTTTCAATGCCTGGCGTAGCTGCAGGGTTTCCAGCACGCTCATAATAAACTAAACGAGCCTACAGCTCAGTAATATCAATATGTCCATTTAGCTTCATTATAATCTGATAATCTGGTCAAAAGCTATCGCAATTCAAAATTTTCAAATCTTCCCAATCTCATTTTCAAAAATGCTATCATATTCATATTTCAAACATGTTCAAAACTCGTTCCATAAACTTTATTTTTGCAAAAGTTTATTTGCTGGTAGAATAATATGTGTATTTAAAATATCACTAAAATGACCGCCAGCGCCAAAGAGTGAAAGATTTTTAACTTTTTATGAGACCTGGCACTATTCTGAATAGACACCAATGTATCCTGAAAGTTTCAGCTCAATTGGATGGCGCGTTCCTGAGATTTTTTTGATATATATAATATATATATATATATATATATATATATATATATATATATATATATATATATATATATATATATATATATATATATATATATATATATATATATATATATATATATATATATATACATATATATCCATGGTTCCCCACGAATTTTTTCTCCGACATTGTATATAGTAAAAACAACATTTGGGGCATTTCACGTGAAGCGGACAACGAAAAAAAGTCGAGGTACTGGATTTCGTTCATATTGTTCATAATGGTACTTCTAGAAGATATTAATGTGGACGCACAAGTTTTTGTTTCTATGAGGTTTAGTTGCTGAGTTATGGGCTTCTGAATAACTGACGAAATCGATAAAAGGTTTTTTTGGAAGCGGATTCTGAGATTCAAAACAAAATATAAATTGAAAAAAAAATGCAAAACAAATTAAACATATTGATTAGTATAGAAAATTAGCTGTTCTTTTTAATTTTGAAATTAAATTTGAAAAATAAATTTTTTCTCCTATGTGAAACCGGAAGTAGACACTTCAACTCGTAATTTGAATAATTTGGACCAGGTTAATATTGTTTATTTTGATAAGAAAACAAAGCTATTTTATCATAAAAGTTTTAGAATGGGATGGCCAGTGGTTTAGGAGGTAGGTGAAAATCAATACATACACACATAGTCACAAAATTGAAGGCACAATATATATAAATGCCAAAATATTATTCAATGTTACTAAAATCGTAGTAAATTTATCGAATTGGCATTTTATTCTGTTAGTGCGTAATCTTCTTTATAAATGTACACCAAATTAATACAAAAAAAGTCGAATATATCACAAAGTTTGCTATTTTGATGTCAACTGTACCCCTCGCGAGGTACACAAAATTGAAGGCACACGTGAATCTAATAAGATATTTCGTAGAATTTGATGATTCAATTACTTTTCATTCCTTACAAATAGGTGAACGTTAGTGACTAGTTGAGTTAAGTGTGTTGTTATATGTTGTAAAAATAAGTATTTGTGCATAAATAATTTAAAAAAAGCTGAAACGGATAAACGGAGAAAAAAAACCACAGTTGCAGAAAGAAAAATTATTATTAAGCTTGTTTGTGAAGGTAAAACATATCGAGAAGTAGGAAAAATAGTTGGGAGATCATTTTTTTCAGTAAGAACTGTAGTCAACAAATGGAAAAATGACGGAACTTATATTAATAAAACGGGACGTGAACGAAAAAAGTTACTGTCAGTTAAACATGAGAAATACATTCGACGGGAAATAGAAAAATGTCCAAAGAAGCCGATTAATAATTTGAGGGCTGAAGTTTCTCATATGATCCAAAACCAATATCCAAGGAAACTATTAGAAGAACATTGCGAAACCATGGTTTAAATGGAAGAATAGCCCGTAAAAAGTCATTTATTTCAGAAGCAAATAGAAAAAAACGGTTAGATTTTGCGAAAACTTTCGTAAATGAGGGTCCAGATTTCTGGATAAACATAATATTCAGTAATGAAAGTAAGTTCAACCTATTTGGCTCTGATGGCAGACAAATAGTTTGGAGGAAAGCGAATACCGAGCTAAAGAAAGAACATTTGTGCGGAACCGTAAAACATGGTGGAGGTAATGTGATGGTTTGGGGCTGCATGTCTGCAGGAGGAGTCGGTAACATGGAATTTATTGAGACCACTATGGACAAATTTCAATACCTCGACATCCTGAAAAGGAATTTAAAATCAAGTGCTATTAAATTAGGACTATCGGATGTGTTTTGGTTTCAACAAGATAATGATGCAAAGCACACCGCACATATTGTAAAGATGTGGTTGCTTTATAATACGCCAAAACAATTAAAAACTCCACCTCAGTCCCCAGACCTTAACCCAATTGAACATTTGTGGTCAGTACTTGAGCAACAAATCCGAAAATTTTCAATTGCGAATAAATCTGAGCTGAAGTCAATAATAGCAAGGGAATGGCGAAATATTAGCCCAACCATAACAAAAAAGTAAGCGGAAAGTATGCCTAGAAAACTAGCAGCAGTAACCAAAGCCAACGAATATCCAACTAACTACTAATAATAAATTATTTTATATTTTTCTAGTGGTCTTGAAGTTTGTGCCTTTAATTTTGTGCCTTGAATTTTGTTGTTAATTTTTTTCTTTTGTTACTTAATTCTTTAAAAAAATTGAATCTAATAAATGTTTTTATTCATTTTTGTATTTTTAGTATTCAATTCAATAAAAAATAAAAATATTTGTGATAATAAAGTGACATTAGTTTATAAACGACTAAGAGTTTTCATATTTATTGCTTGTGCCTTCAATTTTGTAACTATGTGTAAGTCGCATGGGGCGTGGCAAGTCGCAAGCTTTGTTTTGTTATAAATATAAACAAAATTAACCTGGTCCAAACTATTCAAATTACTAGTTTAACTGTCTACTTCCGGTTCCACACAGGAAAAAAAATTTGTTTTTCAAATCTAATTTCAAAATTAAAAAGAACAGCTAATATTCTATACCAATCAACATTTTTAATGTTTTTTGGATTTTGTTTTGAATCTCAGAATCCGCTTCCAAAAAAACCTTTTATCAATATCATCCATTTTTCAGAAGGCCATAACTCGGCAACTAAGCCTCATAGAAACAAAAATTTGTGCATCCACAATCATATCTTCTAGAAATACCATAATGCACAATATGAACGAAATCCAGAACCTCGACTTTTTTTCGTCGTCCGCTTCACGTGAAATGCCCCATTTATTTTTTTGAACTTTTTCTTTCTTCTTTTTACTTTAGAAATCGTTTTTTTTCTACGATACATTTTTGAAACTGTAATGTACCTACTCTGAGCATCATCTATATAAGCAAGCTGTTATCTCATGAAACTATTTTTTACTCGTTTCCTACCTCCTCAGCCAAACGAGAACGTTGCTTCGCTGCTTGATTTTCTCTTCATTTCTTTTGCCTAGTTTTGTATCGTCAGCAACTTCTATTACGCGTGTATTGGTAGTATTTTCACTGTAGTTGACTATAAATCCCACAATTTTCCTTTGTTTTAACCACTTTTTCAACGTTTTTTCTCTTAGCCATCAAAGCAGTGAATTTTTCCCAAGCTTCTGCCGCAAAAATTTACAATACTTTAGCTGCTAAACCACAAAGTGCCAGAAATAAAGCAGTTGCTCGCTCGTGATCATCCCAGCTATTGTTGATAGCAACCGCTTCAAACTGTGTCTTATAGATATTTTACGCCTTTTGTCAATTGAGCGCTGTAGCTTTCAGGGTCTTAGATGTTTGGAATTCAGCTAAAAATGTTCCGATGGCTTTCGAATGTTGCAAGTCTTTCAATAATTGTTCATTGAGATGTTGATAGTTTTTGGTCAAGCGTTTTTGCCTTTTTGGTTTTCAAGCTGTAAACATCTGCGGCATGACGTTTACTTTTTCCTTCTGATGGAATATGTCATACAGATTTTTTCATCGTCAGAAGCTATTCATCAGCGGAATCAAGATATTCTGGCTCACAGTGCACCCAATAAATGTGTTAAAAATATCGCTTTATTTCCACTTGTTAATAGCTCCAAGTGGTCTAACTTCATTTGAAAATCTATCATTTTCAATTCGTGAATCTTTTGTGGCATGCTTTTTTAATTTCGATTCCCTCCAGCTTCCATTTCGGAGACTTTTAAACACGAACAGGCAAACTACAGTTTCAAATATGATGTCGCTATCGCCTGTAGTCTATTAATGCCAAATGTTCTTTCAAATGAACCAAAATCTTCTTGTTCCCCGATCGATTTGACAGTATCTTTTGGTCAATGTAAAATGATTCCACTTTATCAATTCCAAGCTCTAAAAAACCATCTTTGTACTAACAACTAGCTGACAATTCCTCCCTTATATGCTTCTTATATCTGAAATTCCACTTCTAACACCAATCGCTATGTATGTGGATTCAATTCACTTCAGTTCAGTTGAGCATTGACACGCTTTTCTTAAATCCTAACAATTTTATCCAGAGAATTTAATTAAACTTCGACAATCAGCTCAGTTTCTTTTGACATACAATACAATTCCTTGTTAAACTTACTAAACAGCAACTATTTAATTTAGGTATATGTACATGTATACATTCTATTTATTTTCAAAGATTCTTCTAGTCATATCCTTAAAAAATTTTGGTTTGCTCTTTAGTATTTTTTACTAATTTTCGAAGAAAATTGTTATTGAACTTGTTTCGCCGAAAATTCATATTTTTTATATGTATATATATATATATATATATATATATATATATATATATATATATATATATATATATATATATATATATATATATATATATATATATATATATATATATATATATATATATATATATATATATATATATATATATATATATATATATATATATATATATATATATCAGCAAAATGATTAAGGGAGATAATCTCTAGAGTGGAAGATCCCATTGAGCTGAAATTTTCGGAGAACGTAGATGTACATAGTAGATAAGTCCATGACTTGCTAGAATTCAGATATCCTAAACATTTTGGCGGCGGCGAGCGTTTTAGTGAATTTTCAGGTACTCCTATATTTCCAAGCAGTGTAAATTTTTGTTAAAACAAATGTTTGAGAATGAAAACGTATTATGTTTAAAGCTTGTCTATGTTAAAAAATTGGAAATTTTGAGCCATGTGTGGGTGCAGCGTGCCTAAAAGTAGGCAAGGATTTTTTTTCAAATTTTGATTTGTCATTACTTTTGACAAAAACATTTGATCATCGTCGAAATTGCAGAGCGTATAGATGTTGACTAAAATTTAGCACACATGGATTTTTTCAAGATAGTGCGGGTAGCCCTGTATCTACGGCAGGATCCTGAAAAAAATCTTTCAAATCATTGACCCTCCTCAAAAATTTTTGAATTTTGACAAAAAATTCAAATCATTGATAATTTTTGACCATTGTTCATCATGTCAAATTGAATTTTTTAAAATTTCGATTTGCACAAGAACGGCAACCCATCACCAAATTACCTCTATTTTCAGCACTCGAAAGTTCTGTTCACGAGAACTGACGATCGGATTTTTCGATCATAATGAAATTTACAGGACATGTTTGTTTAAGCTAGAATCAGGTATGATAGAAGTGATTTTGAAATGCGGGCAATCCTGCGGCAGTGGTACCATCTTGAAAAATCACTGAGAAAAAAGCCGGTTTTTGGCCTATAACTTCCGATTCAGCCATCAGATTTTAACGAAATTCACACAGTACTTCGATCTTATTTTATGTAACATTTGATGAAAATTTGGTTGAAAAATTAGTATAGGGCTGGCAGCTATGGTGATTTTTGTTTCATAAATGTTGCAAATTTGCTCAGCAAAATAAAGCTTTTTTCCCTAAAACTTCCGGTCCAGTGCAGAAATCAAAACGAAGTTTATGCAGCAAATGAAACTTAATGTAAACTAAACGTCGTAGGAGTTTCATACAAAAATCATGAAATTACCATTTCTGTAATTTTGTGGAATTACTTTACTGAGCGATTATGTCATTAGATTTGCAAATGGGAATGATCATGCAATGAAAATTAACAACAAATATTAACGCTTTAAAAATTTGAAAAGTTTTGAGGCTGGTAGCCCTAAAATTCTTTTCACCCATATTACTTCCAGCGCAGTGATTCAATCGAAACGAAATTTACTGGTTGGGTTTAGCTTAGCATGAAGCAGATTTGGTATATATGTTGCTCTGCTGCTGACGCAGGGTAACCAGAATTAGCCATTTTCGTAAATATTGCACCAACAGATGCTTCAAATTACGTTCTCATATGCAAAGCATTTACGATAAAAATGAGAAGCCAATTTTTAAATTTTCCGAGTTTTGAACATTTTTCGGATGGCAGCCTCAAACAAAGTTTAACGGCTGAAACTTTCGATGAAATCCACCGATGAGAATGAAATTCAAAGGATAATGTGATTTAAGTGTGAACTTGTTAAGGTAAACTTATTGCTGCATCGTTGAGAAAGCACTGAACATTTTCATCATTTGTGTTATAGTTGAGTTTTGTTGCTTTGGATAAGTAATGGTTGATATGATTCTACAAAAAGTGTATTACGTCTTTCCACATTTTTTTGTCACTTAAAGAATATTTCTTCGAAAATTAGTTTTCTAGCGGTTCTGATGCGCTAAACTTTTTTTTAAATAATTTTAAAACGTTGATATTCATTTTTCTAATCTTTTCAGTATTTTTATTTCTTTACTAGCGCAGTAGAAACTTCAATATAGTGCAACAAATCAAGATTGATCGCACATTCAAATCTACCATTCTTGACATTCAAATCTACCATTCTTGAATTTCAAGGAGATTAAAATTAAACTTGAGAGCTCTTACTAGTCGTTTTTTTAATAATAATATATTCACCGTAGCTATAAAGAAAGAAACACCAAAAACATCACAAAAACACTCCCAACTATCATTTTTGCCTGTCACACTGCAAGCCATTTATAAAATATAGCCAATTCGTTGTGGTTTAAAGTCTTATTCAGCCCAACATACACGGAGATTATCTCGAATGATTTAATCGAATGGAGATTCGATTAACAGATATGAAGCTCTTGAAGAACGAAGGCAACTATCTGAAACCTATAAAATATGTATCTTCCGTGTTTTCGCTCCCCACTTAAACATCCACAAGCATCTCGAACCACCTTGAATAAAATCGAATCATGGCTTAAGTGTTCAGAACGTGCAAATTTTCCTCTTACATTGTTCGAATATCGGAGACCACCATCACCAACGTATGGAAAGTTTTTATCATAGGTTAAATTTTCGAAGTTGTGTGCAGGTTTCAAATCTTCTAGCAGCATATCGGAAGACAAATCATGAACAGAACTTGCCCAGCTTTACTTCCTGGACCCATTTTCTTCTTCTATTTCTCACTTATGTTGGTTTTTTGCCTCTTCTTCTCTCGGAACAGTTGTATTATATAAGTTTCTCTTCATGTTGGTTTCCGTAGTTTTTTCCTTGTCGCTTTGTTTAACGAAACTATGCAATACTGACAGCTAGCTATATTATAACTTCTGAAAAACGTACGTTTCGTCTCGCGACAATGTCTGTCGATTGTTGAGAATCGTGCAAATGAAATTTAAAAGTACTCCACGACATCCTCTTCGTTCCGAGAAAGTGCTAGCACCGCAAATAATTAATTTCCCAATGAAAGAAAAAAATTCGCTCTCAGAAAAAAAAACTTTGATGGAAATTACGTCAAATGAGAAAATCGTTGTTTTGCTACTTTGAAAAGAATCGCGAGTGAGCGAAAAAAAATTACAAAAGAATAGACGAATGGCTGAGAGTGGGTATTGTTAAAGTAAATTGTGTTTGCTTAAAATTTACTGGATTGTAAAAGAAATTACGAGTGCGAAGAAAAGATTTGTTTGACAAAAGTTTTTCATGATTGCAGATTAATTTTGTTTCTTGTGTTGAAAGAAAAAGTGTTAAAATAAGTTTTCTTTTGATTTCGTTGATGAGCGGCGAAGTTTTTAATATTACGAGGATGGAAACTGAACTGTTAGATTAACGCAAAAGTTTGTAAAAAATATGAAATAAAAATACTTATGGTTTGATAATACAGTTTTTTAAAAATTTTTCAGCGTAGTGTCATAATGTATTGAATTATTTCAATCAGCTTAATGTTTGACCCAAAAACAGAACAAAGCTTAGAGATGGAGATTTATATATCGAAGATACATTAATTTTCATATCCCTTATGCAACATGTTCAATCTCGCTTAATGGGCTTGAAGTGTGCTTTCAGGTGCTCGTAATGGTCTCTTTGCGCTGCGCTGTGTCCTGCATCGAATAGAATCCATTCAAAACAGCTCTTGATTATATCATCGTCACTAACGATATTAGCATATGCTATACTCAAACAAACAAGCGTCGATAATGACTTATTAATATGATGCCATGCAAGTCACTGTTACAGAGCAGGTACTACGAGCTGGATCTTTTCATGTCCTTGTATCTACTTATGCGCTTTAACTGCAAACGATGGCCATTTCTCTGTTCTTTTGAAGTTTGCTTCTATGAGAAATTGAAGTGTGAGCTTTTGGCAAAGGCAAAGGAAAACGCTAGCGAAAAGGCAAAAATGCTAAAGAGATATTACGAAACATGAATACGTAATGGTTTTTTATTAAATTAGCTCAGTATCACATATGAAAGATGAATGAATGGAAACTTATAAAAGTTGAACTTTGTAGTGTTGTTTTTCTAGGAATATGATGAATGTGGTTAGCGTATGTAAACTTGACAGGTTTTATGCTGGAGAAGAAACAAGTTAGAGAGAGAGAGAGAAAAAAAACTTTTCATTCAGTTAAACAATATCAAAATATTTGTATATTTTCTTTTTTATTTTCTATCAGCATCCGAAAGGCATTTACTCAACACACAAGCATTAGAAATACTAAATTTCAGTTAGTAAAACATATTTATTAATTTTAGCTATATAATTCTGAGTTATACACGAAACTTTGTTTTGAAAAACTTAGCCAACTATGCACACAAAATTTTTTCACTCATTTAGTGTGAATGCGAATTGGAGTTGCCATAATGTATTATAAATACATATAGCGCCCAATGTGGGCTCAACGTCACAGTAATTTGATTTATTTCATAAAAACTAACTGTTAGATGTATGTGCTGGTTTTTCTTTTAGGGTTTTAAAATTTTGAAATGAACTTTATGGCAAATTAATAAGATCAGTTTAAGTTTCATTGTGAAGTTAAAGGGATTATTTAGAATACATACAAGCATAAGGCAAACATTGTACTTACTTTGAGGTTTACTAATATTTGAAATAAGCTTAATTTCATTTTATTTTATTAAGTTGTTTATTAACTTTTACAATATGCTGTTGATTAGTTAGTTCTAGCTAGTTTTGCATCGGAAAGTGGCCGAACATTAAAATAAATGTCTCTTCCGAGAATTTGCACTAAAACACCTTTTAAACTATAACAATACTTTATTCTAAACAACTTTACCGATTTTCTCATTTTACGGATCGTTTACAGTAAACAAAATGCGCGTAACGTAAATAATATCAACTGAGGGCAACATCATGTCCTCGAGAGCTTAAATGTGAAAATTATGCTGACACAGACATGTGCCATTTACGAAATTATCTCGCTCCAAAATTAGGTAAATGCAACGTTTGCAGTAAATCTTCCACTGAAACGTTAGTACTTCCGGTTATCGCATACGTGACTGCTTTTAATTTGGTTTTAAATGCTTCAAATAACCGAGCTGAAAATACTTAGTCCTTGTAATAGTTAGGATAAGAAGGCAATTTATCAAAACTTTATACAAGATTGATAAATGTGAACTCAAATCTGAGCTTGTTGTCAAGCAAAAGAGCAGGTGGGTATCTAATAAGTAGTTAAAGGCGTAAGGTGATTTTTTTTGTGAGCAGTGTTTGACATTTGTTTATATATAGAAGAAACTTCTTTACTTTACACCAGCACCAGAAATCTTCAATGAACTTTATTTTCACGAACAGCTTTAGACCATCGATATGAAATAGGAATCCACAAGAAAGAAACAGGGTCAGCCCATTTTTTAAAAACACAGGAAGATGAGAGGACTTGGGATAGAGCATTGCTGAATACCGTTTCTGGGCTCAAAAGGTGTAATATTGAACAAGATGGGAACGACAGGAATGATACCGAACAAAACAAAATGTATCGCATAGGTATAGTTCTATCATTTTGATAATTTATGAAAAGAACTAAGTCTATGCATTTTCAAAAGAAGAAGCTTCTAGCCAATATAATCAAAAGCTTTGATAAAGTCTGTATACACACCGTGGACTTCATTGTGAGCTTCCAGAACTTCAGTAAGAAAATTAACCAAATATATGAGATTTTATGATATTGAGTGATAGGGGAGGAAGCCGTTTTGTCCCTTTACGTAGGTATCGCTCTTTTGTCATGCAAGTGTTGTTCACGAATTTTGGAGGAAGTTAGAAGAATCACGATTGGGTGAAAATTGTTCGCACATGTGTGGGAATCGGAATTCGAAAAGGTATTTTTAATAATGATGAGGAGGAAAACTTAGTTAAGTGCTGATCCATTTAAAAAAACAAGGAGAATTCAGTTCTTATAATGTACTTAATAATAGTAGGCAAAATAAAAGAAATATGAGAACAAGGTATCGCCAGGGAGCTCAAGAAAAGAAGAAACTGAGTAGGATACAAAGTAAAACGAGGCGATGCACAAAGCACACATATCATATCTGGTTGGAGAGGAAATGGGAACTTGATCTACATGTTCAACGGAAATCGAAAGAATATTATTGATGGTTCGCAGCTCTCTACAGTGAGTTAAAAAAAGTTTCAAAAGGATTTTCATCACAAATTTACACTCAATATGAGTAAGAGTGTGGAGTGATTAGCTCAACAATTCACTTTACTCATCATATAAATGGAACGAAAGCATCCGAAAATTTTTCGGAAAATGACATCTGGATTTTTCCAACATATCTTATAAGCACCGTATTTAATAAGCTTTATTTTTGGCTAGTACTGTTTGTTTATAACGGGATGAAAAAATGATCAAACTTATGGAAAAAGTTACGTTCAAGCTAATTCAATATATATTGACATTCATACGAAATTTTCACGATTTTATTTTGAATAATATTAAATAAACTTGACAGTGCATCACTTTTACTAGAACAACTAACTTTCTTTCAAAATCATACCCTATTAATTCTAACTACATATAATTACCTAATATCTTCGATTGCATCGCAGAAGTGCATTGACCATTTCTTATTATTTAACAGTGAGTTTTTTAAGCTTAGATTTTAATGAAGATATTTCTGTGTTCTTTGCCTACTATTATCATACTGAGAGAAAAACTCTTGGTTGGTTCAACTATTTTTAATAGTATTGCAACGATTCATTCAAAATCGTTAAACGAACTACGGAAAATAGTTATTTTTACTATGTTAATATAGTTAATTTAACGATATAAGAGTAGTTGGCTCTGGTTATACAAAAAATATCGCAACATTCATGAAATCAACTGTTTTAATTGTTTCATAACCACGAAAAATAGTTGATCAATTGAAAAATATTCATCAATTCACTCAAAACTTCAACTATTCGAATTATCAACAGTTTTTATGGTACTTAAACTACTTTGCAATAGTTGATTTCAACAAACGTAATTCAGTGAGCAACGTCTTTGGAATTATTCTACGCAAAGTAGAATGGTTTCAACATTTGGACGTTTTTCATGCTCCGAATGAAATTTTGTTTTGTTTATCAACCACGCGTCATGGTGCATAAGAGTAATCAACAATTTTCTTATGGTTGTTTTAACTATAGCCCTAGTTGATGCAAAAACAACTAAGGAAAACTGTTGATTTTCCATACTCCTCATACTCATACTCCTATTCTATCATAGAAGTTTCATAAGCTATATGGCAAAATTGTGTTCGGTTTGCTGTTCGATATAATTCATATTCATGTTATGCTGTGAAGCCTTTATATAACGTTGTATGACGCTTTATATGCAGTTAATTTATCGTCGCTATTAAATCAAACCGGCATATCTGCAAAAATTGAGTTTTTGAGTTTTTTTATCAAAAAATTACTACAAATTTATTTCCTAATTATATCTGCCGTATTCAATTTTAAGTTTTTCATAAACCGCGTATACAAACTCAGATCACAACAGGAGCTACATCGAAATAGTGTAGTGTAAACAAATAAACGTCCCGTTTACATTCGTCTGTTTTTATCATAATCTTGCTCCAATCCTTGTTTGTGTAAGCGGCTATCTTGAGCAAAACATCAGGCAAGTACGTCGTTCCCACGACGGCCAGTCAACGATCCTCCCAACCCATGAATCAAGGAAATAAGATTACGACAATAGGTTTTCGCTGTTCGGCGCTGCATCTTATTTCGTCACGTAGCGGAGACCGGCGAATCAGGGAAAAATAGTCGAGTGTCTGAATTTTATTGAATTTTTCTTTTCATTGTATAAGATATGTAAAAGACAAAGTTAGAGAATATTTTTTTATTGTTTTAATTTAAATTCTGGACAAAATGAATAGTTACGGTATAATTTAGATGTAAGACAAACTTAATCACAGATAGGAACTTAAGTATTAATTTATAATTACAGGTGCATATTAATATAGTCCGCAGAAGTATTGTCAAGCAATATTTATTAAAATTTTGTTTATATTACAATTAGAAAAGTCATAACTGATTTATAAAATATAAAAAATGTTTCAGTTTAAAATTTTTTTTTAATTTTCGTTTTTTGGACTTATCATATTCCTGTGTTTCGTTGTTTAATTTACGAATTGTGAAATACATTCGACTCCTAAAAAATAGTTTTTTTGCTCCAACATCGCAATATAATTTAATGCTGTAATATATTTAATGCTGTAATTTAATGAATTACAGCATGAAAGAGGCAACATACACTTCAAGCAGTTTCAATTGCTCCATTTTAAATCAGCAATTTAAGTGCCCGTCTGCCTAGATTTGCAACATCCAATAAACTCATTAACAGAAACATTTGGACACAACCGAAAACAATACTCTTCATTCACCTAAAAACCAGTTAATTCCGGATGATTTCAAGGCGTGTTTGCATCTTATTTCGTCATAAGTAGGTGTGGCCACGCTAATGTCGTAACCTTTAGTACTTGATCCATGCTCCCAACCTACATCATTACATACGAATACGATGCTTCATCCACCCAACGAAGTGGTGGCCACATCATATCCAGCAGGTACAAGCACGCGGTTGAAATTGCGGCCCAAATCAAACTGGCAGAGTCTGATTATAGTCTACGCTACTTAAAACCCTGCAGATAGCCTCCATTTAAAACTTCATTTTCATACTAGCTATTAAGTTGGGTATTTTTTAACAAATTTTGCGCCCCGCAAAAAGATGGGGCATGGGTTAAGAACAGCGTGTAGTGCAAATTTTCTGTTATGTTTCTCTTTAGTCGATCTTAGGATGCTTTCTGTTTGTGGAGAGATTTATTTTCTGTTAAATAGCATTGCATGAATAGAAAAAGATCAAGTACGAGTTTTCTTGCCAATGTATGCCCAATATATGTAAGGTTCATGTATGTTGGTGTATGTTGGTGTATGTTGGTGGTTGTACGATGTTCATGTATGTTGGTCAAATAAAAAAATATTTTTAATCGGCTTTATGTTTTATGTAGGAGAGTGTAGTGATTATATAGCAATGAACTGTTATAAAACCGTTTTTCGGAAGTGTTTTTATTGAAAAGTGAGCTGTGGAGATGGTGATAGAAAAACTGAAAATAATACAAGTAAAATCGTGGTTCAACAAATCATCTTTTTATAGGAAAAGCTTTATGAAAAAACATGGGAAGCTTAATTCAAAGAAAAGCTGGAAATATTCGTACGTTGCATTTAATGATGAATGTTCGTGGCTAATTTGCGAAATGCGTAATGACATTTTTTTTTATTTTTGAAAACTAGTAATCTATTTGGTACGACATGGTAAGATAAATATATTTTCAGTTGAAAAAAGCTTTTTTAAATTTTAAATACATTGGGCTTGAAGCTCAATGGCTTTCCAATACTTTGTTATTAAAAGCAAAATGACGAAAATTAGTGGAAGAAAAATGAAATAATTAATTACTTCTTTGCGGTTAAAACCATATTATAAATGAATGAATATCAAAAATGTTAATGCTTTGTATATATACGCTTTTGAGAATTAGTTTCTTTATATATATTTTTTTCAAGACTCATTATTTATAATACACTTGCTTTCTCCTTCCCCAATCACATCCTTTCTCTGTCTGGACGACAATGCTCAAGCATATTTCGTGATTTTTATTTGAACATTTTTTTTGTGCGAAGATTAAATTTTATTTGCTTTGAATATAACTTCCGTTTTGGCTGACCCAAATTTTTATGCTACGAGCCGAGCCGTCACTGAACATACAAATAAATAAATTTTGGATTCATGTCATTAAAAATCAGTCAAGCTCCGTATATCAACAATCTCCCAATAAATCCACCGAAAGATCCAAAATAACAATTTATACACTTCCCGTTCAAAAGCAAAACAAACCGTTTTTCTCAATTACGAAAATACATTGAGCTTTTAATGCTTCGATATTCAATTCCAATCCATTGCCTCAAATGAATTACATGAGGCTCTTCAGATGTTTTGCTTCTTTATTCAAAGCTACATCTATCCATAAGGATGTGCAATAAAAATAAATTTCCTTAATTACCAAACTCATCGTTCTCGGTGCAGTCTTGAAGAAAAATCAATAAAAAGACTGCTTTTATTCTCCTACTATACCAGCTTACACCAAATGAATTATGATCGAAGTTTTTCTTTCCTACCAGGCTAAGTACCGTTGCTCTATAATAAGACCACTTAAACAGTAGACAGAAATCATTTGAAATGACAGCGTGAAGTAGAGAGGGATAAATTTCGAGCCGAAAGTTTGAAAAAGTCAAGCATCCCTACATGAATGGAGAGGTAGAGTCCAGATGTCATGTAATGAATTTCCACAATAACATATCATAAGGACTCTTTACGTCATTTGCTGGTTAGTGTTCTTGGGCAAAATAGTGATACTGGTCTTTATAAAATAGTGATACTTGGTCTTTATAACAAACAAGACAGCTATTTCAACAAAGCAAAGAATCTGTCCGGTGCACTATGTGAAATTGATTGCTGTGAGGAGGTAGTTTTGCCAAGTTTGCTTTAGCTAGCCAGGGGTGAATGAGAAATAAAGTTTTAAAATGTTCATTTGATTAAAGCTCTCGCTTGAGGCGAAATAATATTTAACTATACAAAATTTAGCTTATCTCAGTACGGAACATTTCTAATATCAACCAATTCCCATGCGCATCTTTGGCTTCCATTAGATAGAGATCTGTTTTGTCAATCTTTGCGAACATATCATCTGAGTGTCGCTTTTAAGCTATAAATCAGATTCAAACGAATTATGCGTCATGCAAATCCCAGCTTCAAATGTGCTACGAGCAATTCGTATGACGCTCTCTGAGCTCTTCTGTTTAGCCAAATGAATTAGTAGCGTCCACATCCTGGCAACTAGAGGCACGATGAACAAGCAGCATTTCTAATCCACGTGAATGGTCCAGGTGTGAACGTTTCACATACAAACTCGGTTATAGCACCCAACGCTAAAACACTCAGATTTTCCCTGAACGAAAACGATACTCAGCATCAAGCACTATCTATTATCCTGACAGTCGGAGCTTTCAGAACCAGAACGGAAAACGGGACCAATACAAAGTGGCAGACATAACAACTATTGACTTAGCTTTTCGTGTCTGACGCTGGTCTCAAGTCTTGATTTATGTATGGCTAGTGCAGAGAACAGTTTTGAGTTGGCAACGATCTCTGGATGCTTAGGACTCAATGTGACCAAAGACACACAATTGAATCGCAAACGGTTCCAAGAGAAACACATTAAATCACACTATGAATCTTTCGTGTTAGTTTGAAGTGTTTGGAGTTGATTTTGAAATAGTTCGTTGATAATAGCCGTGGTGACGTCGTTTAGAGAGAAAGGATGCTTCTGAGCCGATATTATTGAAGATTAAATGCAGCAGGAAAAAAGCTGGTACGTGGAAAATGGGATAAACATTATGAAAGTTTTAAGATTGATCCGAAATTATTTTAAATGGAAATAGAAAACTGATTCAAATAATAAACAAAAGTCCCTAGATATATACAGCACTAGTTTTTTAAATTTGTTGAACGATACAAGGCTGCTTCAATACACATGTTCGTTTCATTAAAATATGTTTAAAAAATCAATGGATGACCCATTGCTCATATTGATATAGTAACTTCCTAGGACAATAAATGCTTAAAAACAACTTAAGGTATTGGTTGCAGTTTTACCGCCAAACTAGGAGTTAAACTTTCAATAACCTTCTTCAAATATTGGGACCCATGTAACGCTTTCATTTAAAGTTTTCCGAAAATTTCATAATATGCTGTACTCATCTTCAAATGCTTGGTTAATTTACCGAAAAAGCATCTTCTTTAAAAGCAAATCTCAGCAATTTATAATCCCGGCTGCAATAGTAATACTTGCACCTAATCATGCTTGCTATGAATGAAATTTACTATTGTTTTCCTTTTTGCTCTATTTTTGCTATATTTTCCTAAAAAATCAAAACTCAGCTCTTTTCATCCAAACTATTATATGAAACCTTATAAACTACGCAAATTTAACAACATCTCCCGAAAACTTTTGTAATTCAACTAAATTTCAATTTAATATCACTAAGCACAATGATGCCAATGCACCTTACAATCCTGTTCTTTGCTCGGTGGCATGAATGATAATTTTACTTTTAAATTACTTCATGTAATAATTTTCTGTCCATACTCATGCATACTTACGTGGCAGTAAAGTTATGTTCTCTAATCGTTCTCAACCTGCATACGTGTTTATTTCGATACAGCTGACTTATCGGGGTGGTGGCTGTTTTAACCGCTACTATTGCTACCTTCATTTCCAAGCTAACGTACTCAACCAGCCAAAATGGAAATCCATAAATCGTCTCATTATAGTCGTGTGTGCATGTACATCTTGTCGGTGAGTTTTCAGTTCGCGGTTTTGCGAAGCCCAGCTGCAATTTCTACTTAAAGTCAGGTAAATCCAATTAAAAGTTGCATCTATTCACATAACATTCTGCACACGTACTATCTTATGAGAAAAGATACAAAGAACGAGTAGTGTGCGATATGACCTCTGGTAAAGTGTAGAGGATGCACTTTTATCTATTGTTTTTGGGGTTTCGTGGTACGAATTTGTCGTGGCTAGAGTTTCCAGCTTAGAAGTCAAATGAAGGATTTGTGGCAAAAAAATAATTTTCATCGCAAAATTTTTAAAGTACATACTACAGTAGCCCACACTGGGCGGCAAAATTGAATAACGAAATGTATCTGAAATTAAGGCACCTATCAGTTTCTGTGAGCAGTAGAGAAAATGTTGGAAAACCGTCATCGACTTGTAGATGTTCCAATGTGAATTTCTGCAGTTTAATCAAATTATGACCATTTTTAGGGCGTCAAAGTCATTGAGTTAAGTGTGCGAAATTATAAATACCGAGAAAAAAAATATTTTTTAATATTAAATGGTCTACTATTTATAGTGATTCAGTGAAATTAAAAGGTTTCTTGTGGTGTCCTATAAAAATTTAAAGAAGAAATACGGATTCCCCAGCGAACTTTAATTTTCAATAAATATATTACTAGTGTAGACCATTCCTTTTACTTGATTTTAATGGAAGGAGCTGCATATGGCCGAGAAGAGGTTCTTGGTCTGCATGAAAATAAACTTAATTTTACTAAAAATACAATCAATAATTTAATTGCTGATTCAACAGTAGTTCTAATAAAATAAAGGGAAGTTGAAAGGAATGTCAAAAAGAGTTCCAATAAAACTGAGAAAAAAACTTTCATAAATTTTGCTCTACACTTTTCAAACAAGTAAAATCATCAAAAGTATTTATTTGGTTCCTAAATAAACTGTGTTCATAAGGCTCATTGAACTCGTGTCACACCCGAACATTGAGCACAACTGAACTAATTGTAAGCACAAGTTACTTTTTTTCCTACTCACCGAAATTTCATTACAATCTTTTTTATCTAACTTAATTGGAAAATGAAAAAATTAGTTTGAGTAGAATAACGTATTTTTTATTCTTAAATGGGATGTGAACATAGAAAATCAAAATGAGATACAAATTCATTTCAAGTATTCAAAGACGCTGCTGAATCTACCGCTTTGCCAGGCACCTAAAAATTATGGTATCTTAAAAATTTAGTAATCTGATGACCTGATAATTATTTGAACATACAAACATCGCTTTGCTTAACAAAAGCATGAAGAATTATTGCGTACGCTTAAAAGAAGATATTAAATTCCTCTTTTTCCTCCACAAACTATTTCTAATGGTGTAGTGCCCCAAGTCTATTGCATCCACAATTTAAAATTAAAATGAAACTTCATTTTCTACAGTTATGAAACAAACACCACTTCTATAAGTAAAATAACGTGAGATAAGCTCCTTTATTTCTGAAAGGAGATATCAATTTATTAGTAGAAACGCTTTTGGATTCCTCCAATACTTCATTCTTCTGAATTCAGTGAAATTATTAAGAAGAGTCGTAAGCACAACTGAAGTTCATCCACATCGATTTCATCCATGTGTCATATGTTGACGAGTATTCACTGAGATTAACGACTTTCAGAAAACAGATCGTGGCCCTGGATCACTTATTCCTATTTTATTGTAGACAAACACGTATAAGGGCCCAAAACTAAAAAAACTCTAGCGCATCAGCACCGCTAGAAAACTGACTTTCAACGAAATTGTACAGGGTGGGCCATCTAGTGGTTTCTTTTCACATCATAGGTTATTTTGACACTGAAAGCTGTTTCCCGCTCGAAATCTTCACAGAAAGTCAGTATCATACCTCCGCGGTACAAAATGAGCCACTTTGCGCTTGAACAACGTTGGGAAATATTGAAAACTTATTTCCAAAGTGAGTGCTGTGTAGCCCAAACAGTGCGTTTTTTGAAAATTAGTTTTACCCGAAATGAAGCACCCACCGCGCCTGCAGTACGAAAGTTTGTGCAAAAAATTCATGAGATTGACATGCTAGTAGAAAGCACTCATGGTTTTCGTCATCATTCAGTGCGCACAGACGAGAATGTGGCCACTATAGCCGAGAGTGTGAGACTCACTCCACGAACATCAACTCGCCGTCGATCCCAACATTTCACGCACTAACCTGAGGAGAATTTCGCACAAAGATGTCGGATTATTCGCTAACAAGGTCCAATTGACTCAGCAATTGAAGGCGCACGACCATCCACTTCGTTACCGCTTCGCAATTTGGGCCTTAGAGCAGCTTGAATTGGACAACGATTTTGGGCGAAAAATCATCTTTTCTGACGAGCCGCACTTTCATCTCGGTGGCTACGTTAACAAAATAAATTGCCGCATCTGGGGCTCGGAAAACCCACACGTTATTGTCAAAAAGCCAATGCATCCACAGAGAGTGACAGTTTGATGCGGATTGTGGGGTGGTGGCATCATTGGACCATTTTTCTTCAAAAATGAGGCTCGGAACAATGTTTCGGTCAACGGTGAACGTTGCAGAGCCATATTATCCAACCTTTTTTTTTACTGAAGGTGAAGACATAGATTCAGACAACCTCTGGTTCATGCAGGATGGCACACCATGCCACACAGCCCATGCCACAATCGATCTTTTACGCGCCAAATTCCGAAACCGTGTTATCAGCCGTTTTGGCGATGTCAATTGGCCGCCTCGGAGCTGCGATTTGACCCCTTTGGACTTTTTATTTTGTAGAAAACTGTAAAGGACCGATGTTATGCAAACAATTCAGAAACGATTAAAGCACTTCAGGTTAATATCATCTAAGCAATCCGTGAGCTACAGCCCGAAATCATCAACAAGGTCTTGGAAAATTTGAGTGACAGAATGCGCTACTGTAAAGCCAGCCGAGGCACCCACTTGAACGAAATTGTGTTCCATCATTAATGGGAATGTTTGATCTTACTAATAAAGCCATAATACATTGGAAAAAATTATATTCTGTTCATTTTATTGCATTTTTAAAGAGAAACTTGTATTTGACCCACCCTGTGTTTGAGGAAAATCTAAACATTGGTTGCTCATTTTTAATACAAATGCTTTGCATATGAGCATTTACTGGAAGCACCTGATGGTGCAATATTTACGAAAATGTGTTGAAAACTTTGTGCTAGCATCAAAGCCAAAAATGTACCAAATTTATGTTAAGTTAAACGTGCCCTGCGAATTTTGTTTTGATTGGATGTCTGCGGTGGAAGCTATGCTGGCGAAAAGAATTTAAGGTTACCTACAGTAAAACTTTTCAAATTTTTAAAACCTAAATATTTGTTTTTAATTATCATTGCAGGATCCTTCCCCTTTCAAAATTTAATGACAACATCGCTTAGTAAAGTAATGCCAAAATATACAAAAATTACCATAGCTGGCAGTCTTTTCTTGATTTTTCAACGAAGCACCAACCAAATTTGACTTAAAAAAAGATCCGTTTACTGCATGAATTTCGTTTTGATTTTAGGACTGCATCCGAAGCTATAGCAAAAAAAGCTATATTTTGTAGAGCACATTAACAAGATTTGCGTGACAAAAATTACCATAACTATCCTAATTTGTCAGCTAAATTTTTACCGAATTTGCCTTAAATTCAGGCCCAAATACTATGTGTATTTCGATAAAATTCCTTGGCCGAATCGGAAGTTATAGCCCAAAAAGCAGTTTTGTTTCTCAGTGATTTTTCAAGATGGCACCACTACCACAGGGTTGCCTGCATTTCCAAATTACTTCTATCAGACTTGGTCCTAGTCAAAACCAATATGTTCTATAAAATTTTATATTGATCGGTCGTCAGCTCTCGTGAACAGAAGTTTCGTGTGCTGAAAATAGAGGTGACTTGGTGATGGGTTGTCGATCTTCTACAACGCGGAGTTTAGAAACTTTCAATTTGACATGATGGACAAACGTTATAATTTATCATTAATTTGAATGTCTTCTCAAAAATCAAAAATTTTCAGGAAGGTAGATGATTTGCAGGATTTTTTTTCCACATGGCTACTGTAGCTACAGGGTTGCCCATACAGCTTTAAAAGTTAATGTGTATATAGTTGTAGCTAAAATCAATACGCGCTGCTGATGATTCAATTTTTATGTAAGAAATTAAATCGAAATTTGAAAAAAAATTCTGGCATACTTTTAGGCACTCAGCGTCCACATAGGGTTCATAATTTCCATTTTTTTATTACAGACAAGCTTAAAACATAATAAGCTTTTATTTTCAGTACTTACTTTTAACAAAATTTTACTCAGCATAGAAATATAGTGGTACCTGAAAATTTACTTGCATGCCTGTTGCACCAACGGGTTAAATTCTAATAAGTCACTGAACTAGTCCTAATATACATATATTTATATATACATATATTTATATAAAGTTTCGACAAATCAGTAAAAAGTAAAATCACCAGCTTACCTTTCATTGAACCAGTTAACCTAATTTATGATTTAGTGAACTTAGTGTCTTAAAACAAAGTAAAAGTAAAAAAAAGATAAATAGAAATATTCAAAAGATTTTTTATATTTTTCAAAAACTAGACAAAATACATTAACCAAACATAAGAAAAAATAGACTGTAGCACTTTACTAAGCTCCGCTTCGCAACATAATTTATGAAAGGAACTCTCCGAATTATCACTGTATTCGATCTCATTCTAGAACGATTCTTTGGGTAGATAATGTCCTTCGTGCTATGTGAAGCAGATATAACATACAGTCCGCATTGCTGTCCACCCCAACCGCGGACTGCAATACGTACAGCGGACTGCAATACGTACAGCGGACTGTCATGCGGTCGGCCAAAAAATACTAGCGGTAATCGGAACAGGTAATCGGAATAGGTATTTTCCTGTCCTCGTACTAGCTCTCGCCAAAACGGCAACTCTGACTGCTTTCGTTATCACGTTCTCGTGCTCACTACTTACAAAAACTACAAAGTCAATAAATCAAAACTGAAAACACCTAACTCCGATAATTACGGGGAAAAAACTAGTTTCAGTGTTTCAATTCTACTATTTTAGCTGCTCTGAAACTAGCTTCTGCTCGGCGGATATCCAATTCCGTATACCCTCGTTCGATCTGCATCTGCAAATCGATTTGAAACACAGTGAAATTTCATTTAAAAAGAAACTACCTTCGATTCGTACGGGGTAATTCAATTCTATTATGCAAATTCAGGTTTATTCGATAATCGTGTATTCTCGTACTGTTAGCACACGCATCACAGTCCCACTCCTTTTATTTTCATATCACCATGCTCGCTCTACTTGAACCATTTACACCTTACTTCTCAGAGGGAGCCTCAAAACACAATTGTGCTGCACCAAGAGAATACCACACGATTGTCTGTCGTTGTGAGCTCCAACTTGGTAAGTAACGACGGGGAACGACAAGTACCGGTACTTTTGTTTGGTGAATAAAAGATAATTACAGGCGATAATCGTTTCCCAATACACTCAACTCGATACGTGCGAAACGTTGCAGATATATCTCGAGTGTCTTGCTGGATTTCAAGCTGAAATCGGAATGAAATCCTGGAACGTTCCCAACGGACGAAATAGAAGATAGTTTAACGTATATTTGAAATTTTTCCGCATCATGGCGAACTGTATTCGTTTCAGGTAGGTACTTGAACAGAAATGAATAAATCGAAGTTGACTGCGATTTAAAGAAAATCACAAAACTGATATTTTTTGAAACGAAAAATATTTAAGGAAATGGTGTTTTTTAGTTGGATTGTGGCAGGTGAGGCATTTTCTCTCGCTGAATTCAATTTATTCATTTGTCAACATATTGCTCTAATATTTTTAAATAAATAGATATTTGAACGTCAGTTTTAACAGCGTTTCAAACTAATAAGCGATGTTTGCTCGCTTCATTATTTTAAATAAATCCTTTGGCCTTTTTAACGTCAAATTATATTCCTTGAAAAATATTCATGATTATGGTTGATTAATCTGTTGCTAGATCTTAATGCCTATAAATATGACAAGAATTCGGTAATAACATGTCATTTTGCAATGCTAAGCCGTTAAAATTAAAATTAGCTCAGCGTATGTGCCTTGGTTAATGTTCCCTCATCCTCAAGCACATAATATACTCTCCATAATAACTCCCAAAAAAAAGACATATGTAAAGAAGCAGGGAACAGGTGCTAGCAGCTAAGGAACATTTGGTGGTAATAGAGCGTCCGGATTGGATGCGATTCCGAATAAACACCCTTTAAACTTCGCGGTCAAGGAGACACCAAAAGCTTTTGCGGATGTGTTTGCATCGTACTCAACTGCAGACGTATTTTTTCAATCACTCTTTGCAACAGAAACTGGTTCTCCTGTCCAAACAGAATAAACCCTCTGGGAAGATGATGATCTTACAGACCAACATGCCTGTCGTGGGCCTTGAGAAAAGTTTTCGAGTGGCTGACAATGAGCGTTTTTACACGACTTCCCAATTCGGGATTGGGAATATACCGTAATTCGTGAGCTTTAGCCCGATTTCCATGTATGTGTGCGCAGACTGTGTACGTGCACGGAAGCTCCTCATGAGCTTGATTTCCGAATACCGGTTTTGTACGAAGCGTTCATATGTTTGGGTGCCGGATCAAATTGTATGGCTACACGAAGATCGAATTAAAACCGGTTTGAAATCCCGATCTCGTGTAACCATAGACATTTGAGCGGCGATCTGGTTTACAAACACATAGATTGTGATTTGTTTTCAATAGGGCGTGTCCAAAAGGGAAATTTCTAAAATCGTGGCTTCTAGCGGCCGCTGTTCACTTCATCGAACAGTTTGGTGGCCATCCACCAAACAGCATGCATGGGAATGCAATATCATTCCGAAAATGCATCTAAGCGGAAAGGACGCGCGCTGTATCTAAGCGTTAAATGCTCTTGAGAAGTTATTTTAGGTGCAGAGTGAAGAAATTCTGCTGCTGATGAATACTTCACATGCAGGATAAATCACTTTTTGGATAAGCGGGTGAAATTTAAAAAGAAAATGTGACTATTATGTAATTTGCTAGGGTACAAAGGGGAATGCTATAGAAGTCATTCTCTTTTAAATAAAATAAGTACATAATTTCACTGTTCCGTATCAAAATTCGACTTTTTCGTTATTTCCCACAATTTCATATTCTGTAGACTATTTGTATTGCTCAACGAGATCTTAAAATCCTTATGAATTCAGAATCCCTACATTTTCTTATAGGAAACGGGGCATGAAAATCAAGAACTGTAAAAATATTGCCAGGCAGATGGCCAAACAAATGGCATACCATATTGCCTAACATTTACGGTATGCCATCAAATAAGGCATACCATAGGCCGCCTCCATTAGTAATTCAAAATGCTATGCCATGGGAAATTGCTAATGGAGGCGGCCTGTAACGATTCATTAATGAGTTGAAGAAGATGCGGTTTTAGCGAGTAAATATGACCTACTCGTATATACTCGTTAAAAGTGACACTTTTATGAATTATTAGCGATAGTTCTAACGATTTCAAATAAATTTGCTTTTGCGATTTGAAAATAAGTTAAAATTATTTACGCATAGTAGAGTGAATTTGAAAGACTGGAAGAATAAAGCAATAAAGGCTGCCAAAGTTGAACATAAAACATCGTAACATTATAAACAATCTAGGGAAACTATCTAGGTAATGTTGCCTTTTAATGAGTTGCATGGGCCATAGGGTACATACATATGGCATGCATTATTATTATTTGTCGCAAATCGTAAGGAAAATTATTGTTTGCTGATATATATGCGAACAAGCTCGGTTTCGTATGAGGGATATGTCTGTTGATTGTCGATAAACTATCGTTTGTAGGAAACGCTTTCTAAATTGCTTCCTGGGTACTTTATGCTGCCGTAAGCAGGGCTCACACTTCGTGAACAACATTTGAAGTAGAAGCTGAAAATAAATTGAAGTAGATTTTAAGTAGAAAGAAATTAAGTAGATGAACGATTGGGGTCACTTAATGTAAATCATTATTTTTTTTTTCATATAAAGTAGGTGGATATTATCATTTTTACTATAACGGAAAGCAACGTCAAAAACTCAAATTAGAAGTTATTAAAAAAATCAATTAAAGCATAATATCAGTTTTATACACAAAACATAATTATATTTGCAATCTTCAGCATTTCTTTGCGAAACAGCATTATTTTTGAGTTACATTTAGCGTTAGTGATTTGCAGTAAGTTGTTCTTTGCATTGAAACAGCATTAGACCAGAAAAGTGTTGCTGTCGAATCTCGATGCAGGAAAAAAAATATGAAAAAGAAAAACTCTCTTTGATTCAATTCGAAGCGAAAATGGTGTAGAATCCGAAGAAACTGAAGCTGAGAAGTAGCTATCATTTTCAAAATAAAAATTAATTAAATCTACTTCAAATTGAGTAAAGTGTGAGCCCTGGCCGTTAGTACATGGACCATTTGCGATTATGGTTGTGTAAATTTATGAAAATGATTAGACTTTTGTTGTCGCTTGACAATAAAAACCGAAGGAAGGCATGGAAGCCGTACATGTTTCTATATAGGGTAAATGCACCAGTCCCCGGAAAAATAGTGATTTTTTTAATTTTAGTTCGGTATTCTTTTAGTTCGGTATTCGGTATAATTAAGAGCTTAATATTTAGTTTACAAACACGCTTTTTCATACATTACGATGAGTTGCGAGTCTTTTGTATAAATTTTGAGTTCAATAAAATAAATAAGTATGCTGATATTCCAAGTAAATAAACTTGAGCCAAATTGTGCTAGTCTCCTAACACCATGAGCCAGTGCGATACAAAACAGAATATAACTATGCCGCGAAAGAACGATCAAGTATAAAACAGCAATGCATTCGCTAAGACTGACATAGGTTTCTGTATTAGCTGTGGTAACGCACAGCAGCTCAAAGTAAGGGAAGAAAATAACCAATATACACTACCACAATCGATTGCAAATAGAAAAAGAACTAACAGAAAATTACTTCTTTTAACTTTCTAAATATTATGAGGGCTTTTTTTAATTTCCAAAACATTCAACATAACCATGAAAAACCCAAAGCCACCTCACAGCAAAAAAAAAACAACTTCTCATGAGCTTTTCTTTTTTCTATCAGCACATTCTATAGTTCAGCACGTGAACTACAAATGAGGAATATAATTTCTGTACTAGTGTTTCCAATGCGTATACTCTATTCTCTGCTGGATAGAGGAGCAAAAAAACATGTTTATTGTCTATTTGTTTAACCTGATGACTCTTTCAAATCAAAGTGTTATATGCTATACATTCTAAAATTACTTAAAAGGGAAGGATTAAAAATTACCCTATTTTGAACCTGGTTTCTTTTTATTACAACTACCGTGAACGAGAGTAATATCGCCACTGTGGTTGGTGTTTTACAATCCAGCCATTTATATTTATGGTTTATTGAATTTACGCAGACGAGAACAAGGTACAAAGTACAAAATATTAAACGTGCAAATGAATGAAACGTTATCAAAAATGGAAAAACCGCACTGTTTTTTCTCATACAATTCAATTTGTAGTTAAAATCTATCATAAATTTGAGAGATATCATTTTGTGTGATTGCTTCTTGCCAAGCTAGAACTCGACTTCGAAACAAAATATCATACCATAAAATGATCTGCTGTATGCCTGCGAACATACCACAATTTTTAAATTGCTCAGCTTCTGCGAACACTTTGAAGCATATATTTTTAAATTATCAAAATGTGCTTGCTTGCATCTTCCAAATATATTTGCTCTCACAATAATCAATCAGAAATTGAGTCAAACACCCTCTCTGCCCTGATTTGCACAAACTTTCTATCTACATTTTTGAATTAACACCGAACTCAAAAACTACATACTCTACTTCATAAATCTGCAAAATTTCAAAAACCTATCTTTTGTGGAAGTATGCTAAAATCAATATTTAAATATGCACTCTCCATATATTCCCAGTACACATCAAAATACAAATCATTGAATGTCTTGAAAGCGCTAAAATATAGACAGAACGTTCAGCGCTGCCGCCTAATGTCTACACCACATAACCATCATCGCAAATGGTTCGTGTAACGCTCATGCATAAAGTGGCGACGTCGCTATTCACGAGACACGAACCAACTAAGTGAACAGCACTCGCCAGAAGCATCAATAAAACAAATTTCCCTGTTTCCACGCGCTTCAACGAAGTAAACGGTGAATTTCAGAAGCCGCCACATTGGAATTCCCTTACATGAATACGCTTTTAAGAAGTGAACTGCACTCATCAGAAGCCGACATGTTAGAATTGTGCCCGTTTGTACACGCTCCTGCGAAATGAACAGCATTTTTCAGAAGTCGCCATGTAAAGAATTTCCCTGTAGAGAAACGCCCATACGAAATCAGCACCAATCAGCAGAAGCCGCTGGGGGAAATCTTCTGCACGAGCATGCTCGCACGATGTGAATAGGATAAGTCAGAATCTGCCATATTGGAAATCTGACTACACGGGCGTGCTGATACGAAGCAAGCAGCGTTGGTCAGAAGCCGCCATATCGGAAAGCTGCGTGCATGCACATGCTCGAACGAAGTGAACAGCAGTAGTCAGATGGCGCCATGATGAAAACCGACGTGTACGTACACAGAACTATCGTGTACACACAAATACAATAACACGCAGAGAAAGCTCACGAATTTCGGTATATTCCCAATCCCAAATTGGGAACAGCTATAAAATCGCTCAATTAGAGACTGAGAATTATGATCATGCGCGAAACTTTGACAACAGTTTACTCTTTGACTCCTCTTCTATACTTTATTGTGTAAGACTACTCCAAGTTATTTTATGTTGTTTAACGGCTAACAAATGAACAAAACCTGAAATTTATAGAATTTTACTACATAAATGGAAATTATATTGCCACAGCAAAACGTAAAATGAAGACATTATACAGAACTGATCCTTTGCTATCTAATGCGGCATTCTTCAGGTAAGTTTTATTGTGTACTTCGTTCTATTTTTTTTTTTTTTTGCACAGTGGGGAAAAACGCAAACGGGATAATTTTCCTAGTGAATTGCTCCTCCGGGATCGTTTAAAGTTCTCTAAAAACCACGCTGACTGGCTGATGGCAAATGCTGCATATTCAAACCGGTATACACCGCTAGCGAACCTAGAAAACGCTGATGATGGAAAACCTAGTAACAATAAAACAGTGTTCACCAAGGTGAGAATACTACCAATCATTCTACCTAATGCCTAGTACTATACTCTTCGCGAAACGAATTCAACGGTCAAATCTCATACAAAAAGAGCTTTACTGACGAATTGAAAAGCTTTTTTTTTGTGTGGGATTGGACCGTTGAATTCGTTTCGCGAAGAGTATAGTACTAGGCATAACCTAGAAAAAGACTCTATTGTTGCGATGCTAGAGTCACTTGAAATAAAAGCTTACAATGTTCAGTTCACTAGTGCTGGACGAAAAGTGCTTCTTACCAACATGGAGCGTTTTTACAGCACTTCCCAATTCGGGATTGGGAATATACCGTAATTCGTGAGCTTTCGCCCGATTTCCATGTATGTGTGCGCAGACTGTGTACGTGCACGGAAGCTCCTCATGAGCTTGATTTCCGATTACCGGTTTTGTACGAAGCGTTCATATGTATGTGTGCCGGATCAAACTGTATGGCTACACGAAGATCGGATTAAAACCGGTTTGAAATCCCGATCTCGTGTAACCATAGAAATTTGAGCGGCGATCTGGTTTACAAACACATAGATTGTGATTTGTTTTCAATAGGGCGTGTCCAAAAGGGAAATTTCTAAAATCGTGGCTTCTAGCGGCCGCTGCTCACTTCGTCGAACAGTTTGGTGGCCATCCACCATGAACCAAGAAGACAAGATCACGACATGCGCATGTCAACACCCTTTTTGTGACGTAAACTGCGCCAGCACGCCCACAAACCATTCCGAAATGATCTGTTTTGTAGGTGAATCAGGGTATTGTTTTTTGGTTGGCTACATTCGGCTAAAGACTTGAAAACATAATCGTCTTTATTTTATAATTCATTATCGGATTATTTATGACTGCAAAATATCGATAGATTTTTCATTCACGTATTACTGTAAGGAAATACAACACTCACATTTTTCAAAGCATCATTAAAATTACCATACATACTAAATTTTGAACAAACCCTATTTTTCACAATATTTCTCCCTATTCGCCACTATATGCTACATCATATATTACAACTTGAACGACGCTAAATTAAATCATTCGCAGAACAAGACGAGTTTGAAATTTGCCATACCATCATCTTCGGATGCATGTATTTTTTCTTTTCACCACATTTTTCTTGGTCCACCGCTCTCTGCTACGTGACGTAAACTGCGCCAGGCGGGATATGCGCAGAACATGACGAGTTTTGAACTCGCATTGTCGTGATCTCTAGTATTTGGTTCATGGCCATCCACCAAACAGCATGCATCGGAATGCAATATCATTCCGAAAATGCATATAAGCGGAAAGGACGCGCGCTGTATCTAAGCGTTAAATGCTCTTAAGAAGTTATTTTAGGTGCAGAGTGAAGAAATTCTGCTGCTGATGAATACTTCACATGCAGGATAAATCACTTTTTGGATAAGCGAGTGAAATTTAAAAAGAAAATGTGACTATTATGTTATTTGCTAGGGGAATTTTATAGAAGTCATTCTCTTTTAAATAAAATAAGTACATAATTTCACTATTCCGCATCAAAATTCGACTTTTTCGTTATTTCCCACAATTTCATATTCTGTAGACTATTTGTATTGCTCAACGAGATCTTAAAATCCCTATGAATTCAGAATCCCTACATTTTCTTATAGGAAACGGGGCATGAAAATCAAGAACTGTAAAAATATTGCCAGGCAGATGGCCAAACAAATGGCATACCATATTGCCTACCATTTACGGTATGCCATCAAATAAGGCATACCATAGGCCGCCTCCATTAGTAATTCAAAATGCTATGCCATGGGAAATTGCTAATGGAGGCGGCCAGTAACGATTCATTAGGCGCGTTTTTTTGCTCCTCTATCCAGCGGAGAGTAGAGTAGACGCATTGAAAACAACAACACTCCTACACCAGTGAATTCACTAGTACAGAAATTCTATGCCTCATTTGTAGTTCACGTGTTGAAGTGTAGAATGTGCTGATAGAAAAAAGAAAAGCTCATGAGAAGTTGTATTTTTTTCTGTGAGGTGGCTTTCGGGTTTTCATGGTTATGTTGAATGTTTTGGTAGTTAGGAAATTAGAAAAAGCCCTCATAATGTGTAGAAAGTTAAAAGAATTAATTTTCTGTTAGTTTTTTTCTATTTTATATCGATTGTGGTAGTGTATACTCGTTATTTTCTCCCTTTTTTTCAGCTGTTTTCTGCTACCACAGCGAATACCGCAACCTATGTCAGTCTTACCGAAAGCACTGCTGTTTTATACTAGATCGTTGTTTTTGCAGCATAGTTGTACTCTGCTCTGCATCGGAGCAAAAAAACGCACCTATTAATGAGTTGAAGAAGATGCGGTTTTAGCGAGTAAATATGACCTATATACTCGTTAAAAGTGACACTTTTATGAATTATTAGCGATAGTTTTAACGATTTCAAATAAATTTGCTTTTGCGATTTGAAAAAAAGTTAAAATTATTTACGCATAGTAGAGTGAATTTGAAAGACGAAGAATAAAGCTATAAAGGCTGCCAAAGTTGAACATAAAACATCGTAACATTATAAACAATCTAGGGAAAATATGTAGGTAATGTTGCCTTTTAATGAGTTGCATGGGCCATAGGGTACATACATATGGCATGCATTATTATTATTTGTCGCAAATCGTAAGGAAAATTATTGTTTGCTGATATATTTGCGAACAAGCTCGGTTTTGTATGAGGGATATGTCTGTTGATTGTCGATAAACTATCGTTTGTAGGAAACGCTTTCTAAATTGCTTCCTGGGTACTTTATGCTGCCGTTAGCAGGGCTCACACTTCGTGAACAACATTTGAAGTAGAAGCTGAAAATAAATTGAAGTAGATTTTAAGTAGAAAGAAATTAAGTAGATGAACGATTGGGGTCACTTAATGTAAAGCATTATTTATTTTTTCATATAAAGTAG
This sequence comes from Nemotelus pantherinus, assembly GCA_963978885.1. Taxonomy (NCBI): domain Eukaryota; kingdom Metazoa; phylum Arthropoda; class Insecta; order Diptera; family Stratiomyidae; genus Nemotelus; species Nemotelus pantherinus. Next base: position 66,150,955 of record OZ022266.1, on the reverse strand, counting down.
GTGGATATTATCATTTTTACTATAACGGAAAGCAACGTCAAAAACTCAAATTAGAAGTTATTAAAAAAATCAATTAAAGCATAATATCAGTTTTATACACAAAACATAATTATATTTGCAATCTTCAGCATTTCTTTGCGAAACAGCATTATTTTTGAGTTACATTTAGCGTTAGTGATTTGCAGTAAGTTGTTCTTTGCATTGAGACAGCATTAGACTAGAAAAGTGTTGCTGTCGAACCTCGATGCAGGAAAAAAAATATGAAAAAGAAAAAAACTCTCTTTGATTCAATTCGAAGCGAAAATGGTGTAGAATCCGAAGAAACTGAAGTTGGGAAGTAACTATCATTTTCAAAATAAAAATTAATTAAATCTACTTCAAATTGAGTAAAGTGTGAGCCCTGGCCGTTAGTACATGGACCATTTGCGATTATGGTTGTGTAAATTTATGAAAATGATTAGACTTTTGTTGTCGCTTGACAATAAAAACCCGAGGAAGGCATGGAAGCCGTACATGTTTCTATATAGGGTAAATGCACTAGTCCCCGGAAAAATAGTGAATTTTTTAATTTTAGTTCGGTATTCTTTTAGTTCGGTATTCGGTATAATTAAGAGCTTAATATTTAGTTTACAAACACGATTTTTCATACATTACGATGAGTTGCGAGTCTTTTGTATAAATTTTGAGTTCAATAAAATAAATAAGTATGCTGATATTCCAAGTAAATAAACTTGAGCCAAATTGTGCTAGTCTCCTAACACCATGAGCCAGTGCGATACAAAACAGAATATAACTATGCCGCGAAACAACGATCAAGTATAAAACAGCAGTGCATTCGCTAAGACTGACATAGGTTTCTGTATTAGCTGTGGTAACGCACAACAGCTCAAAGTAAGGGGAGAAAATAACCAATATACACTACCACAATCGATTGCAAGTAGAAAAAGAACTAACAGAAAATTACTTCTTTTAACTTTCTAAATATTATGGGGGCTTTTTTTTAATTTCCAAAACATTCAACATAACCATGAAAAACCCAAAGCCACCTCACAGCGAAAAAAACAACTTCTCATGAGCTTTTCTTTTTTCTATCAGCACATTCTATAGTTCAGCACGTGAACCACAAATGAGGAATATAATTTCTGTACTAGTGTTTCCAATGCGTATACTCTATTCTCTGCTGGATAGAGGATCAAAAAAACATGCCTATTGTTTATTTGTTTAACCTGATGACTCTTTCAAATCAAAGTGTTATATGCTATACATTCTAAAATTACTTAAAAGAGAAGGATTAAAAATTACCCTATTTTTAACCTGGTTTCTTTTTACTACAACTACCGTGAACGAGAGTAATATCGCCACTGTGGTTGGTGTTTTACAATCCAGCCATTTATATTTATGGTTTATTGAATTTACGCAGACGAGAACAAGGTACAAAGTACAAAATATTAAAAGTGCAAATGAATGAAACGTTATCAAAAATGGAAAAACCGCACTGTTTTTTCTCATACAATTCAATTTGTAGTTAAAATCTATCATAAATTTGAGAGATATCATTTTGTGTGATTGCTTCTTGCCAAGCTAGAACTCGAGTTCGAAACAAAATATCATACCATAAAATGATCTGCTGTATGCCTGCGAATATACCACAATTTTTTAATTGCTCAGCTTCTGCAAACACTTTGAAGCATATATTTTTAAATTATCAAAATGTGCTTGCTGGCATCTTCCAAATATATTTGCTCTCACAATAATCAATCAGAAATTGAGTCAAACACCCTCTCTGCCCTGATTTGCACAAACTTTCTATCTACATTTTTTAATTAACACCGAACTCAAAAACTACATACTCTATTTCATAAATCTGCAAAATTTCAAAAACCTATCTTTTGTGGAAGTATGCTAAAATCAATATTTAAATATGCACTCTCCATATATTCCCAGTACACATCAAAATACAAATCATTGAATATCTCGAAAGCGCTAAAATATAGACAGAACGTTCAGCGCTGCCGCCAAATGTCTACACCACATAACCATCATCGCAAATGGTTCGTGTAACGCTCATGCATAAAGTGGCGACGTCGCTATTCGCGAGACACGCACCAACTAAGTGAACAGCACTCGCCAGAAGCATCAATAAAACAAATTTCCCTGTTTCCACGCGCTTCAACGAAGTAAACGGTGAATTTCAGAAGCCGCCACATTGGAATTCCCTTACATGAATATGCTTCTATGAAGTGAACTGCACTCGCCAGAAGCCGACATATTAGAAGTGTGCCCGTTTGTACACGCTCCTGCGAAATGAACAGCGTTTTTCAGAAGTCGCCATGCAAAGAATTTCCCTGTATGGAAACGCCCATACGAAATCAGCACCAATCAGCAGAAGCCGCTAGGGGAAATCTTCTGCACGAGCATGCTCGCACGATGTGAATAGGATAAGTCAGAATCTGCCATATTGGAAATCTGACTACACGGACGTGCTGACACGAAGCAAGCAGCGTTGGTCAGAAGCCGCCATATCGGAAAGCTGCGTCCATGCATATGCTCGAACGAAGTGAACAGCAGTAGTCAGATGCCGCCATAATGAAAATCTACGTGTACGTACACAGAATTATCGTGTACACACAAATACAATAACACGCAGAGAAAGCTCACGTATTTCGGTATATTCCCAATCCCGAATTGGGAATAGCTGTAAAATCGCTCATGGACTGCTACAAAAAGCTCGGCTCTCATCTAGTAGCCAAAAAGATGTAATTCTAAACGTTTGCTCAAGCTGACCAGAGACCAATCAAATACGTTTTGAGCGGTTCCTATAAAATTGAATGTGCACAGCTAGAGAAACTTTTAGCAGAAGAGCACAATCTGGTGTGTTAGGATATTAAAATTATACAAATCCCCACTGAAAACTGTAGGTATATCGATGAAACGCTTTACCTCTGCTACTTTGCTCACGGGTCCATTAAATATTCAGATCTGATAAAGATCACATCAATCGATCATACGAAAGTCAGATGGAATTTTCAACGTAGGAGAGCCCAACATCCAACGCAGTGCCGCAACTTGCCTACCAAATGTTTAATTTGTGGGCAAGCACATGGTAAGACAGATTGCCCGTCCAAAAATATAAGTGACATCAAATGCGCTCTGTGCAACGGACCTCACTTACCAAACAGTTGCATTTGCCCCAAACGAGACAATTACCTCCGCATACGTAGTTTGGCATTCAAGCGGAATGCAAAGAAAATTATCAAGCATTCAGATGTTAGGCACGAACAGCTTCCTACCCGCAATTTTACAAACTTTCCGGCACTACCAGGCAACGGCCCGGATATTTAAAAAACATCAACTCCCAAGGCATGTCACTATCGTTCAGTGCAATTGCTCGCGGCGTTCTACTATATAACGACGAGTGCTAAATACTAGTTCTAAGTCATATAATGTAGGAAACTTGTCTTCTTCTTGCAATCAGCTGTTCTCACACCGGGGCTCGACTAGCAATTTACCCTGCCATATCCGATGGTAACGACTGTCAAATTTATGGTATGCCATCTGTGCGTGGGCAATTTCATGGCATGCAATTTTATTTCGAAAATGCCTCTGAGCGGGAAGGACGTGCGGTGTATCCGAGTGTCAAATGCTCTTAAGGAGTTATTTGAAGTCCAGAGCGAAGAAATTCTGCTAGTTATGAAAACTTCACGTATAAGATAAATTACTTTTTGGGTAAGCGGGTGAAATTTCAGACGAAAATGTAACTATTATATGATTTGCTGGGGTACGAAGGGGAATGCGATAAAAGTCATTTGAAAAATCCGCCAATCATCAACAGGGAGTCATATATTTACTCATCGTTCAAAATTGAAATTATTTCTTTTTTTTAATAAAATAAATATATAGTATATAATTTCACTATTTCGCATCAAAATTCGATTTTTTTCGCAATTTCCCACCATTTCATATTCTGTAGACTACTTTCATTGCTCAACGAGATCTAAAAATCCCTTTGAATTCAGAATCCCTACATTTTCTTATAAGAAATAAAGCATTCGCACGGTTCAGCGCCATTTTGAAATCAAGAACTGTCAAAATATTGCCAGGCAGATTGCCAAGCCAATTGCATACCATATTGCCTACCATTTATGGCAGACCATAAAATATTGCATACCATAGGCTGCCTCCACTGGCAATTTCAAATGTTATGCAATGGGAAATTGCTAGTGGAGGCAGCCTTTCAACGGCAGAACTCATAAGCTTAAGTCGCGAACTCATTACAAAGCTTTCTTGCTGCAAAACTAAAAATGATCAGTTCAACGTGATCGTAGTTCTTGCAGTTAAGTTTGTTTACAAATAAAGAAACCATTAGATGCATACTTTGGAATGCACAGAGCATTCGAAATAAGTCCTTAGAAACCTTTGAATTTCTATCGGAAAATAATAAAGACGTCTTCGTTCGGTGTGAGTCGTGGTTGAAAGAAGAAGATAAGCTAAGTAATCCTAGCTTTAATATTGTCAGGAATGACAGACCGAATGCAATTGGAGGTGGTGTTGCTATTTCCATTAAAAAGGTATCAAGTTTAATCGTTTGAAAAATTTAAACAGTAAAATTTTGGAAACGGTTGTGATTTGCCTGGAGGATATCGATATTACAATTGTTGTGGTCTACTTCAGTGGCACCAAACTAAACGCTCACAAACTTTCATTATTTAAAGAAGACATTGAAATGTTACTCAATTTCAACTCTCAAACAATAATTTGTGGTGATTTTAACGCACGCCATCGCCATTGGAACTTCATTAGATCCAACAAAGCTGGAAGCATTCTATTTGAGCTAGCGATGAGCAATAACTTACTTTTTCACATTCCCAATAGCCCTACGTGTTTTCTTCCCAGGGGAAACCCTTCCACAATTGACCTGATACTGAGTAAGGGACATTTTTCTTTAACAAAGCCAATAGTTATTAACGTCCTGTCCTCCATTCACTTACCGGTATTCTTTGAAAAAAATGAACCTGTCTCAATATCAGCTCAATAAAATTATATATATTCTAAAACATCCTTGAGATCTTTTTCGTAAATACCTGAACGAAAGTTTATCACCTGTTGATTGCGTCATATCCAAGACATTAAATAACGCTCAGATTGACGATAGTGTGTGTAATTTCGTGGCTGTGTTTATGTCAGCACATGACGCTGCCACTCCAAAAACTCAATACAAGTATCGTCAAACGAAATTCGATAGCTCAATATGAGTACTCATCAAGCATCGAAATAAAATTCGCAAGCAATGGCAAAGAACTCGGTGCGAACACCTTAAGGCTTACCTTAATGAGCTGAATAATCAGATCCGTTTCATTTCACTCGCTCTGCGTAATGATCGATGAAATAAACTTTTATCAACTCAGGAAACTGGTTCTCGCAAACTGTGTCAGATTCATAAGTTATTAAAATCCAAATCGGGAACGGTTCCCCCATTGCAGTGCGATGATGGTTCAATTGCTTATTCCGAGAAAGAAAAAGCTGACATTTTAGCCTCTAAATTTCACGAAACACATGCACTCATTCTACACTCTCAAAACTATGACTTTTCCGATATACTCAGCAATGAAATCTCCAATCTGAATGTCCGTCCGAAATTCGTTCTATCTTGATAACCTTAAATTTAAAATCCTCCCCTGGTATTGATGGACTGCCCAATATTCTACACAAGAAACTTCCGAGAAAGGCAATTATCATGCGTTCTTATAGCTTCAGCATCTGCCTAAAATATGGACACTTTCCTGCGGCCTGTAAAAATGCGTACATTGTTCCAATATTAAAACCTGGTAAAAATCCTAAGTACCTATGGAGCTATCACCCAATAAGCTTATTGCCGTCATTAAGCAAACTATTTGAGAGAATTATACTCTTCAGAATCCGATTATCTATTGAGTCGTCTGCAACAATACCCGATTTTCAATTCGGTTTTCAACCCAAGCTTTCAAAAACGCATCAACTGTGTAGAGTAGTGAAATATGTGCAAAATAACTTCAATGATAAAAGATCTACAGGATTAGTTGCATTAGACATCGAGAAAGCATTCGACACTGTGTGGCATGACGGACTCATATATAAGCTTATAAAATCTTCTGTCCTGTTTACTTCTGCAAGATTATCCATTCCTTTCTTTCAGCCAGGACCTTCTCAGTTAAATCCAAAACCTTCTCCGATAAATACGTAATACCAGCCGGAGGTCCTCAGGGGTCAGAGTTAAGCTCCACTCTCTATAACACTTATATGTCCGACTTAGAAAAAGCACCCCAATGCCACATCGCCATGTACGTAGACGACACCGCCATATTTGCTAGTGGTCCCTGTCCAGATGTGATAATTAACATCCTGCAACAACAGCTTTCAATTATTAATAATTTCTTCATCAAATGAAAAATAAGAATTAATTCCGATAAGACTCATGCAATATACATCACTACAAAGCGAGCATTAAGATACTTGCCGAATACTCAGGTAAATATCCTGGGATCCACCATTTCCTGGGAAAAAAACATTAAATATGTGGGCATCCAACTCGATCAGAAGCTTACTTTTGACGCCCATGTCGAAACAATAAAGTCGAAAATTTTGAAGAGCATTACTATTACTCCTTTCCGCTTATTAATAGGAAATCCAGCCTCTCAATTGCGAGCAAACTGTTTGTTTTTAAGTGTGCAATGCAGCCAATCGTTCTCTATGGGTGCCCTGTATGGAGTAAATGTGCAATATCAAATATCAATAGTCTGCAAATATTACAAAACAAATGTTTAAAAATCATTCTTAACAAACCATTTTATTACTCAACTAATTGGCCTCACACTACAGCAGAGCTCAAGAAAGTACTGGATATCTCTGAACACTTGACCCAAAAATTTCTCAACAAATACGCAACATCCAATAATCCTCTGGTTGCATATCTGATCGTTAATTTATAACGACAGTTACTGTATACGCAGTTGGCTTAAGTCATGAATCTTAGTTTTAAAAATTTTATTTAAGTTAGTTTAAGCACAACATTAGGTTTTGAGCTTGTTTTTCCTATATTACTATACTAAGCACCTTGCAAGAAAACTTTGTGAAAAAAAGCTAACTTATAATCAAAATTTAGATGTCGAGACTTTATCTAAACACTTACCTTAAGATATTGTACCACGCAACACCTAAACGAATTCAATAAAGTTATTATTATTATTATTATTATTATTATTATTATTATTATTATTATAAATAAATAAAAAAAATTAAAAGCTTGACATAGGAAAACATTTTTCATCCCAAGCAAGCTACCGAGTTTTATTTTTATCCTAGCTTAATGCTTTTAATACAAACACATACTTTCATGGAAAAATTAATTGCGAAGCAAATGAAAATTCATACAGCTGCTGCATTAGAAACTAAACCAGTTATGATTAGTAAACAATATTAAGACTGATATCAATTCATTTTGTATCCCACCAGCACTTAAGCAAACAATCATTCATCACTTCAATGACAGACTTGTTGTAACAAAACGAACCATCCATATGCATATGATCAGCAATAACAAAGGCGGACACAATGTCCTGAAAAAATTAATGAACGCATACCGAAAGATTTATGAACGCACTTTACGTCAACAGCATTCATAATTATATCCGATTCAACTAAGAACACGATGTCAGCTTCATCCATCAAACAAGATATTTGTTCCAGGTTACGGTATCCATCTACACATGTATTAATATTCGCATGGAATGCATGCTGACCTAAACAAATAACATCTCCTTGAGCATAGTCTCCACTCACAAACATGTAGTTACGTACATATTCATGTTCACTCTGCATACTTCAGTCAAGTGACATGTTACCATATAGAGTAGACCATAGAAATATAAACAGTTGAATTCTATCCGGAACAAAGTGCTCAGTAAATCCATTTCCTATTGTCCCATTTATTTCCTACCGCTAGCTGCTCTCAAGCCCGGGGAGCAAACCAACGACCAACGTCATCGATCCAGCCATCGGCCACCATCATCGTCGAAGAAAAACTGGAACTTACAACTAATCCAGATGCTTTTCTACTAAAGATGTCAAATCGACCTGACAAAAAGAATTTATTTTCTCCGTTCCATCGAACAACATTTCCGGTAGTTAGATGATATAAAAATTTATTTTGTATTGTAACGTTGTTGGTGAGATTTTGTGCGTTTTTTGTTGTGAAGTGGATGTTGTTGACAGAAGTGTAGGGCGAGTTAGTGGTATGATGTCGTGCAAAAATAAACCAAAAAAGTGGGTGTTTCAAAAATGGTTTATACTTTACTATTTAGTTTTAATAGGCTTTCAGTAAATAATAAATATATTAAATTTCTTCAAGACCAACATTTTTGTCAATGATTTTCATACAAACTGGCAATAAAAAAAGTTATGTTAAACGAGGCAAAAACATTCAACAAAAGTATTTTTTATTTACTAAAAACTGGATAAAGTTTCTCAAATTGGCTTTGTAAATTGAACATCAAACTACCTTTCCAAACACCCTCTAGTCTTCAGATTTGCATACGCAAGAAATTTTTTTGCGTACTTATCTCCTCTACTGACCCACCATGCACCCTAGAATGCATTCGATTGAAGCAATGGCAGACCAACTTGAGACTAGAAGTGCTTTCTGTTTCATACAAAAAATAGATACACAGCTCAAAAAGCAGCATTTATTTACAATAGATACTTTTAGTTGATTCTCTGCACTTATCTTCCAGCCAAAACAACTCGAGTTCTGTTTTTTTTTTCGATACACTCCCACTAACATATATCACCACCCATTCCTACTATACTCACTATTGGTATTCTAGCCACTATTCATCAATTCGCCTCTTGGAACGTTTGTTCCGTCATAGCAGAAGCGTTTTCTGTAGCATTCAAGTGAAATGGTAACTGTGATGAATGTTCCGAATGTTTACTTAGGACATCAGACAGGATCCTTTTTAACAGTAAAACCAACATTTTGCCATGAGGTCAGTTAATTCAAAGTGGTTGACTCTGGTCAGGTTTTATCATGACGTTGATTGACTTATGGTTTTTCGTCTCGACTTGCAACGAATTTGAATATTTTAGTTAAATAAATATTTGTTTGTGGTGGGTGGAAGGAGGTTGGTTCAAGTTTATGTCGATACGATACTTGGATTGCATCCAAAATAACAGTAGAATGATTTTTTTGATTTGAACAGATTCTTTGAGTGCTATTAAATTGAGTTGTTTTAAATCAAAGGCAAAACATCTAGACAGCTTTTATAAAATTGAAACCGTCTCTCAGCTTTCACAGCAAAAAATACTATAACCCACGCTGGGCGCTAATTTGTTTATTGACACTAGGGGAGATACTAGTCATATTATAAAAGACAAAATAAAATTTTCAATTTTCACTATGCAACGTTATATGTTGCTTTAACGAAATGCTATTTTCTGCGCGGCAAATGTACGAATATTGCGAAAAAGATTGTGAAATGTTTGAATGACTTTTTCTCTGATTTAAGTATTGAATATTTTAAAATACTTTGGCTCAGAAAAAACACCACAACGAGTAAATTAAGCTTTTAATGGAATTTATTTTCGTTTGCTAAGAGAAAAACAGGTGTAAAATTAATTAAAAATATTTTTTTAGCAACTAATTTGATTTATTGATTTTTTCTAGTTTAAAATATAATTTGAGATTTGAAAATTTATCTAAGTTACATTTTTAACATTACAAACATTTATTTAAGGTACAGCTCGAATTTGGCTTTTATCTTACTTGGTTTTTATTTATTTATTTTATTTTTTATTTATTTATTTGGTACGTATTCAATACAACAGGCAAGACTGCCCAATTACAGATTGGATACCACGAACAAAATAAAATAACAAGAACTAAATGATAATATATAAATATAAGTATATAAAATAATTAAAGTTAAAATAAAATAAAGTAATAAAAAATAGAAGTAAAAAATTAAGTAAAATAAAAAAGAAAGAGAAAAAAAAATCCATTACAAACACGAATGTCCAATTTTACAATAATCAACCTAATAAAAAATAGTAAGTAAATGAGTAAATATAAATATAAGTATGAAAAAAAACAACAAATAATTAATGTGGTAAATTAAATAAAGTAAAATTAAGTAGAAAAAAAAGAAGAAAATTAAGAAAATGGAAAATTAAACTAATTAGAAAAATATATAACTATATATAAAAATAAAAATATACAAAAAATTCAAGTAATAAATAAGAAAGTAAAGTTAAGTAGAGCAAAAAAGAAAAGAAAGATCCATTATAAACAAGAAAATTAAACTAATTAAATAGGATCAAAAATTTTACTACGAACCATATTTTTGAAAATGGCAATAGATTGTGGAAGAGGACCAAGTTGAAGACTTTTGTGAGTACGTAAGAGTCGCAAAACGGGAGAGTAAAAGAAAGTGTCAATACGAGCATACGGCACTTCAAATAAAATAGAGGACCTGATTGGCCTTACGGAGTCCCGCTCATGAACAAAGATGCTAATGAGGATGAAAGGTAGCCGCGACAGATTTTGAACAGGAAACACTCATCCAAGTAAACTCTGCGCTGCTCAAGGAGAGGAATGTTGAGAAGAGATAGACGCTCACTATAAGGTAAATACGGCAGACTATATTTAAAAAGTATAGTACGTGTAAACCTGCGCTGAACTGATTCAACAGCGTCAGCGAGGTATTTGAAACGAGGACACCACACTTGACTGCAGTATTCAAGTACAGAACGGACTAGGGTATTAAACAGGTGGACACAAGTAGAAATACTAAATGAATTGTGGCAGGAACGAACCACGAAACCAGCAATTCGAGAAGCTTTTCTAGTGATAGTAAGGACATGAACGTCGAATTTAAGTTTACGATCAAATGTGACCCCAAGATCTGAGAAATGATCGACACAAGAAAGGAAAGTACCATCAATAGCATAAGGAAAGACATGAGTGTGAAGCTTATGGGAGAAAGACATAGAAAAATACTTGGAAACATTAAGGGACAAACAGTTAATGTTACACCAAACAGAGAGAGCATGCAAATCATCCTGAAGAAGGAGAGAGTCATCAGTATTTTTAATTACCCGGAAGATTTTTAAATCATTTGCATATAGAAGACATGAAGACTTAAAAACCGTGGGAAGGTCATTGGTGAATAGATTGAACAAAAGTGGCCCTAAGATGGAACCTTGAGGAACACCAGAAGAAGGGGTGAAAAGGTGAGGACGAGACGCCAAAGAGGGAGACAATACAAGTGCGATCAGTTAAAAATGAAGAGATCCAGGAAAGCAAAGGTTCACGAATGCCATAATGCTTCAGTTTGATAAGAAGCAGCTTATGATTGACAGTGTCAAAAGCTTTGGCAAAATCAGTATAAATGACATCAACTTGATTATTGCTGTCAATTGCAGAAGCGACTACATGAGTAAACTCAAGAAGGTTCGTAGAAGTGCTCCGGCCTTTTACAAAACCATGTTGTTCCGCTGCAAAGACACAAATGAGGGAATCATAGATACGATTGTAAGCAAAGCGTTCCAAAATTTTGGAAAGGCAAGGAAGAATGGAGATAGGGCGATAGTTAGAGGCAAGGTTCCGATCACCCGATTTGAAAATAGGAAGAATGTTAGAGAGTTTCCAAGAGGATGGAAATTGACCGGCACAGAGACTGACATTGAATATGATTGCTAAAGGGACGCAAAGTGAAAAAGCAAGATTGTTTACAAAGAAATTGGGAATTTCATCCGTGCCCGGGGAACAGTTTGAGTCAAGAGAGGACAAAAGCAATTCAACCTCTACTGGGTTAGTTACGATTGAGGCAAGCAGGGAAATCATCATTATCTTGATTAGACCCAGTAACTTCTAACAAATTATAATTAGGAATGTGAAATATTCATTAAACTATTGAATATGTTAAGAGCAGCTGAAATCAATAATCGAAACTTTATTTAAAAACTTTGAAGTTTGATCTCTAGAAAACCTAATAAAAAGTACAAAATAGTCGTCAGAAGTTCATTTAAAGCCGGTAAAGTTAACATAAATTGGATGTATACAAGTTAGCCAGAGATGACGATGAACTTCAAGACATTTAATTTCTTCAGCTTGAGATTCAGCTTATTTCCAATTTCTTACCATTCCTGGCTCTAAGCTTTGATATCTGTAAGCAAATTAAAATCCATGTTTAGATTAAGCAGCATTGAAAAAATGTCAATGTTCGACTGTAAAAGGAAATCAACTGTACAAATAATACACAAGAGTGGTCTTTAGGGAATACCTTTTGGCACTTCCAATTTATCTAGGAATAACCTGATTAAAAAATTTACAGGTTTACCTTCAAATGCTCATTCAATCAGGTAGAATCAAAAATTGATTCATATTTATAAAAAAGCCTTCGATGGAAGAAATTAAACAAAAAAAAAAGAAAAAAATATATATAAATTTGATATAAAAAGACAGAAAAAAACTATATTCCGTACTTAAATGAAACATCAAATTATACAGGTTAGTTCTTTTTAATACGCTTTGCTCTTCAGATTACTTTAATCTCGTTCATATGCTGCAATATTGAACATTTGATTCTGCCCTAACTGTTTCATACGGTTTGGCAGCAACATGTATTCTCCAGCGCCTGCTCTGCAGCAATTAGTATGATATTGTATCTGATTCGAAGTCAATTTTTCAAATATTTTAATAGAAGCACATACTTTATCAATTTGATCAACTGTCAGGACTTTCAGTGCATTAAAAAGTAATTCACTACTGGAACGTCTGGGTTCACTAACAAGATTTTGAGAGCTGACTTGTGGGATGCTTTTAGAGGATTAACTGCGTTTTGCGATGTACAGCCCCACATAACTATTTCACACTGAATAATCCAATGAATTAAGGCGAAATAAAATATTCGTACTTTTCGTCTGCAAAAACAGAGCCAGTCTCATAACGGACAGAAATTAATTTCCTCAGTTTGTTTGCAACACTTTTAATGCAAGGATCCCATTTCAGACACTGATATTCTGGCAGAGTAGACCATTGTAACTTGTTCGTAAAGCTGCGAAAATTCAGACTTGCCGGATCTTCAAGGATCAAGCGACGAAAAAAGAAATGGAAAAGCATGTGGGCCACCAAATCATTATGCACAGCACTTGTACGCCCTCTTCTCGAATACGCCTGTATTATCTGGAAACACAGCTTTTGAAGTCCACAGTAATAGATTCTAGTCTACACTAAAACAATTTTTACTTTTCGTCCTGAAAACATGTAAATTTTACGCATTGTTTAACTTTATTATGTTTATTTAACTTATCTTCGCCTTAGTAAAATGGAAATATAGCAAATATATAAATCAAAGTTTCTAACTTTGGTGATTCTGCCCAAAATAAAATTTATGAAGCGTTATAGCCTATTTTTTCATCACCGTCAATAATTCGGGACGAGGATTATATTCTTGAACAAGATAGTAAAAAAAATAGTTTGTTGCATTATCTGACTCATACAAATAAAACTAATGAATCATCTTAGGAATTCGCAAAGTTATCATTTCGCATTTATTTTAGTTAACATCAAAATGATTTACAACAACAAAACATAAATCTGCTCAAATTTCTACAATATCACAAAACCCATTTATCTTCAACTTTGAAGAAAAAACTAATACCACCAAACGAAAATTCAAACAATCACTACTTCACCATCAAAAACGATTTTCTCTCAACTTTCTTCCATATCATCTCGTCATCAGTCTTGTCTCAGTCTACCGATTGTAACTTGCCCGAAAATACTCCGTACTTGAATGAAATTCAACTTGACTTGACGCTAAAATATTCGTCTGTTCTGCCATACACTTTGGAACTTTATCCATTCGTTACCATTTCACTGCAATGCAGCATTTTCATCAAAAGCCAGATCTTCGCAATATCTTGAACTTGAGTCGCATAGCTCATCGCTCTTCGTTCCGTCTTGTCCGCCTTTTTTACCGCCTCGAACTCGAATTTTCACTAAAATTCCCATCCCGGTCCATCTCAACCAGCTAGCCTCCTAGCATTTGCCCTAGCGTCTTTCGTCGACACCAATGATGTCTCCGCTTGAGCAATGGGCATACCAGTAAGGGCATTTGGTGCAGAACAGGATGGTTTTTGTGACCATTTCCCTGGAAAGAGGAAGTAACTTGAAATAAAAACCGGCCAAAACTATCCCCACGCCGCAAGCTAAGCAAGCAGACTAAATTGTACTATGGTTTCTGCCTGAGTAGCCCATCGTTAAACGTTTATCTGTCCATTAGTCGTCCGTGTCCCAGTTGTCGTCCGTTTTGTCGTCGACATTCACGCGTTCATTTCGCTCCATGAATCGTCTGGGGAACCATTACGTGTGGAAACAGAAAAGTGTTTGTGGTTTTCAAGCAAAAGTCACCGTGACTTTTTGAAGCACGCAAATGGAAGGACTTATCACTTTCCGAATTCTCAAAGTTATGAATGAATGCAAACAACTAATGTATGCAACTCACTGTCGAAAACAGAAGGAGGACTGAGTTCAATGCTGAAGTGGAAGTGAAGTGAGCACCTTCATAATAATATTTTTTTGAAAAACATTTGATGTAGTGTTTGGAGTGGTTATGGCTGTAAATGGAAATAAACGGGTGGGAAATATCTCAATATCGTACTTGAATTACGCATTTACTGCAAAAATCTCAAACTTTAATCGTTTTCAATTCATAAATCTTAAAAGAGTTGATTTTTAAAAAAACCCTAGCGCATCAGAACCGCTAGAAACACTAATGTTCGAAGAGGATTTGTGCAGATTTTGAGTGTGTATTCTACCACTAGTTACTTAAGGACAACCTAAGTAATAATAGACACTAAGCCGATTAAATTTCGATAATTTCATCGAAAGTTACAGCGCTAGAAAGGTGTTTGGGGCTGCCATCCAAAAAATGGTAGGGTTTACAGCGGTTGGACCAAATGTGACCTGACCTATAGCGCGACCTAAATGAATTTAGTCCAAAGGTGTTTACATTGATCTGACCTAAAATTTGGTCAGGTCGAATTCAGCCCTCGTTTGTACGTGACAGCTGTCATTTTGTTTAATTTTAGCTCATACACTGTAATTATCTTTTCATATGTCTCTAAAACGTGATTATTTAAACGATTTTGAGTCAAACGAAAGGGTTGCGAGCTTAAATTCAACGTACATGTATTATCAATAGTCGCGCGAAAATCAAGGCTTAGGTCTGGAGTGTTGACAGCGATATAGTCCACGACCTATTTTAGGTCAAGTCATATGAAATCGTGTACTGACCTATCGCCTGGGTCTGGTACTGAAAGTTTGCAACAGGTGGACTGAATAATTTAGGTGAAATTTGGTGTATAGTCCGCGGACTAAACGTCTGCTGTTTACGCTATCATTGTTTACTTATTTTCATTGCAAATATTTATGTAAGCATTTATTGGTACTAAAATAACAAAAACGTCTCGTGTTGTCAACCCTGTGCTAGCACCGAAACCAAAAATATGTCACATTTACCACACGTTGAAGTCAACCTACTCTGCGAATTTCGTATTGATTCGATGACTGCATTTGGAAATTTTCAAATTGTCTAGATCGTAATATATGTTGTTTATTTTCACTACAAGATCACTATGGTTTGAAAATATTATGATAAAATCGCTTTCTAAAGATATGCAAAAAAAAATACAAAAGCAACCATAGCTGACAACCCTATGCTTTTTTTCCAACTAGATTTCTGCTGAGTATTGTCCACAATAAGTTCGGTTTGCCATATGAATTTCGTTATGGTTCCACGGCTGCACTTGAAGCTATAGGGCAAAGAAATTTATTTTCCGAAAAGAATTTTCAAAATTTAAAACACTAAAACTACCATAGCTGGCAGCTCCAACCGAATTTTTCAACCAAATTTCTATCAAACATGGCTCAAAGTAAGATTCAGCTACTGTGTGAATTTAGTTAAAGTCTGGTGACTGAATCAGAATGCATAGGGCGGAAAGCAGTTATTTTTCTTAGTAATTTTTCAAGATGGCACCACTGGCACAGAATTGCCCCAATTTCAAAATCCCTTCTATCAGACCTGGTCCTGCTAAAGACCAATACATTCTGTAGTCTTTAACTGTATCTGAATATTGGGTCGTGAGTTCCCGTGAACAGAAGTTTTTGATGCTAAAAATATAGGTAAATTGGGGAATGGTTATTAGGCGTGCCCATTGTAAAATTCCAAACTTTTTACTTTGACTATGTGGACCAAGCATAAAATACACATATGAGTTGCTTTTTTTCCAAAAAGCGACAATTTTTCAGGAGAGTCAATGATTTGAAGGTTTTCATTTTCAGCGCCTACCCTAGCTATAGTGTTGCCAACACACTCATCAAAAGCAACAAAAATCTTCAACTTAATAGTATCAATAAGTGCTGCAAATTTCATAAAATTTTAATGACTCTGTCAAAAGTTATCGCAATTTAAATATTTCCAAATCTTTTCGATCTCTTTTAAGGCACCTAGCGCACAGATGGGGTTGAAAAATACCAAAACGTTATCCGATTCACATTTAGAACACGTTCAAAACTTATTTCGTTAGCTTGATTTCTGCTAAAATTAATTGTGGACGGAATAATAGCTATATTAAAAATATCACTTAAATGGCCGCCGGGGGCAAAGGGTTAAAGATAATTAACATTTGTTGAAATTTGAATCTATTCTGCATATACACCAATGTATCCTGAAAGTTTCAGCTCAATCGAATGGCGAGTTCCCGAGAAATAGTCACTGAATTTTTTTGATGATATATATATACATATATATATATATATATATATATATATATATATATATATATATATATATATATATATATATATATATATATATATATATATATTAGAGATGTCGGAAAAAGTAGTTATTCATTACTTAGTAATCGTTACTCGCCAAGTGTTCATGTACTGAATACTGAATATCAAAAGTAATCATTACAAAGTAGTCATGAGTACTGACATTCAGACATTCGCATATTGGTGGGTAAAATTTATTTTTCGCTATTGCCGTTATTTTTCGGTATTGCGTAAATGCGTATTAGACTAGACAGACATTATGTCTGAGACATATGCATGCAATTCTTATCAGTCGTTGGGCTTCATCTCGATCAGTGTGTTTCAAGCGACAGAGTTGGAGGAGTGGATCGTACTTTGAAGAAAAAGTGTGTTTGAAAGAAGTGAGTGGGTATAATTTATTTTTCGCTATTGCCGTTGTTTGGAGGACTCGATCGTACTTTGAAGAAAAAGTGTGTTTGAAAGAAGTGAGTGTACCTACATATAAATTCGATTGAAGGTAATTAATTAATAACTTCTCAAACTAGACTCTTCATGGCAGAAGTTCCAACCCGGCAAAAAATGAGCGAAATTTGGTTGCATTTCAAACAAATTTCAGATGATAGGGCCAAGTGCAATCTATGCAAATCCTGCTATAGATGCAAAGGGGGATCAACTTCCAATTTAAAGAAGCACCTTAAGAGCAGGCATCCAACCATAGATCTGCAGGGCGAAAAGGATAACTCTCATGCTCCTGAAAATATAGGTAATATTTTCTTTTTTCAAAAGAACCCCTTTCGTATTTTGAATGCCGGTTTCAACCCCAGGTTTGGAACAAAGTACACAGCCAGAGCCTACGCCGTTGACGTCGAAGCAACCACATTATAAAAGAAGAGCCGTGCACTTTCAGCAGTCAAATTCATCGCTGGAACGCTACCTAAAACGTCCTATTTCATTGCCACGCCAACAAAAAATTAATTACCTAATTTTCGATATGATTGTTATGGATTTGCAGCCGTTTTCAATCATAAATGATACGGGCTTCAGGAACTTACTTCGTGAACTCGAACCATCTTATAGCCCCCCAAGTCGTACTACTTTCACTTCATCGTTATTGCCACAAAAATATGACAGTGTGTCCGAAAAGCTAAAGCAGAAATTGCAATCAACTGAATTCATATCTATAACAACAGACGCGTGGACATCGGTGGCCAACGAAAGTTACATAGGAATAACGGCACATTTCATTTCTGAATGGAATTTACATTCCTATTTAATCGATTGCGTCCAATACGATAAAATTCATACCGCCTTAAATATATCTTCCGAGTTAAAACGCGTGGCAGAAGAATGGGATATTGGAAGTAAAATATTTGCGGCTTCCACAGATAATGCCGCCAATATGGTTCGTTCCATTAAATTATGTGGCTGGGCTCAAATTCCTTGCTTCGCTCATACACTCAACCTAGTAGTCCAACACTCCCTGAATAAAATCGAATCCGTACGGGCGAAAGTAAAACGAACAGTTGAATATTTTCACAGAAGTACACAGGGAAACCTTAAACTCCTTTCTGTTCAGAAACAAATTTCTCCTGAATTGCTTCCATTAAAGTTGTTGAATGACGTTATAACTAGATGGAATTCAACGTACTATATGTTCGAAAGAATCGTCAAAATACAAGAACCTTTAATTGCAGTACTGGGGCTGCTGCATAACCCTGTACCGTCTCTGCTGGAATTCGAGTGGCAAATTATAAGAGAAATAATTATGATTTTAAAACCTATGGAGCAGATAACACAAGAAATGAGTTCAGAAAAGTCCATAACTCTTTCAAAGGTTATTTTGGTAGTCAGAGGGCTAAAATCAGCACTGAATTTAATCAAAACCAAAATTATCACATTGCCAGCGAATGATCTCATTGATACCATTTTGGAATCAATTTCGGTGCGTTTTGCATCCATTGAAACTGACTCAATATATACAAAAGCAAGCTTTCTGGATCCAAGGTTCAAGTATAGGGCATTCACTACAACAGATTCTTTGGAGATTGTAAAAGATAAAATTCAAGACGAATTGATTTTAGATCAGAAAGTGGACACTGCGGTGAATGTATTCCCCTCTCCCTGTGCTGGTGGTGAGGTTCGCGACGCTTCTCATACATTCGAACAGAATTTAGTTTGGCATGATTTCGACTCAGAAAGCGCTGCTGTTGCTGTAACTACAATAAATTGCACTGCAAAGGCCATAACAGAGTTAAAATCATTTATGGAAGAACCACTTTTGGAGAGAACTCAAAACCCTTTAGAGTGGTGGAGCCGAAGGGAGCTATTGTATCCGGGTTTAAGTACTCTTGCCAAAAAATACTTATCGATAATTGCTACTTCAGTTCCTTCTGAAAGGCTTTTCTCAAAAGCAGGGCAGTTGATTTCCGAAAAGCGAAGCAGACTCAAGGGAAAAAATGTCCAAAAAATATTGTTTTTGCATTGTAATCAGCATTTACTTTAGAAAATACATTTATATTTTTCACTGCATATTTTTAAATTTTAATTCCGAGTAAACTACTCCTCCTACACCCCTTAAGTTTGAAAGTATGTATCATGAAAGTAATGACTACACAGTAATGATTACTCATTGAAAAAGTAATGATTACTCATGATTACTCAAAAGTAATCAAAGTTGACACCTCTAATATATATATATATATATATATATATATATATATATATATATATATATATATATATATATATATATATATATATATATATATATGGAAATATGAATTTTTTGCCAAAGTATAAATGTCCGTCGAACATTAGTAAAAACGATACCAAATATATTGCAGAAAGTGTACTTGGATTATTTTTTTTGTTTGAATTTTTTTTACTAACCTTCAAATTTTTCGTAGCCGTCCATCCCAACCAGGCACAATTAACTCAAATCCTTTTTTATCTCCTACCACCAACAAAACGGAAACCTTTGAAGTATCTTTTCTTACCATTCTATCATTTCGATCCTGAGTGCACAAAGCCACAGCAATAAACTTACGATGATGAATACAACTACGAAAGCTGTAAGATTTACGTTAAGCCATCTTCGATATCGATGGTCTACAGAGTGTAACCTTTTTATGGCCATTAAATCGACGGATAATATACGACTAGGATCAAGAAGTTACCGTATCCGGATGACATTTTTATTGGTCTTAATGATGCAATGACGGTCATTAAGCACACTACGTAAACTCGTTCATAATCCGAAGAGACATATTTTTCATTGAAAATGGTTCCTAAGGAAAATAAATGTAACGGAAGTGAATAGATGCAAGGAAATTGAATGAATTAGTTGATGATAAAAAAAAATAATTATAGGAATTTTTCAATGAATGCAGATACAGCTTTCTAACAGAAAAATGCTGTTATTCTGAGTTAAAGCACTTTGTATCAATTTAAGGTAGATTCAGACTGTTTCTAACTTTTAGACTTAAAGACTGATTTAAAAATGTACGATTTTCAAAAGCATTTGAATAATAATTAACTGATAATTTATAATTCATATATTTTTTCGGTAAATTTTTGAGTGGTTTTGGTCCAGATCACAACTGTATATCGAGTTTATAGCATCAATGATCGATCAGTTGTGGTCCGCTACATATTTTATCTAACATAGGCGTCTTTTTTCCAGAAGCGAGCGTTCGCAAATCCGAAGAAACGATTTATCTGATGGAACTGATTGTAATTACAAGGATAATTCATTAAACTTTGAACCCAGCAAACGGATGTTAATGAAACCGATGACTGATGCGGACTGTTGCCATATATCGTATTTAAAAATAGCAGCATTTTTACTAATCTTGCCACAATTGATATTTTGGCACTTTAAACCCTTCTTTTCAAATGTAGGCGCGTTAGGAGTCTCTTCGGGAGCCCATTCGCATTTTGTGAACTGTAAAAAATTGTTGAACTCTCAATTATTGGTGAATTTTATCTACGTTCGATGGTTTGAATCCAACTGATCGACAGAGTATTTCTGCACAGTTGCTACCGACGTTGCTGACTAGTACAACTAACCTGCACCGCAGATGACCTTATCACCTGATGTTAAGATCATTTGCTTTGCAGCCCAACGACCCAATTCATTCAAACGAATCACCCAAAAACAATATGTGACTAGTTACGGTGCTGAAACTGCGAACTGCACCACACTCCATTTGAGCCAAATTTGTATATGAGTGGTAAGTCATAAATAAACACGAAGTTAAATCGTTACAACTGTTTTATTTGCCGCATTTGCATTTGCGAATTCACTCTATTGGTCGATTGAGTTGAGAAAAAATTGGGGGGAGGATTTGTAATCTTAAACTGTAAAAAAAGCACTTTAACATTTCCAGCAGAACATGATTTTGCACGTTGTATTCTCAAATGTTTTGCTCAATTTTATTTGAAGGTTAATGATTTCTAATGAACATACAAGTAAAACCTTTTTTGGGTCAAGGAGTTGAAACTGGTGGAAAATTTCACTCACAAATGTGTAATGAATGCGAGCACGAGTCAGTGTGGCCAGATATTTGGGACAAAATAAAGCCCAACTTCAAATTATCAGCCAAACGGTAGCATAGGCCACAGGGACGTCATCGAGTGTGGGTTACCGAAGAAGCAATTGAAATCCCGAGAAATGCCTGCTGGGAGCAATATCTGTAGCTCTGCTACTGAATCCTACCTTCGACCTCCCCGAAGATGTGATCTCAAATTTTCAAATCGGGTGGCTGCTGGGAACCTTCATGACATTGTAGATCATGAATGCTGCCATTGCGGGCGAGTTTTCCGCGCCTTAAATCAGGAACATTAACCAGACTGGCCCTCCAGGTAGGGGTTGGGCAAATGGGCCAATAACCCGTTCCCGTAAAATTTGAAACAAAACGATAGAAACCAAGTATACATCTGCTCTGGAAATTGAACTAGCTTCTAAGCGTAACAACACGTCTATCAACGAAGTCTGGACTACCATCAAAAGTTTAGTGAATGCAGTAACCAAAAAAGTAGCGGCAACGCAGAAAAAAGAATGCGGCCTACAAAATCTACATCAAATGACCGACAAGAGCCAAGAAAAAAAAATGACCATCTTCGGAGGGAAGCTAATAGAATTATTAGACGTTAGAAACCAAAGCATTTTGACAACATGCTGAATAACATGAATGATAACTTTATGGCTAAACACATTCAACAAGCGTACAAAGTGTAGTGAGGCACTTTAAAAAGGGCTTTAAACCACGCACCAGCGTATGTTGGGCTACTGATGGAACCATCGTAAGCGTCTCAGAACAGGTGAAGAAGAGATGGGCGTCCTATTTCCAGCAGTTACTAAACGAAAATGTCGCCGCATCCGACGAATCACCATCACTAATTGGCACATACCTTGACAATGCCTCGTCTTACTCTCCTACATGAGAAGAAGTTCAACAGGCCATGGACCACTTGAAATTCAATAAAGCACCGGGAATCTATTGGATCTCCGCGGAGCTTCTGAGGACAGGCGTGATTTCCGTTTTAAGCGCAATCCATGGATTGGTGACAAACATCTGGCAGCAAGAAACGATGCCGGATGAGTGGCGAAAAAGTTTTATATGTCCCATTCACAAGAAAGGAAATAAGCTACTGTGCGAAAACTACAGGGGCATATCACTACTTTGTACGTTTAGGATCTCTTTTACGATTTTAGAGTTTAGTATTTTCCATCACGCTGAGAAAATTCTTCAGACGTGGAAGATCGAGAACTGGTCAAATATTTACGGTCAAACAAACTTTGGAAAAAAGCTGGGAACCCAAAATTGATGTCCATCAAATATTCGTCGACTTTAAACAAGCGTACGACAGCATCAACGGAACTGCATTATATAACATAATGCTGCAGTTCGGAATCGCAGAAAAGTGGGTACGATTGGTGAAAATGACCATGACCAACTTCACATCAGAAGTGCTGATTCAGAATGACACGACCTACTCGTTTTCGTCGAATACAGGGCTAAAACAAGGGAATGGATTAGCTCCTGTACTCTTTAACTTCGCTCTTGAGTAAGTCATCAGAAAATCTTTGTTACTCTAGACGAAGCAATTGAATTTGGTCTTGAAATTAGCGAACAAAAAACAAAAATTATGACCCAATCAAGGAAAAGGACACCAGCAAGACAAAACAAAACGATAAGGGACTATAACCTTGAAAACGTAGACAACTTCGAATACCTAAGGAGGAACTTCTTGAAGGATGGGAATGAGCATGACGAAATCAAACGACGGATTAAATTAGCCAATAAAAAATTATTTTCTGTACTTCACACTTTGAAGTCTTCGTATCTACGAAAACCAAGCTTCGTATCTGCAAAAACAATAATCAGACCTGTGCTTAGCTATTAAAGCGAAATCTGCACACTGACCTTGGCGTCTGAAAAAGTCTTAAGGCGTGTGAAGGCCGTTTTTTAATGCTTTTTTTGGAAATTTTTTTTTTTGACAAACCATTGAAATAAAATAATTCATAAATTATGCATCATTTCGATTAACAATTAAGCAAACTTTGTGCATTTTTGAAGTCATCATATGCAAAATAGTCGGAGATACACCGCACAACAGGAACACATATATAAAAAGAGGTGCCCCACTGCTGCCATGATTCCGGCCGCTTTGCTTATCTGAAATCAAAAAACCAAACGCAGTTTTGATTGTGAGACTTGAGACTCCAAAATGAAGTAAAACTAAGTTGAAATTCCAAAAACTAATTTTTTATTACGCTTTAGAAAAAAAAATCAGTTTTTCGTGTTCTTTTTTTTGGTTTGTTTAGCTTGTAAAATGAAAAGTAATGAACCAATCTTAATTATTTTAGTTCGTTTTGTAGTTATCTATGTACTTAAAATGATGTATGAATTTGAGCAGAATCAATTAAATAGTTTTTGAGATATCATTGCAGCAGTTTGAAAAAATCGTGTTTTGAGAAAAATGCGTTTGAAACCTCCTATCTCCTACGATAACACTGTATACTTCCTACGGTTTACGGCTGTAACTTTTCAACGGCTTCGAATTTCGAAAAATTCTCTTACCAACGTCTTCTAGACATGTTTTAGATGTTGTTTATGAAAAAACAAAAAAATCGATTTTTATTTTCTGACACACTTAAATACGTTCGAAAGAAGGGTATTGCGAAAAATTATCGGTCCAATACGGGAAGAAGATGAATGGCAAATCCAATACAACAACAAGTTGTATACGTATATGACGAGACGGAAGTCTCTACTGTCATACGATTACAAAAAATGTAATGGGCTGACCACTTTGAACGAATGAGCGATAATCGAATCACCAAGCGGCCTCTCAAGGGGGAGCGACCGGAGCCAGGACAGTCGGTAAGCCACACAAGCACTGGAAGGATTCGATAGATGCTGACAGCAGGTCGCTTTTGGGAGCACCAAACTGGAGAACGTGGTCACTGAACCGAAACGAATGGAGGCGGAGCATTAAGGAGGCTAAGGATCGATTCGGGCTTGAGTGCCACGATGATTATGAAAATAGTGAAGATTTTTTATTTGTAGTCCAAAAACCGCCACGCTGATAACTGTCTTTATCATTAAATCAATTCATTTAAGCTGATTAAATTATAATATTTACATTCATAAAACTCATTTCAAGTAACATAAATGCTTGAACTGTAGCGCAGAAGTCGTTTGAAACAAAAAAAAAATCCGATACTTCATACAGATGAAATTTTATTCATACTCCCCTCCACCGATTGCTCTCCTCCACCGGCTCCTCTTTTTCACTTAATTTTTCATATTTTACATTTTTTAAATTTTCGAATTTTTTTAATTTTTTTACATTTTTACATTTGTTCAATTTTTTGCATTTGTTCCATTTTTAACATTTATTTTCAATTTACATTTTTTTTCATCTAGTACTTTTTTTTTCATTTTCGCATTTTTTTTCAATACATCCCCAACAAGAAGAAAATGTTCAGGGATGAAATAAACGAAACGGCCCACAACTACAGCGGAAGAACAGACAGAAGAGTTTTAAGTCCCTTATTTTGATTTACTAAATTTTAACTTTTTTTATTTTAAATTGCCGAAACAGATACCTTTTAGTTAATTTTGTCAAAATAAAGTTTTTTTGTTTTTAAACTTGAATTTTCATTTGAAAAAACTTATTCATTTCAACCTATTCTATTCGAAAAGGGGTAGGTAATCTTCTGTAAGGGGAAAAAAAAACAAAATTCAAACGATAGTCAACCATGAACGACCGAAGACGATTAATACATTTTATCATCATGTTTAGTACATTTATAGTTTTTTTTTTAATTTTACAGATTCTTCGAGCGTTTACTTATTGCATTCAACAAAAAAGTGTCAACAACATAAGGTTTTTTTAAACCATATTTTCTGATGATGACCCAATACAAATCTCACCTGTGCCCAATTGATACCTAAAAACTAAATTGTTACTGGTCTAATTTTGTCTAACCTTCAAGACCAAATATATTGATTTGAAGGCTATTTTTTCTTTTTGAAGCTAGATATATTTCAGCCTCTTGCCAGATATCAATGTCTAGAGGGTAACCTGTTCTCTCCTTCAAAGTCTATCAATCTGAAAATATTTAAATTTGCAAATTAAAATATCTGATATCAATAATATTTGGCTGCAATTTAACCAATATTTTTGTCACTCCGCCTCAGTACAAGTAATCATGTTTTTGTAAAATCTTAAGCTATATCCAGTTTCAACACAGTTTTAAAACATTCACACGTGCATAATTTTGAGTACATTTGCAACGATTTCCTCGGTTCTACGAAATCGACGAACGTAAAACAATTCACAAATGGTCCAGAAAATTACAAATTTATTGTCTCCGTTCACAACGAGTCTGCAATGGTGAAACTCAATTGACAATTCTGCTGCTATTGCGATATTGACCGTGTAACATCGATTGAAAAAAAAAACGTGCCTTTTTCACAATTTCACAGCTAATTGCAGCTCAAACTCATACCCACGTTTCCATTCAGACTATCAGACTTTAGCGTATTGTGTTGACTACCAGCGAAATTTCGTTTATTTGCACTATCCTGATGACGCAGTATGGATTTTCGCTTGGTGCAATGGTGGAGATGGTAGAAATGCTGAAAGGGCTATACTGCCCTACTAAGCCTAAAGGTTCTATCCACGTTTTAGTACTTTCGAGATATTCAATGATTTGTGTTTTTTTCTATACGCTGCAGACACCTTCAAACCTAATGAAAGTTTAAACATGGATACCAATACGTTTACTGGAGACACAAGTAAAAGCTTTACCGTTTACATTAGTTGTGGAAAATAGGACTTATTTGTAGTAGCATGAAACGAAAAACTGACCCCATTACTAAGCATAAAGGTTCTATCTACACATTACTAAGCACAAAGGTTCTATCTGCAGTAGATAGAGCCTTTATGCTTAGTAGTGCGATGTTTTTTTAGATGGGGAGATTCCACAAAAGTTAGGTTTTTCATATTTTGTACAGTGATGTAATTGAGTATGCAGTTTCTGAATCCGGTGTTAACTCAAAAATGATAAAAATATAGATAGAACCTTTGTTGTTAGTAGTGTAGTTTACTTATAAGTGGATGAAAATGGAAACATTGATATGTTTAAATCTATAGCTCTGAATCATCTGGCCCTGATATTACAGAATTCCACTTTATGCATCTACATAAACAGTGTTAGACTCTTAATCGATTTCCAATTTTTAACTCACTCCACCACATCCATACCTCCCAAAATTAACAAACCAATTTCTCGCATCAAATTCATTCACTTCGTCGAATCACCATTCCATGAAATTGAAGTTAAAGTCACCCAAGCTCAAGTAATTCCATTCAAATCGACCAAAGTGACGACTGTTTAATTAAATTGAGAAATTAATTGCAGTTTTAAAAGTAGATGATGCATAAAGATGATAAGCTCAAGCTCAAGTAATAGTGTTCTTTGTGATCCACTTTGTAACGAGTACTTTCCGCTCCAGCACAAAGACTAAGCGAATGCCCCGAAGCGATGATAATTTGGATTTTATCGTAGTCGCAGGACAATGGTGGTGGAATTAATGAAAATGTGATTAGTTTTGGTGCGTCTTAAGTGATCTTTTAACATTTTCGGAATGGAACGTACTCGTAGTTGTTATTTGTCCAATAATGATTATTTTCTGAAATTTGAAGTGTTTGATAGAGGAACAACTTTTCAGGCTCTCAAAAGTTGCGAAAGTGCTCCGTATCTAGTGAAACTTTTGAAGATCAAATACGGCAGTCATGGCGGCAAAACTCAAACTACTCTCTCATCTTTCCATCATATACATATTCATCTTTCCACTCCGTTTAACGGAAAACTCATCTCTTTGTCTTTTGACCTGCATTCAAACTTCAAAAACTTCAAAGCGAACAAGGCACACACTATGCACATCGTTGATTTCGAAAATCGAGATTTCATCTCGGTAACATCAATTCGGTGATTCAACTTGCACTTCCTGCAGTTCACATCCATCTCGAACAACTACTGCAGCAGCAGTCCTATACTATGCTTGGAACACGAATTCCGTAAATTGTAAGAGTAACGTACAGAGAACTCTTTGCAAGGAAACAATTGCTTTACGCTTCAAGACGCCTAACTAGGATTTCTTTTTGCATTTTTTTCTTTTGTCCCGGAGGAGAATAGATAGTGAACATGGAATAACTTGAAAGTTTCACGTAGATGAAAACGGAGCACTGCAAAAATTCATGACGAGCCGGAAAAGTTGCAAAACTAGAATGAGAAAAATTAATAGAATTTTTCGGCGAATAGAGAAGTAAATGGAAAAGATGTTGATACATTTAGGCGAAGAATTTTGAAAAAATAAACTTCATGTTGAGCTATTGACGAGATTTCATCCGCTCCAAGAAGTCTTTAATGATTCTGTAAGTCAGTGACAGTACATGGGTATTTTTGATTTTCAAATTGAATGACGAATGGGTAAGCCTACTAAACTAGCAATTACAATCGATTTCCGTGCATAGAAATTTAAAACCTTATTCACTTTTTTTCATTTATCACTTTACTTGAAATTCGCGAAAATCCCATTGAAATGTCGTTCAAAAGATTTCAAATAATTTTGCGCCCAACGTGGGCCTACCAACAGCCATACAAAAATTCAACAATAATTTCCTTTTTCATGCCAATCGTTCCATTTCACAATCTACCTCGACCTTATAATGAACTATTCAGTAAATAAGCTTTAGCTTTACAATCTTCTTGTCGTGTCGTATCGATTCGATTCGATAGAATCCTATTAGAATCGCAAAACTGTTATGCTCCTGTGTGTTGTGTTGCGTTTGAGCTGTTCTTTGTGTTGCCATCAAGCGAACGAAATGCCTTGTTGTGCCATGCTACAGGCCAAGCAAGCTTCTGACAGCTGCTTTTGCCGTTTCTTGTCACACTTATCGCATCTTCACATCCATCATTGACTTTGGTGTCGATATAAATCTGACAATAATGATGATGTTGATGATGACGTTGTCCAAATCCTTTTGATAGATGAGGTGTTTTCGAAATTCGTTCTTATCATCGGTTACGATGAATGATTTCGAGGATTTTGTTTACTATTGTGTGTACGCTAACGCGAATTATTAGCTACAGGGCGAAATTTTGGTGAGATAGATGTGATTGGGAATTTGTAAAGGATGAGAATGATCTGAAGGGTTTGTTTAGAGATTCAAGCACTTAGTTTAATTGATGAGGGTTTGTGTGTATTGAAATTTTCTATGTTCTGAATAAGATTACAAATCAATATAAGGAACAAAAATGGTTTTTATATAAGGAATTTCTCGTGAGTGATAGTCAACAGTTTAATTGTTTTTTTCTCTGGTTTATTCAAAACATATTTTTAAATATAAATTTGAAAATATATAAAATAGCATTGAAGAGATGTGAGCCCGTTTTTTAAAAAATTAGTTAGTCCTTCACATTTTTTAATACTATCAATGCCAATAAACGTCTCAGGGGAAGTCTCAACCTTGGAAGATAGAGAATCTTAGAAGCCAGAAAAACAATAAAGCACCAGACGTCGACGAGATTCTAATGGAGCGAATCAAATGTGGTGCATGTTGCAATATAAATACCCCCTCTCCGTTTGAGTTCAAAAAGAAATACCACAAGAGTGATGCATATACATTACATGTCTTATCCACAAAAACATGCCAACTGTGGTGTGAAAATAATAGATACATTTTGCTTATTTCCATGTCCTATAAAATATTGAGATAAATTCTGAAAAAAATTAGAGCCTATGCTGACGATTACATTGGGGAGTTTCTAGTGGGCTGCAAGTCTAGACGATCGATTATTGGTGAACTGTTTACAGTCAAACAAGTGCTCAAGAAATGTTGGGAGTTTCACTGACAAGCATATGCCTATATTTCGGGATCCAATCAAATTAATGGTTGGAATAATATTATAACCACAATTGCGGTGAATCGATGACAACGACGCTGCAAAATTAGAATGCACTAAATTGTACTGAACTGCCCACAATACTGGTGTCTACCTTCGTCCGTCGCAATTTCCAGCCATAACAATTTTCTGACTGGTGTTTTTGACACAAATTGACGCGGAACAGGAAGCCGACGAGGTGACCTTCTGCTCATCACGCTAGTGGTATTGTACTACGGGTTGGCGAAAAGCTGTCTTTTATCATCATCATCATCTTTATTTCTTTATTTAAATTATCTTTGAAAATTTTAAACCCTCTTTAACTTTCCTAAAACCCACGTAGGAATAATTAATTCCTGTAAAGAGATATAGCCGAAATTTAAGTGATCATGCCGAAAAAAATAACTTTTGTTTTCGAGTTGGCAAAAACAGGTACTGAAATTGGAAGAGAATTAGTAAGTATGTGTAACAGCAAGTAAAATATGCAGACCTGCTATTACTCGGGTATTTTTTCAATAGCTTCAGGCGTTATTTGAGATATAATAAAAGACCTCTTGAAAGCCTAAATTAATTTATTCAGATTCCGTTAGTTGAATTGAAAGTACCAAATTAACCGAAGGACCTTGATTTTAATGACCTTTTGTCAAAACTTGAGAAATTTTACAAATCTTCATTGGATCGAATTGAAAATTTTTTGCGATAATAATGGCAAATAGTCAAATTCAAAAGTTAAGTCAACATATTCATCAATTGAGCTGCAGCCCCAGCGATATATGTAAAATACTGAGGGTCCATAAGGACACCGTGAAATAATGGTACAAGGTAATGTGGACGATAGAAAACCAGTTGATAACCGTTGCTACTTTCTACAGAAGCAAAGAGAAGATGCGAACATTGGCAGGAAATAAACCAGGAGTAAGAAAGCGAACAGTGATGCCCGCTAGAAAAGTGTCGAGGTAAATCTTTCAGCGAAACATTCGAGCCACTAATGGAAGCAACATGTCTCCAGACAACGTATCACATCTGTACTTTTCGATAAGTCAAAAGCTGAAAAACCTTGATCGAACCCAACGTGCAAAGATCTTTTTTTACGGACGAGCCGTGTAATCAACTGCATCCAATGTCGAATCGGCAGAAAAGAACAGTGAGAACCTGCAATCCCACAAATATTCCCGTAATACAGACGCCGAAATTCAACTTAAAAGTCATGGTGGCTGCGAAAGTGAGCAGTCGCGGAAAAACTTCACTTCATTTTGTTGAGCAAAGAGTGCCTGCTAATGGAGAATATTATAAGGAAAATATTCTATCTGTTTTTGCTCAATGCTTTAATAATCGCCATCAATTTATGGACTGAAAAGAAGTGATTTTGACGCAAAATAGAGCCAAGATGCATACTTGTTTGAGAACTTATGAGGCGATATATGAGCAATTTTCTAATGTTTGGATTAATTGGCCGGACAATTCCTCTAATTTAAGCCCCATTGAAAGTTTATGGTCCCGATTAAACGTGACTGTTTTTAGAGATCGGAGACCCAAAAATATGCAGTAGCTGATTCGACAGATACAATTTGAGTGGGGCACAATTTCGGTAAAGGTTAAAAAAAAAATATTTAAAAGTTTCAGAAAGCAGCTTTTAGACTGTGTAGAAAAAGAAAGAGGACATACTTCATACTTATTATATCTTGCTGCGAATTTGCATGTTGTCGCCATCGCAACATGGATTGATATAAGCTTAACTCCATTAATGTTCTCTGCGTGCTTCCTTTGCCGGTTAGCTCAGCTGCGACGGTCATGGCTTTTGGGCAGAGTAAAGCTTCCTTCTAAAATTACGCTACTTTAGACCAACACAGACATAGAGCCTTTCCGGTTATTTTGTTATATTAAAATTTAAACTTTCGGGAACAGGCTTAAAAGCAGCACAGATTGGTTGATCCGGAGCACTCGCATAACTGAAAATGAAATAAGAGACGATAGGCGACGTTATTGATACTGAACCGTTAACATTGTATACGAAATAGCAATGGACCCAAAGCGGACTCAATGTCTGATGTACTTTACTTGTTATCAGTAGAAATATATTGCCAGTACACTCAAGACAGTACACTCTGACTTCCTCCTAGTTCGTGGTTAAAAATCTACACGATAAAGCGAGAACGCTACACTTTCATACGCCACATCGTAGAATTAAAAAATTCTTTCGAAATTCGTGCGAATTCTTCATCACACACAACCTTCAATCGATTTCAAGCTAATTCGTTCACTCGTCGATCACACACGCATCTCCGTTTTAAACTTTAAGTAAAATTTTCTCAATATTCTTATTTCTTCTATATTTTTATTATTAATCACCAACCAGTGGCGGCTCGTCCTAATGTGCACTTTCGCACGTGAACCCCCT
Organism: Nemotelus pantherinus; assembly: GCA_963978885.1. NCBI lineage: Eukaryota > Metazoa > Arthropoda > Insecta > Diptera > Stratiomyidae > Nemotelus > Nemotelus pantherinus. The sequence continues at coordinate 66,119,239 of OZ022266.1, read as the reverse complement.
CAAAGAAATCAATTATTCAAAACTAATGTATCTATACATATTGAACAAGTACATTGAAATACATTGAACAATATATAACTTGTTATGGCAGCACGTAATGCTACCTGCTGATCATTTTCATATCTATTATCCCAGAAACTTTCTATTCCTACATACAAGCCATACAATTTTCCTATCTGCTAATCTCTACTGTTTTCTGTACTAGCGATCGCACGTGCGATTGTGTGGCTGGAATTAGGGGACTAGAGGAGCATGCGAGGAAGCGAGGGGTGCATCCATTTAGCTCGTCTCAGACTAGCAGGGGGTTCACACTCAGAATGTGCGATCAACAACCAATTTGGTGCATTTAGACATTGTTGTCGGTGGTCAGTTCCATTCGCTGATTCGTGCTGCCGTCTCGAGTGTTTTACATATACATGCATGTATGTGGGTTATTGTACCCTACTAAGCATATACATTTTAGTACTTTCGAGATATTCAGTGATTTGTGTTTTGATTTGTACTGGAGATATATGGAGAGTGCATTTTTCAATATTGAATTTAACATACTTCCACAAAAAAAATTTATAGAATGATGAAATAGAGTATGTAATTTTTGAATCTGGTGTTAAATCAAAAATGAGAAAAATGCAGATAGACCGTTTATGCTTAGTAGCACAGTATTATAACAACTATTGGGTTTAATTTTACTATTACCTCTATTTGTGTCTCTATAATTTCAAGACACATTTAGAATTTAATTTATGGTAGAAAGAAAGAAATTTTCTGAAATGTTTGCTGTGAAATAAATACGAGTAAAATAAATTCAGTATTTTAGAAGATTAGTCTTAGGAGAAAGAAAATGCTTGGAAATGATTTGGGTGTTTAATTTCTTTTGTCGCCTATTCTAAAACTATATACATTTGAATGTATTGGCTGGTTGGATTGTGCAAAGATAGTCTGGGCACTTAATGAAGTCATAAAACACCGAAGGTTTTCGAGTGTGGATATATGAAAAATTTTATACAAGAAGGGTTTTACCGTTTTTTTAATGAATTCTGGGATTATGTGTATCTAGGACTGTTTGTAAATTTTAATAAAATTTATTGATATCGGTGCCGCCATTGTCACCAACTAAGCGCGGTGACAAACCATTACGTTCAATCAAGTTTTATTTTCTTCCCCGAATTAAAACCCAGAATTTTTTCACACGGTTCGAATATCACTTCTTCGTCAGCTGTCAACTGTCCAGCTGATCGATTTTATTTTTTCATCAGCTGACGCCATCTAAACTAGATGATGCCACTTTGGGTGAATACACTTTCTGTTCTGATTTCGTCGAAAAGTACAGGGGTAGAATGATGTTTGGGACCAAAAAACGAAAGATGTTTGGAACCAAAAGATTTCTAGAATTTAGAAAATTTCAACATTTATTTATACTATATTTTATATTATTATTTTCATAGTAAATGTTCGCGATATCAATACTTGATGTAAGCATTTATTGATACGAAAATAGCCAAAAAAGTGCCTCGCGCTGGCAACCCTTCCCTAGCTTCAAAACCAAAAATATATCACATCTGCCTCACATTGAAATCAACCTACTCTGCGAATTTCGTTTTGATCTGATGGCTCCATTGGAAGTTGTAGGGGTACAAAAAAAATTTAGGGCTACCAGTTGCAAAAGTTTCAAAACCCAAGACACCAAAATTACCATAGCTGACAGCACTAGCTGAATTTTCCAACCAAATTTCTACCGAACACGGCTTTAAGTAAATTTCAGCTACAGTGTCAATTTCATGCAAATCTGGTAACTAAATCAGAATTCATAGGGCAAAAACCAGTTTTATTTCTTCGTAATATTTCAAGTTGGCACCACTGACACAGAGTTACCCCGCTTTCCCAATTCGCTTCTGTCAGACTTGGTCCCACTTAATATCAATACATTTTGTGAATTCCAACTGTTTCTGATACTTGGATCGTAAAAAATATAGACAAATTGGAGGAGGGTTACCATTCTTGTCCGACGTTGAATTTCGAAAGTTTTGCTATGGTTGTATAAGCACAACATAAGATTTCTCTATGATATGGTTTTCACTGTAGAAGACGAAAATTTTTCGTTAGAGCCGATGTGTAGACTATGCAAGTCTACAAGTTGGTAATGTCAATATGTCGCTTAAGATTAATGATCAAAAATTATTGCAATTCAAAAATTTTCAAATGTTCCCAATCTCATTTTAGGCCCCTAGCGCACACATAGGGTTAAAAATGTCAAAAAGACTATCATATTTACATGAAAAAGCACGTTTAAAATTCATATCATAAACTTAGTTTTTGCAAAAGCTTTTTTGTAACAGAATAACGGGTATATTTAAAATATCACTAAAATGGCTACCGGCACCAAAGAGTTAAAGACTTTTAACTTTCTGTCAGACTTTTCACTATTCTGGATATACATCCATGTATCCTGAAAATTTCAGATCAATTGGATGGTGCGTTCCTGAGATTTCTTCACTGAAATTTGTTGAATATATATATATATATATATATACATATATATATATATATATATATATATATATATATATATATATATATATATATATATATATATATATATATATGTATATATATATATATATATATATATATATAAGTGATTTTAATACTAATGTTCTTCGTACATTAGTAAAAACAATAGCCAAATACTAAGAACAAACTTTTGACAGAAGACTATTAAGACTATTAAGTTAAATATTAGCACATATAAGCATATCATTGAACCAACCATTGCCTATGAGAGTTTATATTTCTTTTTTTCGTCTTCCCACTTCCCATTAAGTCCGTCAAACCAGGAAGCACAAAGAGAAGATCTGCAAAATTGAAATAAAATTACCAGAAATGCAGGTTTGTTATCCAATTTTTTAGCCCCTTCAACCAGATCAGATTTCGTTAAGCTAGAGTAGTTCACAAAAATAAGGATCCAGAATATTTGATCTCGATAAAGGCGAATAATAGAATTTAGACGAAAAATATAAATATCTATATAAACTCAAATTAAATACATCAGATATAATAAGTTTTGACTTCTCTCTTCGATTTTCCATCGAACACTTTATCGTCCTTCATAAGATTCAATACTCACGTGAAATATCTTATGCTACTATCCATCGCCACTTTTCTTGTATTTCTTGGCAAACAATCAATTCACAATCGATACATTTTCACCATTTCACTGCAAATAGTTTGCAGATGTTTCAAATTGATATTGAGACCAGACACTTTTCACTGCTTCGGGGGTGGTGACGATAAATATTTCATGTGCAAGTAAACAAGACACCAATCTCTCTGAAATCACCATACTAGCAGCAACAACTGAATGTATGTATTGCTACATCACCGCCACGACAAAATTGATCAGAAATATGAAAAGTTTTGCATATTTGCGTTCATATTGGAAAAGTACGAGTGCAAGTAGTAAACAGGTAGTCAAAAAAAAAGTTAAGTTGATTGAGTGAATAGTATGTGAAGAAATGTAATTGATGAAGTGCTGGCTATGTCAGATGGAGTTTTATGCTAAATGTCGTGATTGAGCAAACAGTTGTTGACAGGATGCATTTCCGGAAACTGAAAAGAAATTGCAGCAAGAGGTTTGGAAATGTTGGCAACCTGAATATTTTGCCAATATCGATTATCTTCGGTAACACCCAAGAATACTCAAAAAAAAAAATATTAAAAACATAAAACAAATCTTAACATTGGCCAGCTAGTTATTATGAAACATTAAAAACGATGAGCCGGATCGACACAACCGACCCAGTCATTTTACTTACAAATGTTCCATGTAAAAAATATGTCTGCTGTCCGACCAAGAGTTTGCAATTACTAAATGGGATCAAAACCAGCATTAACCACACAGTAAAAATCGAACAAAAAACCTGGCTATATCATCAGAACAATAGAAACATTTTATGTAAAAATTGAACAGAAAATATTTTAAAAATCATTTAATCAAAAAAAAATCATTTATCACAGCTTTTACTAAATCATCGCACAAAAATTAATTATTTTTCCCGAATAATACAGCCAATTGTGTATTCTGCAATTGAAAATCATCTCCTTAAAAGTCCCTGTGAACAAATAAGAACGCGAGACAATCAACTTCATAATTATTGAAAAACAAAATGAACTACCAAATAACCACGAAAATCATTAATACCATACAAATGAGCTGGAATAATATTTTCCAAAAAAAAATCCGAGGACAGCATGACCGAGAGATAAAATGCAAAACGGGCAAGTATACAATGCTGATTTGTTTCATTGTCTGATTAATTAAATTAATTGCATTTGTTCTTGGGTAAATTATGAATTTGTGATTCGACTGTTTGCGGACATTATCACTGCATACGCAAAAAAAAAATAAAACCATGCTAGCTCGAAATTGAATTGAATATTGATTTCATTGTTTTAAGCGTCATGTTGTTTTAAACAAATGGCGATAAATTCCAGCAATTTTGTATAAATCCTGTTTATGGCTTAAGATTGCCAATGAATTTTAGCCTTCGGTCCACGGGAAGTATCTGCAAACAGATAACCGAAGAGAACTATTAGGTACGATAGGAAGAAAGTATGATAAGGTGCAATAGGAAGGTACCACAATAAAAAAAATATCTGTTTATAGTAATTTATTTCATTTTTAATGTTTTCAAGAGCAAACTTTTTATAAAAAATTTGCATAAATCGCTGGTAAAGTGCCTATAGTAGATAAAAATATACTGCGCCCAATGTGGGCCAACACTTTTTTTTTAAATTACAATATTGCTCAGAGATTTTTTACTGATTTAATGCTGAAACGATGTTCACGGATATTATATTAAATCATTGCTATGATTTGATGATAGTATTCTCTGGTTAACATTCATAGAACTTTTATCTTTTGCTTCTATTTCACACGTTAATTTACTTTTTCTAAACATTTAACAATCACCGGAAAATCTCAGACCCCCCAATTTTCCGCTTTAATCTTTAAACATTGATTTTACGCATCCATCACAAAACTTTAATCTGCATAAACTCATCTACAGCACCCTATATGCCTACCAGTCAAATCTAACTGGACCACTTCGATTCATCGTAATCCTGACACTTTCATTTCCCTAATGCTACTACTGCTGCATAGGTACATCGTCATAGGTAAAACTTTGTCCTCTTCTACGACCACTCCCGGACACAACTGAACGTGAAGGGCAATTAATCAAAACTTGGTCGACCGGCAAAACCATTAAGGCTGCTCTTTCATTTCAACCACAGTTCAGATCCGGTACGACTTAAAGTTGTCCGTGAAGCAGCTAATTAAAATCAGTACGATAAATACCCGAAAGGCTACGCTCATTTAATGACACTTCTCCAGCACAAACTAGCCAGTCTAACTCTTCTTTGACTGAGTTTTTCGTGCAATCGAAAGGGAGAAGGAGATGAAACAAAGATTTTTTTCCTGGGTCCTGATGACAACAGAAGACCTGTGATTGCAATCGATGTGCATGAAGAGTTTTTGCCATTTTGCCGACGAAGGAAAAGCATTGAAAGTTTCGGAATTGAAAGTTTGTTTTCAGTGTTGTGCTGATTAAATTGTACTGAAGAACCGGATTGGAAAGTGGACAGTTCTTTGGAAGTAAGAGAAGTTAGGTTAGTGATTTTGGCATGATATTAAATTGGAGCATAACGAAAAAACTAGAAAATATCAGCATACAGAGCAGCATTTACACTAATGTTCGAAGAACATTAGTATTAAAATGGAATAGGCCAAAAATTCATATTTCCATATCATCAAAAAAATTCAGTGATTATTTCTCGAGAACGTGGCATTTAATTGAGTTGAAACTTTCAGGATGCATTTGTGTATATACAGAATAGGTTCAGATCTCACCAAATGTCAATTATCTTCTATTTTAGTGATATTTTTAATGTATCAATTATTCTGTCCACAAATAATTTTTGCAAAAATTCAGTTAACAAAATGAATGTCAAAAGTGTTTGAATTGTAAATCGGATAATCTTTTGGATTTTTCTAACCCTATGTGTGCGCTAGATGTCTAAAAAGAGATCAAAAAAATGTGAAATTGTTGGAAATGCGATTACTTTTGACAGAGGTATCAGATCATTATGAAACTTTCAGGACATATTGATATTATTAATATGTGTTGGTAATCCTGAAAGTAAAAACCTTCGAATCATCGACTCTCCTGAAAAATTGTCGCTTTTTAAAATATATAAAAAATATACATTAAAATATACGCTATATAAAAATTTTATGCTCTGTCCACATAGCCAAAGTAAAACATTTGAATTTTTAGAACAGGGAAAAACGGTTGCCTTTCCCGAATTTACCTATATTTTAAGCATCAAAAACTTCTGTTCCCAGGAACTCACGACCCAATAGCCGGATACACTTGAAATTTACCGAATGTATTGACGTTAAGTAGGACCAGCTATGATAGAAGCGATTTTGAAATTGGGGTAATTCTGTGCCAGTGGTGTCCATCTTGAAAAATTACTAAGAAAAATAACTGCATTTGGCACAATAAATTCTGATTCAGTCACCAGATTTTGACGAAATTCACACAGTAGGTTAATCGTACTTTGAGCCACGTTCGATGGAACTTTGTTTGAACAATTCGGTTGGAGCTGCCAGCTATGGTAATTTTAGTGTCTTAAATTTTTAAAATTCACTCAGGAAAATAAAGTTCTTTACCCTATAGCTTCCAGTGCGGTCATGGAATCATAACCAAATTCATATGACACATTGAGCTTATTGTGGACAATATTCAGCAGAAATCTAGTTGGAAAAACAATGATGGGGTTGCTAGCTATAGTTGGTTTTTATTTTCGGCATATCTTCAGTAAGCGATTTTATCATAAAATTTTCAAATCGTGGTGATCTTGTAGTGAAAATAAACAACAAATATTACGTTCTAGAAAATTTGAAACTTTTATGGGTGGTAACCCGTAATTTCTTTGTATCCCTATAACTTCCAATGCGGTCATCAGATCTATACGAAATTCGCAGAGTAGGTTGACTTCAACGTGAGGTAAATGTAACATCTTTTTGGCTTCGGTGCTAACAAAGGGCTGCCAGCATGAGACGTTTTTGTTATTTCCGTATCAATAAATGTTTACATAAACATTTAAAAATAAGAAAAAAAAATAAGTACAGCAGACATTTAGTCGGCGACCTATACACCAAATTTCACCTAAATTATTTAGTCCACCTGCTGTGAACACTCAGTACTCGACCCAAGTGATAGGTCAGTACACGATTACAAGTGACCTGACCTCAAATAGTGATGGGCGTTTCTGTTGTTTTCAAAAAACCAAAACGAACTGTTTTTTTTTCAAAAACAACTGTTTTTTAAAACAGTTTGAAAAAAACAGTTTGAATTAACGAGAGAAACAAATTTTATGATGTACGACAATTAGAGTTTGGTCGTACTAGGATTTTCACATACTAGGTATAACTAGTACGAGTACGAAAAAATACCTGTTCTAAATACCTATTTGAAGTATGTACATGTATACATACAATGCATACGATTTGCAGTAATGTAATGAAATGGACTAATATGCCCTCCTCCACCCTCGAGACACAACGTTCGCAAGCTAGAATGGTGATGGTACACGATTACCTTCAAAGAATACCGAGTCATTAGTCTGTGCAGCTTGTCCGTAACTTTCCAATGGTCGGTCATTAATTTGGCAAGTCTTTCTCCAATCTAGGGGCCATCTAAAGGAAAACAATCAAATTCAATCAATTTAATTTGTTTTTCTTTTTATTATATGCAGAAAACACCTCCTGTATTCGTTCAAATTTCCAAAGTAAAAAAATTACTAAAATAGGACCAGCTAATGCTGTTGTCATCTATATGACTTTTCATTGAGTCTCTGATACCAACCTTTTTCTGGCTAATCTAAAACAGTCGGGTTTCCACTTCACCTCACTGGAGCATGAAGTTTGCCGAAAATTTTATTAAGAAATTATAAAAAAAATTTTTCGTTTATTAAACATGCACCCACTAAGGGGCCAACCTCTTCCGTAAGGCTGGACATGAGACCAAGGGGCACCTTACCTCCCGCGGTTTCGTTAATTTTACAACCCCGGTAGGGTTGGAGACACCCTCGTGGCGGCCTCCAGTCACGAGGAGGGCCTCAGCACACCCAGAGACGCCAACTGGTGATCCAAATAGGATCTCAACCTTATCCTCCTTGGCACTTTTAGTGCTACTTTTAGTTTTTCCGGAGGATTTCATTTTGCCGTATCTTCGAAACTAGGCCGCTTTTTCTCAGATTTGTATGGAAATTTTGCCCGAAACAACTCAGATTGGTCCCTGAATTCATGCTAGACCCTAAAAAAATTTTTTGGAAAAAATTGACGTTTTTGCCCAAATTCCCCTATAAAAAAAATGTTTGCCCTTAATATATCACTATTGTACTCCCCGAACACTTTCAATCATCGAAAGCGCTGTAAAGTTAGTTTTATCCAAACTCTGGCCAAAAAACCCCTTACTCCCCTACAAAACCGAATTTTTTTTATCACAGCAATAGGTATTGGCCCGTTATGTCCCAAACCACTCTAACCCAAAATTGGCCGATTTTGTCCGATTTCAGCTCCTTTTGCCCTAAAAACTTTTTGAATATTAAATAAAATACTTGCAAGTACGAAAATGCTCGCAAGTACGAAAATATTGTTTTCCGCAGCTAAACAGTTTTCAACTGCCAAGCATTTCGTTTTAACAAGCGAAAAACGGTTCGTTTTAAAAAACAACGAAAAACCATTCGTTTTAAAAAAAACAGATCGTTTTTAAAAAACGAAAAACGATTCGTTTTAAAAAAAACAGTTCGTTTGAAAAAAACGATTCGTTTGAAAAAAACGACAAACGTTTCGTTTGAAAAACAGTTCGTTTGAAAAAAACGATTCGTTTGAAAAAACGGCAAATGTTTCGTTTGAAAAAAACAGTTCGTTTGCATAAAACGACAAACGTTTCGTTTGAAAAAAACAGTTCGTTTGAAAAAAACGATTCGTTGGAGAAAAACGAAAAACGATTCGTTTGAAAAAAACAGTTCGTTTTAAAAAAACCATTCGTTTTAGAAAAACTGTTTGTCGCTATTTGGAAAAACTGTTCGTCCGTTTTTTGCTGCCAAACGTTTTTTTCAAACTGTTTGGCGTTTTTGAGCCCATCACTAACCTCAAATAGGTCGTGCACTATATCGCTGTAAACACACCCGACCTAAGCCTTGATTTTTGCGCGATTATCAATAATATATTTCAAGCCAGCAAAATTATTGAAATATTGAAAATTATTGAAAAAAAATAAAAATTATTGAAAAAAAAATAATAAAAATATTGAAAAAAAATAGATATACTAAAATATATAATATATATAATATTTATTATATAATAATATAATAAATCAAAATTATTGAAATAATCATGCTTGAGAGATAAATGAAGGATAATTACATTGTATGAACTAAAATTATACTAAATGACGGCTGTCATGTATCTACAAACAAGAACTAAATTCGAGCTGACCAAATTTTAGGTCAGGTCAATGTAAGCACCTAAGGATTAAATTCACTAGGTCCACTGTAAACCCTACCAATGTTTAAGTTATCTTAGGTCTGAACATTTTTTGGATGGCAGCCCCAAACACTTTTCTATCGCTGTAACTTTTGATGAAGTCATCAAAATTAAATTGGCCTAGAGTATATTACATATTACTTATCGTGTCCTTAAGTATCTAGTGGTAGAATACACACTATACACAATACGCAAATCCTCTACTGTTCTTCGAACATTAGTGTTTCTAGCGGTTCTTATGCGCTTGGGTTTTTTACTAATGTTCGAAGAACATTAGTATTAAACTCGTTTCGCCGAAAATTCATATTTCTATATAAATATATATATATATATATATATATATATATATATATATATATATATATATATATATATATATATATATATATATATATGTCAGCAAAATGATTAAGGGAGATAATTTCTGGAGTGGCCGATCCGATTGAGCTGAAATTTTCGGAGAACGTAGATATGTTTAGTAGGTAGGTCCATGACTTTTCATTCAGATATCCTAAACTTTTTGGCGGCGGCGAGCGTTTTAGTGAATTTTGAGGTACTCCTATATTTGCAAGCAATGTAAATTGTTAAAGAAAAGTATTGGGAATGAAAACTAAATATGTTCTTAGCTTGTCTATGATAGAGAATTGAAAATTTTTAGCCGTGTGTGGGTGCTAAGTGCCTAAAAGTAGGCAAGGATTTTTTTTCAAATTTTGATTTGTCATTTCTTCTTACCAAAACATTGGATCATCGTCAAATTTGCAGAGCGTATTGACGTTGGCTAAAATTAAACACACGTGGATTTTCAAGACAGTTCAGGTAACCCTGTAGCTACGGCAGGCTCCTGAAAAAAATTCTTCAAATCATTGACCCTCCTCAAAAATTTTTGGTTTTTAACAAAAAATTCAAATCATTGATAGATTTTAACCTTTTTCCATTATGAAAAATTAAAATTTTTAAAATTTCGATTTGCACAAGAACGGCAACCCATCACCAAATTACCTCTATTTTCAGCACTCGAAAGTTCTGTTCACGAAAACTGACGATCGGATAATCCGATCATAATGAAATTTATAGGACATGTTGGTATTATATAGGACCAGACCCGATAGAAGTGATTTTGAAATGCGGGGAACCCTGTGGCAGTGGTACCATCTTGAAAAATCACTGAGAAAAAAAACAGCTTTTTGGCCTATAACTTCCGATTCAGTCATCAGATTTTAACAAAATTTACGCAGTACTTGGATCTTACTTTATGTAACATTTGATGAAAATTTGGTTGAAAAATTAGAATAGGGCTGCCAGCTATGGTGATTTTTGTCTCATAAATCTTGCAAATTTGCTCAGGAAAATAAAGTTTTTTTCCCTATAACTTCCGGTCTAGCTTATAAATCAAAACGAAGTTCATGCAGTAAACGGACCTTAATGTGAAGTAAATGTCGTAGGAATTTCGTACAAAAATCATGAAAGGACTGCCAGCTATGCCAATTTTTGTAATTTTGTGGAATCTCTTTACTGAGCGATTATGTCATTAGATTTGCAAATGGGAATGATCCTGCAATGAAAATCAACAACAAATATTAACGCTTTAAAAATTTCACCCTTACTACTTCCAGCGCAGTGATTCAATCGAAACGAAATTTACTGGTTGGGTTTAACTTAACGTGAAGCAGATTTGGTATGGTGTTGACACAGGCTAACCAGCATTAGCCATTTCCATAAATATTGCACCAACAGATGCTTCAAACAACGTTCTCATATGCAAAGCATTTGCAATAAAAATAAGGAATCCATTTTTAAATTTTTCGAGTTTTGAACATTTTTCGGATGGCAGCCTCAAACCACGTTTAACTGCTGAAACTTTCGATGAAATCCTGAGATGAGAACGAAATTCAAAGGATACGTTGATTTGAGTATGAGTTTGTTATGGTAAACTTATTGCTGCTTCGTTGGGAAAGTGTTGCCAGCACTGAACATTTTCATCATCTCTGTTATAGTTGAGTTTTGTTGCTTGGGATAAGGAATGGTTGATATGATTCTACAAAAAAGTAAATTACGTCTTTCCACATTTTTTTGTCACTCAAAGACAATTTCTTCGAAAATTAGTTTTCTAGCGGTTCTGATGCGCTAGACTTTTTTATTTTTGAAGTGCTTCTTTAGGCGCGTTTTTGGGTGAGGGTAAATCTATCAATTGGCGTCACGCTAATGTAGCAAATAGATATTGGCCGAGGCCAGGCGAGCCGAAGTCAGACGAGGCCGCCAACATGTGGACGGCATTTGACAGCTCGTCACGAATCGCCTTGGCTCGTGCTCAACATCCATTACGATCGGATGTGGCACGAGCGCCTGTGACACCTGTCAAAGTCGCTCGTCTGGACCGCCCACACACTCGGCTCGCCTGGGCTCGGCCAATATCTATTTTCCACATAAAAATGTCTACGGTGAGTCACACAGCTTTTTATGAAAACCACAGTCGCAGAGCCAAATTGCACGAGGGAAGCTTTCGCCTTGTTTTTCGGTGGAGTTTTTGAGTTTGCAAAAGGAATGTATGAAGCAAACTATACGAACGCGCTTTTAACTGCGTTTTTTGCTGTGCTACTGCGTGCACGCCATAGAGGTATAGTGCACGCTGAGCAGCACGCACAGATGTGTTGAGAGCTTTCCAGCGCGGCGAATTTTCTTGCATGAGATATGTGAGTGCTATACTACCCTACTAAGCATAAACGATTTATCTACACATTACTAAGCATGAACATTGTATCTACGATAGATAGAACGTTTATGCTTAATAGTGCGACGTTTTTTTTTTTGTAGATTAGGAGGTTTTTCGTTATTGATTTACCCATTACAAAATTACAAAATTTACAAAAATGCATCTGAATAAAATGCATAAATTTATTAATTAATGCAAAAACTATAACTTTTTAACCTATGACTGCCGATAGATGTGAGTACAAAACTAATTTTATTGATTTAAACATTGTGAATATTTTAATTTCATAATTTTCCGCTATTACTTCTGTCACCAGTCCTCAATGACTGCCTGCTGCTTTTATTATATTTCAAAGGAAAAACACAAAAATTTCTCAAAAAAATAAATACAAAACCCTCATTGGGGGCTATAATTTTATTGCATCGACTTTACACTGCTGACTACAGCTTTTTGAGGACTTAAGCAACACTGACATTGCACACTATCTCTGACTTAATAACATATGATTAAGAAAAACATTACTCTTTATTACATTGCCCATTTCAACAAAATATTCACAATTCTGCCGGCATCATCGAAAAACGACCAGCCAAACTGAATCAGGCAGCAAAAACTTATCTCAAACTTTCCATACAAGCTCCGTTCACACACTGCTTAAAATTCCCATTTGGCTTTCTTAAGCATCCGCTATGACCCTACATGACTATGTTCGCTGACTGTATCTGTCTATATGCTCCATTTCCGTATTTACTCGGCAACTTTATTGCACTTACGAGTGTTTTTCAAGAGATCATCATTTGCCTCCAGTGTACTGTTTGCATAATTAGAAATGCATCCAAAGCGTTCTTCTTCGGTTCAGGGGGCTCATGTTGCAAAGTTAATCCTGCGAGGATTGGTACTTATGGATGGCCATGTACGGGCGTCTCAGATATCACCATGTTTCTACTCGACTACCACTCAACTTTGTTCGCCTTCGAGTTGCTCATGTTCGATGCTTCAGGGCTTTTTCGGGTCCCTTACTGTCATTGCTGAGTTTCAAAAGTAGTGTAATATGCAGATCAGGGTAAATATGTGTTATTTTGGTTGGTCTCCGCGTACTTTATCGTCATTGTTGTCAACTTTGTTTCGATGCAGTCATAGGAGGAATTGGCTAGAGGCTGAAGAAATATCATCGCAATGCCCCTTTACTCGTACCATGTCCTTATAAGTAATGTTTCTCATGCTATTGATACAATAGTTTAAGCTACGTATGGACACTGACTTTATGCGCGGATGGTTTTAAAAAAATTATTTTCATAGCTCTATGATTACAACGAGATTGTCAGTGCGTTCCGCTTTCCCGAAACCTCCTTCTATTCTAAAAATAAATGTGTTATTTCAAATTGGTTTCATTCATAATTAAATTCACAAAATTACAAATCCAGACATTTTTTAACTCAATCCTCACAAAACTCACATTCATAATAGTTATTCCCGTCACATAGTTCACAAAACAGCATACCTTCCTATAGTCAACATTATCCAACTGATCCTAACACACGCTTCAAACTCCATCCCTTGCCATCATGTACAACAGGCTCATCTTATGCAACCACACTGTACTGGCATCGCAATACAGTTTATCTTAACCGAAATTTACATTTCCGACATTACTTTGCCTGAATTTAAAGTTTTTCTCTCTTTGGGTTTCGTGTTTAGTTTTTTATTTTCACATCAGTAGCGGGTGGGTGGTCTGGCGAGATATGTTCCGGAATGTTACGAAATTTTCCATATATTCCACTGATGCACTCGACACACGTCGACCTGAATCGAATGAAGATGCAAATCTATGTACACATGCAGCTGCTGCTACCGCTCCTGCATATGCTACTAGAAGGACTTTTGGTGTAAACTATCTGAGCGAAAAAGTCCTCGGCAACGTCGTTGTCGTGATCATTTTACGTAAATCAAATGGTTACGTGAAAACTGTGAAAATCATGAAAACTAATATGTATTTGAATGGAACCTTATACATATCTTTGCGTTTGAAACTTTCGGTTGAAATAATTTTGAAATTCTAGCATTTTGTATTTACTGGAGGAATTTTAAAGGAACTAGTGATGATTTATGAATTAATTTTTTTCAATTTTGAATCAATGTTTCGGGTCAAATCGGTATCGAAAAAGTGAATGAAAGTTATCTGAATGTCTGCAAAAATGATTACACTTACATTTCATGGTTAATTGGTTAATCTGGTTAATCTAAAACGAGCCACGATTTAATAATTACAGATATTAATATACTGCTTCATTGTTTTACAGCTATCATTGTTTTACAGCTATTATCGTAGCGATTAGGACTATCATTTAGCCAAGTGGATTGAAGAATGGCATCACTAGAAAGTAAATGACTACAACCCTTTTTGGCTTTGTGAGTTAAAAGTTTTTAGTCACTTCAGACACAATTAATATATACGAGTGCAAAGTAATAAATTTCACGACTCATTTTACCCCTGATTTGACTTAGGTACTTATTTGGAACTAGGTTAACTCATCGCTCGGTGTGTGATCACCAGTGAGGTAGTAGAAATGGAGAGTACAGTAAAGGGGATGGTAGTAAATTTTTGTCCGCTAAATGTCAAATCAGGTCAAATCCAAGTAATTCTCCTCCAATTCGACATTGAACGGGAAAGTTGCTCTAACATACTTTGTGCGCAAGAGAATCGATTTATCCACAGGCTACACATGCTAACGGATGCTGCTCTAACCACTCGGCTAGTCAAGGTTCAGATGAGTCGCTCAGCAAGGGAGATTTAAGGCAGTCGTCTCGTGTGTCAGAAAATAAAAATCGATTTTCATAAATAACATCTAAAACATGTATAGAAGACGTGGGTAAAAGAATTTTTCGAAATTTGAAGCCGTTGAAAAGTTACAGCCGTAAACCGTAGGAAGTATACAGTGTTACCGTAGGAGGTTTCCGTAAACCGTAGGAGTTATACGCTTACTTTCGCATCGAATGTTTTCGAGCCAAGCTCCTTACCTGGCTCTTTTGTGTAACTAAATTGTACTTATTGTACACAGAACTAATTGTCAACTAACGGGTACCTAGAACTGTTCACAAACTCAATAATCTGGACTTTCGCTCCGAAGCATCTTCATTCTGGCGCAAAAATCCTCGAAATCGCCATATTTCTTGCTGTGCTTATCTTCAACGAAGGATTCGAACTTATCTTAAAGGTGATGGAAGTCATGAGAGTAAATATTGGCCTAAATGCCCAAGCCTTCGTTCATCAACGTAACGATTCTCGCATCGACCGCTCAGAGAGACGCTTGAGCGATGTCGCCAAACAAGCCCGGATATCCAACAAAGAAGAGAAAACGGCCTTACATGACTTCTTTGAAGAAGAAGAAGAAGAAGAAGAAGGTCTAGACTGAAACGCCTTTTTACATAAATAGGTTGTGTTTGAGTCTTTGGAAAATCGACTGATAGACATTAAGGAAGAGAGTAAATTATCCTCGAAACATTAAATTTGAAATATTATGAATCGGGCAAATGGAAACATTATGAATCGAGCAAAAATGCATCTTCAAACTCAAATTTTGGTTTTGAGTGCTAATTATATTGAATCAAATTAAATTCATGAAAATCGTTGCATATACACAATAAATTTGAACAAATGGAAATAATCATATATTTTATTTGGAGTGCTATAACTTACCATTTTTATGTATCCATATTCATTCCCCAATTTGTCATTCGTTTGTTTCATAAGTATTCGTACCGTCTTGTTCATCAAAATCAAATATTCTTCCACTAAATAAAATTTAAATCTCTGAAAAGATTACCTCACTATGGAAATAATTTACTTTCATAGCAGAAAACATATTTTCACAAGCACGATCGGTAATTTTTACTTAAAATCTGAAATTTACATCACAATATCTACAAACATACAATTCCTTCTGGACTGGAAAAAATTTATTTTAAGTGCATGAATGCTCACTCTTCAACTTTTACCGAAAACATCAAATAATTTCAAGTATAAAACTTTCCACTTACTCTTATAACTTGGCATTAAATTCTTCTTATTTTAATTCGAAATAATATATCAGATCATTTTTTATAACTACGGACTATAAAATACAAGGGTCCAAAACAAACATCACATCCAAAGAGCGTAAACCAAAAATATGTCACAAACACAGAGCGCAGCAGAACATATCATAAATAAATATTAAAATGATAATATATGATAATGAATCCTCTGGAAAAAAAATGAGCAACTGAAAAATCTTTCTCTTCTCGGTAAACGAACGAATGTATGTACGAGTATATTCTACTTGAAAATTTAAATCATTTTTGAAGTTAATCTTTTAGCTCGATAAATCTTGGCTTGATAAAGATTAATTGTTATTGTCGTTTTATCTTTGCTGTCTGTTTGTATGTACATATATATTTTCACGAATTAAATTGTTTTTTTTTTGTGTATACACTTTTTCCAATGAAATGGCATTTTCTCATGTGAATTTGCGAGTTGAGTTAAATTGAGAAGTTATTGTGAATTTGTTTATTTTCAAAAGCAATGCATTTCTGTTTCGTTTTTCTTTGGCATTGCTTGCATAGTGAATTGTGGTGATCCTATTAAAGAAATGAATTGTTTAAAGTCGATAGAAAAAATTTGACAGAAAGTTATATTAGAAATAAATCAATCATTTCGAAAACCTGATCAGCTATACAATTAAATTTTTTTAGGAATCCAATAAAAAATGTACAATTCACAACCAAAAATAAAGTTTTTTTTTAGTTGAATACAGTCTTTGGACTTTAACGTATGAAATGTCAAATAATGTTTATAATTTAAGAACAATAAAGTTAGAACAAGCAAAGTGATCTTGACTTTTATTGTTTTGGCAAGAAACAGGGCGAGATGGTAATTTAGGGGGAATGTTTTCAGCCAGGAACAAGTGGGGGAATGTTTTCGGCTAGGAAGACAGTAAGTGATATGGTGCTTGAACAGAACCGAAATTATTTAGAAAAGGCATCGACCTTACGACGTGTCTCAGTCGTCAAAGACGTACTTTCAAAGGACATGATGAAAGTGGTGCCAGTGATAACCGAGATTTTTTTTTTGAATTTTGTGCATTATTCGCGAAGCATGATTCAACTTTTGAAAATAATTTTTAAACAAGGTTACGAGCTACTGTAGTGGCAAAACAGAAAATGAATTAATAAAAATAATTGCTGAAATCGTTCGCCTTTGAATCACTTTACCTACACTTTTCGAAGCCATCACAACACGAATCGTTGAAGCTGTTTGAAGAGGCAGTTGGTCTAAATACAAGGGGAATGAGAAGTTTAAACTCGACTCGTTAGTCAATGAGATTTCACAATTGCAAATATGTGATCTATAGCTATGGAACTATGAAAGAAGCTTCAGAGAAAGAAATGAATGAGGGAAAATACAATAACTCAGTTTATTCATTGGGGATCTTTCATTGAATCAGTTATTCTAAGTTTGTAGCAAATCTTTTCATCTTTCACTATGTTCTTTCTATAACGAATATGTTAAACACTTATTTCCAAACTAAAAATGCAACTTTTAGGGATGGGATAGACCTTGTGAATGGAACAGTTAAAACACTACTAAGTGAGCGAGAAAACTTGTATGTAGTTTGAGAAAATATTAAATCATTCGCAAAGAAGCACTGTCTGGATCTCACATTTCCCAGAGGATCACGAAAACGAAAAACAGGAAAAAGCACTAGTTTCAAAGGTTTCGCTGTTTCATCCAGCTTCGGACATGCAGTTAGGGCTACAAAGATATCCCTGCAAACCAAATGGCTCAAAAAGAGTAAGTTACAGCACTCTTCATCTTGGGAAATTATTTTTGCTTTTTCTAGGTTTTCTAGGTAACAAAAATTTGAAGCACGAGATCAATTTCTTCCTTCTTAGCTTAATATACTCCAATTTCTTCAAAGATATTTTGAAACTAAGCTATCCCCTTCTTCAAGTATAAATTGAAATATATTTAGCTTCTAAACGAAAAAATAGTCTTATATATCTAATTATTTCCATTCTATTCCCGTTTAATTCATACAAGTGTTCTTTCTTAGCGGTCATAGATGATTCATGTGTAGTTCATACTTACCATTCACATTATATGCATGTGGTAGTAGCTCATACGTATTCACATACAAGAAGTTTATTGGATATTGCATTATGTATTAGCAAATAACAAAGAATAAATTAACAAACATATAATGTATTTGTTAATTATATAAGTTGTATGAACAGTACGTGCACCTTACTGAAGACAAAATCATGGCATGTTTTGAACCTTTTCGTCCCTGGCCCCTGCCAGATTTTAGGCCACGGCACGCCTATGGGGCGTAGGGAGGAATGTTTTTGGCTAATCTGACTGTTGATTGGGCTCTCGAATGCGCCCATATTGCATGAAGAGAAAATTGATAGAAACTTGATTAGAGTTTCAAGTAAGTACTTGCTGCTCGATCCACCGTTCACTTGCCTCTGAAATTTTTTGCGACCGTTTGGATCTAGGATTATTTGCAATACTTTTATTAATTTCAAACCGTTTAATGATGTCATGAACTGTCGAATGGCTTCTACCGATGATTTAGAGTTACTTGTTAGGTATGGAATTTGGGATCTAAAACCAAAATCGACCAAAAAGAGTAGAAGGTTTAGTGAAGAAATATTGACCCGCTTAGCCAACATAATTAATTCCTCGTCGAAACAGTGTGCAGCCTGGGGCTTTGAATCATAGTAACCCATCAATTATACTTGGTGGCATTTGTGTTCACATTTCTAACTTCCACGGCATTGTTGCATGAAAATATCGAAGCGCACATTTTATATGGCCATAGTGACAAAAACTGTTCGAAGACGGACGGCAACGCTCATACTATTCATTTGAATCCCAGCGATCATTCCCGGAAGAATCTTATGAACCTGATCAACACGTAGCACTACAATAAAGATGATTGCTTTGGAAAAATGATTTAGACAGTGATTAATATGTACATACAGTGGCTCAATCAAGTAATCGGACAGTACTGCGATGTGAAGATTTTTGACTGTAGCTTTATGAAAAATCAATTTAGGAAAAAATGAAATGCATATATATTTACTAGGTAACAATAGTTTATAAAATAAGAAAAAAAAATATTTTATTTACAAAAAAAATTAAAAGCCCAAAATTCAAAATATATGATTGTTAAATTCCAATTCGGACACTTCAAATATTGATAGTAAATTAAGTTTAAAAAACCCTTTTTTTCTGTCTTATTATAGTATTTTGTTGGAAAACTTTTGGTTTTCCAAATGGCTTCCAGTCCTCTTGGAATAGATTCCACCAATGACCGGCGATTAGAGGGATCGATTTTTTTCTATTCGTCCTCCAAAGCCACTTTAAGCTCGGCCTTCGAAGAAATTACCCGCGATTACAATTTGTTTTCTAAATAGCCCCACAAATGTTCGATTACATTTATATCCACAGATTGTGGGGGCGTTTCCATCACGTGAGGACAATTATACAATAACCACATGCGCGTATTGTGAGCTTTGTGTTTTGGGTCATTGTCTTGATCGAACGAAAATGTCTCAGAATTACCCAATTTATCTACACTTTCTTTAAGATTTTCTTTTGAAATGGATATTTACTTGTATTGGTCTATTATGCCATCAATAAAAACTAGCTTTCCTGGTCCAGAGGCAGCCATACAGCCCCAAACCATCAATTATCCAGCTTCATGTTTTACGGTCGGTTGATGGCTAACAGGTTTGAACTCCTCATTTGGTCGTCTCCACACATATGCTTGTACATATGACCGGAAAACATTAAATTTGCTCTCGTCACTAAATAACACTGGGCTCCAATAGGAAAAGTCACGCGATTTACGCTCTTTAGCGAACTTAAGTCGCATTAGCTGATTTTTACTAATTTTCGAAGAAAAGTAGTATTAAACTCGTTTCGCCGAAAATTCATATTTCTTTATATATATATATATATATATATATATATCATCAAAATGATTAAGGGAGATAATCTCTGGAGTGGCAGATCCGATTGAGCTGAAACTTTCGGAGAACGTAGATGTATTTAGTAGGTAGGTCCACAATTTGCTAAAATTCAGATATCCTAAACTTTTTGGCGGTGGCGAGCGTTTTAGTGAATTTTGAGGTACTCCTATATTTAAAAGCAGCGTGAATTTTTGTTCAAAAAAAGTATTGGGAATGAAAACTTATTATGTTCTTAGCTTGCTTATGGTAAAGAATTGGAAATTTTGAGCCGTGTGTGGGTGCAGCGTGCCTAAAAGTAGGCAAGGATTTTTTTTCAAATTTTGATTTGTCATTACTTCTGACGAAAACATTGGATCATCGTGAAATTTGCTGAGCGTATTGATGTTGACTAAAGATTAATACACATGGATTTTCAAGGTAGTGCGGGTAACCCTGTAGCTGCGGCAGGCTCTCAAAAAAAAATCCTTCAAATCATTGAACCTGCTGAAAAATTTTTGATTTTTGACAAAAAATTCAAATCATTGATAAATTTTAACGTTTGTCCATCATGTCAATTTAAAATTTTTAAAATTCCGATTTGCACAAGAACGGCAACCCATCACTAAATTACCTCTATTTTCAGCACTCTAAAGTTCTGTTCACGAGAACTGACGACCGGATTATCCGATCATAATAAAATTCACAGAACATGTTGATATCAACTAGGACCAAGTCTGATAGAAGTGATTTTGAAATGCGGGCAATCCTGTGGCAGTGGTGCCATCTTGAAAAATCACTGAGAAAAAAAACCGGTTTTTGGCCTATAACTTCCGATTCAGCCATCAGATTTAAACGAAATTCACACAATATTTAGATCTTACTTAAGGTAACATTTGGTAAAAATTTGGCTGAAAATTTAGAATAGGGTTGCCAGCTATGGTGACTTTTGTCTCCTAAATCTTGCAAATTTGCTCAGCAAAATAAAGCTTTTTTTCCCTATAACTTCCGGTGCAGTCATGATATCAAAATGAAGTTTATGCAGTAAATACATTTTAATGTGAGCCAAATTTGATAGGAATTTCGTACAAAAATCGTGAAAGGGCTGCCAGCTATGACCATTTTTGTAATTTTTTGAAATTCCTTTTCTGCGCGATTATGTCATTAGATTTGCAAATGGGAACGATCCTGCAATGAAAACTAACAACAAATATTAAGGTTTTAAAAATTTGAAAAGTTCTGAGGGTAGTAACCCTAAAAATTTTTTCACCCGTATAACTTCTAGCGCAGTGATTCAATCGAAACGAAATTTATTGGTTGGGTTTAGTTTAACGTGAAGCATATTTGGTATATATTTTGCTTTGCTGCTGACACAGGGTAACCAGCTTTAGCCATTTTCGTAACTTTTGCATCAACAGTTGCTTCAAATTACATACACATATGCAAAACATTTGCAATAAAACTAAGAAACCAATTTTTAAATTTTCCGAGTTTTGAACATTTTTTGGATGGCGGCTTCAAACAACGTTAACCGCTAAAGCTTTCGATGAAATCCTCCGATGAGAACGAAATTCAAAGGATAAGTTGAATTAAATATGCACTTGTGAAGGTTAACTTATTGCTGCTTCGTTGGGAAAATGTTGCCAGCACTGAACATTTTCATCATTTGTGTTATAGTTTATTTCTGTTGCTTTGAACGAGGAATGGTTGATATGATTCTACAAAAAAAGTGTATTACGTCTTTCCACATTGTCACTCAAAGACAATTTCTTCGAAAATTAGTTTTCTAGCGGTTCAGGTGCGCTAGAGTTTTTTTTATTTACAAAAGGTTTTTTTGCGTGGAACTCTGCCGTTAAAATCGTCACTCCGTAGAAATAATCTCACAGATTCTGTAATTGCAGTATTGTGAAGGTAGTTAAACACTTCTGATGTCAATTTTGTTGCACTCAGCTTGGGATTTTTCTTTACTTGCTGCACGATCCACCGTTCATCTGCCTCTGAAATTTTTTTCGGCCGTTTAGATCTAGGATTAATTGCAATACTTTTGTTAATTTCAAACCGTTTAATGATGTCATGAACTGTCGAATGGCTTCTACCGATGATTTCCCCAATTTCTCGCACAGACATCCCGTTTTTGTGATGTTTGATGGCCAATTTCCGAACTTCGTTAGTAGTTTCTTCACCTCGACGACCCATGCTCGTTTTGTATGAGAATTCAATACAACTATTATTAATCACACTTAATTTGTTACAATTCGGGGAAATCCCATCTCAAATGTCAAAAGAAAACCAGTTCTGCCAGGTATCCAAATATTTAATTGGAATTTAACAATCAAATATTTTGAATTTTGGCTTATAACTTTTTTATTTATGTAATAAAAAGATATTTTTTTTCTCTTAGATTATAAGCTAGTCTCGTAGCTCTGTCCGATTACTTAATTGAGCCTCTGTATGTAAACCAAAACCTTCATTCGGAACAAGGAGATCGAATCAAATAAAAATTAAAAAAACATAAACTCAAAAATAAAATTCATGAGCAATTAAAAAACATCATGTTTACTTACAGTTTTACTTCTAGTACTAATACGGTACCCATGACGTTTAGGTGTACGTGCTGTCATGCAAAATGATGTAGTGACAGTAAGTGGTCAAAGTACATGAAGCTTAAGGATCTTTATACATTAGCAATTTCATTCCGACTGCAACTCTGCAACTTACTCGACAGCGACTAAGCAATTGTATTTTCACACAACCGGTTTAACGGCGACTGCGATTCAGCCGTTAACCGAAATATTTTCGTTTGACAAAAGTTTATATGAATGGATTACACGGCAGTCTTGGCAAGTCGCTGTAACTACACTCGGTGAATGTTAGTTGACATATGTATCTTATAACACCCCAGTATGAGGGAAAACATTTGTCGAAATTATAGTTATGAATTATTATAATATTTACAACGCTTCCACGTACAAAAACTAACGTTTTAGTTGCATATAAGCTAAAAATCCTAATATGAATTCTCCGTACATAGCAATATTGTTTTGTCACATGATGACATCAAAGCTAGGATGATTACGTAGCATGACGGCCGGTACATCTAAATGGCATTGACAGTACCATCGACCAACATCGTATGTAAATACTTTTTTTTTTAACTATCTATATTTTTTTTTAGAATGTTTTAAACAAAACAAAAAAAAACAATTTCAGATATGAACAAAATTTTAATTGTAGGATAAAGTTCAATCAATGCCATTACATATAATCGTTCAAATGACCACCCCGGAAGCGGTTGCAACTGTGAAGCCACTGAACCCAATTTTCTTTGACTTTTAAATTTGAGCATCTCTTACGACCAATACCTTGGCGTAGTCCCAAAGGAAAAAAGTGTAATGGAATCAAGTTCCAAGAGCGAAGCGGCCAGTTGACAGGATTTTTTTTAAATAATTATATTCTCAAATTTCGACTTCAATAAGTCAATGGTTTTGCCAGCTGTGTGACATGTGGCGCCATCTTGCTGAAATCTCATGCCAACTAGATTATTTTCTTGTAATTTACGTGAAAAACAACCAGGTAACATGACACGGTAGGTCATGTTCACCACTGACCGTCATTGGAATACCAAGTACATTCAACAACAAAAAAAAGACGGACCAATGACAAATCCAGCATAAAAATCGGACCACAAACAGTCAATACGGATGTAATGGCATTTCGTTGATGGGTTTGGAATACTTGTTTGATCACATTTTGCATTTTTGCGGACTGACGAATCCATTAAGCCAAATATGTGCTTCGTTGGTCAGTATAATGTGCGGTAAAAATCAAGATCGACATCATTGCCCTGTGAAATCCGACATAAATAAGGCGAAACTTCGGTGGCGGGAACTTTGCGGAACACACTTTTCCATCTACCCTGAAGTGTGGTATATAAGTTTGTTACCATGTTTTTTTTTCATGTGCCTCTTAAACATAGAAAAAAAAACTCACAAACATTCCAAGTCGTAATTAAAATCGGATAATATCAACATGCCGTTGAGAAAGAGGATGCTGTTAGTAGCAAATTTTTAGATCAATACATGTCAAAAACCGTTATGGTTACTAGAAAAAGTTACTTAACTCTTCGTTATTGGAAATTTTCTAAGCTACAAATTCGTCATACATTGTTTTTCTGAAAACGTGACCGTTACTGAGATATTTAGGAAAGGTAATTTTTGGTGACCTTTGACCCCGTATAAAAAGTAACGCAGCACTCGGATCGCTGGGGACTTTTAACATTTTGTTTAACACGCCAGTACCAAGGTTCACACCAAAATTCAGCTTTCCCCTAATTTTTCCGAAGCACCATGTTAAATTTCCCCGGACTAATCAAGCATGTTTAGTGTTCATGTGTAGTGTTGATGTCACGTCACTGTTTGTGATCTGGCGGCTTTAGTTCTTGCGTTAGTCCAATCTTGTTAGTATGTGAATTCAAATCTTTACGCAAAATTCGCAACGAAATGTTTTGAGCAATGCGTAATTTTTGGAAACGGTGAATAATTGACAAATTTTGGTTTCGTCTCACACTTTCATGTACGGCTGCGATATTCTCGTCTTTTCATGCATTTCTTTGTCTCACTGGCACGACAATACTATGAAGTGTAAATACTGATTCAAAATTATGCACTAAACGTTCAATTTTTCGTTTATCTGGGCAATTATGATGACCGTAAATTCGACGTAATACGGGTAAAGTTGATGTAACAGAATGTAAGTTTTGATAATAAATTTGCACTATCTTTAAACGATTCAAAATCACAAACCTTGAGCTGATTAAACGAAGAAAAAATTTGACAGAAATTTCATCGCATGACGTGAAAATTTGAGCAGAAAATTAAGGCGGCTCTAATGGAAAAATTTACGCATACGAGGGTCGTTCAATAAGTCCTAAGAAAAAACGAGAAGAAACATATTTTTTGGGTGAAAATTTTTTAACGTTATCTTTTTTCAGCTATATACATTTTCCTAATCACTTTTCCAAATTTTTTAACCCGTCCAAAAAGTAAGGATTCGAAAGCTCCTCAAAAAAAGCATTTGTTTGTGCGATGACCTCCTCGTTAAACGTAAACTTTTGTCTGCCAAGCCATTTCTTTAAGTTAAGAAATAAGAAAAAGTCACTTGGGGGCAAATCTGGTGAATATGGTGGACGTTGTCAGAATTTAAACTTTATTTCCATAATTTTGGTCATCGCAACTGCGCAGGTGTACACACGTGCATTGTCTTGATTTCTTTGCTCAATCCTATAACAACATATAATATTCTCCTGTTTTCGTTTTTCTCTATTGCAAGTAATCAATGTAGATGATTCCACGTGCATCCCAAAAGACCGTGGGCCAATTTCATTGTCTTCGCGTTCGTCGGAGCCCGTTCGAAAAACCAACGGTTTTGAATGTTTTATTTTTGTTTTGGAGAGTAGTAATGTATTTATTTATCAACAATTACGTATCGACGCATAAACTCTTCAGGCTTGCCACGAAAATGCACCAAAAGAGCCTGAGAGTCAACCACACGATTATGTTAATTCTCCACTGTGAGCAAACGCTGTACCCATCTTACCGAGATTTTTTTCACGACTAATTTTTAGTGCAAAATTGAAGCGACTGTGCACTGCGATATGCTTGTGGTCTCAACTATTTCGCGAACTTTGATTCGTCGATCACTTAAAACCATATCATGGCACTCTATAAGGCGTCCAGAACGATGCTCATCTTTTGTGGATGTATGGAAACGTTTAAACTGATACACCCAATTGTAAACAATTGCAAACACAGAAACAGAGGTACCATGAACTTCATTCAACTCAGTTTTGATTTTTGTGTTGTTAATTCTTTTAGCAAATGTTTAATCACCGCTCGAAACTCAGTTTTATCCATTGTTCTTCTAATCAAATGAAAGTTTTTTACTTCAATCGACAACAACAATGAAACTTTGAGATGAATACAGCTGAAACTGTAACAGCTGACTAGTTAAGAGTGCTGCTTACTGGGACAAAATCATTTTCGATACAACGAAAGACATCACTTGGATTTTCTAAGAAAAACCCTCGTTTATTAATTTTTGTATTGAAGAAAAATTAGGTTCAGTGCAGCTACGTTGATATGGGCTCCAGATTTCTCCGACCAGTAGGTTTTGTTTTCCTCTTTTTTGTATTAAAATGCGTGACCAGCAAGAATTTGACCTGTCCCTCAAAAAACCAAAATTTCTTGCCGGCATATGTATGACACGCGAGGGTAACAGGTCAGGTTAATTATCTGTTGGGGCGGGAGCTATTCACAGCTATTCCGCTACAACCGTTCCGATAAAAGGATTTATTTTCATCAACACTGGTATTTTGTCATCAATTTTTGCTTCTGTTAACTTTACTTTATTGATAAGTTCATTATGAGTCCCGCTCATAGCCACTATTTAGGTTTGGATGCTCAGCTACTCTGAAGATCACGTGGCTAACTGTTACATTTTCTCGATAATAGTTGATGATTTATGATTGCTCTCAGTTTTAGTATGCTAAATAAACAAATAATCGTTATAAATTCAAAATCAATTTCATTGCCCTTAATAATACTTTATCCTCAAAAAAGGTCATAAAACACCGATTCAACGAAGCAACACATCTGCGCCCAATGTGGGTTGAAGCGTTTTTCGAATTATTTACATCACAAAATTTTTTTAAAGAACTAATTTCAATCCTACACTAAATATTCAAACCAAAATCAAAAATTCCCCATGAAACCTTTTCGTAAATACAATTTTCAAATAATGTTTCGAACAAAACCGTTCTGTACTAATTTTATAACACGCTATATTCATGTAAAAAGCATTACACATTTTTCATCCCTCAGGTGAATTCTAGTGCGGAAATTGAATTCTATAGCTGCGTTATTGCAGTTATAAAAAAATAGTTTTAAAAAGCGAAAATTAGATCAGTTCACACTTATTCAAATAAATCCTCACTTCTACATAAGAAAATACATATTTTTCTTAAATTTGACTCAACTCGACTAGATTTTGTCTCACAAAAACTCCTCGTCGTAACATCCAAATCAAAACAAAACTGACTTAGGTCACCATTGCAAATCACAGTCAACCCATTTCGCATTAACATCTTGAACTCTACTATTCCCAAGATTTCACTATTCCCAAAGAATTAACATACTTACCATACATGGATTTCAATTCTACCATAGATACTTTACAACGACATGAAAAATACATTCCGAACGTTTTTTTTATCATAGAAAATCCTCTTTTGGCTCTGACCCTGATTTCTAGGGTGCACACATATAAATTCGCATAGGACACGATGATAGCATCTACACATTTTAAATTGACAGAACTATTTATTTTCGGTACAGGTGAATGTTTGAATTTTTATGTTTTGTATGAAGGAGGTTGGGGTATGAAGGAGGTTGGGGGAGGTTGGGCCTTGATGTTGAAAAATTTGAACTAGGAGTAAGTTGTCGTGACAGGAAAGAAAAGCACTATATGGGGAGAAACTTGATGGTAAATAGAATTTCAAAAGATTTCTTGGCATTCATTTCAGGATAGAATAGTCATGATTCTTACGATTGTGTTTATATTTTGAATTTGTAATAAAGTAGAATAGTTGATTTCATTGCAAACGAGTTTAAGTTTTCCTGGCAACCGTTTTGGCAACATCTTGTACATCTTGTTTTCTGGTTTTTGAATCTATGCCAAAATCTATTTAATTATTGTTTAGGTAAATTCCACGCTACATTTTTAGTTATGGATATGTTATTACTTTGTGATTCAGCACAGTAAACATATCTAATAGATCTTTTAAAGTCAATCTAATCCGTTTTCAGAGTAATTCGATTGAACCCAATCGAATTCATCATTCCTTGAATACATTAAGCTTCAGTCAACCGAAGTGAATCAGTCTAGGTTTCAGCAGTTACAACAACACTCCAGCCAACAATAAGCCATAAAATGATGAAAGGCATTAATTCCAGACAACAAAAGACACATCAATCTGAATGAGTTTACTACTTCATCTAAGTAATTTCCGCCATTTACTCTCGGTTCCTCGTTCATTCGTATTATGTTAATAAATCAAATTAATTAGACCACATTATACGACGGGCATGCTTCCCAGATAAGTACACATCTCAACGCATACCCATGCACCAGTAAGTAACGGAATCCAACACGAGTGTTTTTATTCGTTGTCTTAACATCCTTCAGTCCTGTGCGCATACATAAATATTACGCTAGCGATAGTAATCACATACCGGCATCAAATTGTTGTTGGATCATCTAGCACCATCACCCCCTCTACATACATCCCATTCCATCACAACTCTTTTATAATCTCCGTTCTTAATGGTATTCCATGCCATTTCTGCTTCTCTGATTGTCTCCATATAGTTTGCTTGAATGTCGATTTCGTAGTCTCGCTATCATGCTTGCAGGCTCTTACCCGCTTCCTGTCGATTGCTCCCGCTCCGCACACTAGTCCTTTCTAATAGGGTTGATTTTAAGCATCCTCGGTGCGTTGGCTGCCGTCGTCGTAAGTAGGTTAGTGAGAAATCATCTAGTGAAGAATCAGAGCTCACACTCATACATCCTTTCAGCTCGATCAACCCTTCTCATTTATTGCAGGATGCCATTCCGTTGTTGGAAGATTGGAAACTGGGCGTATCAGCCTTCTGGATGAAGCAATGATGGCAATGGCTACTAATTAGTTTCATGCCTAAACGGGAACGGAATTGAAATAGACAGTCCGAGGTGTACGGGCTTACCCAGAACAGCCAGTTCGACAATCCTGGCATAGACAGTGTGTGGAAACTGATCTGAGTAGATGCTATCGATAGCTTCGAACAGGATATGGACAATCAAACCTAAGCCCCGAAGATACACTCCAGATAGCACTTACACATGCAGCTTATGGCCGAGTCACGACATTGCTATTATACGCAAAGAGCTCTAGCTCTATTTGCGGCATCGAGTCGTCGAATTGAAGTAGTTAAGCTCTTTTAGCCTCCAGATGACCGTTATTTATTGTTATGGGGACGATTCCGTTGCGAAAGCAACCACCATAACGTTCGCATCAGAAAAAAATCTGCCACCAATGCCCACAAACTGTAAAGAACTGGCACCGAATAGATGAAAAAAGAACAGCGGAAACAAAGTATTTTTCTTGTGCTAGCATTTTACTGGATGTGACTCTCAAACCCTCCAACTCCTCTTGGAGGAAAAAATAACAACGATGATATATTTCCTAGTAGTATGTATACTATGTTTTGTCTGTTTTCGTTGCGAATGTAAATTTTCGGTTTTATCTTTATTTCAGTTTAAAGTGCGAGATGGCGACCTACCTTCTCCCGGATATCCTCCCTCAGCCGCCTTGAGCATTTCTCTCGCTCAGCTCCATTTCGCTTATGAATGCCATTGGGTTTTCAGGTTGAACGATTTTTCCGCAATCGTTTTTAGGTCATTATAACTTTTTTTCCGTGCCCTGTTTGTTGCTGTATTACGGAATGTTTTTTGTGCCAATCGTTGATTGTAATGAACAGGGCATCTGGATTATTTATGTATTTCTTTATTTGAATGTTGGGACTTGTTGTTGAGTAAATGCAGGAATATTTAGTTTATTTGAAATGCCGTTGAAAAAATTAATGATATTCATGGGTGAATGTAATTATTTTAACAGATCATTTTGGGACAGCTGGTATGAATAGAAATGTTTTTCGAGTGCGAAAGACTTTGTTGATTGAATTAATGTCCATAAGAATAAGGCCGAACTCGAAAATGGTCAAGAGATATTTGATGTTATTTTGTTGGTAGATTTAACACTTCATAGCCAAGTTTGACCTTGCGCTATTTTTTTTTTCAAAAAACATTGAGAGCTAAATTAAATAAATTATATCTTGACTCAAAATCCTGCCCCTTAAATTTAATCCCCTTCACGGAAACTTAGTTAAATGATTACCATAAGAATGTAGAGATCTTAGATAGTAGTTGGACAATTTACAGAAGTGATCGTGACTATTGCTCCACAGGTCAATCGCCAGGAGGTGGGCGTTTTACTGGCAGTTAGCAAAACACTTTCAAGTGACATTATTGTCATATCCCACAATGCATTGTTCCAACACTTAGCTATTCGCGTTTCTTTGAATAACAATTTCGTCTGCATTAATTTGGTCTATATCCCACCCAGATCGGACGAAACAGTTAACAACCCTTTCTGTGAATTAATATCTTCCCTTACAACGTCTCTAAATGAAAAATTCAAAATAATATTCCTAGGGGATTTCAATCGTCTCAACTATTATGCCCAATGAAAACAACGCTTTCCTTCTCCTTGTAAAGCTTTCAGATTCTAACGACTTCAACCTTGCGAGTACTTTTTATGGCAACGATTCGCAGCAAGTCTCTCCAACTCCCAACCAAAACGGTCATTGGTTGGATATTGTTATAAGTCCAACTAAAGACGCAGAGCATCTTTTTTCAAATAGTTTACACCACACTGCGCTGTCAGTTGACCTTCCCACTCCTGATTCGATTTAGTTAAAAACGTACAATAATTCAATTGTATATGACTTTCTTAAAGCTGACTACGAAAGCATTCACCATGTACTTGACTCTATAGATTGTACGAATACTGTTTCAGCGTTAGATCTTGAGGAAACCATTTCCACTTTTTACGATAAAATATTTGACGCCGTTGAAAGATATGTACCTAAGATTGAAAAAAAAGTTGTCTGAACCATGGCTTGATAAGGAACTTAGGCATTTGCGAAATCGTAGAAATAAACTTTACAAGTGAATAAAGGAAAATATGGACGTTAATCTTACTATTCAGGAAGCATATAATGGCACAATGCTTATGCCAATTACATTAAGAAAACCGGTGATCTAAGCTTGATTCACTTGTTCAGTGGTGCAATATTAACAAGCTCTCGCTTAATATTGATAAGTGCCCAATATTAAGTTTTAACCGTAAATGCACGGTTATGCAGAACACTTACTTTCCCGCCAACAACTGTTACTCATCGAAACCCGTGGATTCGGGTACCACTCGTTTCCCAACTGAGCTAGTCCTTCCACCGCCGCGAGGAAACGAGAAATCGCGACGGTTCGTTCAGCTTATAAATAAATACTCCTTCAATGATACTAATTGAAAACTTGCCTAGGCGCTATTTCGCTTACATGACTCAATTTATTCAAACATAAACCGATTGGCACTTAACTTAGTCGATTGCTACCATGATATGGTAGACTACACCAAATCTTGTTTCGATCTCCGCGCCGGGTTGTCTAACGATTAACAATACAAAAATGATCGCGAAACACTATCTTACGCTACCTTAATTGCTAGCTTACCTGATATTGGGGCCCCCTTTTTGCTGCACACTCCTCGAACTTATCAGCTCCTGGGTTCTGCTGAACGACTCGTCACACTCTTTACTACGATCTTGCACATATTTCTCGGTGTCGCTCCTGAAATTACCCTTCCAATACTTTGGCAAGAGCTTGTCGCCACTTGTTGGTGCATCTATCTCGTCGACAGATCGTACTCGTCACCGCTTCCTGAGAATCTTACTTTTTCCTTCGATCGCTCGTAGATTTCCCTCCGTTTCATGTAAAAAGATAAAAATCAATCAGTCCCACCTCAGCTTCTCACTGCCGCACTCTTCCCGTGTTCCCTTGTTAGAGCCCCCAATTCGTGGTGCTCACTTCACACGAAACCTTCAGTCTGTTATTCCCAACGGATTCCTTCTTCGACTCCGTTGCATGCATTTGTGCGTACTGCAACCTCTCGGCCGTTGCACTTTTGATTTTCCACAGGGTATTGGACTTTACATTCCAGCGTACGCACGACTGGCAATGCCCTCCATTTCGGTCGTTCTGCATCTGGTGGTCTGATTCCATCATTCCAATTGTCACATTAGACGGTTTGACAGTTGACACTTCGCGAATGATTGTTTGGTCATTTGCGTTGATTGACGTGTTTTGTATCACCCGGTGACATAGTAATAACGCGTAGAGTACATGTAATAAAACGTTAAAACGTCAACATCTATCTTCGTTCGTAACTTCAGTCTGGATATCCGAATGACTACCCTAACGCGAGTTCATACTGGTATTTTGTACTGTTGTTGATGGTAGATGTCGCGAAGGGGTCCTCTTCATTTGTTAGTGTTTGAGCCACCACTCGTTATGTTAAGAGGGACGTTCCTGACTACCCGCGGAAGGTTCACTCCCGGGTCACACCAGCTATTTGTGTCAACCACACTTGTCGTGGCTTGGCGACGCGCCCCCGCATCATCGACCGGCTCGTTGTTTCCATCTATCTTCCGACGTTCTGATTCAAAATAGTGATTGGCATCTTTGTATCTTTTATCAATTTAACCGACTTATTGCTTATTTACATATATCTACATTCATATATTTTTTCCTATGCTAAAATTCCATTGCATTTACATTATATTCTTTTTTGGTTATTTACAGCAAATTGATATAATTTCTTAGATCTCTTATTACAGAACCAAACGAACCGTAACACAACTTACTAACTCGCGTTGATAGCGTTGCTAATCTCGGCGTTGTCTTGGATGGGAAGCTTCATTTCACCTCGCAATACGACAAAATTCTTTCCCGGGCGAAAAAGTAGCTCGGAATTCAAAAACTTGTGGGCCACAAGACCATTATACACTTCACACGTATGGTATCTTCTTGAATACGCCTGTATTATCTGCAACCCAGCTTTTGTAATCCACAGTAACAGACTCGAGTCCACACAAAAACAATTTTTACTTGTTGCCACCTTATGAAGTTAGACTGGGTTATTTAAACTTAGCTCTACTTGCATCCAGAAGAATGGTGATATCGGCCTGCTTCATATTTGACGTCATACGTCATTAGAGGCGTTATTATAGTTCAATTCCTGAATAGTAAAATGGTGATAAATATCCCTGTAAAGAGCACCATGTACAATCGTTTGTTAAAAATATACCCACATTCCACCATACATGTAGCTAACGAGCCGGTAAACAGATGCTGCAGGATTTTCAATGACTTTAGCAACCTTTATTCCCAAACAATCTCCAAACTATCCTTCAAATCCTCCTTCATCAAAGGCATTTGTACCCCGTAATTTTTTAAGCTTTTTGTTATTAATTTTTTCCAATTGTTATTCATTTATTTTATTGTTATTTATTCATTTGATTTTTCAAATTTATTTATTTACTTACTTAGTTATTTATTTATGCGTTATTTGCTTGTACCTTACTTTTTGTTTTTGGTTAGATTTGTAGGAATTTGTAGCGTCTTTTTTCGCTTCTGTATTTATATATATATATATAAATATATATATATATATATATATATATATATATATATATATATATATATATATATATATATATATATAGATATAGATATATATAGATATAGATATATATAGATATAGATATATATAGATATATATATATATATATATATATATATATATATATATATATATATATATATATATATATAGATATATATAGATATAGATATATATAGATATAGATATATATAGATATATATATATATATATATATATATATATATATATATATATATATATATATATATATATATATATATATATATATACTAAGTTTATGCCTTGTTCGGCTAATAAATAGGTTAGGCTAGGCTAGTAAAAAGGGCTGCCGAGAACGCGGCCAGCATTAGGCCACCAATTTGGGCCCATTTGCCACCCTCCTCTGGCTTTTTAGAGCTGCCAAGTGACCGCTTCGCCAAACTGGATCAGCTGGCTCAGCGTGACGGTACTGGCCACCTCTACTAACCCTTGAAAGTGGTAAGAACCAAAAATCTTGAGGCGTTTTTTAATTTGGGGCGGACAAT
Source organism: Nemotelus pantherinus (assembly GCA_963978885.1). Lineage (NCBI taxonomy): Eukaryota > Metazoa > Arthropoda > Insecta > Diptera > Stratiomyidae > Nemotelus > Nemotelus pantherinus. The sequence continues at coordinate 66,085,001 of OZ022266.1, read as the reverse complement.
CACAGAGAGTATGCTCGATGGTGTCGTCTTCCATCTCACACCTCTTGCACAAATTGTTGGATGTCAGCCCCATTTTATTCGCATGAGATGCGATAAGGCAGTGCCCTGTGAGCAAGTCGACCATGGCTCTCAAGCAGTTTCTGCTGAGCTTCAGCAGTTTCCTGCTTTTACTTAGATGAGGTGATGGCCATAATGTCCTGGCCACCCTGTAATCCATCCTGTTTTCCCATTTGGACTTTAGTTTGGCCCATATGGCGGCATCTAGTTTGTTTGTGGTGTCAGCAATTGACCGTGGCACAGGGATGCAGGGGCTATTACTATGTAGCTCCTGAACCTTTCCTTGCCAATTTATTGGCTTTTTCGTTGTCTATGACCCCACTATACCCTTGCACCCACATAATCCGTATAGGAATATTGCCTTTTTGTTGAGAGCCACTCTGCAAGCGTTAACAGTTTTTGAAGAACATATGTAAGACGCAAGAGCGCAAATCGTCATTGGTCTCGTTGATATTACGCTAATGGACTCAACTGCCATGCGTATAGCATGTAATTCAGACTGACAGACGGTAGCATGGTCCGATAGTCTACACCATAGTTTAAGGCTCAAATCCGTAGAAAACACATCCGAGCCAGCTCCTGTGTCCATCTTTGACCCATCCGTGTAAATCCAGTTGCCCCCATTGGTGTTAGCTTCCTTTTTCTTCCAGTCTGTTCTTGTGGGTATCTTGACCTGGAAATTCCTGCCAAGATGTAATAAATAAATAAATAAATGAAATAAATAAATAAACTCGTCTCATTTCATTACATATTTGAAATCTCTTCATCTATCTGTGTCCGCATCAAGTCCAAGCCATTTGAAAACTTCGTTCCGTTCAACGATTATGTACTTAAAATTTCTTAAGACCTTCCTTTACTACCAACGACGTACACCAATCAAATGAACGACCGTAACTTCCTTAAATTTCCATTTCATTCCCCTAATCCGTTCAATAGGAGCTTTAGTATTGTTTCAAGTATTGCTACTGCCACTCAACTACTCTGCCTTCAGTCTGCGCCTCATCGATAAAAACCTTCTTCACTAGTCATCGGGTTCAACTGGCATGTAGCATCGACTGGATTCGTTGATAAGTTTGTGGACTAACGAAAAACTCAAGGAAAATCAGAATAAATCTCTAAGCTCTGTTTGTCTTGAAGTTTTCCTGACGACGAAAATGGATTTTCCATTGGAAGTTTTGTCCAAGTCGAACGTAAGTTTTCTGCTTTGAAATACGAAATTCATTTACTTTGCCCGGTTCTGGGTTGTTATTTTTCGAGACTATGTCGAGTTGTAGTTTGGATTTGATGTCACTATGAATCTTTTTACACAATCTCATTATGTAGCTGAGATCTTATCTGTCCGATTCAATTTGACTGAATTCGAGATGCAGCTCTTTATTCAAGACGCAGATGTGAGGTTCAGTTTCGATAAAATCTATCGAATGAAGAGATAGCTAAGAATATCTTTTCGAATGTTTGTTGAGATGAAATACAAAATAGGAATAGATGAATTACTTTTTTCGTTAAGTACAGGGCTACTTATTTACGTTTCTGTCTATTTAGGCCTGAAATCAAATATTTTAAATGCAAACATTCAAAACTCATCACAAATCAAATTATCCATCGAAATTCATCTTCGACTCCTGAAATCAGACGCAAAAGGTCAACTACACTCTTGTCGTCCCTTCACTTCCACTCAAATTACAATTGCAATTTATCTCAGCAAACAAGCACAGTATGACACTTGAGGATAATCCGCAGTATTCGAAATCGATAATGGATAGACAGTGCAAAATCGTGAGCACAAGAACCGCACCAGAAGGGCCTGAAAAGACTTCAGCAAACACTGCACTCAACTATTTGTCTTTGCCCGCCGTGTACCGATTCAGGCTCAGCTCGGCTCGGCTCGACACGACTCCAACCCAGTTCAGCCCAGCAAGCTCAAGGAATAAAGATTGATTTTGTGTACTCGAAAATTGAAAATGAGAAAATCTTTTCCGAATTCCTTTCTTCTGCTCCACAGCATTTTCAATTCGTTTTCGCTTTTGTGGAATTTTTGAGGAATGGGGCCGTGGACAAGAGTGAAGAAGCCTGTAATACAAAATTTCTTCATTCTATCGCTTCCAAAATAGTTCCGGTAAGACGAGAATGAAACAATCTTTCGTCGTACACTCATACGCTTATCGAACAAGAGCTAAGGGAAAAAATGTGATTTTCCCAATTGAATCCTGTTGTCTTCGAAATTTTCAGTTTGCTCATCATACTGACGACAACGGCGTCTCGTTGCCTAAAGTGTTTCCAAACGAGAGCACTCTCTTGCAACGAAGCCAGCTAGCCTGGTTTTTATTGTTTTTGGTTTTAGAAGCTGTGGATTTTCGTTCGATTGCTGAAAGATCTTTGAGAGGTTTTTAATCGTGCATTCATTACATTTTACAATTGAAATGGAACTCGGTATTCGAGAAGGAGAGCGGGTGTGCTTTTGAAACGATTCGTATTGAGAATTCAAGCTTGATTTTTAATTCTTTAGTTTTTAGAGCAATGGAAAAATCATTTTCGAAATAAGAGTATTCTGCTGCAATTAAAATTTGATCTATTCAAATTGATTCCTTTTAGAAATTAATATTAAATCCATTTCAAAGATTGATGTATGGTTTGTTTCAATCATTCCAATAAAAATACAGAGCCTTGAGAACGATGCAATAAAGAAAGTCGAATGATTTTGAAATTTATATAATGATTTGAATAACAGATATTTTCCTATTTTTTTTTTCAAACATTGGTGACTATATGAAGGCGGCAGTTGATTTCATGATATGAAGCTAAGCCAAATAATAAATATTACATTTTAAGCTTTTGTGAAATTAGCTGAGAAACAAGGAATTCTTGGGCCTGCGGCTGTTTGAAAGTTATATTCGTTCATATTACGTAATGAAATTAATGCGCCCAGTGTGGGCTGAGAGGCTTTCAAAATTGTACTTCGTGGGTTTATGTAAGCCATTAATTTTTGCTATTATTTGTTTTGTTTAATATTTTATAAAATTCTAACTACTTTCTTTGCTTTTTACTTTACCTTCTCTTCGAAATCGTCTGCCTCTCTCAAATATACTATCAAAATGAAAACATCCTACTAAACCATTCATTCATCTAATTTTGCTAATAGCACTTAATGATCCGGATACGTAACACATAAAGACAAGATATCCAAAGAGTGAAAATAAGTTATTACCAGTAATACTGAGAAATTAACATTATGCAGTCTTCAGACATTAGCGATTGTTACTAGTGGTCATAATGTGTGCAAACGACCATATCAAATGACCATAAAATACGCCAACGAGCACTGGGAAAGACAATCGCGATTTTCCTGATTTATAACAACATTTGTGGTTTTTGGGTTTAACTATTACTTCTGTTGCGACTAAGTTCAATCGAAATGGCGTAATAAATGTGCCTAGGTTGCAAGATATTTATGTTTTGTGTGTAATTAGGTACCCATATGTGGTAATTAATTAGTGGATTTTTATGTTTGTTTGCTCATTCGAGTGTGTTATGGTTGTTTGATGGTCATTTTTTGCGGGAGTTGCATGTTTATCGGAGGGCAATAGCCATTTTAGAGAGCGAAATAGCCAGTCAAATGTTTAAAAAAAACACAGAATGAAAATATTTGAGAACAGAATGTTCAGTTTATTGCCAGCTTTATTGATCATCTGAAGATTTGTGTGATTTATGGGATGCGTTATATCTTTGAGTATTTCGATCCTTCAAAAAATGATCTTTTGCATTGAAAAGCAACGTTAGCTGGTTGGTCTGGGCTGTGAAGTGAGTGAACATTTTTGTTAGGTTTATAAATGCAAATGATTTGTACAATGCCACTTCAATATTTTCAGCAATGCCAAAAGCTTATATCTTTCACTTGAGCCTATGGATTCGATATATTGCATACATCCAAAATTATAACCTATATTATATTTTGCACAAATATTGTACTTTATTGATCGGAAAACAAAGTATAAAAGGTAATTGCATATAAATAAATAATAAACAAATCAAAACAAAGTATAAATGACAAATAAACACAATGCAAATAAATTACAAATAAACACAATGCAAATTAAAAATAAAAAATAAATATTATTTGAATCTTTTACATTTACAGTCAAATCTCGTCTCGGCGAAATGCTTTTTCTGAATCAAAGTATGTTTATATTTTGGGATTGAATGGAACCAAAAAATTTCAAGGTTTTTTTATCATTGTATGTATTAAAATTCAAAGTAGCACTACAAAGTTACACTAAATACACTACTCAAGGATGATACAAATTATCCGGCTTTACTCTGTCAAGTTTGTTATCAGCTAAGCCCAAAACTCTCGAAAATGGTTGGCTCACACATCTTCTTTCAGTTGATTTCATGCATTTCATTGTCAAGCCGATCACACGCCTAGATAATACTGAGCGCTCCGCTTCTCTGCTGCATGAGCCTTCGGATAGTGCTCCATGGGCGCTGTGCTACTGCGATTGAAACGTGTCCTCTTCGACAGTTACCTCGTCGTCTTTCCACTGGCTCCTCATTGTGGACTACCTCCTCTACTACCTCCTCTAATGTGAAAGACTCGCCAGTCGCGAGGCGTTCGTCAGCTGTAAGAAAGTCATACAACTCAATTGTTTCATTCTCTTGTGTCTTTTCTTCGGCAGGCAACGCTTACCAGATCTCGAGCAGCTCAGCATCCTCTGGTTCCGTCTGAGCTTCTGCTTCGATGAACTTGGCTTTCGTGAAACAGTTCCTGATCTCGGTTCCTTCGTCCATGACTTCGTGCCGGTGGAATAGCCGGAGCTTTATGTAATGGTGCTTAAGATTCTCTATAATTCTTTGATCCATTAGAAAATTGGCTGTCGTGCTGGGTGGAAAGAAGAGCATTTGGATGTTGTCCAACTGGAGATGGAGAGGGTGACCAGTGAAGTTATTGAGACAGAGCAGCTCTTTGCGGGTTTGTTGACCAAGTCATCCGTCCTACGCGTGCAACATTTGCTAGAAAATATATGTGGTCATCAATGCTTTCGAATTAGCCTTGTACTTCACAGGAATCTCCTTGTTCTTGAACGCACGAGGTTTTTTGGAACTGCCAATCACCAGAATGGGTAACTCCTTGCTGCCCCTCATGTTTGCCCCAACTAAAAGAGTGATTCTTTGCTTACTTTATTTTCTTCCAATGTACCGCTCTCCCCTGAAAGCTATGGTCATGTTCGGAAGCAGCTGACAGAAGAGTCCAGTTTCGTCAAGGTAGAAGACGTCTTCCAAGGAAAACTGACCGAGAAAAGGCCGGAGAACTTGTTGTTGGCACTCGATAAGAGATTGGAAATTTACCGTTCCAGCTTCGCCCTGCACTGGCTTGAACGTGATGGTTGTAGGCTTTGATATCTCCCACGAGGAAGATTATTCCTTTCTCATCGAAGAGTGCACAAAGATACGGAGTAAAGCCCTTAGGTAAATCATAGATTATTTTGACACTGAAAGCTGTTTTCCGCTCGAAATCTTGACAAAAAGTCAGTATCATACCTCCACAAAATAATATGAGTCACTTTGCGCTTGAACAACGTTGGGAAATATTGAAAACTTATTTCCAAAGTGAGTGCTGTGTAGCCCAAACAGTGCATTTTTTGAAAAATAGTTTTGGCCGAAATGAGGCACCCACCGCACCTGCTTTCTGTGCAAAAAATTCGTGAGACTGGCATGCTAGTGGACAACACTCATAGCCCACGACGTCGTACGGTGCGCCCAGACGAGAATGTGGCTCTGTAGCCGAGAGTGTGAGACTCACTCCACGAACATCAACTCGCCGTCGATCTCAACAGCTCAACATTTCAAGCACTAGTCTGAAGAGAATTCTGCACAAAGATCTGGAATTATTCGCTTACAAGGTCCAATTGACTCAGCAATTGAAGGCGCACGATCTACTGATTCGCCATCGGTTCACAATTTGGCCTTAGAGCAGCTTGAGTCGGACAACGATTTTGGGCGAAAAATCATCTTTTCTGACGAGCGTATTTTCATCTCGGCAGCTACGTTAACATACCAAATTGACGCATCTGGGGCTCGGAAAACCCGCACGTTATTGTCGAAAAGCCAATGCATCCACAAAGAGTGACAGTTTGATGCGGATTGTGGAGTGGTGGCATCATGCAGCAATTTTTCTTCGAAAATGAGGCTGCGAACAACGTTTCGGTCTAACGGTGAACGTTACAGAACCATGTTATCCGACTTTTTTTTACTGAAATTGAAGACATGAATTTGAACGACCTCTAGTTCATGCAAGATGCCACACCAGAAATGATTAAAGCACTTAAGGCCAATATCATCCGAGCAATCCGTGAGCTACAGCCCGAAACCATTAACAAGGTCTTGGAAAATTGTGCTACTGCGAAGCCAGCGGAGCCAGCCACTTGAACGAAATTGTGATACATCATTAATTGGAATGTTTACCCTTACTAACAAAACCATAATACATGGGAACAAATTAAATTTTGTTCATTTTATTGTATTTTTAAAAAGAAACTTGTATTTGGCCCACCCTGTATTTACCGATATCATGAAGGGCTCGAGAAAGTCTGTTTGCACCTCTATGAAGTCGGCCTCAGTGCTTCTGACGATGAAGGTTGTGATAGAATGTTGCATTATGTTCGTTTTCACAAGGATTGCGGTACCTCCTCTCCTACCGGTCATCCTGGCGTTCCTATATATGGTGTAGTTAGGGATCCGAAGATGGTTCCCCGGTTTGAAGAATGTTTCTTGCAGAAGCATGATGTTAACTTCGAAATCAATCACAAATTGAACCAGCTCGCCTGTTTTATTTAGTAGGGAGTTCGCATTTCTTGTCAAAAAAGGCTTCTTTTTTATCATAGGATGGAGTGTGTTGGTTAGTTTATGTAATTGTTCCTGCTTGGTAGCAAAAAACTGGCTCATATGCTCCGGACTTTTTCGTATTCTTGGATTAGCTGAGTTAGCATAGGACTATGGGGTCGGGTTGTGAGTATACATGGAACTAGAAAGATGGCTAGTTGTGTTTGAATTTGCGCTTGCTTTTTGTGCGAAAGACTTCTTCGGATTTTTTGGTCTACATGGGCAGTTTTCATAGCTGGCAGTGTGTTCACCTCAACAGCTAACATATTTTGGCAGATCTTCGTGCAGTCTTGAAAGCGATGAAGCCCGTTGCATTTAACACATTCCTAAATTTTGGCAGTTTTGCCATTAACGTATGCAAGTTGTGTGACTTAATTTGGCAGAGAAGGTGGCATATTTCCTTTTCTGATTTTGGGAGCTGCACCTTCCGTAGCTAAGATGTGCACATTCTTGTTTTGAGTTAAAAGGCTAGTAAGAGATAAAATCGGTGCTGGATGAGAACCTCCTTCGCATCTTCGGGGAAGAGACCATAGAGTCCACGAATTTCAATATTTTGACTCTTTTCTCCATGGAGGCATTATGTGTGTATTGAACTTTAAGATCCGCAAAAAGCCTGGTTATTTTTCTATGGTCTTGTATATTTTCGAGGATAATCTGGATGCCCAGAGATATCCGCATAGCGGAATTATATTTAAAATTCCTTTCAGTGCGGACTCTTGCTAATGACAGCTACTCTTCTGGTTCTTGGAAAATAGTTGGAACTGTCTTGTCTCCACTGTGCTTCTTTGTGTTTACTGGAGGCTTCAACAGTGTGGTTTATATTGTTAAGCTGTGATGTTGGGTTTGATTTTTACTAATGTTCGAAGAACATTAGTATTAAAATCGATTCGGCCAAAAATTCATATTTCTTTATATATATATATATATATCATCAAAAAATTTCAGTGAGATAATCTCGGGAACGCGCCATCCGATTGAGCTGAAACTTTCAGGATACAATGGTGTATATGCAGAATAGGTCCACGTCTCTTTAAATGTCAGTTATTGTTAACCTTTTGGCGCCGGCGGCCATTTAAGTGATATTTTTAATATACCTATTATTTCGTGCACAAATAATTTTCGCAAAAATAAAGTTAACGAAATAAATTTCGAACGTGTTTTACATATGAATCGGATAATGCTTTGGAATTTTTTAACCCTATGTGTGCGCTGGGTGCCTAAAAAGAGGACGGGAAAATTTAAAAATTTTTAAATTTCGATAACTTTTGACAGAGCTATTCAATCATTACGAAATTTTCAGGACATATTAATATTATTTAGTTGTAGATTTGTGTAGCTTTAAATTAGCGTGCTGGCAACCCTGTAGCTAGGGCAGGCAACGAAAGTGAAAACCTCCAAATCATCGTCTCTCTTGAAAAAATGCCGTTTCTTCAAAAAAAAAGCCACTCATATATAAATCTTGTGCTTTGTTTACATAACCAAAAAAAAAAAAAAGATATGGTATAACGGGCACGCCTGGTAACCCTTGCCCAATTTACCTATATTTTTAGCATCAAAAACTTCTGTTCACGGAAACTCACGATCCGATGAGCAGAATTAATTGAAATTTGCAGAATGTATTGGTCTTAAATAGGACCAGGTCTGATAGAAGTAATTTTGAAATGCGGGCGATTCTGTGCCAGTGGTGCCATCTTGAAAAACCACTAAAAAAGATAACTGTTTTTAGCCCTATAAATTCTGATTGAATCGTTTGATTTTGACGAAACTCACACAATTGCTGGACCTTACTTTAAGCCACGTTTGGTAGAAATTTGGTTGAAAAATTCGGTTGGAGCTGCCAGCTATGATAATTTTGGTGTCTTCATTTTGAAAAAAAAAATTTGGAAGTGAAAACATTCAAACCATCGAATATTCAAAAAAATGTCCGTTTCTTACAATAAAATCAATCTGTATATAAATCTTATGTTATATCTACACGTTCAAAATAAAACTTTGGAAATTTCATGTCGGACAAGAACGGTAACCCTCTCCCAGTTAACCTATATTTTTAGCATCAAAAACTTCTATTCACGGAAACTCACGAACCAATAATCAGATACAGCTAAAATTTGCAGAATGCATTGGACTTAAGTAAGACCAGATTTGATAGAAGCGATTTTGAATTGTGCGCAAGTCTGTGCCAGTGGTGCCATCTTGAAAAATTACAAAGAAAAAAAACTGCTTCTTGCCCTATGAAATGTGAATAAGTTACCAGATTTTCATGAAATTGGCACAGTAGCTAAACCTAACTCTAATCTCTGTTTGGTGGAAATTTGGTTGAAAAATTTGATTGGTGCTGCCAGCTATGGTAATTTTTGTGTCTTTGGTTTTGAAAATTCGCTCAGGAAAATGAAACTTTTTGCACTATAACTTCCAGTGCAGTCATGAAATCAATACGAATTTCATACAAATAATGAAACCTGTCATAAACATTATTCAGGCCAAATTTGGTTGAAAAGCCACAATAGGGTTGCCAGCTATTGTTGGTTTTGTGTTTAATTGCAATATCTTTATTGAGCGGTTTTATCGTAGAATTTTCAAATGGTAATGATATTGTAGTGACAATAAACAGCAAATATTAAGCCTTCGATCATTTGAAAAAACTCGCTGCAGGTAACTTTAAATTTCTTTATACTCCTATAACTTCGAATGTAATTAAACAACGTGAAGCAGATTTGATATATTTTTGGCTTTGATACTGGCGAAAGGTTGCCAGCACGAGTCGGTTGTGCTACTTTTGTATCAATAAATGCTTACAGTTAGTATACATACCGGAAACATTTACAATGAAAATAAATAACCGATGTTACAATTCGCAAAGTTCTGCAAATTTTTCGGATCGCAGCCCCAAACACCAACTTCAGTTACAGTGCTGCAGGCACTGAGCATTTTCTTCATTGATGTTATATGAGATGCTGCTTTCAAAATTATGTGAAATAAGCAACTGATAACGAATATAATTAACCCGTGTTTTGCTCTCATAAACGTTGAAATTCATGCCAGTGGTAATATCTGAAACCTTCCACCATATGAGTTATAATGCATTCTTGAGACGAAAGTAACACGTGGCATTTGAAACAGTTTGGTCGTAATAAGCAGCACATGTGGTGGAATATGCACTCAAAACCTGCTCGATTCTTCTACTGTTCTTCGAACATTAGTGTTTCTAGCGGTTCAGGTGCGCTAGAGTTTTTTTTTTATTGTTTTGTCTGCCATCATTTGGAGTTTTAAAGACGAAGATGTCATCTAGTGTGCTTGCTCTATTTATCTGGGTTTCTTTTACTTCTGTCAGACCTACATTTATTACCTAAGGGTATTGGGTTGTCGTGCTGCTGGTTCTCGTCTTCTGCCTCGTCATTTTTTATACTTATGGAAGAGGTCAAAACCAGTAGAATCTGCACAAGGAAGCAATTTATTCGCATTTTTGCTTAGTTGGAAATTTTGGATTTTCTTTTCTTTTTCACTGTTTGCGGAACAGCTCATTGTTCTGTTTCAGAAGCTCTGCGTTAAATCTTCGAATCTTTGCTCTTGTAACCATTTCTCTTTGTTTTCGTGTCAATTATCGCTCTTTGTAATATTAATTACCATTAATTACCAAGCAACTAGCTGTACACTTAAAGTAGACGAAAATCTTTCCTTTATTTATTGGATATGAACAGCGTCTCTAATGACATCGAAAATGAAGCAAGTAAATAGCATTTATCTTCTGGACACAAGTTACACTAAGGTTAGAAGTATAAGTCGAGATTTTGAACTACTTTTGAACATATGGTTTGGTTGTGAACTTCGAAAAACGGATTCCAGATCATATAAGTATACTCAATCAGAAAGTAAACGAAAGTAGTATATAGGGATTTCATAACCGAAGGCTATGAAATTCTTTGGTTTGTCGCTACAATGAAACCAACTTGTTTAATTGCCTGAGAAATAACTTTGTCAAAATGTAAGTTTAAGCGGGGCTTTATCTAAGACAATGCTAAGATCTAATATAATTTCAACCCTACTGAGTGCAATATTACTTAAGTGTAAACTATTGTATAAACTTTAAGTTTCTACGAAGTTTTAAGTTCTTTCATGAATGCTACTTACTTACTGAATCTTTTATTAACAGAAACACTTTCTAACCTAATAATGCTAAGTTAAACGTTCTTAAAATCTATTAAAGCGCAAAACTAAACCAAATTTAGGCTCTTGAAACAACCACCATTTTCATCGCAATTTCATTCAGGATCACAGACAATACAAAAAGAAAACTACGTTACTCCATAGACAATGAAAACTATGGTTCTATTTAATAGTCGGATGACATTTGCGCTGCTATTGTTCAGAATAATTTTCAATTGTCAGGAAATGAATACAGAAGCCCTTGGATATGTGCTGAAATACATAGGGCTACATAGGTACATTCATATATCTGAGCCATAAAGTCAAACATTCTCCTGTATAGCACCGAAACGCTATAGATCGCTTGGTCTACAAAATGCTTTTGCTTTCAAAACCCGTAGCTGGGAATGATTTTGGTTCAGGCATTCAATTGCACGAGACAAAAGTACTTTTCACACAATACGCGACCATGATAGTACACGCATAGATGCAAAAGTACAACTTCAGATCCTTGATATATAGCATATAGCTTTATAGAAGGTAGCGTATAGTTCAAAAAAGATCCTGAGAGTGCAAATGTATGTAGAGTAGATATTATGATTTTCTGCAAGTGTGTTTCAGTGTACCTTAACAAAAGTTATAAATGACATAGAAACGCCATATATGCAACCTGATACTTGCTCACTTAAATGCTGTGTGTCTTTGTTTTGTGGCGGTGCAGTCGCATTGTCGAGATAATAATTGCATTAAATTTTCCAGTAAAATGAAAATTAATGTTTGGACGCTTTGCGAGTTTGTGTGAATGTTTTAGAGCAACAATAGTTGAAGTGAGGAATTTTTGTAAATTATCGTTGTTTAGGAGATAGAATGCAATTGTTGTTTCTCTAATAATGTGGTTTATGTAAATTTCAAACTGCTTTTGCGAGGTTTATAGAGGAAAAGTGGGTATGTTTGCATTGAGCGTTATGAAATTAAATATCCTATTTAAAGTGAAAAGTTAATGTAGACGTTGTTCTATGTAATTTTCTTAATCTGTTAATTAAATTTAGATTCTTGCAGTGTTGCAGTGTTTTAATACTTAACTTTGTTTCTAAAGAGTGGTTTTGTGAAATTTGTTGCAATACTCTACAACGGCTGAAGACATTAAATCTTATGTTTTGGCAAGGCTGGGCCACGTTCCTTCACTTCTTACGTGTGCGAAATTGACAAAGGACAATCTGGATAACCAAACCATCGTTTCGTTTCGTTTCGAATCATTTTGCCTCCTGGCTCGGAAAAGGCTCTCCAAATCAATTTTTGGTCTCCTGGCACCTTAGTTAAGGAGTTCATTCCAAGACCTCGGAAAAACTTTCGCACGAATTCATCGTGGAGCTTTCGAAACTAGACTCATCAACAAGCAGTGCTTGAATCGACCTCTGAAAATTTACTATCAGAACGTTCGTGGTCTGAGAACCAAGTATAATTGTATAAAGATCTCCTCGGTAATCGCGTCTGATGACATTGTCTGTCTTACCGAGACCTGGTTGGCTGGGGATATATACAGCAGTGGAATCTTGCCCCTTCATACTGTTTTTCGTAGAGATCGGAATCGATCTGCGTGTAATATTTCACTAAGAGGTGGTGTTTTAATTGGTATTCACAAATCTCTGAATGGAACACTCTGCAGTGACTTCATCTCCTCCATCCCGGTTCAATGTGTGATTGTCCGTATTTCTCCTTCACCATCTGCAGTGCTGCTTGTTTCCTCTATCTACATCCCTTGTAGTAGCCCCGTACTGGTATATGAACTCTCGTCCTACCTTAATAACCGCTTCTTTTTTGCTTTCTTACTTTTATGTGGTGACTTTAATATGCCGTCGCTTGTTTGGGATGATACTTTCTCAAATATTTTGTCTTCTAGCAATATTTCTCCCGCTATTTCTTCCTTTATGTCCCTTTGCTCCATTTCCCAATTTAACAACGTTCCGAATACTAACAACAGGATTCTGGATTTCGTTCTAACTAATATTCACCCTTCTTCCTTTTGCTTGAGTCCATGTCTGTCACCGTATGTGCAACCTGATCCTCATCATCCCCCTCTTCTATGGAATTAACTCTTAACCGTTCGTTTAAAGTCAAATCTGTTCCTACTCTTCGTTTTAATTTTAAAAAAGCAAACTATTCCGCTTTGTCCAATGAAATCAATGCTACGAACTGGTATAATTTCTTCAGAGGGTATTTAGGATATCTACTTGCTTTTGCTTGTCGATTGCGGAAGCTACGGTGTTTGTAAAAGACAATAAGTTTGAAACCGTTGACTTACCTTTAATGAATCCATGCTGTTCACTGGCCAGCAAGGGCTGAATAAAAGGGTACACTCTATTGTAATCATGTGGTTCTTCTGTCAAAGTTAGCAGGGTTTGGTATCTCTGGTGTCGCCTTTTCTTGGTTCTACTTCTACGTTTGTGATCGCTCTTGTGTTGTGATTGTTAGCTCTTGCTCTTCTACACCCTTTTTTCCTACTTCAAAAGTTCCGCAAGGATCTATTCTTGGTCCTTTATTGTTCCTTTTGTTTGTTAACGATCTTTCCTCCCTCTTTAACTCACCCTGTCTTTTTTACGCTAATGATCTCAAAATTTTCAGAGTGATTGAATCCGCTAGTGATTGCTCCTTATTGCAGAAAGATTTGGGTACTTTGGCTACCTGGTGCGCAGCGAATTCTCTCACTTTGAAAGTTTCAAAGTGTCATCAAATGTCTTTGACCCACAAAACATCCCCTCTTCTCTTCTCATACTCTGTCTACAGCTCCCCTCTCAATGCTGTTACTAGTTTCAAAGATCTTGGCGTGATTTTCGATTCCAAGTTGAAGTTCGACTTACATATTTTACACATCACATCACTGTCAAGGCTTCTCGTTTTTCTGGCTCCATCATCAGATCCTCTAAACGTTTTGCCAATCTTTCCATTTCTCTATATCTGTTTTTTTCCTTCATTCGTAGCGTTCTTGAATACTGTTGCCAAATTTGGTGTCCACATTACGCATACTTAATAGCTGCGGTTGAATCCGTGCAACGCAGATTCACTCGCTCATTGTTCTTTAAGTTCTGTATTCCGTATTGCGATTACAGTATGCGCCTCTCCATCCTTCAAATTCCTTCCCTTGAGTCACGTAGAGTGTTCCTCGACGAGTGTCTCCTCTTTAAACTCTTTAACGGCTGTATATTGGTGGACCCTAGCATTCACCTTTCTGTTAGAGATTCGGGCCGTCCTAATAGAACATTTTTCATGTTTAATGTTACATTTGCCCGTACCGACACCTATTTCTTTTGTTCCCTTTTACGTTTGCCTCGCCAGCATAATAATCTTAACCTTGGTCCTCTGCCTCAAACGTTAGCTGTGTTTCAAAATATTTTAAAAAATTACGTTCTGTCAGGTACATGAAATATGTCATAATTTAGTCTTTTGTTTATATCCTTTTTCAGACGATTTTGCTTTTGATTACTTTTCCTTTCTGAATTTCATTTAATTTTAATTTTCTTTGTTATTTTTTTTTTTTTCTATTAACTCTCATATAGTTGTGCCTGTTTTCTTTATATATATATATATATAGATATATATATATATATATATATATATATATATATATATATATATATATATATATATTCATATATATATATATATATATTTGTTTTCTTTTTGTGCTATGTCTAATCTATAATTGGATTAATTCTGTTGATTTGGACATTAATAAATAAATAAATAAATAAATCTCTAAGTTTTAAGATTTGACGAAAAAGTCACATTGGAATTGGCCTGTCAAGTTTTTCGTAGTTCTTGTAGCCTAGTAGAAAGGATGCTGGCTCCTAGCGAACGGGACCCCTGATTCGAATCCTCGTACGGATGGGGGACTGCGTATCTGGCTTTGTATCAACTAAGCCTTGAGTATGTACCTTAGTCAAATCAGGGGCAATTGAGCATGAGAATAATCATTTTACACTCCCAAAAAATATCGATTATGAAAAAAGAGTATCATCCACCTTCACTCCCCAAAATCCCATAGGGGAGTAGTGAGCCATTTTTTGCAAATTGGCCAAGTTTTTCAATTATCATATGTTGAATTAAATTTGCGCACATTATCACAATTATTTACTGTTAACTGTTTTTACCGCTCTTTAAATTCATTCAGTTCATTTCAAAATCCAAAACAGTTCCATGCAAGAAAAATTCCGTGAACCAAACTTCATATCAGAAGAAAAAAATTTTACTTGTCTGATTGAAAATTCTCTTTAGAATCAAAAAATCATTATTTCTGAAATAATTTATAGACCTTTCTGGGCGAATAAATTCAATTTAATCAATTTATGATCACAAATCAAATCGACAGACCACATCTATTTATCAAAGTAATCTACTCGTTACAAGCCCGAACCCATCAATTCTGAACCAATATTGGGGTTTCTGCGGTTGCTTGGCTTCACTCTCAAACAGCACTTCGACCCCCCGCCCAATATAATCTCAAACAATAATACAACCGAAAGCGAATAATTGCATTTGCAACAAAACCCACTTAAACGCTATTTACCACGAAACGTTAAATAGTCGCCTGATTAAATCCATATATTTACATCCATTGATAGCTTTGCAAAAACGACCACTCCTTGCATTATATTCAACCCGAAAATCCGATTTTCGATTCTGCTTCGTATTGGAATCGTAGCAGCCAGCATTCACGCTGAAAACTTTTGAATTGTTGGCACACGTTTTTGAAATCCTATGTAAGCAAACATGAATAAAAAAATATAAATACCGACAACAATGTGGCCGGAGTATTGGCAGGCGTACACCATTACCGCACTAAATTCGGTCAAATTGCATGTAATGCATAATGAGTGTAGTGAAAGGATGTTGTTGGTCCAGATATTCTACGTTTCACATTAAAATTAAAATGAATTAAAATCCGTTAATATCCCCGTTACAACAATGGCAGCATCCAGTCATTAAAAGTCAGCACTGGTTTTATTTTTTGCCAACCGACAAGTCCGTTCTGTGGCGGCAAATTAACGTTCGCAGTCGATGTACTGAAAAATCTTTAATTGTAGAAAATCCGTTATGGTACCAATGGTGTAATTATATTATGTTGGTATGAGAATAATGTATGCAGGTATGAAGACTGACTGGGCTTCGAGTTTTTGCGGAATGGATTTTTATCTATAAATTTAATTTGTTCGATTGGACGTTTCGGTCGATTACTATTATAGAGCTTGAATGTAGCTGTAAAGTATTAAATTTTCAATACAAATAGATAATAAGTAAGCTAATGAAATAAATTCAGAATTATCGTTTTAGCTTATGAGCTTACTAATTGGTATGAATTCGATATTGGGTACCTATTTGCTCTATATTTGTCGGGAGAGTTTGCATATCATGTGAAATTAAGCTCTTGCGGAAGCTGATTAATCTATTGGAAGTCTTTGATGTACTTTCAAATAATTCAAAAGTAATTTGTTATTAAATTTGCAGTTAAATATGCTATAACAAAATAGCGCCCATTGTGGGCTGTCGTAATTATATGATAATTTTAATAAATTAATACGAGGGTTGATCAATAAGTAATGATATTCGGTTATTTCCAGTGCGGATAAAATTAAAAAAAAATTAAGCCAGCATAAAAAAAAACATATAAATAAGCCATGATTCCAGGGAGTTACATTCATTTGAATACGAACAGTCGAAGAGAGATCATCAAAATGGAGAAAAACGAAATTAGAGCTGGCATTAAGTATCTCTGTCTGAAAAAATTGTCACCGCGATATGGTGAAAACATAAGGGAATTCCGCTTCTTCATATTCCACCTTTGCACGCTGAGCCAAAGAGTTTAAGCTGTGAAGACCATTCAATGAAGGCAAACACCGCGAAAGACGGCCAACCCCGTCACTCAATGAAGACAATGTGAAAAAAATCAAAGATGTCATGTTGGTAGACCAAAGAGTGACCATCAGGCAAGTAGCTGAGGTGACAGAGATATCGAATGGTAGTGTTTAAAGAATCGTTGTCCACGAATTACATATGAAGAAGGTGTCTGCGCGTTGGGGGCCGCGAATGTTAACCGACTGGCAAAAGAAGAAACGAGTCGACATTTTGTGAGTGAATCGCTAAAAGTTCCATGCAGATTAGGAGATTTTTTTGTCACGGTTCGTGATCATGGATGAGATTTGAATCTACCATTTTGATACAGAAACCCAACAGCAATCGATGACGTGGAAACAACCCTCTTCATCAGCCCCGAAGGAATTCAGAGTGTCGAGCTCGGCGGGGAAGGTTATGCATGCATTTTTTGGGACGCTGAAGGAATTATCATAGGGGTCATTCCACGGAAAATCGACCAACGGTCTTTTATCGCTATCGTCAGATTTCAATGAAATTTTCACTGTGAATATAAGTAGTTGAGTTATGTGCACCAATAAAATTTTTTTGGTAAATATGGTATATTTGCGGAAATATGGCCTCTTGAAGTTTTTGAGAAACGTCGGTTCGTGTATCATTCAAAAAATTGCATAAAATCTTCTACTTTACGTAGAGCCTTCAAATATAGCTTGTTGGAAAGCAGAAGGTGTTGATATTCTAGAAAAAATAGTGCAAAAAACATCCTGGCCAAAAAGGATAAAAAGGATCATTACAGTGTTCTTTATTCTTGAATGTTTCAAAATGCGCACCTTCGATTTTCTTCATTTTTTTATATATTGTAAACAATTATATAAACTACAAATGTGCGAAATTTCAAAGTGGAGCTCGTAAAAGTACAGTCATGAGAAATTTTTAAAAGTCTGGAATGCTGTAACCGCTGAAGAAAATTTATAGAAAATGGTACCGAAACAAAGTAAAACTTACAAAATATGGTACGAACAATTTTATGTTTTCAAAATAGATTTAAAAAATGTTTTGCAATGTTGGTTTAAGCCCGCAGAAGATTCTTATCCAGTTTCTAACGTAGAACGATCTGTATAATTCCATTGCTTATAACTAATACCACTCTGTACTTAGAACAACGGCTGATCCAGGACAATCCTGGCAGCAACCAAAATAACAATCTGTTTGTGGAGGAGAGCATATCATCAGAGATAAAAAGTTCTTATAATTAGCCAAGCTTATATCGGAACCCTTCGTAAAAAAGCAATCCCACGACAACCTTCGTACGGTTCTAGGGGTTGAAGCTGGTAGAGAGGTTCATTACAATTTTTTTAATCATTGTGGATACGAGTGTGGTGTGATTAGTTCCACGACTCACTTTACCCCTGATTTAAATCAGGTACCTAATCAGAACTAGGTGAACTCAAAGCTTGGTGCGCGGACCCTCGTCCAAACCTGGATTCGAACCAGGGACCCCACACACAAGAAGCCAGTGCTCTACCCAGTAGGCTACTCAAGCTTCGAAACCCTTCGTAAGAAAATTTATTTTTGGTCCTTTAGTCACTAATTTATGTATTGTAAGCAGTTATGTAAGCTACAAATGTGTTAAATTTCAAAGTGGAGCAACATTTGTAAGAAATTTTTAAAGGGACAAAATACTGTAACCGCCAAAGAAAATGGTACCGACACAAAGTGAAATTTACAATATGCATATGTATGTATGAAATAACTTGAAGATCGCTCTATGTTTTTTTTTTTTTTGCAAAATCAAAGTCTTAGATTCTTCAGCTATGGGTAATTATTGTTTATGATTTTATTTTTTAAAAGGAATATTACTTCAATTTTTTCTGTAACTAAAAGACCTAGCACTAGAAAAGAAATTGTTTACAATAATTGAAAGCATTCATTTGTAAGCAATCATAAAACAAAAATAAAGAAAGAAGATTCCTTTTCATTTACTAGCTGCATGAACAATTAGGATTATTTTGAGTTTCTTCCACATATTATACTGTACATATATTTTTAATTACTTCCTTTGTTTGTCTATTTTGTATATTTTTGCAACTTCAAATTAGGGTTAATTGCAATGCCTGTAGTTTACTTTGATTCCAAGAAGATGCTTTCAGGGTATAGATCAGAGGTATTTAAAGTTGACATGTAGACAAAAAATTTTGTAAAATGGACATTCTAAGAAGAAAATTTAAAAAAAACTTTACTAGCGTACTGTACAAAAATGTACTTAAAATAAAGCAGAAACTACCTACAGAAGAAACAAAAAACAAATATCAAAGAAGAACTTTCAAAAGCTGCAGAAAAGGAAACAAAGTGTTTATTTTTATCACTTTTGCCGACGAATTCGTCACGTGCCAAAGTAGTGTCCGAATTTCCTGACGCAACCTCATATATGATTTAAAAAAATTAGATGAGGCTATACTTCCCCGAAAATCCCTGGTCTCATAAAATCATTCTACTGCAGCAATGCAAACAGCAGATTGCCTAAATACTTCAATTTAGCGGAAGCATCGGGAACACATTCTGTCTGTGTATGTGTTATACATCAAAACGTTAAATTAATGATTAAAGAACCAAAAATAAATTTTCTAACAAAGGGTTCCGATATAAGCTTGGCTAATTATAAGAACTTTTTATCTCTGATGATATGCTCTCCTCCACAAACAGATTGTTATTTTGGTAGCTGCCAGGATTGTCCTGGATCAGCCGTTGTTCTAAGTACAGAGTGGTATTAGTTATAAGCAATGGAATTATACAGATCGTTCTACGTTAGAAACTGGATAAGAATCTTCTGCGGGCTTAAACCAACATTGCAAAACATTTTTTAAATCTATTTTGAAAACATAAAATTGTTCGTACCATATTTTGTAAGTTTTACTTTGTTTCGGTACCATTTTCTATAAATTTTCTTCAGCGGTTACAGTATTCCACACTTTTAAAAATTTCTCACGACTGTACTTTTACGAGCTCCACTTTGAAACTTCGCAGATTTGTAGTTTATATAATTGTTTACAATATATAAAAAAATGAAGAAAATCGAAGGTGCGCATTTTGAAACATTCAAGGATAAAGAACACTGTAATGATCCTTTTTATCCTTTTTGGCCAGGATGTTTTTTGCACTATTTTTTCTAGAATATCCATACCTTCTGCTTTCCAACAAGCTATATTTGAAGGCTCTACGTAAAGTAGAATATTTGATACAATTTTTTGAATGACACACGAACCGACGTTTCTCAAAAACTTCAAGAGGCCATATATCCGCACATATACCATATTTTCCAAAAATATTTCATTTTCGATAATTAGCTCACCAGACCTTCTGGATACCAAAATATTTTCAAATTCCAAGGAGGTGAGTTCAAAAATTATCTGAAAATTGGTCGATTTTCAATGAAATTACCCATAGAGGAATATTTGGAAAAGGGATCCACTATATCAGGCTCTTACTATGTAGACCAAAAAAGAAGATTGCGAGAGGCAATGAAAGAAAATAGACGCGGCAAACTGCGAGCCGGAGTTCTGTTTCAGCAAGATAACGCAACGGCTCACAAGGATGCAGTTTCGATGGCTGCAATTTAAAAAAAGGATTCGCACTTTTACATCTTTCTTCGGAAAACTTTTTTTACATCATCCAGTGACTTTTACATCTTTCCTCGGCTCAAGAAACACCTTCGGGGTAAGAATATTGAAGATGGTAGCGAATTGATGGCCGCTGTTGAAGCATATTAGGAGAGTCATGATAAAGAATTTTTTTCTATGGGTATCCTGGGTTTCGAAAAAAGATGGATTAAATATATTAACTTGTTAGGAAACTATGTTAATAAATAAATATATCTTTTAAGTTTAATCATTTTGGATTATATTGATTATCATCACTTATTGAACAACCTATCTAATGAAAACATGTATATCGCGTTGAATTGCCTTGAAAAGAATGAACTATAGTCTACAATGGCTTAGATAATATTGCTGCGTGAATAAATTAATATACTACCTTTAGGAAATGTAGTTAAATTAATTGTTAAAATGTTTAATGAAGCTTGGCAGTTTAACATTTTTCTCTTTGTTTTTTATGCATATATCCCACTCTAGCTCTTGTTTGTATTTTTTCCCACTACCTCTTTAATATCTTTCCACAAGCAATCGCTAGATTATATTCTTATTTACCCTTTCCTACCAAAAAGAAGTTTCTCGAAAAGAAGAGAAGAATATAAAGAGAACAGACAAAATAAAAGACATTTTTCCAAATAGTTCACACAGATTAATTTTCGAAAAATGGACAGTGCGTAACTGGAAATACAAGAAAATATAAGTTTAATATATTAGCGAAAATAAAACACCATTATTTGTATATTTTCTTTAAAATGTTTTAAGATATTTTCAAAAAATCCCTTTTGAATTGTAATCAGCTGAAAATATCTGTTGTATTTTAATTGTTTTAAATTTAGACAATATTTTTGGAATTTTTTTTGACTAATTTGGTCTAGCTTTAGCTTGACTTATTTTTTAAACAATTTTTATGATCTGAAAGCACGAGCTGAGCGCTGAAATACAATAGACAAATGATTCAAGTAGCAAATGTCTCAGGTAATTAACGCTTTGTAAATTATTTTGTATGTCTTTTCAACTTTTAATTTATACATATTTTGTATTTTTTAATGTATGATAACAATCCGAAATTTAATAAAATATCACAGACGGACTCAGTCCTATATCAAATTAAAATTCTGTATAGTCTTTTTTGTATTTTAAGGCTGTCTAAAAAAAATTTTTTTTTTTACTATTATTTTTATTCAAAAAATTACTTTCACAAAAATATTTTTCTGTTAAAAAAAAAACCTTGATTTATTTATATATTTTTGAATTTGGCGCAAGTCTCAGTGTGTTCCAGCTAACAGGTAGGGACAAGACAAGGGCTTGTATTGTCGCCAAAAAAAGATGAATGCAATCTTGATTCCGCAGCTTTGTGATGGGGATAACACCACTGTGTGTTGGGAAGGGAGGATCGCTACCATACGACATGGATTCAATCACACCCGGACTGAGAAAACTGGCAGAAGTGGCTATGACAACTGATGCTGGCATCGGCTGAGACGCAAATGCCCACCACGAAATATAGGGGAAGCAGCAACATACACGACAGACGCTGGAGTTTCTAACGTCAACCAACCTCACGATCCTCAATATAGATAATAAACACACATTTATTACTAGGAACAGGGCTGAAGTAATTCATATTACCCTGGCAACTCCAAGTATAATAGAAAGTATCCATAGCTGGTAGGTTTCTAACCTGCCGTCGCTCTCGAACCACCAGTGGTTATGCTGGAATATCGGTAGTTCTGTTATGTCACCCAAAAAAATACAGAGCCCGAGAATAGTACAATGCGAAGTTTACTCAAGGAAAGCAAATATATACCTCAGGGCACTAGACGACCTGGATCTGATGAGTCCAGGACGACTAAATAAGTAGATGAACCGATTAACAGGAATCTTAGTGTCAGGTTTCAAGGACGTGTGCCTGGAAAAGGCCGTAAGGAAAATCGCTACCTTATGGTAAAATGGCGAGCTTACTGAGGTTAAAGATTGCACACGAAGGGCGTTTCACAACGCAAGGTGGTCCAGAAATGTTGAAGACTGGGATCGACATAAGCAAGGGCTGTCGCTCTTCAAAAAGAAGATAAAACGAGCCCAACGTGACTCATGAAGAGAATTCTGTGAGAACGTTGAAGGAAGTACAGAGGCTACTAGAATCAGGAAAGTCCTAAGCGCAACTCCCCTCGCACCTCCGTTTCTGCGAAGCGAAAACGGGGATTAAAAGGAGGACCCGAAAGAATGTCTGGACATGCTACAGGAAACTCACTTCCCGGAATTGGCTTGCACGATACCGCGTCGTGATGTATTTCAAGCAACCTACCAGCCGTCCAAACAACTGATCAAGGAAGTAGTAGATGAGGTCAAGATTGAATGGGCTGTTGACTCATTTCGACCTTACAAAGCTACAGGGATTGATGAGATATCGCCCATCATTCCCATCCTGCAACGTATTTATGCCGCATGCCTCCACCTCGGAGTAATACCCGAGCAATGGACAAAAGCTAAGGTGGTCTTCATTCCGACACCTGGTAGGTTGAATCATCATTACGTGAAGGACTTTAGACCAATTAGCTTAACATCGTTTCTGCTCAAAACACTATAGAGGCTTGTTGATCTGCACATCAAGAGCTCGATTGATGTCGCGAGACTCTGTGTTGATCAACACGCATATCT
Organism: Nemotelus pantherinus; assembly: GCA_963978885.1. Classification (NCBI taxonomy): domain Eukaryota; kingdom Metazoa; phylum Arthropoda; class Insecta; order Diptera; family Stratiomyidae; genus Nemotelus; species Nemotelus pantherinus. The sequence goes on along the minus strand of OZ022266.1, from coordinate 66,061,752 downwards.
AGCGGGCAGATCAGAAGAAACGGCATTACATAAAGTTGTCGGTACAAAAGAAAAATCCTTACAGCAAAAGGATTTTACGTTAGCAGCCTTTTTAGACATTGAGAGGGCATTAAATAATGTCACTGTTGCGAGTATCATCGATGCTTTCGTTCGATTTGGAGTGGATAAAACTCTGGCGATATGGTCATCGGACTCGCTCACAAATAGGTAGATTGCGGCTACTTTTTTGGAAGCCAAAGCGGAATGGATAGTCGAAACCGAAACACTACAAGGAGAAATTATGTCTCCCCCGTTTTTTGGATCCTGACAGTCAACGAAATACTGGCGAATTTAAGAGCCAGCGGTTTTGAGGTGGTGGCGTATGCCCAAGACATTGTGGTACTTGTGAAGGGTGCGTTCCCGCAAACTTTGTCGGACATTATGCAATCGGCGTTGAACCAAATCCAAATATGGGCCAGAAAAGCCAGTCTTAGGGCAAAGCCAACAATCACTGAGCTTGTACTTTTCACAACGAAACACAGGGTGCTGGCTATTGCTATGTCTAGCCTCAACGGAATAACATTGGAACTTGTTGATAGTGTTAAATATTGGGGCCTTATACTAGACAGGAAACTAACGTGAAGAACAGAATAAGTAAGGCTCGCGCAGCACGTCGATTTGCCTACTCCAATAACTGGGGTCTTAAACCTAGGGCAGCTTACTACATACTCACAAGTGTAGTAAGGTCAGTTTTGGTGGAGTGGTCTTGTGGTCGAATGTAGCGGAGGGTGAATCCAATATCAAGGGGCTAACAAAATTGCAAAAATTAATTTGCATATGTATTACGGGCGCTTTAAGAACCGACCCAACGGCGAGGTTGAAAATGATTCGGGGACTTATGCCCCTGGATCGATTCATCTTTACAAGCGCAACCTTTGTGGCGATACGCGCTAAAAGTTTCGCCATGTGAAACGATTCGACTCAGTGGGGCAACGGCGGTATTCTTACGGAATCCCGCGAAAGATTTAGGCTCGCTGCAGAATACACGGACCACATGAGCGAAATAAAGCTTCTCAGCAGACTGGAAGAAAAAGAGAGCTACCACCGATGGTGGTGTCTGGATTTACACGGACGGGTCAAAGACGGACATAGGAGTTGGCTCGGGTGTGTTTTCTACGGATTTGAGCCTTAACCTGTGTTAACGAAAAAGCCGATGAATTCGCGAGGAAAGGTTCAGGAGCTAGTAATAGCCCCTGCATTACTGTACCACGTAGTCAACTTGCTCCGAGCCTATGGTTGTTTTTTTATTACACGCTAAAAAGGAGCGAGACAATGCAACAAACAAGGAAGCACATATATTACGTTCCTTGTTTGTGGCGTGGCGACCATTCAGTTTCGCTGGTTTTTAGTGTGACATGTGAAAGTAGCCTATGGATTCCACGCCTTGTTCACTGGGCTATTTAAATTCACTAACTCTAAAAAGTCAAAGTACAGATACCACACAATCGAAAAACGTTACATATAAGGTTGCAAGTAAATTTTGATTTTTTAATATTAGTGTAAAAATGGAGTCCGAAATATTATAAGACTTGTTATTAAGTAGTGATCTGCTAGTAAAAAATATGTGTAAATCATTTTTGTACTCTCTTCTTTTAATTTCTGGTACGGATTGTGGATCAAGCCGAGTGAAATACGGAAATAAAGTCTTCTTCATTTTATCTCAATGACAAACTCGGAGGATAGAAAAGCCCTTTTTTTATCATAAAAACAACTTTCCTCAATAACGATTAAAGACAAACTTCGAGAAAAATTTGACAAGACAGTGCTGCTATCAGATTGGCGTTGGCGTGGTATCCAAAATATTAAACACGTAAAACTCATAAATGACATTTGCTGTGCGAATGCTACTAACGACGGCAACCGCTGTGCCAACTTCGAAACAAAAACTATCGAACAGGGTCTCCAAACTAAGGAAAGATATATATACACTTCGAAGTGAAAAAACCCCCCCTAAGACCAAATCCTGGATCCGCGCCTGGATTCAAATATCGCTTCAAGTGTTTTTTCAATATATGTCATTGTTCTTTCAGGTCGAAGAGACAGTTATTAGTACCATATGACCCGCAGTATGTGAAGTAATGTTCCAACAAGCAATTACTTCCGACCTTCAGGTCGATTTATTGGTAGCATTGAGCTAGAGCATATATGGCTCTTAAATATTCGTGTATGCTCCGGATTTCGCGAGAAAATGCAATAAATCGAATGAAATAAAAAAATATGTAAAATAATAAATGCACTCAAACCTTACTTCAACAGAACAAAAATTAACCTGTTGCAGTGGCAATGAATATGAAATGAGAATGAAAAACTTGATTTCACTCAGTTTTTTCTTGGTATTTTGGTTAGAACCACATACTAATTACTTGATCTTAAGTGTACAGAAATTTGTATTTTTTCTTAAACAAACCCATACTTTAGAACATTGTTTTGCAAATCGTATCTTCCTTTCTATAAGTCTATTGCCACATAAATCCTGTCAATCAAACACTATTCAAATCCTCTAAACAGCCACTTTTGCCAAATCCTCTCAATCTGCTTCTATTGTCTCTCATCGGAAACAGTCATTTCTTACGATAACAAGGAACATCCATTTTGTCAAATGTCTTACTACATAAAACCTAGCAATAAGTGTCCAACATAAAAGACAGGAAACTTCATCGAACTACACCCCTCTTGCACACTATGAGCAAAACTATAATCCTCAAAGCTCAGTTATTTTCCTTTTCGCCATTTCTACTCTGATTCCGGAGCACAGCCAGCCAAAATCATCATTATGTCACCTCGACTTCGCAACCTCTATTCGGGACTCCAGCAGCTCCTGGTTTTTGTGCATCCAGCCAGTGATCAAACGAACAAACGAATCAGCGTGCCAACGAGCGCTCGGACTCTTAATGAGAGGAAAACTTTATTACGCCATAATCAAGTGAATGACGTTATGTCCCGTTCAGCACCATTTTCATTCATTCTTGTTTTCCATGGCTTTTCACCATCGGAGCCGTGTTCGTCGTCACCAACGCCATTACCACTATCGTCCTCTCTCTCACTGCATTTCCGCCGGTCCAGTCCAGAGCCCATCTGTGTTTCTCGTATACCTTCTCGTTCTACTTTTCTTCGGTTTCCCCCTCCCAATTAGACGATATTGCAAATGGCCTGGTAATTACACGAAATTAATAAAATTTACAAATTGATTTAAGCACAGACCGAAATCGATTAATGACGATCCTGGTAAAGTACACGGTACGAAACTGTGATGCATTGACTCGGAACAGGGTGTTGCGCGTCGCAATGATGAATTCTCTACAGGCTTTCACTGTCGCACAGGGGAGACGGACCACAACCTTGATAATAACAGGAATTTTCCTGAAAATTATTTTTGAACTCCGATGAGGATTGAACAGCTTATGCAACTTATTTCGGTGGGATGACGTTGATGTTGAAATATTGATGGTGCATTAATGCAAGCACGTTGCGAAATATCCTTCTGATGAGTTAGCACAAAAATGGAACTCGAAATTGAATTTAGAGTTTTCCGTATGCTTCCGGAAGTTTTGACAGCGTCCTTTGAATTCAGCAGATACGTTGAGGTGAGTGACTGCTTATATTAATAAATGAGTTTTCATTAGTCACGGCTCAGATCTTGACCTCAAATAGAATATGAATGAAATGCATTGGTTAAATTAAATTTTGGTATTATGGTTTATTTAAATATATTCATGAGTGAATTCAGTGCAGTGGATTTAATGGAATATCTTAATCGAACTGTAAGCAGCATAGATGATAGAGTGTTTAAGAAAATCTTAGGATAAGAAAGCGCAATAATACATTTTCTAATGCGATACAAATATACAAATTTTGTTAAGGGGTAACACCTATGTGGAACGCTGTTTTCGAGGGTGATTTTTTGCATTTTTTTCCAAGGAAACTTTATATTTGATTGAAAAAATAATTACATGGCTTTATTATACATGTTTTGAAGTATACAAATTAATTTTTACAACGTCCTAAAATACAAAATGGCGGCTGTACCAAGCTACGAGCATCAGACGATTTTTCAAAGATGCCTCAACGGCCCGCAACTTTTCGTCGTCGCAAATGGTCTGAAACACAAAAATCAAAATTTTTCTTAAAGTTTGAACTAAAAGCAAGGGAAGTACGTACGGGTTTTCAAAAATATTGAATTTTGAAAGATTGGCGTACGGTTTTCCGAAAAAAAATTTTTTTGGTAAAAAAAAATCGTACAAAATCAGCCGTAAAAATGAAAATTTTCAATTTATCAACAAAATCGTACGTACTTCCCTAGAAAATGATGTTGTGAAGCTTGCACCAAAATTTCAAATTGATCGGATACAGATTGGCTGAATAATCGTGCGGGCCGTATCAAAAAATGTGATTTCGAGAAAAACGCATTTAAAGTTTGATTCAAAGGGCGGCTCTTTCACGTTTCTCGTTTTCGCTTTGTGGATTTATTGCCTTTTTTGTGGCAAATGTTGGTCTACTACCTGTCACACTGAATGGTAATTTACTAATGAGAAAAGTCGCTAACGGATACCTGTGGTAGGTATAAGGACTTTGGAGCAGAGCGTGCCTAAGCGCGCCGCATAGGCCCCGACCGCACGATGGGGCGTCCAACGTTTATGCTCATAACTCGGAAAAAAAAATTTTATTTTTGAAAATAATTTAAGACGTTATTCTAGACATGTTTCCCTGCCATTTTAGCAAAAACAAACAAATAGATTTTTTTGAAATTTCTACATAGGTGTTACCCCTTAAAACAGTGCTGGAACATAAAAGACACACTTCATAACACATTTTTTACGTACCAAAACTAATGAATGTTTAGTTGAAAAGCTGAAGTTTTTTCTAAAAGCATGAAAAATTCACCCAAATATACAAAATTGTCATTTTTCCACTTGCAACAATTCAGCGCCCAGAGTGGGTTTGAAAGATAATCATTGAAAATGTGTGTTTTTGATGGTGTTTTTTTAAATTAATTTTTTTTAAAGTCAATCTATCGTTTGCTCAATCTTCTATATTTTTAATATTTCAAGGTATTATCTCCAGTCAGTTTTGGTGAACAGCCACAACAATCATTTCACCAAATCTCCAGACATCGTAAACTTTCTCTACTATTTTGAAACTTTGGCAGCAGCACAATAATGTCATCTTCTTTCAAATCAACAACAATACAAAATAACACCAACTACCATTCCCAAGTCGTCTAAAAACCATCCAATCCCATCCCACGACAACTCGGAAAAATCAACCAGAAAAATCCCAAACGACCATACACAATTCAATTGAATTCAATCGAAGGTAATACGCTAGCCAGTCAGCTGGCAAGTCAGCAAACCAGAGCTACTGCCAGACTTTTGATACATCGCCAAGAAACGCTCAATTCAATGCAATTTACTTATTTCTTCGTAGCCAACACGTCTTAGCTCCCTGGACCATCCTGGACTGGAAAGGTTTCCAGTCATTCTCACCTCGATTTCAACTTTTCTTCAGTGTATGAACCATGATTCTGGCTGTATGAACCATGATTCTGGCACATTGCACACGGACGTCCACTGGACGAAGAAGCACGTGCATGTATGTTATTTTTCATTTTCTCGAATTTGTTGATTCAATTTTTACCCTGTCTCGCAACGTATCCCGGAAATATGTGGGATTATGTCATATGTAGCCAGCCCTTCAGGAAGAGGATGAGACGAGGGTGATGGTAAGCAATGAGAATTTCTTGAGAAAGCTGTTTCTAGCCAGGATTGAGACGACGTCTGACGAGGTGTAAAGACGGTAAAGATGGTAAAGACGAAGAAGCTAATGTTGGGCAACATACCATTTTTACGTTGAAAAGAAATCGATTTTGTATGCAATGAAAGTTACGAAGACGCCACACTAAACATACTAGTCATCCTGTGAACCAGAAAAACTCCATACGGGTGCATGTGGATCGAATACGTAAAATGCAATTTCGTGGGGGAAAATTGAAGTTTTGCCGTCATCGTGTTCCGAAATTCGTGGTTGAGGATGATGTTGCTATTAGTTGATGGTGGCAGGTTGCAAATAATCAGGTTGAAAAATTACTATGTTAGGGGTAGCGATTAATAGATAGACAAATTCTAATGTTCGTCTGGAAAATTCCCATGGTTGAGAAATTAAACTCTGAGAGCGTAGAATTTTCGCGTCTACAAAAAATGATCTTTTTGAACTCGTATACTATTAAATTGCTGTTTTTTAACTCTTCTTCTCTGTTTCAAGCTAATGGTGCTCTAATTTTTTGAAGTGTTTTTCTACATGGCCATCACATCCATATCCGACACAATGTAGCCCAACGATTCATCGACAGCTCTGGTGCTGATATTGTTTGAAGTGGCTTGGATTGGTTTTTTGGCTCTTGGCTTTTTAGTACCTATTTTTACAATGCTTGTTCATTCCATTATCATTCTTATACGAAACAACTTTTCACAAAAAAACTCTAGCGCACCCGAGCCGCTAGAACAATAGAAGAATCGTGCAGATTTTGAGTGTCTATTCTACCACACGTGCTCCAACCTGCTTCGAGGGCAAAACCACTTTGATCTTAACAATGCGTTTAAACTCAAAGGGTGGAAAGGATTTCAGGACCTTTCACTCGCATGAACTTCAAGATTTAAAAAAGTCAAACACTGCGAAACTTTGGAAATGCTCAGTGCTTGCAACACTTTACCAGCACTGCAACTTGAATTCTTCTACAATTCGTCGCTGTGAAATCAAACCGGCATATCTGCAAAATACACATTTTTCACTAGAGCGCTTTAAAGTTTTCGCATGTGGGCTATTTCCACGTGAATGCAAAGCGGCAAAACACCATTAGACGGGTTTTTATTCAGCTTTACGATATGCCGGTGCGACATAAAAATAGAGGGGAAAATAAGGAATTTTTTGATACCAAAAACTCAAAAACTCAATTTTTGCAGATATGCCGGTTTGATTTCACAGCGACGAATTGTCTCACGTCAAATTCAAATAACTCTATCGATCTCGATTTTATCCGATGATTTCGTCGAAAGTTACAGAAATCGAATGATGGGATCAAAAAAAAAGATGTTTGGGAACGAAAATTTCTAGAACTTGGAAAACTTAAACATTGGTACCTTAATTTCATTGTAAATTTTCGCGATATGAATACTCAATGTAAGCATTTATTGATACGAAAATAGCAAAACAACGCCTCGTGCTGGCAACCCTTCGCTATCATCACACCTGCCTCACATTAAAATCAACCTACCCTGTGAATTTCGTTTTAATCCGACGACTACATTGGAAAATACAGGGGTACAAAGAAATTTAGGGTTACCAGTTGCAAAAGTTTGCAAACTTTCGGAAACTTAATATTTGTTGTTTATTGTCACTACAAGATCATCACCGTTTAAAAATCTTACGATAAAATCGCTTAGTAAAGATGTTGCAAATAAATTCAAAACCAACAATAGCTGGCAACCCTATCAGGATTTTTTTACCTGATTCCTTCTCAATACTGCTTATAATAAGTTCCATTTATCATATGAAACTCATTTTGATTTCATGACTGAACTGGAAGTTATAGGGCAAAAAGCTTTATTTTCCTCAGTGAATTCTCAAAACCCAAGAAACCAAAATTACCACAGCTGACAGTACCAAACAAATTTTGCAACCAAATTTCTACGAAACACGGCTTGGAGTAAGTTTCAGCTACTGTGTCAATTTCATGAAAACCTGGAAACTGAATCAAAATTCATAGGGCAAAAACTAGTCTTCTTTCTTTATAATTTTTTAAGATGGCACCACTGATACAGAGTTGCCCGCACTCGCAATCGCTTCTATTGGACCTGGTCCTACTTAATACAAATACGTTCTGTGAATTTCAGATGTATCTGATAATTGGGTCATGAGTTCTCGTGAGCAGAAATTTTCGATGCTTAATTTAGGTAAATTGGAGGAGGGCTACCGTTCTAGTCCAATGTGAAATTTCAAAAATTTTTATTTGGTTGTATAGAACAAAACATAACATTTCTATATGAGTTGGTTTTCACAGTAAAAGACGAAAATGTTTAAGTAAAGTCGATGGTTTGAAGGTTTTCTCTTTCATTGCCTGCCGTAACTGCAGGGCTGCCAGCATGTTCTCGAGTCTACAACTTAATAATATCAACATGTCCTTTAAGTTTCATAATTATCTGATAATTTGGTCACAATTTATCGCAATTCAAAAATTTTCAAATTTTCCCAATCTCATTTTAAGTGCCTAGCGCACACATAGGGTTAAAAGCTTCAAAAATACTATCATATTCACATTTCACACACGTTCAAAATTCATACTACACTGAGAAAACACATGGCGCCAGACGCCATAATTTATAGACTTCTGGCGCCATGTACATAGTCGATTTAGGGATTGTGATAAAATATAGCGCCACACGCCATAAATCATGGCGAAAAGTACATAGGCCTACACGCCATGTACTATAGTCTTCCACGCCATGTACATGGCGTGGCAGACTACATTACATGGCGTGGAGAACTATAGTGCATGGCGTGGAGGGCTATAACACATGGCGTGGAGGACTGTACTGTATGGCGTGGAGGACTATACTGTATGGCGTGGAGGACTATAGTACATGGCGTGGAGGACTATACTTTATGGCGTGGAGGACTATACTGTATGGCGTAGAGGACTATACTGTATGGCGTAGAGGACTATACTGTATGGCGTAGAGGACTATAGTACATGGCGTGGATGACTATAGCACATGGCGTGGAGGACTATAGTACATTGAAGAAGCAAATCAATCAAAACAGTGCTACTTACCATAAATGAGCTCACGGAGAAGTCACTTGCTTGCAACAAACAGGCGCTGGCTGCATTTAGAGTCGCCGAAGGAGCCATTCAATAATATGCGCCCTTAGCCGATTGAGAATGTTGTCGATCTATCGACGATGCTCAAGTATCACTTGCTGATATTTATAGATCCCCTCACACAGTATGGCTGCGAGTTATAATTGGAGTGCCATGAGCCATATTACATGGCTCATGGCACTATGTAATATGGCGTGTGGGGCCATAATTTCTGCGCCATGTAATTATGGCGCTGGGAGCTATACTGCATGGCTCAGGGCACTATGTGCATAGCGTGTGGCACCATAAATGCTGCGCCATGTAACATGGGACCACGCGCTATGCAGTTTCTGAGATTATGGCGCTGGGAGCCATATTGCATGGCTCAGAGTACTATGTACATGGCGTATGGGACCATAAATAATGCGCTATGTTACATGGCTCTGGGCGCTATGTGGATTTTTTTCAGTGTATAAACTTTCTTTTTGCAAAACTTATTTGTTGACAGAATAATGCTATATTTCAAATATCACTAAAAAGCTGCCGGCGCCAAAGGGTTAAAGAATATTAACTTTTTGTGAGACTTGGCACTATTTTGCATTTACACTAATGTATCCTGAAAATTTCAGTTCAATCGGATTTGAGATTTTTCACTGAAATTCACTGAAAAAGGAAGAAAAACGAGAGAACTGTTCATTTAAATAAGATAGTAATAGATATGCCAGTAAGTTGAGCTAATGATTGAAAAAACTAAACCAAAATGATAAATCGAAAAAGAATAAATCGCTGACAGAGGGAATTGCGTGTCCGTAAACAGGAAGGATCTCTCTGAAACGTAAGTGACCGTTCAGCCAATAAATAGGTTTGAGGTTGATAATAATATTCGTGTTAGATCAGAGCTGTTGCAATCTGTGACTAAAATGTTTATACTTTATTTTTTGTTTCTAGAACAACAGTTTATAGCAAGGTTTTGACGAGAAATGAAGGACGAAGCTACAATCTCAGAAATAGGCTCAGATAAGCAAATTGTGAAAAAGAATCAAAAACAAACATTGAAATGGCCAAATAGACCTCGAAGTTTCTAAAGCAAGTAAATTAACTGAATGCCAGTTTGGATTATGGCATAACTGACGGACAATCTGACAGAACTTTCCACTCAATGGAAACGAAACGAGCCTCTCATAAAACAAAACAGAGAAGCTACCGACGCCAATCTGGAAAAAATTGGCAACAAAGTACAACAAGCACTTAAACAAAAGCTTGCGATATCACCGACACCGTAACTGACAGACAACGAAAAGTAAAAAAGAAAGAACTATACTAGCACACCTGAGTCAGCAGCTGTGGAAAACACGGTAACGATCACCAATCAAACTACCAAGTGGATATTGAGATGCAGAATAAACTTTCTTCGGCCAACAAAATAAAGACCGAAAAAATTACCCTCCAGTTCCAGCATTCAAACAGGCTACAACATCAGTCCCACAAGCTGCAATGCAACCAAAACCTGGCAATAATAGACAAAACAAAGCAGACAGAACTGAAAAGAAGAAGAACGATCCTAGTGATCATAAGGAAGCCATAAAAGTGGACTCAAATATCCAGAAACATTAAAGACTTACAAATGAACAATGAAGCAGCGAAAAGAGTCTTTTTGGAGCACAGGCGGTTCTAACAATTTCACTAGATCACAAAAAAAAATTCCACTGGTAAGAATATACAGCATTATATGTGTTTTTTCAAGAGGAGAAACATTTGAATATGGTGATTTGAGGTCTCTATGGCCTTACAACAAAAGAAACCAAGCAAGTTCTTCAGGCTTAGGGCTTTCACTCGTCAGAAACTTTCTTCCTAGAATTGAGGAATTAGTATTTAACGTCCGTTTAAAGCCTCCACGCAAGATGCGAACCACGTATTTATGATATCAAAGCAGTACATCACCTCATTTGCAAAGTTGAAACAGAATGACCGTAAAACTGACAATTGCAGTGCCACAATTATCGGCAGTTTTGGCTATGCCGCGAACAATTCCGCTGCCTAATTAAAAAGTGTCAAGTAAAAGTGTAAGTGCACAAGACAGTGCGAAAAAAATAGCAAATGTGCTAACTGTGACGGTGACCATTCGGCACGCTATAAAATTGAAATCATGTTCATCCAGAAAACATTCTTAAAACCAGCTAATTCTCTCCATACCTCTAATCCAAACCGTATCAATAGACAGATAGGTAGAGGTGGAACCACTGCAATCCTGGTTGGAACAAGTGTCAATTGTATTCGCATGCATACTCACATCCTGCCGAAAGTTGATCAAAGTGCACACGGATTCCTTTGAGCTCATGACTATTTACTACAAGTTTCCTGTATTTTTCTCAGGAGACCTAAACGCTCATTACCACAACTGGCGAGACGGAAGAAGTAACCAAACTGAATTCAAGCTACAAAGATTCATCATGAAAAAATGTATGAGCATGGGCTACACATTTTCATAGTCATGTCCTAGACATAGGATTGTTAAAAAGCTTTTGTCACAGCCTGCAACTGACTCTTCCCTATGAACTTTCATCCAACGACAAACCGGTACTTTTCATCATAAAAGATGTGATTATTGACGCAATAGTGAAAAAACGTGTTGAAGAAACACACCAATCCACCAGTGACATAAATAAAGTGAGCACCGAAAGGTGAGCCACCACCATCAGGCTAAAGCGTTGCTTAGGCAGGTCCCGACGCGGAACTTCGTTGGCCTGCAGATGGCTGATTTTTTAGTGAGTCAAACCCCACATACTCCACAATCAGATAGGCTATCCGGCCATCTGGTAATCACATTTTTTTAAGCCACCTACGGTGTTAGGGGGGTTAATGGAATAAAAAGATTATTTTAGTGAAGAATTTAAAGGTAAAAAAGAACAACAATATTCAAAATCCGACTCTTATAACCTCCCAAGAAATTTTGAAATATACCTTAAGGGGGATAAACAGAATCCGGAGAAGAACCAGCAGCTCGGGTGACTGTAGCATTAGAATTGAATCAAACCTGCTGGTAATCACTATGAGATGTCAGATCACACAATTTGAGATGTAAAAGGATACTTTCAACATTTTCTCGTTAAAAATTGAACTTTTGAGCCTTCTGGACGTGGCCTTATGTACTGTTAACGTAGAGGCTTTCACTAAAGCTTCAATTTTAATGAATTAAAGAACTTTTCGAAGTCTGCTGCTAAAATTCTTGCCTCTGCACCAACAAGAGGATCTGGAATCAAGCCAACTAACTTCAAAGAGATCCAATTGCTAGTAAGTGGATTAAATAATGTTGCGATGTTGCAAATAAACAATTAATGTTTAAAAAGAAAAATAAATTAAAATATGCAAACCTCAGCAGGTCGCAACGTCTCGGCAGGTTACAGTTGGGACAGTCGTCAAACAACTGACAGCCGAGATGTTCCATTATCGAATGTTCCGCAATATGTATAAAAATAAACGATACCTAGTTGCTTACAATTTTTGGTCTCAAAAACAAAGTACTGCGCAACAAGTACCTAAAAAGGTTCACGCTATTTTTCGCTCAGGGTGAAGGTATCTATCCAAGACAAACTTCTCCTTCTCAATAACAGCCAACCAGTCAACCAGCTCCATCGCCATGTATAAAAAAAAACTCAAATTATCCTGCCAATCAAACATTGAACTAAACATTCATCTTACTCAGAAAATCAGCACGTCACTTTATCAGACAATCAACACTAAATTCATGTAAAATCATCATTCTTACGTCAAATCAGCAGAAAACTTTTTTAAAGTATCACCTTGCAATCTAAGTATAACCCAAAAAAAAAACATCCGAAATAAAAGGAAAAAATAGACGAATCTCACAATGCACCCTGTCTGTCTTCATGCACTATTTGCTCATGTCATAGTAACGGCCAACTTGTGCTAGCTCTATCGCTTTAAATTGGTCTTTATCATTCTCACCTGTCTTCTCTGGACTTTCGGAAAAACTTCCTTCGTTTCCGGCCCTGATTTTTCTTTCAAGATTTGTTGTCCGACGCATTTCATTCCGTTCCCGGTCTTGTTCGTTTGTTTCCACAAGCTATTTCTTTTGCATTTTCTCTCATACTTTGAGTGCAGTAGATAGATGTATGACTCGATTTTTTTTTTTGCTCAGATTCTATGCTTTACTAGATCCTAAACTCCATTGCCATATTTCGTACTTTATTCGGTAGCACTTGTATATGTGTGCATTGTCGTCGTCGTTGTCTAGCCTTCATTTTCAGTTAGAAGGACCTGCAATTCATGCCATCCACCTGAGGTGAGTGTGCAATTTTAAATCTTGTGAAAAGTGCAGCAAACTATAGTGGACTGTATAGCTGTGGCTATGATGAAGAATAAATTTTCTTGTAGATTGCACCACCTTTCCGCGACAGAATGAAATGTCGTCATTTGTGCGAAAAACGTTTGGAACGTTTGAAAGGACATGGCTTTTGAAGGGTTAAGTTCAGGATGATGTTTTTGTTTTAGGAGATAGGAGAATGAGTAATGCCTCGTAAGTGAGCAGAATTTAAATCAATCTTGAATAAAACGTAATACTACGTTTTCTTCGACAAAAATTTATCCGTGAATAGTATCTGTTACCACTCCTGGCGTATAAAAAAAAACCTCACTGGTTTACGTCAAGGATCTTGTTTTTTTTGAATATTTTTAACGTGTAGTTCATATTCTTTCGTGGAATGAAGTCAGCATTGAATTTAACTCAACATATCAGCAAGAAAACGTCAAGAAACGATTGCGCCCAATGTGGGCTCTATTTAGAACAAAATCTGATATCATGAAAAACAATGCTATCAGTACACAGACGTCTTCCATTCAAAATATATTTCTTTATCCTGTCTAAAAATGCCAAAATTTCAGTCAAGTCCAGAAAATATATGTTTTATATACTTGAAATTCCAAACCTAAATACTTTATATATCCTACGCCACCAAATCGTTTGCCCCTGACCGGTCGCTATTTCTTTACCCTCATTCGGCCGAAATCTGCTGAAATCAAATTCAGACGTGCACAAATCTCCACTTCAAAAGTAAACATATCATTTTGCGATTGTCCTTTGTCAACCATTCGTCCAAACACTAAATAAATTTACGCTGCATTTTCGGGCCAAAAGAAATAGCATGGTCCTACTTGAAAAAGAATCGCTCCTATTGTTGACTAGCAGGACAAAGCAATATAAAACTTGCAGACGTAACACAATCAGACATACAAACCACAAAAATATCCCACGAAAGCAAAAACCAAAATCATCGAAATGACCAACGGCTTCAAACTAGACAAGAGCTCTTCGAAAATCTCAAGCTATTTCTATCTTTTTCAGTTCTTACAGGATTTTAAAAAGCTACCCATGCATTTTTATTAATTCATCTCACACTCCATCGAGTAAATCTCACATCCCAATTGTGCACCATCGATTGACCAATGTCCAGACTCAAGCGAACAACACGTGCAATATGAAACAGGCTCGGTCCATGTAGAGGAGTATTAGCCCGAAGCCAATAATAACCCTATTGAAAATGTTCAATATCTTCGTCATAAAATCATTTTCCTTTTCATTTTCTTCCTTTTCAAAGCACTCACGTAATCGACCATCGAATGAAGACTATCGCGTTCTCAGCAAGTATGGGAAATGTTGCGGTCATTTTTCTTGTAACGGTTGCAGTTTCAGGAAGCGAAACAGTGTGAAATTGTATACCATTTCGAGGAAAAATTGCAATGAAAATAAAAAAAATGAAGTTTCGTTCAATCTAATAGATTTTTTTCGAGTAGATTCAATTTTTTCATTATATGCCAGGTATATCATTGAAGTGCAAAAAATGGAATGAGAGATTCAATTAAGCTTTCATTTGATTTTCAAAAACAGGTTTAAGAAGCTTGGCAGATGTTTCATAATTGAAGACCTCGGTGCAAGAAGAGGACAGCTCCATTTTTCAAAACTTTTCCCAAACAAAGAAAAACGTTTTGAAAATTTATTTTTAAAGATTTTATTTTTAAATTTCACATTATTTTAAACTTTGTCAGATAAAAACCGAATTCAATCATATTTTTCAAAATCAAATTAGACGTCATATGGTATTCAGGTTTATGTATTGGAGTTGTCCTGTTTTTGCTCCAAATACATATCTTTTTATTGGTTTCCTTGGTAAAAAAATGAGAGAATAGTGACAAAAACCAATCATATATGTATTTTGAAAAAAGTTCAGTAGGTTACATGTTTCCTTTATGACAAAAACAATATTGTATTTTGATAATAGTAAACTAAGTTACTTTCTTCTTTATTTGACAGGATTTCTTTTTAATCATCACAATCCCCGTCTGCTACATCACTCGTGTTACTTATAGCATCATCTGCTTGAATCAATTCATTGTAGAACCACAAGCAATCTGGGGGAACATATTTTTCAACTAACTCCTTCACATCTTTGAATTTTCTCTTTTTATTAATGTTCGAAGAACATTAGTATTCAAATCGATTCGGCCAAAAATGCATATTTCCATATATATATATATATATATATATATATATATATATATATATATATATATATATATATATATATATATATATATATATATATATATATATATATATATATATATATATATATATATATATATATATATATATATATATATATATATATATATATATATATATATATATATATATATATATACATATATATATATATATATATATATATATATATATATATATATATATATATATACATATATATATATATATATATATATATATATATATATACATATATATATATATATATATATATATATATATATATCATCATCAAAAAAATTCAGTGACTATTTCTCGGGAACGCGCCATCCGATTGAGCTGAAACTTTCAGGATACATTGGTGTACATGCAAGATAGGTCCAAGTTTCACTAAATGTCAATTATCTTTATTCCTTTAAGGTAGCATAATGAATTTGGAACGTGTTTTAAATGTGAATTCGATAGTTTTTTGGAAGTTTTTAACCCCATGTGTGCGCTAGGTGCCTAAAAAGAGAACGCGAAAATTAAAAATTTTTAAATTGCGATAAATTTTAACAGAGCTATTCAATCATAATGAAACTTTCAGAACATATTGCTATTACTTAGTTGTAAATTTGTGTAGCTTTAACTGAGCATGTTGGAAACTCTGTAGCTAGGGCAGGCGCTGAAAGTGAAAACCTTCAAATCATCGAATCTCCGGAAAAAATGTCGTTTCTAAAACAAAAAAGCCAATCATATGTAAATCTTATGCTTTGTCTACACAGCCAAAGTAAAAAAATTGAAACTTTACAACGGACACGCCTATTAACCGTTTCCCAATTAACCTATATTTTTAGCATCAAAAACTTCTGTTCACGGAAACTCACGATCCAATAATCAGAATTGATTGAAATTTACAGAATGTATTGGTCTTAAGTAGGACCAGGTCTGATAGAAGTGTAATGCGGGCAATTTTGTGCCAGTGGTGCCATTTTGAAAAATCACTAAGAAAAATAACTGCTTTTGGCCCTATAAATTCTGATTCAGCCATTCGATTTTGATGAAATTTACACGGTAGCTGAACCTTACTTTAAACCACGATTGGTTGTTGCCCTATAGCTTCCAGTACAGTGATTGAATCATAACGAAATTCAAATGCCAAATTAAACTTATTGTAGGCAATATTCAGTAGAAATTTAATTTTAAAATAATGATAGGGTTGGCATACCTTTAGTAAGCGATTTTATCATAGAATTTTCAAACTGTAATGATTTTATAGTGAAAATAAACACCAAATATTAAAATTAAATTTGAAAACTTTTGCGAATGGTAACCCTAAATTTCTTCGCATCCCTATAACTTCCAATGCAGTCATTGGGTCAATACAAAATTCGCACAGCAGGTTGACTTTAACGTAAGGCAGATGCGGCATATGTTTTGCTACGGTCCTAGCAATGATATATTACCATATGCTATTTTCGTTCCAATAAATGCTTGCATTAAGTATTTTCATCGCAAACATTTGCAATGAAAATGAGTAAACAATGTGTAAATTTTCTAAGATCTGCACATTTTTCGACTGACAACCCCAAACACCTTTTTATCGCTGTAAATTTCGATGAAGTCACCGGAATTAAAATAAGCTTTTCTATTATTACTAAGGGGGTGTATTAGTTTTAAGTAGGAAAAGTAAGTAGTGGTAGAATACTCACTCTCGCTAACTGTTGGTTTGCTCTCTTCTCCTCTTTCTATTTTTGCAAAAACCTCGGTCTCATATTTTTGTAAATAAAGCCTGTGAATTTTTCGAATACTCAAATCCGGTGATAGGTACCGTACGTTTACATTTTTGTTTCGGCTGTAATGAGATACGTGAGAAGGGAACCTTTGTATGTGCTCGTCAATCTGATTTATAATATTATCAAGTATTTTTTTTGGTCTATTTTTATGTTTCCCACGCTTATCCGTCAACACGAGGATACCTTTCTGAAGATAGCCTACTGGCCTTTCCACTCTATGTTTCCCTATCGCCTAGAGTGTACAAAAAGCTTTTTCTGCCAACCTTTTGATCAAAAGTACCGTGTTTTACTCTGTAGTGAGCTGCGCCTGTCTTAGGCCTACGTCTTTGAACAGTCGATAAGCTGATGAGACTACTCAGATGGATATCCTGTTTTTCTTTACCTGCCATCGCATTAAAGGAGTTAACAATATCAGTTTTGATATTACCAGTTACAAAGGTAAAACATTTGAACTTAAAGTTGCAATCTGTTCCCGTGCTACGAGCTGCGACCACTTTAGGATTGATGAGCTCTTCTCCACTTGCCCTCTTCTTCTTCAAAACATTTGATACAGTGTCTCTTCCGCTATCGTCCTTTTTCATTTAGTATAGTAGACTTTACTTTGCCTATACAATCTACACCTTTAGGCCTACTAGAACAGTCATCATCAGTCTGACTAGAAACTCCACTTGTTGAATCTGTTTTATTCACATTACTAGGCCTAGGCCTACTGCAATCTTTGTCATTTCCGGAACATAATCAGGATCTGAATCAGAGTTAACTAAATCACTGAAAGCACTCATGACTGAAACACAAAAACAAACAATATCAAGATGAGTTTAGGCTTGTACTGAAGTAAAAAAAAGGACTAGAAGTATCCGAGCGCTTGCAGTGGCCACACAAACTGTTACAATTCCTTTCCTTTAATTTCTTGTGGAGTTTCAGTTGGAGCTGTATCGTTCTTCCACACAAACAAAGAGAATATTTTTCTCCATATATGTCAATAAAAAAAAAACAACCAGCAATAAGTGGAGCTGTCCTCTTCTTGTACCGAGGTCTTCAATTGATCTGTGAAAACATTTATTTAAAGTTTAAATCTTTAAGTTTTTTAATTGTTCTCAGGACACTATATTGACGGTATTTCAAACATGAAAGTTTTGGAACGGCCTCAACTTTCTTTTCATTTTAATTTGACCTGATATCATCCGTTGTTGCAGCAATTCTCTAAATTTAGAAAACAATTATAGTAAACCAAACAAAACAAAACTATATTACTTACACTTTGAAAACTAGTTTGATGCATAAGTCCCATTAACGCCACATCTCTTCGTAAAATTAGTACTACATATGCATCTACAATCAATTTGAATTATGAATATTTATATTTGTCTCTATTGTCAACATCAAACTTATATTAAAATGCATTGGAATTAAGAATACATACAAATTAAAATCACAAATCATGAATAAAATAAATTTCTTTCGTTTTTAAATTGAATATGGCGCCTTAATTCAAATCGTGCATAATAACATATGGAAAGAGAAATACATAAGAATCCTTCAACTTTATCGTAAATCGAAAGTGGAGACCACGCCGCCATTTATTGTGAGAATAAAATTATGGTTAACAAGAATTTTTATTCAATTTCAATTAAAATAATTTAATTGACATATAACACATTTAATAATGAATGGAAAATAAATTCAACAACTTTTGGAATAATAAGACAAAGAGTTTACAATGTAATAGATTCGAATTTCGTGACACCCATAAGTGTCGAGAAATTTCCCCACTCACTTTGGAGAACTAAAAAACACAATAAAAGGCAGAGCCAACTATACAACTAGTCTATTGCAACTAGGATCATTTTGCTTGTCACATGCTAGTTGTTTCCTATCTTCCTATTTTTCTTCTAACATTTTTTCCGGAACTTCGGATACGTGTAAATACTGCCGATCAGGCTATTTTTACACAAACATTCAAGTTCCAGCTCTAATCACTTGCAGCAAACTTGGGTAGAATTAAGACGTGTAGTAAATTGAGCCTAGAAAAAAAGCACGTGTGAAGAAAAAAAAAATAGTGTAATTAATATTGCCAGTGTAAGGTGCACCAAGAAATTACTGTTTCGTATGGTGTGTACGTATACTACAAAGATCATAAGTATACAATAGACAAACGGTAGTTTTCATCCCATACTATTTTTAAAAGAATATTTGTATTAGGTACAAATATATGGATTAAATTACATAAGTTGAGTGGATTCAGTGAAATTGTAAAGTGAATTGAGTAGTTATTGTATTTTGAATTTATTTGTAATAAAGTTTTTGGATAAGTAACTAAGCGTTATTTTTCATCCGCTACACACCTCAGTTATTCCGTTTCAGAGTAACATTTTTTGTGCGTTGTTTGCACAAGTTTGTGGAACATCCATTTTAGCTCTTTTGATATTCACCACCAATAGTCCTAAATGACTCAGTAATTTTATCTAACTCTTAATTTGTCCGAAAAAATTACCTGGGTTTATTTGAATGGTTGTATGATCAATAATCAGCTAAAATAATGTATTTTGAACAAAATCGTAATTTAAATTTTGGTTGCTGTTCTGAATTTGATTAACAGCCTCACCTCTACAAATACTTATTCTAAACTTAACAAAACAAAAAAAACACAGTTTTAACACTGAAACCTGACAAACCAGAGTCCAATAAATTACTCAAAACGATGCTGACGGCAAGGACAAATATCCATTTAGGGGAAATGGCCAAACATAGGAAAATATGCTTTCGCTCTGCAAATATGTAACAGACTTTTGCACTTTGAGGATAACCGTACATCCGTTAAAGCGTACAGTTTGCTCAGATATACGGTGAAAGCAACTTGTCCAAATTGAAATTTATTGAAACCGCGCAAAAGTGCGGTTCTGAAGCAGTGAGCTGAAACCGACGACGGCGTGAGTGTTTGTATTTCCGAAACTTGGGTTGAAATATTTGAGAATACCATAAATGTGCATGTATGATTGTGATGAAAAACTGTAAATGTGATGCAAAACTGAAATGGAATGATGTTGATTTTGGCTGGTAATGATATATTACGTTTGTTATTTGTTTCTAATATCGACTAATTAATTTCCGTTTAATCGAAAGCAATAGGCTATGCCTAATGAAGACCAAACCCTATTTTTCCATGGTTTATTTTAACTCCTGAAACAAAAAGACAAATCTAATATTAACTTTGGGAATCGTTTGTTGTTCGGATGTGTTTTTCTTGATTTTGATGTGCCACTGAGCTCTTAATTTAAATTTGGAATGAACTGAATGGATTTTGAAAAAAAACCCACCATGTTAATTCTTTCTTTTAGAATGAAATAGAAACGTACGTAATATTAGTAAAATTAATAGTAAAATTAATAGTAAAACGTACGTAATATTAGTAAAATTAATCTTTTCTAAATAAATTGTTCTCAAGGCACGACTAATGTAATTAAGAAACGGCTAATATTTTCTCCGGCAACATTTTCTCTTTATTCTATTTATAACTTTTATAATTTCTGTAACTTTTTCAACTTTTTTTATCTCCCAATTATTAGAAACTCTGTGGAATCGCAGTTTTTGTCTGACCATGAACCATAGGTGCTCAATTGAATTAATATCCAGGGGCTGAAAGAGTGTATCAAGGACTTATGACTTGACAAGTACTTATGATGTATAACAGCCACTATTTATTTATTTATTTATTTATCTATCTGATCGCAAAGCCCTATGTTTCGTATAAAATACAAAATCACTTTAGAGTCCCAATTTTTTGGCTCTGGTTTTGTAAAGTATCGTCAATAAAATGTAGTTTCCAAGTACTAGCAGCGAAAAAGCACCTCCATACCACGAAAGATTTCCCACCATGCTGAACTGTAGGTTGAAAATTATGTTTTTTTAACAAAACAATAACAAAAGCTAAACGTAACGTTTCCTTTCATATCTCCAATTTACTCAATCTCACTCAAACAACGTCAAATTAATCCGCTACAGGAACAACTGACCGTTTCAACACTTTTGCCAGATATCACCAGAAGATAAGACTCGAAATAATTCTTGCAGGAAGGAATTCACTGACGTCAGTTGAGGGAAATTTAGAAAATGCATTTCGGATGAATTCGGGCGCTGAGTTGGGAAATAGACCTAATCCTATGGTCCAAAGAGTTGAATTTCTAGTAACGGCGATAATCAGAAGTGTACAAGCAGGCCCCGGGTCATCGTTACTAACCAACTTCAGTGCTATGAAAGTTGGTCACTTGGCTACCATAGCAAGTAATGCTTCAAAGGATTTTATTCGAAACAATCGGATCGAGAAGAAGTCCTAAGCTCCAACGGTTTCCACCTTTTATAAGAATAGTTACAGAGCCCGACAGCTCCATAGGCCGCCGTTCAAGCCACAAGGATTCGGGAAGCATGATTTTGATCGAAGCAAAAGAAAAACTTCTTAAATATACCAAGCGGGGAAAATGGGCCTGGACCCCACAAGAAGAAGAACGAACTCAAGCCATACAATAAAGGAATGAAAGCGCTGGCTGAAAACACCGTAGCACGCGCATTGTCAACGGGCTTGGCAACAAAGTATATCACTGCACGGAGGAGTACGACTGGCTTAGCTGGGCTACTACCACAATCATAAAAAAACCGCGAACACTTTGTAGGCAAGGATAAGTTTGTCCTGAAAAAAGCTGCCTTCTATAATAATTAGAAGCAGAGCTTGGCTAAGAAACTATCAGTAAAAATGCAGAAGTACATAGAGAGTAGAAAACCGGCGAACAAAAGGCCGAAAAATGAGAATGGTTTCAAAATTATCCCACAGCTCTCCACCTCAAAACCAAAAAGGTTCATGAAGGCCAGCAATGGGGTAAAACAGCACATAATCGTGGTACAGATTGACCGTAACAACCTCTCGGGTCGATAGTCTCTTGAGAAGTGGAAGATCTTAAAATCAGACTTGCTCAATGAAATCATTGACCGAATGGAGTAACATCCTAAACCAACCATGCCCTGGTTTGACAGTCCGGCAGGATCAGTGGTTTTAAAATCGATAAGCTCAAGTGTAAAGCATTAATTCAGAAGTTACGTAGACTATGGGAAGGAACAGTATTCGAGAGAGTGAGCGGAGGAAGCAGGTGATGAGTAAACCCTGGTACTTTTTTTTTGGAAGCGGATGTCAAAAACCTTCAATAGGTATCCTGTGAACAATACAAGAATATGTGAGATTCGTACTCACTAAAAAACGTCACCCGCCGACCACGGAGGTCCGAGCCGGAACTGCTTTCGAATTACTTCAACTCGGCCATCAGGTGTCCCATTGGCTTACTTCCGTTCTGTCAGGCTTTCAGGAGTCTATGAGACATCCTCCCTCTTTTTTTGACATCCTCCCTCTTGACACAGCTGATCAGGTGTCTTCTGACTGTAGCATCATCTCCACGATTGACTCCGGCGTCACAGGGCCAATTGCAGAGAAAAGTATGTGTCGCTCTCTTCTGAAGCGGGCGCAATGGAAAAAGGTATGCAAAGCGTCATTACTTTCCTTCGCACAGTACTTACAGAACTCCGTCCTGACTTTCCCCATTCTGTGAAGGTATTTCCTGAAGTAGCCGTGGCCCGATAGGAGTTGGCACAGGTAGAAGTTTATTTCACCGTGGTCGCGATTAAGCCAAGGTTTCAAGGCGCGAATGTGCCTAATCGTTCATGCTCCCTTTGAGCTCGTAGCCCAGCGCTCCTCCCAAAGCTCAAGCGTTTGCGCTCGTGCTTGAGCAACCAAAATTTCTCTTCCCACTTCTGCTCTGTTCAGGAACACTTCCCTGCGTTCGTTCGCCAATAGATCAATTGGGATTACTCCCGCTATCACTAACATGGCGTTTCCTGAAACTGTTCTGTAGCTGCTTGCAATTTGCAGCGCTCCCCTACGCTGGACGCTCACCATCCCAGCTCGATACTTTTCAAACTTTAACGCAGTGGCCCATATCTCCGCGCCATGCAGCAGCATTGAATGAGCCACCGTCATAAGGAGCTTACGTTTACTCTGACTAGGACCGCGAACGTTTGCCATGAGCCTCCCAAGCGAGATAACAGACAGAAGCGCCCTATCGCATACATCTATCTTCCTGGCGGACTGTGTGGTTGCTCTCTGCTCTTACATCGTGCGCTTAGAACCCTGTTACTATAAGTTAAGTTTATAGTTAAGTAAAACCAGATTTAATTAGAAACTTACTTTTAATTATTCTTAGTATCACTAAATTTTACATTGCAATCAGTCTTTGTCAAAAATAATAAAAATATATAAGGAAAATAATGAATTAAACACAATTTAGACAAATTTCTTGTCTGTGTTGAGGACATACAGGCTGATGGCATTTTTTGCAGGTAATTTTGACTTTTTTGTCATTTTTTCGAGGGCATAGTGCACATCTTGCTTGTTTCTGTAATTTGGAATCGGCTCCTCAGGTACATTTAGAATCGCACATATATTTGCACTCGCATCGCGCGGTAAGTTAGTTGCTAAGCGACGATTCATATGAGGTTCGGCCAATTGTATTGGCAGGTTTATCAAAAAAGTGCTTCTGTATTTATTAGCAGGCTTATTAGGATGTTTAGCAAGTAAACAAAGGATCATTGAATTAATGCCAGCTTGATCTAACATGCCAAAAAAGAAGCGAAGAAGCCAGCATCGAGTATCCGTAGCAGGCGAATAACTGTGCATCATTTTGTCAAACGTGTCGACCCCTCCCTTTGTTCCATTATAATCGTCTATTATTATAGGTTTATTTGTTTGAGGATTCACGTCTTTATTATTATGCATGGAGGACAACAATATGGCAGATTTATTGGCTTTAGGAGTAAACGACTCAAGTGGTTTCTCTCGATTGAATGCAAACTGGGATGTCATAGGCTGCTTTGTTTTGTTTGGCAAGAAAGTCGGTGATATCTCTCGCTTATTTTTACGCAAAGTTCCAATAGATGTTAGATTGTAATCTTTTACCAATATATCGGCAAGCGGCACAGACGAAAACCAATTATCATAAGTAACATTTCGGCCAGATCCTTTGATACTTTCAACTAATTTTAGGACGTAATCTGCTGCAGTCTTTGTCTCGATACCTTTGCCTATATATGGACTGGCATCAAACATATAATAAGTTTTAGCGTCACAAATACCAACTACTTTGATTCCATGTCAGGTTTCGATTGAATGTAGACTCGAAATAGGCACTTGCCGCGTTGCATGATGTGAGGTTCGTATGAAATTCTGCACTTACCTATGATATTCCAAATCGTGCGAACAGGAGCCAATTTGTCTTCCTTGTCACGATAATCCTTATCATCGAATCTAAGACATAACATTAGTAAAAATTGTACAATAGATCGCTAATTTTCCAAGCACAACGAACAACGTACAGTTAAAGAATGTCCAGACATCATATTGATAGTGCGCATATTGAAGCTATATTGAAGCGTATTGATGCTACCTTCAATATTTTTGATCAATGCATATTGATGAATAATATTGACCGTCTAGGAGGTGCTTAAAGGTTGATCCACCTTCGCAAAGAAATGCTGTGCAGGTAAGCCTGTGAGGAGTGTTCGAGAAAAAGAGGTGAATTTATTCGGTTCAAATCCGTCAGGTTTCAAGGAAGGAACAATGACGCATCTTTGGAAGATTCACATCTTCCAACAGTGAACAAAGGTCAGTCTGACAGGGGATCTCTTGCTCACGCTTTTTTAATTATGACTGAAAAGCTTAAATAAAAATGAATGAGAGTTTTGATGAAACTTAAACATCTTACAAAGAAATGTGTTCCTTTTTCTTTTCCATCTAGAAATTTAATTTAACAAGAAGGTTATGGCTTGCCATTGAAATCAATACATGGTTAATATTCCAATTTACAGTTAGAAATATATTAATAGAATTAAAGGATATCTTCTCCTTGATTTCATTAAAGTCATTCTGGTCTAGAAATTTGCATATTTTCAAAGTTTAGACCTTTAAGAATAAGCTTTTAAAAGGGTTTTCTTAAATTCGAATTATTTTTGGAGTTACAGCTATTTTTGTGACACGCCAACTAATTGCCCGAAAGAGGGCTCCAAGTTTTAAACGCGTTTTTCTCGGAACTACTTTTCTCGTTACCGTTGACATGATATCTCTAGTTGTAATGAACCAATTTACGTGAAATTTTGCACAAACTCTTTTAACACTATTGGTTATCGTCTGACGTGGAGATTTGTTTAAAAAAAATTTTCTACTATTTATTAAAAATCCCCAAAGTTAAAAAAATGAGGCAAAAAACCAGCTTTTTTTTACATGGACGCCATTTTGTGAAAAAAAAAGTTTTTTCAAATCGCCTACGTCAAACAAATTTCACATTATTCTTATTACAGAATTCACCAAAAATGTATGTTTCAGACCACCAGGAAGGTTGGAACCATGTCAACCATGAGACAAGTTTTTTTTTTGAGCCTTCACTTCGCCGGCCTGTATCTCCATCAATTTTTATTTTTTATTTTTTTAATACATTTTTGTACTTCTAAAATGTTAATAAAAGACTGAAAAAAAAATATATACCAAAATTGTTTATAGTTTTTTTTATTGCGTCCGTAAAATCACCTCAAAATCGTGCCTCTAGACCAGAATACCTCCTTAATATTTTGCACCTTCAAATGATCTTGACATCAAATTAACAGAATAAAAACTCTAGCGCACCTGAATCGCTAGAAATACTAATTTACGATGAACAATACAAGAATCGTTGAGTGCATATTCTACCACACGTACTCCAACCTGTTTCGAGGGCAAAACGACTTTGATCTGCCCTCATACGGTCGAAAGGCTTTCAGGATTATTTTCAAGATTTACGAAAGTCAAACACTACAAAACTTTAAAAGCAGCATAACATAAAATAAAAAAAAACTCTAGCGCATCTGGACCGCTAGAAACACTAATGTTCGAAGAACAGTAGAAGAATCGTGCAGATTTTGAGTGCATATTCTACCACTCGAGCTGCTTATTACGGCCAAACTGTTTCAAACGCCACGTTTTACTTTGGTGTCAAGAATGCATTATAACTCATATGGTGGAAAGGTTTCAAATATTACCACTGGCATGAATTTCAAAGTTTATGAGAGCAAAACACTTGTTAACTATATTCGTTATCAGTTGCTTATTTCACAAAACTTTGAAAGCAGCATCTCATATAACATCAATGAAGAAAATGCTCAGTGCCTGCAGCACTGTAACTGAAGTTGGTGTTTGGGGCTGCGATCCGAAAAATTTGCAGAGCTTTGGGAATTGAAACATTGGTTATTTATTTTCATTGTAAATGTTTCCGGTATGAATACTAATGGTAACCATTTATTGATACAAAAATAGTACTACCGACTCGTGCTGGTAACCTTTTGCCAGTATCAAAGCCATTTACGATAAAATCACTTAAGGGGTTATATACAGTTAGAAGGCCGGAAAAAGACGTTTTTTTATTAATTTTTTGTGAAAAGGTATTTTACTTTACAAAAACAAAAAGTATACATGCACTTAGTGCCAACATCTAAGTTTATAATGGCATTAATAGTTTGTAAAAATATTGATCTGGTGCGCTCCTCCAGACGATCTCCTGATGGTCTTCCAAAAAAAGTTGTTGGGCGGTGACCACGATTTCTCCGGTATAATTCATCTCAAGTCAAAAAACCAAACAGATTCTTTTAGTAGATAGATAAAACTAGGTATTGAACGAAGGAATAATCGAAATTTAGTTTTTTTTGACAAAATGGCAGCTTCGTAAAAAAAAAATCGAATTTTTGACCAAATTTGCCATTTAAAATTGTTTCAAAAAAAACAGAAATAATTATCCGAAATCTTATTCCTTCGTTTAATACCTGAGAAATATATCTGAGAAAGTTGCGTTAAAATTTCAAACCGTTTGGTCGAGCCGTTTTTTAGAAATCGTGGTCACCGACTTGGAAACATAGTTTTGAGAAAAACGTGTATAAAGTTTCGGAAGAAATTAACACATATATCTTTTTTTTTTAGTTACATGGAGTCATCTGTTTTAGGGTCATAAGATGTACCCTTTGTAGCCTCACCAGCTTCTAATACCTCGATTTGATACTGTTTACGAGCCATTCTTCCCTCTCGCTTACTCCCATGCGCTTCGGTCTGTACTCCGCCTACTTTCTAACAGTCCGAAATGTGATTGCAAATACGCGTATATCTCGGAAAAAAACTTGTCGGATCGATTTGAAATTTTCAGGGAATATTATCAGTTAAATATACGTTCTGAAAATACAATAAACAAAAAATCGATTTTAACTGCATATAACCCCTTAAGGGGGGAAATACATGTAAAATGGAAAAGAAATTGCTAATTTCAGATTGACTTAAAATATATATATTGTTTATTCAGAAAATTTTGAATATTAAATCCTCAAAGTACATATCTTATAGTAAATGAAAATATTTTTTTAATAACTTTTTAACACAAAATGGAGGCGATGCGAGCAAATGAAAAAAACACATCAAAAACAGCCTCGTACAACTTAACGCCTTTTCCGAGAAACTTGCAACGTTCAGAGAAAAAAAAATATGCTAATGAGATCTATAATTCATAGGTGAACCAATAAAATTTAGAAAAAAAAATCAAATTTTTACACTAATATTAGATTAAAAAAAAAATCGATTTTTTTTCAAAAAAATCACGTTTTAAACATTGGTAAACTAATTATTTTTCCGAAATTACAAGAAAATGTAGGTTCAACGATGAGATAATACTCTTTTGTACATGTGATATAAATTTGAGTCGAATAGGTTCAATATTTTTTGAGATATCTTGTACGGAAATTGAAAAAGTACTACTTTGAGAAAAACGCGTTTAAAGTTCTAAAGCTCCACCGACCTGGGGAACGCCGCGCTGTCTATAACTGGCTATAACTCGAGAACTAATACGAATATGGCTTCAAAACTTTTTTTGGTATATTTTAAAAGTATTTCGAACACTTTGATGCAATAAAAAAAAATCGTTTTTGTTTTAGCAGTTACATGTATCTCCCCCCTTAATAAAGATATTGCAAATAAACACAAAACCAACAATAACTGGCAACCCTATCGTGGCTTTTCAACCAAATTTGGCCTGACTAATGCCTATGATAGGTTCCATTGATTATTCGAAATTCGTATTGATTTCATGACTGCACTGGAAGTTATAGAGAAAAAAACTTTATTTTACTGAGCGAATTTTCGAAACCAAAGACACAAAAATTACCATAGCTGGCAGCACCAATTGAATTTTTCAACAAAGTTTCTACCAAAAACGGCTTAGAGTAAGGTTCAGCTACTGTGTCAATTTCATGAAAATCTAGAAACTGAATCAGAATTCATAGGGCAAAAACCAGTTTTTTTTCTTTGTAATTTTTCAAGATGGCACCACTGGCACAGAGTTGCCCACAATTCAAAATTGCTTCTATCAGACCTGGTCTTTCTTAAGTGCAATGTATTCTGTAAATTTCAACTGTATTTGATTATTGGTTCGCGAGTTCCCGTGAACAGAAGTTTTTGAAGCTAAAAATATAGGTAAATTGGGAGAGGGTTACCGTTCTTTTCCGACATGAAATTTCCAAAGTTTTACTTTGAATGTGTAGATAAAGCATGAGATTTGAATACAAGTTGGTTTTTATTATAAGAAACGGAATTTTTTTAGGAGATTCTATGGTTTGAATGTTTTCACTTTCAGTGCCTGCCGTAGCACGTTCATCAAAAACTATGCAAGTGTGCAACTTAACAACATTAATATGTATTTTAAGTTTCATTATGATCTGGTACTCTCGTAAATAGTTATCGCAATTCAAACATTTTGGATTTTTCAGAATTTCATTTTAGGCACCTAGGGCACACATAGGGTTAAAAATTTCAAAAACATGATCATATTCACATTTAAAACACGTTCAGAATTCATTACATAAACTTTATTTTTGCAAAAGTTATTTTTTAACAGAAAAATAGGTATATTTAAAATATCAATAACATGGCCGCCGGCGCCAAAGGGTTAAAGATTATTAACTTTTTGTGAGATCTGGCACTATTCTGCATACACACCAATGTTTCCTGAAAATTTCGGTTCGCGTTTCTGAGATTTTTTCACTGAAATTTTTTGATGATATATATATATATATATATATATATATATATATATATATATATATATATATATATACATATGTATATGTATATATATATATATATATATATATATATATATATATATATATATATATATATATATATATATATATATATATATATATATATATAGAAATATTAATTTTTGGCCAAAATGATTTTAAGCGACACAGTTTCTGAGTGTAAATTATCGAAATCACTATACACCGCACCCGTTTGCTCTCTTCTCGAGCATGTTTGCATTATCTGGAACCCATTTTTCGAAATTCACAGCCAGAGATTTGAATCTATTCAACAGCAATGAATGAATCTCGCCTTAGACTTCTAAGCCTGTCACCCCTTGCATCCAGAATATTAAGGCTGTCTGCCTGCTTCAGTTTCGATGTCATTATAGACGCTGTTAATGTTGACGACTTACAGGAAATATTTGTGCTTAATCAACCCGGGAGAGTCACTCTACCCCGACGACTGCTAGTAGAATATAAGCATATGCTGATAATGAACCAACAAATAGATGCTGTAAAATATTTTGAAACACTTTTTTCCCACGATATCCAAAGCGTCCTTTAAAAACAGAGTTACCAAGGCTCTCTTATCCTACTCTCTCTAGTCTACCGACCTAGTATCCTCTTATGACTTATGACTAATTAATTTTACAATTAATTAATTAATTATTTAATTTCGTTTTGCGTGCTCAATATTGTGCCCTACATGTGATTTAGCTGTTATGTATTTATTTCTTGAATGTTTATTTATTGTATTCAGTTGTATTTTATACCTGTTTTTAAATCTGTTTTAAAATTTGTTTAGTTTTTTTTATTTTTATGTTTATTTCATTTATATTACCGTTGAGAGATACCGACGAGATACCATATTTGGTGAAATGAATAAATAAATAAATTGATTAAGAATGCTCTTACTTCGTGAATTTATAGTCAAAGATACGACGAGTTCGAACCTTGACTTGTTCGGTCATTGCTCCCTAGTGCTTCGTTTATTCCTTAGTGGACAGAATTTTTGATTTTTAATATTGTGCTCAAAGCTTCAAACGAGAATCCACATAAAATGATTTCCTTATGTGCATTTCATTAGTTAGGCTAGACTGAATCGCTCATTTGAAAGTTCATAATTTTTAAACCAAAAGTACTAAAAATAAAAACTAAAAATCATTCAACAAGAAACAATAAAACAAACGAAATAAACGGCTGTTGCTTTATTTAAATATCATGTTTGTATAAAATACAGTTAAGTTAGACGAAACTGAACGAATTACGAAAATTTTATGTTCTGAACGGACGATTTTGCTCTTTTTCGAGCATTATTTATTTGGTTGTTAATTATTGTCGGAGCGACAGTTTAATAGTTTAAACATTAAAACATTATTTAAAAATTAAAAATGCTAAAATGTTAGAACTACTCTTAATTAATTTTTTACTGAAAAATTTTGCTGATTTCGAGATCATAGTGATTAGTTTTGATGTAGTACTGACCATTATACTACTCTTTGTACTTTAAAAATGTTAGCCTATCCTATAATACACATTTACTCGTACTTATACCCCTAAATCGATTAGTCATTTTAGTTATTTGATATCTTGGTCCGTTGATTTTTTGGTCCGTTTCTCCAACGCCTAAATCTCAGACATTTCTTGCATTTCGAATAATAATAATTGGCTGTCCAGGAGGCGGTAATGCTCTTATGCCTAGCACTGGCAGAATTCCTCGTACCACACCAGCTTCTAAGTCTCGATTTATACCATTTAATATTTCATTTGGTATTCTTGCCATCAGTCGATGCACTTGCCTTTCGTGACCATTAACTGGAATTCGAATTGGTCCACGACGTGCCGGCGGCGGCGGTTCAAATACTGGAGGATCATGATCTTCAACATCCACATCAATTACACCTTGCTGTTCGAGCATAAATTTGTGATAGGCCTCGGCGCATCCCAGCTCAGGGTGATAGCATAAAGATATTTTACAAATGTTACAAATCGAGTTTGAATATCGTCGATTGCACTCGATACAACGCCTTTTGTGTTCAATCGGGACGGGATAGTGCTCATTTTCATGGGGCAAGCGTGGCTCAGGCATAATTTGTACTTTCAATTTTTTTTTTTTTCTGTCTACAAGAAATTAATTTTTTTCCAAGATTCGATGTTATTCTGCTGTTAAATAAAAAATAAATAGAAAAAATAGTATTATTTTTAAATTGAGGTAAAATTTCTTCTGATATCATAAAACCGATGTGTTCCTATTAACAATAAAATGACCCTCTACGCTATCAATCTCTCCGAAACATACATATGTATGTATGTACATAGACGTGTGTCAACGCGACGATAATTTCGAATAATTTTTCAAAGGACAATAAGCATAGCTAAAAACAATCGAACAATCTTCAACATTCTTCAGTTTCTAACATGCAAAATGCACAAATTCAATAAACAAAAGAAAAACTTGCTCCAAATAATAAATGCAATTGCAATGTCAACTGAACACTGAATTTTACTCGACCCATTCGCAATGCCAAAATTTTCAGTTAACCCAAGTATGAAAAAAATACCCTCACAATTTAATAATCTTTAGTATTTCAAAATCGCCTTAGCCTTATTTCACTTCAAAAAATAACCGTTTTAATAATTTCTTACCTGAAAAATGTTGCTCCGTCCGCCTGTTCGAGTACAACCTTAATGAAAACTATTTCATCTATTTATTCTCCGTGCAATCGAAAATATTTTACTCTTAGTTTTAAAATTTTTATATGTACTCGTATGACTTAAAATCAAAAGAACACAACGTACAAGCTTTCTTATATATTACACAGCCATTCGCCACACAAAACAAAAATTATCATTTGCACCTAGGAAACGATTCGCCAACAACAAACTGTTGATTCAATTTTGAGTTGTTCAGAGTGTCAACTGTTTAATTTTTTCGAATATACTCATATTCTAGCGGGATCTTGGAAATTCAAATGAATATCCATTGTTTGATTTATTATTCGAGAGAAGGATGGTGACGTTTGGAGTGCGACATGAAATGAAGTACGAGGTAAAGTACCGTACCGAAGTATTTTGATAGATTTGGATTAAAGAAATGGTTTTTGTTGATATTTTTATTGTGTTGCTATAAATGTTGGGATTCAGATTTACATATATTGGCAAAGTTTATTCTAGCTAGTTATTTGATTTGATTGGGTTTTTCATGATACGTTTTTTTTAATGTATTTTTCTTACATTTTCAGGTCGTATCGAACAGTAATATATCAAATAATGCTCTGAATTCGAAAGGTCGACTTTCAATTTTTGTGTTCGTACTGCTGTCAATTATAGAAAAATAAAATGCTTGTGATTTTTGTAAGCATATCAAGCAAGTTTTATTGATTTTTTGTGTTACAGGGTAGATAGCAAAATATGTTCGATTGAACCAGCAGAAAGTTTTCTGACGACAATATTATTTAAGTAATGTCTTGGAATGTAAACAAAATAAAGAAAAGTCCCAATTTTATTGAAATCTCCCAAATTGATTGATGAAAGCATCTCAATATGAATCTCTTAAACAATATGCCTTGAGCGTAGACTGTCTCATTATTTAAATATCTATCTGATAGCATACATCTATGTATGTATATTTCAAGGTATCGATAAGAGTTTGCCATAATGATTTCATGATTTCTTTAAAAGTTTTTTGGTCTGCTATTGAACGCCACCCATAGGAGATATCCGCAGCAAGCAACAATTGTAATATAAGATAACTGAACTACTACAATTGACAAATGATATCCTTATGACTCTTCTTCGAAAAATCTTAAAAATGAAAATCCAACGCATTTGAAATTTTTTAATTCTCGATCTGGCGAAGATTATGTTATCTTCGTTAACGTTCCTCTGCCAAGTAACACATAAGTTTAGCATTGCTCAACTATTCCTATATAACGACAATACTCAACTAAAAGTTTCTTGTTTTTTCTACGCTTCTTGATAACGTCTTCCTCTCTCTAGTGTTTAAATCCCCCACTGCTTCCAGCCCTTTTGACACTTGCAATCTCTTTGGTCTGGTTTTTTTCCTCTGTTTACACCATCCCGTCGATTCTAGCTTCGGACTGCTTTTCTTTTAATGTTCCTGCTATTTTCTCCTCAGTTGTGACTAACCCCGTTGAGGTTGAATTGCTTTTGTCCTCACTTGACTTCAACTGTTCCACTGGTCCAGATGGTATTGGCAACCTCTGCTAACTCTTGAAAGTGGTAAGAACCAAAAATCCCATTCAAACCGCATTCTTGTACAGAAGTGGCTCCTGTATCAGCGCGATGTCAGCGTGCCCCCGACTAATATGCCGAAGCAGATTGGCCATCGCCCCTCTACTGTGGTGCAGATTTGCTTGGACCACCCGCACTTCGGCTTCCCTCAGTCTCCTTTTTCGCTCCAACTTTCAAGGTGATCCTCTTCAGACCGATGTGAATCAGCCCTCTGTTGGCCCGTACTTGATCCGCGCACTCCCGATCAATTCCCAGCACAAGCACCAACTTTGCTACACCAGTTAAATCAGGCTCCGTCGATTGGTTATTTAGTTTAACAGCATGGAATAATCTCTAGCCTGAAAATTTCAGATCGGGGTTCTGTCTTTTTAACAGAGACAGAGTTTCGGAAGCGTTTGAACGGGGCACCGCCACCTTCGCTGTAATTAGCTTAGGCACGGATGTCTCCTCCACCACATCCAATCCTGGAAGGTCTTCAGAAATTTTCAGGACGGTAGACTGAAGCCATTCCGTTGGGAAGACGTCATTACAGCTCACCGCATTGTGGCCGTGAACAATGGTTGCAGCCTTCAAAGTGAGGTGACCCTTCTTCCATCGACAAGGCAAACTTGATGATCCGTTTAAGAATCACCTTGGCCACGTCATCCTCGAGTCTCCATTCCAGGGGCTCCTGTTTGTCAACGACGGCCAGCTTAAGGTGACTAGCCGCTACGTCTCTAAAGGAACGAAATGCCGTCTCTTATCGTGGCCTCTTCGTCAATTTACCTCTCGGCGGGGTCTTCTCCTCTGAGCATTGGCGTTTGCTCGCAGCCGCTGCAGTAGGTTTCACTTGGGTATCCTCGGGTTTCCCTTTGGATTCCAGCGTCACCGTACTCCTGGCCGCTCGCTTTGCCTCTCTCCTTCTGAAGCGTTAGACATTTCGCTTCCTCCCTTTGGTGGGATCAGCTGCCGTCACCTTCACAGTGGACTGCAGATCCTTGGAGGCACCACCTCCAGTCCCGGTTACAGCTCTTCCGAGTGGCTTAGCCGCCGCTTCCTTGCCGGTGACCTGCTAGCCTTTCAGCTTGCCGCCTCCGTTCTTGGTCACAGCTCTGCTAGAAGCCGACTCAACCGCCGCTTCCGTTGGACTGGCCAGTGATTCTCCAGACCCGCCGCGAGACTGCTGAGTAACTGCCCTGCTGCGGGGTATCGCTACGTCCATCGGACTCACAGTAGATCCCGGAGCGGGTTCTCCATCTAACTTCAGGGCCCGCAATCTTTCGATCGCCTGACCTTGAGCCGTTTCGCCTCCCGACGTTGGTGATCGCGTCACCTTTGAACTCCTTTTGAAGGGATCATTTTCTAGAGACTTCCTTCCAGTAGTACTAGCGGGAAGTTTGATAATATTTGCGTCTTTAGTTTGATCCAATGGTCTATTTTAGTTAATGTTTCAGGTTTGGGTTTCGCGCTTTCGGACCACAGCCAAGGCAATCGCTTGCATTTTGCCTCCCGGGAGAGGGACCTCTCACCAACCTTACTTAGAAGGGACTAGCCTGATCCAATTAGCCAATCCTCCCTTCCGGGGGGGTTAAGACAAGCGGCCACCGCGAGGAGGTTAAGGATCACACTTTCACCAGTCCCAACAGTTGCGGCACGTGTATATTTGCGTATACTACATGTTCTTCCCCTATTCGGCCGGCGACCAACCGCCTTGTGCAGACTAACTGCTTCAATTCATCGAGAGACTACTTATAGGCCCTACACTAGTCTTGACAATTGTAGAACACTGACGTCTAGCTATCTACTTTGCCACAAGGTTTTTCTAGTCCTTTTTTGCTTGGCTGCTCTGATAGGTGGAATTGGATGCTTCATGTTGCTAACAATGCTACTACTTAAAACTTTAACTACTTAAAAATAGCTTTACGCACCCAAGTAAATCTTGTATCTGTGTTATCTAATTCCTTAAATTTCTCAATAATCAGACACAAATCTCAGAAATTCTCAGCAATGTACTCAAGAGTACAGTAACTACCAAAGCAATCCTTAAATGTCACACAACTCTTATGCATCAATGTAGAAAAGCTATCGCAAGTTTAAGCTTCCGCTTATGGTCTGTATGTTTGTTAAAACTTTCGAAAGCTTTTAAATCGAAAGCAAATTAAAAGCTTCACTTTAGCTTAGTTCATATTCATACCACAAAATAAAGCATCCAAATTAAGGTACCAATACATATGATAATAAAAATTTTGGTACAATTTTTTGATTTGATTTGTGATTTGATTTGTGATGTTCATGTGGAGAATAGAATAGTAGGAGTTACATTAGGTCTGTTCCCGTACTTGAATCTATTATAATATATTAAAATAGATTCGCAACAAGTCATTTTCGTTCTTTTGCTGCAAGCCAAATGCAAGCCAAATTTTGCAGCAAAAAGAAGCCAGCTGCCAAATTCTGTTACTGCTGCAGTTTGCTGAAGTACGGGAACAGACCTATTTGTTCGAGTGAAATTTTTCCCCAGGTCTGTTTTTTGTGTCTGCTTTCCCAAAAGACGTAGCTTTTCGGTTTTGGTGCTTTTTGCACAGCTATTTTCTACCTCTAATTTTTACAATAATGGATGTCTAAACGACTTGGAATTTCCGAAATAATTTGGGAAAGTGACAAGAATGGAGGAATGGAAGAATATTACAAAAATCATTTAAAATTGTAAATTGTAATAAAAATTGGATTGATTGATTGGACGGACGGGCAAGATCTTGTTTGTGTTATTTTTTAAGCATTTTTAGGTGTTTTCACATGGATTTCAAGTGTTTTCACAAATTCACAAATTCATGTAGTGTTTTTCGCAAGTTCACAAAAAACAAAATAATAAAAAAATAAATTTCAACATAGATACAATGGAAAAATTACTCAATATTGAATTTTAATCGTATCTGTCACGGCAATTTTTCAAATTTCAGCCGAATATTATTTGTTTTTTGTTCTGATTTCTTCCAGCTATCACAACAGATCGAATGGAAACCATTTACAATATTCGGCCAGAATATTCAACTGGTGTGAAAATATCTGATTGGGATGTGAGAAGTCAAGCGTATCCATATGATTTTCGGCCGTCGACCGTAAGTAATATGGGGGAAAAATCATGTGGATTTGTTAATAAAAGAAAAAAACAATGCCATGTTCATTCGAAATGAGCATGATATTTGGTATTAAATAAACAGGACCGGAGATATTTCTATATTTGCAATGATACTTGAGATACTGAAAAATTTGAGAGCTGGTAGTTTTTCAATTTGAAGAACTTTGGTCGAGTGCATTTTTTTAAATGACGAGAACATGAAAGATTGAATTAAGTGTTGATTTGTGGCACTTTCAAGAGGTCTAAATGTTTTCACCAAGCTAAGATCATTAGATTGCCTTATCAGTAAGTTTAGATCTAAGTGCACCGAATTTTTTTTTGACAGAGGCCGAAAAACCATTACTTCACTTTTCCTGAATTCTAAACCTTATGTACCTATTTCAAAAATAGATTTAATTTGAACAGTGACTGAAGGCGAAAATTCATTAACTTTACAGCCCATTTAATTAGCTCTGATTCATTAACTTTACAACCCTTTTAATTAGCTCTGATTCATTCGATCAATCATTCTTCTAGAAAAACGCCCATTATCGATGGCTTGGCTCTGATGACAAAGTGTACGTAAGCAAATCAACAACCCACGAAAGTTTAGAGCAAGGTATCGCTAAAAGTGACAAGATGAGCAACAGACGTAACAATGACTGCGCAGCTGAAACAATTGCACGGAAGGGTAAAACACGGAAGCCGAAAACTAATTTCACATCGTTTCCTTCGATCGAGTAAGTTTCAAAGAATTTCGTATTGAATTCATTAATTTTCTCTCGTTTTTTTTCGATTTTTTTTCGTGCAAACTCGGACATTATTGAATCATTATGACTAAAACTACATAACATTGAAAAAATGATATTTTTCTAAATTTCAGCAACCCGGAAAGATTTGAAAGTCTCAAAAAAGATACACTCACTTGTACGGATCAGCCGCCAGCTGGCATCAATCCACCGCAAATCTACTTGACAAACTACAAACGCAGTTACATCGATCACAGGAAACGACCGATCAAAGAACCTGAAGTCATACCCGACATTCAGGATGACTATCCGCTTTTCAATCGAATTTCGAAAAATGCTTTTGAATTGATCGGACCATTAGCACCCAGTAAATTCATGGATGATCACTTACTTGATCCAACGCCGCAGAAAAAATTGTCGAATTACTATAGGCAAATGCGAATGGTTTCCTACGATCCGATGCTGGGGAAATTTCGATAAAATTTCTTTCGTAATTATTTAAGGAGTTATTTAAGCATGTAACAGCCAAGTTTATTTGTAGGATGAGGATACGTAAATGAATTATTAGTTTTTAAATTTTGATTGCATTATTCACTCTCTAAATATTTGCAAAGTAGCTGTATTTCTCTGACCAATAATTATATCTTTGATATGACATCTGACCTGGCATGAAACTTTGACCTCAAACTGCTCATGCATTATATAATAACATTCCACCGTTAATTATATAATAACATTTCACCGTTAATTCAATGATTGCGTGACAGTTCGTTGACTCTTTATTATTGAAGTACCGTTCTCAGCTGCCGTTCTGTCTTTAACGTCCTGCTCCTTTAATCATAATTACTAAGAAATATTCAACTTCAATTCCATCTAAATCTACAAAGCTACAATGCAAATATTTCTAGCCTCAATACATTTCATTGTGCAAAAATCAATGCTAATTACAATCTTTAATATAATCAATATGGCAACCTAACTGTCCATATTGACTATAAGCAGGTTTTTCCACTTTCATACATTTTTCTAGCATTTCAGTTTGACAGTTGTTTCGAATTCTCATATTAAATATTTATTGAAATTTTCCAAACGCAGAATAGAACAACAAGAACTAGTCATTATGATCATGAGGAACACCCAAGGAAGGAAAAGAGTAGCCCATGTTGAAAAAGAGACGGAAGTATTTTCCAGGAAGGTCATCTACTGTGAATTTATGTACACAAAACTAACTGCTGGTCTATGTGTACTGAATTAAAAATTAAATAGTGATTTGAGGAATACAGATCAATGGATTGCAAGTCCTTGAAACAATGACGGATAGTGGTTAAGAATGATATAATTGATATTTTGTCGATGCATGAATTATGTATACAGGCTTTGGAGTTCACACGAATCATCCTAAGTCAGACATACCATCAGGCACATCAAGGTTTGACCGTTCTTATGATTCTGAGCTTTTGGAATAGGTCAAAGTCTCATTTGTTAACTTATAATCTGGTAAGCTAATAGGTCATAAGAGTACAGTAACTATCATATTAAGTAAACAATAGACGGCTAAACATCAACAAAAAAGTATTTTTAGTAAATGTCAAATAAATGTTGTTGCAAGTATTCACCCGTATTATGAGTGTCGAGTCGATCGCTCGTCGATAATCGACGAAGCTGTCGAGTCGATGGCGTTTTGGTATTGCGAGAGTCGATCGAAACGACTTTTAAGTACTGCCATATCGAAATCGAGGAAAATGCTTGAATTGAGCGCTATTGTGAACGAAATTGAACAACTTTAGCATCCGCAAACTGTCAAGTGAAACTTTTTTAAAAACAATCTGTTATTATTTTTGGAAAGTTTGTGAAATGAATTGTTTTGATTTATTTTCTGACGACGAGTTTGATGAAGGCAATCAAACCACCCTCTTAGAACTAAAGCGAAAAAGAAAGTGGCTTAGAGATTCGTCAAATCCTTTGGATATGGACAATGTGAAGTAAGTATTGTGCATTAGAATAGTCTTTATTTATTTAATGAAGAGTAGATTTATACAGCATTTCAGACTGTTAAAAGAAGCTTTTGTAATGCTGCTCGGCGTTTTGGACGACAAATTGAAAACACCGGTATTGTCTTCTGCAGTGCCAAACATTTTAAAGGTAGTTACAGCACTGCGTTTCTTGGCAGAAGGCGCGTATCAGAATTAGAAAAGGTGTTGGAAATGACTTCAATGTAGCTATGGCTCAACCAACAGTGTCCCTTATGTTGCATGAAGTTTGTTCAGCAATTGAATCATATGTTTGCCCAACATGGATTAACTTTGCCTACACAGAAGTCGAAAAGGACCAGACAAAAAAATACTTTTATGAAAAGTGCAGATTTCCTGGTGTGATAGGCTGCGTTGACGGAACACACGTGGCAATACGGAGGCCGAGTAAAGAAACGCAACATTTATATTATAACAGGAAAGGTTTTCACAGTGTTAATGCTATGATTGTAAGTATTAGCTTTATGAATTATCGTAAAATTAATGAAAATTGTTTCTTTACTAGGTTTGCGACCATCGAATGAAGATCCGTTTTGTCGATGCCCGGTATCCGGGCGCTACTCATGATTCTATCATATTCAGAATGTCTCGGCTGCGAACTGCAATGACTGCCAATCATGAAAACGGAGACAGGAATACATAGTTGCTTGGTAAAATTTTCATTTACATTGCATTGAAGCAATTGATGTTGTATTGTCTTAGGTGATTCTGGTTACGCTCTGGAGCCATTCCTTAAGACCCCATTCCGAGATGCATCCACTGGTAGCGATCAACGATATTACAATGAATTACACGCAAAAGGGAGGAACATTATTGAAAGAACGAACGGAGTTCTAAAAAATAGGTTTCGTTGCATCATCGGCGAGAGAGTGCTGCATTATTCACCAGAAAAATGCAAGCAAATTATTAATGCATGTGTTGCACTTCATAACATCTGCGTATCCTATAATGTGGAATTTACTGCAGAAAATGTGGAAAATGCAGACGATGAAATAGCCAAAGTAGAAGATAACGAAGGTGCATGTGATATTCGCAATCGAATAATGCAATCTTTGCGGTAAAACTTAAAAAAATAGTAACAGTTAATTTTTATTTTTTTAAATAAACAGTAAATAAACATTTGCATTTTTACTAAACGCTAAGAAAATATTTTAATTTTTACTAAATAATATATTAACGTCTTCACGTATTTGGTAACAAATCTGCTGATAATTTAAAATGTTGTAGCTGCAGCTCATACATTTTTATTTTAATTTCAATTTTTCCGCACGACATTTTCTCTCTCGCATCTTTCTCATAAATTTCCAAAGTTTTTTTCTTGATTTGTAAGGACTTTTCTCGCAATTTTAACTTATCTTTTTTTAGGTAATAAATTTTTTTGATTAAATGCAGAGTTTCTGCGACATTTTTATTTATGTTCTCCTGTAGCTCAGTTTGCTTTTGGAGAAGTCGGAGTCTACTTTCCTGTTGGTTGACGTTGGAAGATCTACTTTCTGGAGGTGTTCTTTCCATTGAAGAAGTTGCATCTATGGCAGCTGGTGGTACAGCGCTTACAACTGAAGTTGCCTGATTACTTGCGGAACAAGTTAAAATCGACGATGCAGGCTCCACACTTGTTTCGCGCGGTGTTCTGAATTCACAGCCAGTGGGACTAATCGCAACATTTAAATTTAGTAAATTCACCACACACTCTTCAAGAGGAGAGAAATAAACCTGTTTGTTCGGTCCACCACACGTTTTGCGTTTTTCGCTATTGTTTTTAATTATCTTTTTCCGAATTTTGAATTTCAAATCAATCCACACCTGGGGAAGTCATGTGAGTGTAAGCATTTTGATACCTTAATAAAAAACCTTCTGCCAACCACATCCATCTCTTACTGGTGGACCCAAGCTATTTAGCTCTTCCGCAAAGCTATCGATCCTTCACTTCGCCCCCACCAGCTTTAACGAATCCTCTTGCGAGCTCTTCGTTACTCTCAAGTAGAGATACTAAACGTTCAAATTGTTTTGCGTTTGTAATTTTCCCCCTTTAATAATTATTTTATAACTGCATATTCCAAGGATAAAACTTACATTTTGCGTGTATCCAACAACCTGTCGATGTAACGTCGCGAAGCAAATTGCAATCGACAAAACTTGTCGATTAAATCGATAATTTGACAATAGATATCGACAGTCACAATAGCATATCTGTCGATATACAGTCGATGTCGATATGTCGATTTGTACCTATTTGTATTCTGATGCAGTAGCGACAAATTGAAGTCTGCTCTTGAAAGTTTACAGGCTCGCATTATTAAATCTGTCCTAACAAAAGTGGAGCGTGTCAGAATACGCTTTTAGTTTCCCAACCAATTTGTAGAGAGTGTGCGTTTGGTTTAGACAGACTCCAGACTAGCACCAACCTGGCTCTGAGCACTTGCTTCCAAAAGGATTAATGCCAACCCTTACATGGCTTTCCTGCTTTGTACATTCGAGCTAAGATAACGGATCTGAGTTTGAACCAATTTGCACTAATTTCAAGGAAGAATAAAACCAAAGAATCGAAAATTACCAATCAAAGCCCTTGCATTTCCTATCAAGAAAACAACTAATTCTTTGGCAAGGGTTTCTTAATATAGAAGAGAAGTGGCTGAAATGATTGCTTCACTATCAACCTAAGAAGTAGCCAGGAATCCTGTGCCACCGTCCACAGGTAATTTATCTGCACCTCCGACCAATGGCTCTGTAGAAGTGACTCCTAAACCTGCTAAACAGATTCCTGGCAATTCAATCTCCTCCCTTGTATCGTTCTGTTGCAGTGCCAAGGTAATAAAGCTGGGTACTGGTGAGAGGAATACGTGAATCGAAGAAACCTCTGCTCAACAGAATCCACGAGAAATGGCAGCTAAGCTCTCTAGCTACCGTTGCAGTTACCTTTGTTTCCAGCATGAATTTCACTCAGTGTTCTGGCAAAAGAATGTCTGGCAATGGTAGTCGGTGAAACGAGCTAAAGCTATCGCTTCGCATAATCTAATCGGACAACTGAAAGCTGATGCAGCAGGAATCTATACTGGGCTTGAAACACTTGCCAGAGGTGAATCCTGCGTCAAGTCAGCGATAGCGTATCA
Organism: Nemotelus pantherinus; assembly: GCA_963978885.1. Taxonomy (NCBI): domain Eukaryota; kingdom Metazoa; phylum Arthropoda; class Insecta; order Diptera; family Stratiomyidae; genus Nemotelus; species Nemotelus pantherinus. The sequence continues at coordinate 66,019,105 of OZ022266.1, read as the reverse complement.
CAGCCAACGCTTCAGCGATCTGTACAGACTAGTAGAAATCAAACTGGGGAGATTTCAGGCAAACTAAGATCCAGCGTGTGCATCTCCACCAAGGAATCTATAGAGATCATTAGTCATCGCGATTGATCAAAAAGTAGCCAAGATCAGAGAGGTATCCATTGGCCGGTGTTAGGCCCAAATCATCAACGAGGAGTCTTTTCTTTACTTTAAGAATCATATACCGGGATGACATAAGAGCTATCAAGCTGAAGAACTCAGTCCTTACGGAAGATGAAGATATACGGGTCTGCTCGAAAGAAAAGACTGTCAAAAAAATATAAATTGGACTCTGAGAACGATGGGTGTTCTGTCACCACCTCTGAGCTACGTGGAAGCCTTGATTTCCTGGATCTTGAGTCTTGTGAGCGGATAGGAGGGTACACTAGTTCTGACAAGGATCTGGGTTTCACTATTATTAATAAAGGTGAACGTTTCTCAAATCAACAAATTAAAAGCAGTGTTAACTGTTCTACTCCTTCACTTGTGTGGGAGTGCAGAGGATAAAGTGCTTATCCAAAAACCATCGATTATGACTATCTAGTAAACAATTAACTATCTAACTACAGCGCTAACTAGTTAAAGACCGAGTTTGCGGATTGCAAATCGATGAATGAGCCAGCTTACTTCTGGAGAAGTGCATGAGATTCCTTGTCCTCTCAAACTTCAGCGACAAGAGCAATGTTGCTTTTGTAATCTACGCGAAGCCAAAGTCATTTTAGATTACTTCTTCCTAATAACCATGTAAAGCTGCTGAAGCAAAATCACGGTGGATTCCCTTAATAATAGGTGCAGACACGAAAGCCCATTATGAGTTAAAGGGTAGTTTGGACACTAACAAAAGATGTGAATCTTTAGGTGCGTTTTTTACACTCTTGGGCAGGGTAAGTTGTACTTACCTTAACTTACCCTGCCCAAGAGTGCAAAAAACGCACCTTTTATATGAGTAAATTATGTCTCGTAATCCTGCCATTGCAAATATTGGCAATGAACTTATTTTCAGAACCAGTTACAGAAGTGAGGTTCTAGATATAAGACCCTGCACACGTACTCACGAGATAGAGCGTTTTACAGGAGTGTTCACCGTCAAACCACATATACATGGCATTCACACTAGGAAGATTGCTACAACAAGAAATAAATCCTTACACAAACAGGAAAAGAACCGTCGATCAGTTATTTACTCTGAACTGGACCCCAATCCTGCTCTCACCAGTCAAGAAGACCGGAAAAACGCACTTTACTCTTGAATTACTACTCGATTGTTTCAAAACTTTTGTGATTGAAAGACAAAGTGCTCAAGCTAAGTGATAGTTTGCTCGACCAAAATGTCAAATTCACTCGAACGGGTTATTCAGTGCAGGCCTATCATGACTCTCACATCGAGTGAGAAAGTCGACTCACATATTCAATCGAGCAAATCAGATTTGCGTGTCGTGAAACCTCAGAAGAGAGAGATATAAGGAAATGAAAATGGCAGTGAGAATTGAAGCAATTTGCCTGAGGCTGAGCGTTAGTAGTAATATGGGAATTTGACATTCACTTACTCCGCGAACAGAAAGATAGAGTGAGATAGAGAATAAGATGGATACAGAAAGATAGTAACCCATGCAGCCCCTGGACACGGACGGTATAACTTTCCACCATTAGCCCCTTCAATCCTCTCACGCACAAAGCATGTTAAAAATGCCTAGCACTCATTGTCAAATTGGAGGGGAACTACTTGGATTTGACCCGATTTGACAATGAGTAGCTAAAAAATTACTACCATCCCCTTCAATGTAAATCTTATGGGCATGTCCAATCCATTTCTACCACCTCACTGAAGCCATGTGTACGCGAATTTGACAGTTAGTAACTCAGCAGCAAAAAAAGCTCGTAGAACTATGGTATCGGGGAAACCAAGGGGAATATCTGAGGTAGCAATTATCTCGATTTGTTCTATTTATAGATTTTACCTTTGTAGTAAAATTGCTTCACTAAATTTCGTATATATATATACGCTTGTTTCATTTCCTTAGATCTCTCTGTTCTGAGCGTGAAACTCAATTGTTTTCACTCGACTAGTCCATTTAGCCTTGCCATATCAATATCCTACAAACTGATGTTTCGATACGATTTTGTGCCTTTGCTGTGAGATGTGCCTGTGGTAATTGTGCCCTTGATGTGGATAAAATGTTTACAAGCGTTATTTTTTTAACGGATGAAGAATGTGAAATGGAAAGCAGATTGAGTGCAATGCTGAAAATGGTGCGTAACTACTCAGATCCATTGCCTATACCATTCAATCAATAAGAAAAGTAGAATATAGAATTAGTACGAATGCCGAATTATTTCGTGTTTTACATAGCTATTGTGTAAACAGAGTTTTGTTTACTTGTTGGATGCAATAAAGGGCAAGTTTATACGAGGGGTGCAGACTTCAGCAGTGCCACCTATAGTAAAAGTGGCAAAGAAGCGTTGGAAAAGATATGGTTTTGTGATTAGCGCAATTAAGAATGCCCAAAAAAAAATAATTAACAAATAAATCAATAACACTTAATAAATAATAAATAAATAAAACATAGACACATAGTTTAGGATAAGTGGTTGCGGATGGCTTGGAAAACGGAGGATTCGAAGGAAAATCTGGAGATCGTTGGAGATACAAATTACTTAAGCTATTGAATATCCTGCAGCATCTATTTTCGGCTCATTAGCTGTGTAAGTAGAGGAATGTGGATATTCCTTAAGTACACGAGAGGACCTGGTGTTTCCTACAGGGTTTTTAACACCATTTTACTATTCAAGAATTCAACTCTGATAACCCCTCTACTGACGTCGAATGTGAAGCAGGCCGAAATCATTTTTCTTCTGGATGCAAGTGTCAATAAGTTTAGATGACCCAGTCGAAACTCATAGGGAGGAAAGGTATTAAAATCGTAAGGATTGTATAGTTCTCTCAATGCGAAAAGTAAGAATTGCTTTTGTGTGGACTCGAGTCTTTTACTATGGGTTTCAAAAGCCGGATTCCAACAAACGGAAGCATATTGGAGAATAGGGCGTACAAGTAAGATGCATAAGGATCTTGTGACCGATAGGCTATGAAATTCCTTACCACGTCTTTCGATGAAGCCTGGCTGTTTGTTTGAGTTTATCATCCAAGATAACACCAAGGTCAACAACGTCTTCAACTCGAGCTAACAAATTATTGCCGAGGAAGTACGTGCTATGTGAGACAGTGCATTTTCGGGAAAAAAACCTATTACCTGGCACTTAGCAATGCTGATAGAAAGCTTGTTATTTTTAGATTGGAGAAAGAGTACATCAGATTTCGATTTAATGATTTAAAGATTTGTGCTTGCACTTAACGTTCTCTTTTTTATATATCTATTTTTGACTATAGGGAAAAAGTTTTTAGTAGTTTTTATTTATTAATTAAAATTTCCTTTGCGTGAAAATTAGTCACTCAACTATAATTTACAATTGCTCAAATCAAAAGCAAACCATAGCTGGTCAAATTAAAACATATATTGCATAAAATATGCTCAAAATAAACTGTGGAATCACGTACATAAAACCTGATATCTTAATTACCTTAAAGGCACTCTACCCATCGCAAAAACACACATTTAAAGCTCGGCTATCCAGTCACATATATTCTTCCTCACTACTTACTTTGTCCCACATTAATTCCACCACACACCTCTTCTGACCTACGCAAAAAAAAATCAATGCCATCCTCGTACGCATAAACTAATCCTGTTCAGCTTTCCCACGAATCAGTTGCACGACATAATGACTCATCACTACTAGCTCACAATCCAAGTTCAGCTCTAGCTCTCTCACCTGTAAAACAACAGTGCTTTTCAAATCATTCTCACAACAATAGTAACTTAGTTGCGGTTTCATATCGAAAATTATATATCATCAGTACGACGGTAAGCTGTCGAGGACGATATTGGTTACTCTAGTTTAATTTGTTAGTTTGTCAACGATAGTTGGACTGTGTGTGGCCTTAAAATTATTATTTTCGATCTCGTTCATAGACCCTGAAGCCGTGTGGTGAACACGACACGCAATTGTGAAATTTATGAAAAAGTTGTGAACTGTTTCTCGTGCGAGTGTTGATATTGTGTTTTTTTTTTGTGAATAACTGTTGAGATATGAAGTTTTTTTGCAAGTTTTTGGATGTACTCATTAAAATGGTAAGTAGAATATGATATATTTGAATAAATTTCAGAAGCGTTCGGTTATTTTCCAACTACACTGTCTAGATAAAATGATTTTAAGACTAATCAATTATCGCGCCCAACGTGGGCAAAGTTTTCACGTAAAACTTTGATGTATTTGACTAATGATGAATTTGAATAATGTGTGAGCATATTATTATTTCAATGGGGCAGGAGTCTGTAAATAAAGATATATTTCTAAAACTAACGATCAACTTAAATCGGATATTCAAAAAAATGTTTCATGTTTTGAATGTAAATAAACTTGATAACTAATTATTGAAGAAAGTAATATCAACGAAACAGTAAGGAACTGTAATTTATTGTTGAAGTTCGGATTTGCATAAATTATTGTTAATTAATGGCTCTCGCGTTTCACATGAGAAAAATGTGTAAAACTGTTTCAGAGTATATCTATGAATCGTTACCGCCAGGCGTAATGAGCATAACATCCTAATAATAAATATTTCTCGTAGTTTTGTTTGAGTTTTGAAACCTTAGCTTAAACTTTAGATACATTTTTTAACTTTTTTTATGAGTTCCAGTTAAATAGATACAAAAATGTAAAGAAAAATAGTAATAAGAAACTTATCATCTAGAATATAATAAATATAAATAATAAAAAACACAACAGTTTTGTTTACGAGCTAATTTTTTAGAATGCTTCCAAATTCATGTGTCTACGATAAACAAAAAAACCAAAATCAATGTTATTATGAGCTCTCAGTATGCGCAAAAGTATTGAATAAAAGAATATATCCTTCTGCGCGAAAGGGGTATGAAAAATAATGTTAGCTCTTTTGGAGGGTTGGACCTCATGAACACAGATTTGACAAGACGTGATTCATTTCGAGGAGAAGGCTCTCGTCAAAAATTGCTCTTCCTACGGACGGTATTTTGACTAGGACTAGACGTTCACTATATATAACATAGGAGATATTAAATTCTAAGGCATCTATAAGACACCTGTGCTGCGGATACCACACTTGACAACAATATTGAAAAGAAAAATATGCACAGAGATTGATATATTATGAAAGGTTTTGAGGATCTGGGAACAAAACCTGATAAAAGAGACAACGAGGTGATGATGAACTTGTCAAATTTAAGCTTAATGATGAATACTTTTTGACCACACCAAGGGAGGATCGAGAAATATAATAAGCGAATACAAAAGTAAATGTTTGGTGGTTAGAAAACATATGATGCCATTGTTACGGGGTAATACAGGCGTGAAACCAGTCACGCAGCTACGACCACTCAGTTACAAAAACAAAAAGATATGGAAGGTTTATATCGTGAAGGATTACATCGCGGGGAAACAACTTAGCTCAGTAGGCTAACAATGTAATCACCACTCGTAGGGCCATAGGTAAACGTATTAATCACCTTGTGTGGAACTTTGGGGGGAACTTTGTTGCGTAATAACAAATAACCCGCGAATAAGTGCAAACGCTCGAAGGGCCGGCTTGAACCAAGGAACTGAAACTATAATTCACGTCACAGCTCCAGGTTACAAAACAAAAAAAAAGGTGCAACCTTTCCTCAGTGAGAAAAGCTGCTGCAATATATTTCGCGAAGCCACCACTCAACTTCATAGGCTACGATTGTAACCACCACTATGTAGGGCTAGAAGTCGTCGCAGCGACTGACCTATGTCATGTACTGGTTGGCCACTGACGCAGAGGCATAAGTTTGAATAACAATTATCGGATTAAATTGCGCAACCGACCGAGATGACCACGGCTGTCACTATATGATCCGCCATGATAGACTTCCCCAGTCAACACTCACGTTTACGGCCGACTACTGGCACGATCAATTCAATACACATACCTGCACAGGGCCTCCCAGGCCACGGATTGCTGCCGAGCAGCAACGACACCCCAATATTTGGGTCATCAGATGCGCCTTACGGCGGTGCTGGCTGTGCGTCCTGGAGCGACCTGAAAAGGATGAAGAGACCACCAAGGATCGGAACTTATTGAAAACTAATGAAAGAGGTACCTAACTGACGCCGGACTTTTGGAGGCCGTTAACACCAACTTCACTCGTCAGCTGCCTACACTAGGACCGCACACCAACGATATAAACCGTGAGTGCTCACGGTACCGAGGCCCGACACGGAAACTACGAAACTTTTACTGTATATTTACTTATCGTACGCACGGAAATGAACACAATATTTACTCTTGGAGTAAACAATCAAACGACAACAAAACTCGAAACGTCTTGATTTGGAACGATCCACAACGTTCCACACAAATTCCACACTGTACGAAAAAAACAGTGGGACGTGGGAAAGAGGAATTAAGTAGCGACACTGTGGTTCGAATATTTGGGTAGACATGCGTCGCCCGTTCATTGAACTGGAGCAACGCAGGCTTATGAAAACCGGTGGATAGAGTTTTGATAGCGAAGTAACCTCTACTAGAACGTCCGCGTGGAAGAATATCGAATAATAAGTGAGGCGATAATTGATTGCGGAGTGTTAAACTAATTGGTTGAAGACTTTTAATTGGGGTATTGTTTGTAAATGGTACTCGATACCGGCTGGTAGTTGAATTGAAGGTCGAGATCAGGATAAATATTTTGTCCGCGTGGAGGGTAGACAACTGGAGGTGGTATTTAGTTGACGGAGGCCATTCCACTGAGCTCAATCTTGGTGCGACACGGTAGGCAGACGGTGAGACGTGGAAAAAATGGTGGACGATAGAGTGTACGTGCAAGGAGGCTAGGAATGAAGGCAAAAGGAGGGTTCATAGGCAAAACTCCCCGGCCCGTTCCCGCACAGGTCTTCTCATGTCGAAGAATAGTTCGGAGGGATCAGTAAGGCCTCCCTTAAACTGAGAATTTGGAGAGCTGAACCTCACTCGGTGGCTCGGGGCTCATACTTTGGGTGAGTGAGTGGCGCCCACGGCCCGATTCCATTGGGCTTAGGCTGGGACCTAAATGAACCCATCCAAATTTCATCCCCCTATAGGCAGGAGGGGAACAACTTTTAATAAGATCGGCACACGACTATACACGTCACGAACAGTCTATGAAGTAACAACGCAGCGATGGAATAACGCCGAGGAATGCGAACAACTCGAATTGTCAAATAGTTGAATTAGTCGGCGTCCATACCTTCGAATCGGTGAAACTTCGTAAATTGTAATCGCCATTTTAGTAGGATGAATTCGAATGAGGCATACCATATGTAACGGAGATCGTTAGTGAAGAAGCGTTTTACATGGACGAGAATAATGACGTGGAAATCAGGGAAAATTATTCACAAGAACATATCTTCGCTGAAGTCGGAGTGAGACGACGTGGTCCTCATTGATCGATTAAACCCGAAAATCAGAGTGAAGTTATACATGGATCAAGCTACGAAACAGGAGATAGTCAAACGAATAGCTAAAGCATTAAGGAATCAATCGGCAGCTTACCTGTGTACAAGTTGGTTTGCCATTACTTAATCGCGAAGCCGAAGAATCTCACCAAGTTCAAGGTAGGCTCGGCAAAAGTACGTACTAATCGAAAGCCACAATGAATGAGCACATGAATTTCCATCGTAGTAAACGTCTTGTAAAATGCAAAGCAATACGAGTCATTCGGGTGAAATATAGTTACCCCGACAGTTACATCTCATCATCCAACAACGATTTGAAACAAAAGTATTTGACACCAAGTATCTAAACTTAATGCAGAGATCGACAAGTAAACCTACCTAGCTGTTGATCTTTGAGCAAAAAGATTGGCTCATCCCACGTCCTAAAATGACTAGCAATACGAATCAACCAAGTATATATGTAATGCGAGTCCACAGTTTGACAACAATGCAACTACGATCTGTCACTGGACCTTGAAAGTAACAAACGTCAAATCTTATGTTGGATGCTGCCAGTCTGCCAAATCCATAGATCAGTTGCGTTCCATTATGGCATATTACCCTAACATAAACCACTCAAAGTGAGTTTGAGCCCGAGACGGCACGTGTGTCCATGTCCTTGAACTATATGTACGTATAATTTTAAGAAGCGATTTTTAAAAGTTCACGTGTGGAAATGTGGGGGATATTTTTCATCATTCTAAAAGTGACTGGCAAACGAATTGGAAAAGTGGATTATCCCAATATCTGTTCAGACGATTTGAAAAACAACGAGCGACCGACTAGCAAATTGGAAAAGTGTTGGAGGTAGCACGACCGTTTCGAGGCCCGGGCTATTGATGACGTGGCTGGCAAGCGAATTGGCCAAACGAATCCGAAATTCTCTGCAGACCGTGAGATAACGATATGAATCTGAACTACGTCTTGGAAGGGAATCGGAGCCGACTTTTGTTCTGTTAATGGAAAGTCAGTTGATATCTTAGATAGTAGCATAAGTATTATTTTTTTTAATGCAAACTAAATTTGTAATGATTAAGTCGAGACTTGGATTACCTTTCTTATCAGAATGTTTGTGAAACTTCGAAGTCACTGTGAAAGGTGGCAAACGAACTGTGCGTCGCACAATTCATGTAATATATGATCAAGTTATTGTTCTGTAGGGAAAGGTTGTACAGACGCGCGGGCGATAGTAGGGCAGAATCGTATAGTCCTAGATACAGTAGGTTTAAGTGCAGTACCAAATAAACCGAATTCCGTGTCAACAAATATTAATGCGTGTCAGTTTGTAGAATCGCGATAGGGCTTGGCGGACGATAAAGGAGGTTCGCACGACTTCCGGTGTTGAGCGCTTCGCTCGGCCTACGGTGCTACCGTAGTTGCTTTAGGTTGTGAGAAACTACAGAATATCCGGTGAGCTGAGTCTTGCTCGCGGCTCTTGAGACTCCACTTCCGGGTGAGCAACTGGCACCTACGTCCCGTCTTCGGCGGGCTAAACCGGAACCCAAAAGGAGCCTCAACCAGACATCCTCCCAAAGCCGGCAGGGTAACAACATTAGAGTGTGTAGTAGAGTGAGAGAATTAATGAGTTTTGCAGTTGCTCACAATCTTATAACGAGTCAATTATTCTGAATATCTTGAAGTCATCGGCAAGCAAAAGACAAGATGAATTTATTGAGGCAGAGATTAATAAAATATAAGGCCAGAATGGGACCAAAAATGGAACCTTGCGGAACTCCAAAGAAGAGATGAATGGAAGATGAGGAGGAAGAAAGGAAATCAACAGTAGCCTATAGTCAGCAAAATCGAAAGATTTAGAAAAATCAGTGTATAAATCATATACTTGCTTTTGCTGATCCAAAGCAGATGCAACAGTAACAATTAAAAATGAAGAAAAAAAACAGAAGATAAGAGAAAGTAGACTTCCCCTTGATAAATGTAGTTTAAACTAAGAAATGCTAGACCCTCCAGGCAACTCCACGAATGGAAGAAGTACTATGATATATGAGAGAGGATATAAAGTGCACGTAGCAATCCAAATTTGGTTTTCTTTTTCAACATATTTGCCTGCTATTCTAATATATTTTTCTGATCTTTCAAAAAGCTTATGTACAAAAAAAATGTTTATTTCTTTGTAAGCCGAAGCTACGTCCTTCATTTCTTCATCGTTTCAAACTTCTTTCCACGAAGTTGTTTTATCAACTTTGGGTAAAGACAATAATCGCTGGGAGTCAGGTTAGAGCTGTTGGGTGGGTGATACCAAATAACGAGCCCCACCTTATGCAGGCCAGGCAACACAAAACGATTCTTGTGAACAGGCGCATTTTCATGTAGAAGGGGTTCCCCTTTGATTAGCTTTTCTCTTCTTTCTTCTTTCATGGCTTCTTCCAGCCGCTCTAGAATTGAAGCGTAGTATTCTCTGGTTATAAAAAGTCATTGTTTTTAAAATCGATCAAAAGGATCCCTTTTGAGTTCCAAAAACCAGCCATCATAGCTTCTCCAGCCGATTGTCACACTTTGAACTTCTTGGGTGGGGGTGTGCCTGTTTTGTTCTACTTAATAAAAATTTATAATGTGCTATTTTGGCGATTTTGTGTTTTGCATGTCCCTGTACATGGAATTCGTATGTAAACAATTTGCCAAAACTGGGAATATGAAATTCCATTTTATGCCCGCACAAATTCAAAATTTCACTTTTCTGAATCACTTAAAAACTAAATATTTGCAAAATGCGTTACGCCAAAATTATGAATGGGCACATTTGTTGTTTTGGTGTAGTAGAAACCCTGAGCATGTTATGACATGTTGCTATATTGTGGTGAAATAGAAAATCTACAGCTGAGCATATTATGTATCGTTAGGGCTTGTTTAATCCTGCAACTTGTTCAATCTGTTATTTCTTCGAGTTCTGTAGAACTTTTACTCATTTCAACAGTTTGCTTAATTGAAAGCAGTTGCGATTTTTGTTGAAAGTTTACGAATTTAATTTTCAAATTAAGTTAAAGTTTAGTGCAAATTACTATTTACTGCAAAGTTGTAGAAAATTGTTTTTATCGTTGGGTTTCCAGAAAAACAACGCCATTTCAAACGTGAATGATGCCGATCTGTAGGGAAAATAACTCGAATTTCAATAACTTATAAATCTTTTTGCTTTATTTTGAAGAGAGTAGCAATGTTCAGGAAGATGACCCATTGAAGCAAAAAGATGATAGTTCTAACAAAAGTTTTGTTTTGATTACAATCGTTCGGGTACTAATTGCATTTTCCGCAAATAGGAAAAATCAATAAAGATTTACCTGGTCCTCCCCATGCTTTTGATAGTGACGAAAACTCGAGAGACTTTAGTCCTTTAATTTAATGTTACAGTCCAAATTCTTCATCTGTTACTATGGAGTCAGACAAAACTGAAACAGAGAATGCTGTAAGTTCCTCAAATATGCTGAAGAGAGGAAAATTTAACAAGGAGAGATGGAAAGCGAGCATCAGGGAAAGTAAGAGGGCTAGATGTGAGGCCTACGTTGGATCTAAGGGTGCTCAGCGGCCGGCTAAGCCTATGTTATGCTCGCCTTGCAATGAAAAGGAAAAACATGTCAACTACAGCAACATCAGTGAAGAAAGCAGAAAAATCTTTTACGAAAAATTTCGTGGAATGGCTAATATCGATGATCAACGGAGTTTTGCTAATATGAATATTGAAAACAAACCTAATGAACGAATAACGAGGAATTTGACAGAATCGCGAAGAAGCTTTAGTGTGAGCTATTACTTAACGGTTGACAGTCAAAGAATAAAGATATGCCACAGGTTCTTTTTAACAACTTTCAATATTACGTACTTCTTCATAAGGAGCGTTGCTGCAAAAACGACCGCTCAAGGTTGTTTTAACAAAGATGAACGGAGTAAGCATCCACCTCACCATAGACTGCCTCATAATAGCACCAAGAGAAGCATATTACTTCTTTTAAAGACCATTGAACAAAAGTTTTTTGAAACTGGACACACACAAGTGGAATGCGATTCCATACACTCAAAAATAGAGAGAGAATCCAAGTTTATTCCAGTTTACACGCCAGAATGTTGGGAGCATATAATAAGGTCAGCCAGAAACAATCCTTCTCCTTTTGAGGTAAACATGTTGACGTTTGATGATTGCATTAGCTTCAAATTGGTTTCATTAAACGCAATAATATTAAACAATATCTCTTGGCGTAGAGTATGCTGGCTGCGTTACGAAAAAGATTTTTCAAATACTCTTTTTTACAAAACAGATTTTCAAGGAGATTTACAATGTATAGAAATTCGTGAAAAAAGGGGTCGAAAAGTTGCGAGCCTTTAAAAGATTTACAGCGTATGCATGCCTATATCAAATACTAAATACAAGGATTGGATCAAAATGTCTGAAGTCTTTACAATTCTTAAAGCTTAGCATAGTTTTTATAAATCTATTCAGAAAATATGAAAATGAATAAATGTCCAACTTTTGCAAAACTAAAGTTAAAGTTGACTGCTCTTTTTGTTATGGTCTTACCAAACTTTTATATTTACAAAGAAAAATAAAAAATGTATGTCAACCAAAAAGTTGACAAGTTTTTATTTTCAACAAAATTTCAAATGAGCTCACGCCAAAACCACGAATGTGCAAAATTTTCCTTAAAACCAGATATAACCAAAATAAACAATTAAGCATAATATAATTAGATTATTATCTCCCGTAATTCAAATAAAAATGGTTCTTATAATTTAAAACTGGCTTCTAGTATTATGTCAAACATTCAAATTGATATTACTCGAAATAACATTTTTGCACATTCATGGTTTTGGCATAAGCCTGACGATTAGTCCACGCGCTTATATTTTTAATGTGCCATGATCATTCTCGGTTTACGCCGATCTTTGTCATACTAAGATGATAGCGAAGAATATTTAAAATGATTGCATCTGATACTCCAATCATTCTTTAGCTTAGTATCTATCAAAGTAACTTTTCGCCTTTCCGAAGTGGTCACTTCGATTGGCCGTCCTGGTCGTGGGTCAGCTTCAATTGAGTCTCTGCCTTTTTAAAAAGACTGTGCCACTTGTATATCATGATTTTATCTATTTTATACAAGAGATTCCATCTCTTCCATTATGGTTTAAGTCGACTTTCCTTGTCTGGTAGGGTTGCCAGGTGCCAGTCGAAGAATATCCCCATTATGATGTGGAAAATTCCCCAAGATCAACCTTTTTTTCTGAAAATTTCCCATTTTTCCATATGAATATTTCAGAGCATCAAAAGATATTTTGCGCTCAATTATGATTCTTTTAACAAAAACATCATTAATTTTGATTCTTATTGAAAAAAGTAATGCGTTCAATCATACGAAAAACTTTTTATTCACTTTTGATGCTATTACATACTTTTTATAGATTATATGTTAACTCAAAGGATTGCTGGCTTTTGAATTTCAATACATATGTGTTCTTATGTCTTTAGGAAAGTAGAAAGTTATAATTGAAGGTAATTAAATACTCTTAACAAATATGTTATCCATACGCAGAAAAACGAATTGCGTCAAAAGTGTTGATTAGAAAACGCGTCTAAGATGTCTTGATCTTCTGCATCATTATCGTTATTATACATGGCATCTGTTGTAAGCATATTTAGCATACTTTCTGACGGGGAAAAATTTACGCATCCACCATTTTTTAGCTTCAAGCGCAGTCGGATTATGCAATCTGCTGTAGAAATTGACATTCTGTTTCTCAATTTGTTTTTAACAATGTTGACCAATGAAAACGCCCTTTCTACTTCAGCGTTTGGAAACGGCAGCGAGGTTATGGTGAAAGCTAATTAGCCCAGTGAAATCCGACACAAAAATGGCAAAACTTCGGAAAAATTAGGGGAAAGCTGCATTTTGGTGTGAACCTTGGTACTGGCGTGTTGAACAAAATGTCAAAAGTCCCCATCGATCCGAGTGCTGCGTCACTTTTTATACGGGGTCAAAGGTCACTAAAAGACACCTTTCCTAAATATCTCAGTAACGGTCACGGTTTCAGAAAAACAATATATGACGAGTTTGTAGCTTAGCAAATTTCCAACAAAAAAGATTATATAGCTTTTTCCTGTAACCATAACCGTTTTTGAGATATATTGATCTAAACATTTGTTACTAACAGCACCCTCATTCTCATCGGCATGTTGATATTATCCGACTTTGATTACGACTTGGCATGTTTGTGAGTTTGTTTTTCTATGTTTAAGAGGCGCATAAAAAAACATGTACACAAACTTGTCTACCAGACTCCAGGGTAGGTGGAAAAGTGTACTCCGAAAAGTTACCACCACCCTGCTCGCTACTCCCTTCTCCGAAAAAACTGTATTGCGGCATCAATTATGGGATATTCCACGAAAGAGCAGCACAAAACAACAAAACTGCAGGTGAAAATAGGTTTTGTAACATATCATGGGCCTAGGAGCATGAAAAAGCAAGATATCATGGCAAAATTCTGTAAACGCTCATTCCTGACATTATAGGCGCTCAATCCGATGCAGATTATCCCCGAATAATCAGTTTTTTTACCAATCCTGTGATGGTTGCATAACGCCAAAGGGATATGACACGTCTCGAAACCAATTTGCACCTGAAATTACGTGACCTTGCGCTGATCGTTCATGGAATAAGACGGTATGGAAAAAAAAACTAAATAACCGGGTATTTCGGGGTGGTTCGTTTGCGGGGGTGGGTAGGATGTGCGAAGGGTGTGGATGTAGGGCTGGTCGTGCGATGTCGAGAATAGGCAATTAATAGGATAAAAAGTGATCCTACCTTGTTTAACAGTGGGCAAAGAGTAGGCAACGAGCTCATTTCTGAAGATTTGGGATGGATGCTCAGGGATACCGTTTTATGGCAAAGGGGGAGGGGGGAACTTTTCGGAGCACACTTTTCCACCTACCCTGGAGTCTGGTAGATAAGTTTATTTATATGTTTTTTCTATGCACCTCTTAAATATAGAAAAACAAACTCACAAGCATGCCAAGTCGTAATCAAAATCGGATAATATTAACATGCCGTGACAAAGAGGATGCTGTTAGTAACAAATGTTTAGATCAATATATCTCAAAAACGGTTATGGTTACAGGAAAAAGCTATATAATCTTTTTTGTTGGAAATTTGCTAAGCTACAAACTCGTCATACTTTGTTTTTCTGAAGAAGTAACCGTTTCTGAGATATTTAGGAAAGGTCACTTTTGGTGACCTTTGACCCCGTATAAAAAGCGACGCAGCACTCGGATCGATGAGGACTTTTGACATTTTGTTCAACACGCTAGTACCAAGGTTCACACCAAAATGCAGCTTTCCCCTAATTTTTCCGAAGCACCATGTTAGATTTCCCCGGACTAAATTTATAGATATATTGCCAAAACGGTTTGATCCAGTAGCACTTTTGTAATTCGAAACTTCCGCCCAGAACTCGATGTCACTTTCTAGTTTTGAGTAGAGATGTAAATTATTCCATTCTTCCACAGCGGAATCTATATTCACACAGTAATCTTTGAAATGCACAGCCAGATCTGTTATATCTTGTTTAACTTGGGAAGTCGCATTCGAAGAAGTAAGTACACTCATTTTTTTCAGTTTGGTTTCATCTTGGTTTGTATTTGATCGCACAAATGAATCAAAAATTCCTTACATTTTTCTTGAGCCGTGTGAAGTGCGTTGTAGTTTTGAACATTTAAGCTAGCTTGGTTAAATGAGTATCCAAAATTTATTGATTCAGAACTCATACCAAGTCCTTTAAATTGAAAATTAAGGATCTCTTCATTTTTAATTGAGCTGAGTATTTGAGGTGGCGACAAAAAACGCAGATAAGTATATAAAAGGCAGTTCAAATCATCAAATAACTGTAATGCATTTGTGTTTTTTAGCCTGGAAAGCTTTATTAACATATTGTTGTGTTTTACCGTTAAACACCTTCCGTGGATTCGATATTCTTCACATTCGTGAAATAAAACAGTTTCTTTTAAAATACTAATTACACTTTTACTCACACAAATATTTATAACACTAAATTCCGTACACTTTACTGATCGCACAATTATAAATTCTTTATCAATTTAATTATCGCACTATAATTACTCGCACTTTATCGCTTTTAATTAATCGCGCCCGGATACACTAGAATCGCTATATCGCTTTTCAAAGTAACAGCCTTTTTGCTGTCTTCGCCATCTACTGAGTGATTGCTAGTACCTCTCGCGGCGGTATTTATAGTCATGCCAAATGTGTCTCGGATTCTCGAATGTTCCGCTTTTGCTTTCTAGAGGGCTCTATGGGCTATTTAAAGATCTTGACTGTGTGGAAGATGACTCATGGAAATTTCCGTTGCCATGCGAGATCTGACTCATGGGTTTGGGGCTCTGGAATGTTCCCTTTTTATTTTCTAGAGGGTTATTCTACGTTTTATCTATGGATTGTATTCGTTGTTGAAAACATGTATGAAATACATGTAGGAAATACATGTATGAGATGTATGTCGAGTATTTGCTCGCCGTTTCTAGCTTTTTTTGGCGCCAAACAACGTCATGCGGTTCGTTTGGCGTGCATGCAACAATATGTTTGTCACTTTCATATATTGCGATATTTTCTTCAATGAATTTGCTGATTCTGAGTGCTTGAAAGCGTCCAAGTGCTTCTTGCTATTCAAATGCTTCCTCAAATCTTTTTTCTGTGCTTGAAGACTGCATCTACATTATTTCTATAGACCTGTTTGTGTACTTGAACTGATTCGAATAGATTCACAACAATGGCAGAAAGTTGTTTTTTACTTTGGCTGAAAGGAAATGCAGCCAATCAGAGCTTGGAATCATCGGGGATCTCCCAGATTTTGACATATAGAAATTTACATCAAAAATCCCCAGAAAATTCTCTAGAAGTGAACAATGTGGGGTTTCCCTAAAATATCCCCTGCCTTTTTAAATTTCCCCATTTTGGGGACAGAATTCCCCAACCTGGTATCCCTGCTGGTGGGGAGCTTTATACCAGACAGGTACTCGATTTTCTTCCTATTTTACACTTTCTTCCTTTTCTACACTTCCTTCCAGATTGAGTTGCTTTGATAGTTCAAAAACTAATGGCTCCATCGAAATTAAACTTGTTATATATACTTAACTGTCTCCAAACGCTGAACGGTTCATTTAACTCACTGTTCATTGTATTATTTAAACATTATTACTTATGACTTATTATTATTATTTAAACCTTATAATTATTTAAACCATATAATCATTTAAAACCTCCCATCATCTTGTCCTAAGATTCAATTTGCACTATGGAACCGTCAGATTCTTTCAAACTTTTTAAGCTTCCTCAATACCGCGACAACAATTTTCTCAACCCAACACTCGCTCCTCCATTGAAAAGCTAATGTGCACATATTTGTTCCTCTACTCGCCGTTTCGATTCACTGTGGCTCCCCAATCTGATAGACCATCTCCAACATCACATCATCTGACACCTGTTTGAAAGCTTTCCGCTTTGCGCAAGACTGTTGCAGAAGACGTCCATGAATGAATTAACAAGAAGAAGAAGCCGAAGAGCAACTCGAAAAAAGCATGTGAAAGCAAAAATAGCAACAACAATAACAGCAACTGCCTTCGGACACTTTGACGAGCACATACGAAATGAGCAGCAAGCACAGTGCTTAGGCGAAGAAAAAAAACTGAGTGAAAGATAAAAGCCAAGTGAACTGTTGTTGCTCTGGGGAGACGTGCACTCGTCATATCGTCCGCTATAGCAAGTCTTGGCTGTTGTCGTCGGTCTTAGTTAGTTGCAGTGGTTCGTCTTCTACGAAATCGCTCTGAATTCGCGTTGAATCGTTCGAAATGCATTCAGTTGCTTCTCAAGAAATTAGTGCAGTGTTGAAGTGGAGTTGTATGAACTTAATCGTGGTATAAAGGTCAATTTACGCGCGGTTTCACAAAAGACCAAGCCAGATAGCAAAGTTCGTACGTAGCGAACCAACAGTGTACAGACAAGACATCGCTCAGTGCAAGGTTAGAGCAGCAAAAAAATAGACGAGAAAGAAAAAAGCGAGTACTAAGCCGCTATAGATCTGGTAATTGTTGCCGAAGCCCCGAAGACAACATCAAATTCTTCGATGAGAAAACTTGAGGCTGAGCCAGCTTTCGACTACACTAGTCATTTAGTTCTATGCGAATCGTTGTATTGTTTCGGTTATTTCCCGGACTTGGACAGTTCTACAAACATACGATCTGGTACGCCTGCACCAGCAGAACCAGAAGCCATTCCAGAGCAAGAGTAGAAATAGTTGGACGCGGTCAGTGTTGTTTGCATTGTGCGTTAATAGTGCGGGATCCAAGTGGAGATGAGAAATTCTTTAGTTTGACGCGAATGCGGTAGATTTGTTGAGTGTCGGAGTGC
The DNA here is from genome assembly GCA_963978885.1 of Nemotelus pantherinus. Lineage (NCBI taxonomy): Eukaryota > Metazoa > Arthropoda > Insecta > Diptera > Stratiomyidae > Nemotelus > Nemotelus pantherinus. The sequence goes on along the minus strand of OZ022266.1, from coordinate 66,001,064 downwards.
AGATTTAGATAGGAATTTAAGATAAAGTTGTTTGTTACAAAAGCTGAGAGTGAAAATCTTTGGAAGATACTACAAGATTGCTTTGGAGTACACTAGTACCACCGAAACCTACAGCTTGTGAAGTTCCAGGACGCAACTACAGTAGAATTTGCAAGAATATCATAGGTCAACTTACGATATTCATTCGATGAAAGAATCATAAATCAACGTTTTGACCAGAACTAATAACCTCAACGAAATCTAATTCACCATTTCATCCCTGTCCACCCTTAAACTGCGAGGGTGATGACTTGATGACACAGTGAAACGTCATCTCAAGGACGCCCGCACCAAACCATCTGTCAGCTGCAAGGAAATATCGTAGGGCGCCTGAACATTTCTATGAAGCTAGCATTTGCATTACGAAACTCTCACAGGAAGAGTGGCTGCCAGCAACTCACGCTCGTTGACATATTTCCCGCGCATGGTCACAAATTGAGCTAGCGCAGCGTGCTGCTAATTGTCAATAGAACACTATTCCAGCAACGTTACTCGCTACGGTACAACGTGTGTAGTGTACACATAGTATGTGGTGCACAGGTGCTCATATTTTTCGCGTTTAATTTTTCTATTTAGTTTTTCTACGCGTCGTGCGATACTCGAACACAAAAAGAAAGCACTTGTTGAAAAATTATCGCGAACCTAATCATATTCAGTCCTAGCGACCTCGTGAACGGCCAGCAGACACCATTAGCCCTCGTGTTCTCGGGACCTTGTATTCACCCGTAAACGTCGCAACGCATGTATTTTCGGCCAAACATTTTTGCCTGAATGCACGTCTCGTATGTTAATGCTGCTGCCTGGCTGTCCTCGTTGCCAACAACACAAGAACGTTCTCGGAAACGTGTCCTTTTCGCTGACTCGTACGGTTTTAGTTCGTATTGTTCGATGCACACCACGGACGGGATCAAGCACTTGCCAGTGGAGTGCTCTCAAGTGATTTGCCTGAATGGTTAAGTGACGATCGGGGAAGTGATTTTTTTCCGGGTTTTCCTTGTCGCGAAAATCGAAAGATATCAATCAGCCCCCAGTCAGGGAAAATTAGTGTGTGCGGTGGTGCGGGGAAGGAGGTGATTTGTCCGGTATAAGAGTTTGTTTTTTTTTTCTTCGAAAACTTCCGGTCGATTTTGTGATTGTTTTTCTTTTTGTATTGCCGATAGTACACAATTAATTTGCATTCCGTTAAATTTTACGAACTAAACTAAAATATGGCTGAAACACAAGCGATTAGGCAGAACTGTGATGAGAATCAAGTAAGTACCTACCTACTCATTCGGTAATTTGATGCGGAATAATTAATGATTGCCCTTAATTACACCGAGTTAGTTTCATTCTAGCTTTGTAGTACGTATGTAATGCATTTGTTCGTGTTTCAATATCACCAGGGTTTTTTGCTGATTTTATCTATAGGGTTCTATGAACAATGATCGAGATAAAGAAATGTGCTGGGAAAATTATAAAAGCGTTACGTGTACATTTCCAGTGAAAATAATTGAGTCATGACTTACGGATATTGTGGACATAACAGTAACAGACTGTTGCATGTCAATTTATTGTGGCTTTTATTACTGATTTCACATAAGTTATTATGTTCATGTGGATACGAACTTATCTGTTTTGTTGATTTAGCCTTACATATATCGATCCGATAAGCATGTTTTTTATTATCTTTCGAAACTTTGGAGTCTTTTCAGCTGCTCTTTGATTACTAAATATTTGTTCTTGATATACTCCTAGCACCAAATTCCTTCTTTGGATTTTTTTTTAAAAATACACTTTTTTACACCTTCGCGTTTCAACCATATGCCTGTGTTCGAAATGTTGCCAAACTCATCTATGCAGTGTAAATTAGTTAATACGGTTTAAAATTCGAAAATCTTACTGGCCGCGAAAATTTTGGAAGGCACCATTGAATCAAACTAATTAAGCCAGCTTGATTTTAACATTAATAACAAACGTGTCAGGCAGATGAACTTTTGTAGATTCCTCAATATCGAAACAATTTTGGTTGCAATGAACCAGTCCCAACTAGCAATTTTGGTGTGCTGCCACGTTGCTGACACTAAAAAAAGCCTTATAAAGTGGCAACAACCTGCCAAAGATACGTTTTTGCCATGTACGAAATTTTTTTATGTTACCAAAATGGGGAATGAAAAGGTACGTTGGCATTTGGTGGCAGAAACTATGTTTTGTTACGTACGGTGACAGTTTCAGAATGGTGCCGAACACGATTCAAAAACCAAATTGATACTCATTAGCCAATACTACACTAACACCATAAAAGATTGATTGATTGTAACATTTCATGTGTTTCAATATGTATTATACCAACACAATGTATTTGTGTGGCTATGACGAAAAATTAACACAAGGTCAAAGTTTCATTTTAAAATTTTTAGTTGAATTCTTAAGAGAATATAATGAGGATGATATTCCAAATTTCATAGCCAAAATGACCTACAAACTGAAATTGACTACAAAACGGAAATCGCAATGCGCCTGAGCAACGTGTTAAAATTAAAAAAGGTTTTTTTGGCGAAAATATAACAAACTAAATTTTTTTGTTTTTCAGTTTTTTTTTTTGTTCGTATCAATACCGTCTGTACGTCCCTGCACAAAATTTAGGTTATTTATCCATAAGAGCACATTTTGTGTCTCTCAATAAAATAAATGTTCCTTGGACCTTCATATTTCAGCCATAAAAAGATTGCCGAGTGCTTATCTGCCACTACAAACTCATTGTTACTTCATAATTTTACTTCATAGTTCCTATAACCTGCGCGAGTTTTCCAATCACGTAACAATTGCAACTATATGGTATATATAACCACACATGTGAAAAAATGCCACTCTATGGTACCAAACATAACTTTATAAACTCGAAGATCCACTATGGTGTCTACTTTGACTCTTTATTGATCCAACTGCAACTGTAAAGTGGCAATTGGAACTTTCGGCCCAGTTTTTCTCGCCTCGAGCGCTTTTTTCGTTTTTCGGTAGAAGGTCGTAGAATGCTTAACTAACTTTGGTCTAGCACTTTTCATTTTATAACGTTAAAATCGCTTGTGTATTTGCTTATGTCACAAGTGTAACTGAATTCAAATGGGGTTCAAAAAAGATATGACAAGAGGATACCATAGTAAGAAAAGAACGTTTCTAATTCTTTCTAGTAGCAAATGCCACTCACTATTGTAGTAACGAAAACTTTATAGGGTCTTTCATGAGTAATTGGCACTAGGCTAAAGCCAATATTAAATCAGCGCACTTAATTGTGTTTAATAAACGATATTGGGAACGTTTTTGCCACCAAAACGAAAACCATAAATTTGATCACTTTATGGTGGCCAAATGTAGTAGCAAAAACCCAGCAAACAAATAAATAAAACTCCTTTAAAGTGAACGGAATCTTCACAAGTTTTTAAAACGTTTTCGTTGTTATTTCTATACTATAACTGGAGTTTAAAATTTCGAATGCTTATGGTTCCGATGTGGACGGTGCCACCACGTTGCGAATGGGTGCATTGAGTGGCTTTTCACATTGTCGTGGCAAAACAAGTGGAAATAGCGTAACTGTGATCTGGTGGGAGTTCATTACTATCTAGTATTTCACACCAAAAGTGCTAGTTGGGGTCTCTGCAACAGGTAGATGCTTTCACGAAACTTACTATATGTTTGAATTTCATTTGTCTACAGCATCACTTAAACGAATTCTGTAAAACAATCATTAATTACTGTTATATGTGTATAGTCTGGATTAGACAAATTTAATAAATAAATAAAAACCCTGTGGCGGTGGTTCCACCTTGAAAAATTGTTCAAAAAATTAAGGCTTTATACCCTATAACTTCTGACTCAGTCATCAGATTTCTAAAAAAAAAAACAGCCAGCTTTGGTAGAAATTTGATTGAAAATTAAGTCAGGGTTGCCAGTTATGTCACTTTTCATCATATTTTTTTCCAAATTAAGCTCCTATTAAATTTTCGAATGATAATAATCTTATAGCGAAATTAAAAGAAAGTGCTATCCTTTTGGCAGTGGTGGTATTAAAGAGTTGTGACCACCGGGCATTTTTGTTTTTTTTTTCGCACCAATAGATGTTACCATTTATCTTTCATTTTACAAACATATACAATGAAGTAAATAAATGTTCTGTATTTGTAGCCATCGATATAAACATCAGATAAAATCGAAATTCACTGGGTTTTTTATGTGAAGCAATTGTGCACCGAGTATTTTTTAATTTTTGAACTAAGTGTGTGCGTGTGTGGGCTGGGTGAGAAGCGCGTTGGAACCTCTAAGCACTCAGACCAAAAGACCCATTGTACTCATTACCCCCAGCCTACCATAGTTTCCTGAACGTGCCACATCCCAGCCAAAGCATTGATATCTGAGACGTGCAAACGCTGGGCATTCACAGAGAAAATGCGCCGCCGAGTCAGCCTCTTCTAGGCAGGATGAATAGAGGTCATCCTGTACAACACCTATTCGGTACATATGTCTTCCTATGAAGTTCTGTCCAGTCAGAATGCCTGTCATGGCTCTGCAAACTTTCCTGCTCTTATTGAGCAAGAATCCTGCAGTCACATGGTTGGGCTCTGAAACGAAGAGTACAGAGGTCTGGATCGCCCCAGTCACTTCTGCTCAAGAAGATTACTTCGTACCTCCTCCCGAAGTCGAGGAAGGACACTCGAGCGTCCGAAGGCATAGTGAGAATCGGGGAGATATCACGCATCGAACCTCTAATAGAGCAGTGTCCCACATGGTCTTCTCCTACCCATAAGCCAAGCTGAGCTGGACTACGGGCTGAACTCATCGTCACACTCTGAATTTGAATGTCGAGAGGGGGCAGATTGAGAAGCGCATCAAGGGCCGCACCCGGAGTAGTGCTCATGGCACACCAGATACCCAGGCACACCGTCCTTTGCAGCGATGCTAACTTTTTGCGAGCATACAATCGCTTCACAATAGTCCACCACACTACGGATGCGTACGTGATCATCGGCCTTATGATTCCTCATCACTAGACGAGTCTTTAAACCCCATGTGGTGGCAAAAGCTCTCTTGCACTGCCCGAAAGCGTTTAAAGCACGAGTAAGCTTCATTTCCAGAGAAGTTTTATGCCCAAGATTACTCCAAGATATTATACTTCATCTGAAAGTTGAAGGGTTACACCCTCCATATTTGGAAGAACTAGTCCTTCCAGTTTTCTTTTCCTGGTAAACAAAACAAGTTTCGTCTTACTAGGATTCACTGTTAGGCCGAGCCCCGAACACCAACAGTCAATCAGATCCAATGCGCGTTGTGTATTTCTACATACCACATTCAGATCTTTACCGACAGCCAGTGTGGCCACATCATCAGCATAATCCTACGCGTGCAGCCGTTCTTGTTGCGTGCAGCCGTTCTTGTTTACCAGGGAGTCAACTAGCGTACTGTAGAGTATGATAGGAAACCCCCTAGAGGGCATCCATTTATCGCCTCCGTTATTAACCACCAGTCGGATCCAGCTTCCGTCAGCAACAATCTCTGTGTCAGCATGGCATGTTAAGTGGATACACGTCATCCACGCCATGAGCTTTCGCAGCTTCACATAGCTCCACAAAAGGAGCGCAGTCAAAAGCCCCTTCAATGTTTACAAATACCCCCAATGCATACTCACCATTTGACATCACTCCCTCAACTCTGGAAACCAGAGAATGAAGAGCCGACTCGCATGATTTTGCTTGCTGGTACGCATGTTGCTCATCATTCAAGGGGTTAGACTTAAGCGCCCTAATGTTTATGTGTCGTTCAACAAGTCTCTCCAGGCATTTCAACGTAAACGAAGTTAAACTGACCGGCCTAAAGGTTCCTTGGATCCGAATAGTCATTTCTCTCCGGCTTAGGTATAAAAACTACCTTAACCTCTCGCCAAGGTGACGGTACATACCCAAGACTATGCATTCCCAGAAGTGGTTAATTCCCTTCCAAGTTATCTATTCCCTTCCTAAGCATAACTGGATAGATTCCATCCAGGCCCGGCGATTCGAAATTTTCAGAAAACTGGATTGCATCCCTGACCTTTTCACTAGTGACCACAAATCTAGCTGTATACCAGCAACTCCTACTGCTGCGAAAGACAGGAAGTTTGGTCAGTGACGCAGATGCCTTCTGTATCTCAATCACCGGAGCACCCGGAAAGTGAGTCCCTTTTTAGACTTGGTAAAGTCACCATCCGAGCGTTTTAGAGAGTCCAGCTTAGCTGATTGATCCTTCTTTAGGACTTTGCAAAGCATCGACGTCTCCCGTGCACCTTCCAGTCACTCACAGAAAGATCTAAATGATTCCCTCTTGGAAGTCCTCAACAGACTCTTATATGTTCTCTGCAAGGTTCTGTAGGCGATCCAGTGTTGCTCTTACAAGCTCTATTGAGGAGTGTCCTGGTACTTTTCCTTAGCTTCTGTAGTTCCCGATTCCACCAGGAAACCGTATTGCCACATCTGCTCTTACTGATCGTTCAGGCCTCTTCATAGCTACTTGTTATGCCCCTATTCAGAGTTCTCAACCGGGATTCTATTGACTTTGGCGATTTTATCCTACCACTAGGACGCGCTCTGTCTACAAGAAGCCGATTGATCTTAGCCCAATCAGTGTTCCTTGGGTTTCTTCTTTCCACCACGGGTGTGAAATCCGTGGCTAAAGAGAACACCAAGTAGCGATGGGCAGAGAGTGAATCCTCATCCGATACATTCCACCCAGTTATTGATCAAACTATTCCAGATGAACACAGTGATACATCAATAACCGCCCTTCTGTTTGGGGTGACAAATGTGGGAGAAATTCCAATGTTTAAATTCAACAACCCCGCAGAAGCTATAAAATCAAAGTGTCTGTCTCCTCTGGCGCTACATTTGTTGTAACAACAACAACATGTTGCTGCCCCAGCTGGTATGTTGAGAGTTAGCATCGCAGCCCACCAGAAGTTCTAGTCGCTCCGAATCAGCGTACTGGACCAAGTCCTTTAACTCCTGTATCAGCGGACTGAAGCCAGGTTCGCCACGTGCTAGGAACCAGGGTTCTATCCATTCAGCTACGTGAGCTACTTTCAGTATGGGAGGCCTGTTTAATAAATATGGGAACATATGTATTGGTTTTGAGAGAATCACAGTTTCTAATTCGCGAAAATAAACGTATCAGCTTCTCTCAGTAACAGATACAACTATAGATTTTTTGGAAATCATACCCACAAAGGGGCGTGGCTGCTTTGATAACAAATCAAATCAATTTCAGACAGTTTCGGCTTGCCTTGCACATGCTTGAAAGTTTTTAGCGATTCCACCCAAAAAATGTGAAAGAGTGGCATTTAGCGCGCGTATAAAGCGTGGTAACAAAGGAAAGAAAGCTACAACAGGATTGAAATTAATTACGCTGTTCATTCTGAAAATATTATCAAGCACATGTTCCACCGTTTTTGGTAATTTAGTCTAGGATGGAATGGTAAAAAACAGAGAGGAGCCTGCAACCTAAAAATGAAAAGCGTATATATCTAAGGAAGTAAGGTGACCGGAATTTTGATAGTAGACCTAAATTTAAACCGAAAGCCGGTCACCTATTGGAAACACGAAATCGTTGCCTGACCTTCTTCTATAAAAAGATCGATATTTGCTTTCCAGAATCAAAATTGAATCCGAAATTAGATAACGGTAAATATGAGCTAACGAAAATAAACTGCATGTGATCAATTCTAATTCCATGATTAGATCTAGCTGCAAAACCTATAGGTTAGGTTAGGTTCAACTGGCTGGCACAGGGCCACACATAGACCCATTGGTCCGTAGTGATACCAGATAAATGGACCCGGAGAAAGTAAGTTCAGTCCAAACGGCCATCGAGGGTCCGAACTTTTTTGCGAACTGAAGTATGTCCTTCAGCCTTTGCTCTGCTACATGTGAGAGATCCACCAGCCAGGGCTCACCGAAGCAGCGCTGCCTGGTTCTCCCCAGTGCCGGGCAGTGGCACAGAAGGTTTTGGATTGTTTCCGAGACTCCCGGCTCTTGACACTTCCTACAGGTGTCGCTGGTTAGGAGCCCCATTTTCATGGCATGAGTTGCTACAAGACAGTGGCCGGTAATGATGCCGACCAGCCCTTTGCAGTCAGTTCGCGTCAATTCGAGTAGGTACTTAGTAGCTTTACGTATCGCAAAAACCTCCGCCTGAAAAAATACTACAGTGATTAGAAAGTCTGAAAGCTGCTTTTATAGTTGCTTCTGCAGAAAATGTTGCAGCACCCACTCCGGCAGACGTTTTAGATGCTAAGAGTTGCTTAGTTGCAGCACCCACTCCGTCAGTATAGATGCTAAGAGTTGCTGCGCCCATTTGCCGATTCCACTCCTGCCCACCCCCCATAGGCGGGCCGTGGCCTAAAATCTGGCAGGGGCCAGGGACTGAATGGTTCAAGACATGCGATGATTTTGTTTTTGTTTGTACAAGTACTGTTCATACAACTTGTATAATTTACTAATACATTATATATTTGTTGATTTATTCTTTGTTATTTGCTAATGCATAATGTATTATCAAATAAACTTCTGGTCTGTGAATACGTATCAGCTACTACCACATGCATATAATGTGAATGGTAGGTATGAACTACACATTAATTATCAATGACCGCTAAGAAAGAAAGCTTGTATGAATTATACGGGAATAAAATGGAAATAATTAGAAATGTAGCAATATTTTTTCGTTTACAAGCTAAATATATTGCAACTTATACTTGAAGAAGAGGATCTTTGAAAAAATTGGAATATATTAAGCTTAGAAGGAAGAAATTGATATCTTGCTTCAAACACTTGTTACCTAGAAATACCGAAAATAATTTGGCAAGATGAAAAGTGCTGTAACTTACTCTTTTCGAGCCATTTGGTTTGCAGGAATATCTTTGTAGCCGTAACTGCGTGTCCGAGGCTAAATGAAACAGCACAACCTTTGAAAATAGTGCTTTTTGCTGTTTTCCGTTTTCGCGATCCTCTGGTAAATGTGAGATTCAGACAGTTCTTTTCTGCGAATGATTTAATTTTTCCCCAAACTACATACAAGTCTTCTCGATCAATTAGTAGTGTTCCATTCAGAAGATTTATCCCATCCCGAAGAGTTGCATTTTTAGTTTGGAAATATGTGCTTAACATTTTCGTTATAAAAAGAACAAAGTGAAAGATGAAAAGATTTACTACAAATTTAGGATTACTGATTGAATGAAAGATACCCAATGAATAAACTGAGTCGTTGTATTTTCCCTCACTCATTTCTTGTTCTAAAGCCTCTTTCATAGTCCCATAGCTATCGATCACATATTTGCAATTGCGAAATCTCATTGACTAACGAGTTGAGCTTAAACTTCTCCTTCCACGCCTTGTGTTTAGACCAACTGCCTCTTCAAGCTGCTTCAACAATTCGTGTTGTGATGACTTCGAAAAGTGTAGGTAAAGTGACTCGGTGGCATTGAAAAGAATGCACACGTTTCGATTGTGAAAAATGTGTCCATCACAACCAGGATAATTTTATGAGCTAGACAGTGTACAAATGTGGCTGCAGGGTGCTTCATCTTAATTTAGATTTGTACACCACTTTTTTGTCCTGACATGACACTAGCACCATCATAAGACTGTCCAACAACAGGCAATTCGGGAAGTCCGTAGCTGTCTAACAGGCTCAAAATTATATCTGCTAAATACGAGATATTTCTAGCTCCTGAACAGTCTACAAAGCTTGAGAACCTTTCTTTGACTGCTAGGTCTTTAGCAAATCTGACAACTGCGGAGAGTTGTTCCTTCTGTGGACCCTTGTTGCGTCTGCCATAATGGATATCAATCCGCAATCTTTTATTTCAACTGTATTATCCTCGCGAACGATTTCAGCAATTATTTTCATCAATTCATTTTGTGTTTTGCCACTACAGTAGTTCGCAATCTTGTTTTTAAAATTATTTATTAATAATGCACAAAATTCCAAAAAAAAATCACGGTTATCACTGACACCACTTTCATCATGGTCTCTGAAAACACGTCTTTGGCGACTGAGACACGTCGTAAGGTCGATAACCTTCTCCAAATAATTTCGGTTCATCTTGACAATATTCCAAGACTGTTCAAGCACCATATCATTTACTGTCTTTCAAGTAGTATTAGAGTTTTCTCATTGTGCATGAACTTTACTATCCGAATCGCGAAGTTTGGTCGAGCTGAAATGTTGGTGTATTTTTGGCGACAATGGAAACTCTATGGAAAATTTCACATTGTGATAACTTCACACCGAGTCATCAGATCATCACAAAATTGACAAGACTCATCAATGGGCATAAAAAATAAGTTTCTGTCGTTTTTAAATAATGCCTGGGCAACCTTGCAGCTACCATAAGTACGTAAACACAAATCTTTCATACGGCTGTTAAAATAAAATGCAAATGATTGATGAATTTGATACTATATTTATACAGTCAAATCTAAACTTTTAAAATTCCCAATCGCACAAAAATTGCACCGAATTATTTATATTTTTAGCACCTGGAACTTGCGTTTACGGTATCTCACGACCGGATAAAATTCATAGGATATAGTGGTCTTGAGTAGATACAGGTCTGACAAAAGTTTAATGAATATGATAAGAACCATATGGCGGCTGAGTCACTATGAAAAAACGTTCGGTGAAATTGAAGTGCTATGCCTTTTAACTTCCGATGCAGTTATCAAATTATAATAAAATTCACACACATTCAACCTGAGGGAAAACCAAATAGGTCATCGATAGCATAAAAGTGGCAGGGATGCCATTTGTATTCTGGAAATTACTTCGAAAATTGTATTCTACGTTAATTACCTTATCGCCTACCATTTTAATACTTAGACTATGTTATGTGGAAAAACATAATTGCATAAAACGCTAGTTTATAAAAGTGTTCTTACCAAAATACCTGTATATTGCCTAGTAAGAATGAACAAATAATCTTAATGAAAAAAGGATGATTGGCTAGGTGTTTTTCGTCATTTTCTTAACGTTTAACTTGTCGAAATTAAATATTGCCGTCCATTTCTTGAAATAAGTCCCATAACATCGTAATTAATACCGCAAGTGACACAGTCTCTATGTTATAAGTAGTGTAAGTTGGTATAGGCTTACACTGCTGCACTACACAACTCTTGCTGTAACCCTCAAAAACCTAAGAGGCGAAAACTTAAGTGTCTGCTGTTGGAAATATTTATTTTTCTGGGAGGGGCCAACGTAGGGTCTGGGGGGGTCCCGGCCCCCCCTGGCCCCCCCTACGGCGCGCCTATGCCACCCCCCATAATCGCCTGATATCCGCGCTCGAAGCACAGAGTGAGGACCAACTAGTCGGTGCTACCTGCATACCCCCGCTCAATTCTGCTGTGGCCGAAGGATCGTGGCTCGTAGTGTCCCGATTCCCTAAGCCTAACAGCAGCTTTTGCGGCAGCGCCCCTGACGAAGAGGTCAAGCGGAGGGAGATGAAGCAGGACATTCAGAGCAGACGAAGGAGTCGAGGCTAAGGCACCTGTGGTGCAGAGAGCCGCCAGCCGCTGAACTCTGTTCGCCATGCTAGCAAAGGTAGTTTTATTCACTTCACTAGATCCAGTGCGTTAAGGCAGGGCTTAGACCTCACGTTTTACCCAGCACTCTATTGCTGGCGTAAATCGCATTGCTAGCCCGCTTTACTCTCTCCTCCAAATTCGCCTTCTAGGTGAGCTTGCTGTCCAGAATAAGACCCAAGTACTTAGTTTGTGATTTGAGGCTTTACCTCAACCTGATTGGAGGTAATTCAGGAATTTTGTACTTTCTTATGAAAAATACAAGATCAGTTTTATTAATATTAATGCCGAGGCCCACGGTATTTGCCCATTCCTCAACCAGCCCCAGAGCATACTCGATGAGCTGGCCGACTGTGTACGGAAACCTGCCCGAGACTAAAATGGCAATGTCATCGGCATAGGCCACAACCGTGAGTCCTTTGCGTTCCAGCCTATCCAAAATTGTATTTACAACCACACTCAAAAAAAAAATATATCGCTGACAGATATAAAACGACGGAAATATAATATATCTCACATGAGTATATGGGTGTATTTTGAAAGACATAATATATTCACGGCAGATATAATATAAATATGTATCGTATGTAAGCAGAAAAAAGCTCAGGGGATTGCTCTTTGAAGCGAATGCTTAGCCATGGCGGTAAGGAGACACATATGGGAGAAGCCTAAGTGCCACATTTATTTCTTATTTTCTAAAGCGCTAATGTTATTCTTAGTCGCTACTAAAGCTTTAATGTGATACTTAATCAATGGAGCGCTAGTATTATGCCCAGTCGCTGACTGTTAAGACAACATAAGACGAACAAATTCAGCCATGGGCACGGCGGGATTCGAACCCGCGGGCAGTAGATCGCTGCTTCGGACTGACGCGTTAGCGAGCTAAGCTACCGACCCTTTTGCAAGCTCAATCTCAAACTCTAAACAAAAGATGCCCCATAATTAGAAACGAAAATAAACCATATATCTACGAAAAGCATATTACATTGTTCAGTGGTCATTTTATACCTGTCGCGTATATAATATACCAACTGTATGGATTTCATATCTTTCGGTACCAGAAAACAGAGAAACCCATATAGAACTTATACCTGTAGCGTGCATAATTATGATTGCTGTGTGCATATTTTGTGTACCCGAGTTATATTTTTTATCTGAAAGCCAAATTTTACTTAAAATGAGTATAACTCTGGATTTCCATATTCTCATAATACCTTTTAAATCAATAATTATACCTGTTGCTTGTATATGTTATGTATCACACATAAATAGAACAAAAATATATTTGTAGGGACAATTTTGTGCCCACTACAGTTAATTATGGCTATTACGGATATTATTATTTTTGCTACACATATAGCAGAGCGAATTTTTTTTTGTGTGCAGGTTCCATAAGAGAGGGGATAGAACTCCACCTTGCGGTGTGCCTCTATGGACCTTCCTAGTGTTCCGTGACCCCATCCACTCAGCTGTTATGAGCCTTTGCTTAAGCATATTGCTTATCCAGCTACAAATAGAAGGGTGGGTGTTGGTTGCGTAAAGGCTCTCCATAATGGCTGTAGTGTGCACATTATTGAAGGCGCCTTCAATATCTAGAAAAGCTCCCAAGGTGTATTCTTTGTAGCGGAGTTCCTTTTCTGTTTCGAAAACTACCCTATGGAGAGCCGTTTCAACGGATTTCCCTTTTATGTACGCGTTTTGGGCACCCGATAGAGCTTGAGATCCAAGTCTTTGTTTGATGTAGAGATACAGTAATCTTTCAAAGACTTTAAGGGCGAAGGAAGTCAGGCTAATTGACCTGTAGTCCTTCGGGTAAGCATGGTTGATTTTACCTGCCTTGGGTATAAATACAACCTTAGCGATCGTCCAGGCTGCAGACACATGGCTTAGTGCTAGGCAACCTTTGTAAATTTGCATGAGCCAAGGAACGGTGAGCATACCTGACTTTTGGAGCATGGACCGTAAAACCCAATCCGGACCTGAGGACTTGAAGGGCTTAAAGGTGTCAATTGCCCAGGCAAGTGCAAAACCTATACTCCTAGCCAACTTAAGCATCAGTATGTGGTGTTTTTAAAAGACCAATTTTCGCCACTCAAAATAACATTTCCCAGTTTTAATTTTACTAAAATTCACATTGAAGGAAGAAAGATTCAAATCATCTTGTAACAGCAGTTAATTTAAAACAGATGCTCGATTTATCCTGGCTTATTGCAATTATCTTATTTTCGAAATCCGCATAATTGTATCTAGTGTGAGAAAACTTAATAATAAAGTCTGTATGCAGTGATAAAACTTCTCTCTATGGAAATGTTCCTATTAAATAAACATAACTAATTTAATCAAAAACCTAGCCATGCTAATCTCGTTGACTCCGAGTACAATTGACAACAGAATCACATGCACCGAAATTTTCTATGCACTGTTTACAATAATTTCAAACACATAACTGAAAACAATAGAAATTTACGTTATCTTGATAAATTTCCCTGTGGACTGAAACGATCCATTCATGTCAGTTTAAGGGGGTGATAACAAACGCTTTGAATAAATTTCCATTAACAAGAACAGACGAGCTCATGTCTACTCAGGAGCAAATAGAATGCCTCACGTGACTCTTAATTAATTCATTTACTTACGTAAAACAAAAACCAATTCGATTTCAGGCAAATTAGGTACGTACTTGTGAAATCGAAATAGTTACTTACCTGCTGGCTAAAAATAAACTGATATACTATCAGCCGTCTATAGGGTGGGTAATAAAAATGAAGTAAATGAGGTCAATTTTACTTCGAGCGTAGTTCGTATTGTTTTAAAATAGCTATATATTCGTAGAACCAGTATAATTCTGTAGTGTACTTTTTATAAGCTACAACTTTTACTGTCGCCACAATCTGCCACAAAGTTCCACCGTTTTCCCCCCTCAACGTCGCCTGTCCCTGGGCAGCCATACGCCTTTTATCGAAGAAATGTATGAAAACGTCGAACTCATAAACTAAGCAAGCTATCAGGTACTTACGAAAACAAAAACAACAACATCAACAACATTCTCTGATAAGAAAATTTTTGCATCGGAAAATTGATTTCGTTTTGACGTAGCTTTTGTGTGCTCAAATCATTTTTCAGTGGAATGTTGTTTTTAATGAAAACATAAAATGAAGCATTGTATCGTTGCAGCCAAATAATTGTGACTTTTGCGGATTTTCTTAAAAAATTATTCAGATTTTAAAAATTATTCGAATCACATGAATTACTGCCATATAATTCGTTTAACCACAAAATTGATTTTCAATGTCTCAAATGCTTCGTCGAACACACACAAAATTCATTATCATCAGCCGCACATGAAACGATAGTCGCGAATCGGCGGTATTATTTGCAAATTCGCTTAAGAATTTGTCAAGTCAGAACTATAGAATTTATAAATAGTTAATTGTTTCGAACATTTGACAATAGATCTGAGCAAAAGAAATTATCAATCGACCTTGAACACTCATAAAGATGAATTCCATTTAACGAACGTCAATGCGAAATTTATATCTATCAATAACGTGGTAATAAATTCAATTATTTTTATTGTAATTTAACACCATGACTCTCAAGCAATGTATTTTGCGTAGTACTTTCGATCATAAAATTGTGATAAGGTTAATCAGATCATGCCATCAAAAGTCAAATATTATAAAAAAATGTATTAAATTGACTATACATATGTTAGTTATCCAAATCAAATGGCCTATAAAAAATGATTCGATGCCGTAAGTATAACCAATGTAAATATGCGATCATTTTAGCACGCATTTGAAAAATCAACGTACCTCACAATGCAATCAATTGTTCCGCAAGGCTGTATACTGGGACCAGTACTTCTCACAAATATCTGCCAGATCTTCTGTAAAACCAACCTGTTAAAAGCAATAATTTAGCATATGGACCAAATTTACGTTTTCACGATAAATAAGGTGTTATTTTCGTGATACGAGACAAATATTTGCTTTACTTATTCGCTACCAATTGTTCGCAATGTGTATCTAGATCTCAAAATCATCTGACGAAGTCAAATGATGGCTCGATAACAAGATCGCAATTAAACCAGATCAGAACATGTTTGAACCAAATTTCATTTGATTAAACCGTAAATCCATTGCATTCATCTGACATTCATCTTATTCGAGTTGCAATGAAAGATATTTTACTGAATCTGAATGCTGGCTGGATGCATTTTCCACAACAATGTTCAATCAGACTGTGTTCAATTTTGGCATAAACAAATGTATAAAAGCGTAAATGATGAAACGAGAGGGGAAAACTACAAACATTTCTAGTGTACAAGTACTACTATATTTATCGAGTGTAAGCGAACCTTGAACCACTTTTTTACCTCAAAGACATTAGTACAGATAAATTTATATTACTATACATATGCATATTTGTATCTTTTGTATACACATTTTGTCGATACAAAATGCGTGCACATTTTCCGACTGTATAGATGTAACAACCAACGCGTCCGTTACACGGTCCGTAAATCGTGAAAACAGAATAATCATAATAAGAAAACAGAAAAAGAAACAAAAATCAGATTTACATACATATGCATATATGTGGGGGGCTAGCTATGTCTGTGAATTTTTTCCCGGTTCTGTTCTTTGATTTTCGTTTTGTTTGAATGCAAATTCCAGACTACCGCCATGTTCGGTAAGTTGATTTGTAACAATTCCATCTGCGGTTTTTTTTTGTGAACGATTTGATTACGAAAGCTAAAGATGATGTATTCGTAAAGATGGAATCATGAAATAATGATTAACACAAAAATTTTACAATAATTTGCCTTGAATTTGTTGGAGAAAAATATTATGATGAAAAGATAAATTAGGTGTCGAAAGTTGAAGTCAAACCGCAATATTTAAGTAAAACAATTCACGCTATAATGCACTCTTGTGCTTTTGCTATAAGGTAGAAATTAAGTTAACTGTAATACCTTTTGTTTCTTTAAATATGTATTTTCCCGAAATATGCCAATATAATCGTTCACATTTGTCGAGACTCCTGCACAGCCATACAGCTTACAGTTCCTTCAGCTTTCGACATTTAATTACGAGTATTTTAATCGTGAAAATTATAAGCGCATCCCACATTGACAAAAAGCATAAGACCAGAGACAATAATTTATGCACTTCTCGCGCTATATTGATTTCGGGATTGTGATAAACATTCATCATCGGGGCACTACAGCCCGAATCGAGCCTTAGCCTCCTTAATACTTCGCCTCCATTCGTCTCGGTTCAGTGACCGCGTCCTCCAGTTCGGTGCTCCCAAAAGTGACCTGCTGTCAGCATCTATAGAATCCTCCCAGCGCATGCGTGGCTTACCGACTAGCCTGGCTCCGCTCGCTCGCCCCTTGAGAGATCGTTTGGGGATTCGATTGTCGTTCATTCGTTCGACGTGGCCAGCCCATTGTAGTTTTTGGAGTCGTATGACGGTAGAGACTTCCGGCTCGTCATATATGGTATGCAACTCGTTGTTGTATCGGATTCGCCATCCATCTTCTTCCCGTATTGGACCGAGGATCCTTCGCAATACCCTTCTCTCGAACGTATTCAATGCTTTTTCAGACGCCTGGGTCAGTGTCCAGGTTTCGCTTCCGTAGCATAGCACAGGTCTAATAATTGTTTTGTAGATGCGAAGCTTCGTATTCCTGTGTACGCATCGAGATTTCAAAGTGGGAAGCACCGAAAAGAATGTCTTATTGGCTAATTGAATCCGTCGTTTGATTTACATTATTCTGAATCAGTTCAATCAATATTATTCTGAATCAGCACTTGTGACGTGGAGTCGGTCATGGTCATTTTCACCAGTCGTACCAACTTTGCTGGGATTCCGAACTGCAGCATGATGTTATATAATGCAGTTCGGTTGATGCTGTCGTACGCTTGTTTGAAGTCGACGAATATTTGATGGACATCAATGTTGAATTCCCAGCATTTTTCCAAAATTTGTTTGACCTTAAATATTTGGTCAGTTGTCGATCTTCCACGTCTGAAACCACCTTGATATTCACCAAGAATTTTCTCAGCGTGATGGGAAATCCTTAACTCTAAAATTTTTATCAAGAGCTTGTACGACGTACAAAGTAGTGATATGCCCCTGTAGTTTTCCTTTCTCCTTTCTTGTGAATGGGACATATAACGCTTTTTCGCCACTCATCCGGCATCGTTTCTTGTTGCCAGATGCCTGTCACCAATCCATGGATTGCCCTTAAAACGGAAATCCCGCCTGTCTTCTGGAGCTCCGTGGGGATACCATGTGATAAGCATTGGGTGTGGGAAAAAGTTCGTGGCATTTTTTTGAGTAAAATTCAACTGGTTTTCTTATAATGTGAGAATTTATTTTTTTGAACCAAATATGCTCCATTATTATCGACAATGTTTTGCCATTTTTCCGGTAGAATCATGATGCCATACCGGAGTAGCGATGAGGCTGAGGAAGAAGAGAAAATCCCTAATCGAATGCCTCATTCACCTCTGATTAAACAAATCATCACGCATAAAAAGGTTGAATGGGCAATAAACTCCTTCAAACCCTTTAAATCACCAGGAACATACGGAATCGCCCCAGCTCTGCTACAAAGAGCGACGGGAAACCTAAAAAACCATTCTTGTACACATATTTGGAGCGAGCTTGCAACTCAGCTACGAGTACATACCAAAAAAAAGCTCTACTCTAAAAGTGGCAACAAACCGGTCAACCCGCCAAAATCATTCAGGCGAATTAGCCTCACATTTTTTATATTAAAGACCATAGAGAAACTGACTGACGTATACATAAGGAATTAACTTTTGATAAAGATGCCACTTCACAAATATCAATTTGCCTACCAAAAAGGCAAATCAAGAAAATTGCACTCTGTGCCTTCATGGACATAGAAAGAGCCTTTGAAAAGGCAAGGTATGACTCGCTATACAGGCGAGCCTCGGTTTACGTCGTTTTCAGGACCGGGAAAACGCGACGTAAATCGAAACGACGTATATCGAATCCAACAGAAATGTAGTCCATGGAAATGAAAAACTTATTTCGCAGAACGATTGTCTGTTAGCAAAAAGCAATAACATTTATTTCAAAAAACAATAAGTATAAATTAACACTATTTCAGAAAAGCCTAACAAATAACAGTTCAACACAAAATGCTAAACTAACAATTAAAATAAAAAGAAATTATTTTTAGTAGGTGCATGTGTACGTAGCATTTATGCGGATACTTGAAATTTTGTTATATGTCTCCTTAAAATAATTTATTTTATTTCATTTATATCTTCGGATTTATGTCTTCATTTCCAGTAAGGAATACTTCATCCATTTCCGATTCCACAGAATTTTGCTGTGGTCTTAAAGAGCACGGTTTAAAATACTTCCACATTTGCGGCTGAACAAGTGATGTTCTTTTTGTTTTTCTTTAAGTTCTTTGTTAACTCCAAGACTCTTATTTACACCCTCGCAAAATACTCTAAATCTCTCTTTATCCGGATCGCAAGGTTCAAATATATTTACCGCTTGATCGAAGAAGTTAAAGGCTTTAGACAATTTTTCTAATGTTAATATGCAGCTCTGGTCTTCAACTTCTGAACGTAAAGAACATGCGTTCTTCGGATTCTGCTGATCGGTCAAATATTCAAAAAGTTGTTCGGTAGAGACGGATTGTTCATTACAAGTTACAAATTCTTCCACATCATTTTCGGAAAAATAACTATCGACATCCATTCCCATAATTTCTTTCCAAATTTGCTCAAGCTCGACATTTTCGAAATCTGTTTCTATTTCTGGCAACAATTTTTTCAAAAATAAAAGAAATTCGCAGATGTGCTCATGAACAAAAAATATATGTCGAAATTTTGCCCACGCAAATCGAAATTTTTCCGACGTAAATCGAAGCTGGGAATCAAAAAGTAAGACAACGTAAATCGAAACGACTTAAATTGAGGCGACGTAAATCGAGGCCCGCCTGTACTTCGCGCTTCAGAGGAGCAATGCTCCTCAAGATGTAGTGAAATGGGCGAGTAAAATACTAAGGAGTGTGTGTGTGGATTGGGGGAGAGGCGCATTGGCACCTCTAAGCACTCAGGCCAAAGGACCCATTGTACTCATTTCCCCCTGCCTACCATAGTTTCCCAGACTTCTTGATAAAGTTTAGGATCACTTATTGGGGAAAATAGGCTATCCTCTGCATGCGTGCAACATCCCAGACAAAGCATATCTGAGACGCGCAAACGCGGGGCATCCAGAGAGCAAATGCAGCTTTTCTAGGCAGGATGAACAGAGGCCATCCTGTACAATACCTATTCGGTACATATGTCCTCCTAGGCAGCTGTAAAATAAGTCAGAATGCCTATCATGGCCCTGCAAACTTTCCTGCTCTTATTGAGCAAGAATCCTGCAGTCACATGGTTGGGCTCTGAAAGGAAGACCTTCGTGTGCCTGGCCACACCAGCAGTCGTCCATCTATCTTTGTGACGATAACCGGCACACCCAAGGCGGGTTCAAGGCCCCGTAGTGGAAGTCCCGAATTTCATTTCCCTCAACATTACAGTGCCCCGGTATCCAAAGCAGATGCACCCTATTGAATCTGGCGACAGAGTTCAATCGTGTTCTGCACTCTTGGACAATTTTCGAGTTTGTCAGGGGTCTACGCAGCGCCATCAGTGCAGATTGACTGTCACTGCAAATAGCAATGCCTTTTCCCCTTCATCTTTCTTCAATTGCCCAAGAGGCAGCTCTCAGTATAGCAAATATTTCTGCTTGAAAAACCAAAACGTGCTCTCCAAGAGAAAAAGCCCAAGAGAAAAATACTAAGGAATCGAGGTGTGTTTGCGAAGCTGTGGGAGGCGAGGCTAAGGGCGGACACTAGAAGGAGATGTTCACAGAGTCTGTATTATTCTCCGGCTATGGTCCGTATAAGTTGATGACATTCTCGTGACCGTCAATAGTAAGGACCTAAATGCTCTCAGCTACGCGGACATCATGGTAATAATAAAAGGCTCCCACATGTTTACCTTGAGATTCAGAATGCAAAAAGCCTTAAATGAAACACCCCAATAGTGCGAAGAAAAGAGTCTATCCATTAATCCTCAGAAACCTAGCATAATACTATTCACCAGAAAAAGAAAAATCGAAATAGGAGCCCTACATATTAGAAGCACAGTCGTATGTCTGCAGGAAGAGGTAAATATCTACGAATACACCTAGATAGGAAAGTCACCTGAGACCATCATCTAAACAAAACGACACTTAAGACCACTCAGGCACTCTGGGCGACAAAACAAATGCTTAGACGCTATTGGGGACGATCTCCAAGGCCGACACTATGAGCGTACAAACAAATGTTAAGACTTATCCACCTACGAATATGTGCGTTGGAAGGAAGGCATACAAAAAAACTGCCTGCTTATTAAAGGAGCAATGAACTCCAAACCAACAGCAGGAATGGAGACCTTTCAAAAGCTAAGACCTCTACACCTAAAAATCCAGGAGTAAGCAGCGATACACGCCATTTGCCTACAGCAGGCTTACAGGTACAAATCAGGAGACCTTAAAGACCACCTCAAAATCCAGGAGGACATTAGGCCCGTAATGAAAATTTCGAACCTCAGCGACCAAATAAAAACCGAAGCAACTTTCAGGAAGAAGTTCACGGTCACAATTCCATCAAAGGACAAAAGGGAGGATAGCCCACCTCCCTCGTACAAAGGAGCGCAAATGTAGTATGATGGCTCAAAGATGGATTGTAGAGTAGGAGCAGGAATCGTAGGTCCCAAGTTCAAAATACATTTCCCTCTCGCAAAAAAAGGCCACGATAAATCAAACAGAACTATCTGCCATACTAAGAGCGTCACAAATAATAAAGATAATGAGCACTAAAAGGGTCAGAACTAAGATTCTATAGTGAAGTGGCTCTCATGGCTATCAATCGCGATCAAATTAACTCAGCTATACTCTTAGAGGTGACAGAGGCCCTAAATGAAATAGGGGCACAGAACAGCCTGAGATCCCCGGCCATGAAGGACACCAAGGAAACGAGGAAGATGACACCAAAGCTAAAGAAGGAACAAGAATGTCCTTCATAAGTCCTCCGTACTGGGACTTTACAAAGGCAGATACGGACAAGAAAATTAAAACATGAAGCAAGCAAAAGATCGAAGACTACTGTCTTAATATTAAGAGTTTAAAACCCTCAAAAAAAATACTTTGTCTTCGATAACAAAAAAGCAAAAGAAGCAGTGGCTCTCTGCAAAAGTGGCATAAGAGCCCTATCCGAAGCATTGACAAGCCACCTTCCCTGCAAAAAGTATCTCCACAGGATAAGTGAGGAGCAGGACGACCGCTGCAGATACTGTGGCGAAACGACAGAGTGTGTAGAATATATTTCCCTCTGTCCTGCATTAGTGTTACGTAGATTCGTGTTTCTTTGCTCTTCTCTTCCATCCTTCTGGGTCATCACTTATGTGCTGTTATGGATTATATCCAGGTTCTTTAGAAGCCTGTACATCCTATAGGACATAACGCAGAGGAGGCACAATAGACCCAGGACGACGCAGTGCTAGGGGCCTTCTAGACCCACTCCAGGCTATCAATCAATCAATCAATCAAGGGTACCTGAAAATTCACTAAAATGTTCGAGGCCGTAAAAGCGCTATACATGTATGTATATACATAACTACTTCTTGTATACATTAATATTTCGTGAAAATTTCAGTTTGATCGGTTCACGCAAATTTGATTCAAAAGCACAAAAACACAAGCTCCAAATTCAAATCTCAGGTACATGTCACAACGGCCAAAGTCATAACAAGTGAAATGATAACGAAAAAAATCATAACGATCCAAATCACAGCGAAAAGTCACAGTGAAGGTAATACCAGTGAACAGAATCACAGTTTTTGCTGGCTCTGTGACTTTCGATTTTTTTGTGATTTCGTTCTAGGTGATCTCTTTCGCTAGCATTCCGCTTACTGTGATTTGATTAGCTGTGATTTTGAGTATGTAGTCACTGCTGCTAAAGGTGTTTTTGTTTCATTGTGAAAAATAACAGTGATTGATATATCGGTCCGACACTAGTTAACTTTTAGTAGGTATCTGGGACAAATCACAACAGCAAATATATTTACTCCACAAAGTTCTATCCAAAAGCTTAAACTGTTGAAATATTCAATAATTTTAAAAAGATAAATTATAATGATATATAATAATAATTGTTTTTTCCATTACTCTTTTCCATAAAAAAAGAATTATATATCAAATATACCAAAGTTGGTATAGTGAGTTTCATGTAGTATATAAATCGCTGACATGAAAACCTACAACTGTTTACAATTAAACATTAAGTAGTTACGAATGTTGAGCTTTCAGGCACATTTACGTATATAATTAGCAATTCTAAATTTGCTTAATGCGTCTAAATGTATACAACTAATTAAATTTGCATGTTCCTTCACTTAGGCAACACTTACGTCATCACTAGTAGTTTACGTAAATATGAATGCGTTGATAGAAAAGATAGATCTAATTTGGTACTGAAAAACATGAAATCATCTCTAAATAAAACTTCGTTGCAGATTGAAGTTAATTCACCATCAAACTGTATGAATGACTGATTCAGCGGCCTATTTATCACTCTGGTACCTACCTACACACAGCTAGGTCCAGTCAAAACCCAGTTTGCAATCATGTTTAATCGTTTGTAGCCTATATTCGAAACAAAGCCCTCGTACTCGAGTAGTCGTTTAAAAATCTATAAACTCTTAAGATTGCATATTCTTCCTTACAAAATTTAGTCTGATACCACAATAATCCAATGCGAGCTCACTGAATTTAATATACACACATATCTATTTCCATGTGCTATTTCCCATCAATATTATGAACTCCATTCTTGTTAACCATTTTACTAAAGTTATTATAAACAATAATAGTTTGCTTTCGAATTTATTATTATTGCGGGTAAATAATCATATTCTTTTTGCCAAATATTACATGTAGATAATAAATATTATCAAACAACAGTACGAAAACAACTGGCATCCTTAAAAAAAAAGTGAAAACAAAAATCACATATGGTCCCCACAAATTACTTTCCTACATCCAATCAACCTTGGCAGTGATCCTAGTAAATAGCATACCTAAAAAATTATTACCTTGGCATGGTTCCAAAAACAATATTTCCCATAATGTCTATTTTTGTTTCTTGTTTTCTTTTCAATATCAACACGAAATAATCAAATCGAATTAAGCCAAAAAGGTCAATTTATTATCTATTTGCATTACACATCTGTAGCCCAAATGATTCATCGCCGGCAGTATCGTCAGCATCATCACCGATGACCAGTACGAACTATATTCTCACTGATTCTCATCTCTGATCAAAGTCTTATTGGCAAACTTAAAAGCATCGTGCTTTCTACATAGTATTTTGAATGACTAGATTATTCTGCTGATTAATTTCATTATAGGCAAGTCGACGACAATAGCCGCCACCGGCCGGGGACAGTGATGAGGCCATATGAACTAGCTCTAGTATTTACTTTGCAAAGTGATGAACCAGAAGGTAGTGATAAAGCATCGAGTCATTCGGTTTCGGTTGAATTTCATCATTGCCAGTCATGAAATGGTCAAAAGAACTTATTCATTCGGTTTTTATTTGGAATTGGGGGCTTGTTTTTTTGATTTTCAAATTTGTGTTTTCTTCATGGGACAATTTGTTAGATTATGATGTGAACCTTCATTTTGTGTCGGATTAATTAATTTTTTCTTTTAGTCTTAGAAATAGTTAATTCAAAAAACAATGTTTTTTTACTCAAAAAACCATAATTTTTTTCTGAAAACACCGAAGAACGCAACTAAGCGATTGTTGTTTAAATTTGTTTATGAGAAAACGCTATTTTGTTCTTATTTACTAATATTTTATCGTAGCACTGAAATTTTCCTATGTGAATAGCTACAGCTTGTGAATAGCTACAACTGAACAGCTTCATCCCCTAAACCCAACTAGGATTGTCATGGGATTACTTTACTTTATTTTCACTAAAATTTTCCTACTGACTCTCATTCTCGCATTAAAAAATGGAAATGGACCAAAAAATTTCAAAAAAAATATTTCCATCGAAAATTACAGCTTTAGAAAATGTTTTGGATGTTTCTTGCACCTCAATTCATTCTAAAATATAATATTTTTTTATAATGATAGTAACCATCTTTATTAAAAGTTTTTTTAAAGTATTTCATTAATTTTCTTTAAATATTCAACTGTTTTTAATGCATGTTAATAATTCTCAACTTAATTCGTTTCAACAACAATATTATTTTTTCACAAAACTTCATTTTTTAACTCAGCCTAGTTGATTTTTTTGTAATAGTGATTTATATTTAATGTCAAGTAGTGTGGTGAGTCGTGAATGTGAGAATGATAAGTGTATGTGTTTGTGTATCCACAATACTCTCCTGCCAGCGTTTACGCGTTATCGCGAGGCGTAGGAGAGTGGCACCTTTGTGGTGCGCCCAGCTAGAGCCGGTCTCTTTTCGGGAGCCGAACTTAGTAATGGCGCGGTCCGATGTTTGTTGTTTCGTTGAAGGTTTGTGACAAGTTCCGTAGAGGATGACATGTAACAGGGCTTGAGCCTGTTAATGGAAAAATTGACGGATTGGTTTCGTATGTCTAGTGTGAAATAATTAGTATGTATGGTTAGGACTTTGAAAGGATCGTCGTACGGTGGAATGAGTGGTGGACGAACAGAATCGACTCTAACGAAGATGTGTGAACAAGAGTCGAGTTGCTTGAAGATGAATATCTTCGGTGTTGTGTGATGTTTAGCATCAACCGGTCAAAGTTTTGCCATTGTAGCCGAAAGTTTGGAGGCAAAGTTGGTTTGGTTAATCTTCCTAGGATTTTCTTCAAGAAAATCACTAGGAAGACGCAGGTTTTCTCCGGATAGGAGTTGTGCCGGTGATGCTGCGAATTCTTCTCGGATTAGAGATCCTAATCCAAGAAGAATAATGGGTAGTGTTCTAGTCCAAGACGCATCGTTGTGAGCTATGATAGCCGATTTGAGAGTACGATGCCATCTCTCTAAGAAACCGTTGGCCTGAGGGTGGTACGCTGTGGTACGATTGCGTTCGAAGCCCAAGAGTCGACCAAGCTCTGCATGCAGCGCTGACTCGAATTGTCTGCCCTGGTCAGTGACAATGTATTGGGAAACTCCAAATCTAGCAATCCAGGTGCTTAGTAAAGCAGTAGCACAGTCATTGGCAGTAATGCTGGCTAAAGCAGTTGCTTCAGGCCAACGTGTGAAACGGTCGATTATGGTGAGACAGTATGTGTATCCCTGTGAATGCGTTAGGGGACCAACTATGTCGATGTGAATGACCTTAAAACGTTCAGAGACCGTACACTCAGAAAAATTTCACCACTTAAAATTTAATAGAATCAAATTTAAATTAAAAGTTGAAACACTTTTAAATAAAAAACGAATCTTATTTGAATTAAATAAGCCCCACATTCAATGCAAATGATTCCACTTTATTATACAAATGTTATTTTCATATCATAATTTTCATGATTGAATGTAAAACAAAACATTTTGCGCTAAACAAGACCACTTTGATACAGCGTTATTGAAATGAAGGCAGATTATTTGAATTAAAAAGAAACGTATATGACGCCAAATCATATTTGAAAATATTTGATTCATATCTAATTTTTTTATTTATACAACGATTTTTTTCTGAGTGTAGGAAAGGTCGACACAGGTTTGCTCACATGCCTGGCTATCTTGCATTTTTTACAAGATAGATGTTCTCGGGCCCAAGTGGCAATGTCCTTGTTCATCGAAGGCCAAAAGAATTTGGCTGCAATGTGCTTTCGTGTAGCACGAATACCAGGGTGAGCGATATTATGTTCTGAGTTGAACACCTGTTTCCTGAACGTATGAGGAATATAACGTCGAATGGTTGGGCCAGACACTTCACAAAAAATGCCGACGTTGGTGCCAAAGATGGGTTGTTTCTATAAAACAAATTTAGAGTCCTTTAGAATCTTCTGAAACTCTACGGCCGATGCTTGGGACGTAGCGATTGCGGCAAAGTCGAAAGTACTGGGAAGAATGATTTCTTCTAGACGAAAGAGTGCGTCAGCAACAACGTTGTTGCAACCAGAGACATGAAGAATGTCAGAAGTGAACTCACTTATGTAACTAAGATGCCTAAATTGACTTTCTTTGGGCGTCGCTTAATTTGGCCGAGTAAAAACCAAGGGGTTGCCAGGAGCCTTGACAATTTTTGCTCACTGAAAGAAAAATCTTGGTAAAATCAACAATTTTCCTTAGTTGTTTATGCGTCAACTACGGGCTATAGTTAAAACAACCATAAAAAAATAGTTGATTACTTTTATGCACCATGACGCGTGGTTGATAAACAACGTCCGTGGTGCAAAAAAAGTAAGCAACGACAAACAATGGTATTCCAACCATATACATAGTACGAAATATAGGCAGGGGAGGCGTGAATGCCGCAGTTGAATTTGGTGTATCACAATGCAGCGACAATGTCGCTGTCAATGCAATCAAGGCACCAACCAAATTCATTTTTTTTCTTTTGTATTGCTAAATCCTGTTGTACGAGGATTAGGTTGGCCAGACCATTCAACCTAATTCAATCAGATTTACTTCAACCTAGTGGTGATGCCAACCTATGGTAGGTATCACCGCTAGCGGTGCGGCAAAATTAGAAATTTGGCAAATTCTGCCGCTGCCGCAAATTCGGCCGCAGCCATTGTGCGCGTTACCATATAAAACAGCGCATTCTAATTTTTTGACTGCGCTTTGCCGCAGCCCACTGTTTTGCCACAGCGGAAAACGCTGTATTCTGAACAAAACAGCGTCATGCAACGTAATATAAAGGCTTCACAGCATAACATGAATATGAATTATATCGAACAGCAAACCGAACACAATTTTGCCATGTATCATATGAAACTTCTATGATAGAATAGGAGTATGAGTATGAGGAGTATGAAAAATCAACAGTTTTCCTTAGTTTTGCCATCAACTAGGGCTATAGTTAAAACAACCATAAGAAAATGGTTGATTACTTTTATGCACCATAACGCGTGGTTGATAAACAATTTCATTCGGAGCATGAAAAACGTCCAAATGTTGAAACCATTCTACTTTGCGTAAAATAATTCCAAAGACTTTGCTCACTGAATTACGTTTGTTGAAATCAACTATTGCAAAGTAGTTTAAGTACCATAAAAACTGTTGATAATTCGAAACGTTGAAGTTTTGAGTGAATTGATGAATATTTTCTATTTATCAACTAATTTTCGTGGTTATGAAACAATTAAAACAGTTGATTTCATGAACGTTGCGATATTTTTTGTATAACCAGAGCCAACTACTTTTATATCGTTAAATTAACTATATTAACATAGTAAAAATAACTATTTTCCTTAGTTCATTTAACGATTTTGAATGAATCGTTGCAATACTATTAAAAATAGTTGAATCAACCAAGAGTTTTTCTTTCAGTGCTGCAGAGCAGCCTCTAAGGCGGAATCAGAAGCCTCTACGAATAGACCAAGCTCGGCGTTTGAGTCCGGAAAGGACAATAGAGTGGCTTCTGTTAAACCAGTCTCGACTTGGTCGAAAGCTTTGCTAGCTTCTATTGACCAGTCGATTGTCTTAGGACCATCTTTCTTGGAGCCACAAAAATAGGCGTTGGGCGGCTGCTGCATCTCAGCTGTGTGAGGAAGAAAGCGACGATAGAAGTTGACCATCCTCAAAAATCTTCTTACGCCTTTAACCGTCTTGGGGAGTTTAGCTGTTGATATTGCCTCAATCCGATCTGGGGAGGACTAAGTGCCTTTCGACACAAATAAATGGTCGAATGAAATGGCATTTCTCCAAGTTAATTATACGACCATGGACCACAAATCGTTTGAAACTTTGTTCTAAGTGAACAAGAACAGAAGGTTGCGTGCTCAGATCATGCCGGGTTCACCAATTTAGAAAGTGTTTTGGATGTTTCTTGCACTTCAATTCATTCTAAAATAAAACATTTTTTTAGATAGTAACCATCTTTATCAAAAGTTTTTTTAAAGTATTTAATTAATTTTCTTTAAATATTCAACATACATGCTAATAATTCTCAACTTAATTCGTTTCAACAACAATATTATTTTTTCACAAAACTTCATTTTTTAACTCAGCCTACTTGATTTTTTTGTAATAGTGTTTTGTGTTTAATGTCAAGTAGTGTGGTGAATAGTGAATGTGAGAATGATAAGTGTATGTGTTTGTGTCACACGACTTTTTCATCTTTTTAAACAAAAGCCTGACTCATTACAATCTAATCACACCAAACAAAACAGTAGATAGTGCCAAAAAACACGTCATACAATCACTCAATTTTTCATTTTCTTACCAGGAAAATTCAACTCACATGTAGATGTACAAATTTACACCTAAATAATACTTACGTGTTTTCTATTCAAATCTATCCTGTCGCCCTTGGCAATTGACCATTGTTATTTGGACCGGCGAAGCTGATAATAAATTGACCTCCTTTGGATTGTCTTTCGTTCCCCTCTCTCGTTCTCTCTTCGTCTCACCGGTATCAAAACGTAAACAGCATGTCTTGTCTTTTGAGTGAAATGACGTGATAAAGCTTAAGACTCGAGAAAGAAATATGATCATGATGCTGATAATGATGTCAACACTCAGTAAACAATCTGAAAACCAATGGATATAACGAAAGATATGTTCGCGACTAACGAAACCGAAATTTGTTTGCAATAAAATCTATGAACGCTAAAAGATACATTTTTAAAATACAATAAGATGCAAAAATTAACGATACATTTGAAAGTAGAAAATATTTCAATATGGCGGTAGCTTCTCCTTCATAGGTATCTTAATATGTTGGTTCATATGTGCGACAGGCCGGTATATGTAATAGTCATAAAAATGTTGTCAGAATGAAACACAATCATCAAACAGACGGATGAATAAGCCACATTTACAGTAACATACACATTATTAGCACAAGTACAATTGTTATTCTTGATATTGTTTCCTATGATGTCATACAAGCGAATATCTTTTTCTTCTCTCGCATAAATCTACGAGCAATGGTCTATGATAGATACGGTCTATACAAGCTCTTCTAGTCTATTATGCATGGCGTGCACGCTTTCCAAACAACTAACCGGTTACGCTATCTTAAGCTCTTGTTCTTTTTTCTTTGTTTTCTTTTTGTTTTCATCTTTTTTTTTGTGGGTGTAATTTTGCGGAAATGTGATGGTTAAATGTGTTTATAGATTTATTCGGCGATAAAATGATGTAATTAAAAATAATAAGGTTTTGAGACATTAATGAGTAATTATGAATGTCTAGAAATATATGTGTGTATATAAATGAACATTTAACGATTGCTACAAAATTAAATGCAATAACACTCTACATATTTTCGATTTATGAATGATTTCAAGGTGGATGGTGATTTTTTTTTTTTGAGCAAGCGAAAACTATTTTTGCATATAATTTGAATTTCGGCCTTAGTTCAAGACAAACAAAGAGGCTTGATGACGTTTATTTGAAGAAAAAAACTTTGAAATTCAGTTGAAAATATGACCGAAAGCAGCAAAAAATACATGCTCGTTAAGTAGATTTGAATGTAACACCGCGTTTTCGAGCCATAAAAAACGTGTTGAGAAAAAACTATGGACCAGATATGAACAATCAGAATGGCTCTTAGTCAGGCTCATAAAAAACTGGTTTAAGCATGCATGCGTATTCTGCGTAGCAGAGCTAAAAATATATATTCGATCGTTCAAAGTACGAAGATTTTAAAACCTTTTTAAAGCCAAAATCTATCCAAAAATGATCATTAAAAACAGTTATTCAATTATTAGAATTATTTAAATAACGCAATTTTGATTTTATAAATCTATCTGGCTTGTTGACGCTTAAATGATAACGGTGTGCATCTTATACTATCAAAAAGAGCAACTCTTTTGAAAGAGCTATGTGAGCCAGCTCGTTAGAAAAAGGAGCAACTCTTTTGAAAGAGCTATGTGAGCCAGCTCTTTAGAAAAAAGAGCAACTCTTTTGAAAGAGCTATGTGAACCATCATTTAGAACTGCTCTGCACACTTCATACTTTCACTTTAGTTGCAAAAGCGATATTGCTGAGCCACTCAAGCAAATGCATACATATATACACGGCAATACTACATTAGAATAACGTGGGTTGGTGAAGCGAAATCTAGGCTGTTCAAATGTCGGAACATGTACATAATGTATCCGACTATCGTATTGCACAGAAAAAAGAGCCAGCTCCGTGTGAATGAAGAATGCATGAAAGCACGGAGCCAGCACCGTGTGCAGTGCGAATCGAATGTGAATGATGAGTACTGTGTAAATGATGGTACTGTACGAATGATGGTTTTTGTTGCTGTATGTTGGCTATTAGGCGATGGATTTGGTTTTTTGAAGACTATGCTGAAGGTTTTGACATTAAGAAAATTAGAAAAAGGTCTCATAATGCGTATTAAGTTGAAAGAGACTGTGATTTTATTGAATATTTTCTAGCGATTGTGGTCGTTACACTCGTCATTTTTACTTATGTTTGAAGATGAACAGAACGCGAATATGACTATATTTCGGGACCGGGAATTCTGATTGAGCTGATATTTTCAGGATAAATTTGTGTACATATTACATTGGCCCAGAATTCCCCAAATGCTAATTATCTTTAACCCTTTGACTCCAGCGGCCACTTAAGCTATATTTAAAGTACCTTGATTCTATCAACAAATTACTTTAAAAAAAAACATTTCGCGAAATGTATTTCAAATTAAATGTAGACATGATAGCGTTTTGGAATTTTTTAACTATAATAATAAGAAAAAAAAATTGAAAAAAAAGAGAAAATTTGAACAACTTTGAATCGCGATAACTTTTGACAAGATTATCAAATCATTATAAAACTTAAAGGACATATTGATACTGTAAAGCCGTAGACCCATGTAGGTTTTCATGGGCGTGCTGGGAACCCTGCAGCTACGGCCAGCACTGAAAGTGAAAGCCTTCAAATTATCGACCCTCCTGAAAAATTCTTGCGTTTTAGAAAAAAAGGAACTCATATAAATTTTATGCTTTGTCTAAACAGCCAAAATAAAACTTTTGAAAATCCACTTCGGAGAAGAACGATAACCCTTCCCCAATTTGCCTATATTGTTTGCATTAGAAACCTGTTTACGGGAATTCAACGATTGGGTCTTGTGGCCGCTGCAGTCCCCTGCGAACGAGTTTTTTTCAAACAGTGAATACGTGCTTACTGAAACAAGATCTCGCTTATCGCCAAAACGAACATCACAGTCAAGTCAAGTGTTATTTTTACACTATAATTTATAAGATACAAAGATTTTCATATATGATTATTGCTAACATATCCGATTGATTTTTAATTCAAATTTTATTTTTAGATTTA
The DNA here is from genome assembly GCA_963978885.1 of Nemotelus pantherinus. Classification (NCBI taxonomy): domain Eukaryota; kingdom Metazoa; phylum Arthropoda; class Insecta; order Diptera; family Stratiomyidae; genus Nemotelus; species Nemotelus pantherinus. The sequence continues at coordinate 65,968,915 of OZ022266.1, read as the reverse complement.
TGTTATATGGTATGTTATATTTTTAAAGTTATGTTGGGTTATTGTTATTAAAACAATGTTATGTTATTATGATTTATGATTATTATTAAAACAACAAAAAACAGTAGTTGAGTTTACACTTTTGCAAGCATGTAAAATATTGTTTGAAATGGATCTTTTGAATGACATTTAAAGAGCAGCAGCTTTAAAATGAGTGAGTTTTACGGAGCTGGCTGAATTCAAAGAGCCATTTCGCTCATCACTACTATCTATTGAAAGGATTATTAATTATGATGTTGGGATATTTGTTAACAAGACAAGTGACTATCGAGCAATCAATGAATTCAACTTTCTCTGTAGTTGAAATATCAAAAAATCATATTCCCATAGTACCCTAGCCTCGCGACTAGGACTGATAGCATTACCCAATTTGAATAACAATACAATTTTCAGACAAGCCAATAATTGTTAACTAACGGTCATAGTTGCCTAGGAGTAACCCTGCTGTCTCAACACAAATGAATGAATGAATGCATGAAACTTGCTCGGATGACTCCTAGCACTGCGACCTCTGGGGTCTATTGCTCCTCTTCAGCGGTATACTTCAAAAAACTCTTTACGCACTTGGATATGCGTTCAGTCAGGTCTTTTCCAATGCCAAAATGGGGGGAATAGCAGAGCCAATCATCTCTTGTCTTCGTCTCGCTATTGCTGGACATTGGACGAGAAGTTGCTCTACATTCTCTGTAGCTTCTGCAGCGGATCCATAGGCGCGCCGTAGGGGGGGCCAGGGGGGGCCGGGACCCCCCCAGACCCTAGGTTGGCCCCTCCCAGAAAAATAAATATTTCCAAGAGCAGACACTTAAGTTTTCGCCTCTTTGGTTTTTTTAGTTACAGCAAGAGTTGTGTAGTGCAGTAGTTTAAGCCTATACCAAAGCATACACACTACTTATAACATAGACAATATGCTATTTGCGGTATTAATTACGATGTTATGGGACTTATTTCGAGAAATGAACGGCAATATTTAATTTCGACCAGCTATACGTTAAGTTTTAAAGCGTTAAGTTTAAAAGAGCCTCGCCATTCATCCTTTTTTTATTAAGGTTATCTGTTCATTCCTACTAGGTAATATACAGGTCTTTAGATAAAAACACTTCCATAAACTGGCGTTTTATGCAATTTTGTTTTTCACAAAACATAGTCTGAGTATTAAAATGGTAGGCAATACGATAATTAACGTAGAATACAATTTTCGAAGTCATTTGGAGAATAAAAATGGCATCGTTGTCATTTTTATGCTATCTATTCAAGACAATGTTGTTTATTGCAAGCAATTTTCGCTGCGCTTACTCTTTCTTGGATCATATACAATTAACACATTCATACCTAACATTAAGCAAAATAAACACAGTCTCATTCCATATTTGAGAGCATATTTCTTTGACTTTTGCGTATGATAAAGTGTACTTATTAGGTTTGAGTCAAAAAGTCCATACTGAATAGCTTAGAAAGTCCAATATTGCTGCTGTAAACCTTTTGACACCACCACAACAAAGGCTATACCAAATTTGCATCCCGTTAAAATAACTTACTCTATAACTTTGGTTTTGATCCATTGAAAGCGTTGGCAGTTATAAGAAAAAAAGGGTGTTTGCAGTTACTTTTCGCGACTGTGTTAAAATTTTTGAAATTGAAATATTTTCGGCTTATTTTCACTATGAAATCATTATTGTTTGAAAATTTAATAGTACCGATTTCCAGGACAAAAATGATTCAAATCGTTGGTGCTGGCAGCGCGGACCTAACATTACGACCAAAATTTTGACTTACTTGGTTTACAATCAGGTTAAATGTGTGTGAATTTCATTATAATTTGATAACTGCATCGGAAGTTAAAAGGCCGTTTTTTCACGGTGACACAACCGTCACATAGTTCCTATCATATTCATTAAACTTTTGTCAGACCTGTATCTACTCAAGACCAATATATCCTGTGCATTTTATCCGGTCGCAAGACGCCGTACACGCAAGTACCAGGTGGTTGGGAATTTTACGAGTTTAAATTTAACTGTATATCATTTGCATTTTATTCTAAAAGCCGAAAAAAATATCAGGGAGTCAATGGTGTGAAAGACTTGTGTTTATGTGCTTATGGTGACTACAAGGTTGCCTAGACATTACTTAAAAACCACAGAAACTTATTTTTTATGCCCATTGATGAGTCTTGTAAACTTCGTGATGATCTGATGACTCGGTGTGAAATCATCACAATGCGAAATTTTCCATAGAATTTCTATTGTCGCCAAAAATACACCAAAATTTCAGCTCGACCAAACTTCGCGATTCGGATAAATTCTCCGGATAGTAAAATTCACGTACAATATGTTGAAGGACATACTGCATACAATAATAAAAACTCAACAATAATAAAACTCTAATAGTGCTTGGAAGACCGTAAGTGATATGGTGCTTGAACAGTCTTGGAATATTGTCAAGATGAATATAAATTATTTGGAAAAGGTTATCGACTTTGCGACGTGTCTCAGTCGCCAAGGACGTGCTTTCAGAGGACATGAAGAAAGTGATGCTGGCAGTCGAAGAAAGGTTCTTAAGCTTTGTAGACTGTTCAAGAGTTAGAAATGCCTCGTATTTAACAGATATAATTTTGAGCCTGTTAGACAGCTACGGACTTAGCGAATTGCCTGTTGTTGGACAGTCTTATGATGGTGGTAGTGTCATGTCAGGACAAGAAGGTGGTGTACAAATCTAAATTATGATGAAACACCCTGCAGCCACATTTGTGCACTGTCTAGCTCATAAAATTATCCTTATTGTGATGGACACAATTTTCACAATCGAAACGTGTACATCCTTTTTCAATGCCATCGAATCTCTTTACCTTCACATTTCGAAGCCATCAAAAAACCAATTGTTGAAGCAGCTTGAAGAGGCAGTTGATCTAAATACAAGGTATGAAAGTAGAAGTTTAAGCTCGACTCATTAGTCAATGAGATTTCACAATTGCAAAAATGTGATCGATAACTAGTGGACTGTAAAAAAGGCTTTAGAAAAAGAAATGAATGATGGAAAATACAGCGACTCAGTTTATTCATTGGGGATCTTTCAGTCAATCAGTAATCCTAAGTTTGCAGTAAATCTTTTCATTTTTCACTATGTTCTTTCTATAGCGAACATGTTAAGCACATTTTTCCAAACTAAAAATGCAACTCCTAGGGATGGGATAGATCGTGTGAATAGAACGGTTAAAACACTACTAAGTGAGCGAGAAAACTTTTGTGTAGTTTGGGAAAACTTAAATCATTGGCAAAAAAACACTGTCAGGATCTCACGTTTCCCAGAGGATCACGAAAACGGAAAACAGCAAAAACCACTAGTTTGTAAGGTTTTGATATTTCATCTAGCCTCGAACACGCAGTTAGGGCTACAAAGATATATTAGCAAACCAAATGGCTCCAATAGAGTAAGTTTATTATTATTTATGCTTTTTCTAGGTTTTCTAGGTAACAAAAATTTTAAGCAAGAGATCAATTTCTTCCTTGTAAGCTTAATATACTCCAATTTCTTCAAAGATATTGAAAGTAAGCTATCCTCTTCTTCAAGTATAAATTGAAATATATTTAGCTTCTAAACGAAAAAATAGTCTTATATTTCTAATTATTTCCATTCTATTCCCGTATAAATCATACAGGCGTTCATTTCTTAGCGGTAAGAAATAATTCAGGTGTAGTTCATACCTACCATTCACATTATATGCATGGGGTAGTAGCTCATACGTATTCACAGACACGAAATTTATTTGATAATGCATTATGCAAATAACAAAGAATAAATTAAAAAACATATAATGTATTAGTAAATTACATAAGTTGTATGAACAGTACGTGTACCTTACGGAAGACAAAATCATCGCATATTTTGAAGCTTTTGGTCCCTGGCCCCTGCCAGATTTTAGGTCACGGCACGCCTATGAGCGGATCCGATCCAGATCCGTACCTATCCTGTGGAAACACTTATCGGAAGGAAGGTGGCCTGTTAAAACTCCACGTAGGGGTATTATGTAACTTTTATGGAGAATCACCGTTTCTAGTACTCTTTTTGCATCGAACCTAGGATGATCTTTTTAGTGTATCCATCATTTTTAAGCCGGTAGTTTTCGATCTTTTTTAAGTCCATATTTTGATTTCCTTGGTCGTATCGCCTTCGAAAAGCCTCAGTACGAAATGGAATGTAGGGCAGTTTAATCCTTCTTTAGTCTTGGTAACAGCGTTATTGTTTCCTTGGTGCACCTCATGGTCAGGGATCCAATATAAGCCCGAGTCTGTTCTGTGTCTCTATTTCAATTAGGGCCTCTAAGACTATAGCTGAGTCTATTTGATCCCGATTGAGAACCTCTTGGTTTTCCGATAGGATCTTAATGTTGATCATTTTAGTGCTCATTATATTTATTATACGCCTGGCTTTAAGTAAAGAAGATGGTTCTGCTTGATAGATAGTGGCGCCCTTAGAGAATGGAAGTGCACTTTGCACCTAGGCTTCACAAACCATCTTCAAGCCGTCTTTCTGGAGAGGGCTTGACCATTCTCTTTTTTGTTTCTTGATCGCATTATAATCTTAAACCTTTTCTCGAAGGTTGCTGAAGTTCAGCATTTTCATTGTTGGCCTGATGTCCTCCAGGTTAGACTCCCTGATCCGGGTCCCCGCCTTTAGTGTGGAGCTCATTGCTTCTTTTGAAACTTTTTAAGTCTTTTAACAGGCGTTTTTTGTGTGGTTTTCTTCCACGGCACTATTGATATACAACGACAGGTCTCACCATTTGTTTGTATACCCAAAGCATCTGCATTGGAAACATTCCCCAATTGCATCCAAGCATTGCTTTGCTCACCCAAAATACCTTAGTGCTCTTCAATGAAATTTTGTTAGGATGAATATCTCAGGTGATTTTCCTATCCAGGTAGATTCCGAAATATTTTACCTCCTCCTGTAAACGCATCTCTTTGCCTCTGATTTTCAGGACTTCTATAGTAAATGGAACTATTCCTAGTAAATGGAACTATTTCGGTCTTTTGAGAATTCGTGAATAGACCCTCTACCTCGAACACTATGCTGTTTCATTTAAGGTCTTTTGCATTCTGGACCTCAAAGTATCCGAACGTGAGTCCCTTATTATTAGTTATGTCCTCCACGTATCCGAGAGCTGTTAATCCCTTGCTCCTGACGATCCCAAGAAGGACTTCAACAGTTTCAACTACTCACTCTTTTCTAGTGTTCATCCTTAGCTTTGCTCCTCTAGCCTCGCGAATACACCTCGACACCTCAGCACTTTACTGGCCCATTTCACTACCTCTAGAGGGGCTTCGCTCCTTTGAAGTGCATGGTGCAGCGAGTTGTGTCTTGCATTGTTAAAGGCTGCTTTTATGTCCATAAAAGCGCATTGTGTTGTTTCCTTACCATCCAAAGCTTTTTCTAATATTGGTACCAGCTTATGTGTTGTTGATAAAATTGACTTGCCGTTTTGATAGTGGCGTATTTACTAAGAGGTCACTCCGTATAAATAATATGAGGCTGGTTAGCCTGTATGATTTTGGAAGGTCAATCGGTTTGTTACAACACTTGGAGATGAGCACCACCCGCGGCAACATCCACGTTTCTGGTAAGTAGCTGACTTTCAAGTTCGCTCTAAAAATGTGTGACAAAATGGGTTTTAGACCTCCTGTGCCTTATTGTAGCAAAACCTGGATCCCATCTAGTCCTGGTGATTTAAAGGGTTTGAAGGAATTTACTGCCCATTGAACTTTTTCATACGAGATGATTGGTATAATCAGTGAGTGAGGTGTCCATTCGAAGCATTCGTCTTCCTCCTCATTCCAACCATGATTACTAATTGTGCCCTCTGGGAAGTGCGTTTTGAGCAACAATTCCAGTGTGTCCAAAAGGTCTTGGGGTTCAAAATAGTCCTACATGTCTGATATGGACAGATCTTTCTGTATCTTTGAAATCTTTGGGATGCCGTTAAGACTCTCGCAGAGGGTACTCCCAAGCCTTTCGATTGGATGTCCTCAGCTCTTGGCTGTATTCTTAGAGTTTCTAATTATCGAACCTCCCTTCAAACCTCATATACATCGCGGTTTGATTAAGTACCCGGAGATCTGAAGTGCAGAATTTTCTGGTCATCTACACTAGAGAAACCGATAAAAAACTTTATTATGAGACAAAATAACCTGAAGTAGAAAAAAATAATGAATAATAATGTAAAACAATAAAAACGAATAAAAAGATTACTTCAACACATATAATGAAAAATAAAATAAAAAGAGCTAGTGACAGTCATGAGCGTAGGGTGGGATTCAAGCTTACAGAAATCATTTAGTCCCTTCAATTGTTTTCCTCTATTCCCAAGTATGAAGGTATATTTTTATACATTCCATTTTTTTTAGAAGTGGTTTCATTATTTACTTTAGAATAGTGATATCAAACACTACCAGAACGAACAATAATAGTTCTTTGAAAAATAAGGAGAACCATGCTAGTATCACCTCTATTCACAATTTTACAAAAAAACACTTCTCTCAATATTAAAATCAAGTCACCAAAAACAACTCTTACATTGCTGACCAAAGTCTCCAACCTGAAAAACCATGACACTCCATTAATACACAATCAATTTTTCGCTATGATATCATTCTTGATCTCTATCATATAATATTTCTGTTTTATTGTTGTCCATCCAGCGCGCCTCCTTTTAATTTCCGCCCGGAAAAACACCACTTACAGTCATTCAGTTGTCCACTCACATTTTCAACGTCTCTAATCAAGCTAAAACGAAGGACAAACACGTTATAGTGCGGCCAAGCCTTTTCAACATCAACATTTGACCGTTTCGATCGAATTAAAGCGAATATAGTTTTTGACATTAAAGCGATATCTTGGAAGCGATAATGTCACATTCTATAGATTCTTTTCTATTCCTTACGATTCGGGTTGCGTGTAAGGATAGTCGAGTTAAAATAGGCTAAATACGTTGGGTGGTGTCCTGCTTGACTGACTAGTCAAACAATCGAGTTCTGGTGTGGTATATACATCCTACATACATCTATATATGAGGAAGGATTCGCTCTTTGTTTCAACGAAGCACGGAAGAATTTTGATGGAAGAGATATAGATAGATTTTACGTTTTTTTTAGGTTTACTCTAGGTAGTTGACGTCACAGTTTCTAATGGGACATTACCTGTTTGTTAGAAACGATTACGGCTAGAGTCACGCATATTAAATGTCCTTGGGAGGTAGATAATTGATTTTATCAGAGTTTAGTGATGACGAAATACTTTGATGACGTAGATAGTTTGGCTGGAAGTTATATTACGACAGGGTAATAAATGTTGAAAGTATAGTGTTAAAGGAGTCAGCCAAAGAAATAATGAGGTCACTCAAAGGAAAATTGAAATTTAGCTTAAAATGGTAAAACTGTCCATTGGCCATTGACATTTTTTTTATGAATTGAATTGAAAAGTGAAACTGATCATGAAAAAAGGAAAATATGTGATCACGTTGATAATAGAAATAGATATTTTATTGCATCAAAGCAATTTTTCAACAATTATGGGTACTCAATTTAGATTAATTCTCTTTCTAATTAGTTCTGAATCTGAAATTAAAACAGATTATCGAAATTAAAATTAAGGAGGAAAATTTAAATATTATCTAAAACGATAAGTGGTAGAAATTTTTTTCTATTCAAGCCAACAATTCCTTTTTTTTTTGTGTACTAAATCCTGTTCTACGAAGATTAGGTTAGCTTATCACAGTACGTATCAGCCATCGTTTGTCGATACCACCATAGCGTACGTTTGACCTTAAATTTAGCGAGGCCACTTGGTCTTAATCCCGAGCTCTTCCAATAAAATTACGGGTTTAGTGATTAATTCTTACTAACGTTATGACTACAGTACTAATTGGTATATTATGAAGCTATATAATAATTTTTCCTTCTATGATTATATCGTAATACAGCAGTACATTTCTAATATGTAGAACAGAATAGAACAACGATGTAAAACAGAATATAACAATGGCGCAAAAAAAAACATCCATACAGACCAGGTGATGCATTCACCAAGCTTTCAAAAAAATAAAGGGAAAAAATAACGAGTATAAACTATCACAATCGATCGAAAACATAAAAAGAACTAACAGAAAATTTCCTCCTTTAACTTCCTACATATTATGAGGGTTTTTTCTAATTTCCTAAGTACCAAAACATTCAACATAGCCTTGAAAAATCCAAAGCTTTCTTTGGCAACTAAATAGCCACCTCACGGCAAAAAAGGCAGCTACTGATGAACTATCAGCACATTCTAATAATTCCTCGACGAAATAATGAAAACAATCTGAAAAAGGGTGTCAAGCGATAAACATCAAAATTGTTTCATATGAGTTATCAGTTTAATAAAAGTGCGATTAATTTCAATTAAACAAACTGCCGGTGTTTAGGATCCCACGAACGAACGAACAATCCCGAACCTACGAACGGTTTGTATTTCAAGAGAAATATAAAAATTGGTGTCAGAAGTGGGATTTTTTTACGCTCGTGGATCAGTCAAAAGTTTTGCACGGATTTTTTTACACTTTTTATTTGTGAAAAACGTGGACAGTTGTGAAAAGGAATTAACAAGTGAGAGGTTGTGCGCATGTTGATGGTTTTTTTTTTTTTTTTGAATATCAGGGAATTCCGTGTGAAATAGCGTGAACTCAAACAAAAAACAATACCAAAATTAGTATGCGAGATAACGCTGCCAGAGTTGAAAGTGGAGGGCCGGAAACGTCGTTTGTTGACAAGGGGAAATAAATCGGCCCTGTTATCAAAGGTCGCGTAGTTTTCTTTCTTCCAGCAGCCCTGTCATCACGACTTAGAGAGGTTTCAAGAACTGAAGACATCAATTCGGAAACTTTTGAATTTCTAGATGAGGAAAGGGGACAAGAAAAACAAAATAGCGTGGAAAATAATAGTATGATATGCTTGCTGCTGTATATGGCCTCCGATATATAGGCGCAAGCTAAAGACATGTAGCAACAAGCTATAAAACTCGATAATAAACTAGGCCAACAAGCTGTAGATATCAAAGGGCAAGAAGAAACTTGATCAATAATTATAGCAAATGAACCAATAAGCCTTGGACATCAAGAAACAGTTTTCTTTTCGATATCAAGAACCAAACAATTGAAAACTCAGGCTGTGGAAGCAAAGCAACAGTTTGTAAAAGTTGAGAAAGAAATCGATATGCTGAAATCAGGCCTGGTGCGGGTCAAAACTGTAGGAGCTATTCGGACTGAAGCAACTGGCAATAAAGGGTCAAAAGTGCCAATTTTCGATGAACAGAATTCTTGGACCATGTATAAGAAGCAGTTTGAAGCTGATGCCGAATACAATTATTGGAATGATCGCCAACGTGCGACTATATTAATCTTGTTATTTGGAGGAGCTGGAGTGGAAGGCCTTCAGATCGTACTAGTCGAAAATTTCACTAGATAGTCCGTCACACAGATGATCTAGACATACGGCACGGTGAGGATCACTTGAAACAGGTGCATCACTCACAGCTAATAACGCGTACCCAGAAACCAGGACGATCGTTACAACAGTTGGTTTAGGATATTAAACGTCTAGATCTTTGTTCTATCCTATGGCCAGGAGTTGGACTTGTCATTTCATCCAGGGGCTGCGCGATAAGGAACTTCAGCTAGCTCTTCATGTAGCTAATAATTGGTAAAACGGGCGTCTAAAAGAAACGAGGGAGTCCGTGAAACGCACGGCAATTACCGGTGGCAAAGAATAGAAATAATCAGAGAATCTACAAAGAGGAAAACTGTATATGCCAATGCTGGAATTATAAATGAAAAGTGGCATTTAAGACGTAGTTGTTGGAAGAGACGTAATTTTTGGTACATTGAAAGACAATTAGCCGTGGGATATCAGCAGCAGGCGGAGTTCTTGCATATTGGAACTGCGGAGAGAAAAGACACTTGAATCATGATTATCGTAGGAAATATGAGTTCAGGTATTACCAAGAACTCAAAGAGAACGGTAAGCTCAAATGGCCGAAAGTGACAGTTCTTTTTGGATAAAAGCATCAAAGTCAGCATAAACCGAATTTGAAGAGCAAAAGTCGACCCACCAAGCTGATGCCCCAAAAACTACGAAGTGTGTGAGAAAAGTAATGAGACTGATTTTCCATTTACCAAAGCTTTTATTTTTGTCCTCTTCAAAGTAGTTCCCTTGGGCAGCTATACATGGCGAAGTTGTTGTTCCCACTGTGTCACAGTGTTTTGAATACTCTCCAGTCTCAAAACGACGTCCTTTTAAGACATGTTTCAGTTTCGGGAAAAGGAAAAGTCACAAGGACTCAAATCAGGTAAATTGAAAGGTTGAAGAGCAACAGAAATGCGTTTTGAGGTCAAAAATTCGCTGATGGAAATGACTGTGGGACACGGAGCATTTTCATGATGAAGCATCCACTTTCCTGCAATGTCTGGTCTCGCACGAATCACTCTTTTCCTGAGCCTTTCGAGGACACTTTTATAAAACACTTTGTTGACAGTTTGTCCTGGTGGAATAAATTCTTTGTGCAGGATACCCTTTCTGTCAAAAAAATCAGCATGGTCTTAATCTTTGATTTGCTCATTCGACATTTTAGGAGATGACGTAGTGTGCCACTCTTCGCTTTGCCGCTTTGTTTCAGGATCATATTTAAATATCCAGGATTCATTACCTGTGAACAAACGATTGAAAAATTCTGGGTCATTGCCAATCCTCTCAAGAAATTCAACGCACAAATTTCTTCGATTGTCCTTCTGTTCAGTTGTGAGGTTTTTCGGCACCATTTTGGCAGAAATCTTTCGCATGCCCAATTCGTCTGCTAAAATTTGATGTACGATGAAAGTGTTTAAATTTAACAGTTCACTCATCATCGTTATTGTTAAACAACGTTATCACGGTGTCGGTTCTCGGCTGCATTGAGATATAAGTGAATGTGGGGAAACACCGGCAAAGTAGGCGAGAATTGTATATTAGCGATTAGCGAATTGTATATTAGATTTAACGATTAGGGTAGGCCACGAGCACATGAACGAGGATACCGTAGATGCAGCGATTCGCCGGCATCAGGCCAAAACAGCCGTGACTGAACATCAACATCACAGCCAACATCTGTTTTGCCCCGACGTAGAACGAATGATACAGGGCCCCGTGGCAAGGTCGGCGATGAGGGGCGAATTCGGGGAAATCACAAAAGACCGGGGAACGCGAGCCCCGATCACACAGGACGCGATACGAGGTAACCCGGACTTGAAATTCGACGCGGCGCGGCGCATTCAACTGGGTGAAAATATATTAAACAACCATAAAACGACTTACCCGAATAGATCTATGGGCGCTAGTTCGTATGGTTGGCGGAACGCTTACATATGCCTGTACCTGGGATCGGTGGGTCGCCGTTTCGACATTCCGGTGCGCCACGAGACTTTTCAAATGCTCCGTCAAGTCGTCAAGTGTACAAATGGCAGATACGATTCATGGCAGATATGACAACTCGCTGACCATATCTCGTCGCTACATTCAGGTCCGCGATAAAGGATCAGTCCACGGCTAACATCACAAAGTTCCAGTGATGCTTTCTCCAATCACGCAACTAAAATGTGGGTAATTTAGAATAGTTATGCAAAAGTAAACACTCACCCGGTGACAGCTGAATCATGAAACGAACACTCGCAGAGTGACAGATAACAAAGTTCTCGATATGAGACTCGAAGTGGCGTTGCCAGATGAAGGCGATCAAATACAAGATCAATGGCCGCTGTTAGAGGACATTGCCCTGGTAGGGCGGTATTATTCAATACTGAAAAACGACATGGGAATAGTCCCGCAAGAACGGGGTCGAAAAAGCAGGACCGAGGTTCTGCAGGGATCCGGATGATGAAAGGAGGTTCTTCTTGATCCCGACACCGAGGTGAACAGACCAGAAAAAAATAGCAGAACGAACCTTTCGGTGCGAGCGAGGAGTGGATGCCTGAACTAATTCCGTCGAGAAGTACAGCGAATCAGCGGAACTTGGTCACCAATTAAGGAGCGACTGGCGATTCAGAAGATCTTAGCAGATATTGAGACAGTGCATACGATTGAGATCGGCGGCGATTTCTACTTGGTTAGATGAATGAAAACGGCGATTGAAGAAAATACCAAAGTGAAGGGGCGAAGCGAAACCGACGATCGATCCGTTGCGGAACGGTGCAACGAATATATTCTGGACTGGTGGCGAAGGTACGTGGCGATATAGTTAGTTTTAAGATAAGATTTAGGTTTGCTTGTAAATCATAGATAAGCGTAATTTTGTTCGATTCGCGGCGCCGTGTAAGTTTCGTGGAAGTAGTTAATTATCATCTGGCAGATTTTGAGTTTGAATTCTGAAAATAAAATCGATGTACAGTGTTGTAACGCGGTGTTTCCCATAGTGAAAGAATATATCGTGATAACGAAGTAGAACAGTCTATCCGGCCGACTTCTCGTTTCGCGGCGCGGATATTGGAGGCAGCCGAGGGCAAGAAACGAGTGGCGCCCGGACTCACCCCTTTCTCTGCAAGTGAGCCAGCCACCCGAGGCTGCCGCCCTGGCCTTCTGGAGTAGAAGACAGGGTGTGATTTTGTAACGGCGGAGGCCGTACGGTGACAACGTTCTGATCTCACAAGACCAATCCACGTTCAACGTTTCACTCCAAATTCCGATGCTCAGTTTTTGTAAGACACAACAAAAACACAAGTTCACTGATGTTCAAAGGAATGTGCTATATGTACGGAGTTGAAACTCGGTCTGAGAAAGTGGAAGCGATAAACAAACCGGTCTAGCAGAGGCCGGTAGACGCAACGTTGCCAGATCGCTCGCAGTGCTGTCAGTCTCATTACTTTTCTCATACACCTCGTATGATCGTTCACTGGCTGTATTTTCGGGAAGATGAAGTGAGCCTGCTAGGAAAAATCGACCACGAAGTCTGTAACATAACAATCGATACCGGAGCTGTTAAGTCGATTTTGAGAGCAGATATTGTAAAGCCCTGGAAACTTATCAAAAGAAGCCGAAATATGCTTTGGACTGGTGAATCAGCACCAGTTCATGGCGAGATTGTTCGGCAGACACAGCTCGAAGATTGGGTGGTTCAACATCGGTTCCTGGCAGCATAAATGCATACTTGGAATTGACCTGACAGTAACTGAGCTCACATTTCCTATGAAAGAGAATCACGAATCCACGAACGATTACTATGCACCTACTAACATTGGTCGCAGCTTTTCAATGTGCAGTCCAATGGGCTGCTAACCTGGGTCTTTTCCGGTTCAAATCCAGCCATAGACGATTAATTGTGATTACACACCAAACCCTAGAACCCGTGACAATTTGCAAAAAGAAAGTTTCATTTTTTTATTTCATCTTATTTGCATGAAAAAAGGACAATCGACTAACTGATTTGTCCTATTTTTGTCAGATAATTTTTGTTGATGACTAATGTTTTTATAGTCTTAAAATTTGATTTCGTTTGATGAGTTTTCCATGACCCTGGAACAAATCCTTCAAACATATCATTTTCTCGACCATAATAATGAAATTCTCTTCGCATGTCCTTGCACTCAAAATCCTTCGAATGACCATCAAAATTATCACCCGACTTCTAAAAGTTCAAAATAGTTCCGTTGTCGCCGTCTATACTAGATAGTTACTTCACCATCAACAATGGGAATAACCTTGCATACAACTATTACATACCAACAAATATCTATATGACCAAAGAACTAGAGTCTCCCTCTGTGTTTGTGTGGATCCTAGAACATGTTGCTGTCCTAGCTATTGGCGTTCGATAACATCATTGTCATTTTCAGTGCGAATTGCGTGCTAGGCAACAGTTAAGGTACAGAAATGTCGCTGCTATGAGGTTAGCTAAGGTGAAATGTGTTGTTGATATGATGACCGGAACCGTTGGTTGGTTGGTTATTGGTTCGTTGTTTTTTCTAGCGGAACTAGGTAAAAGTGTGGGATAATTAAATGAGGTCATTTGGTGGAATGACGTTGATTCATTTTATTGGATTTGCTTGAGTTGCTTTCGAATTCGAAAGAAAGGTTTGTCGTGTATTTTTTTCTGTTTGTTTTGTGGATAGTTAGAGCAGTTTGAGAGGTCAGGGTTAGGAATAGATGTCCTAAGGACATGAAATTTGATTGATATTTTAATTTCGTGATAAGATTTGAAAGCACTCAAATATTTAGTAATGGATAGAGATGATTATTGGCCTTTTTTGCACAGGTTTGGCATAATATTCCATTTGTCTTTTGAATCTGTTACAAATACGATATTATTTCGCTCTACTGTCATAATTACGATCGTTTCAGGACTTGCCATAAAACGAAATTGGATATCTCTTTACACCTCATCCATAATCAACAATTTGCCTTTCTTTTCTCTTCCATACCCATTGTCCAGTTTACTGCGTTCCATCATCAGCACATCATCACCATAGTGTCGAGGTTCGACCTAATAACAAGAGTCCTTTTACTTTCATATTACCATCCATCCTTCCAACTAAAATGAACATCATATAGTGAAAGTGATATTGATGTGACTATCATTTATATCTAATGAAAATTATCGCTACACCTCTGAGCAATAAGCCGTTACGTTAATTTCACTTGAGGGACGTTGACGTTGCGCATGTAATACACGACATGATATGACAACATGCGTCAAAAAGGACATCGAGGACATGGAAAATTGCATTGCGTGTTATGATCACGTTTTAAGTGACATTTGCATTTATATGCTTACACATGTCGATAAATGTGTGGCATAGTTGGGTGCACATATTAACAACAAAAAAGGTGGTTAATGAGTGGAGTAGGAGTGATGTGGTTAGAAAATGATTTTGCTTTCAGAGCTTAGTATATGGCAATTGGTTCAAGTAGTTTGTATTGCTTAAAATAGCAAAAGGTCAGCAAATGAATTTCAGGATTTCACAAAAGGCTAATGGATTTCAGGGTTTTCAAAGCGTGCAACACTCGCTTTCATGTTAACGTAATAAGTTTAAATAGTTTGAGCTGATTCTTGTCGAATGACATATATATTTTATGGAAGCATTGGTTTATATAGTCTATTTGAAGAGAATTAATATTAAATACTACCAAGCAACAAGTGTCAATAAATCGAGTCAAAGAAAGATATTATGCTTATTATTTTTCGTACTCGGTTTAAAGTTAACTGTAAGTTCCACTTATGCTATGTTGAATGTGAAACACAAATATTAAAATTGCATACTCCTTAAGTACCTGCATATGTAATAAATTGATCACATAGCAGCTTTATATAAAAACAGTAAAACGAGTAATTTTGTATTCGAAAATGCTAATGAAGAGTACATCTAAACATGAATTCTCTGAAATGGTGAGCTTGCAATACACAGAGTTTTGTGTATGTGGCTCGAATTTGACAAAAATCAAATATTGCAACAATTGTGATAGAAGTCATAGTGCGAACCATACAGACTGCTATGTATGAATTATGAAAAATAGCTTTTAAGCTTATACAAATATTCTTTCTTGCACTTATGCGCTTAAACAAGAAAAAAATTTGAAAATTATATACCATAAATGTCGAATCAGATAAGGTAAAAGCCAATAAGATATTATCATGCGATTTATCGAAAGTTCTCTAGAAGTGTGAATGATTTTATGGTAATGCCATTAATGGGGGAAACCGATTTGCATGTTTTATTCAGAGCAATTAAATACCACACTTAGGATTTTTACAACAATTATTGAAGTGTTGGTATCTTGTCCAATAGCCTGCTCTTAAGACAGCCCAGCACGAACGAATACAACCATGGCGGGCAGTATGTATAAGCTAAAGAGCTACCACCTATATCAACTTTGTGCCCGAAATCTGAAGTCGAACCTTCATTTAATTTCAGTAGGCAGTCCAGAAAAAAAACCTCAAACTCTTCGGCTTTACCACAAGCGTCAGAACGTCAATCATACCCCCAAACCTCTGCTCAAGAGAAAAAACAATTAATAGCTTCGAAGGCGGTCTCAATCATTGTTCACCAGCCCGAATAGTGGTCAAAGTTGGTACGAGTATTAAAGAAACGCAATGCTGAATTTGTTTCAAATTATGCCGAAACTCCCAAACGACCATAGGAAGATTACGAGGACCTTCAGAGGTATAAATTTAAAGTACTACACGTATTTGGCCGCCTTCACCAAGAACTCCCTCGCAGCATCAAGTGTGATGGTTTGGTGTGAAGTCTTGTAATAAGCTTCCAGGACAAAAACCAAAGTATGTCAGCTGTAGTGGTAAGCATCCTGCAAGCTAATAGGTTTTCCACAAAGCCCTCAGAAATATCAAGACGACCATCACTCAAATATTTTGAGAACACTCGGCCACCAACAACTACTTCTAGCAACATAAGAACAAATGGGACAATTCCTGTCCAACATGCACATTCAACTTCATTCGATGATGAAGGGCATAACATCAAAAATGGTACAGAGCATGTTCCCTACTCAGTCTTTTCCAGCATCTTTTCCTCTATGTCACAATAACGTAACAGAGTAAACCGCATATCGAAACACAGTTGGAATGTGAATTCCATTCTGCCCAAAAAAAGGGGAGATAATACAATTCCTTAGTGATTAACGGATTGAAGTCTTACTCATACAAGAAACCTTCCTAAAACCGGGTAGACAGCTCCGAATTCCTAACTATCATTTGCACAGATATAGGGTATATCCCAAAATAAAGTTGAACGAGTTCAGGAAAAAATGTATTGCTGATATAGCTACAGGTGGTTAAAATTCTTCGAATTAGGCTCCTTCCGCGTCAGAACACCGGCGCCAGCGTCCCTTCCACTCGCTGTAAACGTCCTGGAAGGCGTCGACGGGGACCTCCTTCCATCATCTCGTCGTAGACTCTTGGAGCGTTTTTAAAGTCCCAAAATGGTGGACCTTGAGGTGCCTCTTGATCCTTTGGAATAAGAAGAAGTCCGAAGGGGCCACGTCCGGGCTTTAAAGCGGCTGCAGCAGACTTGGCACCGCGTTTGGTCAGGTAGTCGACAATAACGAAGGCCGTGTGCGACAGGGCCGACGTCATGATGAAGACGCCAGGACTTCGCCAACTCCTTCCTCACGCGGTTCACTCTGCTTTGCTGGCTTTTAAGGAATTCCAAGTAAAATTGACTGTTCACCGTTTGTCTTGGTGGCACGAGTTCCGAGTGAACAATTCCTTTCGAGTCGAAAAAGATGATGAACATCGACTTAATGCGCGATTTGCTCTTTCGAGCCTTTTTCAGGCGCAGGGAAGCGGGCGTGTGTCATTCGGCACTTTACCGTTCCGATGGGTCGTATTTGAAAATCCACGCCTCGTCACCCATTATCACATTGTCTAAAAAATTCGGATCACTTTCACACTGCTTGTTCACGAGAGCACGAGAAGCCTTCTGGTCATCAGAGAGGACCTTGGGCACTATCTTCGCGCAAATCTTGCCCATGCCCAGATCGTCAGTAACAATGCGATGCACGGTACTTTTGGGAACATAACACTCCTCTGCCAACATTCTAACGCTCATGCGATAATCTGAGTTGAACATGTCCCTCAAGTTCCTCACCTTTTCGTCGTTATCGGCAGATGACGGGCGTCCAGGTTAATCCTCGTATTCAGCGTCCTCTCTACCCTCCCTGATCATTTCGTGCCAGCGATAAATCATGTTTTGAGACACGGTATCGACCCGTCATTTCAACAGAGGTCCAAACAAACAATCACGTGCACTGTACAACAGCCCGCAGGTGACTGGTGCGGGTCAGTGCTGCTAGATAGGCGCTGCGGCTTACCCCCAGACAATTAATATTTCTTCCCAAAATTACCCTAAGTAGCCATAGTGACGTCATTTCCGGAAAAATTTTCGGCATTCACAAAAACCAGGTTATTTAAATGTAAATTTTTATATGTGGTTAAATTACCATTGATGATGGATTTGACGACAGCGCATTGTGAATAGTACTTAGGAAATCTCAATCAGTGACTCAGTTGAATAGATAGAGATAGAGGGTGCGGCAATCGCGGCCTCTGTCGTCAATCGGTAAGGTAAAAATATTAATTTTGAAACAGCATCACCAATATCCGCTTATAGAAAAGATTGAGGATTGTTATTTTGATTTTTACATTTTCTTATATCAGAAAAAGATGAATAAGACATATTTCCAGATTATTATTTATTGAAAAATCCGTTCCGTAAAATGCATTTTCAAATTTCAGAATGCCCTAAACAAAACCCTGAATATTTTTTTCCCTGTTTTGCCCCTGAAGCTTCTAAAATATCCCTAAATCTCGGGCTAAATTCCACAATATGGCAGCACTGGCGCGGGTGTCGTTCGCTTCGCTATATCTCCGTCAACAGTTTCCACCGCTTGGCGCGCTTCGGTAGCGCCTTGCCTTGGAGAACAGGTAGGAGATTAAGCACAGTAATCATTGTTAGGGATAATATAGAATAGGGAGGGATAGGGAGAATAGGGATAGGGAGAATATAGATCATCAAATTTTAAACATCCCAGCTTGTATGGGCATGGAAGCCACGTCGATTTAAGTCCAAACAAGCTTTCTGAATTTTACTGATATCTCTGCACATAGACCACCTAGTGCACGGTTCTTGACGGAAGGTCGCATTTTTCAAGTAGGAAACCTCAATGCACACAATCGCTTCTGGGGTCCTTTAAAAACAATCTTAATGGAAAAGTGCTGTACAAATTCGTAAAAGCAACTCATTCTGGAGGCTGTCCAAATTCTTCAGGACTAAAACAAAACCTATCACGCCTTCCATGCGTAGGGCTAATAACAAAACTACATGTACTAAATAACTAACTCTATTCCCATGAACTCTATTCATTTAAATAATACATGCCACACCAATTCAAATCACCGCGAAATTTCACCACTTTGAGCTAGAGTGCTTCCTCTTACGTTCTTCGGGACTAATTATTCATTAGGCGGCATTGCCACCCATTTAATTTGAGTGCCATCTGTCGATGAAATCACTTACTTGTCCGTCTGGTTACTTTTGGTATATTTACAACTTCTCACCCTTCCGAGCACCCTTCAAAAATGATCAAACTTTTTTATGATTTAAAGAGCCTAAAATCAGAAAATTGAAATATTTATTTTGAAATATGTTTTTGATGCTGCAAAAGTATTTGTACTTGAATATCAGCTTAAGGCGACATAGCACCTTCAAATTGAAAAAAAAAAATGTTATTTTCAAAGGCTTGTTTTTAATTGAATAAAAAGACATATCTTAATGAAACTTTTTACACATACTTTATTTATCTTAGACTACATAAACAAAATTGTTAAAAATGTTTTGTGGCCCCCTGTCGCCTGTTACAATTTTTTGGAAAATACACCAAAAAAACCTGGCGTGCATGATAACTGCCCTCAGGAAAGTCTGAAAAAAAAACAAAAACGGGGTTTTGACCAGCATTAAAGCGGCCTTGGAATGAACTAAAAAAAAAAAATTTGGTTGAAAAATAACAAAATGGCGGCGTTTTTTCGAAAATCGAGGTTTTTTTTTCCCCAAAAATCGGCTATTACTAAAAAAGTTTAATGCCGATTTTTTCATCCGTAGTTCATTCTGAGCATTGACATGTGCAGATTAACGTGTTAAAATTTCAAAACGATTGGATAATATTGTTTTTCTTAATCATGCACGCCAACTTGAAAAACGTTGTTTCGAGAAAATCGCGTTTAAAGTTAAAATTCAATATTTTTTGCAATAAATCTTATCGAAAATTAATCTGCGATGCTTGGACCATACAATACACCTTCTTCTTGCTCATACTCCTCCTCTTCTAAAGATTTTTGCTCCCTTCGAGCAGTTCTGGCCTCTTTAGATGCCTCAGTTGAGTGTTTTTCCGCCTGGTTAATTCTTGCAGCATCTCTATGCTCTGCATGTTCCAGCGCACATTGGCCAATTGTAATTCCCATGACTTGCATTATTTTCAAGAAAGCCATAAATCCTTCATTATATGTACATACAGAAATATTTGTAGCCATATTTAGTACGTTTTTCCCACAAAAAGTATGTTTGGGGGCCAAATTCCAAACACAAGAATTATAGCTTTCGTTATTATTCTGCGCAAAATTGCCCAAGCAACGCTTTAATAAATCTTCTGATGATAAGTTATCATAAATAGGCTTTAAAATTTCTTGTACCTCATCATCTAAAGGTGGAGGATGCTTGAAATTGTTTAATGCATTATCACCCGCTGCCTCCGCCTTGCGCCAGTTACATCAAGCCGTTTCTGCAACAGGACAATAACAGTGTTGAGGGTTCTCATCAGTTGAAATTTTGTGGTAATATGCTGCCCAAATTTCCTTGCGCATATTTTCAACTGAATCAGGATTTCGTCGTATAGTTAGGCCATAATACGTGGCTAAATTTTTCATTAATTTTAGTGTCAGGTGAATTTTTTTCGGACCTTTTTTTGGAGAATCTACACTTTTTTAGAAACATTTTTTACAGCTATTTTTTTATTTTTTTTGCCAAGGCTAGCTTATTTTTTGCTTCTTTTAAAGGAGATGACTCATTTATCTTTGTCTACACTTTGGCTTAATTCGATGTAGCGATATAGCGAAGTGAACGAAAATCATAGAATCAATGATCTTGGGGCGCTTCGCTATATATACTCATAAAATTTTTTTGTTTTAGAATTTCAATTTTATATTATTAAAATCATGTTTTAAAACCTGCATTCTAACATATTCAATCAAAAAGCAAATATCGATTTTTTAAAAATTTGGAGGTGCTACGTTGCCTTAACAAAGCAAACCACCTTTGTTTTCAGTCTAAAGAGTACGTGATTTATGAACACAAAATATTGCGCTATTTTTCCAAAGTAAAAATAAATTTCATAAATAAAAAATAAACTTTATAAATAAAGCTGTAAAATTCAAAGATTTCATAAAATATCGACTAATCAAAGAAATCTATTTTTCATGAAACCATTTTTGAAAGGTTGAACGTCCTTAAATTGTACCATTAGTGTTTACGCATTCGAAAATGTTTTATCACTTTGACACTATCAAATGCATTTGCTATATTTACCACTATACTCACAAACATCTAGTCAACAATTGCCGTAACACTTTCAAAATAAAAGAAATATATCATATCACTTGATATAATTTTTCATGCATATAAATTTCTTTGAAATTCTTATCATTAACGACAAATCAGACGACAATCAAATATTCGTCACAAATTACGTTGTACGTTGTGTGTGAAAATATAAATAATGAAAATAATATACCACTAATAAATAGAAATTAGATCGGTTCGCGGCGTCATTATGAGTCAGTATTGTAGCATCGACATTCGAGACAAATAATCAAAATGCATTATTCCTTGTTATATTTGTATATGCTGTATTTTTCAATTTTTTTCGATGCCTTTGTTTCTTTAAAATATAAAAAAAACCTGTAAAAAAATGAAATAATACTTAAATCCAATAAATAAAAAAAAAAAAAGTAAATATATTTTCCCGATAGACCCCGAACAAAAAGGCAAATTACCACTGATCTAAGAAATTTAATTATATAGATAGCTTCTAAAGACAAAATGTATACTTTAATTAAAGTATATTGGTGGGGTTTCAAGTTGCTAATTTAAACATAGTGTTTTATTTTCTTTTTGAGTGTCTTTTTGAGTGTTTAAGCTTGCAAAGTTCGAGTTGTTCACAAAAAAAAACTATCTATTAACAGATCTAATATTTTCTTTTAAAGCCATAAATCTGTAAATCAATTTATCTAAATGCACAAAACTAATATAACAAATCATATTATTCCCGGAAATATTCAATAACTGCCAACAAGCACATAGAAATTTGTACAACCTAAACAAGTTTTCACATTAATTCGTCAATTCAATTACTCGAAAATGTCTAGATAAGACAGTCGACTTTCAATATCTAAAAAGAACAAGTTGTTGTCATACGTTACCTATGTGTAGATGCAATGTTTCGACCGTGTATTAAAATAAATAAACAATGCCGAAAATATTGTTGTGATAAGCAGCGCGGTTCTTATCGATATCGATGTAATTCAATTTACTATCTTTATTTTTTGGGTGGTTAACTGATTTTTTGATAGGTCAGTGAAATTTCGGTTACAATGTATACGGGAAATTGGTAGAAAGAACGAAATGATTATAATTATATGTAGTTTTTAAGAAATTATTTATAGTTTTTTTTGTATATTAGTTTTTTAGCTAGTTTTGTTCAACTTAATTTTTTCTTATTTAATTTTAACTATTAGTTTTTAATAGCTCAATTTATATTTTTAATCATTACTCAGAATTACTCAGAATTACTCAGAATTAGTCACAGTGGTTGACAAGTAAATATAAAAAAATCTTTAAAATAAAACAAGTACAATAAACTTATTTCTATATAAATTCGAGTACCCACTTAAAATGGTATTACAAGTCACTTCAACAAAAAAAAAACATTTAGTTTGTATAGCAAATAATAATCTCCAGAATATTTCTGCTTTAACTATGCACTGTATGTGTTAATGCAATCGTTCATACGCACACTTCACCTTGTTTTTCAATTCTTATTTGGATACCTGATTTTCTCTGTCGGCACAGCGCAAGTGGAAAACTATTGAAAACACCTATTATCTTTAGAACATTGAGAACCTTCACAGCCAATTGCACACAATTACGAAAACTTTGTTTATTGGCGGATGGCTCGTTGATTTATTTATTTATTGTAATGAAGAATACCGTCATCATTATATGTTAGTTGAAGGAAAACTGACTAGTTAGAGGATGGAATTTCTGAAAATAATATTATTATGTATTCATTTATAGTTTTTGTTTTTATATTTGTTTGTTTCATCTCTAAATAAAAAGATAATAATTAAAATAATAAAAGATAATATGATGTTTTCGTAACAAATATTACGAGGGTGAATAACATATTTTTGGGTTTTTGTTGCTATTCAGCTAAGGTTGGCAGGACCGGACCTGTGCATTTAGTCTGCTTGGGTGGAGTCATTAGGAGTAGGTAGCGCCGGTCGTTTTATGCTTTCAAAAAATACGTGAATAGCCCTCACAATGTAGGAGCAACAGGTACACTCCTCTGTTGCGCAAAGCATAATTATACGATTCCTTGCTCGTACCAGAATCAAAACGATAGAAAGTGTTCGCAGATTGAATGTACAGTTTAGGGACCAAACACTTGTCGCAGATACAATACCGGATTCATTTGAAACAGTGGAACCGAACCCTTTGAACAACCCAGCTAAGGGTTTTTTTTTGCCTCGATTTTTTTTGCGTCGCTAAGCGCCTCAAATGAGATTGGGAAAATTTGAAAATTTTTGAATTGCAATAACTTTTGGCCACACTATCGGATTATTATGAAACTTAAAGGACACATTGACCTGTGTAATTTTTTATGAACGTACTCGCGACCCTGCAGCTACGGCAAGCATTGAATGTGAACCATCGACTCTCCTGAAAAATTTTTTATATTAACCTTTTTTGCATTTTTGATATATATATTGTTTTATATTTTGCGGTTTTTTAATCAACCTTGTTTTGCATTTTTTGTATACATAGTCTCTCACAAATATTGTTTCAAAATGTCGAGTCGATTGGAGCAAAATTGACAAAGTTATAGGTATTTGAGCGTCCGTTGCTCAAGGCCGGGTTTCTATACCTGCTCAACAGCTGTGCGTTTTTTTTAAACTTGTTATTTTTGAGCTTCCTGTGCACTATAACTTAAAATCTACTGGACCAATCGTTTTGAAATTTCAAACAATACTTTTTCACATAATTCCCCAGGTATCCCTCAGAGTTTTTGCTGTTGTTTATTTTTTAAATTATTAATTTTACAATAACGAATTAGCCGATGCTTTTTTAGCCGAAATCGGGTTTTTAACCAAAATCGGTTTTTAGCCAAAATCGGCTACAGAAAACTAAAAATCGAAAAAGAAAAAAATCCTCCTAGGGTTACTTCGAGAAACACCTCCTTTAACAAAAGCATTTTGATTTTTTTTTTTGTTTCAAATGATTCTGTTGTGAGTCATGATGAACACCGCAAAACAACTTTTTTCCAAGGCACCTCCGGAGATTGACTGTCATTCGCTTAATTTGAAATATTTCTGAATGAAAATCTAAGAAAATATTGTTCAAATGTTGCATTATTATATGGAAATTGATTGAATCAACTAACTCTTTCTGTATCGCCAAAAAAGCCTTTAAAGCATACCACCTTTTATTCACAAATTAACCTTATCAGACCCCTTCTAATTCCTTTTTATTTCATTTTTGAAACTTTATTTTGATTCCTTCTCAACTAATTTTGAAAACATAAAGCACTCAAAAGCTTTTAGTAATGCATTACTTAATAGGCAAAATATTTCTTTTAGGTACTTGAAACCACTTCCTTCTTTGTCCACGGTAGTCAGTGATATAAAACTTTTGGATCTATATTTGTCAGATTTCACTGTTGAAGTCCTGTATGAAGGAGCTCAGATTTTTATTTTGACAATCCCAGATCACGTATCAGACCATTTAATTCGTCCTAAGCTATTAAATGAGGATCACTGGCAGTTAATAAAAATGTTGGGTTACAACTGTTCTTCTCAGGAAGCTGTTCTTCTCTGGTCTTTTTGTGACGTTTTCCTCTTGTTCTTCTTGCGAGTGACTGTCACCCACTGTCTAAGGTCAGAAGTTTCTGCCCTGAATTTCTTGGGTACCTTCAGGAATTAACTCAACCACCCGCGTTTTCTTCCGTAGCCGTTCAAATTCTGGGACTCGACCAGCATACCTATTTTCCTTCCCACACAATTTTGTTACTTCAATAGAGTCCTAAAGCAACTATTGATCAACATGCTTGATTTTCTTTCAGTACCTTATATCAATTATTCGAATTTCCTAGTCCCCGTAACTTTTTTCGGCATAAATAGTTTGATGGCGACTAATGCAAGTCGCCATTTTAGTCGCCAAGCTAAATACATGCTATTCATTTCATGAATTTCCTTTCGAAGGAATAGAGGCAGCAAAAGTAATCAAAAATTTAATATCAGATGTGGTGAGGCATTCGAATTTGCTAACATGGTGAGCTGTTTGGACGTCAAATTTCGTTACCTTTCGTTCGTATCACCAAACGGAAACGTCTTTTTTCGTTCATTCGTTCATGAACGACCCAAGCCTATTTTGTAGTAAAATAATAGTTATTTATACATTCTTGCTATAAACCATGAATCCAAACCGGAGAATGTTAATTAAAATTGTCTAATTTGTCACCCATTTTGAGAAATTGGAGGCCTGCCCTAAGTCGAGTCGACAGCGCAAGAACGATTTAAGAAATAAGGGAAACAAGTTTCTATGCTTGAAATTTATATACTTTTATGCTTTTTATAGTCTTATAACATTGAAACTTCTTGATAGAGCTAAATTTTTAGGTTTTATGAAAACTTAAAGGGAGGCCTGGTGCTAATGTTAAGTACAAAATTGGGAAGGTTCTTGCACTTTTCACGCGCCGATCGGCCTACTCCAGCACTTGGAGCCCTGAACCTACGGGGGTCCCAAAAGTAACATGGCTACTTTTATAATAATATATATTGCAGATATTTACAAATAATGACTAATCTCCTTCTTCAGTCAGTGGAAAATGTATTGGACAAGTGCATTTCTTCTAATGGACGGTATTAGGAGAAATGCACTTGTCCAATCTTTTTTCCATTGACTGAAAAACCCGTGGAACTTTTTAACTGTACTATTGTCTAAAGCACTCGTCTAAGCCCATATCGTCTCATCCACAAAAATCGCCACCCTTTCAAGTCTCTTTTCATTCGGGAAAACAAAAAGAAATCTCATCACAAATCTGAAGAGTAAGGAGGGCGGGA
Source organism: Nemotelus pantherinus (assembly GCA_963978885.1). NCBI lineage: Eukaryota > Metazoa > Arthropoda > Insecta > Diptera > Stratiomyidae > Nemotelus > Nemotelus pantherinus. The sequence goes on along the minus strand of OZ022266.1, from coordinate 65,942,926 downwards.
AACGAATATCATACGCTGTAAGGTCAGAAATTGACGAATTTGAAGAGCTATGTGCGCAGGTGCGTTGTCGTAGAGAAGAAACCACTCGCCCGATTCGCACAATTCTTGCCTTGCTCTCCGCACTCTCTCTCGAAACCGTCTAAAAGCCCCCAAGTAATACTCTTGATTCATCGTCTGACCTTTTGATGTAAAAGAAAACAGATCAACATGGTCTTCACATTTGATCTGACCTGCCTTGCTTTTCTTTGGCAGGGGATGAGTTTGAAGTCTTCCATTGACTAGTTTTTTCTCGGGGTCATAATCGTAGCACCAACTCTCGTCAACTGTTATGACCCTAGACAAGACGTTGGGCCTTTCCACACTTGTATTCTTGATGCACTCCTCAAACCGGTTTTCCTGGCAAGAGGCAGAAGAATCAAGGGGAAATCTCTACAAAAAGTGATGCACGTGGAGAGAATTTTGCATCACAGTTGAAACTGATTGATCGAGCGGCAACTCACTAACACAACTATAAACATAGTTCATGGGTCCGGAAATTTTCATGAAACACTCAAGTCGAAATGAGAAAACAACAACACGCACACATTCATATGCATAATCGGTATATAAACGGTTCCGTTGCTGAAGAATACAAGTGTGAAAATGGTGATTGTTGTCAAACCGGTTTGAGGAGTGCATCAAGAATACAAGTGTGGAAAGGCCCGTTAGAATCACTTTCAAGTTCATTTTTCAGCACCTGGCTTACAATCAGTCGGTTGTTTCTTTTAGCTTCTTTGATCTGAACGAATTTCGCCGAAACACGCCTCATGCCCAAGTCAAAATGCGCTGAATTGAGCTCCAACTAATACTAGCAACCTCAGATAATTCATCAATAGTGTACCGACGATCTTCATACATTTTTTCCCGGACCATTGAAAAACTTTCGTCATCTATGCTTGTTTATGGGCGAAGTGCGAGGTTGGCCATCGATGCTCAAATCTCCACCTCTGAAATGGGACTCGTACATGACTGAAAACTTCTTCTCCGTAAGCTTTTTAACATGCATTTCAAGTGATTCGGTGGCCGTTTTCCCTATTAAAAAACTAAATTTCAAAGAAATTCTTTGTTCTTTAAAATTAGACATGATGATTTCGACCGTGATAAAAAACTACTTTGCAAGAAGGCTCACGTAGAGAAAATAAAAGCAGCTGTAGATAGCAGCCTGGCAGAGATATAGGAGAGGGGAAGTGACCGCAGTCATCACTCCACATTCCCCCGCATGAAGACAATGAGAGAAGTTTGGTTAGTTTTGGGTCTCCCTGCGTATTCATAAGTCTAATGAGGGCGATTTCAGTGCATAGATCGATTCTGTGGCGGAGAGCATCAAATAGTAAGACCACTATCAAGGAACTAACAAGACTGCAAAGATTAGTTTGCACAAGTATAGCGAGTGTATGAAAAAAACTCCAACGGCTGGGTTGGAAATGGTTCTGTGATTAATGCTCCTGGACTGGTTCATGCGTAAAAGCGCATGTAATTTACGACAGAATCAATATTTCAGAAAACGACTCGTGCAATAGGTCTTTTCATTTCAAAAAATCCTTTAGAATACGCGCCGAGATAACAAATGCGTCTTTTGTGTCTCGATAAAGAGCCGGTTAGGGTAGTTAGCATTGAAAACAACAACAATCCTGCCTCAGTTGACTGCCCTCATCTATGCCATCTGAAAATTACAGCTCAATCGGATCATGCAACGTAATCCCACGACAACCCTTGTACGGGTCTAGGGGTTGAAGCTGGTAGAGAGCTTCATTACAATTTTTTTAATCATTGTGAATACGAGTGTGGAGTGATTAGTTCCACGACTCACTTTACCCCTGATTTAAATCAGGTACCTAATCAGAGCTAGGTGAACTCAAAGCTTGGTGCGCGAACCCTCGTCCGAACCTGGATTCGAACCAGGGACCCCACACACAAATCGGATCATGCACTGGAGAGATTATCTCCCTTAATCTTTTTGCTCTATGTGTCTAAGGTGTCTAATACTAATGTTCTTCCAGAATAAGTAAAAAGCGCATATAGTACGACTCAAATAAATGGGGTCACACCGGTATTCTCACCAAATACCGGAGATGGTATGGTCTTTTTGCTACCAATTTCTGGGTGAATTTTCACAATAGTTTTCATTTTCACAATAGTTTTCACCCTAATCCTGATGAATAACCGACCGTAGCGCTTTATTACTCTCCAGTTTTGGCCACTTTTCTCTATCTCCTAGCATCTGTTTTCATTATGCAATACGCAAAACGACACATATCAAACGACACAAACTGAAACATAACCACGTTTATGGTTTCCATAACCACCTCCATATATCTTACCTATTGACATTCTGTCATCATAATGTCATCATTCTTACAATTCAAAACAATTCGTTCGCAAATATCTCCGTGACTGACTGTTTCTTCCCACACAATTCAACAAGTTACTTAATATGTACTCATCGTCGTCTGTTTTCATCGTTGGCAATATTACATTTATTATACATGGACAGCTAATACTGGCTCTACTGCGTTCTATAGAATGCATGCAACCATCAAACAGTCGGTTTTTATTGATCTAAAAATGTATTTCGAATCGAAACGCGTAATCACTTATACCGTGCGAAAACAAATCTATCGCATACAAATAATATCAATTCAGTGTACAATTCGTACATCGAAAATTTGAATACAATGAATCAATATCAGATTAAACGCGAGCATTAATTGTTGTAGTTCGTATGTAATTTATTGGCAAGCGTCGATATTTGAAAGGTCATAGATAAAATTAAATAAATGTATATATCTCATGTAGACCTTGTTTTTATATGGTTCTAGCGAAAAAGATACGAAAAAGAAAAAAATAACAAGAAATTGCGTTTCATTTGCATCTGCATTTGACAGTCTGATTTTTGTGAATTTATTCTGAAGATGTATGAACTGTGAATTAAGAATCACAACAAGATTCGTCACTTTTGTTTGATGAACACATCACGAAGTGCGACTAACTAAAATAAAATCTATATTTGCATTCGTATAAACTTTAGGCATTGAATATTTTCTTATGTTGTTCTATATTTTAACCCGGTATACTTTTTCAGTCAAAATAAGCTAATGAGCAAAGAGATTGGATATCAAAAACAACGTATAGTAACGAAAAAGAGTGAAATTCATAGTTTTTTAATGTAAATATACTATTACAAGACAGCGCCCAGTGTGGGGAGGTTCATATTAGGGACTGAAGTTATAACGCTGTAAAAATCATTTCTTTATTCTTCATTTCTTCAACAAAATTACTTTTTCTATAACGCATTCTTTCAAAGAAATTACCGCAATCAGTTATTAGCCTCGTTAAAACAAAAATGACAATCAGATTAACACTTGTTGCATATTTTCCATTACATAAAACTTTTATCGACTTCCGTGCGGCAATATTTCTTTATACCGTTGGCTGTATCGTGAACGATTGACGCTGAAAGCATATGTATTTACTCTTGTTTTTCATTACCAATATCCACCTGTTTCTACTTAGAGTACATGCTATTTGCACGAACATTATCGGAGGTTAGGCCTTGCTAAACGAAATGTTGTTTTATTTTCTTGCCTCGCCTCCTTATCTGCCTTCACGGCTGCTATAGAATCTGGCAATGTGTCGAGATTTGTTTACAAAAGGTGGAAATAAAAATACGACCAGTGTAAATAAAGACAAATAAGACATGTATTAATCCAGTATTTATTGTCTGCGATGAAAGACAAGCGATGAATAGAGTGCGTGTAGAAATACCAAAAGACAATGAATCGAATCAAGGGAAAGTGTACGAGCAAATGATTGAAAGACTAATGCATTGTTTATAGATGGGAAATTTGAATAATTATTCAATGGGCTAAAGATTATTTCGATAATACGGATTACGGATTTTGTTGAAAATTGGCGGATGTTGTGAGAAAAAAAAAAGAAAGTATTGGGAAATAAGTCAAAAATCATTGATTTTCATAGCGATTTTTATTTAATTCTGAAAAGTTCTAGAACTGAAATTGTGTTGAAACGAAAAGAATGAAAAGTTCATTAAAATCCCCCTATAATAGCGAATACAGCTCCTATGGACAATGCATAATGAAAATAGGCTACTATATAGTGTGTATCATACAAGATAATATCAACTAATCAATGTTTCGATGTGTAACGGTTTAATATAAATGAGGGATGCTCGCAGGCGCGTCAATTGAATCAAAGTCCAGTCGAGAGCCTGCCAAACAGTGAAGGTGATGGCAAACCATCAAAAAGCAGATATAAAAAAGAAGTGCCCCGGGAGCAGGTTACCCTAGAAATGGCCGTGAAGGCCCCTCGTCCGCATTAGTGGAGCACTCTTTCGTTCAAACCCCGACGAATGCTGGTGTGCCGCTTTGTTAACTCGACGGCTGCGGTGGGTCATTGAAAATGGGGTGAACTTGCTCCCAGAAAAGGTGGGACGTTACGTATATTTCATCCGTCAATGAACATATACTAGCCGCAATGTGCAAATAAATTTGAAGAGGGCTTTCGTCCGTAAATTACCAGAGTTGCTCTCAGGTATGGGCTGCAACCCAGCTGAGACGTGACAAAGCACGTTGCTAGTATCTGTGTGAATGGAGTTTGAAAATATCTCAAAAATCTTTCAATTTATTTTTTACCAAGTCTGAGGAGAGGCAGACAGCCTCAGGCCCCTATTGTTATTGGGGCCATGACTCCAGATATTGCGGAGTCACTCCGCCCACTGACTTCGGCCGAAAAACAAACAAACTCAAAAGAAAAATTGGTGGCTGAGGATCCTCCCTTAAAACAATATTATCAGAACTATTCAATTATAGCCCAGCCAGGCCAGCGCGAACCTTGAAATTGAGAAAGTCAAATAACATTTCTAGTATATATAAATATACTAGAAATTGAAGTGAAGTTACAAATACCGGCAAGCAGAGAAGAAAAAATTTCCTGAAAATTCGCTGATGTGGCGTCCGGCTGCAAACGGCTCCAGGTGAAAGTCATGCCTTCTCCGTCCCGTTAAAATCTGTCAGGTCTCCGAGTACATTCGAAACTCGCACCATTGAGCTGGTAGTATAGGTTCGGTAGACATTGTTCTAACCTGACTTGACTTGAAGCACCAAACCCCACGAAGGTTGGTCTCAACTCTAGCGTGGTCTCCCTGCCCTGCAAAGATAAATCAAAATACGTCAGGGCCATCAAGGCGATTACATACCCGAGCGGAGAACGCAAGGCGAAGCAGGCCCCTTCACCAACTGTTTCGTGTTTGCGAAAAGGTTTTAGAGGCCTTCATTTCCATTTCTTACACAAGACAAATAGATGAGCAACATTAGTTTTATGGCTACATATATCCTTTGAATAACCTATCCTTTGAGTTTCGTTTTCATTCGAGGATTTCGTCAAAAGTTTCAGCGATAAAACAATGTTTAGAGTAGCCATACGAAACATTTCCAAAACTCAGAAAATTTATTTATTTTTAATGTAATTATTTTGTTTTTATTGTAAATGTTTCGCATACGAATATATGCTGGCTCTGGTAAGCATGTGTTAGCATCACAGCCAAAAATGTAGCAAATCTGCTTCACGTTAAGTTAAATCCACCCTGTGAATTTCGTTTCGTTTTGCGCTGGAATTTATAGTGGTGAAAAAAAATTAGAGTTTTCCAACCGCAAAACTTTTCAAATTTTCGAATCCTAAATATTTGTGTTTTTTGACATTGCAAGATAATTCCCTTTTAAAAATTTAATGCCAACATCGTTTATTTATTTTTATTTATTTCTTTTTTATTTACCAAGCAAGGCGTACATGCATAAAAAGTATAAAATAAAATAGTACATGCATAAAATTACGAAACAAAATAAAAATAAAACAAACTATATATAAATACAAAACTAATAAATAGTGCATAAATAAAATAATTTACAAACAGACAACAAATAAAGTAATAAATAAATGACAAATGACAAATGAATGACTAACAAATTAAATACCAAATTTAAATTTAAATTGAATATTCAATATTTATTTATTTATTAACCAAACAAGGTATAAACAATATGAAATAAATATGTGTAAACGAAAAAACAAAATTAAATAAATTAAATAATTAATAAATAAATCAATAACATTTGATAAATAACAAACAAATAAAACAAATAAAACATTGACATATAGCTTAAGATAAGGGGCTATGGATGGCTTGGAAAAGGGAGGATTTGAAGGAGAATTTGGAGATCGTTGGGGAATACAGAAAACTTATACTGTTAAATATTCTGCAGCATCTATTTACCGGCTCATTAGCTGCGTAAGTAGTGGAATGTGGATATTCTTTAAGTAAACGAGATGACCTGGTGTTCCTTACATGTTAGTATGGTGGGGGGGGGGGGGGGGACTATAAAGAGAGAGCCTTGATGATGTTATTTTTAAACGTTGATTTAGAGATCGTAGGGGAAAAGTTCTCGTTACTCTCAAGGGCTGATTGAGTACAAGCTTTTCTTTCAAGTAGACGACATTAACCACGTCTCTGATGACATCGAAGCTGAAGCAGGCAGATAACATTAATCTTCTCGACGCAAGGGGTAACAAATTAATGCATTTAAGGCGATATTCGTATGATGGTAGATTACTGAAATCATAAGGGTTGAAAAGGTCCCTCAAAGCGAATAGTAAAAAATGCTTCTGAACAGACTCAAATCTTTGGCTGTGAATTTCGAAAGCCGGGTTCCAGATAGTGCACGCATATTCGAGAAGAGGACGCACGAGTGAAATATATAAGGAGTTAGTAATCCAAAGATTCTTAAACTATTGGGCCCGTCGCTTAATGAAACCAAGTTGTTTACTTGCTCGGGAAAGCACTTTATCGTAATGAAGATTGAAGCGGAGCTTTTCATTCAGGGTGACACCGAGATCTAATATGTTGTCAACCCTGCTGAGTGACGTGTCGTTGAGGCGGTACGTATAATGAACGCGTGCAGATTTGCGAGAGAAGCTGATTGCGCGGCATTTAGCAATGTTAAGAGGGAGCTTGTTCGCGGAGCACCAATGTTCTAGAGAGTTCAGTTTAGACTGAAAAAAGGTAGCGTCAGATGGTGTCTTGATGACATGGTAGATTTTGAGGTCGTCCGCATATAGTAAATGAGGAATATCAAATAAAACCTCCGATAGGTCAGATATAAAAATATTAAAAAGAAGAGGGCCAAGATGACTTCCTTGAGGTACACCGGATTTCACGTCGACTTTCTTAGAAATTAGACCTTGGAATTTCACGAATTGCAAGCGGTCGTGGAGATAGGAGCCAAGCCATTTTAGCAAAGATCCTGCAATTCCAAATTGTTTCAGCTTAGGGATCAAAATGAAGTGATCAACTCGGTCGAATGCTTTGCTGAAGTCTGTATAGACTGCGTCAATTTGATCACCTTTCTCCATTTTGCACAAAACATCAGAAACAAGGACCATAAGATTAGTTGTAGTAGAACGACGTTTTCTAAATCCATGCTGCTGGTCGTTCAGTCGAGCGTCGACCTGAGGAAAAAGTTTGCAGTAGATGATTTTTTCAAAAAGTTTTGGAATAGCAGATAGAATGGCTATGTCTCTATAATTTTGAATAGAACGTCTATCGCCACTTGTATAAATTGGTGTAATATAAGAAGATTTCTAATACGAAGGAAATAGCCCAGAGGAGAGAAATTTATTGAATATAGTATGAAGGGGCGAGATCAGTTGTTTTACACACTTGATCAGAAAAGTAGGAGGGAGGAGGTCAGGTCCAGGGCCCTTGTTACTGTCAAGCTCCATAATGGCAGGAAATATCTCATTCCTCGATATGGTCATATCCTCAGCAAAAATTGTTTGAGTCGCACCCGGGAATCGATACAATGTTGGGATACTAACTGGACCAAACACTTTTTGAAAATGGTCAGCAAAAAAGTTGCAAATCTCCTGAGGAGAAGAAGACAACAACGAATTTTCAGTGGACATTGAAGAGGGGTAGCCGCTTGTTTTCCGCTTCAATAGTCAAGAAATGCCACAAAATTATAAAAATTACCATAGCTGGCAGCCCTCATGATTTTTCAACGAAATTTCTACAGAATTTGGCTTACACTAAGGTCCATTGATTACATGAATTTTGTTTCGATTTCATGACTGCTTCGGAAGTTATAGGGGAAAAGCTCTATTTTACTGAGGAAAATTAACAAGAGTTAGGAGACAAAAATCACTATGGCTGGAGCTCTATCCAAATTTTTAAACCAAATTTCTATCAAATTTGGCTTAGAGTAATGTCCAGTTACTGTGTGAATTTCGTTAATATTTGCTGGCCGAAACGGTTGTTATGCGCCAAAAAGCAGTTTTTTCTCAGTGATTTTTTAAGATGGTATAACTGCCACTGGGTTGTCCGCATTTCAAAATCATTTCTATCGGACCTGGTCCTAGTTATTACCAACATGTTCTGTAAATTTCATATTAATCGGATGATCCGGTTGTCAGTTCTCGTGAACAAAAGTTTCGAGTACCAAAAATAGAGGTAATTTGATGGTGGGCTGCCGTTCTTGTACAATGCAGCACTTGGTAAATATCGATTTGACATGATGGACAAAGGTTAAAATTTATCAATAATTTTTTTTTTCAAAAAGAAAAATTTTTTCAATAGAGTCGATGATATGACGAATTATTTTTCATTTGCCTGCCGTAGCTACAGGGTTGCCTGCACAGTTTGAAATGTATCTATAGTTTTAGTCAGCAGCAATACGCTGTGCAAATTTCACCATGATCGAATCTTTCTGTCGAAAATTATGAAAAAAATTTGCAAAAATCTTTGCCTACTTTTGCCTACTCAGCGCCCACATAGAGTTGATAATTTTGACTTTTTATTGATGAAAAAGCATAAAACCTATTAAGTTCTTATTTCCAGTACTCACTTTTAACAAAAATGTACTCTGTATAAAAATGCAGGTGTACCTGAAAATTCACTAGAATGCCCGCCGCCGCCAAAGGATTAAAGATATCTTAATTTTAATTAGTCACTAATTTCAAATCGATCCCGATTTGTAAAAGATCGTAGTTTGTTCAAAATAGCAAAAAAAAATATTTGACCTTAGATTAACTTAAAACAAATTGCTAACCTTCAAATTTATATTCGATTTTAGTCGAAAAATATCATATTTTTGTATTTCACTTTATTTTTTCAAGTTGCGAATGTAAATTTTGAAGAGAAAAAAATATATATTCCAACCCCTGTTAGAATCGTTCATTTCAAATCAACAAACGATTTCAAAAAAATTATAAAACATTTAAAATGTAAAAATAATAAATTGCTTGCAGAAAACTCTTCAACTTATTGGCCATCAATTATAACGTCATCATCACGCCATATCTAGTATTTCCAATTATAGCCTCACCATAAAAAATTTCGCTATTAAAATCACATAAATCAAATTCTAAAAATAACCTAATTTCTCTCAAAAATATCTCAAGTCGAACACTTTTATTGCACATCCACTATTCACTTAACTTTATAAAAAGTCAATAAGCAATCTTCATCCCAACGATTTCTCTACCGTTATCTCCTTCACGCATTTCACCTGCGACGCGAAGCGATTTGTGGTGCGTGCCTGTTGTTTACTTGAATTTTTACCTCCCATTCTCTTCAAAAGAATCTGTTGAACTAACAAACGCAAAAGCAACGTGAAAACAAAAACAATTAAAATTTCACGGAAATTCTAAACAATCTGCAAATACACATTTGTATTCATAAAAATAGGATGTTAAGATTAATTAAGTGCATGAAAAGGTCGATTGAAGTGAAAAATAAAAGACAATCATAAAAAAATTTAAATCGTCATATCAAAAGGTGTGGGAATTCTAATTTGCTTGTTGTTTATTTATCTTTGCCATGACTAGATTAAGAAGGATTTTATTCGAAAGTTTTATGTTTTAACTGCTGGAATTAATAAAATAATTGTAGATTTTGTGTAATTAATCTTGTTGGGGGGGCTGCGATGATTTTTATTTAGGAATTCAGTTAATTTGAGAAAAGATCTAAGAAGGTGAAAGAAAGTGTGGGAATGTTTATTTTCATATTTTATTGTTTGCAGATTTTATTGAAATGAGGTAATAGTTGAGATAAGGAATATATTTTCGTAGATCTCAGATGTGTTATGAAATTGAATTGTAGGAAAACTGGTGAGCAGTTGACATCTAAAATCGTGCGCCCAATGTGGGTAGCCAAGTGTACTTACTTTTTCGATAAAAGAAAATCAATTCTTTCATTCTACATGGATAATTATGTATTCATTGAACGAAAAACGTGGTTATCATGCCCAATTAGTATTCGTACTCATTACAAATAATTTCAATAACAAAATCTGATAGTTGTTAGCACGTGCTCGAACAAAATATACAAAATAATGTCAACACATATTACGATTTTCGGCTTATTATTGATAAAGACGCAGATTGAATAAAACTTCTGAAACACTGCCTTCAATAATGACAAGCAATCGACAGCATCGAACGCACATTCAAATCACATGTGTCTACTGATTGTCTCCATTCTAATAATTCAACACTAAAAATAGCACAACAAATATACCATAACCATTAAAACCATACTATATCCTTACAATTCAAACGGTATAATAAATCTTGTTCCACTACTGCCTCTTCCACTAAAACTAATTTTATTTCTAAATCTGGAAACTACTGATCGAATCAATCAAGGCATCTGATTAGCAATATCTAGTCTATATTTAGAAAACTCGTTTCATTGATGCATGTCCAACAAACATATTTAACCCATTCAATTTGGAATACGATCGGAGAGAGGAAGAGTGTCATGTCATGAAACACAATTAGCTAGCATATTGTGTACATGACCATATAATTTTCTCCTACTAAATTATAATCAGGCAAAGCATTTGTGTACGGAAATGAAACTGGTAAAACATGGCTATTTATGTGGCTAGGATAAATAATGAAGCGTCTATGGATATGTCAGGCGACAGTATGGTGTCCTGTTGCTGCGTTCAGCAAGCAGTAATTGAATGTTGATTCGGTTTCGATGTGACGAGAGTACAGGAGGCGTGCCTAAGTGTGCCTGAATAGAGCTGTGGTCAAAATCAGGTCATAATATTCGGTTTGTTTTCCGATGGGCTACCCAAAGATGGTTCATTATTAAAAATGATTCAATGTGTTTTGTTTACTGATATTCAAAAATAAATTGTAAAAAAAGTATTTGTACGAAAAGAAAACCAGCAATTATGTTTCTAAATTGGTCATGATAATAGGCGCATTTTTTTGCTCCCCTTATCCATAACAGAACAATACTAACCAGTGCAGTATGTTGGAAACAACAACAACTCCTGTTATGGAAAGGGGGATTTGTTGTTGTTCCCAATGCGTTAGCATTGTTCTGTTATAGATAGGGGTAGCAAAAAAAACACGCCTAATGTTTTGGAAATTTTTGACTCCTTGCGGGCGCTAAGTGTCTAAAAGTAGGCACAGAAAATTATTTTTTTTCCTGATTTTCGAAGAAAATTAGTATTAAACTCGCTTCGCCGAAAATTCATCATATACAGGGTGGGTCATCAAAATCCGGACAAATAAATGAACATCCTTCAAATAGTGCTATTTATTGAAAAATGAAGTTTAAGTACAAAAACGTCTTACATGGCATTTCGTGCATCTATTGACATTGTAATTATTCAATGTAGCCCCCATCAGCTTCAATCACGGCCTCCATTTGCGGTCTGAAGCGCTCGCACGCCCTCTGCAATTCTGCGCTGTCAATATTAATATGGCGAACGCTGTCTCAATGGCGGTCATTAATGATGTCAAATTTGGTTGTCGAGACTTGTTGATAGCCCTTTCAATCACGCTCTATATGTAATAGTCCAAGGAATTAAAATCTGGACTATTCGGAGGACAAAACTCCTTAGAAATGATCAAATTGCAGCGAGCCACTCGCTTCATTCTTACAACCTCAGAAAGCATTTGTCTAACCTTGATCGTGTAAGAATAATATCGAAGGCACTCCTCAACGATTCTCCGCTCACATTCACAATAGACGCCAGTTTTCGTAACGATAGCCGCGGGTCTTCCAGAATCAGCTCTTCAGTCCTTTTGGTGACTTCAGGGGTTCTCACGGTGTATTCTTTTGAGTGCTGCTTTCTTGCCGGTGTACTTGAACCTTCACTTAACTGTTCTAGAGCTTTGTACTTAGTAACAACCTCATATACAATTGATTTCGGATATCGGAAAAATTGAATAATCTCCCGTGCTGACCGCCCAGCGCGAAGACTTTCGATTATCGCGGCTCTTCGATTATACTCTGCACTTGGCTTCAACATTGCCCAATGGAGTGGCCAATCCGATTGAAATGAAACTTTCGGAAAACCTAGATGTATATCACATGATTTGTTAGAATTAAGATATCTTTAACCATTTGGCGGCGGTGGGCATTTTAGTGAATTTTCAGGTACCTTTATGTTCGATTATTATTAAAAAATGGAATGTGTGAGCCTTGTGTGGGCGCTGAGTGCCTAAATGTAGGCAAATTTCAAATTTCGATTTGTCATAACTTCTAACGCAACCAATGGATCATCGTGAAATTTGCAGAGAGTATTGATCTGAACACACATCCACTTTCAAGACTGTGCTGGCAACCCTGTAGCCACTCCAGGCTCCTGAAAAAAAATCCTTCAAATCATCGACCCGCCTGAAAAATTTTGATTTTTGGAAATAAATTCAAATTATTTATAAATTTTGACCCTTTTTCCACCACATCAAATTGAAATTTTCAAAATTCCGCGGTGCATAAGGACGGCAACCCATCATCAAATTCACAGCACTCAAAACTTCTGTTCACGAAAACTGACGACCGGGTAAAGCAATAAACATAAAATGTACAGGACATGTTCATATTAGCTTGACCCAGGCCTGATAGAAATGATTTTGAAATACGGGCAGCACTGTCGCAGTGGTGCCATTTTGAAAAATCACCGAGAAAAAATAAACTGATTTTGACCTATAGCTTCAGATTTAGCCAACCGATTTGAAGAAAACTCACGCAGTAGGTGAACCTTAGTCTAAGACGTCACATAGAAATTCGGTCTTAAAAATTAGTATAGGGTTTCCAGCTTTGGCAATTTTTGTCTCCTAAATATTGTAAATTTGCCCAGGAAAATAAAGGTTTTTTCTATAACTTCCGATGCAGTAACGAAATCAAAACGAAATTCACGTGATAAGTGGATCTTGCTTCATTTCTAATTCTGTAGGAATTTCGTTGAAAAATCATGAAAGGGCTGCCAGCTATGATGAATTTCGTAATTGATTGACATTTATTTATCGCGCGATGTTGTCATTAAATTTGCAAATGGGAATAATCCTGCAATGACAATTAACAACAAATATTTAGGTTTCAAAAATTTAAAAAGATTTGAGGGTGGTAGCCCTAAAATACTATTCACTCCTATAACTTACAGCGCAGCCATTCAATCGAAACGAAATTCACAAGGTGGGTTTAACACAACGTGAAGCAGCTATGGCGCTAACACATAATTGCCAGCACCAGACAATTTCGTAAATATTTCACCAGCAGATGCTTCCATTTTTTATGCATAAGCACAGCATTTACAATAAAATAAGCAACCGATGCTTCAATTTTCCGAGTTTTGGAAATTTTTCGGATGGCAACCCCAGACATAGTTTAATCGCTGAAACTTTCGATGATATCCTTGGATGAAAACGAAATTCAGAAGATAGGTTGATGAAGCACGAACATGTTATGATAGATTTATTACTGCTATGTTGGACAGATGTTACCAGCACTGAACATTTTCATCATTTGTGTTATAGGAGATGCTGTCAAAAATTGATATTTGTTGTGTGTATTACTTCTTTCCACATTTTGAAGTCACTGAAAGATAATCTCTTCGAAAATCAGTTTTCTAGCGGTTCTGATGCGCTAGACTTTTTTTGATTTCCTACTTTTTGTATGATTTTGCTAATGAAACTATAATCTTTATTTTTCATTTCTTTTTTTCTTTCTTAAGTTTTGTGTATTTGTTTTTCAATTTTTGTATGTGTTCCTTGTCTAGTCTTTAATTGGATGGAATATATCCAGTGACTTATGTAGTGTATAATAAAATGTAAACACACATAAATGTCAAAACATATTAAATATGTCCACTTTGCGATTCTAGCGATATTCCACGAAAGTGGTGAACACTAAAATTATAATAGTTTGATTTAGCGGAGACTCAAACAATTGCACTTAATTTTAAAAACAACATTAAAAGCCAAATCCATACATTTTAGTACCTATATTTTTCATTTAGCAAAATTTTACTACTTAAGAGCGAAACATGAGCAAATAAAGACAGTCTGTTTCAGTAAGCCAAATTGCTCGGCGACTGAACAGACGAGTTTCAAATCGAATTTCTTTTTTTGATTTTATTTTCAAAGGTCACTATTGCATCGTGATCTTGCTAAAGAGGCGGTTAAATTCGCCATGCAAGTATCACGTGCATAGTGACCAGTTAGAGAAGTACTTTATACTTTTGCAACATTTCATGGCGATCCTTTGACCAAACGTTCCTGTGAATCACGATATTGTGATTAACGAACCTGCCACTTACGACTCTGTGAATTACGGTCGTACATTTTTCGAGCGCCTGTTAGATTGAAGCCCGACAACATTTTCCAACTGTACAAAGACAACAATTGCATATTATTGGAAAGTCAATCCTACGAGTTTCTAGCGATGCGGATTTCGAGTACTGGAACACCAAATTTTCGAATAGTGGACATTACAGTTTATAACCGAGGAAACTACACATAAACCATAACACGGAGCTGCTAACATGAATTCCGATCCTACAGCTTACGACCCTGCGATCTATAATACGATGCTGACAACATTGAATACTGCAGGTGTTGATTCCAGTCGATTTTAGAATCATAATCCAGTCAATTTTGAAACCACGATCAAACGAAGTTCGAAACCGTACGCGGAGAAGCAACATCGATAAGGGAAATATAAAAAATACGAAAAGTAACTTATGTAAAATATTAATAAATTACACGACTTGAATCGAAAACATGATGTAAAAAATGAGGATTTGATGATTTAAATCAAACGTTATAAAATCATTAAAGTAAACAACAAACATACAACGGGTTTAACATACAACTGTATTAATGCTATTATTACTAATTATGTGGAATATTGAAATATTTTAAATAGGTATTAAATAAAACAAAATACAAATAAAATACTTTTGTAATGTATATAGGAAAATTCAAAATAATTTGAATGATTTGTAATCAAATACATTAAAATAACGAAAAATTTGTGCATGGTCTGTGGTATGAGAAACAAGTAAGTGAAATAGCAAATCGATTTTACTTATAAAAATAAAATCCCAATAGCATAGCTTTGAAAATTAAGTAGAAAGCCTTTTTGAAGATTTAGAGCATTAAATAGCTATAATATAGAATAGCTATAATATAGAAATTTTTTTCCCCAAAGGAGGAGGGTGTAGTGTATAATAAAATGTAAACACACATAAATGTCAAAACATATTAAATATGTCCACTTTGCGATTCTAGCGATATTCCACGAAAGTGGTGAACACTAAAATTATAATAGTTTGATTTAGCGGAGACTCAAACAATTGCACTTAATTTTAAAAACAACATTAAAAGCCAAATCCATACATTTTAGTACCTATATTTTTCATTTAGCAAAATTTTACTACTTAAGAGCGAAACATGAGCAAATAAAGACAGTCTGTTTCAGTAAGCCAAATTGCTCGGCGACTGAACAGACGAGTTTCAAATCGAATTTCTTTTTTTGATTTTATTTTCAAAGGTCACTATTGCATCGTGATCTTGCTAAAGAGGCGGTTAAATTCGCCATGCAAGTATCACGTGCATAGTGACCAGTTAGAGAAGTACTTTATACTTTTGCAACATTTCACTTAGACAATAAAAAAATTAATTGTTCCGCCTGCTTAATATGCAATTATATAGTTATTCGCGTACAGGAACTTAAATAACACCATATAAATTTTATTTATTTTTCAATATTTTATTTAACTTTTACTTTGTTGATTTTGAATATTATTTTCTATTATTTATTCTTTGGTTGGCTTATAATTTTTATTTTATTGCAAAATTTTCCACTTTTTTCCTAAATTTATACCTACAACAACAAAACCGTAAATAAGCAAGTTGTTTTCTATAGAAACCGATTTTTGCACAAAACAGCGAAAAAGTTCATTAACAAAATTGATCTGGTTGATGCAACTCCTTCTGTTCTCCACTCCATCTTCGTCATGGCACATTGCTCTTCCATTTATCATTGCTCTTAAGTTTTGATTCCATTTTGTCAAAATTTTCAATTTTGGACTAATGACTGCGTTTTTATAGAGAAATGTCAAGATTTGACTGCTGAGTGATTCTCATTTCTGACAATTGAATGCTTGTCATACCTGCCAGTTGAATGATTGTCATGTTTGACAGTTTATACGTTGTTTTCAAAAGAATAAAATGTTAAAATCTTGAGATGCGATGATTTTGCAATTACAGTTATTGATATACGACGTATTTGTAAGCAGACCATGTATTAAACAGTCATGTAAAGACATGTAAAATATTTGGGCGATTTTATCAAGTTTTAAAAGGTAAATTTATATCAATTGATCGCACTGTCGTTTTATAATTATTTGTATAACTGTTTATAAATCCTAACTATACCACCCAATCTTCTCCTACATTCTTATTAGCACGCTAAAAACAGCATAAACTCCCTATCGACATATTCTGTCCCACCCAAACGATAAGCACATTCGATATGAATGATTTCTTCCCCGACATTTTGCATTTAGGTTTGTTTTGCATTCATCGA
This sequence comes from Nemotelus pantherinus, assembly GCA_963978885.1. Classification (NCBI taxonomy): domain Eukaryota; kingdom Metazoa; phylum Arthropoda; class Insecta; order Diptera; family Stratiomyidae; genus Nemotelus; species Nemotelus pantherinus. Next base: position 65,925,981 of record OZ022266.1, on the reverse strand, counting down.
TAATTTTTTTAGTAAAATTAAGATTGTTTCTTAAGTGTCGTGCCAGCAGCAGGCAATCAGAAGAGTACGCAACAAGTTGAAAGTGAAAGTAGCTCCGTGCCTGCTTCTATTTATAGCCATGTATTCGTATTTAATGGAATCGTAGGCATAACCTGTGCTTTAGAACAGAACAATCAAAAATAATCGAAAACATTTATGTACACGAACGTCTGCTTATTGAATTGTAGGTGCGATACTAAACTTCATTTTTATTTTACTTGACATTAGAATGCTGTTAGTGTATAGGAAAAATGAAATCAATTATTTTCGATACGAAGCAATCAAATTACGACAACTTTATATAATTGATGATATCATGATGTCCTCATAGTAGAAGCTCATTCAAAGCGTATGCATAGATAGAATCTAAAAAAAAAGCTCGAGGCGTCCATCCTCTTATCGATTTCCGTGCTATGGTAAAAGTTATGTCCTGTGCACAAAGTTTAGTTTTATTCGATATCATATTCCTGGCCGTGAAACATATTACTATGATTAAAGAGGATTCGAAAGACACAAACAAGAGCCAAGATAATTTTAGGTATCCTTTTAAGGCTCATTTCGAGATTGCTCCAAGATTTTCGAAACTACATTCATTTGAAATGGAAATGTGTTCGGACAGATTTTGATGACTGCATTTTATCTAGAAGTAAAATATGTTGGATAAAGGCCAAGAAAATGTTTCGAGTGCAATGAATGAATTGCATTTCAGATTATTTTCTCACTGGCATGGAAACCTTCTTGGCAAGCGTCTCTCATTATGATTTCGGGAAAGATTTCACTATAATGGATGATTTAATGGAATGTAATTTAAGGAATAGAGGAGATAATGATAGAATAAGTTTTGGTGGATTGAAAGACAGGAGGAAAATACGGGTATTATTGTTATTAAAAACTTTAACTCAAATACAGCTGTGGATAGAGTGCAAGATATTTTAAACGACAGAATTCACAATAAAAAAAAACTATAATTACTCGCTATTGCGAAGAAGAAGCAAAGACATTTTGATAAAATATACTTTAACAGAATTTGATAAGACTGGAACTTTGTATCAAATCGCTAATGCTAAACTCTGACTGGAGGTAGAACACTCTGGTTTTGCATATCCGGGCCGTTAAAGCGAGCTATCATACCCAGGGAAAAAAAACAAAGAAATTTCGATTTCTACTCAAATACATAAAGCATTCATAAGAAAAAAAAATAGTTAAATGTTTCAAGGTAAATCAATTTTATTAAGCTTAACGATCTATAAATAGAAATATGCGAATTACGCTAGAATCGTGTCCTCTATACGTTTCAACCAACACAAGCTCTTTTGGGCTTACACCCACATCCTGGAAGAATTCCCAACGTTTCTCTGATTCTATGTTCCTCAATGATGTTCACAGGAGGTTTGTGATATTTTTGCAAAGTATCTTTACTTCTTTTTTTCTCAATAAAAATCGATCATCCTAGAAATTGAGTCCTTACTTGACTATTTTGATATTAATATCGGTTGGGCTCCTAACGACATCTCGAACCTGTTGTCCAAATCATTTACGTCGTCGCTGTGTGTTCCTTTACCGATTGATTTCAACCTCAACTCATCGTCTAACTCCTTTCCGTCATACTGGAGGTCTGCTCAAATTTCTCCAATCCATAAATCCAGTGATCGACGTTACCTTTCCAGTTATCGTCCTATTTCCCTTCTTCCTTGCTTTAGTAAAGCACTCAAAAGAGTTTTTCCCAATGGACCCTTCTTACCATTCATACCTCTCTTGCTCCTGAGCAACGTGAGCTTATAAAAACCAGATTTTTCACCTCTTGGTCGCTCCCGCCTGTGCCCAACAGAAGCAGGCTAATATTCTATACATAGAGTTTACAAAAACTTTCGACTCTATTGTATATCTTGTATAGCTCAAAGGCTATGGGACATCTGACCTTTTCATGTACTGGTTGTCATCCTATGTTTCTGGTTGTGTCAGTGAATCATTGTGCCTCTCCTCTCTTTCTGGAGTTCCTCAAGGTTTACTAGGTGCTTTGTTATTCCTGGTATTTATTAATGATCTCCTTTCCTTATTTGTTGATAACTTCAAAAATGTTCAGAGTAGTTGAATCGCTTGATGATTGTCATCTTTGTGCTCTGAGTGAATGATGTTTAAGGCAAGTTTCTACCTTGTGCGGCCGAAAAAATGTTCTTTCTTCATGATTTTTTTAAGGTACATACAAGTTTATTTTAAATCCACAAAAAATGTTGAGCTGAAATATGCAAATGGGGGAGGGGGGCATCGAGCAATGGCGGCACGCCAAAACGGATTTTAGCTGCTGGTGGAAGTCCTGCCGTCGATTCAGATGATCTGAAACATAAAAATGAAAGATAATCTTATTTAATATACTTTTGTCTATGGCCCCTACCAGAATTGTGAAAAAAAATGAAAAGGTAATGCTATTTTGAAAAGAAAAACGATTTTTTCCATTTTTTTTTGACTACAATTTGCTATGTAAAATGAAAGATTGTTAAAAACTTTTAAGATTCTGCTACCAGCCATGAACTAGCCTTTGATACCCAATTGCAAAAAATTGTGTGATCATTCCTTAACCCTTCTGCCTTCAATCTCTTCCACCAAGTCAAAAAATGCGGTGCAGTACGCCGGGCGGTGGCGGCTCAGTGCGCTCGACACCGCTCCCTATTTTAAGCGATAACTTTTGTAATTCATGTATCTATCTATCCGTATGTATTTATCCGAAAATACAAAAACATAAAATTCGATTTTTTTGGCCGCACAAGGTATTTAGAAACTTGCCTTAATGATTTTTTTTTAAATATATCTAAATGTCTTCAGTTTTCTTATACTTGTAAAATATTGTGACTAATGTTTTTCTATTCCTTAACCAGATCGTGTCTTAAAACTGTCGACAATTTCAAAGACATTAGTGCATGTTTTAACTCCAAAGCTAAATTTGATAAACAGGTTGCATACATATCTGTCAAGGACTCCCGGCTTCGCCCTGAAGTACTTCACTCGTTTTACTAACATCATCACTTCCCTTCATCTGTTCTTATCACTTATCTATTGCATTCTTGGACACTGTTGCCAAGTCTAGTCTCCCAGCCTTAATTATTTTGATGATGCTCTAGATTGCGTTCAGCGTAGATTCACACACTCATTATTATTGCGTCTTCTACGTGATATCTTACAAGATATTCAGGCTTCTCATGAGCCTGTTCTGCCCTATGTCCTTGGACAGGACTTTTGTTATGTCTCAGCTGGAGAGAAAAGCAGAGCGAAAAAACACTAATCTTCAATCGCGTTAGGCAGAGTGTAAAGATATCCTGTTTCTAAACAGGATCTGCAACAGCCGTGCGGCTGCTTACCTACCCTGTAGAAAAGTACATATACCCAAATAGAGCTCTTACGCTATCGAAGCAGAGGTATTGTCTTGAGTGTTCCAAACCCTCCAGATTGTTTCGATATTTTTCTTGATCTATTTTTTGATCTCTTTTTGCTTGTAGCGGCCTGCATAATGCCCCAGCACGAAGTGGGACCAATAAAGGACATTTTAGCTTCTTTAGCCTTGGTGTCAGCTTCTTTGGTATCCGGTAAATAAGTCCGACCCTGTTCTATGTCCCTATTTCATTTAGAGCCTCTTGCGCGTCTAGGTTCCACACCTTCCTCCTCCAAGGAGACCCCGGAGAAGGCACACAATTGTGAGTATATATATATATATATATATATATATATATATCCCTCGCCACTAATAATATTGCTGTATTTATGTGATCTCTATTAACAGAACTACTTCGTTAATTGATTAATTCTTATCCTTTGTCGTTCTTTATGCTTATTATGCGCTTGGCTTTAAGTTCGTCAGACACTTTTGGTTGATAGATGGTGGCCACCTAGTGCGTTTTGCTTTTAGGTCCAACGATCCTCACTCCTACTCCACAATCCATTTTTGTTTCCCATTTGTTCCGTTTCGTCCTTTGAAGCTGAATGCCAAGCATCTCTTAGGGAGATGTCGATAAATTCGACAGTGCTTTGGGTACCTGGACATAGATGTATTCGAAGCAACTGTATGGCCGATGATCTGGTAAGGCTTGGTACCTTACTATCGGAGTCCTTTGTTCATTCATCATTGGTCAAACTAGCCATTAGACAAAAATACCTCGAGGACGCTAGGAAGTCCTGGTCTAAAAAATCAACCTTTGCGATCACAAGACAGTCCTGGGCCTCGGATGTACGCCGCAGCAGCTCGCTGCTAAGTTTTACCCGTCGTGTTCTCCGCTCTATAGTGAATGGCACGCACTGCAGTGGGGCGTAATGTTCAATAATATTTGTCGAACCTATGACTTAGAGGATGAAGGGGAGTCCGTCCTCGGTCTTAAATGCCAGTGTCTGGCTCTAGCGAGAAAAAGAATAGACTGTTCCGGGGTGGTCTATATCGAACTAAGTCTAAGGTCTATATCGAACTAAGTGGCATTGTATAGTTGATCAAAGGCATCAAGTTGTTTCTACAGTAAAGCTGCTAATGATGAGTGTATCCGCGTTATCAGCAGGCTCTATCTTTTGGATAGGATCTCCCATGCACAGCTACTTGACCTAACATGACCTATCCTTTAAAGCTTATTTGTTTATTTGCTGCTCCATGGATAGGGTGATAAGTCTCACCATTCGTTTGTATATCCAGATTGTCTACCTTGGAGATAGTCAACGATTGTATCTAAGCATTAACATCGTTGCCAAAAATGTCTTAGTCGCCTTCAGTGTCGTTTTGTTAAGCTATCCAGATGAATTCCTAGACATTTTACCTCGTCCTCGTAACCCTAAATTTAAAGAATGGTACTATTTTAGTTGTCTGTGGTTAAATGGACAAACCCTCTTTCTTGAACCGCTGTTTTGTTTCATTTCAGACTTTTGCATTTTAGATTTCAAGGTTTTCGGGTGTGTGTATTTAATTACTAGTGCAATGTACTGAGAACGATTAAGCGCTTACTGCCATTGGTCACGAAAAGGTCATGAACTAGTAGGAACCATAGCATTCCTCCTATTATCAATTTTTTACTTTGCCTTTCCCAGCTCCCGAAACACACCTCGGTATCTTATTATTTGAAATAACCTCCCCCCCCCCTTGCTACTTCTTAGGGCCTACCCCCTTCCTGAGTGCATGATGCAACGAGTTGTTTGTTTTCGTCTTCTTTCTCAGTCTCAAATTTGATATTAATTTTGCCTACTAGAAAGTTTGTTCTAAGCAACATTCACCTCCGATGGTAGTCACCATTCCTCTGTTTAGAGTCCTACATGGCCTTAGTGATTTTTTGACAAAACTATCTGCATCTTTGTAGACTCTGGAATGCTGGAGAGATTTTTCCTTCTTTTGAATTTCGTTAGCTCTTTCAAGTATCCTGAGTGTTTCTTTTCAAATGGTTCCTCGTTTGATGTGTTTCTGACCCTATTAAGCAATCTTCTTAAGAGCTTTATAGCTGGACTTCCACCACGAAAACTATCCTGAGAAAACCAGGGCCCCCGAAATGGCGGTGACGTTCGTGCTGGGAGGCCTGGTTTTCTCAAGGTTTTTTTCTCAAAGCTGGGGCGAAGGCCATGAAATTCCGCGTTAACGTCATTTTAATAGGCTTCGCAGTCCTACACCATTTTCACGATATCTTCTATTTCCCCTTTTTTCCATTTTACTCCGGTTAGGACATTTCACTTCTTTATTAAAAGCACTGCACTGTTTGACACTAACTTGCTGTTAATGTAGTCTGGAGCTAGCAGAAATTCTGTTATTATTAGTTACCATCGCTGGCCTCGTGCTTGCACTGCCGCCCAGATTAACTTACTATTTTTCGTAGGCTGGCCATATATCCTGCTTTAATTTACCCAGTGCTCGTGTATTAAACCTGCCGCTTACTTCGGTCGAGGCAATTTTTTGATAATGCAGGTTCGCTTTTAGATACCTCATCGCTTATTTCTTATTGATTATGAACCGCTGGGACCTGTGGCTGTCCTTCTTTATCAGTTCCATTTGACTCTATACTGGTAACTAGAGTCACGGTCCGCTCTAACGGTTAGTGTGTTTAAAAAAAAAAAGCTAGTCTTAATAATAGCTGTCGGTTATTTTGAAGGCTGAGCCACCTGTGACAAGCATAGCGTATTTATATTTGAGTCTATCCATGAATTGTATACAAAATAGATTATAATCTGCGAAATTAGCAAAAATAAGCACTGACATAGCTCTTAACCATAGCTATGAGTATTCTTTTCTCCTATCCTCTACACCAGGGGTGGGCAAACGGTCGATCGCGATCGACCGGTCGATCACGAACAGTTGGACAGTCGATCACAGGTTAATTTAAAATTTTGGTTAAAATTAGGTTAATTTAAAATTTGTACTAAAAATTTAGTAGACGATGAAAAATAAATTTAAAATTAATTAAAATGCATCTATTCTATTCTACTCATTCTACTGTATGCGTACGCACCTCAAAACAGAGAGTATAAGGAAATGAAAACAGCCGAGGGAAATGAAGCATTTAGCTTACACCTGCAAAGCAATTTATGTATAGTTGATTTGACCAGTTGGCTACATTTTTTGCTCGTAAAATCACTGTGTTTATTCAGTACATTTTGGAATAATAGATCCAATAGGATAGTTCACGCAGTTTCCGTTCACACAAAAGTTCGTAGAGCATAGGTAGCGGAGATACCAAATGGAAAATCTCAGATAGCTATGCTCTCGATTTGTTTATAGATTTATATCATTGTAGTAAAACTTCTTCACTAAATCTCGTATACGTACACGGTTGTTTCATTTCCTTAAATCTCCCTGTTCTAAAGCGCACACTTTATATTTTTCCTTCCCACTATACACTTTGTCTGCATTTGCATTTGTCTCTATGCTACCGAGATAGTAGACTGTCGCACACAGCGCAACAAAGATTAATCTCAATTTTAGATAAAATAAAATTTTGGTTTAATATTCTATGTTTAATAATTTTAATTTCAGAAAAATAAAAATAATTAAGAAAAAAACAAGAAAAAACATACAATTTCCATAATGAATGGGAAGAGCTTTATTTTTTTACTATTTAAAAGGATAAATGCCTATGTGTGATATGTAAAGCATCTTCCAATCATTTTTTCACGCTTAAAAGTGAGTACAACTCTTACTTACTTTCAAGCTAAATTTTCGCCGAAACAAATTTCACGTGAAAATTTGCATGAAAATTTAACGTGAAATCGAAGACAGTACTGAGCTTTAGGTGGCTCACCTGAAGAAGCTTTTTGCAAAGATTTCTAAATTTTTTGCCTGAAATTATTGCATTTTTGGACACATTGGGAGAAAAACATGACCGATTGGAAGATTCAGTATGGGTAAAAAAAATTAACATTTCTTACGGATTTCATGGGCCGTTACAGCTCGCTTAATTTACAATTACAAGGAAAAGGAAAATATATTGTTGACTTTTTGAGCTCGGTAAATGCTTTTAAAGTCAAATTAAAACTTTTTGCTTTATTAAATTTTTAAATATTTTTCATATTTAGAAAAACATATTAAACTTACTGGTGAATGTAAAATGCAAAAGCTGAAAGACAACCTTCAGTTCGCGAAAAAGTCCTAGGCCTTCGATGGCCGCTTGGATTGCATTTTTTTCTCCTGACCCATTTATATGGTATCACTATGGACCAATAGGTCTATGTGTGGCCTTGTGACAGCCGGTACAACCTAACCTAAGCTACCGGTGAATGTGATATTGAAATGTTTTGCCCTGAACTGGAAAATTTTAATCATGAATTCCAGAGACCATTTTCAAATCTCAATAGCCTTCAATCGATTTTTGATTTTATTTCATTTCCTTTTAGAGAAATCGATAACGAGGATATTTCAACAAATCTAGCTCATACTTTACAATTGAATTCATCGGATCTAGAGTTCGAAATTTTAGCAATAGCAAGTGCAAATAAAAATAATTTTTGGGTTTTATTACCATAAAAAATATCCATTATTGAGATTGGTGGCAATGAGGACATTTGCATTTTTTTGCTGCCCCTTATCTATGTGGAGCAACGTTTTCTCAAATGAAAAACATCAAATCACAATTTAGGAGTTCTCTGACTGATGACTACTTAATGGCATTTATTCGATTGTGCATCAGTGCTTACAAGCCTAACTCTACAATACTTTTTGATGAAATGGATTGCTACGTATATACATCAAAAGTCAATTCAAAATATTTATTAATAAAGTATATTGCACAAAGTAGTAAATACAATGTATTTAATATATTAATATCAATGAAGTCCTCAATTAAATTATTATTTGTTTTTAATTTAATCCATTTTCGAAGTCGATCGCGCACAAATTTAAAAAATTAATTTCGATCATACCAGTGTTAAGTTCGCCCACCCCTGCTCTACACGATTTATGTGTCATCACTGTTCATTCTTAGTAGCAAGACCCCATGAATCGCACCACGAATCAGTTCCACATCATTCATATTCACCAAATTTAGTACCCTCTGCGACTTTTATTAATTTACAAGCTTGAAGAAATGGTCAGTGGCGTGCACAGATGAGGGCAAAGGAGGGCAATGTATCCCTCTATTGTTAAGCTACTACTGAAAATTTGTTGTTGCATTCTCTACCCTGTACTGTACTACACTTTTGCTGTGGCTCGACAGTAATTTACTGTCGAAAGTTGATTGCTGAATTTGGATGTTTGCCCCCTATATTTCAAAGTCCTGTGCACGCTTATGCCTGATAGTAAAAGTAGCTCATCGCTGAAATGGAAGCATATTTCAAAAAAATCGTCCGTTTTGAATAAATGGAAAAAATCGAGAATCGTTACACAAACTGTACGCAGCTAAAAGGGACCTATGTTAGGAAATAAAAACAGTTTTCATTGAAACTCTTTTGTTTTCTTGCCAAGGTCGATAATTTTTCAACAGTCTTTCGCATGTGATATGTACGAAAACTACACATACAAATATTGGCAAAAAGATACACACAAAAATTGTGTTATTGATTCAAATTGTAGTTTTATGGATTCAAATTTTCAAAAAAAAACTTAACAGTACAATTTCAAAGATTCAAAGATTCAAAAAAAAAAACTTAACAGTACAAAACCCACCACCCATCATTTTCAAACAAAATTAGTATATCTCCATCCCCCAATTCCCCCAACCTCATCATCTAACTGCATCCTCCCCTTTCAAAATTTTTCCTCTTCAGTTTTGCTTCAGAAACGCTTCTTTCGCCAGAATGTAAACAAATTAATCATTCGCAACAGGTCACCTCACCGCCATCGAGATTTCTGATATGTGTGTACGGTAATATGACGTGTGTGACAATAATTTACCGAGTAATATACATGGTGACGATATTCTTAGCCTACACGCTTTTTGAGTTTATATTGCGTGCCACGCAATTTATTCGCACAATAACATACCAACCAGTAAATACATAAACATAGCTTTGGCACGAGAATACAAATGCACGAAAATGCTTTCAAATCTACATCTCTAAACAATAAGAAACTTCTACATTAGTTTGTATGGCAGAAAAACAGTTTTCTCGTCAATATTAGAGAATATATAAACACTCTACTGATTAAAGTATTGATTAATTTTTATGAAAAACGGAAGTTTTTTTTTGTATGCACTTAAAAAGAAGATAAAAAAAACGTTCCACTGATATGCACATGCAGACATGTGCCCGATATTTATTGACTTACTTACTCCCAGTTGAGCGAAAAAGATTCTTCTATAAACAGAAGGCTAAGAAAATTTGTTTTCCGACAATCGTCTTGAAAACGGCCGTGCCTGTTTGTTGTCAGAAGATTCCCGTTTAATTACACAATTAAAGATTTCGGGAATTTTCTGATTTCCTGCTGCTGCTGAAATTTGTCGAGATGTGTTCCGGATTCTCATTCGATACTTTTGCTCATTTTTATTCGATTTATTTAGATATTTCCAATTTTTAGTGAGACTCAAAGAATGAATTGACTATGCGATAAATGATTATCGAGTTGATATGTAAATAAACAAATTGCTAAAGGAATGCCGTAGTCGATTTAAAAGCAATGCGAAACAGAAACGATTTGTCTGGATTTGAGATTGTTCGCAAGGCCGACATGTAGCAATATAAATTGGTGTTGATCTGTTTTGATGAATGACTAGTAGCACGAGGTGTGATCAAGATCATATATGCCAATGATATTGATGTTTTTCTGGATTTCTGGTAATTTATTGACGGAAGTAAAATGTTTTAAGATCTAGTAAAATTGGCTTCTGTTTTTGAGTAGAGTTATTTTTGAGATGCTCACGAGTTGACGTAAATCGATTTTTATATTATTGATTTGTATTTATTTGCTATCCTTTGCGCCACAGATATAACACAATTAAAGCGTCAATAATAATATCATACATAATTTTAAAAAAAACCCTAGCGCATCAGAACCGCTAGAAACACTAATGTTCGAAGAACAGTAGAGGATTCGTGCAGATTTTGAGTGTGTATTCTACCTCTACTTACTTTTCCTACTTAAAACTAATACACCCTAAGTAATAATAAAATCTAAGCTAAAGCTAACTTCATCGAAAGTTACTGCGTTAGAAAGGTGTTTAGAGCTGCCATCCGAAAAATGTCCAGAGCTTAGAAAATTTAAACAATGTTTACTTATTTTCATTGCAAATGTTTGCGATGAAAATACTTAATGCAAGCATTTATTGGAACGAAAATAACAAAAAAGGCCTAGTGCTAGCAGCCCTTAACTAGCACCGAAGCCAAAAATATGTCGCCTCTGCCTTACGTTGAAGTCAACTTGCTCTGTGAATTTCGTATTGATCCGATGACTGCATTGGAAGTTATAGGCATGCAAAGAAATTCAGGGCTACAATTCGCAAAAATTTTCAATTTTTCAAATTTTCTAGATCTTAATATTTGGTATTTATTTTCACTATAAGATCACTACGATTTGAAAATTCTATGCTAAAACCGCTTACTAAAGGCGTGCCAAAAAAAAACAAACCAACCATAGCTGGCAGCCCGATCACTGTATTGAAATAAAATTTCTACTGAATATTACCTACAATTGGATTAATTTATCATATGAATTTCGTTATGATACCATGACTGCACTGGAAGCTATAGGGCAAAGAGCTTTATTTTCCTTAACGAATTTTCAAAATTTAAGGCACAAAAATTAACATAGCAGGCAGCTCCAACCGAATTTTTCGACCAAATTTCTACCAAACGTGGTTCAGCTACTGTGTGAATTTCGTCAAAATCGAACGACTGAATAAAAATTTATAGGGCTAAAAGCAGTTATCTTTTTTAGTGATTTTTCAAGATGGCACCACTGGCACAGAATCGCCCGCATTTCAAAATCACTTCTATCAGACCTGGTCCTATTTAAAACCAATACATTCTGTAAATTTCAATTAATTCTGCTTGTCGGATCGTGAGTTTCCGTAAACAGAAGTTTTTGATGCTAAAAATATAGGTAAATTGGGCAAGGGCTACCAGGCGTGCCCGTTGTACCATATCAAATTTTTAACTTTGGCTATATGAACAAAGCATAAGATTTCCATATGAGTGGCTTTTTTTTTTGAAGAAGCGGCATTTTTTCAAGAGAGACGATGATTTAGATGTTTTCACTTTCAGTGCCTGCCCTAGCTGCAGGGTTGCCAACACGCTCATTAAAAGCTACTCAAATTTAAAACTAAATAATACCAATATGTCCTAGTAATTTCGTAATGATTGAATAGCTCTGTCAAAAATTATCGAAATTTAAACATTTTACCGTTCTCTTTTTAGGCGTCTGGCGCACACTTGGGGTTAAAAAATTCCAAAACATTATCCGATTCGCATTTAAAATACGTCCGAAATTTATTTCGTTAACTTAATTTTTGCAAAAATTATTTGTGTGCGGAATAATAGGTATATTAAAAATATCACTAAAATGGCCGCCGGCGCCAAAGGGTTAAAAATAATTGACAAGACCTGGACCTATTCTGCATATACACCAATGTATCCTGAAAGTTTCAGCTCAATCGGATGGCGCGTTCCCGAGAAATAGTAACTGAATTTTTTTGATTATATATATATATATATATATATATATATATATATATATATATATGTATATATATATATGTATATAAATATATATATATATATATATATATATATTGTATATATACATATATATATATATATATATATATATATATATATATATATATATATATATATATATATATATTGTATATATACATATATATATATATATATATATATATATATATATAAAGATATATATATATATATATATATATATATATATATATATATATATATATATATATATATATATATCTATATATACATATATATATACATATATATATATATATACATAAATATATATATATACATATATATATATAAATATATATATATATATATATATATATATATATATATATACATATATATATATACATATATATATACATAAATATATATATATATATATATATATATATATATATATATATATAGATATATATATATATATATATATATATATATATATATATATATATATATATATATATATATATATATATATATATATATAGAAATATGAATTTTTGGCCGAATCGATTTTAATACTAATGTTCTTCGAACATTAGTAAAAATTAAGAAGAGAAGTGGGCAAGAATTTAATGGAAAGGCGAGAAAAGTAGGGACAGTAAATAGATGCTGAATTTTCAAAGAAAGACTGATCGAACCTACACTGAACTGATTCAATGATGCCAGATAAATACTGAAACCGAGGAGACCAAATTTGGCACGCGTATGGAAAGTAAGGGGCTTGGGATAGATCTTTGCGGAACTCTCCGGATGTGAGAAATAAAAACCTAGAAAGAGAACCGTTCAAATTGAGTTCACAGAGACGTCTTTGAAGGTAGGATGTAAAATAGGACATGCTGAATCATGCAAGTTTATTGAGCAGAAGGTTATAGTTCACAGAGTCAATAGCCTTCGAAAAGTCCGTATAAATTACATTAATTTGACATTAAGAATCGAAGACAGAGGCGTCAAAATTATTGAACACCATAAGGTTGGTCGTTGTAGAGCAGCCCTTGATGAAAATATGCTGTTCGGGAGCAAGAAAAAGTTGAAAAGAAAGATAAACTCTATTATAAACATACGCTTAAGGAGTTATCAGAAACAGCAGACGAGGATATATGACGCTAGTTAGAAACAACAGGTGGGCCTTTCCACACTTGTATTCCTGATGCACTCCTCAAACCGGTTTGACAACAATCACCATTTCCACACTTGTATTCTTCAGCAACGGAACCGTTCATATACTGATTATGCATATGAATGTGTGCGTGTTGTTGTTTTCTCATTTCGACTTGAGTGTTTCATTAAAAATTCCCGACCCGTGAACTATGTTTATAGTTGTGTTAGTGAGTTGCCGCTCGATCAATCAGTTTCAAATGTGATGCAAAATTCTCTCCACGCGCATCACTTTTTGTAGAGATTTCCCCTTGATTCTTCTGCCTCTTGCCCAGAAAACCGGTTGGAGGAGTGCATCAAGAATACAAGTGTGGAAAGGCCCGATAGATCACCAGATTTGAAAATTGGGAAGAAATCGACGGCTTTCCATCCTAAAGAGTATTTACCGTATCCAATATATTTGGAAAAAAAAGATATTGTGATATAAGACCAAGTGTTTAATATTTTGCTAAGATTTTTTATTGAAATTTATTTTTTTATTGAATAGCTTCTCGAGGGGTTGCTCAAGCCACGGCTGCCGTCAGCAGTGAGATCTGCTGTTGATCTCTCTTGCAGGCAGCACGGCTTCCGAAAAGGGCATTCAACAATTGATGCCATCTCAGAGGTTGTTGGGGCTGTATCAAGAGCAAAAGAAGCATGCCATCAAGCCAGACCGGTCGTCCTGCTAGTAACGCTGGACGTACAAAACGCTTTCAACTCGGCGAGGTGGACGGACATCCTCCGGGCCCTTGAGCAGACGTTCCGTATCGCCAACTACTTGCTAGCCATGATGCGGGATTACCTCAGGGACCACTGGTTGCTCTACGACACCGACGAAGGAGTTAAAAGGAGGCCTGTCACCTCAGGTGGAGCACAGAGGTCGATCTTAGGACCTGACCTCTGGAACATCATTTACGATGATCTGCTGCGCCTGGAAATGCCTGCAGATGTGTTTCTGGTAGGTTACGCTGATGACGTCGCAGCGGTAATCACTTCCAGATCTGCCGAATTCGCTCAACTCAGACTTAGCCAAGTCATGAGGAGGGTGGATTGGTGGATGACCGAACACGGCTTCAGCTGGCAGTCTCTAAAATAGAAATCTGACGAAGCGGAAGATACCAACTGCCATACCCATGACAGTTGGCTCCGTCGAGGTCCAGGCCAGCAAGTCGGTTAGGTATCTGGGAGTGACCCTGAGTTGCAAGCTGACGTATTGGGATCACATCCGCAGGGCTTGTGACAGGGCTCTAGTAGTCGCCACTTCGCTGGGTAGGCTAATGGCCAACGTCGGTGGACCCAGTCACACGCGACCGATGCTGCTGATGGTAACGACCGATTCCATCTTGCTATATGGAGCTGAAATCCGGGGAGATGCGCTCCGAACTGAGAAGCTCCGGAAGCGCATTGCCAGTGTCCAGCGCAGGGGTGCCCTGCGTATCGCCTGTAGCTACCGTACGGTCTCTGTGGCTGTGATGGTGGTATCGGGAGTAATCCCGATCGACCTACTAGCGCGAGAACGCAAAGAAGGGTACCTCTTTCACTCAGAGCTAGGTAGAACTGAGGCTCTGACGCACGCGCGTACGTTTACCCTCCAACTTTGGGAAAAACGTTGGAGTGAAAGTCCTAAAGGACGCGTGATGGCTAAGCTATTTGGTCTCATTGAGCCTTGGAGAGGTAAACTTTTACCTTTGTCAATTCTTAACAGGGAACGGTTACTTCAGGAAATAACTGAACAGAATGGGTAAGGTGGTCACGCCGTATTGCCGGTACTGTGTGACTGAGTTCGATGATGCTCAGAACACATTCTTTATGTGCAGTCGCTTCGTAAGTTTGAGTTGCACTATTTAGTCCACGATTGGCCTGGCAACGCCTTCGATGATACATTATACTTACTAGGTGGTTTATTGGTCAGTGGAGTGTCACTTATGAGAATGTTAGTGTAAGTGGGTTTTGAGCAGCTTTGAACTAAATTGGGGATGTTATCCAATTTCTTGGACAGTTCAAATGACAATTTTTCAATCTGCGCCACTTTATCTCTAATTTTTTTATTTTCTTTGACAATTGTGGCAGATTGCTGTTGAACAACGTCCTCAATAAGCGATTTGTCCTCTGGGCACATCCAGAGTACCCACTTCTCCGCCGCAGAGATGCTCCTGTAAACATCATCTGACATTTTCACACATTTTGTGTGCAGCCACCTTTTGCAAACCCCTTCTCAGAAAAGAGCTTTCTCATTATCCTCTACATCCTTTTTATATTTGTGACACTTATTCGACATTAACTCCACTTTAAATATCAAAAGCAAGTTAAAACAAATGGAGCAAAAATCGAACAAGGTACCGTTAGAAGCTGCTGAAGAATGAAATAAAATATCAGTCAGAATTCACGGAACACTTTCACAAATTAGCAAAGTATCAAGAATCAACTATAATTATAATGATTTCAATAACACAGAAACAGCGAAAAAGACCGATTCAAATGTACAATCGAAAATCAAAACACCAATGATATTTCGCACAACTGACAACTGTCAAACTTCTTCTTCTTCTTCACCTTCAAGAGATAACCAATGTTTGGAGCCAACGTCGATTTTTGGTGAACTGTCTAGCCCAACCATCCGACCTTATTTTTCTTCAGCATTCAAAAAACAGACATTTCGCTTGAAACTCAACAAAGCTAACGCTAGTCTGCGTGCTCGCGCATGCACATTTCTACAAAATTCTTCTGGTTTTCGATGAACAAGGTCATTGCAACTTGAGCCCGATAATGTATATCTTGCAAAAAATGCGAGATAACTAGACACGTGAGCAAATCTGTATCGACGTTTTAAGGTCATTCACATCGGTATAGCTAGTCTTCTAGAACGCACACGTTGACCTGAAGTAATTTTTGTGCTTCCACTTTACTGCTGGATTGCTTGATTTTGAGTTTCCCAATACATTTCTGACCGTCCAGGCTATAGAATTTGAGTTAGCGCTCCATGCTGAGCTTTGTCGACTCTTGGGCTTCGAACGCAAGCGAACTAGAACGTGCCATCCACAGGCCAACAAGTTATTAAAAAGATGACATCGTGCCGACTAAAATCGACTTTCCTTCTATCCAGTCAAAGTCTTAGCCAGACAATTAAATCACTTCACTCTCGTCATCAGAAACGAAATCGTCAGTGTTTCTATTAACAGGCTCATGTTTTGTTACTCGTCAATTTCAATGAAACCTGTCGATAAACAAAACACCAAACACACCATTGATGTCTTCAGTTCCGAAGAAAAGTCCAACCAGGGGAGCTACCTTTGAGCTATAGGTCACTCAGACCAGAGAAAAAAACGTGCCCCTCACTTATACCGTTCGGTAAATCGTGCTACTCTGGCATAAGAGTGTTGATACACCTATATTCCCCAACTCTCCACAAACAGTACATATTTTCACACACACATCAAAATTTAAGAAAAATAAATAAATTCTCATCTGCCAAAAACTTCACTTATCACTTCAGATATTAGCCCTTACATTTTCTCACGATTTCTCTTAACTTTCATTAAAAATTCACCCCAACCTCAAAAATATCCTCTTCCATTAATATCAAATTATTCAAACACCAGATACGAATTAATTTAATTTACACCACCACAACCCATCATTATTTTCTCTAACAACATCGACTAGGGCGACAAGCATAAAAGGCTCTTCATAAAAAAAACCATCACCATCTGGATAATATAATTTTGTGACTATGATGACTCCTCTTAGAAATTTCATGGTATCTTCATCAAAAGAATTTTAGTATTCGTGTCTTTTTTTTCTGCTGACGACTTGTACTCTCGTATAAGTTCGTCGTAGTGGGTGAGTTTGTCTTAAGAACTGACTAGCACATAGAATAGTATATTGATCCGTGACGTATGGCTTTCATAGTATTGAGACTGGTCGGAAAAAGTGGAACGTGAAAAGAAAGGGAAACCAGCCAGAAGTGGGTAGAAGCCACATCCAAAAACATCCGGCCATGCTATTCCGAAAAATGTTAGTTCCTGGGAGGTGGTAAAAATGGCACTCCACAAACGGTATCGATTTCGTCGAGACACAAAAAAAAAACATAAAATGGCTGGCTGAGGAGCCAAGAAGTCGACAAGTCCTTTTAGGGTAGAGGAAAAATGAAGATTGAAATCTTAGGCAGATTATTTATATTTGAAACGAATGAACGTTGCTAGTTATAGATGGAAATTTTTAAAATTACTTTAAAAATATTATATATAAAAAAAATAAGGTTACGGTGAGTTATAGGATAAGTTCTAGCCTACTGGAAAACAAGAACCATTCGAATTTAAAATCGAAAACTATTGTATCTTTTAACAAATCAGTTCTCTTTTCCCCAAGTCTTTCTTAATATACCATCCCTCATTCCAGGATTTAATATAATTTTGATTTTAATTTTGCCATCAGTTTTTAAATGGTCCTTAGAGAATTAACTCCAAACTTTGAAAAATGTTTAACCATTTAAGCTACTCATACAGATCTAATATTCCACAGCACAATTACTTCACAAAACCACCAACTCATTTTACGGGATCATTTTCATAGTTCGAATTACCGCACGAAACCAATAACCTTCCATACTCTTCTAGCTTCTTCCTCGTGTTGTTCTTATTCCTGCACTATGCAATAAATGCGAAGCCATCGAGAAACGTGCAGGCACTTTTCATTTGACTGAACAACAAATAGCTAACAAAAGGCTGCCAAGGCACTCAGTTCGCGTGCACTAGACTGTTGTCCTGAGTCGGTGAGCTCCCACCACCAGATCCTAATAGCCGTGACCCCATCCTGTCAGTCAGACTAAACCAAAGAACTCCAACCATCCACCATCGACCACCACCTGAACAAAACCAGAGAAGGGAGTGTCCTAATTCTCGTCTTTTTCGCCAACGTTCAATTTTTTCCTCTATTGTGAGCATTCGGAACTTTTACGTCCTTAAAGAAAACTTGCAGCTATAAATTTCTGGTGGAACTGTATAGGAATTTTCTCGATATATTTCTATTTTCTCAGATTTTTTTATGAACACGATCTTTTTGATTTACTATTACACAATGGCTGTAATGAATTATACTGAACCTGACACGTTGAACAGGTGTGCCCAGTCAAGTCAAACCTCGATGTAATAAATCCATTAGGGCTACCTTGTCTTGCTTTTGTTATACCAACCGGTCTAATGAGAAATTACCCGAACCGAACAAATAATAACAATACAAAACACAACTGAAACCACAATAGACCAGACCACACACTATATTTACATCGCAAAGACCGTGAAAAAAAGATAGCTGCGACTTTCTTCGCATGGAAATTAAGAAAATGGAAATTTGACGAAAATTTGTCGCGCTAATGATAGTAATTTCAATGCAATGATAATTTTGTATTTCTAGGTGTTCATTGATGATTGTTGGTACGACTGTGATTTCGTACTGGAATGAATATTGCATGTGCGCTAGTTTACATGTGAAAATTAGGTATTAGAGGAGAAATTAATGCGGATATTGACTAATCCAAGAAAATTTCGAAATTATCATAGTTATTTAGGTCACGAGGTCGACAAGTGTAGAAGTTTAAAGCTGCAAGCGTTTTGTTATAAGCTTCAATTTGAAATGTAAGCGCAAAATGATTTAAAATGAATGAAAAAATAATATTTTAATTCTGCACCTTGTATATAGACATATAAAAAGAGGGGTTTTCTAGTAAAAAAAATTTAACCTTTGCTTCGTTACTTAGTAAAACATTTTTTCCATTATTTATCTTTAGAATTCCTTTATTCGTTTAACCGCAGGAGCTAAAATCTCTTATAAACTTTTTGTGGGAGTGATTTCTCATACTTATTGTTTGTGAAGAAAATCGTTTGCATTTTCAGTCGAAATTTTGCCTGCGATAATTTTCAGATGTGCTTACCGGTGCGGGCCTATGAAACCGGTAATGACATCTAGCGGTCAATAGCCGTATATGTATGGACTTCCGAACCGTTCTAAACGTCTAAATTTTTTTTTCGAACATCTGCCAGTTCACCATTTGTCAAGTCTCATACAACAACGTATTTTTTGTCGCTCGTAAAAATGTCGAATTTTGTGTCAGAAAACTCTCTCGTTAATTATTTGCTATCATTTGAATAAAACCAGATCTGAATCGCATCGAATGCTTGTGAAATATTATGGCGAGCATGCTCTTCGTCATACACAGTGCAATGTGTGGTTCCATAAATTTAATTGTGGTGATTTTGATGTTAGAAACGAAAAGCGTGGCCGGCCGCCGAAAAAATTTGAAGACGCCGA
The DNA here is from genome assembly GCA_963978885.1 of Nemotelus pantherinus. NCBI lineage: Eukaryota > Metazoa > Arthropoda > Insecta > Diptera > Stratiomyidae > Nemotelus > Nemotelus pantherinus. The sequence continues at coordinate 65,906,367 of OZ022266.1, read as the reverse complement.
ATTGCAAGCATTATTAGATGAAGATGATGGTCAAACGCAACAACAGCTCGCAGAACAATTGAATGTTGATCGTTGGACCGTCGAAAAACGTTTAAAACCCATGGGAATAATTTTGAAGGTCGGAAGATGGGTGCCGCATGAACTGACTGAACGCCAGCAAGAAAATCGAAGAACCACGTGTGAAATGCTGCTTGCTTGGCTCAAAAGAAAGTCTTATTTGTATCGAATAGTTATCGCCGACGAGAAATGGGTTTATTGGGTTAATCCGAAGCGTCCAAGGTATTATAGTACTAAAGGCGCCAAGCGGCCCCGCCATGCTACCGTGGCAAAACCAGATCGCTTCGGCCGAAAGGCAATGCTGTGTGTGTTCTGGGCTCAGCGTGGTGCTATTTGATATTAGCTGCTAAAACCTTGTGAAAAAAACAGTTGAGGGTCTGGCCGAGGGATTGGCCGAATTGAACCGTGCTTTGTGCCAAAAACGCCCGGAATATGCACTTCGCCATGAGAAAATATTTTTCTCGATGACAATGCACCGGCACATTGCACAAGAGAGACCAAAAACTTGGTTGAATCATACAGCTGGGAGCAACCTCATGCCGCTTACTCACCAGACTTGGCGCCAACGGACTACCATTTGTTTGCATCAATGGGCCACGCACTCACAGAAAAACCCTGCCATTCTTACGAAAATTTTAAAAAATCGCTCGATGACTGCTTCGCCGGCAAAGTCGGCCAATTTTTTTGGCACGGCGTCCATAAATTGCCTGAGAGATGGTAAAAATGTATAGCTAGCGATGGCTCATACTTTGAATAAATTTGCAACCATTTTCTTAACATAAACGTGTTTTTTTTAAATTACCGGTTTCATAGGCGCATACCTACATACGAGGGTAGTTTGATAAGTCAATGACTTTTTTTTACAGTTAAACTTATCTCATTTTAGCTCTGTACATTTAGTCCAGCACTTATCCGAATTTTTTATTCCTGCCAAATAATAGGTTTCCTCGGGGCCATCAAAATATACGTTTCTTTCAGTGGTGACCTCTTCTGTCAACCTAAATCTCTTCTCGCCCAGCTATTTCTTCAGGAAACAAAAAATAGTTGCAGTGGGCTAATTCTGGAGAATATGCTGGATAGGATAGCAGTTCGTCACCCAATTTATGGATTTTTACCATTACACTACACACATGTGCACCTGTTCATCGTCTTGATAATAGAACAGTACTTTTTTGCCAAATGCGGTCGTGTCTGCTTTAAATCAATATCGAATCTGTCCAAAAGCTCTAAATAATATTCGCCAGTGATCGTTTTACTCTTTTCAAGGAATTCAATCTGAATGATACCGCGCGCATCCCAAAAAATCGTAGCCAAGTCCTTTTTGGCAGACCGACCGACCTTGGCCTTCTTTGGTGCACGTTCATCCGAAGAAACCCACTGTTTTGATTGTTTCTTGGTCTCCAGTGCAGTAGGATGGATCCATTCTTTCTCTACGGTAGCAAAACGACGCAAAAACTCGTTTTGCTTGCGGCTTAACATTGTCAAACACTCCTTTGAAGTGGTGACACGGTCCTGCTTATGGTCGAGTGTGAGCAATCGCAGCACCCGTCGCGCGGATAGCTTCTTCATGTCCAAATATTCATGTAAAATGTGATGTACCCGCTCAGTTGAGATACCTACAGCCGCAGCCACCTCAATCACTTTCATTCTTCGAACGTCCAAAATCATTCCATGGATTTTATCGACGATTTCTGGCGTGTCGACCTCCTTTGGGTGACCTAAACGTTCGGTACCATTTGTGTTGGTACGACCACAACGGAACTCAGTAAAGCACTTCTTGACCATTGAAATTGATGGTGCGAAGTCCCCATAGTATTTATCAAGCCTTTTCTTGGTTTCGGTGATGGGTTTTTTACGCAAAAAGTAATGATTAATCAGTACGCGAAATTTGCTTCTTTCCATTTTCGTTAAAATTCACGAGGTTGCCTGCTTTCAATGGCTGTCAAACACAAATAAAATGGCACAGCTTGCTCAAAATTTTATAGTAATCTGTTAATAGATGAATAGATGGCAGTTGACGCGTACATTTATGGCGACTCTACAGCGACACCAGCACATCTGTTGGAGAGCATCGGCGATTATTATAAGCGAAGTTGGCGGTAAAACGTATTTTACACACTCGATCGACAGCCGCCATTGTGACCACACGACATCTTGTTTATCCGCGATATATTTAAATAGTATTGTATATCCTAATAAAATAGCATGAAAGCAATTCACGTTTTTTTCATGTACAAGGAAACTTTGAGTTTTCTACACATTATTGCATTTAAAGCTACTGCGCGGGAAATTCAAAAAGTCGCTGAATTATCAAACTGCCCTCGTACAATGAAGAAAAGGGAAGATTAGCCTTGAAATGTCGATATATGTAAACAAGTTAAGACATATTTTACTTCTAAAAGAAAAATCAGTCTTTAAATTAAAATATTTGTTTTAAAAGCTAGAAAAAAATTAGAATTCTGTCATATCATTAAGCACGATACGCTTTTTCTAACGATGTTCAATAGCTTCGATACCCTGTCATAGTGAGAATCGTCAAGCTCTTCAAAATAGCCATCAATCGCAGAGTCCACCTCTTCTTTGTTGGCAAATTTTTTGCCACCGAGTCATTTTTTCAAGTTTGGCAGCCGAAAATAATCCAAGGGGGCCAAATCTATCAAATAAGGTGCGTGAAAAAGCAATCCGAACTTTAAATCATGGATTTTCACCATCGTGATGATAACCGATGTGTAATGCACAGATTTCATAATACTCGCTGTTCCGTTGATTGTTTTCCCTTTCTGAAGATAATCAATACAATTTATGCCTTGCGTATTCCATATAACTGTTGCTATGATCTTGTCTGCAGATGGAGCTGTCATCGCCTGAAATAAGATGCGCCAAGAATGCGACTAATATTGTATTTGTATCTGAAAGTCAAAATTTTCAATAAGAAGGTGATTGATTTGCTCACGCAGCGAAATAGTCGGCGTATTGCAAATTCATTATGCTTGTGAACAATGTTAGCTAGCTTTTGGTCTTCTTTAAATGTTTTTGAGTGTCGCAGTTTTCATAGAAGTTTGTTTTTATTGAAATTATGTTAAAGCTTTAGTGTAACTTTTGCTTATTATTTTAGAATGGAAATTATTTCTGTCGTTTTAAGTGCAAAAGGCATGAAAAGCGCTTCAAAGATTTCAGTTCTTTGCATAACTCAATCAAAATATAAACTTTAATGTTGCTCTTATACACTGAAAAAACACATGGCGCCATGCGCCATAATTTATAGACTTCTGGCGCCATGGACATAGTCAATTTAGGGATAGTGATAAAATATAGCGCCACACGCCATAATACATGGTGAAAAGTACATAGAAGCAGACGCTATGTTTATAGCCCTCCACGCCATACACTATAGTCCTCCACGCCATGTACTATAGTTCTCGACGCCATGTACTATAGTCCTCCACGCCATGTATATGGCTTTGAGGACTATATTATATGGCATGGAGGACTATAGTACATGGCGTGGAGGACTATAGTATATGGCGTGGAGGACTATAGTACATGGCGTCGAGGACTATGGTAAATAGCGTGGAGGACTATAGTACATGGCGTGGAGGGCTATAAGCATAGCGTCTGCTCCTATGTACTATGGCGTGTGGCGCTATATTTTATCACAAATCGACTGAAATCGATTATGTACATGGCGCCAGAAATCTATAAACTATGGCGTCTGGCGCTATGTGTTTTTTCAGTGCACCAAATATAAATTCCACCAAATATAAATTCCACCAATTATAAATTCCACCAAACATAAATTCCACCAAATATAAATTCGATCAATTCGAGTCAACATACTCAGTATTGAATGTTCCTGCTCCAGTGTGAAAATTCACCGGTCGAAGCATCGAAAATATCGCAGCCAGTACTCCAGTTCAAAATGAGTCAATTATGTAGACACAAGCTCTAATGTCACTTGCTGACATTTATACGTTCCCTCACACAGCATGGCTGCGAGTTATAATTGGAGTGCCATGAGCCATATTACATGGCTCATGGCACTATGTAATATAGCGCGTGGGGCCATAATTTATGTGCCATGTAATTATGGCGCTGGGAGCCATACTGCATAGCTCAGGGCATAGCGTGTACATAGCGTGTGGGACCATAAATGCTGCGCCATGTTACGCTATGTCGATTCTGACATTATGGCGCTGGGAGCCATATTGCATAGGTCAGAGTACTATGTACATAGCGTATGGCGCCATAAATAATTGCGCTATGTTACATGGCTCTGGGCGCCATGTGGATTTTTTTCAGTGTAAATATATATTACGTGCGATGCGTGTCTGATCAAATATTCAATTGTTCTTTCAGCAAACTAAATTTCCATAGCTAATGTGGCGAATAGTTTTATGTAAAGAGCCGCCACTGGCGTTTATCTAAAACGGCGACATAGCTTTGAAATTAAGGAAAAAGATAAATCGATGTCATTTTGCTTTGAAAATAATATAATTTAAATGCCCTCTTTGGCTTCGTGCAATTGAATGTATTCTTGCGACCCGATTTTGAACTTTTTTTACATACAAAATTCCACAAAATTTATCTTATTCTTCTACTCAAAGAAATTTCGAGAAAAACATATTTTTAAGGAAAATAAGTATCAGATTTTTTTTTGCTGAAAACACCACATGTTCTTAGGCTAAGGTATTTCGCTAACATTAAGTAAATATCAAATAACTAAATATATGCAGAATAATGCAGAATATATTCAAAATCTAATACAAAATTGAATATTTTGAAGATTAAAGATTCTACATTATGCTTTGAATTTTCGCTTGCTGTGCTTTAGTGCATCAGTAGATCAAAGAGCAATGAACAGCAAGACCAATATCAGAACCTAATGTAAATAAGTTCTACTTGCTGCTTCATGGCAATAAACTATGCTGATGGATGATAATTAATAATGTCGACCCAGTGCATATGTCGATGCATCCATCGTTCCACTAATAAATTTGAAATTTCCTAGCCCAACTGCTGCCGTACACCCGGAAACTATTAACCTACTTCTTCTATGTTTCATAGTCAATAGTAAAAAAAATTTAAATGTCAATAATATACAATTTGAACTAGTCTGTAAAAAAGACCTAAGTATGTTTTCGAACAAAAACCATACATACTATATTTGCTATACTTTTTACTCTCCGAAGAAAATTAAAGAAGAAAAGAAGAAAAAACTCTAGCGCACCCTACCGCTAGAAATACTAATGTTCGATAAACAGTAGAAGAATCGTGCAGATTTTGAGTGCATATTTTACCACACGTGCTCCAACCTGTTTCGAGTGCAAAACCACTTTGATCTTAGCAATGCATTTAAACTCATAGGGTGAAACGGATTTCGGGACTACCACTTGCATGAATTTCAAGATTTAGGAAATACAAATACATAATATGCAAATTTATTTATTAGACCATTGAAATAAATCATTATTAATTTTTTTAATATATATATATACCTCAATATTCTACAAGTATATTGTACTGTACAATATAATTTTAATTTTATAACACATATCTATCTTAAATTTTGATCTTATAAAATTTTTTTCTTCTCATTTTGTAGGTAAGTTCCACAGTTTATGAGCTTGCCGAACTACTACAAGTAAGTAACACACACTTTTAAAATCAAACTATGCAATGTTGTCGCGCAATTTATCTTATATCCCGGAGATTAGTTGCTAGGATCATATAGTGTCTTTTAACTGGTAGGCTAGTTAAAGATAGTGTTATTTTAGGCAATTCAAGTCGAAAAAATCGAGATTTTGATAACATATTCATTGTGAAATAATGTATTCCATGTTGAGTGGTTTTTTAAAGTCTTGAAGTAAATTATTTTAATTTGTATCCAACCTAGGTATGAAAGACAATATTTTATTATCTAGTAGTTAAATACGCTTATGCAGCTTCAAGTTCGAACCGGATAATGATATCTTGTGATGGTATAATGTTTTTCTGAGACGCTGAAACTCCTGGAAACGATCTTCGCTATACCTCATGTCCAAGGCATTGGTGAAGGTGGAATAGCTAGAGTCATTATCGACTGGAATGATTTGAAGTATAGTTCGAAGTGCTTTCGCTGCAGCTCCTCGCAGTTATACTATTAATGTAGCCGCGCGCTGCCGATCACTCCAACGGTTGTTCTCTGCAATAGCGTCAAACTGCTACATATATATGGTTCGAGAACTTTGTCTGTCTAAAATTGAAAGTTTGAATCTTCTCCAGCCTAGTTGGAACAATGCCCATAGTTTTGGCACGTTCCAGTTCCGATTCCAGCAACAAACTTTCGCCTCTTGCATGTCAAACTGCTGATTCACTTGCATGGCAACCTAGCTGTTGCTGCAATCGCTGCTTCTCTTCCTAGCCACTTTTTCCTAGCCTGCAGACTCAGCTGCTCATTAATGTCCAACACTTGCTGATCGAATTCGTAATGCACTTTGTTGTTGTTTTTTTGATTGTTAATCAAGTTTTTTTTCGATACATTTTTGAGATTTTAATCTCATATCACAGAACATTTTGCCCAGCAAATCCCTCACCGAGTTCTTCCTGAGCGTATACTTGGTTCGTTTCATCATCGAGAAATTCGAACTTGGCCGGTTCGATGCCTACCGTTCTCAGAGCCTCATTTAATCTTAATATCGACCCAGGTTTTTTTTCGATTGACAGTAAATCATGTTTCCCGTACACAACAGCACTACAAAATGCAATAAACTCATATATTTCAACTATACATGTTGCAACTATATTAATCTGACGTCCCGTCACCGTTGTTATGTGATTGTCTGGCTTCTTCTTTAATAACTTTAACACAGTATTTTAACATAATCCACACTTATGCCTCCCAAAATTGGTTTTAAACTTACAATAAGTTGTTACGTAATTGATATTTTTCCCCCTTTTAGTTTAGTCTTCATTAGCGCCCATAAATTTTCAATTAGACGCTCTGCAATGGCGTGTCTAAGATTGTTTTCCTATTTTCTTCCTTGCAAGATGTGCAGAGGCAACTTCGATGTTTTGGATCGTTCTATTCTTGGGGAATCGAGCCATCGTTTCGGAGCCCATACATCAACTCAGCAAACTAATTCCTTATTGTATTGATTCCACTTAAACTTAGCATTCAGATTTCTGGTGAAAGCAATCAACTTTCGAAGTCCTTTTTTTCCTTCTTCCTTCCACTCTCTCCATCACTCAATCAGTATGCACGGTCCGTGTACATCAACGTATTATCAAACATATCGTCCTAGTACTTCCCAGACAATTGAAAACTGGTATAAGCGAAGATACAATTGTTATTAATTTTAATTACACTTCATACCTTAAGCTATATGTTTGTCCTTATTGACATGTGGCCGGAGAAAAGTCGACAAAAAACTCTGGTATCTTCTTCAATAAGGATTGGTGTTTTTGATGTAAGATTTCAAGTTTACTTTGAACTCTATTATGTTTTTCGCTGATTTGACCGAGTTCGGCAATGAATTGTACTATGCGATAGCCTGCTTTATTAGATCCATCTTCAATCTATTAACTAGTTGTTGAATATTTAACAATCCTGTTCGAGTGTACACAGTAACTGTTGATGTTAGAGTCGGCATTCTAAACATAGTTTTAATTGCTTTCGAAATAAGTCTTCCAATCAACTCGATGTTTTGCTTTGATATCTGACTCCATAAAATAGTTCCGTATGTGATAGTTGAAAGTAGTGTACGTTAAACATCGATAGTACTATCAATACTATCGATAGTTCAGAACTATCGAAAAAATCGATGATTTTTTTTTGTAATCGATATTTTTTGAAAACTGAAAAAAATACGTAAGGTAACATTTCGATATCATCCCATCCACTGTGAGCATTTTACGTTTGTTTCGTTTTTCGCATTTAATAATATTTCCTTTTCTTGTTTTTGTAAAGCAGCATAAACCAAAGATAACAAACCACTCTTATATTCTGTTAGTTTTGTCACTTGTTATTTGTTGTAAAATGAAATAGCATGAAGAAGGAAAAAATGTAAAATTTAACTGCACATGAAAATCATAAGCGTAGAAAATTGAGACTGAGAAAAAAAATTCCAAATAGTGATTTTGCTAAGTGTAATATATGCCGAAAACAAGTAAAAATACGAAAAATTTATCAAATCATTTGAAACGGAAACATAAATCATAGTGGAAAGTATTTTCTGTTAAATCTATAGCAAAAACTAATGGTCTTAGTAACATCTTTGAGAGCAGTTCAACGAAATCTAGAAAAATCGTCAAAAATTATTTTGGAAGAGCAAAATTCTACGCAGATGGTTTTGCCCGAAAAAAATATTTAGATGAACTATAAGTTTGTATTGTTGTTTTGGACATAGTGCCTTTGCGGAAAAGAGAACATGAAGGCTTACGTGATTTCGTGGCTAATTTAAAACACACTTGCTTGATTATAATACTTCGAAGACGTGAAACGCGGGTTCACAAAGCCATAAATGCAGTTCAAAATATTTCTTTAAATCAAAAAAAAAAAATACTGGCAATAACATCTAATTTTTTTCATAGAGGTAAATTAATTTCTACATTATCAACGGAATTTAACATAAAAGGAGCTCAGATTCGAAAATATTCACAGAATTTAGGCCACAGAGCTCTTGAGTAGGTTGTTTTTGGAAGATAGGGAGTACTTATCTTGTTATTGCTTGTTTAAGCGAGAAATACTACACTAAGCAAATGGAACATTTGATCAAAAATAAATGCAATCGTCACTGATAATGCTGCTTGCAGGCTAATGCAAGCAAAACTTCTTCAATTTAATTATATTCCATGCCTCGCGCATGCTTTAAATTTGACTGTGTCTGATATTGACGGCCCCTGATTTTCATTTTATCATGAAAAAGTGCAAAAATATTGATACTTATTTTCAACCGAGCTCAGTTGTTTCAGATATACTGACAATTGCACAAAGACTGCTCAACAAACCTGAATTGAAGTTGATTCAGCAGTTCCGTTCACGTTGGAGTAACGCATACGCCAAGATCAAATGTTTCTATGAAATCAGGCAAGAATTGACTTTGTCACTAGCCGAATGTGAGAAGGCTCCTGAAACGTTACTCGCCGAAGATTTATGTGTCGTGCCGACTATTATTCTGCTATTAGAACCATTTGATGTGGCTACGACAATAATCTCTTGCGCAAATTACATTACTCTTTCTTATATAACTCCGTTATTACGAAGGCTAATTCTACAATTATCGAAAGTGGGAATTCACATAAAAAAAACCCTGCTGGAAAGAATATTTATAACACTTTACGCAAGTCAGTGCGGGAACGAATAATATCGTTGGAGAATCGTTCATAATGTAAGCCACCATTCTGGATCCAAGGTTTAAAAAATAAGTAAACACGATGGAAACATAGCTGCGCAATCTCTTCAAATAGAATATACTTCTTTTCGGATGACACAAAAGCCGGTGTCAACTCAAAGTACTTATGAATTTACGGCAATTGCATCTAAAAGCAATTCAACTGTTGAAACTGGGGAAATTTACTAACGAAGGAAAAGTTGAAAGGAAAAAAAATCCAAGGAGCTATTATTTCTACCTGTAGATCTATTCAAAGGCAAAGCTTATAGCTGCCCAAATAATGATGCAAAAATATATAGATATATACCAGAACCTGGAGAAACTTCCTATTGGAAACGACATATGTTTCATCGACTACTGGTTTGATTCAAATACTGAGACAATGAAAATGTTTTCTCTATAGCATCCATGTATACTTGCGTCTTCTGTTCCGAGTGACGGTTTTTTCTCTCTCGAAAACTGGTGTAATTCACAATGATCGCAAAAATCGCTTAAAGTCTCAAAGCATTTCAACGAATTGCTTTTCCTAAATCAAAATGCTCAGCATATCGGAAATGAATAAAACTCTATATCTGTGTTTCTCTATAATAGTGAATGTATTAACAGCTATTTTTTTAAAAAAAATCTATGAATCCTGGGTGTATATGCTAATTTCGCAAAAACACATATGCACCATCGATAGTCTATCGATAGCCTATCGATAGTTTTAAAAAAAACATCGATATTATCGAAACATCTAACTATCGATGTTTAACGTACACTAGTTGAAAGTATATAAGCATTAAACATCATTAATTTAGTTCTGGTTTCCAAAAACTCAAATTTTCTTAACGCTGCAATCATTGGTGCGACTTTATGTCTGATGTGGTTAATGTGGTGTAACCATGACATTTTCTCATCCAGGATTAAACCAAGATATTTCATTAATTCAGCTTTTTCCAGACGAATTCCGTTTATCTGAATAAAGGGGCTTATAGGACATTTGTTTTTCTGCTGGAAAATGATGTACTTGGTCTTGTTGACGTTTATAAGCAGTTTGCTATGCCTAAGCCACACTTGGTTTGTTTCTAGATCTCTATTAATTTTATACTCCAGAGATGGTTCATTTCCAGAATATAAAAGCAAAAAGGACCAGAAAGGACGTCAGCAAAAAGGACCGATTTGCCAGACAGCTGGAGATGTTGGATGCAGTTCACATACAGAATATATAGTACTGGTCCAAGAATTGATCCCTGCAGTATGCCTATATTTATGAAACGTTCCCGACTGATGCACTGTAATTGTTTTGTCACAATCCGCCTATCCAATAAATAATCTTTTATTATCGAATTAAACTTCTTGCTAATGCCTAATTTTTCGAGACGTTGAAGCAAAATTCTATGGTCAATAGTGTCAAAGGCCTTCTTGAGATCGACAAAAATGGCTGCTACATAGTTACCTTTATCCAATGAACTGTTAATGAATTGGACCGCGTCTAATGTGGCCGCTATTGTATTGCTGTGTTCTTGGAAACCGTACTGAATTGGAGCAAAAATTGCTGCCCCATTGATGTGTTGCACTATACGGAAATTTAAGATTCTCTCGAATATCTTGCTCATTACACTGGTAACGGCTATTGGGCGATAATTAGAAGGATCCATGAACATGTATCTTCGCTAGATGTTTGACGGTGACAACAATCTCAAAATCTGTTACAAAAATGCAACAATCTTTTATCGCTTTTTCTCCACAGCCTGCGTCTTCGTCCAGTAATTGAAAATAACAAAAGATAACTCATCGATAAATATAACGTCACTCCAATCGCGATCCGAATTCGCTCGTGCTGAACTCAATTTTTCAGCACCAGTTTTTCATTAGTTTTTGATTTTGATGACAGATTCTTCAAGGCTGCATCTAATTGCATTTATGGACACTCGAACTCCATTTCTTATTAGTTTTCTTTTTCTGTCGCAGAGTTAATGTCGGGTTTTTCCGGAATACATCAGCTTATCATCACTTTTTGATGTACCACTTATATGACCCCTACCTGGCTCATCATCTACATCACCATGCTCTTCATGCCTCGTAACCCATTACTTTACATATGAAATACTGGTTTTGATATACTATTTTGGAAAGCTCTTTATCAATGGTTATTTTATGTTATTTTATCTTTATCGCCTGAGCAAACTCGTTATAAATGTCCACAAAACTAAATACATTATGTTTCAACAAAAAAATAAACGACCTATTAATCCATGCATTCAAATTGATGGAGTTCAACTGGAGAAGGTCGAATCAATAAAATACCTGGGATTGATTTTGGATGAAAAGATGTCCTGGACCCATCACATCAACTACATCAGGAAAAAAATTGCACCATTTATCGCAACACTAAGAAGACATGATTTAGTGGAAAAAGGCACTCAACTTCTAATTTTAAATACGTTTATCTTATCTACTGTTAAATATGGAGCAGTCTTGTGGAGTCAAACATCTAAGCATAACATCGAGCTAATTGGGAGACTTGTCACTAAGGCGATAAAGGTTATATTAAGGTTGCCGACCTTAGCACCAACGGTCGATGTGTACATTCGATCAGGGTTGTTGAGCATCCAACAGATTATTAATCTTGAAAGAGGCAAAATAATTTACCAAATTATCAACAACGGACTAAAATGGCCAGATATTCCTCGAACTGTTGGAGAGTTGACTAGCAGGGAAACAAACCAGTCAGCAACCTTTTAGTTTGCAAACCAAGAACGGATAGATTAAAGCTAGATCCAATACAACAGACTATAGCCTTCTACAATACATTGCCAGATCCGTTAAAGAACTCAACCAATGTCATGAGATTCAAAGAAAACTTAAAATTGCACATAAAAATTAACAACGCACAATGACGAATAACACCAGAGTTTTTTCTATACTTTTCTCTAGACACAAGTCAATGAAGACAATAATAAGTTAATAAAAGTGAGTCTATCTTATTGATAAGAATTATGCTGTCCCTTATACCAACAAATTAGTTGTCTGGGAAGCACTATGAAAAACTTACTGGAGGGTAAAGATGGTGCACATAGACTGTGCACGCTGATAGAGTGATGGAGAGAGTGGAAGGAAGGAGGAAAAAAAATTAATAAAATGATTCGTTTTTCTTGTTAGGTGAATAACTGTCTATTCGTTACTAAATCTGGACGAAATCGAGGGCCGAGAAACAATCCCCATCTGAAAATATTGAATAAAAATTGCCAAATTAAACATGGTTACATTAGAAAATATCTTTCAGACTATAATACAAATTTTGCTTTGACAGATTAAAATGAAAAACGTGTCGACATATACAAGATATATTGAATCATGATTTTGTTTTTACAATAACATTTTCTTTAGCCTACTTTGTGTATAAATTTTGTTTTGTATTGAAGTGTAAAGTGTTTGTAGATTTTGTACGGAATTTGTGGATGTGTAAGGATGTGTTCCCACACTATTTTACTGCCTACCTCACATCCATTCTGAGCCCTATGAAATGGGTAACTAGAAAAACAATTTCAAAGAGTTCCTTGTAAAAAGCACTAATTTATTCACCTGTTGTTTCGGAAGATCAAGCTGTAATGACGAAATGGATATAACGCTAAATCAGTGTTGTAAGTCAAGATAATGCAAGTCAATACGTTATAGTCAAGTATTATAATCTGCAGTTAATACCAAATATATTCGGTAAAATATTCACTAATATTTGGTATAAAATAGCATTTTCTCCCTTGCAAGAAAGAGCCCAAGTCCTCCTGAAAAAAATATACACAAAAACCAATTAGTTTGTACATATATTAATAAATATTTAACTGTAAATATGACTATCAAAAACCTACTTTTCTTATTGCATTAAAATCTAATATCAAATAATTCACGCATGTAGATCCAATTAACTAAAGGCCATCAAATTTATCTAATGTGTGCGTCTGATGTACATACATATATTGAAATTTAATTGTCAAGTAATTTTCGCTCGTTCTATCATCCCAAAAAGCACGGAAAACACACATGAAGAATCCATCTAACTGTCCTCTAGGCTGATATACATACATCCACACATCAATTCAACACAATTCGCTCATGTTCGTTTCGTATCATCAAATCATCGAAAAAAATAGACGAAAGAGAAAACAACGCACGAGCGTATTGAATTCATTCTAATTAGATAACAAGGTAATGGTCGACGACAAAAGCATATTTACATGGCGTGCTCCAAATTTAATTATTCCGATAAGCGAACTTACCCTCCACACCTTGTCACGCCTGCCACAAGTAGACACAGTCGAGGTTGATGGCGGGCGAACGCAAAGTCGATTAGCGATTGCAGCGTGCCCACCGGAAAACTGCAAGTGCATTAGATTGCATTATTCACCACCACCACCCCCATCGACACCATCAACGTCAACAAGCTAATCGGTCTTGTCTGGCGTCCAGTTTAAATCTAATCCAGCCAATTTACTGCACAAGAGCGTTGTCACCAATTTCTTCATTTGTGGTCTTTAAAATCCAGTCGCCTTTGGATAGCAGAAATGCGCTTGCTTTATTATTCTATGCGAACTGAACAGTTGGGTGTAATGGACTTTCTCCAAATGATTTGTCGTCGTCTTAAATTACTTGAGGAGCTTCACCGTTTCCCCCCTATGGCCTATAATACTAAACACTACGTGCCAGTTATATGAGAGTAGTACATACATAGAGTTTGCACGTACATGTCGTCCGTTACTGACGATGACATTCAACTCGATGGTGCGCATTTGCGTCACAGTTTGATATATGTAGATACATACACCTCACGACCAGGAATGGAACGCGAATCGAGTGTGGGAAGCTACTGGCACTAAGTATGCAAGTAATTCTCCTGACTATACCCAACGCCACGGAGCTTTTTTGCGAACCGACATAAGTACATCAGCACTCGCTCAGTTCAGATACGGAATTGGAAAGATACTAGATTTTTCGCGATTCGGTTCGACATCTCCCGGTTCCGAGATGCAACGAAAAGATCGTGATAAGCCAGGTGTGACGCGCGTATAAGAGGGGAAATTGTGATTCGCTCAATCGTGTTCGATCTCTTATACAGTCAGTAAATCTATACCAGATGTACTCTGAATCTTTTCCCGAAGATAAATCCACGATTTCGCATCTGGCGAACAACATGTTGGATGACTTATATCTGTACACCCGCGCTGCTATGTCTCGTCACAACGATCTTGTGCATCGCGAGAAAAAAATTCGCTCACAACGCATTTATTTTTAGGAACCGGTTTCCAGTTGTGAACACATACTGGCTTCAACACATGTATCTGAGATACTTCTCGTTGTTGCCTACAACAGATTCAGTACGTGGCCGCAGTAAAGCAACGAAATGCTCCGTAGTTTGTTAAGTGCTCGTGTACCGACATATATGAATTGCCAGAATCTGATTTGAATTCTCGCATTCAGCACGTTGCTGAATTAACTCGATCGTCGCTGAATCAAATTTTTTTCACGGTTTGCCAGTGTAATTTTCCTCGAGTCGATCAAGAAGTTATCGCGGCGTCAGCAAAGTGACACGAACGATCAGAAGTTTAATAGTAGCGCAGCGCGTCTTTCTTTATCTCATATGAAATTAATTCATTGTGCGGTTTCTACAGGTTGCATTATCAAAATTTCGCAGTTGAAATTAGCGGATCTGCTAGTTGTTGTTCGGTTGTTTGACGGGTAATCGTGGAAATAATACTGGTCCCACAGAAGTGAACGCTTTAGTTAATCGTGGTCAGTGCGAGAGTGAGTGCATCGGGGGCGAGTTTTATGCAAATCGGCTGGAAAGACATCCGGAGATGTTTGTCTGCTATTCAAAAATCAAGTAGTTTGAAAAGTTTGATCTTAACTCAGTGAATTCTTTTCGTTTATTTCACGATATTCATTCGGTTTAGCATAGAAGCGATATCAAATCAATAAAGTGTGGAAGAAAATATTGACGGAAAGACGCGCACTACCATTCGAAAGGTGATCTGTGTGCTCAGTGAAACAAAAAAAACATTCTCTTGCGAATACCACGGTATCTTCTCATTCACTCGCGATCTCATGCAGACATCAAACCGTCATGCACCGAATCATCAACGTGCGTCATTAATAAGCTTCCGTTGTATGGTTGAAAGTGAATTTAAGTGATTCCATCAATTTGAAACAGTAGTGATTTTGTTCGCATCACAACGCCCACCATTAAGAATCTCCCATTCCGATAAATCATCTAGCCTGCAGAAAATCCGAATCCCTTGCTTTGTAGACGAATATAAATATTCCATTGTGCTCCTGAGAAGGGAGAAACATTCTAGAAAACTGCTTCAAGAAAAGCAATGATTCATCATCCATCTTCATTGCGAAGCTGAGATCACAATATTACTGGATCTTGTTTATCAATCTCCGGTCCAAGTTCTTGTCCAGTATTGTTGTTGTGCTGCTGCTACTACTACTTCTCCTGCACCGGAATCTGTCTCAGATTACTCGCAATAATTTATAATTAGAATTTGCGCTGTGTTGTCGGCGTTTTGTGATTTTTCACGTTGCATCATATCGTAGGAATGGCGCCGGGCAAACGGTTGCAAAAAGAACTATTAAATGTATTTAATTATCGGACCTGCTTCAATTGTACCAGTGCACATCGGCGACAGGAATACGAAGTATGTATTTGTTTTATTGATAAGAGAGTGAGATACACAATTTCACATGATTTTTTAGATTCTAAAAAATCGCATAAATATGGCTTATTTAATACTTGACATACATATAGTGTAACTGATAACTGCTGAGTTCACCTATATAGGCTTGTTGTTGTTTATTTGCACACAAAGTATGCTTGGATTGTGTATTGATAACGCTATTGTAAACTTTATCAGCCCCTAGCTAATCGATGCCAACGCGATTAATACAATAGATTCCGAAATTTATACTCTATTCAAAAATAGAGTTCCTCAATAAAATGTTCATGTTTTTTGACAACTTTGATTTGACAGCTCGAGCTGTCAAAATTGAATTGTCATTTACTTGTTTATAATTATTTAAGCAACAGTGATAGGGTTTACAGCGATTGGACTAAATGTGACCTGACCTATAGGGCGGACTAAATGAATTTAGTCCTAAGGTGTTTACATCGAACTGACCTATAAAATTTGGCCCGGTTGAATTTAGTCTTCGTTTGTACGTCACAGCTGTCATTTAGTTTAATTTTAGCTCATACACTGTAATTATCTTTTAATTTGTCTCTCAAACATGTTTATTTATTTATTTACCTAAAGCATAGTACTGAGTTCGATTTTATGTGAAATACTATTTGTATATGTAAATTTATTGAAAGTAGATTTTAAGTAGTAAAATAATTATGTATTTTATCCTTAAAATGTGGAATTTTTCAAATACTTATTTTTGTATCATAATTATAACTGGGAAGACGGTTTCCTATAATACGACCTTTTTCTATGAACAAGCGGGAAATAATGCTGATGTTCTAATTATAGAAACAGTTATCGAAGAATCCAAACATGAAAGGACTGCCATCATTATTGGAGGAATAGATTTTCTAGTTATTTTAGTTGGACGCACCCAATTACACCAAAAAGACATTTTCTTTAAAAAAGTTGGTAAAGGCAGTGTCAAAACACAAATATATTCTTCAACAAGTTTTGACAAATATCCCATTTATAAAAAACATGTTTTATTTTTACATACATTCAGTGGATGTGATACAAACTTCTGTGCTGTTTAAAAAAGGGAAAAATAATTTTCATAAAAGCACTAGAACAACATGCCAATTTTGACGAACTAGCTCAAGTTTTTCTAGAAGAAAACTGCCTTGTCCAACAATTATACGATAATGGCATTTGGGTCTTACTAGCGATATACAATGCTACAAAATCTGAGGATAATATGGATCATCTTCGATATACTCAGTTCATTAAACCTAACTTAATAAACTTAATAAAACTTAATAAACCTGTCCAATTATCTAATCTTCCACCGACAAGTGCAGCGGCCCATCAGCATTTAGACCGTGTCTATTACCAAGTTCAAAAATGGTTAGGGTATAATTTAGAACTCCTGGAATGGGGTTGGGTGCTCCAAAATGAGTTCCTGGAGCCAATGACAACAATATTACCACCAGCTTCCGATGAATTACTGAATACTCTATTTTGTAATTGTAAGAATGGATGTGGTGCACGGTGCCGATGAAGTTAATCGGGGCTGCAATGCACTTTAGCTTGTGGCCAGTGTAATGGGCAAGCTTGCCTCAATGCTGTTTCATTGCATAGTGACTGTGAGGAAGAGAGTGCTTTTGACCATGAAATTCAGGAAGATCTGGAAACACCAATTCAAGGCAATGAAGATGATGACAATGATACAGAAATTCCCGAACGTCCAGAAGATGACGATGAAGAAGAAGAAAATTAATGCTTTTGTTCTTTAAATTATTAAAGATTCATAGATTAAAATATGTAAAATATATATGTTAAAATGAATTGAATATATGTAAAATATTAAAAATACAATGAATTTACTGATAAATAATTCAAAACTGAAGGTTTCACGGTTGACCTTTCATGACAGTACATATGGCTGAGTGCTGCGCGCTTACCGCCCTCTATCGGAAAAACGGTTGAGCGCATGAAAAAATGCTTCAAATAAAATGTGTCGCAAATTTTATGCTCTACAATTTCATCTAAGTGTTAACATCATTGGAGCAATAGAAACCAAGATAATCGCAAAAAACTGTTTTTTCTCACCTTTGACCTTGAATAACTTTAGACGCAGACACGAGATTTTATGAGGCTTTTGAGGCAACTTTGAGGCCCCCAAAATGAAGGCATATACAAAAATTCAGCTTATTATCTCTCATTCCGAGGTTGATTGCTAAAATGACTGGGCTATAAGGGGACATAGCACCTTCAATTTTTTTGAAATTATAAAAAAAAAATGTTATGACCATATATAGCGAATATATAAATTGTAGCAGACGACAGGAGGCCACAAAAAAATTTTAACAATTTTTTTTATGTAGTATAAAGCAAGTAAAGTATGTGTACAAAGTTTCATTAAGATATGTCTTTTTGTTCAATTAAAAACTAACCTTTGAAAAAAAACAATTTTTTTTCAATTTGAAGGTGCTATGTCCCCATAAGGCGTACTTTAAATGTACGGAAGAAACCCGTCTGGGGAATTGTAGGGAAATAAGATGCCTATTGTGCAATATTTTGTATCATGTATGAACAGATTGGAACAAAGAAATCCAGAAAATTGCATCTATAAAATAAATCTAAAGAAAATTTCAATATAGGGTTGAGCAAAAATGTGACAAATATACGAAATAATTTATGATAATTTCACTCCAATTGATCCCCTCCAAAATGGTTTTGAATTTGATAAAAAAAAAAACTTAAAATTTCGGTAATGGAAAAACTGATAAAGTTAGCAACAGGCGAGAAATGCATAAACATCAATAACGGTTTACCTGTGTGTCATGTTTTAGATCCAATTTGCATACGGCCAAGCTACACTACCTAGAAAGTCATTAATCTTTGGACTCGAATGAAAGTATTCTTGTATTTAAGGCCATTTTAAGGGCAACAAATTGAAGCTCAATTGGCCAGCGACTGCCATGCACCGTAACTGTAATGTATTGGATGTTATTAATCACAAAACTGTCACTTTAAACATTATGAAAACAAGAGAAATATTTTCTAGCAAAGTAGACAAATTTATAGCCGATAGTAACATTAGAATGGAATTGTATATGAGTTACCGTACAATATTTAACACTGAATTATTGATCGTGAGAATTCCTTTTATTCCCATCCTTAATTTCCTTTAATATCCTAGCCCTTGGGGTATCCTGTATTAAAACAATATTGTTGTGAAAAAATGCCAGTAGTTTTATAAACTTTTGGAATTGAACGAAAGAGTATTTTACTAAATAATCGAAAAAAAATTGAAAAAGGACTTTTATAAAACTTTTCTAAGATTATTTTAGTAAAAACAAATTACCTGTTAAAGGGAAATTCGCAAAATCGCAGTATTTCATATGACGCAAGTATTGGATCTGGACGTGTATCGGCCCCTCCTTCATACTTCAGACTTTCTTCAAGTTTTCATCTCGCCCTCTTCTATGCGAATATTTTCCCGGGGTGCTTCAAGAAAATCGTGGCTTAAAAATTTGCCACCAACTGCAAAAAGGCATGCTCAGGTTGTTTTCCTTTTATTTCAGATCAGCTGGTCTTGAAAGCTCAAGACAAAGTAAAATCTGGGCCTCAAACTCAAAAGCCAGTTCTTTTTTATAGTTACTTGTTTACAGCCATTCATTATCAAGAAACATAAACAGGAAATATTTTATAGTCGGCTAATCAAACTCGTACCAGCACTTTTAGACACATACCGGCTCTCCTCAAATTGAAGCCAATTCACATCCACCAAAACTGGTTTTCCTCGTCAATATTCATTTAGCCCATATATTACTATCCAGCTTTTTCGGTATTTGCTTCTTTCTTCTTCTTCGTCTTCTGTACCGCAGCTTTATAAAATGTTCAGTGCGTACGCACTTAAATCGCCGCATCAAGATCACACCTGAAATCCATTTGAATTATTATTATTTGAAATTTTAAAGATTTCCGTTAAATTTTTTCGAAATGTCTCATTCGAATCAAAGCCATCAACATGAAATCAGAACACATTCTCGGCTAACAGCAGCAAAAAGAACATAGCTTAAAGATATCAATCCGAATATCTTAGATGATAAAAGATACGAATATGTACTGTAAATTTTTAAAGCAACAGCAGCAGCAAGCAATCTTTCAATGGGGAATAAAAATAGGCCAAACTGCTCTGATACTGCTGGCCTGCTGAAACATTCTTGAAAAATATTTCAAAGAAAGCAATATAGACGGCATAGTGTGTCGAAATCGAAAGACGAGCCCCGGATGCTTATCAAGTTCTCAAGTCCATGAAATCTGATGAGCAAGCAAGAGATAAAAAAAAAATTTATTTACATTTCAAGTGCACATGAACGTAAGTGTGTGTGCGTGTGTATATCGGATATAAGTCTGCTCTGGCCTCCAATTTAGAGCTCCGACTTTGAGAGTCCATAGATACGAAAATCATCTTACATTGTGCATAATATGTATCTTTTCAATTTAAGCGTCATAGAAACTTGATTTTTATTATCATCATTATTTATTTGATTCGAGAGAAGAACAGAGCAAGGTGGTTGATTTTCTGATGGCATCGGCGGTGTTTTATGTGTGATTTTCATCGAATTAGATAGTACTTGCCAGATATCTATCCAACCACAATCTAGCCAAGACAGCAAATAAGTGAATAAATTATAAATATTGTCGTCTGTGACGCATTTATTTTCCTTACTTGAAAATTCTTCGCTTGCTTATCTTTTCGTGACGATATTTCAAGGCAATGTTGAATTTGTGCTGACTGGATGAAAGAGGATGTGGTTTTAGATGTCGCATGTGTGTGATAAAATTGAGAGATGATTTCGCAAAAGTTGGCGTGGAGAAGAATTTTCTAAATAGAAATGAGTAGTCGTGAATTTCCCGGGAAACGTGATGTTATCTGTAACCATAATTGAACAATGCAAAAAATTTTATCAGTTATTAATATTTAGTACTTTATCAGTTTTCCGGCGTGCTTGGTTTTTTGCACTGATAATAACGAGCACTGTAATTAATATTACTTCTGTCGTACAATCATTACGGAAATAAGACAGGACCGATACACCATCCTTGCGCAACGTCATTGATTTTCACTCAAACAGCACTTAAACCACTTTACTCTGCCTCTTATTTCATTGAACACAATAAATTGCATAAAAATCGCAAAGTACATTCACCAAAAATGACATAAATGACCATCCTTGACGGATTGAAGACTTATTTGTTTGATTCAATATCAAGGTCGGAACTCAACTAACAATCTAGTACATATTGCCTACTAGTCATCCAGTTAGCATTAAAAAAATAAACATAAGACATTTTGTCGGTCTTTTGTCGTAAAGAAATATTTGTGGCAAATTTATGCAAGTCAAGTAAATTACGTCTTTGCTTACACACAATGTGCTACGTGCTCAAAATTTTATATGCCCATAGTCGGTAAATGGTTTTTTTAGGAATGTAGTTTATTTGAAGTTTGATGGCAATGAATGGCAGTGACAGACACATGTTCGTATTTTTGTTTTTTGAAAATGTAGCATTGGTGAAGCATACTAGTGCATAATTTGATATTTCTTCCTATATCTGCTGAAAACTGTGATAAATAATAATTAAATTCGACAAAAATTAGCACACAGTCAGGTTAGTTGATAATACGAGTTTTCTTAAGCAGACAGGTTGCAGCGGCTATCGATCGACATCGGACTGCCAAAAGACACAGCTAAGTACAAAAGAGGTTCGTTATGATCTCATTGCTAATATCTCTACCTTATTCACTATCATCAGAAAGTCATATGGTTCCCTTGATAAACCGTAATATCCTATTTAGGTTGACGGTAGATAAATCAATCAGACATGAGAGGAAAGATGCACCGATTGCTGCCAAACTTCTCCATGCCTAAGCTGGACATTATATACTCCTTCTCGTCCTCTAACCCATATCTCTGAGAGAAATCGTTGCATTCAGCGCCCAACGGTACGCATGCCGTCCTAAGGCACCCCTAAGGCATGGCCCATAAGAACGCAAGGAACTACGGGCTAAACTCAAGAATTGGTTGGTGCGAGTGGTGTCCATGGAAACCCAGGTCTGTTACATGATGATTCTTTAGTCCGATACTTCTTAGCACCCTCCAGGTATTTTCGCCCAACGGCTGATTTGACCGATAACATCGGTATTCCTTTGGAGAAGCGTCATAATACATCCAGTGACGCCAGTTCTTCTGACCTCACAATTTCCAAGTACCCAAATCAATAGTGCTGCCGAATGTCTCGACATCTCCCTAACAGATACACTGTCGTCAGCGATGATCATGGTCAATGTACAAGGACCAGGATTGGAACTAATGGTCGCTTGGCTATTTATGAAAATACCAATATTGACTCCGAATATTTGATTACACAGAAGCCAGTCGATTGCCTGAAAAATAGAAACAAGCTCCGCCTGAAAGGCACTACGATGATCTGAAAAACGGGACAGCCTTACATTCAGCTCATCCGAGCAGGCACCACTGCTGGTTTTATTGTTTGAGCCATCGGTGAACACATAGATAACCCGACTCTTGAGAGTAACACCATCTATCCGTTCGTCCTTAGTAGTTATATACCAAACTGCTATTTTCAAATAGCAACAACAACTGCTATTCCTATTTCGAAATAGCAGCTAAAAATAACAGCCTCTCATTTGAAAGACAACATTGTTATGGCTTTGCGACATGTTTGATTTTCATATTCCAGAGATAAGCTAGGCTTTCGCTCGCTATAGTTTCTATGATATTTAGCTATCAACAAAACCAACGGTTTTGTTGCTTTGTGAAAATTTCGAAACTTTGTGAAGGTTTGCAGGCTTCCATCTGATTTATGTGGAGCTGTATCACTCTAGTCAGCTAAACAATGAATGCACAAAAAGCTTGCGTACGAGAAACGGTGCACAAAGGCCTTAGTTTCTGCTGTTATTGCTATTCGCTGCTGTACCATTGCTCAAATAGCATTTGAGGGAAATAGCAGATTATTAAATATGTAAATAGCAGACTGATATTTCTATTTGCAAATATCGATTTAAAAATAACAGTCTATTAAACTATTTAGCAGTCCATGAATGGCCTCCAACAGGAATTCGAGCTGTCAACTCCAAATCTAGTGGAACGTACTGAGCGATGTAGTCAACGTCCGTTGGACCGGAAACCCCCGGAGATATGGTTCTTGCGTAAGCCGACCCTGCTTTAGTCCTCACAGAAATGTAATACTGTCAACAGGAGTGCATGTAACCGTCGCATTTTGTCAAGCGTTGATAGCCAACCTTAAGAGCAGCTTGCCACCAGAAACCATAACCACTGCTGTATAAGTCCATGCGACAATACGAAGCTACAAACCTCAATATGCTCCTATGGCACTTTTGCAATATTTTTGCACTTTTTTTAAAGTGTACTGAAAGTCGTCCACGTAATTTCTGCTGTATTGTCGCTCCGTAGTAGTTTCGAATCGAGGATCAGTCTCAAATTTTTGATCCTCTGGTTCAGATCAACAGAAAGGAACTTTGTGCTTCCAAATAAGCAGTATTAGTTCCATTTTGCATTGATTCACTTTCAAGCCGCACTCCCGGCTTCCATGTGATGTATATCAAGAGAGATTTCTCAATTTGCTCTATGGGAACATAAATAGCAGTTTCAACAGACCTTTCATGCTGCGGCTGCGAAATTAAAATATGACTTCTTGATATAATAGCCAATAATCGGTGCCAGAGTATTTAGCAACATATCGGGCCATATTCCTTTGACTTAACATGCGAAACTTTTCCTGTTTTAAGAATAAACACAACTCTAGTTTCTCGCCAGCTGATGAACGTTTACGAAGAACGCAAGCACGCTTTATATATCGCTAACAATTATTTTAGTGTCACTTCTATAGACAGCTGAATATCAGCCAATGACTCAACCACAATAGGGAGTAGTAATTCCAAGAGACGGCATCAAGCTGATGGTGTGCTCCACTTGGTGCTCTACGTTTAGAAGGGTCAAGTGCCCGGCAAATGTGCAAGTGTCCGTATAGTGTACTTACAAACCATCAGCTTCGTGTTATTCCAGACGTCTTAACCTCCTTCCTGTACTCGCTCCGTAGGATGCTTCCATATTCTACCATTAGGCATAAGGTTCCCCCTGGCTATGGTTGGTGCACAGGCTGTCGTAGTTGTCGAGTTGAGAGCACTAGTAAGAGTATCAACCGCCTGATCCAATTCAGAATATCAATCGATGCTGCCCGGTCCGTCCATTTTCTTTCTCTTCATACAGGCTACCTGCTCAGTTGAGCTTAGGCCAGCCACGTTGAAGAATAAGTACCTGTCATCAGAAAACGAACACTCCTGCAAAATCCTCTAATCATGGAGGAGATACGAATGTCATTCACTGACTGAGGTAATGTCAAAAACCCCCCTACGATTTAAGGTGAGGAAGGTCCAGTCAGCACTAGCGATGAGTAGATCGTATAGGTCAACATGAAGTCAGAAAGTATCTCACCACCTATTCATGTTGGAACTACCTCATTTTTCATAATCAGCGTTGGAGTGAGCTCCCAAAATAAGAAGCACACCGATACTTGTGTCTGCAAGCACTACATCCTTTACAATGTCGCAAAGTGGACTAGTGCCATGATCGTCAATAGCCATATTATCCAAGTGACAGAAATAGTGAAGCGCAAGGATATTAAAGTTTTTCTTCACAAGAATGCAAACTCGAGGTTTCTACAAACCATCGGGCGTTATCAGTCTGTGTCCATTTTTGCGTAGCTTACAAACCCAGTTGGCAACTCAATGTCCTTGTATTAAAATTAACTCCTCCTCTGTCTAAGACAAGCGGAGGATCAGAGCAGCTGATACTACTTTGGAGTGGATCAAGTTGAGTTCCTCCTCCTCTGAAGCAATATCTATCTCAGCTTCCTCCTCGGTTCACAGAGCCAAGAGGTCAAGACATCAACCGAACTCAGAAGTAGCTCCATCCACGGGGGAGAACTGACCCCATCCATGGGGAAGAATCCCACATCTGATTCTCCCTCAGATACTCCCCTCAGAGAGGAGATATCAGCTACTTTTCTTATAGCACTCTTAAGCCTGTCGTTTCGATCTATACGCAGAGCCAATTTCTTTACCCCGTATCTAGATCTACCATTACTACAAATTTAAAAATATTCGTTCATTTACATCTCAGGACAGCAAACACAAAAATTAAAATAACTACCAAGCAATCGTAAATAAATTCACCACAACCATAAAAAGTCCATTTATGCATCAAACCGCTGAACAAAATCATACTTTTGACTTTTCTGTCTCCGCTCTGCAAATTTTTAACGAGACTTCAACGCATCTTTTATGACTTAATTACTAGTGAGTCTGTGGTTTTTCCTCGTATGCATTTACCAAACTCTTTAGCTTTATCGATAAACTAATGGTGCGATGAGTTGTATTATCATCGCCACCTTCATGAAACAATATATCATAATGATTACACAGAATTAATATCGTGACTGTATATTTTACAAGATACTCGTCTGTTGTTGATTTTGTCTATATTTGTCCTCAATATTATATGCAGCTAAGCAGTTAGATAAGCGTTGCTAAGAGTTTCTCATTTTCATAATGGAATTGAGATAGTGCTACGTTTTTTTGCATAGTAATATTGTAAATATGTAAATATAGTAGATTTGTAAATAAAACAAGGTGAATTATTCACGTTAGCTTGAAGAAAATCCGAAGGTGAATTCAAATTGGCATATTTTGTTTGTTCTAAAATAAAAATTTCTGCACTTTCTAAAATGTCCCTTTATTGTGTACTCATCGATGAAAATTTGTTTAAAAAATAAGCAAAATGGATGTAAATAATTTCCACATATTAGAACTGCGTTTATTGAATTCGTCCCTAAATTCAGTTATCTAAAAAAATACAAAAAACAGTGAATTTTGAACGATTCAAACTGTATTAATTGTATCTAAATTCTAACATTAAAAAATATATTGTGGGAAAAATATGAAAACACGAAAATGTCGGCCTTCATTAGTATTCTTAATTGTTTTAAAAAGCTGTTGCAAATATGTTTATCTCCAATTTATCTTGATCTTTCTTGAAAACTAATTTCTTATTAAATTGTTTACAATCACTGCGATGATTTGGGTTTTCTATGTAGTGATAAGTAAATGAATAATTAGCATTAGTATAAGCCTAATGATTAAAAAACACGATAAAACTATATTTTAATATAATAAAAAAATGTCACTCAACACCCAGCAAATCTCATCTAATCCTAACCATATCTATGAATTTAATTTATTTCTATTCGAAATTTCCTGGCACAAATTATACAACCGACGACAGCTCATGTTTTATTTTATATATCATACGTATGTAAGTCCTGACTCCAAATGATATATTGATTGATAAAGCCTATGATAAGCCGATTAAATAGCAAGATTGTATGAGAAACAATCAAAGAAGAAGATAATGCACAAATTAGATAAAGAATGAGAGTGATGTGGATTTTTAGGAATTATCTACTGTAGGTAGTCTACGCAAACAGCTGTAAAATAACAATGGCATTTTCTAATGATGATAAATAGATTAAGTATCAGTTTCTACATAAATATAGTAGTTTAATAAAATTTATATATTTTGAACTTTCGATCTAGTCTCGATTTGCTCATTTGTATTATATTTTTCAGATATTTTTGCTATATATTTAATTTATTACTTATTAACATGTTTCCATGTTCACTACGTGCAAATAATAAACTTCTATAATTTCATGTTGATTTCTTCTGGTTTACTAGGGCTTTCAGCATCATTTCTCTTTGTATTCGACTGTTGAATGTATCTTTTATTCATCCACTTATTTTACGGCTTCCCGCTAAATTTACAGGAAAAAATTATTCCAGCCTGTAGCAAAATAAAATTGCCTACTCTTTCTATTTTCTCGCATTTTATTTACTTTCGTTATTTAATACCCTGCTATCATTTTATTTGCTGGTTTCATCGCCTTCTGTTGTTTTATATCCTCTTATTTTATTTTCTTCTCTTATTTTACTTCCCTCTTTTATTTGATTTCTTTCTCTTATTTTACTTTCTTCTCTTATTTTATTTTCTTCTCTCATTTCAAACCATTCTATTAGTATTTCCTTTTTTTTGCTTATTTTATTGCCATTTCTTATTTTATTTCCTTTTCTTATCTTATTTTTTTCTCTCAATTTATTGCTTAATTTATTTCCTTCACTCAATTAATTCCCTTCTCTTATACTTCCTATATTGTTTCACTCTTATTTCATTTTCCTGTATTATGGTATTACTTCATTTTTATTCTGGTATGGTATTCTTTCATTTTAAAATTTTACTCCCTTATTATATTCTGCTATTGTTTTCTCCTATTCACATTTTATTTCAAATCTTGTCCAATTTTTTGATATCTTAGACTTATTTTTTCTCCTTTTTCTATTTCTCTTATTTTCCCTATACTTCTCTCTCTTTTTCCGTTTATATCTCCTTTAATTTTTTCCCTTATATTATCTTAGATTTTTCTTTTAGATATTTTCTTATATTTTTTCATTCAATTTTCTCTTAGATTTAATCGTTATATTTTTCTCAGAATTTTTCTCTTTGACTTTTCCCTTATATTATTCTCATAGATTTTTCTCTTAGATTTTTCCCCTTATTTTCCCCTTTTATTTTTGACTCGTACATTTCTATTCTTTTTCCTCTATATTGATCCCTTATATTATCTTAGTTTTCTTTTCTTTGATTAATATACATATTTTTAGGTTTCTTCCGCTTTGAATATTTAGGATTTAGAAATTTTTATTTAGGAATTTTATTTAGGATTTCATTTAAGATTTTTTATGTTTTTCCTGTTATTTTTTTAAATTCATATCTCGTTTAATTTATAACTCTTTCAATTTATATCTCATTCAATTTATGTTTTTTTTAATATGTGTCTCTTTTAATTATTTACCTTTTTAATTTTTCTCATTATTTATTTCGCTATTGATTTGTGTTTTTATTTATATTCTATTGAGTTATTTCTTATATTAATTTATATCTTATATTAATTTATTTAACTTTCCTTTATGACTTCTTTCTGTTCGATTGTTACTTCTGTTTCTCTCCTATATCTCCTTAAACGTTATATTTACATCAATGTATCTTCTAATTTATGTTCCCTTTACCTTATGTTTCCTTTAATGCCTCAATTACATACATGGCGAACGTTTCGTGTCTGCATTCGACAGAATAGTCGGCGAGACGTTTGGCAAGACATAGGTTGACGATGGCTTATCTTATGAAAGGATACCTACCTACCTACACGATATTCATATCTGTGCACTTAAACTTCGCGTCCTTCTGCCTGGTGTGAAATTTAAGTGGCATTATCATGTAGATAGGTAGCATTTTCTCTGTTCAGAAATTTGTTTACAATAATTATTCGAACAGTGTGCCTTTTACCCATCCATACGCATGCATCTTGTCCCATTAGATGCATCTTGCCCATGGTTTCATAGACAAACCAAATAGATTTGTAAAAATCTTTTCAAATCCCTACGTAAAACCGACATCATTTCGAGTGACCTCGAGGTAGATGGAAACACTCAGCAACCCCGTAAAACACTCATAATGCCCTCATAAAACCCTCATAAAACTGGCGAGAGCTTACGAGGAGGCCATTTACGCACTCGTGCTCGCCATGGAAAATAAACAGGCGAGAATAGATGAGGAGACCATTTACACTCTCACCTCGTCAACGTTTGGCATGTCTCAAGAAGACTGTAATTGAGGCTTAATAGACATAGTCTTTTGATTTATTTTTCTGTCAAGTTTTTTCTCTTTTAATTTATTTTATATATTGATTTCTTCTACTAATTCCTCTTACTTCTTAAATCTTAATTTGTTTTATTTGTCTGCATTTTTCGTTCAACTTCTTTTATTTGTTTATATTTAATTTATTATATATTTATTTTATTTTTTATTGATTTATTTTATTATTTATTTATTTATTTCGTTCTTTTATTTTAGTATTTTTTATTTATTCATTTATACATTGTTTTTATTTATTTACATTATTTTTCCTTATATGTATATTTTTACTAATTTTCGAAGAAAAGTAGTATTAAACTCGTTTCGCCGAAAATTCATATTGCTTTATATATATTTATATATATATCATCAAAATGATTAAGGGAGATAATCTCTGGAGTGGCCGATCCGATTGAGCTGAAACTTTCGGAGAACGTAGATGTATTTAGTAGGTAGGTCCACAATTTGCTAAAATTCAGATATCCTAAACCTTTTGGCGGTGGCGAGCGTTTTAGTGAATTTTGAGGTACTCCTATATTTAAAAGCAGCGTGAATTTTTGTTCAAAAAAAGTATTGGGAATGAAAACTTATTATGTTCTAAGCTTGCTTATGGTAAAGAATTGGAAATTTTGAGCCGTGTGTGGGTGCAGCGTGCCTAAAAGTAGGCAAGGATTTTTTTTCAAATTTTGATTTGTCATTACTTCTGACGAAAACATTGGATCATCGTAAAATTTGCAGAGCGTATTGATGTTGACCAAAAATTAATACACATTGATTTTCAAGGTACTGCGGGTAACTTTGTAGCTGCGGCAGGCTCTTGAAAAAAAATCCTTCAAATCATTGAACCTGCTGAAAAATTTTTGATTTTTGACAAAAAATTCAAATCATTGTTAAATTTTAACGTTTGTCAATCATTCAATTTGAAATTTTTAAAATTCCCATCACCAAATTACCTCTATTTTCAGCACTCGAAAG
The DNA here is from genome assembly GCA_963978885.1 of Nemotelus pantherinus. NCBI lineage: Eukaryota > Metazoa > Arthropoda > Insecta > Diptera > Stratiomyidae > Nemotelus > Nemotelus pantherinus. The sequence goes on along the minus strand of OZ022266.1, from coordinate 65,876,445 downwards.
TTCTGTTCACGAGAACTGACGACCGGATCCTCCGATCATAATGAAATTCACAGAACATGTTGATATCAACTAGGACCAGGTCTAATAGAAATAATTTTGAAATGCGGGCAATCCTGTGGCAGTGGTGCCATCTTGAAAAATCACTGAGAAAAAAAACCGGTTTTTGGCCTATAACTTCCGATTCAGCCATCAGATTTAAACGAAATTCACACAATATTTAGATCTTACTTAAGGTAACATTTGGTGAAAATTTGGCTGAAAATTTAGAATAGGATTGCCAGCTATGGTGATTTTTGTCTCCGAAATCTTGCAAATTTGCTCAGCAAAATAAAGCTTTTTTCCCTATAACTTCCGGTGCAGTCATGATATCAAAATGAAGTTTATGCAGTAAATACATTTTAATGTGAGCCAAATTTGATAGGAATTTCGTACAAAAATCGTGAAAGGGCTGCCAGCTATGACCATTTTTGTAATTTTTTGGAATTTCTTTTCTGCGCGATTATGTCATTAGATTTGCAAATGGGAACGATCCTGCAATGAAAATTAACAACAAATATTAACGCTTTAAAAATTTGAAAAGTTTTGAGGGTGGTAACCCTAAAATTTTTTTCACCCGTATAACTTCTAGCGCAGTGATTCAATCGAAACGAAATTTATTGGTTGGGTTTAGTTTAACGTGAAGCAGATTTGGTGTATATTTTGCTTTGCTGCTGACACAGGGTAACGAGCTTTAGCCATTTTCGTAACTATTGCACCAACAGATGCTTCAAATTACATACTCATATGCAAAGCATTTGCAATAAAACTAAGAAACCAATTTCGAAATTTTCCGAGTTTTGAACATTTTTTGGATGGCAGCTTCAAACAACGTTAACCGCTAAAGCTTTCGACGAAATCCTCCGATGAGAACGAAATTCAAAGGATAAGTTGATTTAAATATGAGCTTGTGAAGGTGAACTTATTGCTGCTTCGTTGGGAAAATGTTGCCAGCACTTTCATCATTTGTGTTATAGTTTATTTCTGTTGCTTTGAACGAGGAATGGTTGATATGATTCTACAAAAAAGTGTATTACGTCTTTCCACATTGTCACTCAAAGACAATTTCTTCGAAAATTAGTTTTCTAGCGGTTCAGGTGCGCTAGAGTTTTTTTATTTATTGTTCTCCATTTGCTTGTTTTTAAATATTTATTCTGCATTCGATTCGCCACAAAATTCCACAAATTCAAATCTCATAGCTTACGAAAATTAATAAAGTAATGAATCAATCAATAAACTTCTAATGTGCATACTAAATTTATTATACGCATTAAATGACTCACAATACGGTCGATGACCAGCTGTTTTTACCCCCCATAGTGATTCATTGATCAATTTTTGCATGACACAATTTCAACAATATTCGAACAATATGCTCAAATCGACAAAAAATTGATAATCTCGTGAATCATGCAATTTTTATCAGGAAAATAATATAAATTTTATCAGCTGCTAATCACATAGATAATCTCGAAATAATAAAGTAGATAATAGAAAGTTCATTTCACTTTTGGAATAATGTAGGGCAAATATTAATTGTTTAATAAAAATTACATGGTTCGATGGAAAAATATAATATGACTGACAGTGAAAATAAAAGGTTTTTGCTTATGCATTGGAAATGGCTTTTGTTTATAAAAAAAAAAATATACTTAAAGTTAATTTGAAAGTTGTTTTTTAGAGAAATATTACAAAAGTTCGTGTTTACACTCATGAAAAGGCTTTTGTCGAGTCTCTAAATCAGCTTTTTAATGCTAACCATATAGAAGATAAATTCAAAATCAATGTTTACATATTGTGTATGAAAATGTAATATCAGTCGATAATTTATCTACTCGTTCCTATAATTGAAAACGAAGATTTTTTTTACCACAATATCATAATTTCCAGGCATACAAAGTATCATACAAAATTCCCAATTGAAATTAGATAAGCCGCTTAAAGCTGAAAGCTGCTACATATATGCGTCTAATATACACCCCTTCTAGTTTCAACCATTTGCTCTTATATGTAACAATCGCTTCGCAGAACGAAGTCAACAGAAATGCAGGAAAAAAGAGATTAAATATTTCCCAATCAGAATTCCCCATTGGTGGCCAGATAGCTTCATTGTGGAGTAAGAAGACTATTGCAAGAAGACCTACAAATAACATTTTCCATATTTCTTGAAGCAGTTTGCTTGCGTTCTCGAAGTAAAAGTGCAAAAATACTTACGTACATAAATAAGTGTTCTGTATGTGGATCGAAGAGACTCAACAAGCATTGGGTTGGAGGAACCATTCAGTTCGTGCGGTTACTGTTACTGAAATTTGATAAGCAAAAGATCGGATTAAGTGTTGGTATGGTCGAATGAACGGCAGAGTACGCAAATGAACCAAAGGAAAATAAATATGAGATTTCCAATGAATTAAGCTCAATAATGCAAGCGAGGCATCTGGTATAGCTGAACAACTTTCTTCATTGAAACTTTTGTTGATAGTTTTTTTACTATTTACCAACAAACATTTTAAATTATTTCGGCAGTATAACTTACTTCGAAGGTTTTGGGATATTTCACATCAAAAATTGCTGTCCTTGACCTATCTTGAATTTTTTCGTAGACATTTTTCTGTGAATTCTTAAACTGAACTTGCATGATGAAAAAAAATTTACTGAAAAATCTTTCGCATACATTTTTCATTATCATACATGAATGAGACGCCATATCTACTGAACAACTATCATAAATTTATCACAGCATCATATGAAATATTATCTAATCTCTTAAAAGTGCAATCTGTTTCGTTCCGACAGATATCATCGTCTGTAATTACAATTTTGTCTTTGAAATTTTTACCTGATTTTTCCATGATAGCGTCACCACAAAATCAAATGTGAATGTCTGCCTTATCTATGAAAAATAATAAATAAGTAGAGTGCATACTTTTATTCATGAAAGGCGTAATTTAACTACCGAATTTCATTATTCGATGGAAATACATTAACAAAAAATTATCAGACTATGTATTCAGTGCCAGCTGACCGAGCCACTATTCTATTATCAATGGCAAACATGTACGTACTCGTATGTTCCATAAAACTATATAAATAGGGGTACAATGTAATCGAAAACGAGCGATCCACAAGCCTACAAGTGATAATAAATAATCTTGCTCTGTTTGATTTTGATGGGTGACTAATTTTGGAAAGTTTAGTAGAAATTCACGTAAATTTCCATGTTTACAGTCTAGAATAGTCAGGAATACAAAGAAAGCACACTAGGTTTTATGAGTTTTGCAAAGTGGGATTTTGCTGGATGAAATATTGAGAGAGCTATTGTTCTGGCAATAACAGTCCGAAATTTTATAACCGCAGGAACAAAGCGTTAGATCACCGCTACAAAAATAGCTTACCGATTTATTTGAAACCCTTTTTTCTGACTCATGTGGCTACTATTCTTCTTCTAAAGTTTGCAGTATGATGTTTCAACAGAATCGTCCAATTATTAATTATGTCTTGGAACTCAATTCAACCAACGGAATGCTTCCTATCAATATGTTGGTTTGAGAGCTTCTACCTGTAAAATTTGGTAGACAGAAAATAGGAAAAAAAATTAAATCTGCTGAATCATCGGACTAGACGAGTTGAGCAGTGAAGAAGATTCCGGTCCTCAAAAAGGCAATCACGTAGTGTGGAGAATGAGCTTCGTAGGCAACTGTCGTCTTTTCGGGTAATTAACCAGCAACAAAGTGATGTCTTCTAATGTCTCGAGGCCACTATCGAAAGCAATACTTACCCCGATCGTGTCAGACCAGCCACTCATGATCCGACAAATGGGCCTAAATTAATAGACGTAGCTGCTGCATGCATCATCGAGCGACACAGATACCGAAAGGCAGAATTTCAACCTGGTAGCATAATGAAAGAAAAAACCGATGATCAAAGTCTATTCCCTGACAGCCCAAAAGAAAAACCAAAAACTTCTTCCCTTTTCATCCCACTGACGAAAATACCTTAGGTTCTTCAGATAACAGCCTATTAGATGGACATTACGAGGCTCATCACTGAGTTATTTTAACAATATTTCAAGTGATAGATGTCTCATCCTGTGTGCCTCCTCAGAAGACCACTAAAAGGTCTCACTTCTACTTTTACTTTCTCACTCTCAAAGACCGGGAACTGATCAAATCAGTAGAGGCCGGAGACTTCATTTGCTGTATTTGAGATACGATCCATTCTCTCAGTCTCAGTGTCTTACGAGAAAATCTGAAACAAAAAAAGACTGCAGTGTTATAACTGCCGAAATTTCAGACATGTTGCAGGCAGCTTCACCGTAGTCCGCTACAACGTGAAGTGACTGGAAAGGCACTCATGTGGCGACAGCAAAGAAATGGAAGACGCATCGCTTTCATGCTCCAACTGGAGTTTTGATGGTCACCCAGCCACCCATCGTTGATACCCATGGCGATCACGATCCAAGCGAAAGATATTAACCGTGACCGGGCCAGAAGGAATTTCAGTCTGTGATGCAAAGCGTCTCGAACTACAGGCAAAGTTTTTGGTGCTCAAAAGGCTCCAACCTCCACGAGATCATCTCCAGCCAATGTCAATCTATCTTGCGATGGTGCAAAGAACGTCTGCTCAAGACCTCCAAAAGGAGTTGGAATAGAACCTTGTGCTGATAACAGGAACTAAACTCTCAGAATGCCATTAGATCAGCTTTAGAGGTTTCGCCACTGTTTCACCGCAAAATGATCCCCTGATTACGAGTAATAGAGAAGCCTCGTCGCGGTACCCGATCTTAAACACTGCACACCAGTCGTAAAAACAACGGATCATAAACGAATCATTGTATTTCTGTACGTCTAATTTAGTTTATCAAAGTCAAGGCTGTTCCACGATTTCGGAGTCATTCACTCAATCACTTCTCTATACAAATATTCCCTTATCGGTGGTGACCTGAACTCGATACACCAACGATAAGAAGATTCCATGAAGAATAGAAATGGCAAAGTGTTGCTCGAATGGCTGTAATTAAACAGTCTTCCCGTTTCCTTGCAACTGGTTGCTCCGAAATCATCAACCAGACCAATTAGTACCTCAAAAATAGATTTCTTTATCGTGTTAGATAATCTGCATAGCAGTATTAATCCTCCACATTGCTGGACGCAATCTTGATGTTTGTGTAACGAAAACATTAGCGAATCGTCAAATTGATAGTCTAATAGAGTCCATCAATGAAATCATAAGCGAGACCATAGCCCAAAATACACACTTGATCACACTTGACAAATATCAGCACTTTTCACAGTACAAGTGACAACTCTCGAACATCAACTGTCACAGAAAAATCATTGCTGAAATGGTTCGTAAATTTCGCAATGAGTGTCTTGTTTTGTCCAATGGCTGAAATCGCAAGTATAAAACCCAGGAGATAGCAATAACGATTGACAATGTTCCTGTGCTCAAGTCTGAGCATCAAGTAAGTTTGTTTCCATCCACCATTCGAAATTCAGTTTAACACTGCTCCACCTATTTACTCAGCTTTTAACAGCCAAATGGTACAAGAGAAGGTCAGTCATTTCATCTGCTGACACCACTGGTCATATTTACCCAGGCTTCGAAAGATCCGTAAGATGCAGACTACCAGTTCCACTTTATTAATAGTGGATACTTGGTGCAACTGCTGCCCTGCTTAGTGCAAGGTTGCTCCCATTCACCACAAGAGCAAAAGTAAAGAGGCCAGCAATTTCTATCCAATCTCTCTGCTTCCAAATTTGAGAAAAAATTTTACAATCATATGGATGGAAATGATAAAACAAAACTATTGTGAGCTCATGTAGGCTATTCCCGAGTGCCATTTTGGCTACAGGCGCAAGCATAATACGCTTTCGCAAGCTTTCTTACCAACATACAATGCTACCTCAGTGTTTATGGATCAGAGTCTTCCATAGGACACGTGACATTAAGAGTTCCACAAGATTCTGTCACTGGACTAATTTCTTATGCCGTGTTTACCGCTAACCTTGCTATTGTACTGGGCCAACCTCAAATCAATGTCGTCCAATATGCCGATGATTCGCTCTTATTCGCGTCCTAGAACAAAGTAGCGAAGAACCTGTAACTAAGAACTAATTCTTTCTTTTGATGAATGGGGCACCAAATCAAAGAGCAGTAAGATGTGTACTTCGTAATCCTTTTAAGCATCGGGGATCCCAAACTATTCGCAACATAGCAAAAAAACTCACTGCCTCTTTGGGAACTTCTAAAATTACTCCTAGCTCATCGCTAAAGCACATCGATGCTTATTTCCAAGAATATCTGACGTTTTATTCTTATGTGTGACGAAATATTAAAGCTGCCTAATCCGCATTCCGACGCATCTGACCTTTTTTTTCCTCAAAAGGATAGCCATGATCATCAAAGTTTAGTCCTTTCGCTATTATGATCCGACTTATCCTAACTGATGCATCCCCAACCTGAATTATCTGTTATAAAACTGTCATAGGCGAAGCAGAGATATTCGAAAGAAAAATCCTGCGCCTCTGGACAGCCAACTTTTACATTCGGTAACTTATAGGTGGCCGAAAAACCTTCTGCTGTGTCGGGATTCGGGACTGAAGCCAATTAAGGACCGGGTAGTAGAATCTACAATATTCTACGGACAGACAAACGCATATGAATGGGCTAATTCGGTTACTTGGGCATTCTGGTGGCTTCAATAAAATTCGTAAAACACAAAATCTTTTTTAAAAAATTTAAAAGTTAATCTAAAAATTTATTGCCTTGCCTCTTCAAATCTAGATATCGAAACACTGAAACATGCCTTTACATACAGTCAGATAATATTTGAAGCTAGCCAGATGGTTTCCGTCACAATTAGCACAATCATACTTGAGATTCATATCATCTCAGAATGAGCTCTGAAGTCATAATCAAATCGTGTTAAAGGAATTATCAAATGAAGATGACGTCTAGGATCTAAAAAAAAACATCAACTAAAATTAACGTAAAATTAATGCTTCCCGTTCTATTAGTTAACAATTTAATTACTGTTGAAGCTTTCGATTTTTTAATTTCTTCAAACGCTCTCAGAAAAGTTGCAATTGTATTCATCGTTGCCTTGAAGTAAAATTTAATTGAGGAAAACAAACCTGACGCTTTATTAGTGATAATTACAAAAAAAAAATTTGCGTGCATTTGATTCAAGTAAATAGTCTGCTATTAATTTGCCTTCTTCCGCGTTTGAGAGCAAACCGTCTTAATATTCAATCAAAACATGTATAAAGTGTATTGTTATTGCATTCTGTATTTGTTGAAACCTTTTAGTACAATCTCGAAAAACTCGTGATCAAACGAATCCGGCTTAGTCATCAACCATCAACTATTTCAAATATGACGCATTTTTCGCAATAATGATTTCCTCGTATATATCACATGTATGCATATTCCGAGCAAATATTGATACTACTATCACATATTGTATGCATTTAATCACTAAAACGTTTTGCAAGTATATACGCTTTGTAAGATTATATTGCAATAGTGAAATAAAATGGAGAAAAACTGAGTGTAAGAATTTTTATTATTAGGCGTGTTTTTTTGCTTATCCATAACAGAACAATGCAGACGCATTGGGAACAATAAAAACCCTCTTTCCATAACAGGAGTTGTTGTTGTTTCCAATCCGTCTGCACTGGTTAGCATTCTGTTATGGATAAGGGGAGCAAAAAAAACGCGCCTATTATTTTTTTGCAACACTCAACTTTTTAGTTATTTATAGCATTCAAGCGATATTATTTTTACTAGGCAGAGCTACAAAGCTTGGATAGTACTTCATAGAGTTGAAGCTAGACACATTAGTCGACATTATTTAACTTAAACGAGAAACGTTGTTGAAATATACGTAAATAAAAATAAAAGACTATCGTGCTGTAACAATTGATATAAAAGTAAAGCTTTCCATCTATAAACCGTGTCATATTTTAGGACTGCTTATTGGACTCAGGTACTTATTCAAAGCTATGCGAACTCAAAGTGTATGATCGTTATTGATCGTCCATGGCCGAATTTGAACTAAGGACCACACACCTTAGCAGCTTAACTATTCAGCTGCACGAGCTTCGGTGGCTGTTATGCTTATGCAGTTTTCTTTTCTTTCAAAATCTAAAAAAAAAGAAATAGATGTTTTTTTAACATAAAAAAGTGAGGAAAGTAACAAGAACAATAAGTCTAAATTTTCACTACTGTATAAATCGAAGTCAAAATTATATTGATACCAAAAATATAAAAAACGTCAAAGAGATAGATTTTCGCAAACAAATAACAAGCATAAGATGGCGTTTAATAAGTCTCCCAAATAATACTTGATCAAAAACAAAGCATACTAAACAAAACAGTAAAAATACCTTCAATGTAAATATATAATGCGTACCGACAAAATAGGCAAATGTGATAAGGTGCGCAAAAACAAATTTTGTTATGATCAATTTCTTATGAGCATTGATTCACATTCACTGTTTATCAATTTAATTGAACGTATCCTGTTGATGAAATCATAAAATCGATGAGAACAATCAACAAAATATTCGAAAAGACGTACATACATTTGTAAGTGCATACATTTAATCAAAGAAAAATGAACATGAAGTACTAAACCAGATTGTAGACAATAATCAAAATCAGAATTAATGAAAAATTAAGTTAAAGTATGTTATTTACATACAATTATCAGTCTGGCAGTGCAACAATTAAATATAAGCTGCACCAAATTAGTTTCATTTCGATTTTTCTTTCATTACGGTCAACGTACGAATTCAGTATGACTGGAATTATGATTGATAATAGTACAAGTGTATACTTATAAATTATTATTACTGTCATTGAAATGTTCATTCATTGTCAAAAAGCATGATTTATGACGAACTTACTTGACGTCGTGACTGAATTAATCATTGTACATATAACTGTAATCAAGAATTTCTTTGTCGTATAAATTTGGTATTTGGGATGAGATTTGTTGATGTTGAGAGGTTTTTATTACACATTGGTGTTTTTAAATAATGATTTTAGAGGTGTTTTTATATTTTTAATTTTATTTTTCTCTTGCAATAATTCTGTTAATATCTCTTGTTTCCTCGTTAAAGTTGAACTTGGTTGACTATCAATGTGTTAGGTTAGTATTTATTTGCTTTGCTTGTTTCTTTATTTTGATTGTTTTTTTTTTGGTTTGAATTATAATTTATTTATTTTTTATCTCTTTCCTTCGGTATTTACTTCCGTTTTTATTCAGCTTGTGTCTTTTCAATTTTGATCGTTCTTGTTATTAATTAATTTTTCTTAACATATTTTTCTTTCATTTCTTCCTTATATTGCTTTCCTGTTATTTTCTTCCTTTCTTATTATATTCCTCATTACTTTCTTCCTTTCTTATTATTTTCCTCCTAATTACTTTCTTCCTTTCTTATTATTTTCCTCCTAATTACTTTCTTCCTTATTATTATCTTCCTTTTTTTCTATCCTTATTTTCTTTCGTTCCTAATTTGTCTCGCTCTCCTAATATTTCAGGCTCTCCTAATTTTTCTTCCTCTCCTAAATTTTCTTCCTCTCCTAATTTTTCTTTTCATTTTAATTTTTGTTCCCTTTCAAATTTTTCTTCCCCTTCTAATTATTTTTTCTCTCGAAAATTTCTATTTTCAAATTTTTTTCTTTCCTACTTTTTCATTATGTCTTTTTTTCGTTTCTTCTGCTTACTAATTTTTTTTTATTTTAAAGGTTTTATAAGAAATATTTTCTATTTTCTTTCATATAATCTATTAAATTTTTGCTTTCATGATTTTTTTTTCTATAATAGATTTTACCTTTTTGCCATTCCATATTCTTTTCCTTTCATATTTTTTTACAATTTTTTTATGTTCTTTTACTCTCATATTTTTTTACACATTGTTTTTTACTAACATTTTTTTCACTTTATTATTTTTTTGCTTCCACATTTTTTTATTTTTTGCTCTTTAAATCTCATATTCTTTTCTATTCATATTTTTCCCCTTTTTCAGAAAAATTCCTCTGTTACAGTTTTAATAATTTTCAACAATTTTCTTCTTCTTTGCTTTTGTATTTTTCGCCTTTCTTTTTCTTTCAATGTTTTTTCTTATATTTTTTTTATGTTTGTTTCTTTTATATATTTTCCTTTATTTAAATGCCTCTTTTCTTCTATAGCTCTTATGTTTTTGATGCTTTTTCTTCTGTGATATTCTTTTTACTCTATGATTTTTTGCTTTGCCTATTTTTTTACTTTTTCGCTCTTTTGTTTTTGCACTTCTTCTTTGCTATGTTTATTCTTAGCTATATTTCGTCCCTGCTTTTTCTCTTCGTTGATTTTTCTTCTATGTTGTTCTCTTTCTTTGTTTTCCTTCCTCATTGCCTTTTCTTTGGTTTTCTTCCTCATTGCCTTTTTCCTTTGTATATTTTTTTTATTATTAATCTTGTTTATTTATTATTCTTTTTTTTTCAATTGTTCTTTATATTTTATTCTTATATCAATTTCCTCTCCTCCTTTTTTATTTTTTAATAATCTTTACTTTTTTACTTTTTATTCTTGAATGGAACTGTTTTTTGAAACGACCGTAAATTGCAATTTAACTAGGTGGTTTCGAAAGTACGAGTATGCATTGTTCAGACATCAGACCATATTTTGCATTATTCTTCTTTACTCTTTTTCTTGCGAAGTTTTTATTCTTCTTTACTTTTTATTCTTCTCTATTTTTTATTCTTCTCTACTTTTTATTCTTCTCTACTTTTTATTATTTTTCTCTTTTGATTCATTTCAAAATATCACAAGCTCCTTTGCTTTTTAAATTTGTACATTTGTATCGAAGAAAAAATTCGTAATATCTTTTTGAAAACTTTAGTTTTCTCTTTGTTTTAAGTTTTTCTTTTGTTTTGATCTTTGTTCTTGTGTTTATTTTTAAGTTTTTATTTATTCTTATTTTTAGGCTATTTTATTTTTTTTTATATTTTTTGTTTCATTTGCTTTTACAAATTTTCAATGTTTATATATAGTTTTATTTATTTTTTTGCTTTGTTTCTTTTCAAACGTTTTTCTGTTTTGTTATATTTTGAATCGTGCCCTTATTGCTCTGATTTGCTCCTTGAATTGTTCCGTTTGCTTTTTTTCTAAATATTTTCTTTACTTTTCAACTATAATCTTTCCTTTTTTTTGGAATATTTGCTTTTTCTATAATCTTTGTTTTCTCCAAATTATTTTCTTTATTCTTTCCAACTATTATTTTGCTTCTTTTATTTTGTATGAATCATTATTTGTTCTGAGTTATTTTTTATGTTTGCTGTTTGTAGTTGTTTTTTTTTTTTATTTGCTGTGATTTTTACAATTTTCCTTTGACTTTGTGTCTACTTTTCAGTTTTTTCCTGTTTTTTTTTCAGTTTCCCATAGTATTTTTCTTATACCCTTTTTATTTTTGCCCCTTCTTAAAAACAAAGTTTTCAGAACTTAGTTCTTAAAATGCATCTAGAAAAAAGGAGCGGGCTATTAGATTTAAAAAACAACAAGTAACAAAATAAGTGAAAATTTAAGAATTCCCATTTTTCGTGTAAATAATCGAAAATATTTAATTTTTCAAATTTGATGGGCATGAACGCTTTCGTTCTTAATGCTTTGATTGTTAAAAAATGAAAAAAGTCATCTAACCTCCCTTTCCTTTCTGAAGAGAGGTCAAGTGTGCGCGCAAGAGATGAAAAAGGTAAAGGATGGTCGGATGACTTCATTCTCTTGACCAATAGTGAAGGTGGGGAGCTGAGGCTCCCATTTATAAATTTAAGAAAAATCTAGAAGTAAGCACATATCCCAAGCTAAAATCACTTTTAAAGTGTTGGTCAAAGTCAGCTCAACCACATTTGTGATTTTCTTTTATCTTGAATTTGTTCTGTACCTTCAATTGTGCCTTCGAGCGACGAGTTACATCAGCCCATTTTAAATTATTTGCTTATACGTTTGCTCTCATTCACGTTTTCTCTTTTTGTACTTAATTTTCCCTTGTATGATTTTTGTTATATGAATTGTTAGATATTATTTTGTTTGTGTATCATTTTTTTCTTTGATTCTTTATTTTTCATCCCTTGTTTTTTTTCTTAATTATTATTCTTTATTTGATTTCGTTTCATATGTTATTTCATTTTTTATTTTATTTTGTTTTTTATTTTATTTCGTTCTTTATTTTATTTCGTTCTTTATTTTATTTCGTTCTTTATTTTATTCTTAATTTTACTGACACTGAAGAAGAGGGCAGATTATCCTCGAAATATCGATATATGTCGAGTAATCAAAACAAATCTAGCTTCAAAAGGAAAAAAAAATTGGTTTAAATTAAAATATTTATTCTTCAGTTTATTTTATGAATTATTTTATTTTTATGTTACTTTATTTATCACTTTATTTTTTATATTACTTTATTCTTCACTTTATTTTATAAGTGCTATAATATTAGCGTTCTGTTATTAATTATTTTCATACAGTTTTGTTTGATATTTTATTTTATATTATTTTTTACTTTATTTTACTTTTAGTTTAATTTTAAACTAGAATTGATTATTTTATTTCTTAAGTATAATGTGTGTACATATATACTTTTTTTATATATTTTATTACATATTGGAATATTTTTTTTCCGCAAATAGTATTAATTACAAAAGACAAGCGTATTGGAGCGCAATATTCATTAAATACGTACTGACGATTACTCCGAAATTATAATTAGAAATGGTAATATGAAAGCCATGGAATATTTAAAATGCTAAGTCATAGACAATTTGCAGGTTTAGTGATGAATATAACAAAAACTATAGAAAGCAAACCGCGGAAAATTCTAATAGTCGAACATAGGTTTCAACGGGTTAGTATAAATATTTATATAAAACGAATCGATTATAGTTCATTTTGTAATGACCCTAAAAATGAGCCATGAATAAAAGATAACAATAGATTTGTTGTCAAGCACCCTAATTCTGGTGATTGATGTCAATTAGGTTTTGAAGATTTTAATCATACTACACATTAATATTTTCTACATCAGCTATTAATTCTAGACTGTTAATGGCAATAAGCTGAATGGCTTAAAGCTTTCCTGGTTCTCGTCCTATATTTCAATCGATTGGTGAGCATTATTAAGGGTTTGGATTGTTGGTTTATTGAATCAACTGAAACGTTATTGACTTTTATTAATTTCTATTAAGTATTATATAAATAATTAAATAAATAAAAAAATATATGGGGTCCCTGGTTCGAGTCCCCGTACGGACGGATGACCGTGACACCATTGTGTAACACCAGCGTTCATAGGACACAACCCAGATCAGAGTTGATTTGTAAACAATAAAATCGCACCTGTTGATAGAAACATAATTCCTTAGCCTAATTTTGATAAAAATTCCGACCAAATGGTTTTTAATCTCCAATAAACTTAATGAATACGTATCTCTGTATCTAGCATGAGGTTTTCAGAAAGTGTCAATATCCAGCACTTTCACTAATAGACAATTGAATAAACGAGAGATAATAAAAAAAAAATCTTCACAATCACATCACACTCCAAGCACTTCACATTATTAGTTTCAATCAAATTAACTCCCAGCAACTACTACTGCCACATACCCCCCGCCCCCCTCTCTCGCTACAGTACAGTCCACTTAGCAATCTTTTGTCCATATCACACCCAACGAACGAAATCGATATGACCTGAATAATAGCTTCTTGATTGGCACCGTTATTAATAATTCAGTTCCCGGGAAAAAAATGCGACCACACGAACAAAATGTGGTCGTATTTTCAATAGCATGGTACAGTGTACGTGTACATTGAATAGAGTTCAGGTTCAGCTTAACTATCGGTGGTTTTGCAAGGATTTCGTAGGATTGATGGGGCCCTGAGAAGAAAAGTTTTATGAATGACGAGGAGGAAGAGGTAAGAATAGAAGGTTCTATCGCGTTGTGGAAAGCTTCGGAGCGAAAATTGCTAGTAGTGACCACAATAGCTCTTCAAAATACACGGTGTAAAGAATAGTGAACAATTTGAACACTTGGAATTTTAATTGAACGTAAAACGAATAGTGCTGATAGTTGAAATCAACAATCTCAAACCTACAAAATGAAGTATGTTAGTAAAGAGAATAGTATATTATTGGGGTAATTATACGTTTCTGTATGATAATCGTTTGTGATTGAAAAAGACCTATGCTCATATTCTGAGCTTTGAGTCAACATAGCTGTCAGTGTGTACCGAAGTCATAAGTCACTCCATGAATGAATTAGAAATTATGTCTTTACAGAAAACAACTCCCAGATTTAGAACGAGCTTACGAGTTACTTCACCATTATAAGCTTGATTCCCTTACATTATGGGCTTTTCAATTCCTATGTAACATAGCTCCAACTACTGAGAACGTAATCTCAGTGTATATCTCAAATCTGGAAATAATGATAATGAGGAACCAACTACAGACATTTTCCTCACTTGTATGGATTTTTGTCATCATTTAAGGAATTAGATTTATTTCATAGTTCGCGCGAATTGTTCAACAAGTCTCTCCAGGAATTCTAGCATGAGCGATGTTAGTCTGATTGGCCTAAATTTCTTTGGATCTGAATAGTCATCGTTTACGTCGCTGACCTTTTCACTTTTGACCAATTCTTTAGTTGTTTACTAGCATTTATTACTGGCGCGAATAGTAAGAGGATAGCTTTTGCGTTTGAGTCATCCGAGTACCCGAAAACTGATTCTAAAGTAAAGTCTGTGGAGGCTCCTTTTTTGACTTTGCAAACTCACCATCTAGGCATTTTAGAGAGTTCAACTTAGCTAGTAAGTCTTTTACCAAGACCTTGCAAAAGTTTGAGGTCTCATTTAAACCTACTCCATTTAGTGATTCCTGGGACTCTCTTTTCCATCACGAGAGTCCGATCCGTCGTTAAAGAAAAAACACCAAGTAGCGGTGGCCAGAGAAAGAGTGACAAGAAATGTCATTCGATATACGCCATCCAGTTATTGATCTCGCAATTCCAGGTAAACATTGTGATATATCAACAACAGCATTTCTGTTTTGGGGCGACAAAAGCGGTGAAAATTCAAATCTTGGGAGTCATAAGCCTCGAAGGTGTTATAAAATGAAGAGTCTACCTCCTTTGCTGCATTTGTTGTTTCGCCAACTGTTGTACCGGGAGTTAGGATCGCAACTAATCCGAAGTTTCAGTCTCTCCGATCCATCGCACTGAGCCAATTCCTTTAGCTCATGTGCTGGCGGTGGCTGTGAGAAATCAAAAAGAAGGTAAGCTGTAGCAACAATAATGGATTTTATAGCCTGTCATTATCCCGGAACTGTACAATGACCGCTGACCAGATTGCGGCTTGAAAACTTTCTTAAGGGCGGTAGCATCAAACAGATGGGAAGCCATAACAGAAGCCCTCGACCTCCTTAAACCATTATTGAAGGTTTTTGTCTTTTTAACGAAGCTGGACCCGCAGATCCTTCTGCCTCAAAACCACGGCTCCTGTACAAGCAAAATCTAGAGATTTTTTTTCCAATTATTCACTTTGGAGAAAAGACGAAACTTTGGCATGCTGCTAGTTGATCTGAAGAAACCTGATACCATCAGGCATAGCTTGTCGCATCTTCTCTGAATTAGGTATGAGGAAGCTGACAAATATTTGGGACATTTTGAAAGGATTTCAGCCATTTAGCGCTGATTTTCTAACATGGCTAATTTACACCATTAAGAAAACAACCAAAGTAGTGGATAGAAGTTGGCGTTGAAGAAGGACAATACAAAATCAAACCAACTGCATTAACAGTAATGATATTTTGTTCTGGGATACAGAAAGGTTTTTTTTCAATTTATCGTTTCGAATATGATAGCGATGTCCTCGATCTCCATCTTTAACATATTCCAACAATCATATTTCATGCAGTGAATAAGCCATCCCCCAGAGCTGTTTTGACAATGGGAGACTTAAGGCCAATTCGCCAAATTTGTCTCCCTCGGAATGCTATATTTTTTCGAATGCTAAGAAGTTTGTAACAGAAAAAATGTATGGGCCAAATGAAGATAGAAAGATGAACATTTTGCAAACCTTCTAGAAACGCACTTCATGTATGGAATCAGCTTACAATAAAAACATTGGACAAAAGGCGTTGAAACAAAGGAAGAGCACACAGATAAGTTACAGTACTAAATTCAACTTTTTTTACTGTGTGGGTAGAGGTTGTTACTGGGTACTAGATGTCAGCGTGTCTGGTCTCTGGTTCAAATCCAGCCATGGGCGATCAATTAGTAATCCTTTAGAAGTCGAGTCGTTAATGTTGTCTCTTGACGCAAGCGCTAGCTTCGGTGCTGACGGCATTCCGAATTTTTTCGCCAAATCACCTTCATCTTCCTTGTGTGTTCCTCTGTCAATAATCTTAAATCTCAGCATCTCAACCGGGACCTTTCCATCCCTTTGGAAATCCGCCAACATATTTCCCATCCATAAAGCTGGTGATATTTCTTCCATATCTAATTACCGTCCCATATGTCTTTTGTCATGTTTTAGTAAACTCCTCGAAAGAAGGAGTTTACTAAAACATGACAAAAGCCATATGGGACGGTAGATACAATAGATTGTACCCTTTCCTTCAGCCCTTGCTGGCCAGTGAACATCAAAGGTAAATCAACGGTTACAAACTTTGTTAAACACCGTTGCTTCCGCTATCGACCAGCAAAAGCAAGTAGATGTTCTCTATACCGACTTTGCCAAGGGCTTCGATTCTGTGAACCATGCGCCTCTTCTGTCAAAGTTGGCAGGGTTTGGTCTCTCCGGTGCCCTTTTTTGTTGGTTCTCTTCCTACGTTTGTGATCGCTCTTGTGTTGTTACTGTTAACTCTTGCTCTTCTACACCTTTTTTTCCTATCTCAGGAGTTCCGCAAGGATCCATTTGTGGCCCTTTATTGTTCCTTTTGTTTATTAACGATTTTCCTTTCCTCTTTAGCTCACCCTGCCTTTTGTACGCTAATGATCTTAAAATTTTCAGAGTGATTGAATCCGCTAGTGACTGTACCATATTGGAGAAAGATTTGGATGCTTTTGCTAACTGGTACACCGCTAAATCCCTCACTTTGAATGTTGTGAAGTGTCATCAAATGTCTTTCACCCACAAAACATCCCCTTTGGTCTTCTCCTACTGTGTCCTTGGCTCTCCTCTCAATGCTGTTGCTAGTATCAAGGACCTTGGCGTGATTTTTGATTCTAAATTGAAGTTCGACTTGCATATTCTACACATCACTGCCAACGTTTCTCATATTTCCGGCTTCATCATCAGATCCTCCAAACGTTTTGTTAATCTTTCCACTTCTCTATATCTGTTTTTTTCCTTCGTCCGTAGTGTTCTGAATTACTGTTGCCAAATTTGGTGTCCACATTACGGATACTTGATCGATGCGGTTGAATCTGTGCAACGTCGATTCACCCGCTCCTTGTTCTATAAGTACAGTATTCCGTATTGTGATTACAGTATGCGCCTCTCCATCCTTCAAATTCCTTCCCTTGACTCACGTAGAGTGTTCCTCGACGAGTGTCTCCCTTTTTAAACTTTTTAACCGCTGTATATTGGTTGACCCCAGCATTCAACTTTCTGTTAGAGAATCGGGCCGTTCTAATAGAACAATATTTAACTTTAATGTTACATTTGCCCGTACCGACACATATTTCTTTCCCCCACCTTTTACGTTTGCCTCGTCAGCACAATAGCATTAACCTTGATCCTCTACCTCGAACTTTATCTGTGTTTAAAAATGAATTAAAAAATAACGTTGTTTCATATACTCGGTATATGTCCTAATTTACGCAATTTGTTTGTTTCTTTTTCGGTCGATTAGCTTTTTATTTTTTTTTTTTTTGTATTATTATTCCATTCTGAATTTATTAATTTTATTAGTTTTTATGTTATTTTCTTTTACTTATATATATTTGTATTTATATATATATATATATATATATATATATATATATATATATATATATATATATATATATATATATATATCTGTATTTTTATTTTTTCTTCTTGTCTTGGATTTGGATTTGTTCTGTGGTTTTGGACAGTAAATAAATAAATTAATAAACCATGAACGCACGCCCGAACTGACTTGATCTACCTGGCACTAGAATCCTGAGCCAAATCAAGGACAAGTATGGAACTATGGAACTTATCACTGAATATTCGTATTCATTTAAAAGGAATGAAGTCCCTACTAACTTCAAACCTAAGCCTTGCAACGGATTGCAATAACACAACATTGCTTATACAAAAACAAATCATTTTTAATATTTAAAAAAAGTCTAGTGCATCAGAACCGCTAGGAAACTAATTTTCGAAGAAGATATCTTTGAGGGATTTAGAAATGTGTGAAGACGTAATACACTTCTTTGTAGTATCATATCAACCATTTCTTACTCAAAGGAACAAATATCATTTTCTGACAGAATTTCCTATAACATAAATGATGAAAATGTTCAGTGCTGGCAACATTTGTCCAACACAGCAGTAATAAATCTACCATAACATGCTCGTGCTTAATCAACCTATCCTTTGAATTTCGTTTTCATCCAAGGATATCATCGAAAGTTTCAGCGATTAAACTATGTCTGGGGTTGCCATCCGAAAAACTTCCAAAACTCGGAAAATTTAAATACCGGTTGCTTATTTTGTTGCAAATGCTTTGCTAATGAATACAAAATGGAAGCATCTGTTGGTGCAATATTTACGAAATTGTCTGGTAGTGGCAATCATGTGCTAGCACCATAGCTGCTTCACGTTGTGTTAAACCGACCCTATGAATTTCGTTTCGATTGAATGGCTGCGCTGTAAGTTATAGGAGTCAATATAGTTTTAGGGTTACCACCGTTCAAACTTTTTAAATTTTTGAAACGTAAATATTTGTTGTTAATTGTCATTGCAGGATCATTCCCATTTGGAAATTTTATGACAACATCGCTCGATAAAGAAATGTCAATAAATTACGAAATTCATCATAGCTGGCAACCCTTTCATGATTTTTCAAAGAAATTCCTACAGAATTAAAAATGCAACAAGATCCACTTATCACATGAATTTCGTTTTTATCTCGTAACTGCATCAGAAGTTATAGAGAAAAAACCTTTATTTTCCTGAGCGAATTTACAATATTTAGGAGACCAAAATTGCCGTAGCTTGCGATATTATACTAATTTTTCAACCAAATTTCTATGAAGTCTATCTTAGAGTAAAGTTCACCTACTGCGTGAGTTTTGTTAAAATCTGGTGGCTAAATCGGAAGCTATAGGCCAAAAACCAGTTTGTTTTCTCAGCGATTTTTCCACATGGCACCACTGCCACAATATTGTCCGTATTTCAAAATCACTTCTATCAGACCTGGTCATAGATAAGTCCAACATATCCTGTAAATTTCATATTGATCGCATTATCCGATCGTCAGTTCTCGTGAACAGAAGTTTTGAGTGCTGAAAATAGAGGTAATTTGATCACGGGTTGCCGTTCTTGTTTACCGCGGAATTTTGGAAATTTTTATTTGACTTGGTGGGCAAAAGTCGAAATTTATCAATAATTTGAATTTATTTTCAAAAATCTAAAACTTTTCAGGAAGATCGATGATTTGAAGGATTTTTTTTCATGAGCTTGCTGTAGCTACAGGGTTGCCCGCACAATCTTGAAAATCCATTTGTGTTAAGTTCTAGTCTACGTCAATACGCTCTAAAAATTTCACGATGATCTATTGTTTTTCTTAGAAGCTATGACAAATCGAAATTTGAAAAAAA
This sequence comes from Nemotelus pantherinus, assembly GCA_963978885.1. Lineage (NCBI taxonomy): Eukaryota > Metazoa > Arthropoda > Insecta > Diptera > Stratiomyidae > Nemotelus > Nemotelus pantherinus. The sequence continues at coordinate 65,856,576 of OZ022266.1, read as the reverse complement.
AATCCTTGCCTACTTTTAGGCTTTCAGCGCCTACACCAGGCTCAAAATTTCCAATTCTTTATCATAGGCAAACTAAAAACATAAGGTTTCATTCCTAATACTTTTTTTAACAAAAATTTACACTGCTTGGAAATATAGGAGTACCTGAAAATTCACTTAAATGCCCGCCGCAATTCTAGCAAGTCATGGACCTACCTGTTATATACATCTATGTTCTCGGAAAATTTCGGCTCAATCGGATCGGCCACTCCAGAGATTATCTCCCTTAACCATTTTGCTGATATATATATATATATATATATATATATATATATATATATATATATATATATATGACGAATTTTCGCGAAGCGAGTTCAATACTAATTTTCTTCGAAAATTAGTAAAAAATCATTATCAGGCCAAATAGTTTTCACGCTCGAAGCCTGCAGCTGACAGTGATTCCATCAATTCTATTATCTTAATCGATTCAAATTAATTTCAATTTGATTTCAACCCGATCTTCTAATTAATTAATCCTCTGAACAATTTCAATCTCAGTGACATACATAGGTCAAGACTAATAAATCACTTTGATCACACGAACAATATTTTTTTCACTCCATCATTACTAGCTGATAATATTTGTGACCAATCGATTTAGTTCAATCTTATCTATGTACTTCAAAAAATACATTTTGGTATAATAACAACAAGCGATAGGGTTAGTGATAAGCCAACGATTTCAAAAGATACAAAACGAAATAAAGAAAGTGTGTGCAGAGAATTAGAAGGATTATGAATGGCATTTAAAATTCTTGTTTAAATATTTATTTAATAAATGGGGTAACGATAGGTATTTTACTGTAAAAAGAACTGACTCAGAGTCAGCCAAATGCTTTCGCATGCAAAGTGTGGAGAATTTAGTATCGGAAGACTCTTCAATTCAGACTTTTTAATGTTTGTCTACTGAAAGGGGGATGATCCTACATATTTGATTTAGGCGATGTTTATCTTATATTTTCGCAACATAAATTCAGGGTATTTCCAGATGTTTAATCTATATGAGTAAGAGCAAGTGCTATCATTGTGCATTTTGAGATATTGATATATGGTTTCAAGTAATCAGTATATAAAATGAAATTTTGTTAATCTGGATTTTTGGACATAATGATTTATTTGTATTGTATGTAATTTTTGCATTTGATTCAGCAAAACTCGGTGCGATTAGGAGAATTCCAACTATCTAAGTGCTTTGCGGGATCGAACTTTGTGTAGACTATTTTGGTTTCACAAACTTATATTCAATGAATCAATGATTTTACCCAACGGTTGACCTAAGATGTTAATTAATGTTTGGCTATTAGTTTTGTAGCAATTTATGTCAGTTGTTTCCATCTATTCAATTCGAAAGAAATAATCACAGCAACTCGTCGAATTATCTACTTTGAGTGCATCGTACAATACTACCTAACCTACATGATTTACATACATCTGAACTCATTGATGATCAGATTTACTGTAAAAGCCCCAGTATCCAATGCAATTCTGTTATTGTAGACAGCTTAAATATTTCTGTACTCGTCATACTGGCCGTAAGACTTTTCCAACGAAACAAACTCAGTAAAACAGTGAATGAAAAACTCTCCAAAGTGTGTGCATCGCGACCTATGCAAATATGCAATAGAATGCGGTCGCAGAAAAGTAGCACTACGCTAATCCGCTGAGTTGCACCATCGAAAGAATTCAATAGAAACGGTTTCTTCTGATCGGACCAAGCATGGTATTTTGTATGGAGAGTCATTAATCGGGTTAGTAAACTCTGTGCTCCATGTGAAAAACTATAAACTCTGAGGCCTCCATCAGATATTTCACTTTACGAACGTTCAATTCACGTATGCCTGCAATGTAAAATCTATCAATGTGGGAGGTTAAAAATAACACAACAGATTTTTAATAGACTTTACTGCACGGGTTATTGTCCTCACTCGTACAGAGAAAACCAGAAAACTGCTCCGGGTGGAAGAGTATCGTATTCCGACTTCCTCATATTTTTTCTTCATTTCATGCGCATAGCACTACCTTTTCATGCTCTATCTACGAATAGTTTGTTAATGGGATGACCTTCTTGGATTCGTAGCGAAAAGCATGCAAACACGATTGGAAAGAGTTATGTTGATAGTTTTTTTTTTTGTGAAAGCCGATTAATTTTAGATGTTGAAGCAGCAGATGGACTTTAATTTTTTACCCCGGGCCTTTTCTCGAATGAACATTAATCGAGGCCTTGAACTGAAAGAATTACACAATCGAGTGGATAATTGCTAGTAAACTACGAGATTATAAAGTGAATATTACGTCGTTAAAAATTTTGTAACATAATTTTATTATTTTTGGAGTGATAATCGCAAGAGGAAATTCTGCAGGAACGCAATGTGGTTCATCAACAAGCTCGCAATGTTTTTACTTATTTTCGAAGAAAATTTGTATTAGAATCACCTTACCTATAAATTCATGTTTCTATATCCGATTAATGCCTAGTACTATACTCTTCGCGAAACGAATTCAACGGTCAAATCCCATACAAAAAGAGCTTTTCAATTCGTCAGTAAAGCTCTTTTGTATGGGATTTGACCGTTGAATTCGTTTCGCAAAGAGTATAGTACTAGGCATAAGCAGGAGATATTGGTAGTGATCAGCTGTAAGCCTTTATTGCTTTACGAGAAAACATATTTAACTCTTTGGCAACAGCGGACATTCTAGTGATTTTTTTTAGATACCACTATATTTCTGTGGAAAAATAATATGAACAAAAATTAGACAGAAAAGGAAAATTATTTGTTTTTTGCTTGGTTATCATAGTGTTTAGGAAATTTTCAATCCCATGTGGGCGATAATTGCCTAAAAGTAGGCAAACAAAATTTGTAAAATTTCGAAATGCGATTACTTCGTACAGATTATTATGAAATTCACTGAACATATGTTGAGCCCAAGAAACACGCTTTTGTGATTTTTCATAAATATGCAGGCAACCCTGTAGCTGCAGCACATACAGTGTTGGACAAAATTATTGGCACGATTAAAGCTATATTTTAGAGAAAATATAAAGAATGTTTTGATAGTATTTTTAACAAAATCGTTCCTTCATATGCTCTGTATGAAGTAATATCAAAATCTTAAACAGAAATATACAAAAAGACTAAAATTAGACCGATAGACACTGAAGAAGAGGGCAGATTATCCGCGAAATATCGATATTTGTCACAAAAATAAATATATCTAGCTTCGAAAGGAAAAATCGGTTTTTCTATTAAAATATGTTTTTTTACAAGCTAAGAAAAAAATGGTACACATTTAAAACAAGAAATATACACCTTAAGAAGAATTATAAAAATACAGCTCACATCACGTTTTTGAATGGACCAAATTATTACCACAGTGAACTTTTAACGGGCTTATCAGCTTGTGATGTCTGTCGGGTCAACTCAAGTGGAGGGAATAAAACGTTAAAGTACCTTTTAATGTTATAGAGTTGTTTCTTGCGTGCAAGCTTCATTAGGTTGAGTAGTTTTCTTATAAAATTTAAGTATGGGTCGAAAGAAAAACAAAACGAGTGAAGCTGACTATAGTCAAAGCTCATATAGTCGTGCGCATAGTGAAAAATCGCGAAAGATGTTTGCAAGAGAAGAAGCTATAAAAAAAAATCCTAAAATATTTCCATCGACGATTTCCATCCAAGAATTTAATAAGGACATTCATCCAAAAACAGTGCGAAGAACCTTACATCGTGAAGAATATAGAGCGAAACCTCTCATAAGCAAAGCAATTTAAAAAAAAGTTTGCATTTTGCATTTAATTATAAAAAAAAAGAAAATGATGAATTTTGGATGCACGTGCTGTTCTCTGATGAGAGCAAATTCAATATTTTTCAGTCAAACGGCAGATTATTAGTGTGGAAAAAATCCAAAGCAGAATTAGATGAACAACTTCTTCAAAGCATAGTAAATTAGGTTGGCGGAGGGGTCATGGCATGGGGTTGCGTGGCTGCAACAGGAGTAGGTGAACTGGTTTTCATAGAAGACTGGACAAGACGGTTTACCTTAACATTTAAAAAAAATAATTTAAAAACAAACTTGGGGTTGGGAATCAGTTTGTATTTTCAGCACGACAACGACCTCAAAACTGTTGCTTAGGACGTGCCATCGTAGCTCCTATACAACATTCCACACATCTTGCCAACTACCCTACAATCGGCCGACCTTAATCCGATCGAGCATTTGTGGGGAAAAATTGGAAAAACGTATACGAAAGCATCACATTTCAAGAAAAACTCAACTTAAGGATTTCACATCAGAAAAATGGGGTGAAATTGCACCCGTAGTTATAAAAAAAAGTTGGTGCTATCGGTGCCAATTAGATTAAACAAGAAAATTAAAAGGTTTCCCAATGGGGTATTAAAAGTGGATTTAGTATTTCATATTTTATTTAAATTTAACATGAATTGAAATTCACCTACCTCCTATACTACTGGTCATCTCATTCTAAAACTTTTATCATAAAAGAAGTATATTTTAAGCTTTGCTTTGTTATAAAAATAAACAAAATTAACCTGGTCCAAATTATTCAAATAGCGAATTGAAATGTTCACTGCCGGTTTTACACAGGAATAACAATTTTTTTTTCAAAACTAATTTCAAAATTAAAAAGAACAGTTAATTTCCTATAGCAATCAGTATGTTTAATGTTTTTTAGATTTTTCAGTTTCCAAAAAAAAACCTTTCATCAACATCGTTCATTATTCAGAAGCCCAGAACTCGGCAACTAAACGTCATAGAAACAAAAAAATGTGTATCCACGTTTATATCCTCTAGAAGTACCATTATGCACAATATGAACGAAATCCAGAACCTCGACTTTTTTTCGTTGTCCGCTTCACGTGAAACGCTCCATGTGCCAATAATTTTGTTCACCCAAAAACGTGATATGAACTGGAGTTTTTTTTTATAATTCTCGTTTATGCGTATATTTCTGTTAAAGTTTTTGATATTAGTTCATACAGAGCATGTGAAAGAACACTTTTGTGGAAAAAAACTGTATTAAAATATAATTTATGTTTCCTCTAAAATCTTGTTTTATATGAAAATTTTAATTGTGCAAATAATTTTGTCCATCATTGTACGTAAACAGAAAACCTTCAAGTCTAAGATCCTTCTGAAAATTGTTTGCGTTTTCGAAAATTTTTGATAAATTTCATGCTTTGTCTGCAGAGCCAAATTAAAATTGTCAGAATTTGTCTGCCTAAAAACGGTAAACTTTCAATAAATTACCTCTATTTATCCCTAAATTTGTTTTTACGCCTATGATTTCCAATGAAGTCATGAGATCGAAACAAAATTCACAGTTTAGGCTGACCTCAACGTCAAGCAGATTTATTTTATTTATGGCTGTGATACTAGCAGAGTTGCCAGGATCAGGCTTTTTCGTGATTTTCGTACCAAGAGATGCTACCATTAAATATTCATATAGCAAACATCTAAAGTGAAAATAAGTAACTTTTAGAAACTTTTAGGTTTTTTTTTTTATTTGGACACTCGTCTTTTTGCGAAACAAAACCAGCTTATGGTAAGATGACAGTCCTTGTACGCCAAAACCAATATGAACTCTAAAGCTATTAGTGTCAGGATTGATATTTTTTTGAAATTTACTTCTACAGCAAATTTTGTTGGCAAGATGGCTGAGCTCTCAATTAAATTAAATTTTTCAGTGGTTGCACTAAGTTTTTTACCCATTAAATTTAACATTGCAAATAAGAAAACCGGTGAAAGAAACCAAACCTTTTTGATGATTGTATCAAATCTTGAGTCTTGTACTATTATAATGCTGTAGCCAAGTATTATGTATGCAATGTATATGGTTATTACCTGTCCCCGAATGGCTCAATGCAAGAATTCGGCAATGTCATCGTAGGGGTTGACTTCAATGCAAGGACATTGGAGGACACCGAAAACACTCGCGGAAGGCGCATAATCGAGATGGCATCGAGGTTGGGTGTGTTGGTGTTGAATACGGGTTCGGCGCCAACATTCCAAAGGCCCGGATTTGGCAAATCCATTCCCGATGTCACCATGGCATGGCATCGATTACACTGCAAGCGATCACAATTACATCACCTTCGAAATTGCTGAGAGCAGGCAAAGACTCCACCACTCGCGCTGTAAGTGGCTAAGCTGGAATGCCGCTAAACTTGACAGAGACGAGATGGCCGCATCGCTCATTTCGAGCTTGAGAGGGGAGCTTCTAACATCTGGGACCCCAGTGACTCGTGCAGCAGTAAAGGCCGCTGCTGAAAGAACCATGGAACGGTGAAATCGCCGAACAGTGACGCATCGCTTTGGCGTGCAAGCGCAGGGTGCAGCGAACCAGGAACAAGCCGGGAGTGGCTGAGCTATCTGCTGCTCACATTACGGCAAAGAGGGAGCTGACCAAGGCCATCACGAGAAGCAAACGTGCCACATGGCAGAATCTTTGTGAGGAGGAAACTGAGTAGGCTAGTGGCCAACGTTGGTGGACCCAGTGAGACGAGACGGAGGCTGCTGATGGCAACGACCGACTCCATCTTGCTATGTGGAGCCAAAATTTGGGGTGATGCGCTCCGAACTGAGAAGTTCTGGAAGCGTATTGGCAGTGTCCAGCGCAGGGGTGCCTTGCGAATCGCTTGTATTTACCGGACAGACTCAGAAGTGGCTGTGATTGTGGTATCGAGAGTAATATCAATCGATCTACTAGCGCGAGAACGCAAAGAGAGGTAACTCATTCGCTCAGAGCTGAGCAGAACTGAGGCTCTGACGCACGCTCCTACGATTACTCTCTAGCTTTGGCAACAACGTTGGAGTGCAAGTAATAAAGGACTCTGGACAGCTATGCTTATGGGTCTCATTGAGCCTTGGCTTAACCGGAGCCAGGGAGAGGTAAACTTTTACCTTTGTCAATTCTTGACAGGGCACGGTTACTTCAGGAAATATCTGAGCAGAATGGATAAGGTGGTCAAACCGTACTGCCAGTACTGTGTAACTGAGCTCGATGATACTCAGTATACATTCAGTCATTTCCTAATTTCGTGGCTCACCATTGAGTGCACCATCGGCCTGGTAACGCCTGAGACGATCGTGGATACAATGCTGTGAAAGGAAGAGAAGAGAAATGGCGCGCAGTCCCAACATACGTTTAGAAAGTGCTGCGCATAAAGCGGGAGGAGGGTTGCTTTAGCGGTCTATGAGCTGTTGTAGTTTGCGAAGTCCGTGGTTACCAATAGGTGAGTCAACACGGCCAGGTTGAAGCGATGCTTAGGTGGGTCCCAACTCGGAACTTCGTTTGCTTGTAGATAGTCTTATTTTTAGTGAGCCAAACCTCACATACCCCGTGGTTATAGGTAATTCTGAGTAAAATATTGTTATTAATTAGCAACATACATATTATCAATATAGATAAAGTAAAGTAAAGCAATCCCACGACAACCCTTGTACGGGTCTAGGGGTTGAAGCTGGTAGAGAGCTTCATTACAATTTTTTTAATCATTGTGGATACGAGTGTGGAGTGATTAGTTCCACGACTCACTTTACCCCTGATTTAAATCAGGTACCTAATCAGAGCTAGGTGAACTCAAAGCTTGGTGCGCGGACCCTCGTCCGAACCTGGATTTGAACCAGGGACCCCACACACAAGAAGCCAGTGCTCTACCCACTAGGCTACTCAAGCTTATCAATATACATAGTAGATGATAAATTCATAGAAAACTTAGAAGAAAAATACAAACTCAAACAAATTAAATACATATCCCCCCGGCTCTCACAACATTCCACCAAATTTTTTTTCCCCATCCCTTTCAAGTACATTCGACCTCGAAACGCGTCAATTCCACTCAATAAAACTGAAGAAATCATGACCTTGAAAAATCATCATTAGCAGAAAATTCGCCTGTAGTTTTTGTTTCAACAAAATACACAAGACAATTTAAGAGCTGATAACCAATCAACAGCACTGCCCCCCTCTATTACCAATCAATTGCTCTTGTCGCTGCTTTCATGTCATATTACAATCACGAAAAATTCGCAAGCAAGTCACGATTTATTGCTGAATTCGTCTCAATAATAAAAATTCTATTGAAATCAATGTTCTCACATATGACGATCGAGAAATTTCTCATGAATTTCAATTGTATGATTTCACACGGTACCGGCAAACCCAACCAAGCAAGCCGCTCCAAACGGGGGCCCGGCACTAATTTGTTTTCGGTTCTTTTTTTCTTCGTTGAAAAAGTACACGAAAGAAAACAATCAAAATAGTCGAATGAAAATGAACGAACGAATGATACAGGTTTGGTGTTTATTGGGTTGATGCAACTTATGCAACAACTTGTTGAAAAATAAATTACATATTGTTTTAGTAGATTGACCGAGTATTGGATCATGAAGGTCAAGCTCTGGGTGCGTTGACGACTTGAAAGCTAAACTGAGCTGAACTAGTATGTAGATGTTTACTTGGAATATCGAAATATTTAGACCGTAACACGCGTGAATGGATTTTGTTGATAAATGAAAATTGTTGCTATTGGGTGGATTTGAAGGTCAAAATGATTATTTTAGATATGATGTAATGAAATGTGGGTTTCAGGTGAAAAAGTAGAGCGACAAACTTTAGCACCCCAGAGCCGCTAGAAACACGAAAGTTCAATGAACAATAGAAGAATCGTGCAGATTTTGAGTGCATATTCTACCACACGTGCTCCAACCTGTTTCAATGGCAAAACCGCTTTGATCTTCGCAATGCAATAAAACTCATAAGGTGGAAAGGTTTTCAGGGCTACCACTAGCATGAATTTCAAGATTTAGGAAAGTCAAACACTAAAAAACTTTGAAAGCAGCATCTCCTATAAATAAAATGCTCAATGCTTGCAACAATTTAGCAGTACTGCAACTAAAAGTTTCCCATAACTACCTCACGTCAAAATCAAATTACAATATCAATCTAGCCGAAAAATTTCCAGAACATAGAAAATTTAAACTTTGGTAACTTATTTTCATTGTAAATAGTCGCGATATGAATACTCAATGTAAGCATTCATTGATACGAAACCTTTAATGGCAACCTTTAATGCAACCCAAAGCGAAAAATATATCACACCTGCCTCGCATTAAAATCAACCTACCCTGCGAATTTCGTTTCGATCCAATGACAGCATTGGAAGTTATAGGGGTACGAAGATATTTAGGCTACTAGCCGCAAAAAATTTTAAATTTTCGAAATATTAATTTTTGTTGTTAGTTGTCACTACAAATACGAGGTCTGTTCGAAAGTAATCCTCGAAGCACTTCAAAAAGTTATATTTGTGATCTTGTTCTTCATCTCATCAATCATGGCGTATTGTCGTCCTTTCATGAGCCTCTTCAGTTTTGGGAACAAGAAAAAGTCACAGGGGACCAGGTCTGGGGAATACGATGGCTGCGGCAACATTAGTGTGTTGTTTTTGGCCAAAAATTCGTGGACAAGCAACGCCATTTTTCTTCTGCCACAAATCTGGGTTTTTCTGGCGGATTGCTTCGCGTAAATTGCGCATTACTTGCAAGTAATATTCCTTATTGACCGTTCTACTCTTTGGCAAGAACTTATGATGCACCACGCCCCTCCAATCGACGAAAACTGTAAGCAAAACTTTCACATTCGACCGAACTTTGCGCACTTTTTTTGGTCTTGGTTCATACGGCAGCTTCCATTGGGATGATTGAGCTTTGTTTTCCACGCCCTAATCATAAACCCATGATTCGTCACCAATTATGACCCTCTGGAACAAATTTGTCGTTCGTCGTTCACATCTTCTCGGGCCTCTGAGAACATTTTGTACCATCGATAAACGTTGCTTTGGTCCAAGGTAGCTTCATCATATGCCACAGTAAACATTCGGAATGCGTCCGTGCACTTAAAGTTGTTTTTCACACAAAATTTAATGCAGATTCTTTGATCCACCTTTTGGAATAGACAAAAATCGAAAACAAGCCCAAACACGTCCAAGTAAAATAGCTGTCAAAAATTAACTGAAGATTTAAAATGGCCAAACTTGTCAGCATAAGTGAGGGACATAAGTACCCGCGTAACGTCACAAAAATATCGAGAATCGAATACACGTGGCCCGCGGAAATTCAAAATTCGCGATGCTTTTTGAACAGACCTCGTATATACAAGTACATACATCACGATAAAATTGTGTAATAAAGATATGACAAAAAATACAAAACCAACAATAGCTGGCAACCCTATCTTGGCTTTTCAACCAGATTCCTCCTGAATATTGCCTACAATCAATTCCATTTACCAAATGAGTTTTTTTTTGATCTCATGACTGTACTGGAAGTTATAAGGCAAAACCTTTTTTTTCTGAGCGAATTTTTAATATTACTATAGCTGGCTAACACACGTGCCTTGGTGTAAGTTTCAGCTACTTTGTGAATTTCATCGAAATCTGGTAGCTGAATCAGAATTCATAGGGCAAAAAGTAGTTTTTTTCTTTGTAATTATTCAAGATGGCACCACTGGCACAGAGTTGCCCACATTTGCAAATCGCTTCTAACAGACCTGGAATAAAAAATTACACGAGTCTACAACTTAGTAACATTAATACGTCCTTTAAGTTTCATAACTGATAGCCTGGTCAAAAACTATCGCAATTCAAAAATTTCCAAATTTTTCCAACCTCATTTGAGGCACTTAGCGCACACATAGGGTTAAACATTTCAAAAAAATTATCACATTCACCTTTAGAACACGTTCCAAACTCATTCCAAAAACTTTATTTTTGCAAAAGTTAGTTGTTAACAGAATAATACGTATGTTTCAAATTTCACTAAAATAGGCACTGGCACCAAAGGGTTAATGTATCCTTAAAAGTTTCAGTTCAATCGGATGGCGCATTTCCTAGATTTTATCACTTAAATTTTTTGATGATATATATACAGTGGCTCAAACGTATAATCGGATAATGATAGTAATCAGATAAAACATGTGAAAATTTGGTAAAATAATTATGCAATGTTTTTAAGACACATAATAAAATAACGCATTTTTTAATTCATATTTAAGAAAATGAAACATAACAACAAACAACTCTACAAAACAAGTCAAACAAATAATCGGACACACTAGAAAAAGCTAATAAATCATATATAATTTTTTGTGTTAGTACTTAGTGGCGAATCCTTTGGACTTAATCACTGCTTCTAATCGCTTTGGCATTGATTTCACTAAATTTTCACAAAACGTGGGTTCAATTTTACTCCATTCATTCTGTAATGCCAGCTTTAATTCGTTTATTGAATTAAATGATTTATTGTAGAGCCTTCTTGAAAGTTCTTCCCACAAATGTTCGATAACATTCAAGTCCGGTGACTGTGCAGGCGTTTGCAAAAGCTTGGGGCAATTATTAATCAAACAAAGTTTTGCAACTTCCGATGTATGTTTCGGATCATTGTCCTGGTAGAAAGCAAAGTTTTCTAAAATGCCCTTTTTTCGGCACTTTGGTTGACATTTTCTTTTAAAATATTCAGGTACGCAAATTTGTCCATTTTACCTTCGATAAAATGCAAATTGCCCACCCCCGCACTGGACATACAGCCCCAAACCATTACTGATCCACCTCCATGCTTCACAGTAGCTCGGGTATTTTTTGGATGAAATTCAGTGTTGGGTTTTCGCTACACGTACGTCCTTCCATCTGATCCATGTAAGTTACACTTACTCTCATCAGTAAATAAGACCTATATATTGTATAAAAACTACATAAGTATTTCATTTAATATCCACAAAAACTTCCTACCGTTTGCCAAAATTCACTGTCTTTGAAAAAATATTCCTTTGCAAATTTCAAACGACATGACTTATTTTTAACGCTTATGAATGGCTTTTTTCTGATAACTCTGGCATGGTAATCATTTTATCTGAGAACATTTCTTACAGTTTCAACGCAGACTTCCTTTCCAATATTGTCATGTACAAAAGTTTTCAACTCCTTGGCTGTTTTCAATGGATTTAGTTTCACTTCTGCAAGAATGCGCCGTTGATCGCGTTCATTTAATATTTGTCCTTGACCTTTTCTGCTTTTGTTTGTTATTCTTTTTTCATCACGATACCTTTTAATAATATCGTGAATGGTAGAACGGCTTCTTCCAACGGTAAATCCTATATCCCGTACCGAATTTCCTTCTCCATAAAGCTTAATAATTAGTTTACGAATTTCGAAAGTAGTTTGTGTTCCTTTTGGCGCCATTTTGTCACTTGTTGCACTTTCAAGCTTCAATTGAATGCTCACACTGACTACTAAAACTGAAAGAAGCTAATTCATGGCAATTTCTAAGAAAATGCAGCTATGCTGGCAAGTGCTGCCATATTTGTCTTCCCCGTCCGATTATTTGTTTGACTTGAATTATAGAATAACCTACTGATATGCTTGAATTTTACGTGCACAAATTGAAAAATTTGTATGATTTTCAGATTATATTACATTTATAGAAAGTGTGAAAAGACTTAAGCTGCATATCACTGATAAAATGCAATTATTTTGCCATATTCTCACATGTTCTGCCTGAGTACTATCGTTGTCCGATTATACCTTTGAGCCACTGTATATATATATATATATATATATATATATATATATATATATATATATATATATATATATATATATATAATATGAATGTTTGGCCAAAGATATTTTCATACTAATGTTTTTCAGACATTAGGGCTAGAGCACTTGTAAAATTATTATTTATTGTATATATAATTGAAATTAGGGCTAGAGCACTTTTAATTAAACATTTCAAGAATATAGTCCCAAAATTTGAAGTCAATCGGAGCAAAACTTTCGAAGCTATTGAATACTTAGTCCCATCTCCTCTATCATTGTAGCTCCCGACAGCTCGGAGTTTAGTAGTCATTTTCTCAAAACCACTTTTTAAAAGACCGTGTTCACTGCCATTTAAAAATTACATTACCGATTCATTTCAAACTTGGCACACACATTCTACATCTACCTACAAAAAGGCCAAATTTTTCGTGAAAAATATCAGTTTTCACTTGAAATGACCGCCAAAAATTTAAAAATGAAAAAATTTGAAATCAGAGAACGTTGGGGGGAGGATTTAATGATACTTTGACTAAATTTTAATGTTCTTTGATTTTCGATAATTTTCAGGTGAGATACAATGAACACCGCAATTCGTCTTTTTCCAAAGACGTTCTTGAAAAACGTTTTTCACCGGTTTGTTTGTTGATATTTTCGCAAAACAAATGACACAATGTTATTGAAATGATAATTAATAATGTACAAAAGGTTTAAATAAATTTGCTCTATCCATATTTCTAAAAAAAAGTGTTTCTCTCACGCTGAAACGCTTACCCGTCCCTTAATCTTGATTTAACCTAAATATTTTTTTCTCTGAACGCAAATCATATGAAAAATTAATTTTGAAGATCGTACTAGATCTACGCAGTATTTAATACTACTACTCCATACGCCATCATCAAACTAATTTAGATCATAATAGTTTTGTAGTTACCTGGATAATATTCACACAAGAACGAATTTCTTAGCCAGAATAAATCAAGCGCATAAATATAAAAAAAAAACATGACGCAATGATGTTTAAATACTACAAAAAATCGACTTTGAAATATCTCGAAACCAGTTATTCTCTTTCACCTTGACAAAGATGCTTTAATTACAGACCATAAATGAGAAGAAAAAATTTCGACTCCGTCACTCTTATTACCTGTTTTATTACCTCAATTCAATCTCAAGTAGACATACATACAACAAACTAAGCAGCGGAATTAAGTGGAAAAATTGATGAAGAAATTGCCGATAACCAAAATTTGAAGAAGCCAAAAATCAAAGCAGACGACGAAAAATCAATAAAAAATGAATAAATGGCATTGACCTCTCAGTGTTGTGTACAGTGTAAATAGTCTGCAAAGTTGAAACGGAGAATTTTTGAAGTAATTTCGGTTTGATAATCATTGTTTTGAATTCGGTTGTTAAAATATGCAATTTTCTGATGTGTATTTTGGACTTTTTGGATGTCATTGGATTTTATAAGGCTGTCTCGAAGGTAGCGAAGAGCCAAATAAAGTGCATTTGGACTTCGAATAACGATATTGTTAGGATCAGTTTAAATGAGTAGGTTGTTAAAAGCTAAAAAAAAATGTCTGATGATGGCAGTAATTGTTAAATGAATTTATGATGAGTTGTTAAGAATTTTCGGTGTAAAAGGTTATCATTTTAAAAGTATCACAATAGAAACCTTTCGAAATGATTTTTCCTGTTGCACAACTTTTGGCATGTATCCTAGTCATAAATAAACTTATGCATTTTTACAACATATGTACATGTAAAGTTTTTATCTAAACATTAATTTTCCATGCATGTATAATATATTTTTCAATGTACTTAGATGCAAAATTGCAACAGTAGATAACATGTTTTTTTATAGGATCAAAGCTCAACTCACTTACTATACGTGAGCGGACGGTGTTTAACGAGATGTAATTAAGATTGTATTGAAGTGGGTTAATGTTGCTTGAAGTTATACAGATCTAAACCGACGAGTTCTTGAATATAAGTTTGAAGCGAAGCAATGTTCTTGAGAGTTGAGGATTTATGTGTGAAAAATAAAAAAAAAATTGCATGAAAAAGAGAGAAATGAATGTGAAAGTCAAGAACGAACTGTGTAGAATAGATACTTGATTTTAATTACATTGTTGCCAATGTCAAGTACATAAGAATATAAATAATTATGATTCGCAATTTTGTCAATGACAGGTCTGTTTGTGTAGGTTTTGTACATTCTGCGTTTCATGGCTGGTTATTTGGGATTTAAACTAGATTTCGGTTTCTATATAAACAAATAAAACAGCATGAAAAAATGAAGAAAAAAAAAACAACAAAATTTTGAGTAAAGAATATAGAGTAAAGTCCCCAATCGTCCGCTTTTCAACATTAAATTCAAATTGAAATAATTCGGTATTTGTAGTAAAATATATTTCATAAAAACTTTCAATAAAAAACAAGCTTAATTTTTTGAAATATTAATTGGAATATACAGATTGATTAGTTGATTGTAGGTTCAGAAGACCCCTAGCATTGCGACCTCCTGGGTCTATTGTGTCTTCCCTGCGTTATAATATCCTATCGGATATCCGGGCTTCTTATCAACCTAGATATGTTCCTTGACGGGACACAACGAGATCTAATCTTCGTTTCGCTAGTTCTGAACAGTGTGTCAGAAGATATTCTACACACTTTGCCGTTTCTTCACAGTATCTGCAGCAGTCGTTCCACTCCTTACCTATTCTGTGGAGGTCCTTTTTGAAGAAAGATGACGTGTCGATTCTCCACATAGGACTCTTATGCCAATTTTTCTGAAAGTCACTGCTTCTTTTGTGATCGAAGCCATGGTATTTTTTGACATTTTCAAATCCTCAATCTTTTTCTTGCTCCATGTTTTGATTTTCTTGTCCGTGTCTGCCTTTGTAAAGCCGCAGTACGAAGTAAGACCTGTGAAGGGCATTCATTCTTGCTCCTTCTTTGGCATTAATATCAGTTTTCTCGTTTTCTTGGGGATCCCCATGGTCGGGGATCCATATGAAATTGAGGCTGTTCTGACCATCAGGTCCAAATATTTCACTGCATAGCACGGCGAATCCCCCGTTTTGATATGTACGGAAACATTCTGGTTGATGGTACTTCCATATATTAGGTATGTTCCCGTACTACGATTAATTGCAATTAATTGCAATGAAGCGTACTAAAACGGACTAAAAAACTCTGTTTTAGTACGCTTCATTGCAATTAATTGCAATTAATCGTAGTACGGGAACAGACCTATTGATTTTGTATGCGTTGGAAGGTCATTTAATTAATAAGCATAATGAAATATACTGAAAAATATGAAAAAATGTCGCTTTTTTACTTTCCTCGGAAAAGAGCTTCCAAATACTTATCTGAAGCCAAACTGTCGCTATCCATCATTGACATTGAATGGTCCACGTGTTGCCATTATCTCGGAGTATTTTTTGATCAGAAGCTTACCTTCAATTTGCACATTTCAAAAGTAGTTGACAAAATCAACTTAATTATTCGCATTTTGTACACTTTCATTAGCAAACGGTCTGAGCTAAGCTATGGCATCAAAATGCTTATTTTCAAATCCATCTTTCAGCCTGTAATTCACTATGCTGCTCCTGTATGGGGTGATTGTGCCAAATGTCACATCGCGAAATTGCAAAGAGCTCAAAACAAAACTCTAAAACTTATCCTGAAAGTTCCATCGCATTTCTCAACTCGCGCACTACATAATATATCCCAGATTGAAACTGTTTCCATATCAGTGACAGAACTCAAAGAAAAATGTCTATCCAAATGCCGAAATAACGGCAACCCCTTAATTACCAGCTTGGTTTGATTAGTGACTATAAATGAGTGCAATATAGGTTAAAATAGGTTAAGATTTAGCCTTCCTGGTTGTAAGTCTTATGTACTCATGGAGGTTTTTATTTTAACCTTTTTCCTCTAATACCAACTTTTACTTATCTGAAGTCGTTGTCATTATATAACTATAACTATATCATAGTAGTAGAGAGATATTTAAGGTCTAAACTCTAAAAGTACTGAAGTTGTATGCAATATTATTCTTGTAATTCTATGTTTGAAATGATGAATAAAAAGAATCTTGAATGTCGCTTTTAAGATATTATAAAAGAAAACAGTCAAATTAAATGGATATCTCATATTTTTTAATATGACAACTTTATTTGCTTGCATGTACGGATACTTTTTCTGCCAAGTGTATGTATGTTTTGACATCAAAGTCGTGGAGACCCCCCCTTAAATCGCACCTCAAACAATTGATGGCAAGATCAAGCAGATTCGCATCCCAATTTATTTTGTTTTTATGGTTCCAGTGGCTCGTTTGACAAATATTTACGTTTATTTGATAAATACGTGAACGTAGCATGGAATTCTAAAAATGATATCTTGCATTATGAGAGAATATTTGAGATTAGATGCATGAAATTACACTTACTCGTAGTAATATTGAAGCAAAAACGTTAGTAAACCAAGATGACAACTTCACATGTTCACCAACAAAATATGCTCGCTGGTGGCGAACTTTTTTTTAATAAACTTAATAAATCTAGTATAAAGCTACTTAAATATAAAAAAAAAACGTCAAATTTCATTTCGAGAGTAGAATGGGGCCATTATGTTAAGTAATGGTGATGATGTGGACCTTCATTATAGCGAAAATGCAGTCAAAACTTCCCTTAAAATTTTGACAGAAAAATATATTTTAGAACACTTCAAAGGAACTCCCCAACAAAACAGTGTTCGCTGAGTGAGAACCACTCAACAAGCCATAGAGAAAATCACTCAGCAGTGCCTCAAAACTAACAATCTGGGTTCCATGTCACCGGATAAATGGCAATTGCAAGTTATATTCCTTTTTAGAGAGGATATGGTCTTGTCAGTATGCAAATATTGAGTCTCTAAGCGAGCAGTGGGCAGTTTTCCCTTGCATAGCTTGCCGGCTGCGATAGATGCTGTGTCTTAAATAGCGCTGTAATAGAACTGGCGGTCATTTCATATAATAGGTGCGTTTTCTTGCTCCTCTATCCAGAACAGAACAGACGTATTGGAAATAACAACATTCCTGCCCCAATGAATTAACTGGGATAGAATTCTGTTCTGCATAGGTAGTTTATGTGCTGAACTATAGAATGTGCTAATAGAAAAAAGAAAAGCTCAGGAGTAGTTGGCTTTTTTGCCGTAAGGTGGCTTTGGATTTTTCAAAGTTATGTTGAATGCTTTGGTAGTTAGGAAATTAGAAAAAGTCCTCGTAATGTGTAGAAAGTTAAAAGAGGTAATTTTCTGTTAATTCTTTCTCTATTTTCTATCGATTGTGGTAGTGTATGCTCGTTATTTTCTTCCTTTATTTTCAACTGTTTTGCGCTACCACAACGAATACAGCAACCTATAGCAATCTTAGCAAATGTACCAGCTGTTCTGTACTGGATCGTTTTTTGCGCTGTTGTATTTTGTTCTGCGCCGGAGAAAAAAAATGCACCTAATATATTCTACGATTTGTAACTAATGAATGACCTTTTAAAATGAAAATAATTGAAAAATATTGAATCGTTGTCATCAATTTTTCTTAAACCACTCTTTATGTCAAAAATATACATATAATAAACTATGATGTACTATATTTTAATCTATAGTCATCCAATGTAACAATGATTATATTGCTATGCACCACAATTTTTTTGAATTTCCATTCAGTCAATTCAATGAAGAAGAAAAATACTTTCACTCCAAATATCTATGACTCAGCTTCTATTTTGATATTTGCATTTGTCAATCAAACTAAAATAAAGTCTCAAAAACGATTCCATCCCAAAATCGTCCAATTCAACGCAATTTTTCAATTTAAATCACATTTTCTCACGAAAATATTTGCCGTTACAGAAGTTGAAAGACCGACGCCACCGGTCATCATCACTAGCGTGCGTCTGCGTTTAGTCCAACAAAAGTAAAATTAGATAGAGAAAAAAAAATCATTTATCATTCAATTTAAACACCATTGTGTCATACAATGATCTTTTTCAAGCTCAGCACAGAAAAAAATAACCACGTGCATCATCAAATTTGTTTGTTTATTTCATTTGTCTTGTTTCATGCCGTCGTTTAGCCAAAGGCTGAAAATCCGTCTGAGCTAAATTCATTGCTGAGAGCGATTTTCGCTTTGAAAATTAAATTAACACTTTCAATTTTGTATATTATTGTTTTTTTTTCGTTATTTTGTCTTTTTGACCTTGCTGCAAGTCAAAATTTGAAGCATCCTAAGTAAAATTAAGATAAATACTTGAAAATAATGATGAATGTCACGAAAATAAAATCATTATAAACACTAGACTTTTACGAAGTGGCGCATAATTAGGCTATTAGTGTCATAAATGAATAAAATGTCTAGTCTTTTCACTCGATTTTTTTGTAGATTTTTATATAAATATGTTGTATTATATATATTTTCAATAGTTTCACCCAAATACTGGCTATTTTCAAATTGGCAAAAGTACGCACTTTCAAAAAATATCAACACTTCACAACTGTTCGATAATTTTGTGCCACCCTGTATTTGTGTTTCTAATAATGACACAATGCATTTTAACTTTAAGTATTTATAGCACCCTATATTTACACCTGAAATATTTTCGTGTCGATACTCTTTTTCCTTGTATTAAAATAAAATAATTCAAATAAAAATAAATCAAATAAATAATATAATAAATAAATTAAATAAAATAATTTACCCGTATATAAATTATTTAATATTTCTTAAATAAAACAAGATCATCACCCTCGACATCTAATAAAAAAAAGTATTGCGAATTTGCATATACATACTGAAACCTACATGCAGCAAAATAAACACATCTATTTTAAACCCTCTATTTGTTCCGTCTTTTGTTTTCGGATGTTCAAAAATAAATCTAGACTTTTGTCTGGCGCGTTTAATATATTTTTTGAATGTATTTTTCGTTGTATTTTAATTTATTTAAAATTGTCTTGGTATGCTTTTGTGTACCTTGAAAAGTACATTTTGCTTGAAAAAAACAGCTTCAAAAATTTAGATTTCAATCAACTCCTATCAAAAATCTGACATTTCCTTAACTAAAAAACTCAGGCAAATGTGTAGGTGGTACATAAATCGAACATTTTTAACGTGAAAAATAATAGACTTTTAAAAAATGATCATAAAAAAAACTAGGAAAAAACATTGACTGAGTAGAAAAACATTTCAATTTGAAAATTCTTTGATGCATAAATTCTACATAAAACGTCTTCCATAGTAATCCAGCTGAAAAAAAGCAATGCCGGTGCCAAAACATTTGACGCAATCAAGTTATTTTTAAATCGAGACAAATCGACGTTGGTCTGTCTATTCGATTAGTTTGAAAGTAACTACACATTGATTTTCTTAATAGATTTTCATTGATAGACTGTAAAAACTATTTTGATCGTTTTATGCGGTTTTTTTTTATTTGCGGTGTTATTATAAAAAAAAATAAAGCAATAAAAATAAAACGATCTGTTTTTGTAAAAAGAAATTTAATTTATTATATGAGTTTTAAACATAGAGGCATTAAAAATATAAGCTTGCAGAATTTATTTCATTTCAATACCAAACGACATAGATAAAACGTAATTAGAATCATATTTTTTTATTTGAGGACAAGTTCGTTTTAACAATGTGAAAATAGTGACGTGAGTTTTCCTTTTTATAAGCCAATCTTGAATATGTGCGATGTACGCTTGCAATATTCGGCATACCGTATCTGAATATGAGTTGATGCATAAAATAGCGAAGTCGTCTGCGAACGTCGTTATAATTGTTGGTTCACTTACTAGAAGATCAGTAGTAAATATTGTAGAAAGTACTAGTGCCAACACACTTCCTTGTGGAACTTCAGCATGCAATTAATGTTTTGCAGCTGTGAATCTTTTATGTTGAAGGTGGAATGTCCGATCAGAACGTATTGAATACGGTTTTGAGGGGGAATCATTTTTTATTTCAGCAATAAGAAAACAGGGCAACTTCCGTAGTTCGCAGTATGATTACTATCACAATTAACACATTTTTTGATCAATATGTTTTGTTCGCTTCTGCTTAAAGATTTTTTGTGTGGAACCCACCACCAATAATACAGACACTAATATCATTGCTTATCACTGTCAATCCTTTGCTGCTTTTCTATTGATACGAGTAATACTGATAACGTTAAGCATCAAACTCTTGAGTCAATTTTCTGAGACAACTTGTATTTTTCGATTCAAAGGCGTTTCCACGTTTATCGGGAGTTAGTTAGCAGTTATTTTTCCTCGCTACTGAAATAAACAAGCTGACCAGGCAGTTGCACGTTTTATCCCTCAGAAATATAGACTGAACGATTTCGGCGTCGTTTTCGTCATCCAGTAGATGATAGTGATTTCCACTGGTTGATACTTGCCTTTCGATTTTGTGTTGACTTTTTTCATTATCAATTTGAAACGACTAGAGACTTTGTCGCCTTTTTATAGTATTGGAATATCGGTCAAACACATTTTTCTTCTCCGCCACGATGATACATCAGTTGTCGTTTTCGAGCTACTGCCATTAGATGGATTCTCTCACGACGAACGATTTGTTGGAATTGTCCTGGAGACAACGTGGTCCACAACTATTTTAATAAAAAAATATAATTGAATTTCTTCATTTATAATATTTTATAAAATTGTTAAACAAAATTACAAGCCTATAGAAAATAATAAATTGCTAAACATTACTTCCAATCTGTCAAACAATTATTATCTTTCATTTATTTAAAATCCCCATTTTCACTTTTCGATTTTAATTTCCAAAAAAAAAGCACAATCTTATCCGCAAAAACATTTATACTTTCCACAATACAAATTTTTTCAAGTGTTTCTAAATAGAAAACACCATGCCCACGTAGATACTTATGCACATGTGTATTTAGTAGCAATCATATTTTCATGTTTCTGAAATTCTCTTTTAATGATTTTCAATTTATTTTCGACGAATTTCCATGAAAATGTTCTAGATCTTAAGCAAATACAGATGTAAAGAGCCAAATACAAATGAGAATCGATGGAAATCTACATGAAACAGACATTGTAAATTTAATTGTAAACTATGCATTTTCGATGGTTTCATGGAGGTTTAAATTCACATTTTCTCACATTTCTACAATAATAACAATTCATGTAAATGATTTTATTAGGTTTAAAGCACTTTAATGTTTGGATTAAGTTTTCGAGCACACATACACTGGGAATAATGTTGGAAAATGAGCACGTTCAACTCAATAAATTCAAATTTTTCTATTTACATTTTCTCTGCATATACTTGTACTTGTCTACATATACTTTTAGTAATCTACTATGAAAATACAATTTTCATGAATTTATTTTTTATCGATTACGTTGCACACATATTTAAATAGAACAGCACCGATATTCCTCTCACCCTTAGAGTTCTCGTCTTAGAGTTTTAGAAAACGCTTTGCTTTTGTAAATAAAATTAATATATCTCTGAAACATATTATTATGATTTCTAAACATAGTATTTTTATTTGTTTATATTTTAGGAAGTACCTGAGGAAAATTATAACTTGCCATACCATCAAACAAATAATGTTGTGCCTGGCGACGCGGTAACGATTAAAATAGATGTACCAGTGCCTTTACGTGAAGAACCAAAATTTCCGAAAGAAAAATGGAAAACATTTGTTTGTAAGTATATATTTATTTTTATAAGATTTATTTTCACTTTCAACATTGCTTTTATCATTCGATATATTTACTTTATTGCTATTATCTAAGTCATAAATTCTACATACTTATGCATAGCTGAAAAATTAACTCAATTGTTTAGTTTCAATTGTTCAATTGTTTCAATTAAAATCAATTGTTTAATTAAACAAAGAAAAACGAACCAAAACAATATTTTTTTTAAAAAATATTGTGGATGCTACAAAAACTCAGGAATTTGAATATATTTACATAAATTCATCGCAACAGAATATAAATTCCAATTATGGCAATGATAAATGAAAAAATAAAAAAAAATAAAAATATTACTGTTTACAAAAATAAAATTCAATTCAATAATCTAATGTCCCAACGCTCAGGTCAAGTATAAATGCTTTTAAATGACTTTTGAAGCTATAAAACGATTGTGGCAGAGATCCAAGCCCCAATTCATTATGACGTCTAGGGATTCTGACGAAAGGAGAAAAGAAGCACACATTTGTACGCGCGAACGGAACAGTGAAGACTTCCTGAGACCTATTGCCCCGTAACGAACTGCGAGGTCGGAATGAATCGATGAAGCCAGATATAATACCTCGCTGCGATTTGAACAGGAAGCACTCGTCAAGCAACAGCCGGCGTGACTCCAAGGAAGCAATTTGAAGAAAGGACAAACGGGAAACATATGAGGAGAAAGGGATATTATATTTAAAAAATAAAAAGCTTCTGAACCTACGCTGCACACACTCGATGGTCTCAGAAAGGTAAAGGAAACGTGGACACCACACTAGACAAGCATATTCGAGAACACAACGAACTAACATTAAAAAAAGACGAACACATGTACGAGTGTCAACGAATTTAGAGGCAGCAATTTAGCAATTTAACTTTGAAGGGAAAAATTTGCCTTTAAATTCGGCTGTTTCAATTCGAATTTTAAGTAGTGCCATCATTCAACCACTTTGGGTCAATTGTAGCAGCCGATAACAACATGGAGGACGAAATACATGGGTGGCTGCTCAAATCTAACTAACCCTACTACAATCTGTCAAGGCTCTTCAAATCCCGATATCTCACCCGAAAATCCCGAAATCTCACAAGACCATGGTCCATGGACCATGGATCCGAGACTTGGGTGTTCAGTAAAAGGTACTCTAAACTCTTAGCCGCGTTCGAGAGGAAAGTCTTGCGGATAATCGTTGGCCCCTTATGTGAAGAAGGGCAATTCCGGAGACGCTACAACCATGAGTTGTACGCTATCTACCTTGAAGCAGATATAATTACGAATATAAAGCTCGATAGACTTCGGTGGGCAGGACACCTAGCTCTAATGAGCGAAGAGGATCCGGCTCGGAAAACCCTTTCCGGCAGATTTTACGGCAGACGGCAGCGTAGGAGACCTTGCCTGCGCTGAAGTGATGGCGTTGACCAGGACGCTCGTAGTTTAGAGGTGCAAAATTGGATACATCGGCTCGCTATCGGGTTCGATGGAAAAAAAAACTGTTGACGGTGGCCAGGACCGGACCCCGGTTGTAGCCCCGATGATGATAATGATTATTTATAATTCCTCGTTAAATATCTCGAATATTCTGAGCAACTGTCGAATCTTAGCCTCGCTCATTAGAATGGTCTGAACAATTTTTACTTCATTGTTCGAATAGAAGGCTCTTTATCCTTTTAGCTAATACGAATGTGTCTTTGGTGTTTGTATGCATGCAACACTACTCCCTCCTTAGAGCTATTCTTTCCGAACAAAGTCGTCGTCATCGTCAATAAAGTTATCTCCAGGATTTAGTGCAAGGCGATCTAGGTGGACAACTTTCATCTTTGATCGGTTCTTTCGATGCTACTGCTATAGTTTGAGTTTCAGACGCAGCCTCTAGCTTCCAAATCATATCGTTTTTGCATGCAGATTTCGAGCTTATGCTCAAATAACAACACTCTTGTCTCTTTTATCTAATACGCTCTGTTTGAGGACTTGGATCTAATACGTTTTTCTACTCAGACTTGTTCGTAGAATTAATGCAAGTCAACTTCCGTTTAATGTCTTCACAGAATTTTCTATACAGCGGCTCTGACAATAATCCTTCTTGTCTAGTTAAAATTGTTATTCGTTTTACATATATGAATGCGTTTTTTTTCTATTCGATGGCATTGATGTGCTAAAGGTAATTTTCTGAACTGTATCTAGTCACAGATCTCACCATAAACTGATTTAAATTCGCAAGTAGTCACTCGGAGCACGAATTGTCCAATGCTGCAACATTTCCAAGACTTCACAAAACTCTTTGTCTCATTGATCTGGTATCAACGGTGATGTTTCAAATTTTATTGTCAGATCCTTTTATTGTCTGAAAACGGTGATGGTTTTAGGGTCATCAGCTCTGTTGTTAAACATCCGATCTTCGAACTTATTTCCTACTAGCTTCACTGCAGTTCTCAAAGAAGAAGTAGTTACTTCCGATCTTCTAGTCTCACTGCTTTGCTTGCATCACTGGCAGAACCTGGGCTCATTCTCCTGGTGGCAATTATAACTCAGCGATTCTTTCTCTCCGCAGTTTTAGCATCAGAGAGCTCCAACTGCTGATGAAGTTCCTGTGGTACTTTTTCTTTAACGTACGAATTCCTGGCAATACGTTGGCTTCCATTTCTTGTGGCAATCACGTGTCTCCATAGCTTCAACATTTTGGAGTTCCGACTGTCATTGATTAACTGGCGATAACGACTCTTTGGCATACGCACTTCTCGTGCACTACACGGATTTTAACATTAGGTCAAAGCATCTTAGACTGTTGGCTTATCTGCTAGCCAAAGTGCCTGCTGAACTTCCGCATCCCATACTACCTGGATGAATGCATCCTTCGCTGCTGATCTTGGTACTCTAGATATGACGCAGGATGAGATAAAAGCGTCAATCGTTGGATGTCGTGTGCAAGCTGCTATAAAATTCCTCTGTATAAATGTTCTTACCTGCGAACGATGAATCTCCTTTAAGTATTCTCCAAAGCATTAGTGAAGCCGGATTAGCTGGAGAAGTTCTACCGCTGCTCCTCTTAGTGACACCATTAGTGTGACACCATTATTGCAAATGTTCCCTGCTGCTATTCCTTAAAGCTCTATAATTTTTACCAACTCGACATACCATTTAGTAATCACATTTAGAACTACCTCGACAATGTAATATCGCGATGTATGTATCTCCCGCGATATCGACCTAGTTTTACAAAATCTGCAACATTAGCTAGGTTTTATGCACAACTTCTACAAGAAGCATAAATGAAAATTAAATCAGATAAAACGCTATTTTTTCACCTAAGCCTCCTGACCCAAATATCAAGGCCCCACCGTATTTATTCCTCAGTTAAGTGGTTACTGCTTTGTGGCAAAGCAGACATCCGCTTTTGGTAATCAAATCGCGACGCTTATTGTTCCGAATATCACTCTCAGTTAAGACAAATGGTGTTAAAACTAAACTTCTACAGTTAAAAAAACAGACAGTATGCTCTTCCCAGTAGACTTCTTAGCCTTCTGCGATAAGTCACTGTGCTTCTGCTCCTATGCTCTTTGGTTCAGATTGAAAAAAAATCTAAAAATCAGTAACTTCTCATCGTCTTAAACGACGTGTTTGCTTCCGAAAAGGAGCCAATAATCGTGAAACCAAGGTGAGAACCTTTTGCATGTAGTGTTCTTTGTGAATGATTTTTCGTATGTTTTGGTATATATGAGACATATGAAGCTTCAACAGTTTGCAACTAGATTCAAACTGACAGACATTAAAGCTATGTAAATTGTATATTACTCTCAAAGTATCAACAACAAAAACCCTAGCTCATCAGAACCGATAGAAACACTAAGTTCGAAGAATAGTAGAGGATTTGTGCAGATTTTGAGTGTGTATTCTACCACTAGCTACTTAAGGCCACTACCACTAGCTTCTCCTCCTTAGGACCAATGCACTCTATGTACTAATAGGACCCTAAGCCAGTTTAATTTGGATGACTTCATCGAAAGTTACAGAAAGAAAGATAGAAAGGTGTTTGGGGTTGCCATCAAAAAATTTTAAAATTATTTACTTATTTTTATTGCAAATGTTCGCGATGTGAATACTTAATTTCAGCATTTATTTGTACGAAAATAGCGAAAACGCCTCGTGGTGGCAGCCTTTTGCTAGCACCGAAGCCAAAAATATGTCGCATTTACCTCACGTTGATGTCAACCTACTCTGCAAATTTTGTATTGATCCGATGAACCGAGTTATAGGAATACAAAGAATTTAGGGTTACCAGACGTAAAAGTTTTCAAATTTCCTAGATCGTGATATTCGTTGTTTACTTTCACTACGAGATCACTATGATTTGAAAATTTTATGATAAAATCGCTTACTAAAGATATGCAAAAAAATACAAAACCAACCATAGCTACCATATGAATTTCGTCATGATTCCATGACTGCACTGGAATCTATAGGGCAAAGAACTTGATTTTCCTGAGCGAATTTTCAAAATTTAAAATTCCAAAATTACCATAGCTGGCAGCTCGAACCTAATTTTTCAACCAAATTTCTACCAAACGTGGTTTAGAGTAAGATTCAGCTGTTGCATGAATTTAGTCAAAATCTGGTGACTGAATCAGAATTCATAGGGCCAAAAGTAGTTATTTTTCCTAGTGATTTTTCAAGATGGCACGACAGATTTGCTCAAATTTCAGACCTATTTCAGATCTATCAGACCTGGTCCTACTTAAGACCAATACGTTTAGTAAATTTCAACAGTATCTGATTATTGAGTCGTGAGTTCCCGTGTACAGAAGTTTTTGATAAGATTTGTATATGAATTGCTTTATTTCTTAAAAGCGAAAATACTTCAGGAGAGTCGATGGTTTAAAGGTTTTCACTTTCAGTGCCTGCCGTAGCTGCAGGATTGCCAGCACGTTCACACAAACTATATAAGTATACAACTTAGTAACATCAATATGTTTTGTAAGTCTTGTAATGATTCAATAGCTTTGTCAAAAGTTATCGCAATTAAAAAAAATTCAAATGTTCCCGATTTCATTTTAGGCACCTAGTGCACAGAAAAGGTTAAAAATTTCCAAAACCTTATCAAATCTTTTTTAACAACATGCTCGAAATTCATTTCGGAATATTAGTTTTTTTGAAAAGTATTTTTTTTTATAGAATAATAGACATATCTAAAATCTCACTAAAACGTTACCGAAAAATAGTCACTGAATTTTATATATATATATATATATATATATATATATATATATATATATATATATATATATATATAGATTTATATATATATATATATATATATATATATATATATATATATATATATATATATATATATATATATAGATTTATATATATATATATATATATATAGATTTTAGATATGTCTATTATTCTATAAAAAAAATACTTTTCAAAAAAACTAATATTCCGAAATGAATTTCGAGCATGTTGTTAAAAACCGCCAAATTTTGCCAAATTTTGTGTCGATTAGACCTGCCCCCTAAGATGATTATATGGACAATTCTAAGCAACTTTGCCGAAGGAACCATAGGTCTATCTCGATTTTCGAGTCTCCCACTTTTCAAAAAAAGATTTTTTCCCTATAACATCATTTTGATTCAAAATTCGTTTTTTTATTCATCGTTATATTATCTTTTTTATGTGTATATGGGGGGTTTTTGGGGTCGAGAAATTCATTTCTGATCTTTATTTTTACCTATAACTACCGCCAGAGGGCGTTTCATGCATATTTTAACTATTTTTCGTCTATTTTCCGAGAAAAATTACAAGTTTTTCGGTAAAATTGATCTTTATTTTATTTTTTTCAACAAAAATTCAACTTAAAAAATAAGAACATGTGTAAAAAATAAAAAAAAAAATGAATTTAGTGGAAGAAAAGCGAAATAACTTATTTTTGAAAGTCTTTTTTGCTTTCAAGTCGGGGGTATTTTGCACGGCTTTCTGATGTAACTGCCATAACACTGTGTCGACTCTTTTCTAAAACACGTTTAGAAACGCTAGCCAGCAATTGAACATGTCTTTCCGTTGCTTGTATGTGTACCGGAATTCTTGGATCAGGCAATGGTGGATCATCGCATTCTAAATATTGTTCCAAATGATCATACGTAATGCTATACGTAAACGGTGGTTCGAATAAGACATCATCTCTATTTAAATCAATCATATTCGTATAATCTGTACAATTGAAGTTTATCAAAGGTTTTTGATAAACTCTAAGATGTGCCGGGTCGTACAGATTTCTTCGGTAGTGTAAAATTTTCTTGATTGCGATTTTTCGTGTCTCTTTTTTATCATCAAATAACATCGCTAACAAAATATTTTCGGAATGTGCGTAATATGAATTGTTTTTAATGACATTATTCACAACTCCGCGTAGATTTGTATCCAAATATTGTGTCCAACGAATGAATTTGTAAAATAATACACTACCGAAGACCACCGAATTATAGTACTTGATGTTGAAGTACATCGGCACATACACTTTCATTATGTATGTTGCCAAAATTTTCAAATTCCTTGATAGATTTTCAGTTGACACATACAACCGCAACAATCTATTCGCCTTGGTGAGCCAACGTGAATGTGCTATTGGTCCTGGTTTATTGTGAGATAAATCCGCAGGAACAACACCATTCGAAATTGCATTGGCCATTTTGTATAAGTACTTTGAATCGGTGGATAATTCAAATGGATCTAAATCAGGTGGCATGTTCTCTAGCACGATTATCTCGAATTCATCTACAAGCTGAAAAAAAAGAAATGAGATGAATTAAATTTTACCATTTAATAATGGAAAAAATCGATGAGAAAAATGACAAATGATACATACCGGAAGATTTTCACAAGTTTCAATTTGTTTGCCCAACGTTCCAGTTGTTGTTCGTGGTCCAGTGGTCGATGATCTTTCCAAAGTGTCAAACAAATGACGAAATGGCAGCTCGTTAAAGTGCAGCATGCACACAAACCAATGCAGCGGTCTATTCAAATGCAATTCAAATCGACGCAAAATCCCATTTCTTACGCCAGTATTTGTTGGCTCACCATCACAGCATATGCCGATTAATGCATCGAGAGCAATTTCTTTTTCGACGATGAATGCATTAAATGTCATCAATTTGTGTTCAGCATCTTCATTTTCGACTTTTGTGTAGCCTATCAATTGAGAATTTGGTTCCTTCAAAACAACTAGATGTGGTTCTTTCACCATCCTTGCAT
Organism: Nemotelus pantherinus; assembly: GCA_963978885.1. Classification (NCBI taxonomy): domain Eukaryota; kingdom Metazoa; phylum Arthropoda; class Insecta; order Diptera; family Stratiomyidae; genus Nemotelus; species Nemotelus pantherinus. Next base: position 65,826,925 of record OZ022266.1, on the reverse strand, counting down.
GCAACTTCTCATCGATTTTTTCCATTGTTAAAGCATCATTTTTTCGGCCGTCGAATGAAAATGCTATCAAATTGGATGCATCATACTGCTTACGAAGCAGTTCTTCTCTGCATTTGGCCTTTTCTCGACGCACTTTATTTTTATCCATGATGATAGGATTGCCATGTGCATCTTTTACGTCAATGTCTTGCATAAGAGATGTTGCGAGTGCTGCTGCTATTCTATCAGACACACCAAATCGATCACACATCGCAGCGAAGTTCGAAGCATCGTATCTGGGAGTATACGGTCCTCGTATCATTGGCGGAATATCTTGTGGATTTGAACTTGGCTGATCTATATCAGTACTTGGTTCATATGCTGAATGGCTCTGTTCAACGCTTGTTGGTATTATTGTTGACGTTGGTGCTGGCTCTTCAACTTCTAGCACGAATTCCGGTATCGTCAATCTTCTGTCATTATTTTGATCTCGCATGAACTCTTTCAAATGATCTGGAATCAATCCACATGAGCATAATTCTGCTTTCAAGTCACATTGACATTTGCCGATGTAAAATAATTCTTTTGTAGATTGCTCGAACGTTCTGAATGAGGCGATATTTGAATGTTTAGTTTCGATTTGATACTTGTCAATCAATGTACCCAATTTTCTAACAACACTTTGTTTGGTTAGAATTTCAACATTAAGTTGACTCCAAATTTCAATCAATTTGTCTGTTACGTGCGGTACGAATGTTTTATACGAAAACATTTTGTTTTGGAGTTTAGCACGTTCGGCCAAGAAAAAAAAACATCTTAAAATATCCTGTTTCGTTGGCAGATCGAGTCCACTCAAATCACAAGATGCACCAAAAACAGCAACATCGTGCGAAGGCAAATGCTTCAAATGACTTTCGGTACTTGTTGATGTTGTTGCGGTTTGAGATGTAGACGGCAATGCATTTGGATCCATTGTATAATTTTACTAAAAAAATTTTAAAAAACTGAAATTAGTATATTTCAAAACATTTGGTTCGAATATATTTTTTCCACCTACAAATTGGTAGGACCAGTTAATACATTATTCCAACGCACATTATTCCTACATGCTATACATATAAATACATTACAATGTATTACATATTTCAGAAAAAAGTAACCAAGCAAGAGAACAACATCGATGCCTATGTGTATTAAATTACAAAATTTTAACACATACCTTTTAATTCTTTTTGAATTTCACAATTATTCACTGGCAGGAAATTTATAATTCACTTTCACTGAAATGATGCTCAAACACTAATGAACTGAACACTCATAAATGTCATTGTGTTGTGCTCTTTCACAAAATATGTCGGTAATGATGTTTTACCGATGTTTTTTTTTAAATAAATGCGTTGTTGACTTGAAAGCAACAACACTTTGTCGCTTTTTTTCTCACTAAATTCATTTTTTTTATTTTTTACACATGTTCTTATTTTTTAATTTGAATTTTCATTGAAAAAAATTAAATAAAGATCAATTTTACCGAAAAACTTGTAATTTTTCTCGGAAAATAGACGAAAAATAGTTAAAATATGCATGAAACGCCCTCTGGCGGTAGTCATAGGTAAAAATAAAGATCAGAAATGAATTTCTCGACCCCAAAAACCCCCCATATACACATAAAAAAGATAATATAACGATGAATAAAAAAACGAATTTTGAATCAAAATGATGTTATAGGGAAAAAATCTTTTTTTGAAAAGTGGGAGACTCGAAAATCGAGATAGACCTATGGTTCCTTCGGCAAAGTTGCTTAGAATTGTCCATAGAATCATCCTAGGGGGCAGGTCTAATCGAATTTTTCGGCTCCATACAAATTGGCCCGCCCTAAATATATATATATATATATATATATATATATATATATATATATATATATATATATATATATATATATATATATATGAATTTTTAGCCGAATCGATGTTAATACTAATGTTCTTCGAACATTAGTGAAAATAGCAACGTATAGTGCTTGGTACTTTTTAAGAGCTCTACTATCTTTTAGCAATAATATTGTTTGACTTGATGTCGAATATTAAAGTTCTATATAAATATTTCCTTTTTACCCTTTTACCGAAACCAAATGACCAAAATATAGGAAATTTACTATTATGTTATCCAAATAGCATCTGAGATAAATAGCAGGTTATCAGATTTATAAATTACAGGATGCTATTGCTATTTGTAACTAGCAATTGAAAAATAGCAGTCTGCTATTTAGCGGCCCTTCATTATATCATATCGGCTGTGGTTAGAAGAATAACTAAGTTTTCGAAAAATCGTTTGTCGACAGATGTTCGTTAACATCCCAAATTTGATTCGTAACTGACCCAAATTTTTTCCACTAAGCAATTTCACGTTCGCTTCCATTTTCTATCAAAATCAGTACTCATTTTGACAGGTTGCACATTCGATAGGTGTTTCCCAAGGATGGCAACGGTGAATAAAAAAACACATTCACTTAATCAAAAACATAATTTTGTTTTTCGTTATTTGTACGTTATTTGTCGCTCTATTAACAAGGAATCACGCACGCTCCTTTTCGACTCATCGTTTCGTTGCTTCCCCGTATCGTCGAAGGTTCTGGCGCTGCCGTGTGGTCATGATCCAGTGAAACCTTTGAATTGCATCACTTCAGCGTCGCAAAAAAAAATGATTCCATTTCACAGGTGGTCCAATTATAAAGGTTCAAAAAAGAACAATGAAAATATTATTCCTGATATTTATTTTTATCATAGGTTACTGTAAATTATATTAAGTTTGCCGCTTTATGATTTTTTTTTATTGCTTGATTATGGTGATAATGGAACTAATTTTCTGCTGTCGAGCTTCATCGTCAGCAGCCTAATATTGCGCTTCGAATTCAATATCTGAACTATCAAAAGTTATTGTGGCTGAAACCCCTTCAAAAAGGACGTCTTCCCAATCTTCCGGGAGAGACTCGTTTGAACATTTGACTCGGTGGAACATTTGAATTCTTATCTCTTTCGATTTTGCTTTCGACCGTCAGATTTTTAGGGCACCCACATTTTCAAAAACAATTTTGAATTGTAAGTGAAGACACTTTGTTTTCAGCAGGTCGCAGCCAGCGGATTTATTTATTTTGTGGTATTACTCTAAAAAATATTCCTGTCGTATCAAGATTATTAATATTTGAAGCACCATGGCCATCACATAACAATTTGAGCTCTGTCTGAAACTTTTATATTGTGTCTAAATCAACATCAGCTCCCTCGCCACAAAGTATGCCGTAGTGAATATTGTAACGCTTTTCAAAGGATTCTAGTCATCCATTTGAAACCTTGAAATCAAATAATTCTAATTTTGTAGCGATTTGACTGGCATTACTTTGAAGTATCGAGAAGGATGTTGGTATATGTTTGGAGCGTGCCTTAGGGAATCGTTGATACAAAAATTTATTTATCAGGCAGTACGGTGAATTTATGTTCAACCGCTTTCTTCCAGTGTTCGAAGTTTTCCAATGATTGTTTTATTTGTTTTGAGCGTTTTATTTTTTCACATACCTAGCACCTGACTCTTATTAATTTTCAGAAAGTTTCGCAGAAATAATTCGAACAAATTCCTTGACCTGCAGATGTTAATATTTTTCTGGAAAACACATTTCATGTTGGTCTTAAAACCGTTTGGACCGATTATCAAATACTACTGGACAAATTTTTGTGCATCTAATCTGGTCCATGGTCCGATTCTAGAGGTGCTCCGATTACAGAGTGAATTTTCTTCTAGAGATTGTATATGCGGCGATGGTATGGCTCAATTGTTCAGGTGGTCCGATTACATAGTGTCTCGATTAGCAGATTTTACTGTACCAACACGTGTTCCCACCGATTTGTTAATAGTTCGGCAATTCGATACAATAGGTGATATAAAATAATATATATGTTACTAGGTAGGTGCTGTGTTTCATTCATCGTTTCTAGTTTCATATACCATGATATCAATACTAGTTGTGTATCAGTAGATTTACAAAATTAAAAATTCTAATATTTAATCTTTTACCACATTTAACGGGCTAAAAATTCAAAAATTCAAATTGTGTGGCTTGTATTATTTCAAGTCTTATTACTTTTTAATTTAAAGTCCAATTTTTTCCTTTATAAGATATATATTTCAATTTCTTCAAAGACTTTGAGGATTATTATCCCCCTTTTTCTGTGTGTATCGGTTTTCCTAATCTAACTGTAACCTTCTGTTTATTTAGTCTATATAGAAAGGCATTAACAAATTAAGTTTAGATTAGGATTTAAGCCGATAGACACTGAGTAAAAGCGCATTTTACCTTCGAAATATCTACATCTATCACGATATTGAAATATACCTAGATTCTAACCTCCGCACGATAAACGGTAGTGGTTAGGCACTGGTCCCAAACGAAAGGGATCACTGGTGCGAATCTATATTCGGGAGGGATACCGCGCAGCAAGATTTGCAATGTATTAACTCTGAGTCGGTACTTGACTCAAATTAAAGAGGCAAAGGGCTTGTTGAAAATCGATTATGAAAACAGAGCCTCCAACACTTCCAATCACTAAAACCCTAAATAAGTTGAAGTGAGCCTTTGAATGAAAAAAAAATCGTTTCGAAAGCTAGAAAAATTAAGTAATCACAACATCCGTTATTTAGTAAAATAAATCTCTTAATATTTATATTATACAAAGAACTTTTGCATTCCTTAATTTAATTTCTGTTTTTTTCTTGTTCTCTATTTCAGCATTTCTAGTATTAGCAGCAAATTTCATTTTGGCTACTGTGTCCTTATCTCTTGTACACGAGAGGCTACCAGATCGTGAGATCTATCATCCATTACCCGATATTGTTTTAGATAATATTGCACCACAAGAATGGGCACTTAATGTTAGCGAAGTTCTTATTATGATAGTTGTTAATTCCTGTATATTATTAATTATATTCCATAAGCACAGGTAAGTTAAATATTGAGTGAAAAAGAAAATAATTCATACTAATATCTATTATATTTTTAATTTGAGATTGATTTATTTTTTCATTTTATTTATCTCTTTTTATGTATTTTCCATTTCTATTTCATCAAATAATTATATTTATATTTTTGCATCCGAATCCGATTTGAAAAATTAAAATCCACTCCCAATTACTCTCTCAAAAGCCAATAAAAAATGTCCTTAAACGTTTTTAAAAAGTTTTCCAATCCAACAGACCAAACACACAAGCAATAAGACATAGTTATTGCTTGTGTGTTCGAATCCTTCTTGAGACAATCATTTCAACTTCTTTGACATGAAGTGAAAATCAATTTCTCAAGTTGACGAGAAACATTGGCAAATTTCATGGCGAAGAGAATAAAAGTTGACAACAAAAGATTGATTGATTTTTCTTTATTTCAAAATTTTAAAGCTCTTGGAAAATTTTCGTGTGAAAAAAATAATGTTAGCATGTTAAACGTAATGTTATGATTAAATTGATTTTTTGTCGAAATTGATTGAATTATTGATTTTTTGTAGAATTATTTTAATCATCAGATGTGGCCAGATAATTGTCATTTTTATCTATCTGAATTATCCTAAAACTCAGTATGCACTGTTTCGTTTTTATTTATTTTGTGTTATTATTTTTTAAACCGCATTCAAGATAGATTTTTATTATTTTGCTATCGTTAATATTTTTTGTTCAAAAATGACGATGGCACACTATAAGGCTATTAACGTAAAAAAAAAATATAATTATTGGTTATCCTTTTCGATTAATGATGATAATTACGAGTATTTAGAACCAATTCTCAAATAGAGTTGCGTAAAAGATTATCGTTTTCAACTTACTCGTAAAAAAAACTATCTATTCTCAACACTCAGTTAATTGTGCGTCAATTTTTACGTTCATTTCTGAAACTCTACTTACATTCATTTAAAATTCTCGAAATCAATTATAAAATTGAAACTAATCTCATAATTATTTTCAGATTTATTGTAATGCGTCGTGTATTTCTTCTAATGGCCGTATTATATTTTATGCGTTCGATAACAATGTATGTCACCGTCTTACCCGTTTCGAGTACAACATACTATTGTAGTCCGAAAGCGAATTCAACTACGCCGCTTGTTATACTCAAACGTGCATTTCAATTGATATCTGGCTTTGGACTATCGATAAATGGAAAGCATACATACTGTGGTGATTCGATATATAGCGGTCATACTGTAATGCTAGTCTTAGGATATCAAGTTATAGCAGAATGTAAGTATACCGATTTAAGTCAAGGCATGCAAAAAGAGGAGAAAGAGGGACGATTGTTGTGTAATTAGTATGCGAATAATTGAATATTTAGATAGATAGATGCAAGTCATTCGATTGAATAAATAAGCAGTTAGAAATACTAGTTCTAATGCTGGTCACCTTCATATGGTCAATGGAATAAAATAATTACTGAGTATTTTTGCTAATTATTTGCATACCTACTCACCAATGATCGTACTTTTCTAATGATACTCAAGTATCTTAAGCTATAATGTCCAATGAATTCCAACTAGTTATCAGCTTCTAATGAAATCCCTAGTTAAAGATGAAAATATATTTTTTCCTACAACCAAGGGTCCAATTCATGTCAATCTCATGTCATATATATAGTCAAATTATAGTCGTTTTGATTTATCCAGAAAACCTTCCACAGTGAAAACTGATCTTTCAATATTTGATTTGATTTTAGACTCGCCAAGACGCTTTTATCTCTTGCACTGGACCGCATGGCTAACAGCTCTTGCTGGTGTGATATTTGTATTAATTGCACACGGACACTACACGATCGATGTTATTATTGCCTATTATGTTACAACACGTCTATTTTGGACCTATCATACGCTGGCCAACAATCATTACTTATTGAAGGTAAGCAAACAAAAAAAATAGCATTATTGTCATCAAAATCAAATTATCCATGAAATAACGTATTTTTTGTAATTATTCGTAAATAACATCTTTTTCAAATTTTTCCATTTTTTCATATTTTCTATATGTATTTGTACTTATTCGATATTTTTCATTATTATTTTGATTGCGTTTACTAAAATACAATAGAATCATATGCTTCACGCTTCAAGTGCATTTAACAAATCTTTCTCATCCGTTAAAATGCTCAGTATGCCCATAATTATTATTCAGATTGTTATCATTTAGTTTTCCAAGCTGAAAGCTCTTTGTATCGATTCTGAAAACCTGACACTTGATGTTAATACTAATTATCCGTTGATTTTCTGTGTCTGTCTGCATAAAAGAGTGTCCATAATTGTAATAATCATGCAATGTTGTTTAATAATACCTATAATCTACCAAACTGTCGTCGTCAAATAATTAACGACTAACTCTCGTGTCGTTGTCCGAATTTACTTCTTCTGTATTTAACAACAAAATAATGCCCTTCTCATATCAGGACAAAAAGGGGCCAACACATTACCAAATGCCTTTACTACTCGCATAGCTCGCTGTAAACGAAAAGTTAAAGCTCTGTTCACGATCATTGTATGATGTAATAACTATTTATAGATACAAATAAATCCAATCAACTTAGACCATTGAGTAATGAAAACCAATTAGTTAGACAGAAAAAATGAAATAAAATAGGAATAATAAAAAACTGATTGAAGAAATATTAAACAGATTCAATTCAAATACATAGCTATTTCAAATGAAATGAATTTTGCACAAAAAAACATCAATAAATTGAATGTTTAAGATCCCGATCGATAGTCTTCTACTCTTTCACAATGAAAAAACGAATTCATTTGTTCCATTCTATTTGCAGAATCGAAGAACACTTACTGAATGGCCATTATTGATGTGCAGTACTATTGTGGTCAGTATTAGGGAATTTAAAAACAAAAAATGTGAAATGCTACGAGAAATACGAAATGAGATTAAAAATTAAAACAGGATTAAAGGACTAATATAGTTAATTTAAATTATTTTTATAATTTAAAAAAAAATATGAGTGTGTTAGTTTGGATTGGATTGTTAGATAATTATTATTATCGATTTTATATAATTTTGTTCGAATGATAGTTTGTAACGAATTGAAGTCACAGTTTTAGGAAGTGTTATAAAAGTTTTAGGTAATGTTACAAATGAGCTTGCAACTATTATATTATTCTAAGACCTTCACCTATGTATAAACATTTAAGGAGATTTTGGCTATGACCATGGCTGCTATACTTTTTGTTAGATTGAGTATTAGAAAATCTTAACCCCAAATCAGTTGTCTTGCACTTTAAAAACAAAATCACCACCTAATAACCACGGAAGTACAAACTAAAACGGTTTGTCACTACTTCAGTTCAGCTTACTTTCGTTCAGGAGTCTTTGAGATATGCTTCTTCTCTTTTTGTTCGGAGCACAGTCATAACATAAGAACTAATAAATAGCATGGAAAGAACGGTATTGTGCGATATTTGCCTGATGGCACAAAATGGCAGGGGGTGAAGGATTTACCATCAGCTGGCACCTAAGAAGAATCAAAACCAAAATAAGTTCTCTTCATTATATTTATTTATTTATTTATTTACAAACTGACTGCTGTCCATAGAAAAAAAATTATACAGTAGCTGTATATGTTAAATTAAATTTAAATTAATGCTAGCAAAGATAATTACTTCATTAGGTCTAAAAAGCAAAATCGTTTATGTGAAAAAAGCATACTCTCAAAAGTGAGAAAAGCATACTCTCAAATGGCAGGTGGGAATGTATATATCCGTGTTAGCTGATAGGTGATCCCATCAAGAAACAGTAAGCGCAGCGAACATTCGCTGGCAACAAACGAAATACATAAAAGGATCGGAGATATTCCTTTCACTCGCCAAATGGTATCGAAAGTAATATTCCGCGTTAACTATCTTATCACTTACCATTTTTATACTCAGAATAGGCTTTTCGTTAAAATAGCCATTCGCATAGCCTGAATTGCCATTCTTTAAAATAGTCTCTTTGGCAAAGCACATGTATATTGCCTAGTGGGAATGAGAAACGTATCTGATCGTACAAAGGGGGCGTATCTTATCTCGGCGGGGTACTTTCAGTCTTTTTTTCAACTTGGACTTGGATATTGCTATCTAATTCTCGCAATCAGTGGGGAAATATTGCAAATTGTATCGCGATTCACGTACTTTCGGAGCTATATATAGTATTTAAGATATGGCACAGTCTCTGCATAAGCTGCAGATACCAAAGTGTCAGTATCATTTCCGTCGATTCCCAAGAAAAGCGATTCTTCTTCCTTTTTGAAGCAGAAACCATCGTCGAAAATGTGAAAGGTGTATTAGCACTTTCCTCAGCACAGTATGTAGGTATCTCTCCTAATTTATTCCATTTTATTAAAGTTTTTTCCTAAAGTAGCCGTGACACGTTATCAGCTGACACAAATAGTGGTTTGACTGAGCCAAAGTTTCTCCTCCAAAAGCTCAAGTCCATGCTCGTGCTTGAGTAGCTGTCATTGTCCGCCCGGCTTCCAGCCTATTCAAATTTAAACAAAATTACAACCTTTGTGCCCGTCTAAATATTTTTCGAATGTGTTCCCCATAAGCCATAATCGGCAGCTGAAGACCACCATGGCTTTCCAAACAAATCTCAACCCTGATTATGATTTGACTTTTGTTTTTATTTAGTTGTTTGTTAAAATGTCCTAAGAAACTTCCTATCAATCGAATCCTTAAGTATCTACCAACGGTTTCGATTTAAATTTTGCTAACCTATCTAAATCGCGAACGCTCTATTACAGCGAAAAGTCATCTTCCTGGGAAACCACGTGAAGTACCCTACAGCAATATTCGTTGAGGTTTTGTACCACGCGCATCTTTCGAATCGCAGCCTTCTTCCACAAGAGAACAATAAGAATGTTCATTTAAGTTAAACGAGAGAGAATATATGTATAAAATGACAACTACTAAGTCATTAAAATATAATACCAAGATCACATCAGAAGTCCCAAGAGACCATCATATGCAAAATTTCACCAGTTTGACCCGAAAATAGACCATTGTGTTGCTTTAGCTGTGATATTTTTGTGCACAGTTTCCTGATATGTCTCGTATATCAGATGACGAATCGTTAGAGGTAGTATTACAAAATAATAATCTACCTGAAAATGTCGCTTACCAGCCTCCAGCATGTTTTTTTATACAGAGTCCAAAAGTAATACAAACAATAAGAGTATGGTATGTCTGTGCATGTGCGAATACATACGCCAATATATAAACAACCACCAGATCATCGTAAAAAATGATTTTGAAATGGTTTTTAGCAATGACAGTAGTTTACCTATCCTATCTGGATTAGGTATTAGTTCCCCTAGTAATAAATTGATGTGCGCTGCGTCTGCACACTGCAATTCTGAATCCCTCCTCGGGCCACCAAAATGCCTGATGTTTCCCCAAACGTCAATTTCGTTGTGGCATCGACACATCACTCGCTCTCTGAAAAAAGATCTCGCCAGATAAAATGCTGTTTGGTTACTCCTGTTCAACTTGAAAGTATTCCAGTTCAGACAAATAATTTTCGTCAAGAGCTCTATTGTCATTGTCTTCCCTGAGTCACCCAAAAGATGATTTAGTTATGGCTACAGGCCTTTTTCTCTAAAGGTTTAAAGACTGTTCAAGACATATCCTCCTTTTCTTTGCCTAATTGAATAGGGTGTCGTTCTTCCACTGAGATTCAAGGTATATACAAATGTATTTACTGCTTCAGCCTACATCTTTATGGGAAGTCCGCTGGTGTGAAGATGAGGTGTGCTAGCCAGTTTAACCCTTCGAGAACTCATGGGGTCAAATTGATCCCAGAGACCTTTTTGACCGATCGCATCGCTTATGCCTGCGGGAAAAGGGGAGTACTATAGGCTCCTAAGTTTATTTCTGTGTCTTGACTATAAGTTTACACCGTTCGCATACAGTCCCAAGTCGTTAGTCGTTGTTGAGAAGCCTTTGAAACAGATCAAGGAGTCAAATAGACCCCATATGTACTCGACGTCAATTTTGAGGTAAAAATTCAGATTTTTTTTACTTTATAAATTGACAGATTAATTTAAAAAGGCCAAAAAATAAGTTTGCAACTGTTTTTATTTATTGTTTTTAGCAATATGGCGTATAATCTGCGTTCTAGTGTACGCAATAATTTGTTAACTGAAGACAATAATAATAATTTTGGCGACAGTGATTCCTCCCAAGACGACCATGTCACGGAGCAATCAGAATTTGATTATTCAGAAGATTATACCTTTTTTTTGCAACCCTTTATGTAGGGCTAATTTTTTTTATTATTCTACTATATTTTGAGAGTATCCATATACATTTTTAGCTCAAAATATTAAAAATTGCCAAAGTTATGATTTTTTTTAAATATGCAAATTTTAAAATCTTCACAATCGCCACCGTAAATATGCAAAATAAATACCTTTTTTTCAAGGGTCAAGATAACCACAAATATTGAAAATTAAAAAAGTTACTTTTTTGTTTGTAAAAAAAAAAGCTGATTTTCGACAAAACTGTTTTTTCGTGAATGTTTTTAGGTATGTTTAGGACATTTAGGGCACTTCTAATGCATGAAAACTACTAAAAGATGTCTCAAATTATAGCTAAAAAGTTTTTCAAATAAAAATCTTCAGTGGCGACGATTCTATAGACGTTCAAAAGTGGTTGTGGTCAATTTGACCCCAATCGTTCTCGATGATCGAAAAAATAGGTGTGTTCTCGGAGGGTTAACAACGGTTCGATTCTCTCTCTCTCTCTCTCTCTCTCTCTCTCTCTCTCTCAGAGACTCCATTTAGTCCCGGAGTGTATGGTACAGTCTTCTGGTGTTTTCGACATTTATATTCCTCGCTCGAGCTTTGATAGTTGATTTTAAGTCGGACTAGAGTTCCTTTCAACTGGCGGACATTTTGCTGAGCTAACCAGGTTTGCAGTGAAATTGGCGGCGTGGTCTTTGACATGCTTTTTGTTGGCGGTTTTGATCGTCTTGTGAAAAATACGATTTTCTCTTGTTCTCTCTCCGATAATATATGTGTTTCCCTTTCAACAGTTTGAAATTGGCATTGTCGGAGCGGAATCTGGTTTCTTTGTTAAGCGCTCCACCTTCAGAAAGCAAGTTATTTGTCAGCTTGGAAGCAACGAGAACAATCTTTAAGTGCTTTTTGTTCCATATGTCCCCGTTGAAAGCCATTATGTTCACATAATGGCATATGGTCAGTTACACTCGAGTCAAAACACCACACTGATTGATGACTCTCCCACAAGGAGTCGCCTCTGGACTTTCCGTCATCTAGTCTAGATGATTCTTTGAATCTTTTGGTACGGCATTTTGGAGCCCAGTGTTCTAATTTTCCGCAATCGTTGTTTGAGCCTGCTGTCCATACTCTCCGAGATTACTCCGTCGCGGCCAGCGCGCTACCTTCTACCTATAGATTTTGCTTTCCGAGTCGAGTTTCCTCCAAAACGAGCAACGAGATGAAGTTCGTCAGTGCTCTTTCGTCTTTTCAGGCGATAACAAAAAGGTTGCTTCGGTCTACGTAATATCCACTCCATCTTAAAGAAATTTGTGCTTCAAATTTTCAAGTAGCACAATTTTTAGGTATTCTGGGCTTAGCGATCTGCCAAACTTCGTTTTCGATCATTTTAAGGCCTTCTTTCACGTTTGCACGAGGACTAGATTCTCCTTAAAATGATTTTTTTTGTTTACGGTGCCGTGATCTTTTTGACTTCAATTTTTTATATAAAATATTACCACTCAGGGTTCCTGGGCCCATAACCTGTCGCTATTCCCTAAATAAATAAGCCGATTTTCTGTAAACATTTTGCTTTACTTGAATCGTTTACAAAAAATTATTTTATGAACAAGAGATGAAAGAGATGTTTATTTGTTGATAAAGTTACGGTGTGAGTCTGTTTGACGCGCGAAAGTTTAAATCAAAATTGAGAGTGTTGCGCGCGTATAGTTGAACACTTTCCCAAGCCTAAAGCTGTTTAGATATGCCGTAACTTCATTGGTTGAAAAAGATTTTAGCGGTATGAATAATAAATTCAAAGGATTATAGAAGTTTAGAGAAAGAGACAGTGCTGTAAAATTTGGAAAAGCACGCGGCTTCCATAATACAATATCTAGAAATATGTATATGAACAGACGACTACAATAATAAACCATTGAAGTTTAGGAAAACAAACAGCGAATCGGAAAAATCTTCAAAAATAGTTGAATTATATGTCAACTACTCTCACTATCAGTTCTAGCTGCGTATATGCATACCATTCATCCTATTCTCTAGAGGATTGACCATTGAATATGCGAGAGATTTTATTACATGACCATTTGACTGTTTAATAAATCCTTCAAATTATTGCCATATCTTCAATGAACTAGTTATTAACTGGTCATCCATATATCATATCATTTGCTTAAAACTTCAACGATCATCATTCACATTATTCTAATATTTTCCCTGTCATGTTTTATCATTTTTTACATCGGTCTCTATACACCTAACCTTGAAAAACTATAGGCTTCAGCGCAATTCTAAATTTCTATTTCGCCTCTACCTTATTCCAGCAATCGGGCAGTAACAACTATATAGGCCGCGCATGGTGGTATACATACTTTAAATATTTCGAAAAGAATGTACGCGGTCCTGTACCAAGACAATACGAATGGCCTTTGCCATGGCCACGACAATTCCACTCCAAATTGCCGAATCGTGAAAGTTAACAAAACGCAAAAGTCTGACTTTTAATGGAATCTAATCAAACATCAGCCACAAACGCCGCCGCAGCTGCCACCACCACCAATAACGTCACCATGTCGTCTTCGTCGTTCGCTACCACAGCCACATCAACTAAGCACATTATTAATATGAATTTTCTAAATAACGCTGATTATCACGAAATTCACGATGGCCATTACTATCATTTAGTAATGCCGTCACAACATGAATATCAGTTTATGTCAGAACAACAACAATTGCTCCATCATTCAGATACATTTCAAGAGCTGCAACCGCAACAGATTAATGTTCGTAACCACAACTCAACAACAAACTACTATAGAAATCTAATTCGTACGTTAGTTAGCTGTCTAAGATATTTAAATAAAAGTAATATCCGTTTGATGCGAATTATTCCGAATAAAAGTCATTCGGCTTCGCAAAATGCTCGAAACAAAAGCAAAACGATGACGAAAGCCAACGATGAATCGGAAGATGATTGTATTCATCATAAAGATCAAAACCAATACGATCATCTTGTTCATCACCATCATCATCATCACAGCCACAAGGAGAATTCGGAAAGACAACAACAAGAACCGTACAACAGCTCGGAAGCTACAAGAAACAATAATAAAAATCATTCGAAACTCAATAGTACTAGTGGTAACTTTATGAGCAACTTGAATGAGAATACGAGAAATTTCGTTAGAGAATATTTACTAATTTTTGGTAAATATAAAACATTTAAAAATAGTTAACATATTACCTGTTACTATCACTATTATTACACCTACTATATATATGTATACAGAGTATAAAAGAATGATAGAAAAAATAAGAAAAACGATAAAAATAACACAACTGAAAAAGAACAAGGAGAACACAATATATATGTATAAATGATAAATTCTATTACTATTTAAACAAATCTGTGCATAAACCTATATATACCTATGTACATGTTTAAGAGACGCATTTTATTGTGTAATTAGTGTAAACTGAAATTATACTAAGATGTGAATAGAAACTCAAAACTATCATATAGAAATCATCAAAAACAACAAAACTTAAAGTAAGTAGAATCTGAAAGTCGAAAAAATCAAAATTTTTCAATACTTTTTTTGATATTAATCGGGGGTAAAAATTGATCTGTTTTTCTATTTTTTTTTTTTTTGTGAAATCTGATTGTTGCATTGTTTTTACATTTCCGAACAACTAACAAAAACTCTTTTACATATGTATTTAATGAGAAATCGGCGATTAAAACGTTCATATAAAAAGTATTCGATTGAAATCAAAATTGTCACTGCAAGTAGTTGACCGAGATCAAAGTTATGCTGTCTTTTTTTGTTTTTATCTACGAATAATTCATAAACAACATAATTTTTATGCCAAAAAGACATGTTTTTTGTAATAATGTAAAAATTAGAAGAAAAAAATCGATGTTAGGATATGGGTACTAATGTCACTTGTGTACAAATGGCAGCAGCTAACATTATTTGCAGCCAATGAAGAGAAAATCTAATAAAACAGAAAACAACTTTTTTTTTAAAGTCGAGTTGCTATGATAATAACAGAACTGGTCAAGAATGATACATCTGAATGAAAATAATTTTTTCATTTAGAAATTGAAAAATGAAGATTGAAAACAAAAAACCGATGCAACCATGTGTAAATACGATGTAAGAAAAAAGTTGATAACTTTTAAATACCGATGTACGTGGTTTATATTACTTTATTAATCGCAATTATGTAAACAAAATAATCTATTTTCTACGTGAAGGAAGTTTTTCGGTATGTTACTATTTTTTATTGAAAAAAGTGATAACGTATAAACAAAATGAGGGAAAAAACAATGAGCGAAGATAAAATGTTGATATGGAAATTTGAATGAATGAATGGGTTTTGTTATGGTTAAGTATAGGTATTATGATTTGTATAATATTATGTTTGATGATTCTGTATTTTTGTGAATTTTTTTTTATATAATTATTTGAGAATAAAAAAGAATGAAAAAATTATTTGTAATTGAGGTTTATTTTTTAATTTGATCGTCATTTTTTCTCACATTGTTTACATAGCATTTTATTGTGTTTTAACGATGTGAAAATATTGCAGAAAGTTTGATTTTATAATGTATGGTGTAATTTTTCAGGCGCACGTAGACCTTTGTGGCGCCGATTTTAAATTTTTTATTTTTTTTTATTGAGAACTTTTAAAAAATACGTTATGTTGGAATAAAATTGGTAAAATTTGGCACCTAAGATGTATTTTGAAACATGGCCGTCACTATTTCCCCGAAAATTTCCAGACATCATTTATAGAGTTGTTTTTAAAATTTACTTCACTTTACGTAGAATTTGGTTTTATAGCTTCAATCGTTTCAAACCGGATTCCACGGAACAACCCTTTTTAGTTTGGGAAACAAAGCGAACCCATATTGGGCTAAATTTTGTGAATACGGTGGGAATTTTATAAGTACCCTAGTCCGATAGAAGAGGAAGCAAGAGTATTTTATAAGTACCCTTGCATCCACTTCCGTTGTTTTGGTGTTCAAGCATTGTTTCTCATGCCCAAATTTAGAGAGATATTGGTGGCAGCCATGCAAAATAAGAAACTGGGTCAAATTGTAACTTAGGTCATCATGTTTCCTCTACACCCAAGGATCTATTCCCATATCAAATGATACATTCACCTTTTTTACGTGCATCCCTCCGCTCTTCTTCTCCTCATCATTTCGGTTGACTTTTTTCTCAGCAACTAAATGCTTAAAATAAATTCAACATTTTAATACTGGAAAATATTGATTGAGTTCCCTTGAAATCAATCAATGAAGCATGTGCTACAACAGCCAACTAAGAGATTAAATTGGATTACACCTCTATCGAAATATATTTTTTCAAATTACTAAAAATCAAATTACTCTAAATGTTATTTTTGAACTATATTTGCAACAAAATATGAATTTCATAAAATTCCATAATTTGGACTTTTTAAATATAATGTTGGCATGCAGAGCAACACGCCCTAAATCGGCCTGGCAATGAATGGATTAAAATAACACACATTAAGAGAAATTTAAAATGAAAATTGCATTACATAACTGGATAATTTTATTTTAAATCTAATTTAATTCGGCTGGACAAGATGCTTATAATGCACATACTTTACATGTGACAGTCATATACTTTTAGAATAATTAGACCACCGTTAGATTTATCTATAGTATTTTTAAGAAAGTTTATGAGTTTTATACGCATTATAAGCACTTGATCAGCTACGGTTTCAAAAAAGTCAACGCAGGAATGCAAGGAAATATTCCACTGGGATGTTCGATTACAATATCGAAACTCATACGTTTCAACGAAGATATTCTTCTGATCTAAATGTACAACAATTAAAACTACATATCACTTAAATAGAACTGTATGTAGAAATTTTAATGAAATCAGACACAGTAGAATATGGTAAAAATAATCAAAAACTTTTGAATTTTAGGCAAGCATTTTTCAGACTCCCATTTGATTCATCTTTGGTTTTCAGAATGATCCACATAGATGCATCACAAAGTCGTGAAATAATCAAATATATTGGAAATAGTGCCCACCTAAATAAATATCCAATACAAATTAAATCGATTTTCCAGTGGAATGAGTTTCTAATGCAAAAAAAAATCCAAATGCCCATACTGCGATTTATAAAACAGCGTCCAAATAATGACGCAAGTAATTTTCTATACAATTAAAATTACGTTTTCTATATATTATAATCAAAATTAAAATTAGTTTTGTTGTGAAGCCTCCACATTTTCATCCTAAAATTATTTCAATAAATGTGGCCAAGAAACTTTTCGTTGACTAAAGTAATAATTCAATATTGAAAATATTGAATTATTACTTTATTACTTGGGGACTGACCGATTGAAGTTATACTTCTTTGGCTTTAATTATGAAGAAATTATTTATTAATTTTCCAAACCCATCTTATATTTCGTAATGAAATTCCACTATCAAATAAAGGTTTTATAATAACTTTCCAATTTATTAAAAGATTACCCTAAAATAACAAATTCAAACCGGTTTTTTAAATTTTTAAATATTCAGATACAATAATGCAAGCCTATTAACAATAATTTTGCAATAAGGTGAGATATAGATATCTGCACTATTGGAACCCAAAGATTACCCTAAAATAACAAATTGAAACGAAACATGTAAAGGCAGAATTACAACGACAGCAGACAGCAGTCCAAAGTTGTGAGCATACTTGTAAATGCAGTGTAATTCTTCGGACAAAAGTTAATTATGTTAATTTTTATTAAATTTTTTCCGGACAAATGTTGATAATCTTTGTTTTGTGAAATTTATTTTTAGGTCAAAATAGTGAACCCGATACTACAAGAGATTTTAACAATTTTTTTTAAATTCTTTTATTACGCAGTTATGCCATTACTCTGAAGAACGTAAACACGTGTTTTTCAAGTTTAATAAATGTTTAAATATTAAATAGGTAAAAAATACTCACTTTTTTTGTGCTGTTTTATTTTACATTACACAAATATTATACTAAATAAGACGCAAGAGCATACACCATAAACACTAGTTTCGTGCCGGGTACTGAATATCAACAGCTATATATTAGGTATATCACACTGTACGTATGTGTGAGAAACAAACATGAATAAACAGAGCGAGGGAATCAACCCACACCTTCTTTCTCTTTCTTAAGCATTGCAATATATATATAAGAGCGTTTCACAAACATCTGACGGATCCGAGCGATTCTATCCCAAGCATAGTCGCCCCTCTTCTCTCTCCGTTTTCTTTCTCTTTCAGAGCGTTTCAAAAAAAATCTGACGGATCAGAGCGAATTTCACCCATGCTTTTTAATACCAACCCAAAGAGCCAAAAGAAGTATAACTATAAAAGAAGGCAACAAATGAAAGCTCAGTACCATTCCAACTCATTGAATTAACAGGCGTTAGACAAAAATATTGAATGTTGTGAAAAAGAAACTATGCCGAGAAAAATGCAAAAACCAACATCTTCATTGAACACTCAATGTATTGAACATACAATTTCACTAACGCATATTAATCCCATAATCACAAACAAACAAAAAGATTATTTTCGAAGGTACAATGTACAAGCATTCAAAAAACATGCAACAAATGCTACTAAATCAAATGAAAGAAAATTTTATAATTTAGATTATATAAATTACAACATATAACCCAGAAACATGTATAGATAGTTAATAGTTAATGTTGAATTGAATCAAAAGACAAAAAAAAACACTCTAAAACAATAAATAAAAAAATATAAAAAATAAACAGCTACAAGAAAAATAAACAATTCCAATTAAGAATCTAGATAAAACCGTGTACTTATGCATATTGCTGAATATTTTGCTTTCGCAAATCAAAAAATCAAACTACACAATAAAAACCACGAAAAAAGCATTTGAATTCTGAAATATATATCTTAATATAATTTCAAAACAAAAATTAATATACATATGTATGTCTGTTAAAATAAAGCATTTGTTTGATATTTTCCAATAGAATCAATGCATTAAACCTACATCTCCACTGCTACTATTATATATTTGTTATTATATAAAAGCCACTTTTCATGATTATCATAAATCATCATAAATCAATCTGTGTTAGTTGAATAAAATATTGAAATTCAAATTCATCCAAAAAAAATATATGTAATAACAATATAATCATGATGCAAATTAATTAAATTGTATGTATTTTGTTACTATTTTTGTAAATTAACTGTGCCTTTTGATAGAACTGAAAAAAATTATTCAAAAAATATGAAAATGATAATGTAAATGATGGAGATAAATATTATTTGAAAATAGAGGAAAATATATGAAATTAAAATATTCGTTTAATTATTTTTTAGCTACAAAGTTTTAATATGTATATCGATTTAAAGAAATTCAGAAGGTAGGTGGTAGGTAGGTAGGTTGAAGTTGCTACCGATCGACAGAAGCCTGCCGACAGGCACACTCAGGCACAGGAGAGGCCCTTTGTGATGCAACAATAATTTATGACTCTCTCGTACTCACTGAAATCAGGAAACCATCTGCTTCCTTCGACGAATCGCACTATCCCCTTTAAATTGACCAGGGACAGTTCGGTCAGATTTCAGAGAAAAGGTGCACCAAGTGCCGCCACCCTTCGCCTTGCCAAAGCCGGGCACTGGCACATGAGATGGAGGAGGGATTTCTCCTCGTCCTCAGAGCCACAACTCCAAAAGAAGTTTTTGAAGCTGCACCCAATCGTAGCGCATGCCGTCCTATGAGGTAATGCCCCGTAAGAACGCCCACAGTGATACGCAGAGCGCTTCGAGTTAAGCCTAATAGCTGCCTGGTGTGATGCGCATCCATGGATACCCATGACTGCGTTGCTATCGCACAGGATGATTCATCTGCCCAAGACTTCCTAGCGTCCTCAAGATATTTTTGCCTGATGGCCAATTTAACCGATGTCATCGGTATACCTACTGAGGAGCATGACACCAACGGTAGCAAGGTATCAAGCCTAGCTAGTTCATCGGCCTCATAGGACTAAACTCGACTTGATGCACCACATAGCCGTTAGTTGAATTTTGCCGACAGATGTCTGGTTAGTATGTTTGTGTTATTGTGGTTGTGTCTTTATTTTTGGAGGTGTTTTGTTTGTTTTTTTCTTAATTGTGTTAGCTTCTCGTGTATTTTTTTTGTAAAATGTTGTGTACTTTTTTTCAATTTTCGACCCCTGCTACCACCTATTCGCCCTCTGGTCGTAGAATTTCCCGTCTGCGATGCATCAAGTCGAGTTTCACCCTCCTTAAGAGATGCACGGCATTGTGCAACAATCATGGACACTGTACAAGGATCAGCAAGGGACTTAATAGCCGCTTGGCTATCTGTGAAAATACCGATTTAGTCTTTTGTTTGAATACGTATCATCTTTAACTTTCCACAGACATTGATATTGACTATACAACTCAATAAACGCGGTAATAAAAGAGGATTTGTTGTCCATGGCTTCGATCAGTCCAAAAGTACTTGATGAAAACAATGCAAAAAATGACCTGCCGTCCGACTACCAGGTACTAATGAATTTGAACGTGTCAGTACTCACGCCTGCAGGCCGACTGACAGTGAGTGGTGGAATGAGCTTGAGGCATAGATTGAACAGATTCATGTCTGTTGACTGAACTGTCGTTAGATCTTTACCTTTTGCCTTGCACACACCTACAGTCCACTTCAACTGCAGTCCGCGATCATCAGGTGAACTGATGTGTGTGTGGGCAGTTTCGATGGCCTGATAGACCAATGTCTGCAGTTAATCTGACAGTGTGTGGGACGCAGCGAACAGTGACCAACCGCAGTGAACGAAATCGCCTGATTTACACTGCAACGTGACTAATATGCCGTTCACACTACACTCTAAATCAGGCGATTTCGATCAGCTGATCGCTTTAGAGCTAAATCAACTTAAATCTACCTGATTACCCATACATTTTTCTCGGCGTCTGACACTTGAAAGCTACCTGATTTAGAGTTTGATTTAGAGTTCTATTTTAGTATCTTTGTGTATATTCTTCTTATTTAGTAGTCAGTCATTCTTTCAAAATTAAATCGATAAAATCTGAAAAAAAACAGTTATAACAATAAGTTTACCGAAAATTTTCAAGAATTTCAAAAATTAAAAGTTTTAATTAGCTTTAATTTTAGCTTCAATTAGCTATAAAAACTAAAAGAATTTTTAATTCTTTTTTTAAATTAAATAATTTAAAATTGAAAAAAAATGTTCCTCGATTCCTCCATTCTCGCCATTTTCGGCAATTGTTGGCGACTATCCCGGATTTCCACGTCGTTAACTAAGCCATTTTGTACAAAAACGACACCTTTTTAGACGCTTTGGAAGTGAAATCGGAAATTAGAACATTTTAGAACTAATAAACACGTCGTTTCTTCGGATTTTTCCTAGCAAAAAACCATTCATTTTCGACACAGTCGCATTTGGCTAATCGGTTTAATCGGTTTGGTTTAGAGCGTTTCCACCTCCGTTCACCATCCCAATACAATAGTCTTACAATAGGCGCGTTTTATTATACATCCAGAGTAGTGCAGGATATCGATTTGCACACGAAACAACAACAACAGCCAGAGTACAAACACTTGTGAATTCAGTAGATTTCGTACTCGTGCTCTCTGTGGAACGTATTTTGAAAAGTCATATCAACTGGAATAGTTGGAATTTTCAAAAATGTTCCATGTCACCCTGGCAACCAGGATAAATCATTGATATAAAAGTATAGAGGATATGGGCATAGCGAAATTTTTGTTGCCATTTTTTGGATTGTTTGATAGTTGTAGTGAATACATGCATCTGGCATAAAAATACAAAGGTGTAGTGATTATACGATTTCGTATAATTAAAGGGGCCAATATATTTTAAATATATTAAAATGGTGTTTCGATTTAACTGGAAGAATTTAATAGTAAAATACATTCACAATATCTATGAACGGTTAATGATGAAATACGTGGAAATTTTATTTATTAACATTTGTGATGAATTCAAATAAAAGAAATTGAATCAATGATTTGAATAAATTTCTGAATTTTATCCCGAGAAAATTCAACGCAAATCAGTGCGCGTTATTAAATTTATAAACCAATGTTATTGATAATAATAACTTCTGTTCAAATCATTTATCAACCATAAACTCAGAATATTTAAAATGCATTTTAAAATACGAATCTTACCACAGAACCAAATCTTAAGTTACCAGCCCCCCTCCTCCTTTTGCAACCGAGCTTGGGACCGGCTATGGCAGATTTACAATGCTCGTTACATAATTAACTGTTATTTATTGGCTTCAGAAACTACAATTTTACTATTTCATTTTCTATTTTCATGTACCTGAGCATATGCTG
Organism: Nemotelus pantherinus; assembly: GCA_963978885.1. Taxonomy (NCBI): domain Eukaryota; kingdom Metazoa; phylum Arthropoda; class Insecta; order Diptera; family Stratiomyidae; genus Nemotelus; species Nemotelus pantherinus. Next base: position 65,804,226 of record OZ022266.1, on the reverse strand, counting down.
AAAATGCCCCCTTTCATTATTTAGTTTAGTACCCGCTTTGACCTACTTACAAAGTCAACATGTCACACTGCTTAAAATGTAAACAAACCGGGTGATGTTTTCGTTCTCGCGACAATTGCCAAGCTATCATTCACGCAAACGAAATAAACAGGCGTATTTGAAATTTAAACACTTCACGCATTCTCTAACAAAAGCTATATTTTAAAAATATTAAACCGTTCACTCATTAACTTCATTTTCTTTCACCACAACCAAACCGCACAACATAAAACCTGCTTTACCTAATTCTGTATACACATTAGCTTAATGAAATAATCACTCGACACTGCCACTCATATGCGCACGACACTAAATGCAATATTTTTTTGAATGCAGCTCCCGATCACGAATTATAAAGCGTTTTATAAATGCGCGGCTTGAAGACAATCGATTTTATGAAACGAAAATTGACAGTCCCAGTAACTGGAACGATGCTGGAACACCTGAGATTGTCAGAACACTGCGTTCTCACCCATATTAATACAATTGTTTCTGGCAACAGTCACGGACAGTATACGTATATGCTATTCGCATATCCTCTATACTTTTATATCAATGGGATAAATAGTCATACATTTGAAAACGGCGTTGGTTATATGACAGCTCAAATTTTGAAATGACAACTGTCTGACAGAAAAAAACTCGCGTGCTACTCTGGATCGTTTTATTATGCATCCAGGATACCTACTACACTCTGGATGATAATAAAACGCAGCTAATAAAATCAAAAAGTCTACAGGCAAAAGTCTTCAATAAATTGTTAATTTATTGCGCGTTCAATAAGGCCATGGTTCAATCATGGCCGTCATGTTCAATCATGGCCAGTGCTGCCATTTATTTTTTTGGAATAATGCTAGATTCAATTTTATTTAATGCTAAATAATGCTAGATCTTGTAAAATTATAATGCTAAATAATGCTTTCTTATTTAATTGAAATAAACATGGTTCAATGTGAAAACAATATGTAAATTTATATGAGGGTTGATCAATAAGTAATGATAATCGGTTATTTCCAGTTCGCATAAAATTAAAAAAAAATGAAAAATTTTACCACTACATATACTCACAAAGTCAGCATGAAAAAAACATAAATAGGCCACAATCCCAGGGATTCAAAGTGCCAAAGGCACTAGCTCCAGTATAAAACAGTTCTAAGAGGAGCTACATTCATTTGAATACGAACGGACGAAGAGAGAACATCAAAATGGGGAAAAACGAAATTTGTTTGAAAATCTGTTTGAAAAAATTGTCTACCAGAGGCATACACGGGGACATAGTGGAAACATTAGGGGACTCTGCTCCTCCATATTTCACCGTTGCACGCTAGGCCAAGGAGTTTAAGTTGGGAAGAACATACACTGAAGATGAACACCGCGAAGGACGTCCATCCACATCCCTCACTGAAGACAACGTAAAAAAGCCAAAGATGTCGTGTTGGCAGACCAAAGAGTGACCTTCAGGCATGTAGCTGAGGTCACAGGGATCTCATATGGTAGTGTTCGAAAAATCTTTGCCAACAAAATACATATGAAGAAGGTCTCTGTCCAAGAATATTAACGGACGAGGATAAGATAAAACGAATCGACAATTCAAGGATGAATCTCAAAAAGTTCCAAGCAGATCAGGAGAATTTTTTGTCACATTTTGTGACCATGGACCAGATTTGGATCCACCATTTATATCCACCCTCGATGCCGATCGATGCCTTCATCGATGCCGAAGAAATTCAAAGTGTCAAGTTCAGCAGGAAAGGTTATGACATCAGTTTTTTCGGACGCTGAAGAAATTATTGTGCTGGAATATTTGGAAAAGGGAGGCACTATATTAGGCTCTTACTAAGCTGACCTAATAAGAAAACTGCGAAAGGCACTGAAGGAGAAAACACACGGCAAACTGCGATCCGGAGTTCTGTTTCTTCAAAATAACGCACCGGGTCACAAGGCTGCAGTTGCGATGGATACAATTAAAGAAACAGGATTCAAACTGCTTGAACACCCAAGCTCTCAGTGGCTTCTACCTCTTTCCTTGGCTCAAACCACACCTTCGGAGTAAGAAATTTGAAGATGATAGGGAAGTGATGGCCACTGTTATGGCATTTTGGGAGAGTCCAGATAAAGAATTTTTTTCTAAGGGTATCCTAGGTTTGGAAAAAAGATGGCCTAAATGTATTAACTTATTAGAAGACTATGTTGAAAAATAAATATATCTTTTAAGTTTAATCACCTTAGTTTATATTCATTATCATTACTTATTGATCAACCCTCGTATGTATAACAAAAACAAATTAGAAGTTTAAAATTTACATTTAAAAATGATTCTACATCTATTACAGACAAATGAGTTACATCCAAATCTTCTTTTCTTATGTAAAGCTCATTTCTACCAATATTTGTCAAAATATCGTTTGGAATCACTCAATCAAAACAGCAACAATTATTTATTTTTAAGTGAAGAAAAAGTATTAGTGTCGGATAACGAAGATTTTTCTCCAGCGTTATCCGTACGATTGCTTGCATTTGAAGCCCTAACAAAACAATTAATTCACATTATTCAGGAAAAAATATCTAACTAGAATGCACATACTTTGGTAAACTTGAACTTGAACTTGAAGATGCCCGAGGCTCCTGGGAGTCTGAAGTGGATGGGACCCCACTACTGATTTTTAGCATCATCACGATTAAATTTCGCGGGGCAAGAGATTTATTTTTCGCGGGGCAAGAAATTTATTTTTCGCGGGGCAAGAAATTTATTTTTCGCGGGGCAAGAGATTTATTTTTCGCGGGGCAAGAGATTTACTTTTCGCGGGGCAAGAAATTTATTTTTCGCGGGGCAAGAGATTTATTTTTCGCGGGGCAAGAAATTTATTTTTCGCGGGGCAAGAGATTTATTTTTCGCGGGGCAAGAGATTTATTTTTCGCGGGGCAAGAAATTTATTTTTCGCGGGGCAAGAAATTTATTTTTCGCGGGGCAAGAGATTTATTTTTCGCGGGGCAAGAGATTTATTTTTCGCGGGGCAAGAGATTTATTTTTCGCGGGGCAAGAGATTTATTTTTCGCGGGGCAAGAGATTTATTTTTCGCGGGGCAAGAGATTTATTTTTCGCGGGGCAAGAGATTTATTTTTCGCGGGGCAAGAGATTTATTTTTCGCGGGGCAAGAGATTTATTTTTCGCGGGGCAAGGGATTTATTTTTCGCGGGGCAAGAAATTTATTTTTCGCGGGGCAAGAAATTTATTTTTCGCGGGGCAAGAGATTTATTTTTCGCGGAGCAAGAGATTTATTTTTCGCGGAGCAAGAAATTTATTTTTCGCGGGGCAAGAAATTTATTTTTCGCGGGGCAAGAAATTTATTTTTCGCGGGGCAAGAAATTTGTTTTTCGCGGGGCAAGAGATTTATTTTTCGCGGGGCAAGAGATTTATTTTTCGCGGGGCAAGAGATTTATTTTTCGCGGGGCAAGAGATTTGTTTTTCGCGGGGCAAGAAATTTATTTTTTCGCGGGGCAAGAAATTTATTTTTCGCGGGGTAAGAGATTTGTTTTTCGCGGGGCAAGAAATTTATTTTTTCGCGGGGCAAGAGATTTACTTTCGCGGGGCAAGAGATTTATTTTTCGCGGGGCAAGAAATTTATTTTTCGCGGGGCAAGAAATTTATTTTTCGCGGGGCAAGAGATTTATTTTTCGCGGGGCAAGAGATTTATTTTTCGGAAATTTATTTTTCGCGGGGCAAGAGATTTATTTTTCGCGGGGCAAGAGATTTATTTTTTCGCGGGGCAAGAGATTTATTTTTCGCGGGGCAAGAAATTTATTTTTCGCGGGGCAAGAGATTTGTTTTTCGCGGGGCAAGAAATTTATTTTTTCGCGGGGCAAGAGATTTACTTTCGCGGGGCAAGAGATTTATTTTTCGCGGGGCAAGAAATTTATTTTTCGCGGGGCAAGAAATTTATTTTTCGCGGGGCAAGAGATTTATTTTTCGCGGGGCAAGAAATTTATTTTTCGCGGGGCAAGAGATTTATTTTTCGCGGGGCAAGAGATTTATTTTTTCGCGGGGCAAGAAATTTATTTTTCGCGGGGCAAGAAATTTATTTTTCGCGGGGCAAGAAATTTATTTTTCGCGGGGCAAGAGATTAATTTTTCGCGGGGCAAGAGATTTATTTTTCGCGGGGCAAGAGATTTGTTTTTCGCGGGGCAAGAAATTTATTTTTTCGCGGGGCAAGAGGTTTATTTTTCGCGGGGCAAGAGATTTATTTTTCGCGGGGCAAGAGATTTATGTTTCGCGTAACTTTTCGGAGCACACTTTTCCATCTACCCTGGAGTGTGGTAGATAAGTTTGTGTACATGTTTTTTTTTATGCGCCTCTTAAACAAAGAAAAACAAACTCACAAACATTACAAGTCGTAATCAAAATCCGATAATATCAACATGCCGTTGAAAAAGAGGATGCTCTTATTAGCAAATGTTTAGATCAATATATCTCAAAAATGGTTATGGTTACAAGAAAAAGTTCCAAAATCTTTTTGTTATAAATTTTTTAGGCTACAAATTCATCATACATTGTTTTTCTGAAGACTTGACCGTTACTGAGATATTTAGGAAAGGTCACTTTATGTGACCTTTGACCCCGTATAAAAAGTAACGCAGCACTCGGATCGATGGGGACTTTTGACATTTTGTTCAATACACTAGTGCCACGGTTCACACCAAAATTCAGCTTTCCCCTCATTTTTCCGAAGCACCATGTTTAATTTCCCCGGACTAATGGTGTTACGATGGAACGGGCTCACCAAGTTGTGTTGGGTATAGGGCATAAAAGTACTTTACCATGGCACTGGAAAGACTTGATTACACTGCCGAAACTCTGCTTAACTCGGATCGAGATCAGCCTTGGAGCGCGACTGTTCCTGTTGACGTGCAAACTGCAACTTTAGACGGATATTACCCTTTTACGGTGGTGACTGGTGAGATACGTGGCCTTCTTCTCACTCCCGGGCAACGGACATAAGGTAGTTATTCAGTAAAGAAGCGACTGGCGCCCTACCCACCCCAATTCTCGTGAGCGAAGGTCGCCCGGAAACTGCCACTGTCGGGGATAACCGAGTTCAGATTGCGTTCCGACGTAAAATGGTAACAATCTACAATGCAAATAAGTTATCATTATTTAAATTTTCCAAATTTTGGATATTTTTCAGATGGTTACTCCAAACATCTTTCTTTTTCGTTAATGTTTAATGCAGTCATCGGATGAAAACAAAATTCAAACAGTTAGAGAATTTTTTAGTGAAGTAGTTGTGGTATACTTTTGATTGCAAATCTGGTAAAGTGCTGCCAGCACTGAGCATTTTCATCATTTATGCCATAGCTTCATAAGGTAAGCATCCGATAATGAGTGCAAGTGAAAAGTATTTTACTCTCCAAAATTTTTAAATTCATGCAAATGGTAAAAAACCTTTGCACCTTATTTCCAAAGTGGTACATTGCCCTTGAAACAGGTTGGTCACAAGAAAGAGTACGTGTGATATACAATCAAATACTGTACAATTTTTTTGCTTTTTTTCACGTTAGTTTAATAAAAATAATATTAATTTTATAATTTTAATAGTAACCGGATAGATAGCGGAATCAATTTATTCTACAATTTGAAACAGCTATGGATAATTAGCAAGGAATCATACCATAAGATTGATTTTCCACTGTGTTGACTATATAAACAGAGCAGAGTGCGGTAGTATCTGTAGTAAGTATCTTTAAGGGGTTACCCCCACTTGTTGCGGAAAATAATTGGTCATTTTCATGAATTTTTTTTAAGAAAACTACGAAATTTTTTTGAACGACAATTATATTATCTTAAAGTACATACATTAAGCACCATTCAGTAATTTTTTTATTGAAAAATATTACATCGTTAAATTACAAATGGCCGTCAAAACAATGGTATTTTAATTTTCACTTTTTGCGGTGACCAACATTGTGTCGAACTGGATCATCTGATGCAAAAAATAGCGATGGATTTAGTTAAATAACAGTATAAACTAGTGTTTGATCGAAGGATTTAAAATAATATTCTATTTTTACGACATGGCGGACAGTCAAAGTTAATAGTTCGATTTTCACTTAAAAAAACCGTCGTCTTTTTGCTATAAAACGACCATTTTTTATCCAAAAGAAAAACCGAACGATCAAACACTAGATTTTTATGTATTGAATAAGCCTGTCAAGTTTCAAAAAGATCGGCTCAGTAGTTTTTGAGTAATTTTGGTCACCGATTTCAAAAATGTCATTTCGAGAAAAACAGGTTTATAAGTATAAGTAACGGTTGTTTAAGGAACAGTTTCTTCTCTTTCAACGCTCATATCTCGGTCAATTATGTTCGAATCGACTTGAAATTTGAAGGACGTATTCTCAGATAGTTATACTTAAAAAAATGCAACAAAAAAAAGAGAAAAATATCAAAGTTACAAGTGGGGGTAACTCCTTAAAAGAGCAAATCAATTTTGAAACTTTAAAATCTTGAAAAATCCAACGAAATGAAAACGATTTTCAGTTTTGTTTTACTATCAGGAGTGTTTGTCGTTTTGGTGTCTGCAAAATATAAACTCCGCAGCTTAGTTGCTAACCCTGAATGGCAAACACCTAAGGTAAACTATATCCACGTTTATATTTAGTTTCAGTTTGCACCGTTAATAATAAGCATAATAAAAAGCATAATCTCACGCTAACGTTTTTTTTTAAATATCCTATTACTTCAGTCATACTGTCAGCTACCGGTAAACAATGTTCCTGGTGGTGAACAAATGATCTGTCTTGGACAACTCGACCAAAACGCATTAGAAGCTTTAATACATTTTTTGCAAAGTGAACGCTTGTAAGTGGCATGTTCATGGCCGGAAGCGAGATTTTTTTTAAATTTCTTTAATTTGCAGAAGCACGGCTTCAATAGTTTGTGTCATACGTCAGATCAACGATGGTATTGTGTATCAAGTGCAATACGGTAGAAATAAGTTGGTCACAATTTCATTGTCATTCAGTGGCAAAGCAAATATTGTTGACAATGGATATTTGCGAGCACAATGGAGTTAAGTGTTGTAAGCAAACGATATATCGGTCGTAATAAATGAAAGCTTATAACAGAAGTATCAGTAGTTTGTACTTTTCGATGCGAAAGTGAAAACTGTAAGAAAGAATACTACTCGGACATTTTAGACCCAATATTAGCAATTGTTCTTTAAGCTGGAAAACCAGCACAACCAAAGTAAATTACGGAAGTATTTACGAAATAAACTACTTTGTTACATGACGAATTAAGTTGCGTCTAATGAATTCTCGCAACGGTTTTTCTAGAAATCTAAAATCAATATGCTGATAAAGCTGATATTTAACAGTTACATGTTAACAACTTCCCTACGTTTATGATAAAAACATGGTTTCCGTTTTAATTTCCAAGATGTATCAAAATAATACTACGTTTGCACTGCAATCTCAAATCAAGTAGACTTCAAGCTTACAACAAAAATTAGGTGAGACGTGTGAATTGGCCGAAGTGATCTAGAGTTTCAGCAGAAAATGTTATTCAAATTTATATGAACTATTAATTTAATATGAGAGCCGATGAAAAAGAAACGATTATGGCTGAATATTTTCTTGTCTGTTTGTGTACTGCACATTCTCCGGTTGTCTAAATTTCCACTATTTTGTAACAAATTTCTCTGGGATAAAATCCAGCAAGCTCTGAAATAAATTAAGCTGAAACACCTGGTTTTGACTAGATTTATAACCAGCTCACACCGCAGTCAAAACAACGTAATTATAGCTACTGCTTTTGAAATCAGGGAAGTTCACATCGCATTGAGGTGCTGATGTTTGACTGGTGCCGTTTGAAATTCAATTAGCAACGTCTTATGCAAGTATTTTTTTTTTTAAATAAAAGAAATAAAACTTTCTATTCTTTCGACTCTGTACTCCGAGAGTGTTTTTTAGAGGTGTAGAACTTTGAAATGAAATAAAAGGTATGTTCCCGTACTACGATTAATTGCGATTAATCGCGATTAATTGCAATGAAGCTGTTCCCGTACTCCGTTTTACTGAAAACTGAAAACTTCCCCTCTTTCAGTAAATATCAGTAGGGTCTGAGCTACTGAAAAATACTGAAAAGTGTCAGCCGGAGTAAATATTTTCAAATGTGCGCGGCAAGCAACATATTTTTTGCGTAATGTTGCTATGAAGGTCGAATATTTTTGTGGCGATAATTTATCACCGCTAAGGATGACTTTACAATCACTATTGTTCTCCCAAAAACCGAAAACTGACACTTTCGGTTGTCAATTTTCAGGAAATACAATGAGAGCGTTCCCGTACTTTTCATGAAATTCCCCACCACATGATTCAGGAAAATTCAGTAAAATTAAGTTACTGAAAGTACGGGAACAGACCTAAAATTCGGGTAAATTATTTTGATTGCCATGAAATTGGTTTTATTGGAAAGATAATTCTTTGCCATTTTTATTTAAATATGATTTTGGGCACGTGAGTGCCACGATTGGGGCGGAGGAAGTCCAAACGAGAGGTCCAATTTTCGACTACTCTAACCAACAATTGGGGCCGTATCGCGCCAATAACGCGGCGGCTGTTGTCTTCCAAATGGTCAAGAGTCTCGAACTTGTTGGCATCGACGAGTAATTTTGACTTTGAAATTAAAATTTGATGGGCGAGATTGTAAATAGATGAGTGCCAGATTATTCCGAAGTCTAAATTTAAATGCTAAAAATAATGCTAGATGCTAACTCCGAATTTCGAATGCCGTTTTGGAAAAAATAATGCTAGATCTAGCATTCAAAATGCTAAAATGGCAGCACTGATCATGGCCGTGTTCAATCATGGCCGTCATATAGAAGGCCGGTCGCGACTTGCAATCTGACAGGTGTTAATGTACCTTTTAAAATCGCCCTATCCTCTCGGGATTAAGATTTAATGGCTATTGCTCGATGACAATTGCTTTGACAGTTCGAATTGTCAAAGGTGTTCGCCGTCATAACTAGACTATTTTCCGATAACTAGCGCGATGTTTATTCTACATCTTAAAGTAGAAATCGAAATAATTCGCGACGATCATGTGCAACCAGATGGCAAACAGATCAATGAGTTGATTGAGCTGTTTAGTAAAGAACAGTATCTCGAAGCGGAGGATAAAACCGAAAAGGTTTTTAAGTTTTAGAGTTATAAAACTGAATCGCGAATGTGTACGAGGTCTTTGGGCCGGTCAACAGCAAGAGCTAATTTACTTACGGAACAGAAATCCTGAACGACGAAGCATTCAAAATGCCAAACAAGCCTGGAGAAATATTATCAACTCGTCATGTGATCAACCCATTGGATATCATCCTTATCATCCGTATCATTCTTAACAACTTCATACGCGGAAACTAATCAACAGATATGTTCACTCATCGGCGGATGTATTTCAATAAGCAATATTCAGTGTTTGCTATTGCGTTATTGCAGCAGTGGAAATAGTGTATTAGATTCTGATGTTACATATGAAGTACCAGGAACATATTTCTTGTCCAGCTCAGCAGGAAATGCGTCTGCGTTGAACTTTAGTGTTCAAAACACTGGCAAGCCTTCAAGCTCAAATATATTGACAGGGTTTTTGAATCGCGAGATCGTCATTGTAAAAAAAATATCACCCTTCCATTAAATGAAAAAGTGCAATTTGATAACATTATCAAATTTTCATCAGCTCGGAGTAACGAAGAAATATCAACAAGGAATTTATTAGACAATTCATGCAAGACAAGTTCGTGTAATGATAATTTGAGGGTTTCGTCTAACTTCAGTGATTACTCACCGCAAACACATACTGAAATTACAATAACGAGTAGTAATATGTCGATATTATGACCTAATATACATCAAGGCTTGGTGGACATTAATAAAAAAAGTGATAATGGTTGATGGGATGGAGGTATTATATTTCTGAATGAATTTGGGAAAACTTTCAAATTATATTTTATTTTAGATTTACGATTGCTCAGACTTAGTACGACGAATAGACGTGATATGGCCCCATGAGAGTTTTGTTGTACATTACTGGCAACCTGATCATCCGGACCAACGTTTTCGAGCTAATGTAAATCGAACGCTTTATCTTATCACAATCGGCGACCGATTTGTTCCTATTGGAGAGCATGGAATCGAAGAATGTAAGGAAAATAGCTTTGATTTTGGTAGCAACAAACAAAGTGACATGGATATCTATCTTGGTTCGGCTACTCAAGTTCAACAGAATGACTTATGTTCGTGAATTTATTTGTGAACACAATTTTTTCAGTTTGTGATAGTTCAGGAAATGAAATAAGTAAAGTGGAAAGGCTGTTAACTGATTAAGTTTGAATAGACAAACCTTTGTTATTTTTGTAAAAGTATAATTTAATAAAAAAAAATGCATTGGCGATGTATCAATATTTAATTTATTAACTATCTCATTGTAAATACAAATAAATTTCAATAAATTTATAATAAACACACTGAAATAGACTTAAAAAAATTTTACTACACACATGTTCGATTGAAACTGATATTCTTCCGAATATGTTTTGTTGACGTTTCTTATTATTAAAGACAGAAGTTCACTAAAGCCGTAACTGGTCCGGTGAAAACTGACAAATAAAAGTTTCGCATGCTAAATTTTCCCAAGAAATGCTCTGATGAGATAATTCCAGCGGGAAGCTTAGTGGCAAAGAAAATTTTGAGACTCGGGGGTTTAGTTTGGAGTGTGTCCATAGCCATAAGTTTCAGCCAATCAATATTAGGAGGCAATCCGATAACGTACGAAGCCTAACACAGATCTGGCTTGTACCAGGATTGGAAATGGAAGACACTTCCAAATTGAACGCGTTGTATTATGGCGGCCAGGGTTGTATATACTAAGTTTTCGATCCAGTTTCTTCTTTAGTATACTTACCAATAAATGAGTCCTTAAATTCCTAGTTCTTCTGCCTGTTAATACAAATAAATTTTGGTTAAATTTGTTAAAAATTTGTTCATTGTAAATTACCTTTGATATTTACATTGTTTTCCCGCTCGATGGACTTGACGTATGAGTTTCCTCATATCTCCTGTAGGTGGATCTCGTGACTCTCTTTAGCAGCCCATAGAAAAACTTCACTGTGCGGACTGGTCGAGAAAAGGTACATTAGGTCCGTCATCTTGCACGTTAATTGCTTTTGCGACCGGCCTTCTATATGACGGCCATGGTTCAATGCACTTTCGGCCGCGAATCGGTTCTCACCTGCCATTTCTGCTAAGAGCTCCGGTTGTACAATACAGCATATTTTTTCAATTTTAATTTTCTTTTATTAGTATGGAACATACTTTTACGGGAGCCTGTTGGAAAAAAACGACATAAAAAAGCGTTATCAGAAAGCGTTCCACGAACATTGGCTGTGTTGGTGTGTGCTTGGTTGCTATAAATAGCGTGTTCTGGAAATGAAAAGGTTTGTCGTGTTTTGTTGCTTGTAGTATAACTAGCTTAATACGTTGTGTATACATATTTACATATATTGTATATATATGTATATGTGTATGTATGTATGTATGTATGATATATATGTGTAGATATCTATATGTATGCTTATTTTATGTATGTAAGTATATGTATGTATGTGTGTGTGTGTGTGTGTATATATGTGTGTATGTATGTATATATGTGTATGTACATATATGTATATATGTATGTATATATATGTACGTATATATATGTGCATATATATATATATGTATGTGTATATGTGTGTATATATATGTGTATACGTATATATATGTATATGCACACATGTGTATATATGTGTGTATATGTATATATATATGTGTATGTATGTGTGTATGTATATACATTGTACATACATTGATTACATATACATTAATTCCGGCAGTCCGGTCAAGCATAAACCCGATGGTGCAAAAACGCTTATCCAGATATCGCGTTTGTATTGTTGTTAGGCTCGTAAAAGTATGTTCCATATTTTTCATGTTTTAGCCTGGTAAAAATGCGAATCGCGAAGCGATTCGGACATCCCGAGTGAGCGCGAAGCAGGAGTGAGGGAGGGGGGTCCAGGGGGGCGAAGCCCCCAAGCGAGGCGCGTAGCGCCAAGTTTTTTTTTTTTATTATTTATTTAATTATTAGGTCTGTTCCCGTACTTTCAGTAACTGAATTTTACTGAATTTTCCTGAATCATGTGGTGGGGAATTTCATGAAAAGTCCGGGAACGCTCTCATTGCATTTCCTGAAAATTGATAACCGAAAGTGTCAGTTTTCGGTTTTTGGGAGAACAATAGTGATTATAAAGTCATCCTAAGCGGTAATAAATTATCGCCACAAAAATATTCGACCTTCATAGCAACATTACGCAAAAAATATGTTGCTTGCCGCGCACATTTGAAAATATTTACTCCGTTTGACACTTTTCAGTATTTTTCAGTAGCTCAGACCCTACTGAAATTTACTGAAAGAGAGGAAGTTTTCAGTTTTCAGTAAAACGGAGTACGGGAACAGCTTCATTGCAATTAATCGCGATTAATCGCAATTAATCGTAGTACGGGAACAGACCTATTACCGACCGACCACTTTGATTGGACAAGGCCATGATTGGACCAAAGAAATATCGCAACACGTATACGCTCGTGTGGAGTTGTTTTTGTGCATCCAAGCTCGGCAGCTGAATTAAGCCGACATGGCTGAATTGAAAATCAAGTGTCAAGCCAAATGTCATCGTACTAATTTCTTTCCTTGCGCAGCATTCACGTCCGGAAGGTATTAGCCGAAGAAATACAAAGTGATTTGTATTTTTCAGAAGGATGGTCTTTCTCTGGAATTGGGCATAGATGAATCAACGACCGTAAAGACGCAATTCTGAGAAAAAGTTAACCATTTACAAATCTGTTAAAAAGTGTAAAATTGAATTAAAATAAAAAAAAACCGATGGCCCCGCTGGTTTAAGGGGTTTAAGACCAACCTTGTTCCTTGAGAAATAGGAACTTTTATCGACAAAAAATACTTGGTGCAGTTTGCTCGACAGGTGTTTCGTTGTCGTATTCATCCAGGATCTGCTTAGATATTGACAGTCGGTGGAAGACGTTATAAGGATTATAGTAAAGAGCCTGAAGAATATTTCTTGTCCTGTTCATAACAATTTTTCGCCATGAGCGAAACCATTGAAAACACTGGCTGCGATAGGGGAAATCAGAAGAACGAAACCTGTGATACAAACGAACACTGCAAATTTAATATCAAATGCGGTGAGATTATTCGGGGAAGAAAAAATGATTTCATTATAATTTGCTCCGATTGTGGTAGAATGTTCGAACAATTTGAAGCTTTCGGTAAGCATTACCTTGAACAGCATACTGTGCCTTCCGGCTATAGAAACCGAGCCATTGACAGTGAAGGGACACAACAATCGCCATCTCTTGATCATAGCAAAGTGATAGTAATAGATGACGAATACGTAAGATAACTTTTAATAAATAAACGATGCACAAATAAATATATTTTCATGCCAGATCGAATCAAGAGATGAATATATGACTGTCGCGAGCGAAGTTTTCGATGAAGATCACGCAGAAGAAATTCAATGCGAAACTGCGGATATTGATCCAAATGGTCCGCATGGAAACGAAAAAGTAATTCAGATGTCATTTGCCGTAACGCTAGAACTCAAGTTAGATTTTTGCAGATGGATTTAAATGATGAAGCTGATGGTCAATTTCTTATTGTTCAAATTAAGCTTGAGGAGGAGGATGCTGTGGGTGATGACGAGGAAACTTCAAGAACGGAACCGTTGTGTCTTAAATTGCATATGAATCTCGAATCAGCAGGGCCTAAAGAAGACACTACACCTGCAGTGTGTACAATCAGTTTTCATTAAGTTACTTTGTTCGAATTTCTTTCATTATTTTAGGAAATGCTGCAACTACAAATCAAAGAAGAAATCGGAGTTGAAGAAACTGTTAACTGGTATTCACCCGAAAATTCAGCCAGCAAAAAATCAGTAAGTAGTTTTTCATTCGATTTAGTAAGTAGTTTTCATGTCAAATCTCTAAGTTGATAATAGTGCTTTCAGAAAGCAGAAAGCCAAAATGTGGCAATCAAAAATGAGCCCGCCGAGAAGAGAGATTTTTATCCAATCAATGAAATGGGGGTCATACCGAAATTAGAACCTATCGAAGACAATGAGTTCGATTCGAGGATGGTGGACAATAATGTCGCGGTATTGAGTCTTTTGAATGAAAGTAAACTTTTCTCACATTTTTTTTAGAATTCTTTTGATAATAGTTCTGAAAGACATGCCAACACATACACAAAATGCAATCCAGAAACTGAAATGGATGGTGATGCGTTGTTAATTCCATTATATAAGCTCCGTCCTAAGAATAGAAAACGAAAAAAGACTAGCTTAGAAACGAATCACACTTCAAATAAAGTTGGGATGAAAGACCTAAGGCATACAATGCTGCAACAACAAATCAAAGAAGAAATCGCAGTTGAAAAGACTGGTAACTGGTATTCACCCGAAAATTCAGCCAGCAAAAATTCAGTAAGTAGTTTTTCATTCGATTTAGTAAGTAGTTTTCATGTCAAATCTCTAAGTTGATAATAGTGCTTTCAGAAAGCAGAAAGCCAAAATGTGGCAATCAAAAATGAGCCCGCCGAGAAGAGAGATTTTTATCCAATCAATGAAATGGGGGTCATACCGAAATTAGAACCTATCGAAGACAATGAGTTCGATTCGAGGATGGTGGACAATAATGTCGCGGTATTGAGTCTTTTGAATGAAAGTAAACTTTTTTCACATTTTTTTTTTAGAATTCTTTTGATAATAGTTCTGAAAGACATGCCAACACATACACAAAATGCAATTCAGAAACTCAAATGGATGGTGATGCGTTAATTCCATTATATGAGCTTCGCGCTAAGTATAGATTACGAAAAAAGACTA
This sequence comes from Nemotelus pantherinus, assembly GCA_963978885.1. Classification (NCBI taxonomy): domain Eukaryota; kingdom Metazoa; phylum Arthropoda; class Insecta; order Diptera; family Stratiomyidae; genus Nemotelus; species Nemotelus pantherinus. The sequence goes on along the minus strand of OZ022266.1, from coordinate 65,789,203 downwards.
GCTTAGAAACGAATCACACTTCAAATAAAGTTGGGATGAAAGACCTAAGACATACAGAAATCAGCGAGCTACCTAATATATCCAAAGCTTGTAAATCTAAGGATTATATAGTTCCCCATCGATTGACAACAATAGAAAGTGACAAGCTAGGTTGTGATCATTGTGAAAGTAAATTTAACACTACTTATCAACAAAGAGCGCATCGACAAACTTGTCCAGATAGAGATAAAGAATTTAGGTGTAAAGAATGTCCACAACGCTTCAAGTTTCGAATACGGTTAAATAGACACCAGTATAACTGTCACAAGATCGAACAAATTATCTTGTGCCAGTACTGTGATGAAAAGATCGAGAACTTTAATGTTTTGAAAGAGCATGTTTAGTCCAAGCATAATGAAAAAGATTCATTTTTTTCTCATATATCCAAACACATTCTACATTAAGTAGACTTATATGCTAACCAGGTATAGTACATGGATTTGTATATTTGTGCAGTTAGATTTCAGTAAAACGTAAATAAAATATGAGAAAAATTGTTGTTTAATCACTCATAGAAAGATAAGACTATGATTACATCATCTTGTTGACTAATTAATTAATCACTTGGCTGGGGCCCTATTATGATTCAAATTCCGAAATCGGAAATTAATTCCGATTTTAAGCTGCAGACAGCTTCGCTCGAATATCGATTCCAGATTTCCAGTATACATATTTCCAATCAAGTGTCAAAATACCTATTTAAATTTAAAAAAACGGGACGAAGTTTCAATGTTTCTTGCCAACATTGACTCTATGGCAATTTATTTTGCTTTGCCTAAGTATGGTCAGTCGGAAATAACAAAAAATAAGGACTAAAATTTAATAAGTCGAAATAAGTCCAGTAGGTAAGGAGAATCTTATAAGAATATAATATCACGAATTTTAAAATTGGTGGCAAAATTACGATTTATAACACACGGTGTCTATCACCTACCTGAATTTCAGGTTTTACTTAAGGGGTTAGTCCACTGTTAAACTGCTCAAAAGGAACTTTTTTTTTAAACAGCTACCAAAAGAAAACTATTCAAGATATCGATTTGAAATTTTACATACATCTTTATTGAAGTTTAAAGTTAACATTTTCATTGGGAAAAATTATTAGGAAACAAAATGGCGACCGCCCCAATGGATCGCCGCAGCACCGCCGAAAAAAAAGCAAACTGCGCCTCGTAAATTTCTGGACAAAATAAGCATCTGTGAACAAATTACCAAAAATATTTCATTAGTTTTGAATATAAAGGACTGCACGACAAAATTTTTCCAATAAAGATGTATGTAAAATTTCAAATCGATATCTTGAATATTTTTTTTTTGTAGCTGTTTAAAAAAAAGTTCATTTGAGCAGTTTAACAGTGGACACCCCTTAATCATATCAATCGAACCAAAAAAACAAAGAAATATGAAAATTAAAAATCCGCCAGCATCCGCCAAAAAATCCGACCACAAATGAGCTGTCGGATTAGACGACTCGCCTTCGGAATTTACAATCCGAAGTTGGCGGATTCCTGTGCAAATAGCAAATCATAGGTCTGTTCCCGTACTTGAATCTATTATAATATATTAAAATAGATTCGCAGCAAGTCGTTTTCGTACTTTTGCTGCAAGCCAAATGCAAGCCAAATTTTGCAGCAAAAGAAGCTAGCTGCCAAATTCTGTTACTGCTGCAGTTTGCTGAAGTACGAGAACAGACCTAATACGAAAATACGATATCGTATGAATTCCGATTTCGGATTTTGATTCATAATAGGCCCCCTGGTGTCGGGACCTTGAATAATATATCTGATCCGGGTCTAATTTTTTTTGCATTAGGCGATCAAATAGTTAAAGCGCAGTGCCAATAAATTTTTATCTAGTTTAAATTTTTTGAATAAATAACTTAATTCAAATAAATGTTTCCCCTTAATTTTGGTGTTAGTATCATTTTTATTGTTTTTAAAAACTGGCAACGGTTGGCAGTCTGTCATTTGTCAAACAAGCGTCTTTATTTTTTGTTTTTTGAATAGTGCTGTTTTAGTGAGATCACGAAACATTTTCCGCAACCTTTTTTATAGAATTGGATTCGCTAAACTGCATTGGTAATTTTTTTAAATTTTATCAACATTTTGCTATACTAACTTCAAAATTGTTTCTGTTCATCACGGAAAATTCTTTATTTATAAATTTCTTTAAAAAAAAGCACGGAAATGACGCTTACTCCCAGATGCACGTAGCACAATATGCACGTTTTCAAGGACAATTGTTAACACAATTAAATGGGAGAAAACAAGCGCCTGGAAATGGTCAGCATAGGAAAGTGTGGCAGAAAGAGGATCACTACTCTTTAGGAGCTTGGCAAAGTAGGGCAAGATTTTTTGTTAGATTTTCACCGAAATAGATAGAATAGTTTTCGAGCACTACTTTTATTATTAGTTCAACAATTACGTTATTACAAGTGCATTGTAGTTTTGAATATTCTTAACTTTATAAGCATCAAACAATGCTGTTTTATGGACCACTTACTTTTGTAAGCTCGTGCTATCTCTTGAAAGATCCAGTTTAACGATATTCATTGATTTCGTTTTAATTAGCATGTTTTCTACATCTATTGCGAACACAGAGATTCAACGAAAAACCCGATGATAATCCTTCGTAAAATTATGGAGAAAACAAGCTCACACGAAGGATATAAAATGATAAATAGTAAAAATATATTTTGTCGTGCGATTTGTACCAATTTTATCCGACCACTTTGATCTAACCAAAGTAATATCGCGATACGTACACGCTGGTGTGGATTGGTTTTGTGCGGAGTCTGTACAGTGCATCCATCAAGCTCAGCAGCTGAATATTAAGCCGACATGGCTGAATTGAAAATCAAGTGTCAGGCCAAATGTCATCGTACCCATCGTACTAATTTGTCCTTGGCGCAGCGGGCGCAGCATTCACGTATGGAGGGTTTTAGCCTCTATGGTTTTAGCCGAAGAATTGCAGTGATTTGTTTTTTTCACAAGGATAGTCTTTCTCTGGAATTGGGCACAATTGAATCGATGACCGTAAAGATGCAATTCTGAGAAAAAGTTAAACATTTATAAATCTTAAAAAGTGTAAAATTAAATTAAAAAACGAACCCGATTGTCCCGCTGGTTGAGAAATAGGAACTTAGAACGAAAAAAAACTTGGTGCAGCTTGCTCGACAGGTGTTTCCTGGTCGTATTCATCCAGGATCTGCTTGGATATTGACAGTCGGTGGAAGGCGTTACAAGGATTATAGTAAAGAGCCTGAAGAATATTTCTTGTCTTGTTCATTTCTTGTCCTTTTTCGCCATGAGCGAAACCATTGAAAACACTGGCCGCGATAGGGGAAATCAGAAGAACGAAACCTGTGATACAAACGAACACTGCAAATTCGATATCAAATGCGGTGAGATTATTTGGGAAAGAAAAAATGATTTCATTATAATTTGCTCCGATTGTGGTAGAATGTTCGAACAATTTGAAGCTTTCGGTAAGCATTACTTTGAGCAGCATACTGTGCCTTCTGGCTATGGGAATCGAGCCATTGACAGTGAAGGGCCACAACAATCGCAATCTCTTGATCATAGCAAAGTGAAAGTAATAGATGACGAATACGTAAGATTTATTTTTACTCTATATTTATATTTTTGATTTTTACTCTATATTTATAATTTATATTTCTCTAATCTGACTGGAAAATATATTATTTATGCTCATGATACTCTTTTGCTATTCTCTGCTAACTGTTGAACTGATGGAGCGACAAATAAATAATGATTTGATAGTCTACGAGTCCTGGCTTTTGGGAAACAGGCTTACAAGCAATACCTGTAAAACTTGTTACATGATATTCAAGCAGATTAATTAGAGTGAGATTTGCCTTAACATCAGAATACATAGAGATGAGATACAAAGAGTGGCTGGATCTGAATGTTTAGGACTAATTATTGATGATTCAGTATCTTGGTCTTGGTCCCCTGACATAAGTAATGTGAAATCTAAGTTGATTTTCTGGGTTAGGCTGTTCAGAATGAAATATTACTTGGATTTAGACATGAAAAATATAATCTACAACTTTTTAGTGCTGCCTAAGATTACTTATGGTATATTGAATTGAAGTCAAACTTCAGAGATGAATATTGACTCAATTCATAGAACACTCAATAGGATAGTTAAGGCAGTGCATGGATTTGATAGAATGACCCAACAGACAAACAGATAAATTCAATGTGTGGGATATTATATTTATGGAAAAAGCTAAGATAATATGTAAAACGCTCAATAACAATATAAAATCTTCGATATTTCCAATAATACATTGTGATTATCACAGCCATCACACAAGATTTAAGGATAATCTCAGGCTTAATATCGCTAGAGCGAATAGAAAACATAAAGATCCTATTAGATTAGCTATGAAAATATTCAAAAATTTACCTAACTATTTGAAGAATGCTAGATCTTTTCCCGTTTTTAAACGGCTGCTGAAGAATCACATTAGAACCATATAAAGTAAATTACGTACTATTTACTACTAGTTTTTACTGATCACCGATTTTCGAACTTTATATCCTCATTTTATCCTTCATACCAGCACCCTGTTGCTGGCTGGGCTTCTTCTTTGCATACTTTTTTTTTATGTTTTCCACTAACTTCCCATCAACTAAATCTATCTTGCTTTCTTTATTCTCCATTTATCCTATTTATGTTTTCTTTTTAATTATTATATAATTTAATTTCAAATTAAATGTGTCGAGAGTGTGGCTTGCGATTCCTTCCTATCCTGTTTCCTATCGGGGGATAATGATAATTTTAATTGCTTGTTTCTCGACTAAGCGGCTTACTGCTGCTAAGAAGAGGCTCTGCAATGAAGCTGACCCCATTGTGTGTTTGTTTAACATTCAATTAATAAACTATGCACAAATAAATATATTTTCATGCCAGATCGAATCAAGAGATGAATATATGACTGCCACGAGGAAAGTTTTCGATGAAGATCACGCAGAAGAAATGCAATGCGAAACTGCGGATAGTGATCCAAATGGTCCGCATGGAAACGAAGAAGTAATTCAGATGTAATTTGCTGTAACGCTAGAACTCAAGTTAGATTTTTGCAGATGGATTCAAATGACGAAACGGAGGGCCAATTTCTTATTGTTCAATTTAAGCTTGAGGAGGAGGATGCTGTGGGTGACAACGAGGAAACTACAAAAACGGAACCGTTGTGTCTTAAATTGCATATGAATCTAGAATCTTCAGGGCCTAAAGAAGACACCACATCGGCAGTGTGTACAATCAGTTTTCATTATGTGACTTTGTTCGAATTTCTTTCATTATTTTAGGAAATGCTGCAACTACAAATCAAAGAAGAAATCGGAGTTGAAGAAACTGTTAACTGGTATTCACCCGAAAATTCAGCCAGCAAAAAATCAGTAAGTAGTTTTTCATTCGATTTAGTAAGTAGTTTTCATGTCAAATCTCTAAGCTAATAATAGTGCTTTCAGAAAGCAGAAAGCCAAGATGTGACAATCAAAAATGAGCCCCCAGAGAAGAAAGATGTTCATCCAATCAATGAAATAGATATCATTCCGAAATTAGAGCCTATCGACGAGAAAGAGTGCGATTCGAGGATGGTGGACGATAATGTCGCGGTAGTGAGTCTTTTGAATGAAAGTAATCTTTTTCAAATTTGTTTTTTTTTAGAATTTTTTTGATAATAGTTCTAAAAGACATGCCAACACATACTCAAAATGCATTCCAGAAACTCAAACGGATGGTGACGCGTTGTTAATTCCATTATGTAAGCTCCGCGCTAAGCATAGATTACAAAAAAAGACTAGCTTACAAACGAATCACGCTTCAAATAAAGTTGTGATGAAAGACCTAAGGCATACAAAAATCAGCGAGCTACCTAATATATCCAAAGCTTGCAAATCTAAGGATTATTTAGTTCCCCATCGATTGACAACAATACAAAGTGGCAAGCTAGGTTGTGATTATTGTGAAAGTAAATTTAACAATGCTTCTCAACAAAGAGCTCATCGGCACACTTGTCTAGATAGAATTAAAGGAATTAGGTGTAAAGAATGTCCACGACGCTTCAAGCACCGAAAATGGTTAAATAGACACGTGGAAAACTGTCACAAGATCGAAAAAATCTCGATTATCTTGTGCCAGTACTGTGATGAAAAGGTCGAAAACTTTAATGTTTTGAAAGAGCATATTTTGTCCAAGCATAATGAAAATGATTCATTTTCTGATATATCCGAAGACATTCTACATTAAGTAGACTTATATGCTCCAGAGGTATAGTATATGAATTTGTATATTTGTGCAGTTAGATTTCAATAAAACGTAAATAAAATACGAGAAAAATTTTTGTTTATTCATTAAGACTATCATTACATCATCATGTTAACTAATTAATTAATCACTTGGCTGGTTTCGGGACCTTGAGTAATATACCTGATACAGGTCTGATTTTTTTTTTGCATTAGCTGATCAAATAGTTGAAGCGCAGTGCCAATATATTTTTATCTAGTTTAAATAAATTTTTTGAATGAATAACTTAATTCAAATACATTTTTTCCCTTAATTTTGGTGTTAGTATCATTTTTATTGTTTTTAAAAACTGGCCACGGTTGGCAGTCTGTCATTTGTCAAACAAGCGACTTTATTTCTTGTTTGTTCAAAAATGCTGTTATAGTGAGATCACGAAACATTTTCCGCAACGTTTCTTATAGAATCGGATTTGCCAAATTGTATAGCAACATTTTGTTATTCTAACTTCAAAATTGTTTCTGTTAATCGCAGAAAGATCTTTATTTATAAATTTCTTCAAAAAAAAAGCATGGAAATGACGCTTACTCCCAGATGCACGTAGTACAATATGCACGTTTTTAACACAATTAAATGGAAGAAAACAAGCGCCTGGAAATGGTCAGCAAGGGAAAGTGTGGCAGGAAGAGCTTGGCAAAGTTGGATAAGATGCTAAACACTGTTAGATTTTCATCGAAATAGATTGAATAGTTTTTGAGCACTACTTTTGTTATTAGTTCAACAATTACGTCATTACAAGTGCATTGTAGTTTTGAATATTTTGAAAAACGATGCTGCTTTTTGGACCACGTACTTTTGTAAGCGCGTGCTATCTCTTGAAAGATCCAGTTTAACGATATTCATTGATTTCGTTTTAATTAGCATGTTTTCTACATCCATTGCGAACACAGAGATTCAACGAAAAACCCGATGATAATCCTTCGTAAAATTATGGAGAAAACAAGCTCACACGAAGGACAGAAAATGATAAATAGAAAAAATATATTTTGTCGTGCGATTTGTACCAATTTTGTCCGACCACTTTGATCTAACCAAAGTAATATCGCGATACGTACACGCTGGTGTGGATTGGTTTTGTGCGGAGTCTGTACAGTGAGTGCATCCATCAAGCTCAGCAGCTGAATTAAGCCGACATGGCTGAATTGAAAATCAAGTGTCAGGCCAAATGTCATCGCACTAATTTGTTTACTTGGCGCAGCTCCTCGACAGATAATCCTGAAACATGAACGATTCGCCTTTGGTAAGCGATACAATTCTCGCTATAAAGGAAGAAATCGATTTTGATGAAACGCAATTGCAAGAGCAATTATACGATGAGTTGGCTGGCAAAAAGGTAGCCATTTACAGCACAAAATTTATTATGATTTTACAAGACGCCTTCCGCAATTTCTAGTTTCAAAAAGAATACTATCGGAATCGAATTAGTAAAGGTTCTGATCGGATTTGGCCAGATTTATATTGTGCGGTAACTAATCGACATTGCTGTCTTCTTTGTCCGGGCTCATACAAGAACAGAAGGTCGTGCATAGACCACATGAGAGGAATTCATTTATGCACTCCTGACGAAGTAGAAAACGATCAACATATATGCAACGAGGTAAGTTCGAGTGTTGATATAATCGCTTTCGCACAGATTTTATATCAGCAAAATCAGTGGCATGTCACGGACGGAATCGAGATGATAACTAAACACTCATTTCATTTCAGGGAAAATGCGGCCGACCAAAACCCGAGGTTGATTCATGGCCAAATTTATTTTGTGAAATAACACAACGCCATCAATGCCTACATTGTTCAGTCTCGTACAAGAACAGGCGGTCGTGTATCGCACACATGAAGTCGATTCATCCAAGTGTCATTCCACAGAGATTATTATGTCACACTAAACCACGTCCTGCAAAAGCAGAAACTACAAAAAACAGAAACGCTTTCAAATGCCAATTCTGTCCAAAAGTATTTTTTCATAAGAGCTCACTGTCAACACACCGAAGAACTCATCCGGAACGGAAATTATTCAACGCCGAATCCGGGGATCCAGTGAAACAGCCATTCAAGTGCCCAAAATGCCCCAGAAGATTCGCCGCTTGGGCTGTGTTTCAACGGCACATAGACAAACGGCACCGCGAATTTCGAACAGAGCCCCAACGGTGCTTGATTTGCTTAAAGGTCTTCGGGAACAAAACTGTATTCAAACTTCATGTGAAACAACATATCGAAAAGATTTGTCCGGTATGCAATGAGGTAACCACTGATAGCAACGCACTTCAAGACCACGTCAAAGCTTTGCATATTGGCAAAGTTGAATTTATGTGTCCAATGTGCTACAAGCTTTCTATGAACAGTTTTAGGCATGAAATTCACGTGAGCACTCACACCGGAATACGGCCCTACAGATGCGATCTATGTCCCAAGGACTATACCAGTCCCGTGGGTCTGGAGCGACATATAAAAAAGCATTTGGGAATACCCAGGGGCGGGGAGAAGAAATGCCAGATTTGCTCGAAGGTCTTCAAATCCGCGCAGCATCTAGGTAATCACATGTACGTTCACACTGGCGCACGGCCATTTGAATGCAACGAATGCCTCATGTCGTTCAGATCCCCTACAACGCTCACTACGCATATCGAACGTCTTCACAACAAGCAAGTCTATTCGTGTCGAGTATGCAGCAAAGGTTTCTCGTCACGAGTTAATCGGCAAAGGCATGAACGATCGCACAAACAAATGTTTCCCTGCCGAATTTGCGGCAAAGAATATTCTTGGCGGCGCAGTCGTACTTTCCATGAAAAGAAACACACCAAAGGGTGCTTGTTCGAGTGTTCCAACTGCGACAAGAAATTCTTTGCCAATTATCAACTCGAACGTCACACAAAAATAATGCACGACACTGATGGCCCGTTCCAGTGTAAAATATGCTCTGAGATGTTTAGTAACCGTGACTTCCTACGCGACCATATGCACACGCATGCAAAAGCAAAGGATCGTTTAAAATACAACTGCACACTTTGCGAGAAATCTTGCTATTCAAAGCAGTTGCTAGAAGCCCATATGAATTTTCATCGAGGCGAGCGTCCTTTCGAGTGCGATATCTGCTCGAAATCATTTTACGGTAAAGACTCGTTGACTAAACATTGCAAATTGCATACGGACGAACCGAAATTTGAATGCACGGTTTGCGATAAAAGATTCATGGTCGATAAACATAGACGTGTACATGAGGCAACGCACTCAAATCCGAAACCGATTCAATGCCAAGTCTGCGAAATGTATTTTGTGACGGAATTTCAATTGCATAGCCATTTGCGGAAGCGGAAATGCACCCCAAATGCGTTGAAATCTGGTTTGGTTGATCGAGAAAACGAAAATGCAATATGTGCTCAAGAGCGCGAAGAATGTCAGTCTGATATTGAATTCCAAGAAGACAATGAACAACAAGCTCAGGAAATAAATGAGGTTCCTCCTGAGAAGCAATTGTGTACGTAAGTATGCCAATTGTGCAATAAGATGTTCATTTCGAAACGGAATGTAAGTTTTGATTTGAAAAAAAATTCGCTGCAAACCGATTTTTAGAAAAAATATATCTTTTTAATTGTTGATTTTGTATATAATCGAGCGATGTTGATGTCTATCAAACAAACATATTTCATAGCTTTGATTCTAAAAAGGTGTAGTTTTTTTAGCAAATGTAAATCTTATACTATAAATAAAACCTTGTTCTTATAGGTTTTTGAATAAAAGAATATATTTAAGGTATGTTATGAGTCTTGAATTTATTTGAAAATTAATAGGGCTCCAATAAGTGCATTTGGATAGCCTCATTCAATTTGATTTCAGTGTTACTCTCAAATGGTTTTGCTACGTGCCAATAACGTATTAACCAGTTTAAGGCTGCTATTAGAGGTTATCTTACAATCAATGTACGCTTCGCCACTGACCGCAGTCCTTAGCGTTAGGAGATCAATTCTCTCGTATTCAGGGTATAGTAGAAGCGTACTGCAAAAATAATGGCAACCGACGCAGTCTTTAGAGTTAGGAGATCAATTATCTCGTATTCAGTGTGTAGTAGCAGCGTACTACAAAAATAATGGCAACCGACATTAAAGCAGGTTGCCCCTGAACCTGTTCGCTATGAATGCGATAAGTAGCACTCGCAAGTAGACTAGGGAGTTAAATGTGATTCGTTGTCTAAGTAGTATTAAAATGAATTATAGCGAGTACATAAATTAGTGAGTTTCAATATAAATAATACATGGCGCTGCGGACAATAAAATTAAATTGCGGTATTTATTTTATGTTATTTTATTTTTTATACATAGAATACAATGTGAAATTCATAATTAATGGGAGCTACTAAAAATATATTGCACTGAAAAAAAAACCACGTGGAAAATCACCTAAAAGTAAAATGTACATTGAAAAGAAACTGTTACCAATATTTATTTGTGAAAAAAAACGAATACTTCAATTTAGATGAAAATGTATCAGAAAATTGGAATGATTTTTGGCAAAACTTCGAAATTTTTGCTACTCCAGTTGAATTGGATAAAAAATCCAATTAGGGTTGACATTTTTTCAAATGCTATCGGTCCTGATGGCGTGGAAGTATTTAATTCTTTTGATATGCTATCTAATAGCAGATCTAATGACGATCTAGTCGTAAAGTAGCCTTACACACTAGAATAGAATGTTACGTGATCGTATCGTTCTGGGAATCTCTGATAAGAAACTACAAAAGAAATTGTTGGAAACACGATTTAACTATGGCGCGCACAACATGTGCATAAAATTTCAAACGAAAAATATTCTGGAACGTCGATTGACTCATTCCAAGAGTGATTATCACAAAACATCGTCTAATGTCCATAATTATAAAAATAGTAATACTTGAAGTAATATTGAACCTAAGAGCATGTAATGTATTTTAAAAAGCAACCCAAAAGTAGAAAATACACTAACAAAAATACAGTGCGACACAGGTAAAAAGAACTTATTGGGTGAGGCTGCTAAAAAAATATGGTGGTCGTAAGGGTACATCAACCCAGTTATAGAAAGTGTTCCATATTTGAGAAGTCTTGCCTCAACTGCGGAAAATTGGAATCATTTATGACGACAGTTCGCCGTGAGTCGCCGAGACGAACACATCACGGTGGACAGCGATTTAAACAAACAGTAATTTCAATTACTACGACGCCGATGAAGTAATTAATTATAATTTAGCCGTTTATTAATGCACAGGCAAAGGAGAAAAAGGTTTTTTCAAACCAGTTATCATAATCCGATCAACCCAGGCAGGAAAATTTGAGCTCATCGTGTGAAAGGAAAATTCGAGCTCATCGATTCGACGTATCAGCAGCGGAGCTTAGTACCAGCACATGTGCTTGCATTACAGTGGTAGTATTTTACTTATTATTATTTTATTTTATTTTTTGTTAAAATAGAAGAACATTAACTTTAAATTATCGGTAAATCCTAAAATATTTTGTGATGGCAAACCCAATTCCTGGGTTAGCCACAGGCCAGGAGAACCTCAAATAGGCACACGTGGTAGGCTAACTTGTTACCATAATGAGAACCTCAGAAACATCCCCCGTCACTATAGATTCCCAGCACGGCTCGTCCCATGATAACTCGATGAAAATCGAAATTTCATTGAAGCTGAATAAACTTTTAGATGAGCTCAAGAAAACTCAAGACGACCTGGCTGAGAAACGTCGCCGCAATGCAGATCTCATCAAGCAAAATTATGAGCTGCTCAATAAATTAAATAAATATATTGCTAAAGGAAAGAATTCCAATTCTCAAAACAAAAAAAGGAGAAGGCTTGAAACTTCATCCTCTGAGACAACCTCTTCTTCTCATTCCGGAAAAGCTAGCTCCACAGGTACGGAGGATTTTTAACGCTAGAAATAGAGGTTCTACCTCAAAACTAGGAAACATTTTCCTAAGTTAATAAAATTTCTTCTTCCAAGAGAAGAAAAACATATATATAATAGAAACCACGAGCTGGTTAAAATCAATGTCACAACTGCCAACAAATTGGCCGCTCCTCTAACTATTGTCAAGTCCAATCACGTTGCATTAAGAGTGAGTGTCTTCATCACTACAAGAACAGCAAGAAGCACCCAGAACAGAAACCAAACTGTCTTAACTATGGCGGGGAGCATACCGCAAGCTATGGTGGTTATCCTAAAAACCCCAAAAATATTTCAAATAGCCTTCAGTCAAATAGCCTTCAGTCAAATAGCCCGTGAAAACTCAACTACTGCGCAATCTGTGGCATCTTCCAATAACATTCCTAAACCCCAGACTTAGCTCCCAAATCCACAAGAACAAATGGGGCAGTTCCTAGACGTCAAGCAAGTTCAACTTCATTCAATGATGCAGTACATAATAGCAGAAATGGTTCAGGGCATGTTTCCTATTCAAACACCCCCAGTTTTCTCTCAATCACCTAAATGAACAGAGACCATCGAATTTCTATCCTCACTGGGAATGCAAATTCCATTTTATCCAAAAAGGGCGAGCTATTAAAATTCCTTAGGGAGCGGAGAATTTACATCTTACTCATTCAAGAAACTTTTCTCAAACCTAGTAGACAGCTCCGTCTTCCAAACTATCAGGTGTACAGAAATCATAGACTGACAGGCAGGTGAGGAGGCACAGCAATTTTCATTAGAAGGAACATCAATCACCATGTGTTATGGATCCCATCCCAGCTTTATGGGCGTGGAAGCTACTGCAATCAAAGTTCACACCAGCTTTCTAGAGTTTACTACCATTTCTGTTTACTACCATTTCATCAACATTTTGCAGAAGACCTTAGATCACTTTTTAACATTGAAGGCCCCATCTTTCTAGGCGGATATCTCAACGCCCACAACCGCCACTGGGGATCTGTTAAAAACAATCTTGCAGGAAAGAACTTCACAGATTTTCAGCAGGGTGCACATGCTGCCTTCACATTCCTGATGAACCCACCCACTTTGGGTCGACGCACAACCAAAATTTAGATATCGGGATTTCCTAGAACATCCTCCAGAATGTCTAGATCAGTGTTCCCGATGAACTGCCGTCGTACCACAAACCTGTGCTCTTTCACATTGAGAACATCCTCATCAAGAAAAATGTACGTCTATAACACATATTAAGGATAACAATGATCTTTATGAACTCCCACACTCAATCGATATTCTTATCAGAAGGGGAAACCAAATCTGGATGGAGACATACCAGAAGCACGGGTGACCCAAGGTTAACCAACGTTATACGTACTCAAATTAATCAGTTCAAAAATGAACAATGGGAGCTCTTCATGAAGAGTATCGAACCCGGTAGCAACACATTCTGGATGTTGTCCAAATATTTCAGGACAAAAATTAAAGCCACCATGCCCCCCATTCATGGCACAAGTCCACACAAATCCGAGAAAGCTGAAGCATTTGTGGACGCCCTATAACTACATTCAGGACAACATCTCTTCAGACGACGATCTTGACAGCGAAGATTGCATTGATCAAGACGCTTCGAACATACTAAAAACCCGATAAAGATCTAACTTTCCCCCAAAACTGGAGGTCTATTAGCCTTCTCTCATCTCTGGCCAAACTAGCAGAACATATTTTCCTCTCCCGTCTAAAGGTGATAGTTCATCTCAAATACATCCTACCTGATGAGCAATTCAGCTTTAAGTCTCAACATTCAAACGAACTACAGTTATCCAGAGTTGTCCAACACATAGAACAGGGTTCAATAGACGAAAATGTACAGCACACAACGCAGGGCTGATTGTCAAACTAATAAATCTTCATATTCCTAAATCATACTCCCAATTAATTGGCTCCTTCTTACAAGAGAGAACTTTTCAAGTCAGAATCGACAGCCATCTCTCGTCAAACTCCCACATCCAAGGTGGAGCCCCCAAGGCTCACCCCTGTCGCCAATTTTGTACAATCTGTACACTGCGGACATCCCTCGTTCCAATAGAACAAACATATCCTTGCTTGCTGACGACACATGCATCTTCTATTCCTCAAAACAGGGGGCCTATTATGAATCAAAATAAGAAATCGGAATTCGTAAAATTTTCCGACTCGCCAATGGTCAGAATTTCGTATTATGATAAATTCCGAAATCGGAATTTAATCGATTCCAGATTTCCAATATATTTCCAATCAAGTGTCAAAATAGCTATTTAAATTTAAAAAAATGAACGGAGTTTCAATGTTTCTTGCCAATATTGACTCTATGGCTATTTATTTTGCTTTGCCTAAGTATGGTCAGTCGGAAATAACAAAAATAGGGATTAAAATTTAATAAAAATCCGCCAGAATCCGCCAAAAAATTCGACAACAAATGAGCTATCGGATAAGACACCTCGCCTTCGGAATTTACAATCCGAAGTTGGCGGATTCCCGGGTAAATAGCAAATTGTAATTCGAAAATACGATATCGTATGAATTCCGCTTTCGGATTTTGATAATAGGCCCGCAGGCACTTAGTATCACTTCGAATCTCCAACGCTCTATTGATTCCCTCCTAGATTACTTTCATAAGTGGAAAATAAAGATAAACACTGATAAAACAAAAGCACTCTTTATCACCAGGAAAAGAAATCAGAGGCCTCGCATGCTAACGGTAGACGGTGAATCCATAGAATGGCAAAGGACAGCCAAATACTTAGGTCTCACGTTTGATAACAAACTCCAATGGACATCACCCATTGCTATTAAACGAGCAACCATAAGGAACACCATTAAATCTCTAAACCCAATCATCAGCTCCAGAAACCTCAATATAACAAACCAAGCTCTTCTGTACAAAGACCTCAACTTCTCTACGTAGATGTAGCCTTCGGTCAAACGACCAAAACCAATATCCAAAAGCTTCAGCATGCCAAAACATTTCCTTAAGAACGATTTTTAATATCCCGAGATACGTTAGGAACACAGATATTCATAAGGAGTTGAGATTAGAAACAGTTAAAACATACATTCGTCACAGAGCTCTCAAACTTTTCGATACTACAGACACCCAAACAGTTCTTTAGATACTTTAAAGCACCTTGATAGCCTAACCTATCCTAGTCTGAGGCAACTCCCAGAATAAACTGTAAATGCCAAAATCTAAATTAGAATAAGCACATGGCAATGCTGTTTAGATTGAATGGGCTAACTATGCTCACAGCCACAAATGGAGTAAGGGTACAAATTCAGCACTAACTCTAAGGAAAACACAGTTCACAGCAGCATTTATGACGAAAGGTGTTCGCGATATTAAATTAAAAAACGAAGAAAATGTATTCATTTTAGATGCAATCACGCGTAAAGCGTATTCTAATGTCTTTAACAGATTGAATAAATCGTGGTGTGAAAAAATCAAAATTGAAAATGTACTAATTAATTATATATAGTATTTAGACCCCGGGGCCCAGGCAAATATTCTCCCGCTAGATAATGCAAAGCAAATTAGAGATTTCAAATTAAGCAAGACACCCGGTTTGGTAGAAACATATGGTTTCTCCAGATTATAAATATTAGGTGAGATAGTGTAAGGCAAAGAATAAAATTTCCGTACAACAATTTAGTGTGGTAAATACTACATTTGCGCCGATATTAGGATTGAATGCTTGCACAGAATTAAAGTTGGTAAAACGAATATATTCAATTGAAGATTCAAGAAAAGATTTTATGAATAAAAACTCTGAATACAGTTAGATAGGGTATTCAAATAAGCTTCCTTTGGTCGATTTAAGTCGTGATCAATCGTGAAATAATTTATACACCACAATTTTCTTCAATTTTACAAAATTCTATATTTTTATTCATAGTCCCCTGGCTTATTTTTTTAAAATGGCTTATTTTTTTAAATAATTTTAAATAATTCTACGTTGACGAAATTTGTATATGCGATCTCATATGGAAATTTAAATTTCGTTTGCAAATAAACTTCTTGTCGCATTCGTCACATTTGTACTTTTTTTCAAATGCAATATCCTCCTGTGAATTTTCATTAGTTTCAATATTTTCGACTTTATTTTGAGCTTGAATCTGTTTTTCACTTTTTTCATTTTCTCGATCTTCACGAGACTCTTGCAAATTTCCTTCGCACTTATTGTCTTCCAAATGGCTGCGGTACTGATCCTCTAATTTAAAATACTTCTTACAGATACCACATTGATAAGGTTGATGATTTGAGTGGATGTTCTCGTGTCTTCGCCGATTACTGTTGTAAGTGAATTTTTGATTGCATAACATGCACTCATATTTCCTGTTATCCGCGTGTATCTTGTTGTGTGACCAGAGTCCCGTACTGCGCATAAACGACATGGGACAGTTTTCGCACTTGAAAGGACGTACGCCACGATGAAAATTCATATGAATATTCAGTCTAATTCTCGAGTTGTAGGACTTATCACAAAGCGTACATTTGAATCTGGAGCGAGTCTTCGCTTCTGCGCTTAAGGAATCGTGAGTTAATTTGTGCCTGCGCAAGGTGACAGGACTACCGTACTTTTTAGCACATATTGTACACGAATACGATCGAATGTCAGTATGAGAGTTCATATGGGAATCAAGATTATACCTCGACCTGAAGGATTTCTCGCAAATTGAGCATTTATAATTAGTTTTCCGCCTGGAATGGATTTCAAGTGTGTGCCGGTTGAGAAGTTCAATGCTTGTGAATGTTTCCATATCACACTGGGAACATTGAAATGATTCTTCTGTTGCATGAACAGTGTGATTCTTGCACTCTTGTGATTTTTTTTCGCACTTATTATATTCCAAATGACTGTGGTATTGATCCTTCAAGTTAAAAAACTTTTTACAGTTTTCACATTGATAATTCATGCGATTATTCGAGTGCGTTTTCTCGTGCTTACGACGATCAGAATTGAAATTAAATTTTTTATTGCACAACGTGCACTCAAATTTTCTGTCATTTGAATGTATTTTAGTATGTGAAGAGAGTAGCTCTTTACTAATAAACGTTTTGGCACAAGTTTCGCACTTGAAGGGACGTTCGCCAAGGTGAAAATTCATGTGACTCTGCAGTCTAATTCTTGAGTTATAAGATTTTTCACAAAGCGTGCATTTAAATCGAGGACGACAAACCTTCGCCTCTACGGTTATGGAATCGTGAATCAACTTGTGCTGGCTTAAGGTGTCAGGACGGCGGTACTTTTTAGGACATATCGTGCATGCATACGGCCGATTGTCCATATGAGAGTTCATGTGCCCTTCAAGTTTGGACTTCGACCTAAACGCTTTCGCACAAATCGAGCATATATGATTTTTTTTCACGGGCGGCTTAATGGCATTGTGTATTCGAGCTATGTGTCGATTTAGAAGCTTAATGCTTGCAAATGATTTATTATTACACATGGAGCATTTAAATCGCTTTTCCGTATCATGGACCGTCCGTTCGTGTTCCCAGCGGTTCGAATGCGATAAGAATTCTTTGCCACATTTTCTGCATGGAAAAATGCGATTGCTGTGGTACCTCTCAACGTGATTCCAAAGTGACGAAGGATTACTGAAAGCCTTAGGACATTTGTTGCATTCAAATGGGCGTGTTTCATTGTGATTGTTCACATGATAATGTAAGCCTTGCATCTGCTTGAATGTTTTCGAGCAAATCGGGCACTTATGTTCTTTACTATCATTTAGTTTTATGACTTGGTGTTTCTTTAGGTGCTGTCTAAGGCCTTGTGGACTAGCGTAATTCTTGGGACAGAAGTTGCACTTATACGGATGCTCCTTATTCGTTTCACAATCGTTTAATCCAGATTGACTATCTTCTCTCTAAAATATGATTGGTTTAGGAGCTATTTACTGAAAAACGAATGCAGTGTTAGTTACTTCTCGACATAGTCTACCTCTTTTTCCACTCCGTGTTTCTGCTCTACCACTTTTCTTAATTTCAATTCCATCGAAAATTTGCTCTTGAAATTGCGTTTCGCTGGTTTCAACTTCCTCTTTTAAGGTTAGTACGCTGGCGAGCCTGAATTCCGGACACTCGTTGTGCTATTTATTTCTACACGGAAAAATTTTCGTGTAGAGAAGTGTAGAATATTACAAAGTGACAGTTAATTGCTCTCAACTTTGGCGGCATGGGATTTAGAAATTAGCTTTCTTTGAAAATAACCTTTACAATCTACCAACTGTATGTGAAATACTATGTTACTATTCCATCAATGCTTCTTTCAGCTCTTCAATTTTAAATTCATTCAGGTTTGCTGCCTCATCATACTGCTATATTATGAACCAAACCAAAGTTTATAAAAGAAACCAAGTTCTAGTAGCAAATTTTAAAAACTACTTTCACTTTAAATTCAATTAGACTGAATGAAAATAGGCGTAGTTTTTCGAAGTAAAACAATTATGTAATCTATTTAATAATTGTTTATTTGATATATATTTCCTTCACACGAATACATAATTTCCATCCATGCATTTCATATCGCGTACACATGCGGTGTTGAAAACTTTAGGTCTGTTCGCGTACCTGAATCTATTATAATATATTCAAATAGATTCGCATAATTGCTTCAAGCCAAATTTTGCAGCAAAAAGAAGCCAGCTGCCAAATTATGTTACTGCTGCAGTTTGCTGAAGTACGCGAACAGATCTTTTATAATGTCGCACTAATTCAATTAACCAACCAGCTAATTAAAGTGCTTCCTAGCAAACGTATCTGCCAAAAAAACCAAATGTGCTGGAAAATCATTGCTTCAAGTTCTGCACGAACTATCCTACGCATAAAATTAGAAGACAGAAAGTTCCGACGTACAACAAATTTCAAATTTTCAAACAAAATTCAAATTTTCAAACAAAATTCAAATTTGACGCGCGGTCAAAATGGCCAAAATGATTGCTTTCCGCGACCAAATAAATAGCAGACCATTTAATTCAGGCACCTCGTGCCTGAAAAAACTCTCCACTTGTGCTGCAGAGCCACCTACGAGCGAAAAGCAACACTGAAATTCTGACACTTTTCAGGCAACGTTTCAGGACGGGCAGCGTACCGATTTTCTCAAGTGACCTGAAAAAAAATTCAGGTCCGGAATTCCGTCACTCTTTTCCCATGCATTTTAAAGGGGGACAGGAATTCAGGCTCGGCAGCGTACTAACCTTTATGCACAAAATACCCTCAGATGCAAAGGGTAACTCACCCGAAACACTCATCTTCGAACAGTCCCTAGTCACAGTATTCCCGGCAGCCCCTGGACACGGACGGTATAACTTTCCACCATTAAGGTAAGTACGCAGTCTTGCCTGAATTTCGGTTCCCCTTTAAAATGCATGGGAAAAGAGTGACGGAATTCCGTCACCTGAATTTTTTTCAGGTCACTTGAGAAAATCGGTACGCGGTCTGTCCTGAAACGTTGCCTGAAAAGTGTCAGAATGTTAGTGCTGCTCTTTGCTCGTAGGTGGCTCTGCAGCACAAGTGGAGAGTTTTTTCAGGCACGAGGTGACGGAATTAAATGGTCTGCTATTTATTTGGTCACGTAAAGCAATCATTTTGGCCATTTTGAACGCGCGTCAAATTTGAATTTTGTTTGAAAATTTAAAATTTGTTGTACTTCGGAACTTTCTGTCGACAAATTAACTAATTTTATGCGTAGGATAGTTCGTGCAAAACTTGAAGCAAAGATTTTCCAGCACATTTGGTTTTTTTGCCAGATACGTTTACTACGAAGCACTTTAATTAGCTGGTTGGTTTATTGAATTAGCGCGACGTTATAAAAGGTATGTTACTTCACCAAACTGCAGCAGTAACATAATTTGGCAGCTGGCTTCTTTTTGCTGCAAAATTTGGCTTCAAGCAATTATGCGAATCTATTTGAATATGTTATAATAGATTCAGGTACGCGAACAGACCTAAAGTTTTCAACACCGCATGTGTACGCGATATGAAATGCATGGATGGAAATTATGTATTCGTGTGATGGAAATATATATCAAATAAACAATTATTAAATAGATAACATAATTGTTTTACTTCGAAAAACTACGCCTATTTTCATTCAGTCTAATTGAATTTAAAGTGAAAGTAGTTTTTAAAATTTGCTACTAGACCTTGGTTTCTTTCATAAACTTTGGTTTGGTTCATAATATAGCAGTATGATGAGGCAGCAAACCTGAATGAATTTAAAATTGAAGAGCTGAAAGAAGCATTGATGGAATAGTAACATAGTACTTCACATACAGTTGGTAAATTGTAAAGGTTATTTTCAAAGAAAGCTAATTTCTAAATCCCATGCCGCCAAAGTTGAGAGCAATTAACTGTCACTTTGTAATATTCTACACTTCTCTACACGAAAATTTTTCCGTGTAGAAATAAATAGCAAAACCGAGTGACCGAAATTCAGGCAAGACTGCGTACTTACCTTTAGCCTCTTCAATCCTCTCACGCACAAAGCATGTTAAAGCTGCCTTTATGCCATTTCGACCTCATTGTCAAATTGGAGGGGAACTACTTGGATTTGACTCGATTTGACAATGAGTTGCTAAAAAATTACTACCATCCCCTTCAATAGGTCTGTTCCCGTACTTTCAGTAACTGAATTTTACTGAATTTTCCTGAATCATGTGGTGGGGAATTTCATTAAAAGTACGGGAACGCTCTCATTGTATTTCCTGAAAATTGACAACCGAAAGTGTCAGTTTTCGGTTTTTGGGAGAACAATAGTGACTATAAAGTTATCCTAAGCGGTAATAAATTATCGCCACAAAAATATTCGACCTTCATAGCAACATTACGCGAAAAATATGTTGCTTGCCGCGCACATTTGAAAATATTTACTCCGGTTGACACTTCAGTATTTTTCAGTAGCTCAGACCCTACTGAAATTTACTGAAAGAGGGGAAATTTTCAGTTTTCAGTAAAACGGAGTACTGGAACAGCTTCATTGCAATTAATCGCGATTAATCGCAATGAATCGTAGTACGGGAACAGACCTAATGTAAATCTTGGGTGTGTTCAATGTGCATGCTATAGCAGCTATTAGCTGCTATTTTAGCAGCTCTGGCTGTCCAATGTCACGAAATAGCTACTTTCTGATGCTTGCTATTTGACAGTCGGGCTGTCCAAGATTCCGGCATAGCTGCTAAGGTAGCAGCAATGCCTCCTAGAAGTACGGGCCGTAATGCAGAATGATGACGTCAGAGCAGTAGGCCAAAATGTCGCGAAAAACACACATAGTCTTATGAGACGTCCGCGGGAAAATGTTAATTGTACGGGTTGTGTTAAAGTGAGTAAAGTGAAAACAAAGTGAGATCCGGGGAACAGTGCTAGTGAACAGCTAAAACACAAGTTAATGCGGTGCGCGCGGTATAATTAGAAAAATTCGCCATGAAATGTTTATCAGATGTTCTTAGGTTATGTGGTGTTTTGTGTCGATTCACTTTCGATACAATTGATTGACACAAAATGCAAGTTATAACTAAATATTAACACTATAACGCGTCCACGCACAAAAAACTAACGTTTTAATCATATTTAGGCTTAAAAACCGCAAGTGAAATCTCCGTGTGTGTCGGCACTGCCTCGTGGAAATGTCAACATGGCCTACTGCAATGACGTCACAGCGAGAACGATTACGTAGCCTGACGGCCCGTACATCTAGGAGGCATTGGTAGCAGCTATTCGCTGCTCGTAGTCTGGAGGATAGCTAGAAAGTAGCTAAGGCAAAATGGCCGTGCGTACACAGCTGACATGCAGTTTAAACGTCATTTTCAATTTGAAATTGAAATGAAAAGAAGTTTTTGCGCTTTTGTGACAAAGGAGATGAGGAATAAATTTGAAAATAGTGACAGCATAAATTAAATACGGGCTTTTAAACACTTAAACTCAACTCGATTTTTAAGTTAGCTTGTACACAGCGCAGCTCATCTTGAGTTTTTAGAAGGCAAGCATGAAGCGTAAAAGGCCAGGTGCACTGATTCCTGTATTATCAAATTTTCAACGATTATGTTTTGCTCTTTTTCTCATATATGGCGTCAAAAGCCGGAAATAAATAATACGTTTTAAATGTTAGGAAAATTTTAATGGATTGTGCAGCTGTATGTTGAAAACTCCTAAATTTCATACAGTTTCAAAAGTGCAATGAAAGTATTGAACTGATCCACGAAAACGCAAAAATTACAATAAAAAAATTGGAACAAAATTATTTTTGAATTTCCTGCGTAAAGGCTGACCTTCGTAGCAGCTCTTGGCTGTCCAATATCCATAGCTGCTTCACCTAGCTACTGCGAATTTTGACACTTGCTAACGTGATGCTATGCTATGCTTTTGGAGCAGCTATAGCATGCACATTGAACACACCCCTTATGGGCATGTCCACTCCATTTCTACTATCTCACTGATTCCCGGTCAAAAACAGTATGAAGAACCAAGCAGTTTCACAAGTCTCAGCTGTTTGTCAAATTTAAGTGCAATCCTTCCATTGCATTTCCAGCGTGCAGATTTGCAGTGGTCTTTTCTACATATGACCTGCAAGCTATGCAGGGGTGTGTTCAATGTGCATGCTATAGCTGCTCCAAAAGCATAGCATAGCATCACGTTAGCAAGTGTCAAAATTCGCAGTAGCTAGGTGAAGCAGCTATGGATATTGGACAGCCAAGAGCTGCTACGAAGGCAGCCTTTACGCAGGAAATTCAAAAATAATTTTGTTTCAATTTTTTTATTGTAATTTTTGCATTTTCGTGGATCAGTTCAATACTTTCATTGCACTTTTGAAACTGTATGAAATTTAGGAGTTTTCAACATACAGCTGCACAATCCATTAAAATTTTCCTAACATATTTAAAACGTATTATTTATTTCCGGCTTTTGACGCCATATATGAGAAAAAGAGCAAAAAATAATCGTTGAAAATTTGATAATACAGGAATCAGTGCACCCGGCCTTTTACTCTTCATGCTTGCCTTCCAAAAACTCAAGATGAGCTGCGCTGTGTATAAGCCAACTTAAAAATCGAGTTGAGTTTAAGTGTTTAAAAGCCCGTATTTAATTTATGCTGTCACTATTTTCAAATTTATTCCTCATCTCCTTTGTCACAAAAGCGCAAAAACTTCTTTTCATTTCATTTTCAAATTGAAAATGACGTTTAAACTGCATGTCAGCTGTGTACGCACGGCCATTTTGCCTTAGCTACTTTCTAGCTATCCTCCAGACTACGAGCAGCGAATAGCTGCTACCTTAGCAGCTATGCCGGAATCTTGGACAGCCCGACTGTCAAATAGCAAGCATCAGAAAGTAGCTATTTCGTGACATTGGACAGCCAGAGCTGCTAAAATAGCAGCTAATAGCTGCTATAGCATGCACATTGAACACACCCCAGCTGCATTGTCAGGACTACCAACTGTATTTCGCAGCCATTTTAATGCATCTCGATTTGACAGTTCGCTACACTAGCAGCACTAGCAGTGTCTTTTTGCTTTCGATAAATCATTTGTGAAATGAGTATATCTTACACTGTAAATGATGATTCCGTTGTGATTAAGGAGGAAATCGAAATAGAAGAAACCCAGTTGCAAGAGCAAATATGGAACGGACTGAAGACAGACACTCACAATGAAGTTGAAAACACAAGCGAATGCTTTAAAATCAAAACAGAGCCAGATCTAAATAATGAGGTAAAACCAAAAGAATGCACTTAATATAGGTTTTTCTTAACTTATGTTAAATCCAGGCAGGATTAAATAACATCAATTACGCAAATGTTGTTGGCGAAATCGAAGGTAGCGGTATTAGTACAAATTCTTGCGTAAAGTACAAGCATTGTTGTCCACATTGCCCATTTTCATGCAAGCAGAAGAGATTGTGGAAACTACACTTGCGAAAAGCTCATCTAACTAAAAATGCCTTTAAATTTGAATGCCCGCAATGCCATAAAAAAGACTTCAATTCTGTGAAAGCTGTTCGAATTCACCGAAGAAAGACACACAGAGATTTCCTCCAAAGCTGTCTTGTATGTGGGAAGGCTATGAAAAGTAAACTGGCCTTCAAGTATCACATGAAAAGTCATACCGAGAAGGTTTGCCAAGTGTGCAATAGAGTGGTTAGTGATAGTAAAGCACTGATAGATCATGTCAAGAATGAACACATTGGAAAAGTCAAGTTAGTTTGCCCAATATGCTCCAAAATATCCGATAGACCCCATTTACATAAGATTCATATTAATTTATGTACCGGTGATCGGCCCTACAAATGCACCAAATGCCCGAAAGACTTTCATGGTCCAACCGACCTGAAAAGACACCTAAAAACGCATTTTCTCGTCCCGGAAACGAATCAGGAACTCATATGCTCCATCTGCCAGAAGACTTTCTCTTCCAAGAAAAGTCTAAATACTCATATAAACGCACACAACCAAATAACACCATATAAATGCGATCAGTGTTCGGAACAGTACGCTAGTTCGTCAGGCTTGGCTAATCACCTCCGAAAGCATTTCATAAACCCAAAAGACGACGATCGAGTACAAAAATGCCCACTTTGCCCGAAGTATTATATCAGCAAACGCGCAATGGAAGGACATATGAATTTTCATAAAGGCGAACGTTCTTTTAAATGTGAAATATGTCCCTGGTCATTTTATGACCTGTACTCTTTCAATCGACATAAGCAAACCCATCAAATTGAACAGAAATTCGAATGCAGAATTTGCGATGCGAAATTCAATGTGATCGCTCGCAGGCGTGTACATGAGAAGAAACATTTGCTCGTAAGGAGTCGTCAGTGCAAAATTTGCGAAATGTATTTTTGGACGGAATCGCAACTGCACGGTCATACTGCGAATAACAAATGCAATCCAGATCTAATAGAAGAAGAAGTGCGAACTCATCCGAAGAATAACTGCTCATTTTGTACAAGAACTTTCAGACATAAGTATAACCTGGAAGAGCATATGAATATGCATCTAGGCAAGCGTCCTTACAAATGTGAAAACTGTTCGAAGGCGTTCTTTAGCCACTTATCGCTCATAGGGCACCGTAATATACACAAAAGAATTGACCGAAATCTTGAGTGCAGCGTATGCAATAAAAAGTTTACAAGTTTTATAAGAAGGCGTGAGCATGAGGAATCGCATTTAAAAGAGCAGCCTTTTCAATGTACCGGATGCAGAATGTATTTCCAATTGTTGCGGCAGCTCGACAGGCACTTGAAATTGAACAAGTGCAGTCGGGAAAAAGCTAATGAACTTCAACCAAAGAAGTCCAATGATGGCCAACGTGATAATGTAATTGAAATCATCCAATGCGAGGATGAAAGAAATCAGGAAGTATTTTTGATTCGAAATTCCTCGTAGAAGACGTACATCCGTGACAAATGAAACGAACCGTTTTTAAGTGAGCTTTTTACTCGTTCAAGATCATACGAAACGTAGTCTTAATAGTAATATTTAGTTTTTAAGTTTTAAATATAGACAAATAAATAGTTACTTGTGATAAGAAGAAGAGTTTTTAAAAGTTGTCAATAGTGTGATTATTAATTTGTTTACTCGAAATTTGCTCCATCTACTGCCCTCCAGATCTTAACAATGAGTTCTTTTGCCTAGAATCGAAAACTTGTTGATGAATTATTCGAAGACCTAGGGTGTAATTCGCGGGTATTTTAATGCAAGAAAAAAACAGTGGGGTGATGCTAAAAACAAAAATTCTTATGAGCCTGGTAATAACGATGAAAATAAAGTGCATCAATAATGGGTCCCATACTTGCATAACGAATGCACTGGCAATGGTGATGCCCTGGTCCCAGATCTAACATTTATAAACCAGTTGCCTAAAAGAATTAAATGGACAACCGACTCAAATGACATAAGTAGCGGTGGACACCTGCCAATTATTTTTTCATTTAAACTCAAAATCATGTTTGCACGTAAAACCTGGGTGAGCTCTTCTAAATTAAAGAACAAAATTGCACACCACAATTTTACTCTGAATATAAGACACACCGCAAAGCTTTGGTGGACTCTTAAGCAAATATGGAGCCTGAAGAAGCGTCTGACAAGGGTATTCCAAGTGATTAAATCCGCTCATGTATTTAAACTTTTGTCTCAAGCTAAAGAGGATTGGATAAAGACTGTTAGGGAGGAGTAAAGGAGAGTTTGGAGTGTAGTCTTCTAGTTAATGTTGCAAATGAGAGAAATTTCGAGAGTTTGATCAACAATTTTAAAAAAATGGGTCCACCAGCAGGACATCTTGTTGAAATGCAGCAAATAATGTAAATTTTCTAAACCTGATCAAAAGTAAAAGTATTCAAAGTGTCTGAACTTCGGAATATCTTACTATACCCCTAGTACACCCTTAATCATTTCACTACAAGAATTCACACAGGTCGTCAAATCACACAGCAAAAAGTCGGCGCCGGGTCTACACAGAATTTTTTACGAAAATATAATACGAATCAACAATGACATTTACACTAAAATTCATTTTGCTAAGATGCATGTCAATACAGTTGTATAGGATTGCAAGAGCCAAAGCTCGATTCACCTACTGGAATATTTTGTACAAATTGTAGTATATTTAATGTATGGTTGAATAAATAAATCTAAATCTAAATCTGTATACAAAATTGCGTTAATGCACTTTATCAGCTTGTCAACAACAGACTTAACATTGCAGAGTATTTACAAATAAAAATGGTCTCAATACCTAAACCTGATAAAGATTCGGGTTACCACAAAACACACGTGCTTACACATCAGGAAAATCCGTTAATACACAGGTATTAATCAGAAAGGATAAACTGCAGAAAAACATCATAATGCTTGCCATGCTAGATTTGGCTTACGAGGGAATTAATATCAAAAAATTACATGGCACTCTCTCTCTCTCTCTCTACCTTTGTCCCGGAGAACATTAGTTTCTGGATAATAAACTTTCTATCAAGAAGGTCGATCTGGCTGGAGGAAGACGGCACTTATGTCAATAATGGCCTACTGCAGGGTTATGTTCTTAATCCCCTTTTATTTGACCTATATACAAGATCCTTTCATTCCTTGAATCTACCTGCTTCTGAGTTTCTACAATATGCTGATGATTTTTTTATTCTAACTACTAATAAAGACACTTTATGGTGTTGTTAGAGCCTACAATCTGCCATTATCATCTTTGCGGAGAAATGCTCAAATCTCAAACTAACAGTTAACCCTGCAGAATGCAATATAATTTGATTAAATAATAGAAGCACCGGAATTCCGATCATCACCTTTAATTCCATCCAAATACAATGGCCATCTAACATTAAATATATAGGCAAACATTTTTCAAGCAATAAAACTATAAAGCTGGACTTAAATGAAACTTTGAACAAAGTAGATAAAACGAGCGGCGTACTGCGGGCGCTCACAGGCAGAAGGAGTGGCTTAAATCCTTTCAACAGACTAATCATTTACAGGGCCCTAATAAGATGCAAACTAGAAAGTCATCTATTATCCAAACTTAAGGTTCAGAAATACTTCTTCGCAAAAATTGATTTCAGAAAATCTTCCATACTTGAAAGATGTCTTGGTATATCTTCTCAATCACCTTCAATCATAGCTTTTTCCGTAGCAAATGAATTCCCGACTTTCTATAGATCTCTAGGGGTAACATCGAAGGAGATACTTATTGCTAAAGATCTTAACCCAAACATTTATGCACGTTACAATATTGTTCGTCAACAATACGCTATTTGAGACGAAAAAAGTTACTTTATCTTATCTTCATTACATTGACGAAATTTTAACATGCGATCTCATATGGAAATTCAAATTTCTTTGGCAGATAAAATCTTTTTTACATTCGTTACACTTTAAATTTCTTCTCGTATACATCAATTTTCTCTGATTTTCCATCAGTTTCAACATTTTCTTCTTGAATCTGCTTTCCACATTTTTCATTTTCTCCGACATCATGGAAGTCTTGTGAATTTTCTCTGCATTTATTATCTGCCAAATGGCTGCGGATGTGATCCTCCAAATGAAAATAATTTTTACAGATTTCATATCGAAATTGCAGACGATTATTTGTGTGAGTCTTATCATGCAGACGGCGATCAGTATTGCGCTTGGCAGTGGCGGCTCGTCAGGGTGGGCCCGGCCCGTCTGGCCCACCCTCACGAGCCGCCACTGAGTTAAAGTAAAGTAGATATTTCTTGTTGGTATCCGCGTATACCTTATAATAGTGTTTTTGTATCGAGCGGGCTCAGTGGCGGCTCTTCAGGGTGGGCCAGGCGGGCCGGACACTACAGCAGTCGTAACGTATTAGGTTCGACATTATGCAGCTCATTCGTTGTTCCTTCACTCCAATAGCTCCAAAAGTTGACTGACCTAGTGTTTGGAATTAAAAATATTGAGCCCCGGGCCCTGATGGAATGCCGGTCGAAGCACTTAAAATTATAGCGGAGAGTCAACCGCGGCTATTAATGATTTTACATAATTCCTCTTTAGTAGCGGAGGACTTGCCATCGCGATGGAATGTTGCCCGACATCGGTGGCGGCACAGGGGTCTATCTTGACCTCTGGAGCATTGTTCATCCTGACCTCTGGAATATTGTTGACGCGTTTATCAAGGAACCGTCTGTGTGAATCAACAAACGGAATTTTTAAAAATGTTATACGTGCAGTTGCACGTAACAAAAGGAATGTTGAATTTAAAGAACAAACGTGTGAAGATATCAATGCTTTGGCTCAGATATCAATGCTTTGGCTGGGATGTTGCACGCATGCAGACGATAGCCTCTTTTCACCTATCAGTGATCCTAGACTTTACCAAGAAGTCTGGGAAACTGTGGTAGGCAGGGGGAAATGAGTACAATGGGTCCTTTGGCCTGAGTGCTTAGAGGTGCCAATGCGCCTCTCCCCCAACTCACACACACACAATCCTGTTTTATTTCTTAAAATCAATTCTCTCTACACCGACGAAATTTTTGAATGTGACCTCGTGTGGAAATTGAAATTTCGATTACAAATGAACTCCTTGTTACATTCATGACATTTGTACTTCTTCTCAAATGCATGGTCCTTTTTTGATTGTTCACCAGATTCAGTATTTTCGATTTCATTTTGAGGGTGAATCTGTTTTTCACATTTTTTATTTTCTCGAACATCAGCGGACTCTAGCGAATATTTTACGCACTTATTATCTTCCAAATGACTGTGCAAATTTCCGTTGCTCTTATTATCTTTCGTGTGCATCTTGTTGTGTGACGAGAGTAACTCTTTGCTGACAAATTCCTTGATACAGATATTGCACTTGAAAGGATTTCCGCTAAGATGAATATCCATGTGATAATTCAGAAAGGTTTTATACATGAAAGATCTTTCGCAGAGCGTACATTTGAACTTGAAACGCCCTTGATGGCTGTGATACCTTTCAATGTGATGTCGAAGCACCGAAGGATCAGTAAACGCGATTGTTCATATGATATTTTAAGCTCCTCATTTGCACGTATGTTTTCGAGCAAATCTGGCATTTATGTTTTGTGGCAGAGTTAGGTTTTATTTCTTGGTGTTTCCTAAGATGCAATTTAAGGACTTGTGGACTGCCGTAATTCTTGGAACACAAAATACACTTATAGGAAGGCTCCTTATTCGCTTTGCAACCTTTTAATCCAGTTTGGTTATCTTCTTCCTGAAACATGATTTGGTTTGAAATTATATACAGTGATCAGTGAAAGGACATCTAGTTACTTCGTGGCAGAATCCGTTTATTACTTCATTCTGTTTCTCGATATTAACACTTCTAGCAACATGTTCCACTACAACACCATCGTAAATCTGCTCTTGCAATTGTGTTTCGTATATTTCAATTTCTTCCTTGACGGGTGGGATACTATTGGAAGCAAAGGGTAGTTCATCTAAAGCACTCCCAGTGCTCATCTTCACAGCAAAACAACAGTAACACAACTAAAAAAAAACTACAGCTGACTGTCAAATTTAGTTGCCTTCCATTGCATTTTCATTAACCTTCCCTGCATATGAACTGCAACTAGAGCACCCGCAATGTTGCCAGATTGACAGTTTCCGCCTAGCTCTGGGTTTTTACGGAAACCTTTGAGTAATTCTGGGATAAAACCAGATCAGCAAGAAAACGGCAGCACTTTTTTGAGCCAAGAAAAATGTTTGCATGAATGGACCAAACCGAGGCCCCCTAAACCAGGTGGACCGCAAACGTAATTAACATAAGAGTCTGGCGGATTTAAGGAAAAATCTTTAAACAGCCCGCACAATCTCGTTTTTCGCAGCTGAGAGAATGTCCTGCACTGAGAACCGGCAAATACATCAGCAATACTAGTGAACCTTAAAAGCAACAGATTCGCACACGCATCCGTTGTTTCTTAACATTAACTGTTTGCAAAAAGTATCTGGCCTAGTTTAATAGTAATAATAGGACTTGCATGACGAAGTTTTTCCGATTCACCCTTATGTAGAAGGATATTAATTATATAAAATAATCACGGACGAAACGAAAGAAATGAAACATTGTAACGAAAAAAAGAAATAAACCACAGAATAAGACTATTATATTTCCAATTACTTAAGTAAATACAATAATGAGATTTGAAAATTGAAAAACTTTGGCGTCCTTATTGAGCGAAAGTCACTAAATACGCTTCTTTCTTTTTCAGGATATGACTTTGCCTGGTTGACCCTTTATTTTAGGGAGAGACTTCGGCCGCATAGCTTTTGGCCCCAATACCATCAGGTACCAGAGGCTGTCTGCTTCTGCTCGGTCCGGCTGTGAATGCCGATATTTTCTCGTGTTTGTGTTTTCATATCTATTTTAGCCCCTTTTGGCCGAGCAACGTGTTTTACCATGTCTGCGCTGGGTCCAAGTCTGAGAGCTATCTACTGTTCTCTACTAACCAAACCCCTTCTCTACTAACCATTTACGGCCATTAAACCTCTTGGTAGGCACTCGACGGGGTTCGGTCTGGTTGAGATGTCCATGGCAAGTACTTTTATTCTTTAAATTCGCAACCTACTAATACTCTACTGGCATGGATATTATGATATCGCCCATAACACCGGTGTATCACCCAATTCTAGATTAAATGCCAGCTCGATGAAACAGTATATACTTGGCATACAGTGGTGGACAAAAGTTTTCACACATAGCCGTTTGTTAACTAAAACAAGTATTAAAACAAAGCCAACAGAAAATATTCATTTCATTATTTTTGGAAAACAATTATTCATTCTTAAGCTATTATATACGTTAAAAATTAATTTATGAAAATAATACCCTATTCTGGAAAACAACAAAATATTTTGAATTACACGTTTTTGCCCGGACAAAAGTTTTCACACAGTTTGTGATATTACTTTAATTATAGTAATTTTTTTATATTTAATATTTCGTCGGAAGTCCTTTCTGTTTAATGACCTCTTTTAATCTCCTAGGCATCGATAACACAAGTTTTTTTGTATAATCTGCCGTTAACTTTTGCCATTCTAATTGAAGCATTTCCTTTAAATGTGTCTTGCTGGAAATTGTATGTTTCCGCAAGCGTCGTTCTAATTCTTCCCACAGATGCTCAATTGGATTGAGGTCCGGTGACTGTGGGGGAGTCGGTAAAGTATGAGCAACATTAAAAGCAACCCACATTTTAACATTATGAGCCGTATGTTTCGGATCGTTGTCATGCTGGAAATAAAATTGATCGTCTAAGTCCAACTTTTCGGCACTCTTTTTCAAATTTTCCTTTAGAATATTTAAGTAAAGTTTTTGATCCATCGTTTGCTCAATGAATACAAGCTCGCCAACACCTGAAGCAGCCATACAGCCCCAAACCATAACTCCTCCACCACCATGTTTGACTGTACTAGTAATGTTCTTTGCATTTAACTCTGTGTTGATTTTTCTCCATACCAGGGTTCTACCGTCAGACTGAAATATATTATATTTACTCTCGTCACAGAATAATACATTATTCCAGAAACCTTCAGGCTTATTTATAAAGTCTTTCGCGAATTGCAATCTCTTTTTTTTATTTATTTTACTAATTAGAGGTTTTCGTCTAGGTACCCGTGCATTATATCCATTGCGATGAAGGAGTCTGCGTATGGTTTTGGGGTGAACATCTTTTTTAAAATTGACTTTAACTTGAGCTGCCACCTCTGATGATGTTGTTTTGGGTTGTTTCTTAATGATTCTTACAACCTGTATGTTAGAATTGTAATTTATTAATAGGATTTCTAAACCAAAATAAATTGTATTTGACCAACCTGCGCTTCTTCCCTAGTTGTTAGTTTTCGTGGGCGTCCTTTTCGTGGAGTACTTTCGAATTCTGCGTCGTTTCGGTAACGTTTTACAATACTGCAAATTGAAAACCGACTTCTACCCATTATATTTCCAATTTCTCCATACGATATATTTTGTTTGAATAAATTCAAAATTATTTTACGTTCTTCTTGCGTAGTTTCCTTCTGCCTGCGCGACATGATCACTACTTTAATGACTTTACAGCTAAACCATACACGCAAATACATTTTACCTCCAATCAAATATATAACGGGACTTTCCAGTCAAATTATCAACATGAGTCTTGCCAGCATTCCAACTTACTTGATATAGGAAATCTTTTCAAACTTAGTGTGTGAAAACTTTTGTCCGGACAAAAACGTGTAATTTAAAATATTTTGTTATTTTCCAGAGTAGGGTATTATTTTCTTAAATTAATTTTTAACGTATATAATAGCTTAAGAATGAATAATTGTTTTCCAAAAATAATGAAATGAATATTTTCTGTTGGCTTTGTTTTAATACTTGTTTTAGTTAACAAACGGCTATGTGTGAAAACTTTTGTCCACCACTGTATATACCATTTCACGGTATAGATACTGCGAAAACTTCTCCCAATATACTTCATTTGGACAACTTTTCTTTGGAAAAAAAAGGGAAGTAAAAAATTGCACTATAAACGGCATGGTTGTAGTATCAAGTATTTGTTTTTAAAAGTGGCCTCATAAGAACTCTAGCGTTATTTGGTTTGAAGACACGTTTCGAGTTCTGGTACCAATTTGCATCAATTATGAATATGGTTAGATTGTTATGTCAACTCTACACTATGGCTCAATGAATCCAATCACTATTGAGAATATGTATGATGGCTTTTAGTGGCTGATAGTGGTGAAATATGGAAACGGTGATGGTGGAGGATAGTTTTGGCGGAGGATAGTTTGGAATTACACCAAAGAGGGCCATCATACGCAGCCAAAAAAAACTGCTGTATTTTCGTTGAGTTGATTACCCAAAAGACAAATATAAGACAAATCTTTTTATGAGGCGATGAAAAACCAAAATCGTGGAAAAAATGTCATCACAATTTACTTACGAGATAAGACTTCCTAAATAAATTTTTGCTAAATTGTATTTTTTTAATCCTTAATGGTTACAGCTAATCCTTATAAATAACCGGTTGCTCTAAACGCGTAGATGTGTTCTCAAATGAAAATGTAAATTTCGTTTGCAGATAAACTCCTTGTTACATTCGTAACATTTGTACTTCTTTTCCATTGCATTCTCCTTGTGTAATTCTTCATTGGTTTGA
The DNA here is from genome assembly GCA_963978885.1 of Nemotelus pantherinus. Classification (NCBI taxonomy): domain Eukaryota; kingdom Metazoa; phylum Arthropoda; class Insecta; order Diptera; family Stratiomyidae; genus Nemotelus; species Nemotelus pantherinus. The sequence goes on along the minus strand of OZ022266.1, from coordinate 65,755,285 downwards.
ATGGTTTCGACTTCATTTTGAGTTTGAATTCGTTTTCCACATTTCTCATTCTCTCCAACATAACCGCTACCATTAGAATGTGTTTTGTTGTGCTTCAAAAGTAGCTCTTTGTTCTTAAATGACTTGGTACAGATTTCGCACTTAAAAGAACGTTCGCTACGGTGAAAATCCATATGACTTTTCAGCAGACTTTTTGATTTAAAAGCCTCATCACAAAGCGTGCATTTATGTCTGGAACGACTCTCCATCTCTACCCTTAACGGACTGTGATTCAACATGTGCTTGCGTAAGCCACAGGGCCAGCCGTACCGTTTTGGACATATTGTGCATGCATACGGCCGACTGCCAGTATGAAAGTTCATATGCATTTCAAGTCTGTATTTTGAATTGAATGTTTTCGCACAGACCGAGCATGCATGATTTTTTTTCGAGGGCGGATGGATATGAATTTTGTGCCGATTGAGAAGGTCGATGCTTGCGAATGATTCATTGTCACACTGTGCACATTGAAATGGCGCCTCTGAAGCACTGACTTTACATTTATTATATTCCAAATGGCTATGGTACTGCTCCTCCAATCGAAAATAGTTTTTACAGTTTTCACATTGAAATTTCAAGTGTTCATTTAAGTGCCTTTTCTCGTGCTTACGCCAATCACTATTGCATATAAATTTTTGACTGCATAACGTGCATTCATATTTTCTGTCATCCGAATGAGTTTTGCTGTGTCTCAAAAGTAGTTCTTCGCTCCTAAACGACTTGGGGCAGATTTCGCATTTGAAAGGACATTTGCCACGATGAAAATTCATGTGACTATTCAGTCGGGCTTTTGAACTGTAAGACTTTTCGCATAACACACATTTGAACTTGGAATAATTATTCGCTTCTGCGCTAAGGGAATCGTGAGCCAACTTGTGCTTGCGTAAGCTGTCGGAAGAACTGTACTTTCTAGGACATACTGAGCACGCATACGGCCGACTACCAGTATGAACGTTTTTATGCATATCAAGCCTGAACCTTGAAATGAATGTTTTTGCGCAAACTAAGCATGCATGATTTTTTATTGGAGTCGGATGGACTTGAGCTTTGTGCTTATTGAGAAGTTCAATGCTTGCAAATGATTCATTGACACACTTTGAACATTGAAATGGCATTTCTGAAGCATAGCCTTTGCACTTATTTTCCTCCAAATGGCTGTCGTACTGATCTTGGAATCTAAAATACTTTTTACAGTTTTCACATTGAAAATTCAAATCACCATTTGAGTGCGTCTTCTCGTGCCTACGCCGATGGCTATTATATGAGAATTTTTTATTGCACAGCGTGCACTCATATTTCCCGTCATCTGAATGCGTTTTATTATGTGACGAGAGTGTATCTTCGCTTCCAAACGATTTGGGGCAGATTTTGCACTTGAAACGACGGTCGCTACGATGAAATTCCATGTGACTATTTAGTCGGACTCTTGATACGTAAGACTTTTCACAAAGTGTACATTTAAATCTAGAACGAGTCATCGCATCTGCACTGAAGGAATTGTGGGTCAACATGTGACGGCGTAAGCTTTGTGGCCAGACGAACTGCTTTGGACATATTGTGCATCTATACGGTCGACTGCCAGTATGAACGTTCGTATGCATTTCAAGCCTGTACCTTGAACTGAATGTTTCCGCACAAAACGAGCATGGATGATTTTTTTTGGCAGGCGGATGTGCTTGGACTTTGTGCCGATTGAGAAGTTCAATGCTTGCGAATGATTCATTGTCACACTTTGCACATTGAAATGGCCCTTCTGAAGCATAGCTTTTGCACTTATTATATTCCAAGTGGCTATGGTACTGCTCCTCCAATCTAAAATAGTTTTTACAGTTTTCACATTGAAATTTCAAATGTTCATTTGAGTGCCTTTTCTCGTGCTTACGCCAATCACTATTGCATATAAATTTTTGATTGCATAACGTGCACTCATATTTTCTGTCATCCGAATGCGTTTTACTGTGTCTCAGAAGTAGCTCTACGCTCCTAAATGACTTGGGACAGATTTCGCATTTGAAAGGACATTTGCCACGATGAAAATTCATGTGACTATTCAGTCGGGCTCTCGAATTGTAAGACTTTTCACATAACGTACATTTAAGCTTGGAACAATTTTTCACCTCTGCGTTTAGAAAAACGTGAGTCAACTTGTGCTTGCGTAAGCTGTCGAGACTGCTGTACTTTTTAGGGCACATTATGCATGCATACGGTCGACTACCAGTATGAGAGTTCATATGCACTTCAAGTTTGGACTTCGATCTATATGATTTAGCGCAAACCGAACACGTATGATTATTTTTCAGGAGCGGCTTAGCCCTGTCATCAGTTCCAGCCGAATTGGTGTACTCTTCCGGATATAAGTTGCACTCGTTGGACTGCTCCTTAATCGTTTTACTATAGGTGTTCGTATTCACTTGAAAATCATTAAGTCCAGTTTGATCATCTTCTTTCTGAAATATGATTTGTTTAGGGATTATATACCGAAAAAGGAAAGGCACTCTAATTACTTCGTGACGTATTCCATTTATAATTTCACTCCGTTTCTCGACACTAAAACTTTGGTATACATCACTTTGTTTCACTTTGGCTGCATCGAAAACCTGCTCTCGCAACTGTGTTTCACTAATTTCAACTTCTTCTTTTATGGATAAGATACTGCTAGAAGCAAAGGGTAAATCACCGAAAACCCTCATCTCATTCTCATACTCCATAGTCCAGAACAATACAAAAACTACAAACTACAGCCGAATGTCAAATATAAATGGTTTCCATTGCATTTGCAGTGTGCAGACTTGCATTGGACTTTCTTAAATACAGATACACTAACAATCAACATGGTTAAATACAGGCATAATCCCAGGAATTATGAATCAGGTTAAAATTAATGTTTTATTCTTATAAAACTGTTGGAATTTGTAACCGAATGATAATGTTTTGTGCCTAGCTGATCTACAGAATAAAGCAGGAATATTGTTTATCTAAAAACACCGATAAATAAGTGAATCAACTGATTAAACTGAATTAGTGGTCTTGAATACCTTACTAATTATTTTTTTGATAGTTACTGAAGACGAATAGAAGATATTAGACAAAGGTATTCAAGCAAGAAGGATACTCTGGTATGAAAATTGCTAGGGCAATTACATCATAATCCGCAAAATTACGAGATAATTATGTATACAATAATTATAAATACAATAATGCTCTCGACACTAGCAACAGCGACTGCATTGTATCACCGGATAATTGAGAGTTGATGTAAAAGTTGCGTCAGCTGGCTATCTCTTCTATATGTATAGGAACGCAGAGGAGATAGTGCTAGTCGAAAAGCCTCTTTAAAGACTGGGTCTGAGGATTGCTTATTTACGCATACTGGCTAGTGTCATTCAAATCTTCAGATCCACCAAGAGCGTGGATTCTCATCAAGAAGTCTAAAAATGCGCTTATTCTTTCAATCTCCAGTGGCAACGACGATAATACTTCCTTAATCGATGAAGGGTTGTTACCTCTCAAGTAATATTTTAAGGTGCTACCAGTAGTAGTAACTTAGTGAGTCGATCACTTCTTGTGTGTGGGGCCTCTGGTTCGAATCCAAGTCCGGTCGAAGGACCGCGCACCGAGCTTTGAATTTACCTAGCTCTTCATGGGTATCTGAGTTAATCAGGGGTAAAGTGAGTTGTGAAACTAATCACTCCACGCTCGTATTCACATTGATTGTAAATTTGTGATGAACCTCTCTACCAGCTTCAACTCCTAGACCCAACATGGTTTGTCGTGATATTACTTCCAGCAGCCGTAAATACACAGCAGATTCCGCTAATTAGTTTGGACACTAGCGTAAAATGTGATTTACATTTTACGCTAATCATCGCTAATCAAGTAACATTTTGATTTTGAAAAGGCGACAATTCAAGTGCGACCACTTATCCTATGTGTTACGGAACATTATTCTACGGATTATGAAAATAACTAATAATTTCGTTAAGAAATCTTCCTATCATATACATAGTCTATTAAGTTTACTCTTTGTTCCAGGTGTGTTTTGTTTGGCGATTGTGTCGATAATGTAAGTCTTGAATCCTCTCGACATCTTATTGACTCGGTGAGCAATCATAGCTAAGTCAGAATGCAGCGTTCAAAAATTTTGAAATGAGAAAAAAAGCTCGAGTTACAGCGCATACATACTTTCACTAGCCTACCACCTTTCTTCCTGAACCCACCAGCATCCCAGTGTAATATTTCATTCTATAATTTGGTGTTAAAGCGAAAAACGTATCAGAAACAAAGGAAAAAAAATCACCCAGCAGAGGTCGGAAAGTAAAAAAGGAAGTTAATAATTCACTAGAAGACAAAAAGAAATGCATAGGGAAATGTGTTCCTTGGGAAAAATATTCGGAAAAGATAGGATAAAAAAGGCAGCGAAAAATGCCTTCAGTATCCAACAGCACGTAGTTCCGTCACAACAGTAGATCCTTGCCCCGTGAGGATAGATCATAGCGTGATCTCGACCCAAACGCTTTCACTGAAGCAACTCCTTTTGGACGTTATTTAAGAGCTTAGTTTTTTGGTCCCGTCGTCCTACTTATCCCTTTCGCTACTCGCCTTTGAGGCCTTAGGGTTTTCTCCTGAAGATTGACAAATATGGAGTAACCTTCATATTTTCATGCGTGTAAAGTTCACAAAGTGCGATCTACTTTTGGTGGCTCTCTGACCTATTCCAGATGAATCTCGCATAGGTAAATTTGTAGCAGGCACATGGTATTTTGATTAAACCTATCCGCGGAAATTGCCTGAGGGTGATACAGCGCTTTGAACCTTAATGTAATCCCATGGATCTCGGCCATCTGTAGGACTTCCAAAGAGCGATACTTCGTGGGATTCCGAACATAAATAGGACGTGTTATTCGAGAATTCGTGCCACGACAGCCCCGCGGTGACATAGTCCATCACTGTCAAAATGCAGAGGATGTGGCTCCACTAAATGAATGCATATCGTTTGCCAGGGAGATTTGACCTTTCTGACCCTTGATGCCAGCCGTCGCATTGGAGGCCTCCTTACCGTGTTTACAGTGTACCATACTTTAAAGCGCTTGACATACATCCTCACATCCGCAGTGAACGTAATGCCTCAAGGCACCGTCCTTTCTCTTTTATTCTAAGCGATATATATGGCGTCGCGGTTTTAATTAGGTGAGTCCATTAAATTTAAAGATTTTGCAGATGGTACAGCCATTTTATTCATAGCCAATGTTTAATTAAACAAGTGCTTAAAAAACTAATTATATTATGAAGGAAACGACATACTGGTCCAACAAGTATATTTTGAATCTGATAATTATACAACAGCATAGCGAACATTGCCGAATTACTAAATGATAAAACGACGAAGTTTTTAGGACTAACAATCGGTCGTCTGTGAGATGTGATTGTCAGTCAAGACCTCAGTGCTGGTGGAATAAGGTGTCGAGCGGATTCAAGCCTTATACAATCGCCATCATCACCGAATAAAACATACCTGGAGTCATTCCACCAGCACTGAGGTTTATTTCGGAGATTAGCAAACTCGCGGGAAAAAATCTTGTGCATATGACGACGCATCGACTCGCCTTACGGCGATGATCGATCAAGGACACGTTTAATATCAAGCTCCGCGACCAAGGAAAGTACGGGACTCAAATATTTGTTTATATGTAGAAGTGGCTATTATTCGATAACGTTCGATTTTCTTCTCATCGTAGAGAAACTAGGACAAGAGGGACCTAAGTCGAGTTCTAATTTAAAGAAGCGATTTGGATTCTAGTGCCAATTTGCTGAATTTAACGGACAGTAAGAATCAGTATATTTGATGTTAAATATAGGATTACCTATGCGATACGATTTAATTATATCGAGACCTAAGACGACTGTTTTCCATATAAACCTCTCATATGACATGATGCAAAACCAAAATCTTGAATTAGCCTATCTCCCCAACCTACTTAAGATCTCCATACAAAAAATCAATTCAATAATATTTTATTTATTTATTCTTAATCTTTTGCTTTATTTCTTATAAATAATTCGTCAAAATAATCAGTTTCTTATCTATGCCGACGAAATTTTTCTATGCGATCTCAAATGGAAATTTAAATTTCGTCTGCAGATAAATTTCTTGTCACATTCCTCACATTTATACTTCTTCTCAAATGCGTCATCCTTCTGTGATTTTTCATTAGTTTTAGCATTTTCCATTTTCTTTTCAGCTTGAATCTGTTTATCATATTCCTCATTATCTCGAACACCATGGAATTGTTGCAAATTTCCTTTGCACTTATTATCTTCCAAATGGCTGTGGTACGCGTCTTCGAAATGGAAATACTTTTTACATATTTCACATTGATAACGCATATTATTATTTGAGTGCGTCTTCTCGTGCTTAAGCCGCCTGGATTCATAAATGAATTTTTTATTGCACAATGTGCACTCATATCTATTGTCATAAGAATGAGTTTTTTTGTGTTTTGTAAGTAGGTCTTTGCTCCAAAACGACTTGGGGCAAACTGAACATGTATGATTTTTTTTCGGAGGCGGATGGATTTCGGCATTGTGTTTGCTGAGAAGCTCAAGGCTTGCGAAGGATTCTTCTTCACACTTGATACATTGAAATGGTTTATCCCTAGCATATCCTTTGCACTTACCATCTTCCACATGGCTGCGGTAGTCACACTCTAATTTGAAATACCTTTTACAGTTTTCACATTGATGATTCTTTTGATAGTCATTGGAGTGTGTTTTCTCATGCTTACGCCGATGGCAATCGAAAATGAATTTTCTATTGCACAGTGTGCACTCATATTTTCTGACATCCGTATGTTTTCTACTGTGCGTCAACAGATTGTTTTTGCTCGTAAACGACTTGGGACAGTGTTCGCATTTGAAAGGACGTTCACCACGATGTGTATTCATGTGACTATACAATGGGAGTCTTGCCGGGAAAGACTTTTCACAGAGCGTACATTTGAATTCACAGTTTTCCGCCGCTGCGTAAAAGGGATCGTGAGTCAAATTGTGTCTACGGAAATTGTTGGGCCAGGCGAACCGTTTTGGACACATTGAACATGCGTACGGCCGCCTTCCAGTATGATAGTTCATATGGACCTCAAGTGTATGCCTCGACCTGTATGCTTTCTCACAAAATGAACATTGGTAATTCTTTTTTGGGGGCGACCTAGTATCGTCATTTGTTTGAACTGAACTGGAATTATTCTCCAGATACTCACAGGGTTGCTCATTAATCACTTTACGATCGTTCAATCTAGTTTGATTATCTTCTGTCTGAAATTATGTTTTGATATTACATACTAAACAGGGAAAGGCGATCTAGTTACTTTGTAGCATTGTTCATTGATAATTGCACTCTGTTTTTCGACTTGAACACATTGATCAAGATGTTTAACTTCGACTCTATCGAAAATCTGCTCTTGCAACTGTGTATCACTAATTTCAACTTCTTCTTTTACGGATAAAATACTGGTGGATTCAAAAAGTAAATCACTTAAAGCACTCATTTTTGCAGACTCCCCAGCCGAAAGCAACAAGACAAATCATCGCAGTTTCACAACAAGCAACAGCTGATTGTCAGCTTGCTATCCCCATTGCATTTGCTGTATGCTTAGTTTAAAATTTCCACCAGCAGAGGACAAATTGGCGGTAGAAACGTCAATTAGAGTAGATTAGGCCCGTGATTTTACTTCCGTTAATAAGTAGTTCGAAGTAATTTTACTTCAAACGATAGCATACGATGATAAATCAATTGAAGATGATGAATCAGCTGAAGATGATGAATCAGTTGAAGATGATGAATCAGTTGAAGATGATAAAGCTGCAACTTTCTCTGAAAGATAAAGCTCCAACCATCATTTTTCCCACAACCATAAAAGCCACCATCTCAAACTTTCTTCAGCAAAATTAATCCTATTCAGATTCAGTTCATCATACCTCTCCACAGATCTCCATGGCCCCAAAGCTTTCGTGAACAAGATATCTTTTCTTGAGGTGTTCCTTTTTCTGATGCCTCAACATTTGTTACTGGAAGCGTGCATATTCCCTATTCCCAATGCATAAATTTCTTGAGATGTACTCAAAGTCCGTTCCTTATCCTTTTTAGTTTTAAAGTTTTATTTACATATTATCAAGTTTTATTTGGGACTATACCGTCATGAAAATCAAATTTAGTTTGCGTGAATATTTTCTCAAAATTTCGACAAAAACTTATAGGTTAGTTCATAGTCATCCCTGCAGAGTCACTTTAAAAGGTTAAATTTCTTTCGACCGCTCTCTTCTCCCAAACCCATTAGTTGAGAGTTTGCGAATTAGTAGTCTGCATTTCTGATGCTTGACTTATTTCAACATTTGCAGTGGGCTTTAAGTAATTTGTCGTGCTGTTATCCTTCATGAAATTATGCAAGTAGCAGCAGGCCAGAACTATTTTTGCTACTTTCTCTGGAGCCAAATTGATTTGATTGGCACGAATGTGCTAAAATACCAAAAGCATTTTCTAAAACTTTCCTAGCCCTTGACAGCCTGTTATTGAATATGAGTTCTTCTTTGGTCAAAGATATATGGTTCCAATAAATTTTCTTTTAAAAGAAAAGCATCAACCCCAATAATCGGATATTAAATATCTATCGTGTGGAAGCACGCATTTAACGATATATGGACCGTTAAACTTTTGAATAAATTTCCGATTTATTCCCGCTGCCGTAACTCTGTTTCTTAACATGACATAATCACCTTCTTTCAAGCGCTGGTGCGGTACCCTCTTTTTATCAAACTGTTATTTATTATACGATTGTGTTCTGCGATTCGCGTTTATGGATTGTTCACGGATTTGGTCCAAAGCGCGAGGTACTGAATTGAATGAATGAATGTATTCTTGTAATTGATCGGTAACAAAATTTCGTTAGTCGACTCCGAAAAGGACTGTACTAGGAGTAGTTTCAATAGATCGGTTGTAAGAATCATTCGTCACAAACTCGCATTCATCAAGGTGTTGTTGTTTTCCCCATTTCTTATCGTCTTCACATCATTTCGAAAGAACACCTTAAAAGAGTACGATTCATCCGTTCACATTGCCCGTTAGAACGTGGCGATGCAGTAGCGTTTAATATTTGTTTAATTGAAATTTCGGAAAGGAATTTAGAAAACGACAAGGACATAAATGCTGATCCACGGTCACATATAATGCGTAAAGGAACGCTATAATTTCTAAAATACACGCGCAAATGATTTATAACTTCCGATGAGTTCGTAGTTTTAGTTGCACAAAGTCTAATAAATTTCGAAAATGAACCAACAATTAATATATTATTAATATATTTATTGTTAATATGAAATTATTAATAAATTTATTATTCCTACGGGTTGTTTATAATGGGCCAAAATGGTCAACGTGTAATGTTTCCAATGGAACATTTCCACTTTCAGGTGGATATAAATATCCTTTACATTTTCCAGCCAATGGAGAATACTTAATACATGCTAAGCAATTCCGAATAAAGGTTCGAAGTTTATCACGAGCGTTAGAAATAAAATAAGAGTTTTGCAAATGATGCAGCGTGCGTGTTAATCCCCCATGTCCAGTTCCAACATGGCTAGATCTAATAAGTTTTGTTCCATATTTCATGGAACGCAAAACAAAGGCTTTTTATCATCTTGTTTATATACTAGGTTATTCTCGAGCGATAGCGGAAGAGTCTGCTCGCTGTAATCTCTCACGTAACGTATATTATTTATTACAGGGTCGCGTAATTGATTTCCGTATAAATCTACAGTACCGATTTTGAATACTTCGTATACTCGACTTAGCGCATCAACATATTTCATTTTGTCACCGTTGCGATGGAATATCCTAAAATTGTACGATTGCAGGATACGTGAATTGATATCTTTCTTATTGAACGTTTGCTGTAACGCTTGACAGTCAGTGTAAATATCAAACAATCTTCCGTGCAAGTAAATATCGAATCTCTGAGCAGCTCATAAGACCAATATTTGGATTCGGCCGAACTCGCTCGTTGGCTAAAATACTGAACTACGCTAAATGGTTTAGACGGATCCCTTGAAGGTTGTAAGAGCACAGCTCCGAGTTCGAACGTAGAAGCATTGGTATGCAATTGAAGCGGTGCATTACGATCATAAATTGCAAGAACGGGGGGAAACGCATAGCAACCCTTTAACATGTTGCATAGTTGCAATGTGGTTTTCAGAAATAAAAAAAAACGTTGCATCCGTTTTTAATAGCTCTTGAAGCGGGTTTATTAAGTGCGAGAAGTTTTTAATAAATCGCCTAAATAACCAATCAGTCCAAAGAACCTCTGCAGTTGCTTTCTACTTTGTGGAATCGGAAAACCTCGAATGGATTTTATATGACGATCACTCATTGTAATATTATTGGCAGAAATGATATAACCGAGCATGATCATTTAGCCATCTGAATCGCCAATCCGTTTGTTTTCAAAGTACAAATTTTTTTCTGTAAATATTCAAGATGCTCATCGGCTGTCGTCGTTGCAATAAGTATAACATCGATATATACTAAAACGTTACTAGATAGTATTACACCGTTTAAGACTATTTGTATGTATCGAGCAAAAACGGCTGGTGCGTTTGTTGAACCTAACGGCATTCGGTTAAATTCGTATTGGCCGTTGTGAGTAACAAAAGAAGTTAGATATTTTGAAGATTCATTCACGTATGCATGGCAAAAACCATTTTTCAAATCGATAAGCGAGAAATAAAATTTGTTGTGAAGTAAAGCAATATGGTTTTCAATGACCGATAAAGGGAAACAATCCTTATCAACGCATAAACGAGTTTTTCCATTTGGTTTCTTTATGAGAACAATACGCGAACAAACCGATGAATTTGACGGGCGAATTATATTTTTTTAAAGTAAATGATTAATTTAACATTCAGTCGTTTCCAGATCAGAGAAAGATTGTCTTGCTGGCGTTCATTTAAAATATTCGTTTCGAGTTAGTTCAATATTAATTTCGTATGGAATTTATTATTTCGTTCGAGTTTTTGTAACTATTTAAAATTTCAAGAACTGTTTGTTTAGTACATACCGGTGTTTTATCGTCTCCGATATCAATTTCGGCTGCCACTTCGTTGCAGTCAATGTTAAAGATTTCACACGTTTTTTCGTTAGCTATTTCCGATTCGCAAATTTCGACTGAAGCTCCCTCAATAACTAGACGCAGTCCCGAATCACGAAGGAGAGATCTTCCCAGCAACACGTCATGAGACATCGCTTCTTCAGGCAAAACCAGGAACTGTATCCTAAGAATAAAACAATTAATCTCGATGTTCAAAATAACAGTACCTAAAACGTTTAGTGGAGCTCCGTTAATTCCAGTGATTTTACATGTATTATCGTATGGGATAATATCACACAAGAGATTATTTATTTTAATGAAATTTTTGGGTGAACCCGTATCTAATAATGAATTCAAATAAACTGAGCGCTAATTATCAAAGTTTATTAGAATTCGATAAACAAAATTATTATAGTTATCTATAGCGTTTGTTGTCTTTGTCACTTTGTGTGTTTTTAGCTAAACTAATAGAAGTTCATCGTTGAATTGATTGCAGATCACCTCAAAGACCTGGGCAATGTGCCGCGCAATCGACTCTGGCCGTCACTGCGCGCTCCATCAATTGCATACAGAAGCCGCCATTTTGTTTCTTTTTGAAAAATTCAACTATGCGATTTTATACTTTTTTGGCTAATAAAGATGCATGGAAAATTTCAAATTGATATCTCTAATAGTTTTTTTTTTACAACACTTTTAAAATGATACTGCCTTTTATCCGTTTAACAGTAGAATAACCCCTTAACACGTTGCGTCCTCGCCTTTTGTGCTTTTGCACCGGATTTGTTTAAACTCATCGTAATAACTAATTGGATTAGGTCGCAAGGGCGAATGCGATTCCTATTATCACACTTCTGAAAAACTATAGTGAATAATTTAAAATTTAAATTTCTTTCATTCGTAACCGATTGCGGTCACTACACTTCAGCAGTGGTCTGTGTATTTTGAGGGTTGAAAGAATTCGTCTACTGAGCTCCGAAATGGACAAATATTACAAATTTCCTGGTAAAACCGTACAATGAAACTTTTATGTTTCAAATAAAATGTAATGGAAATTGGAAATATGTAATTGTTATGAACACACATTTCCGTGCAAGAAAATAATAATCTATGAGAAAAATATCCATTTTGGGGACAACATATCATCGTATCATCCAGACTTTTCAAACTTGATTCGCAATGTATCAAAAGGCACTAATCCCACATGAAAGAATCGCAACGACAGTAAAAGTTTATATGTTTCAACATCCATACGCAGAAACATTTAAACATCACAACAAGAACTCATTTCAAATTCTTTCAACAGAATCCGAAACAAGGGGACACGAAAATTGATGCAAAGAAGAACATTTAAACAAAGGTAGTAATCGCCCCAAAAGGTGACACTTCAAGTGCGACCACTTATCGCCAATATTACCAAAAATTATTCTCCGGAATAACGGGGAAAATTATAAATAAGCAATTAACTATATCATGAAATGCGCGAAAAGTGTTATTAAAATTAACTTTTCGTTAAACTTACTTATATATGCTACCGATGAAGACCAAATGTTTAGGCATTTCATTATATTTAATGTTTGCTATGCGGATGCCATCAGGATCGTGCGGTTTCATCACAATGTAAAAAAAACGACAATCGTCACCTGTAGACAAAAAACAGTAACAATTATTTACATTCAGAAAACGGGCTTGCAATCAAAAGGTCTGTTCGCGTACCTGAATCTATTATAATATATTGAAATAGATTCGCAGAAAGTCGTTTTCGTACTCTTGCTGCAAGCCAAATTTTGCAGCAAAAAGAAGCCAGCTGCCAAATTCTGTTACTGCTGCAGTTTGCTGAAGTACGCGAACAGACCTAAAGTGTTCAATTATGAAAATGCAAACTATTTGAAACGTAAACTTGCCAGTAAATTCAAACCAAAAAATGCAAACTTTAAGCAAACGCTCATAAAATTCTGCGAGGACCAGTCAATTGACTATTGCGACCGTTGACATTTGACATTTGCTTGAAAGTAGTTGACCGTGCAACTACTATTTAAATTGAGGCGGAAATTCCGTTCCAGGCATTAAATTGTAAATGGACGAAAAACCGATACAGAAAATCTAATTATAAAACCTCTACATATTAATTTGACATTAATTGTCAGAACACTGCATTGCATTCAATGTGCTTTGTATTGCGTGCACTGCTTCAGCAATTGCCGTGTTCCATTTTTACTAATTAGTACTTGCAAGTACTTGGGAGTAGAGCACAAAAGGAACACCATTTTCGTTCTTTCCAGCTGATTCTGACCTGTCAAATTATATGCAGTTTTCAAATGTAAAACAGTTGAAAATAAAGGGAGAAAACAACGAGTATAAACTACCACAATCGATAAAGAATATAAAAACAACTAGCAGAAAATTACATATTTTAACTTTCCACACATTATGAGGGCTATTTCTAATTTCCTAACTACCAAAACATTCAACATAACCAGAAAAAACCAAAACCACCTATTGACAACTAACACTACCAATGACAACTAACATAGCCACCTCACGGCAAAAAAAGGCGTAACTACTCATGAACTACTCGCGAACGAGAGCGCGAGTAGTTGGAAGTAGCCAGAAGTACTTGCGAGTACTAAATAGTAATAATGGAACACGGGCAGTAATAATGGAACACGGGCAGTAATAATGGAACACGGGCATTGCACTGCACTGCACTGCATCGCAACGTGTTTTCGCTTGAGTAGTAAATTGCGTAGTAAAAAAGTTGTGACGCGAGCAAAAAAAACTTGGGAAAATAGCGTACGGAGGAAAAACGTTGGTTGATGCAGATCGAATGTCAATTATTTTACTAGTTTGATATTTCCACGATTGGAAGTTAATTCTAAAATGTTCTTGAATTGGGCTACTTACAGCATTATAAAATTCCCGTAGACAATGACCGCCTTGTCTTAAGTTTTTTTTTCAATTTTCTACAAATGAGGAATCAGCAGTGGAGGTATCCGTTACAACCATTTAAGGGGTTACCCCCACTTGTAGCGCAATAAAATAGGTCATTTTCATGAATTTTTTTTGACAAAACTACGAAATGTTTTTAAACGACTGTTATATTTTCTTAAAGTACATACTTTGAACACCTTTCAGTAATTTTTTTATTGAAAAATATTACATGATTTAATTACAAATGGCCGTCAAAACAATGGAATTTTAATTTTCACCTTTTGCGGTGACCAAAATTGTGTCGAACTGGATCATCTGAAACAAAAAATAGCGATGGACTTAGTCAAATAACAGTATAAACTAGTGTTTGATCGAAGGATTTAAAACAAAATCCATTTTTCTCAAAATGGCGGACAGTCAAAGTTAATATTTCGATTTTCACTTAAAAAAATGGTCGTCTTTTGGCTATAAAACGGCCATTTTTTATTTTAAAAAAAAATCGAACGATCAAACACTACATTTTTATGTAATAAATAAGCCTGCTAAGTTTCAAAAAGATCGGTTTAGTAGTTTTCGAGTAATTTTGGTCACCGACTTCAAAGATGTCATTTCGAGAAAAACGCGTTTATAAGTATGAGTAACGGTTGTATACGCAACAGTTTCTTCTCTTTCAACGCTCATATCTCGGTTAATTATGTTTGGATCGACTTGAAATTTGAAGGACGTATTCTCAGATAGTTATACTTAAAAAAAATGCAACAAAAAAAAAACGAAAAACTTAAAAGTTACAAGTGGGGGTAACCCCTTAAGTCTAAAGAGCCAACTCAGATTGTATCTTACGAAAATCGTAGAACCGAAGAAAAATACCGGTAAGAATTCAATAGGCGTGTTTTTTGCTCCCGCTATCTATAACAGAATAATGCTATCCACTGCATACGCATTGGAAACAACAAAAACTCTCCCTATCCATAACAGGAGTTGTTGTTGTTTCCAATGCGTCTGCACTGGTTAGCATTGTTTTGTTATGGATAGGGGGAGCAAAAAACGCGCCTAATATTTCACTTATTCGGTTATTTGAATATGCAATGAATGGAAGTTGATTTGGTACCTATGATTTAAAAAAAATTGGAAACGTGTATATCAGCACTTAGAGAAGTAGCCAAGTTCATTTTTAGAGGAAGCATGTATTTAAGAGTCGTATCAGTTCTACTTTGCAATGCATATTGATATTGAGCTATATTGGACTCTGTTGTAGCAAAACTTAACGCCGTTTGTAACAATAGTAAAATTATGTGATCAAAACGTTCTTTGAGTCTTCAAGAATCAGCAAAGAGGTAAAATAATTGCTCCTAAAAATCTATGAATGTTTAACATTTTCGGGATACATTCGTCCCGAATAAAACGATTGAACTCATACGGTAAAACAAAGAAACAAAATATGTTTAATTCTTCAGGTGTCTAACAGAATAACGACAATAGGCGTGTTTTTTTTTGCTTCCCCTATCCATAACAGAACATTACATACGATTCTTACATCTTAAACTATCAACTAAATCAACAATCAACTAAAAGTAATAACAAATTTCATGTCACAGCTTATTTGATACAGTTTGATTAAACATTAAAATTGTTGTGAATTATGAGGTTTCCAGTTGATTTCAATACTTCGTATGATAGCCCTTAGCCTTAAGCAGAGCCTGGAGCCTATTCGGCATTGAGTTAACTAGTTTTTTTGTGATGTCAGGAGTAATTTTTTGCCATTCCTCTAGCAGTGCTTTCTTCAGGTCTTGTTTATTAGAAATCTTGTGTTTTCTAATGTTGTTATCCAACAAAGTCCACAGATTCTCAATGACGTTTATATCTGGTGACTGTGCCGGCGGAGACATCAAATGAGGGCAATACCAAATTGGCCAGGACTGCACAATTCCCGACTTGTGCTTTGGATCATTGTCTTGGTACAACCGAAATTGGTTGCTAACACCCAGTTTTTCAGTGCTTTGCAGCAAATTGTTTTTGAGTACATCAAGGTACTTTGTTTGGTCCATTGTTTCCTCAATAAACTTTAAATTTCTGACTCCGGCTGTGAACATGCAGGCCCAAACTATCACATTACCACCACCATGCTTCACAGTAGGTTTGAGATTCTCCTTGTTTAGCTCAGTGTTTGCCTTGCGCCAGACATATGACATTCCATCGAAGCCAAAAATGTTAAACTTGGACTCGTCCGCAAAAATAACCGTATTCCAGAACGCGGATGTCTTTCCCACATGCTCTTTGGCAAAGGCAAATCGGCTTATTGTATTTTTTTTGGAAATAAATGGCTTCCTACGAGCTACTCGCCCGTTGAAATCATGGTCGCGAAGCACTCGTCGGACGGTTTCAGCACTACATGACTTCCTTAATTCACGATGAACCTCAATAACCAATTTTGGAGCGGAAATCTTTGTGTTTGCTTTCACTTTTCTTACAATGTATCGTTCGTCGGATACGGTGAAAAAATTGTTTGGCGCATTTCTCCTCTTATTTTCTATCCGATTTTCGTGTAAGAAGCGCTCAATTATGTGCTGCACTGTAGAGACACTCAAATTCACACTTTCAGTAATTTTTCGAATACTTTGTCTTTTTTTAAAGTGGTTTAATACCAATTTGCGCTGTTCAATTGTGGTGCGATGACCCATTTTACAATTTTGGCTCATTTTGGCACTTCAGCTTACAAGATCTTGCTAAAAATTAATTTAGCCAATGTCTAAACACAATCGAAAATCAAGAAACTAAAACAAGACAGATTAACGGCGCGACAAATAGAAGTTTATTCGCATTGAAGTGTCTGTATCAAATAAGCTGTGAGCTGCAATTTTTCTGCGCCAGTGGTATTTCTCTTTTACCGGACGCCGAGGAATATTGTTGGAACATTTTTTGTTTGCATTGTATTCGTTGAACATGCATCTGGTCAAATACGTTTAAATTTTTTGGATAGGGTTCTTTATTTCAAAGTTACAGTGATTTGCATTTTTAAATAGTCACTGTATCAAATAAGCTGTGAGCCACTGTATATGTATAGTATTTCCCAAATGAAAACTCCTTATCCCAATTAAAAACATATTTAAAATATTAAAACGCCGGGTCTTTACTATCTACATATTTCCGGCCAAAAAAGAATCCACACCGAATATTGAATTTAGCTAAAGACTTAACAAAAATAAGGCGGCAAATATTTCCGGATGAGAATTCCGCATGGGTAACATCGATGTCCACTGCCACATAAGTCTCTCATTGATTTTGACAGTTTTTCATCCATCTCATGTCGTAGCAGCTATGATTTTAGAGCGTAAAACCTCTTGGCTATCAATGCTAGCACAAATATGGTGTTTCTTCTCCGAAATGTGAGCACTGTATTAACTGCCCGTGTTACCTGTTTCGAGCGAGCCTTTAGGTTAGTGAAGAGGGCTGCCGGGAACGCGGCCAGCATTAGGCCACCAGTTTGGGCCCATTTACCACCCTCATAGACAATCACACGGATTCACACTTACAGCCATGGCACTGGCGGGATTTGAACCCGCAGGCACCGTAGCACGCCGCTTTTCGGCCTCACGCCTTAGCAAGCAGAGCTACCGGGCCCCACCTCGAACGAGCCTTACAGCGACATAAGATAAATAAAACAAAACCGACAAAACGATAAAAAATGAGACTTTCACGGTAGTCCGGTACCCAGAAACAGAATTCCAATGCAAATTGTTTGGGAGTCTTTATAGATTCCAACGAATTCATACGATCCCCTTCAAGAGATGTATTTTTAAGGGTAATCGCAAGCTCTCCAAGACATCTGTTCACAGTAAAATGAACGACTTTTACTAAAACCATGCTGTTGCTCGTTCAAACAAAAATCGAGTAGTGGAGCAAATTCATCGTAGACTTTTTCAAAAAGTTTTGGCATTATGGATCAAATAAAGCATATGGCATAATTTTGGAATATGAGTGTGACGTAGAAAAGTTAGCAACAAGAAGATAAAACTCAAGACGAAAATAGCCCATTATACAATATTTTATATAATATAAGGCGACTATTAGCTGTTGTACTCATTTACGCAAGAAATACGTAGGAAGACGATCAGATCCAGAACCAATGTTGCAATCGAGTACCGACATACCTCTATGAATTTCTTCACTCTATATTTTTCTGTGGTTAACAAAAACGGTTAAAGCTCACAATTAACTTATAAAATCCTCAATTTTGATTCATAGTTTCTCGCTTTATTTCATAAAAGGAATTCATAAAAATAATTCATCTATTTTACGTCGCTGAAATATGTGCATGCGATCTCAAATGGAATTTAAAATTTCTTTTGCATATAAACTGCTTGTTACATTCTTTACATTTGTACTTTTTTTCATATGCATCACCGCGTTGTGATCTTTCATCAGTTTCACTATTTCCGAATTCATTTTGACTTTGAATCTGTGCTTCGCATTTTTCATTTTCTCGCACACCACTAGACTCTTGCGATTTTCCTTTGCACTTATTACCTTCCAAATGGCTACGGTACTGACCTTTCAATGCAAAATGTTTTTTACATATGTCACAATGATAATGAAGACGGTCATTTGTGTGGGTCTTCTCGTGCGTACGTCGTTTAGAATCGTAAATGAATTTCTTACTGCACAACGTGCACTCATGTCTCCTTTCATCCGAATGAGTTTTAATATGTGACGAGAGTTGCCCTTTACTCATAAACGACTTGGCACAGATTTCGCACTTGAAAGGACGCTCGCCACGATGAAAATTCATGTGACTATTCAGTCTGCTTCTGGCGTGGTAAAATTTTTCACATATTGTACATTGGAAATTGTATCGTTTCTTTTCCTCTGCGCTTATGGAATCGTGCGTCAACATGTGTTGGTGTAAATTACCAGGCCAGGCGAACCGTTTTGTACATATTGCACAGGCGTAGGGCCGACTACCAGTATGAGAATTCATATGGATCTCAAGCAAGTACCTACGATTGTATGCTTTCGCACAAACTGAGCATGAGTAGTTCTTTTTGGGGGGCGAATGGATTTCAGCATTGTGCCGATCGAGAAGCTCACTACTTGCAAATGATTCATTGTCACACTTGGAGCATTGAAATGGCATTTCCGTGGTATGTCGTCCTTTGCACTTATTATCTTCCGAATGGCTACGGAACTGATCCTCAAATCTAAAGTGCTTGGTACATACGTCACATTGATAATACAGACGGTCATTTGAGTGCGTCTTCTCGTGCCTACGCCGTTTACTATCACAAATGAATTTTTTACTACACAGCGTGCACTCATATGCCCTTTCGTCCGAATGCGTTTTAATGTGTGACCTGAGTGTCTCTGGGCTTGTATACGATTTGGGGCAGGATTCGCATTTGAAAGGACGTTCGCCACGATGAAAACGTATGTGACTATTGAGATTATTTTTTGATCTGTACGACTTTTCACAGAGCGTGCATTTATAACTTGGACGAGTGTTCGCACCTGAAGAAGAATCATGAATTAACTTGTGTCTGCGTAAGTTTCCTGGATCACGATACGTTTTAGGACATATTGTGCATGCATACGGTCGACTGTTAGTGTGAGAGTTCATGTGGATGTCAAGGAAATACCTCGACCTGAATGTTTTTCCACAAACCGAGCATGAATGATTTTTTCTCCGGGACTCTATAATGCCGTCACTGGTTCGAATTGTATTAGCGGCATCTTCCGCACCTAAGTTCCACTCGTAAGGTTGTTCCTTAATCCTTTCAATATTCGTTTCCGTTTTTGCTTCACAATCGTTTAATACAAATTCACCATGTCTTGACTGAAATATGATTTGTTTATAAATTATATATAGAAGAGGAAAAGGTATTCTGTATACTTCACGGTATAGTCCATTAACTTCAGTCCATTTTTCGCTTAATGTGTCATCATGATACTTCACTTCGTATCCATCGAAAATCTGCTCTTGCAATTGTGTTTCACTGAATTCGACTTCTTCCTTTATGGATAAAACACCGTTGACCCCAATGGGTAAGTCGCCCAAAAGATTCATCTTTGCGCACTGCATGGTCAAGAACCAACAGGAAGAACAATTGCCGATTCACAACAAGCTCCAGCTGTTTGTCAAATTTAATTTCTTTCCATTGAATTTCCAGTGTGCAGATTTGCATTGGTCTTTTCTGCATATAAACTTGCATCTAGTGCAAGTGCATTGGCAGCATTACAATCTCACTTTTCTTTTAAGGCGAATAAAGCGTTTATAGACAGAAGCAGGGAATCAAAAAAGGCGGTATGTAGGAGATTTCACTCAAAAAAATCCTCACCAACTTCCCTGAACAGCAGGATTAACGGTAATATGTTATTTTATCAGCTTGTTATGTTTCTACAACTTCGCGAATGCCTCAGTTCCATATCGAGCCATGCCTTAGATTTTTATTTCCTTTTCTGCCTTTTCTTTTCCTTTCTTGGCCTCGTCAAATTTAATATTGAACAAGTATTCATACAATCGATAGGGTCAAGAATGCTTTCGTAATCAGCATTAAGAAAGTGTCAGAAACAATTGAGTTATTGTATGTTTTAAAGTAATTAAAACCAGGGGTGGAAAGTTCAACTGAAAGTGGTTTTATGAT
The DNA here is from genome assembly GCA_963978885.1 of Nemotelus pantherinus. NCBI lineage: Eukaryota > Metazoa > Arthropoda > Insecta > Diptera > Stratiomyidae > Nemotelus > Nemotelus pantherinus. The sequence goes on along the minus strand of OZ022266.1, from coordinate 65,734,548 downwards.
GTATACTGTAGAAGATGGTTTCTCTAGGTGACCACTAGCAGACGTAGGGTTAAAAGAAATATTCGTACTGCAGGCTTGTGTTAGTTTTAACGACCAAATTAAAATTAAATAAAGAATTGTCAGTCTATGGCTTGGTAGTGATCTGCAGTTTTTTGCCTCCCATGAGCTTACTCTATATTTGCCTTAACAAGAAATCATTATTCTGAGCTTTTTCGATGCATACAAAACGTATATATGTATTAAGTCGTTGGTAGGACGGAGGGAAGGAGGTATTTTCTACTGAGTCCGTACGAAGATTTTTCCGGTATGCAGAATATTTCTCATTTTATTTAGCATCACATTAGTTTCATCGGTTTCTAGCGCGGAATTTTTTGCCTTCAACTTACGACCAGATCGTAAAATTGAGCAAAAGTAAATTAATCCCACTACAACATTTGTCAGGTGTAGAAATTGAAGCTGGTGGAGAGCTTCATACACAAATGTACAATCAACGTGAATACGAGTGTGGATTGATTAGTCCCACGACTCACTTTATCCCTGATTTGACGCAGGCACCTATTCAGAGCTAACTGAAATCAAACTTCAGTGCGCGGCCACTCGTCCGAACTTGAATTCGACCCAGGGACCCCACTCACTAGGAACCAGTGCTTAACCCGCTACACTACACTAGCTTCAAAAATGAGCAAAGTTTTTACTATTTTTTTTACTATAAATTTACTATTAGCTAGGGGTTTTTTTACCATTAACTATTTCTTTTTAATTTTTAACAATTTTTTTTTACTATAAATTTACTATTAGCTAGGGTTTTAACTGCATAAGCTTCTATGAAATGATTGCCCAAAAACTTATGCCGTGACCAAATACAACCTAGAATAACATTTCAATGCAAGGTACTTGCCACTCACGGGGAAATCAATTCTACAAATTCCTATTTATTCACAATCCTGATTTATTTTTACCAAAAAAGTCCTTAAAAATAATCATTATCTTCTCAAGTTGACGACATTTGTTGATGCGATCTCAAATGGAAAATTTGTTTCTGAATAAATTCTTTGTACACTTTCTCAAAAGCATTTTTGCTTTGTGATTTTTCACCAGTTTCGATATTTTCGATTTCGTTTTGAACTTGATTTTGTTTTTCACATTCGTCATTTTCTCGGATATCACGGAACTTCGCTCTTTCGTCACAAATTAGCTTGTGATGGTGTAAGCTACGGGGTTGCCTATACCTTTTAGGACATATTGTGCATGCATACGGCCGACTGTCAGTATGATAGTACATGTGGATATCAAGCTGATGCCTCCACCTGTACGCTTTCGCGCAAACCGAACAAGTGTAATTTTTTTTGGGGTGTGGGTGCTTTTCAGCTTTGTGCCGATCGAGAAGCTCAATATTTGCGAATGATTCATTTTCACATTTGGAACATTGAAAAGAGTTTTCAGTAGTATGTCCTTTGCACTTATTATCTACGAAATGGCTGCGAAACTGATCCTCTAATTTAAAATAATTTTTACAAACGTCACATTGATAATCCATACGTTCACTTGAGTGTGTTTTTTCGTGCTCACACCGATTAAAATCGCGAACGTATTTTTTATTGCACAACGTGCACTCATATTGCAGATCAACCGAATGAGTTTTATTATGTGACGAAAGTAGATCTTTGCTGGTAAACGACTTCGGACAGATTTCGCACTCGAAAGGGCGCACGCCACGATGCGAATTCAGGTGACTATTTAGTTTAGATTTTGAGCTATAAGACTTCTCACAAAGTCTACATTTGAATCTGGAACGAGTCTTCGCTTCTGCACTTAAAGAATCGTGAGTTAATTTGTGCCTCTCGTATGGTTCTTCATTAATGGTTTGATCATTCGTTTTCGTATTCGCTTCACTACCATTTAGTCTAGCGTGATTATCTTCAGTCTGAAATTTGATTTATTTAGAATTTATGTACTGTACAGGAAACGGAGCCTTAGCTACTTCGTGGGCAAGTCCATTTATATTTTCACTCATAACATTTTGATCAAAACCACCTTGTTTCACTTCGACTCCATCGAAAATTTGCTCTTGCAATTGGGTTTCGCTGATTTCAACTTCTTCCTTTATGGATAAGATGCTGCTGGGTTTAAAGGGCAAGTCACCCAAAACACTCATCTTTGCTCACTCCAGAGCCAAAATCAACCAATTTCAACAATATGAAGAATCAACGCAACTCAACCAGGACTCAACAACAAACTACAGCTAACTGTCAAATTTAATTTCGTTCCATTGAATTTCCAGTGTGCAGATTTTCCTGCAAATCTACACACTGCAACTGCGTCTAGTGCATCTCCATATTCAGCACTATCAACAATTCGGTTCCTTTTCCGGTTTCATAATCGTTTATAGAGCGATGGAGAATATTGAGGAACCAGAGATTTTCCTACACCCCCCTAATACCGCCCCCCTGGAAAGTACTAGCACGGGCAGTTTTCCTACACAAAGGGACCTTTGGGTCCTTTGTTCCAAAGGGACACTCCTCCTAAAATTCTGAACACACCCCCCGAGAAAAATGCCTGAGAAAACCCCTGTGAGGAACGAATATTGAAGAACATTTTGGCAAAGGTAGTATGTAATCAAAATTGCTGAAATTCAGGTGCGATTACAAATCAGTACGGTTATCATTAGGGCTCGATTAGTTATGCACGTACATGTTGCATATTACACGGCCAGGATATTACACATATTTCGGCCTTTAGAGCATATTTCGACTTAAAATGCATTCATCGAAATTTAAATTCGTAGTATTGGTTTCTCCTTTTGGTATTTCTCTTCCATATATGGACACAAATCCACAAACAATTACAAAACGATGACGTTTATCATATTTTAGGTCTGTCCCCGTACTACGATTAATTGCAATTAATTGCAATGAAGCGAACTAAAACAGAATTTTTTAGTCCGTTTTAGTACGCTTCATTGCAATTAATTGCAATTAATCGTAGTACGGGAACAGACCTTTTATACCATTGCATACAAAAGCATATTGTGCATCGGAGCCACCTTTAAGTGCATCGTCAAAGGAATCAAACTATTAGATTTGAAATGGCTTAAAATCAAGGCACATTTCGACGTGTTTGAAAATATTTGATTAACCTTGGACTGAATTGACTAAAATGAAATTCATTAGAAGCTCGAAAAAGTCTCAAATCGAAATGTGGGTTTCGATTCATTGATGCGAATGCAATAAATTTTTAAAAATATTAAAAATATTTTTAAAAATATTTAAAAATATTTTTAAAAATATTCGAAACGAATACGTAGCACTTTTGCCACCATCGGAAATTGCGGTGTTTTTGGTCCCCTACTCTCCTGGTTTTCCTCTTATCTTCATAGTCGTTCTTGCAGAGTTACTTTTAATGGTTCCATTTCCTTTCCTATATTTCCCACATCCGGAGTTCCTCAAGGTTCTATCCTCAGTCCCTTACTTTTTATCTTTTATCTTGTTCAATGACCTTCCTTCTGTTATCAATCCTCCCTTGTCTTTTATATGCAGATGACTTAAAATTATAGAGCAATCAAGTCTGCGAATGATTTTCATCAATTGCAAGCTGACTTGTTTGCTCTTAATCTCTGGTGTCAAGACAACTTTTTGCCACTGAACATTTTGAAGTGCCATTCAGATGTCTTTTGCGTATAAAAATTCTCCAAATGTTTTCTCTTATTCTTTGTCTGGTATTTCCCTGTCAGTTGTCCAGCATTTTAAAGACCTGGGTGTGGTGTTTGACTCAAAGTTAAGATTTGATGTTCATGTCATGGATATGACATCCAGGGCCTCTAGGATTGCTGGATTTGTTTTGCGTTCTTCGTATATGTTTACCAACATTTCCTCCTATATTCATTTATATGTCTCCTTAGTACGCAGTATTCTAGAATACGCGTGCCGAATCTGGTTTCCGCGCTTTCAGCATTTATCTGACGCCATTGAATCTGTTCAGCGCAGGTTCACTCGCTCGCTTCTTTTTAAATTCAATATCCCCTATTTCCCTACTACTCTCGTCTTTCCCTCCTTCGTATGTCCTCGTTACAATCTCGGTTCCTCGATGAGTGTTTTCTCTTTAAACTTTGCCAAGGCATTTTTTTGTCAGATCTTGGTTCCCAGATAACCAGACGTGAGTCTAATCGTCCAAGTCGTTCTTCTGAGGTGTTCTCTGTTCCGATTGCTCGTACGGAAGTCTACTTCCATTCACCTTTGCTGCGTCTACCCAGAACGATAATGCCCTTAAGCTTTGTCCTCTCCCGCAATCTTTTTCACAATTCAAGCATGTATTGAAAATGTTACCTTGAATTGCTATTTACCATAGTCCTAATTTTAGTTTTCAAATTATTCAGTTATTTTTGTCATTTCTTTTCCTTTTTTATGTTTCATTCTTTTATTTTTGCTTTCTTGACGCTGTAATTGGAATTGTATCTGTAGCGCAAGGATTTAATAAATAAATAAATAAGTGCGAACACTTATCGCCAATATCACGAAAAATTATCCTTCAGATTAATGGCAAAAAAATCCATAAATTTATATAAGGTCTGTTCGCGTACTTCAGCAAACTGCAGCAGTAACAGAATTTGGCAGCTGGATTCTTTTTGCTGCAAAATTTGGCTTACAGCAAGAGTAAAAAAACGACTTGCTGAGAATCTATTTTAATACATTATAATAGATTCAGGTATGCGAACAGACCGATAGATAAGCAAATAACTATTTCATGTGTAACGCGCGAAAAGTATTATTAAAATAAATTTTTCGTTTAATTTATATATGCTGCCGATGAAGACCAGACGTTTAGGCATTTCATCATATTTAATGTATGTTATGCGGATGTTATCAGGATCGTGCGGTTTTCATCGCTGTGAGATTGCGACGTTACGACCGACGTGGCTTTTTGAAAATGGCTTGAGAAACTTGCGAAAATAACGTACGGAGGAAAAACGTTGGTTGATACTGATCGAATAGGAATTATTGTTTTAATAGTCTAATCTTCTCAAGAAGTTCATTCATAATGGACCGACGAAAATTTTATGCATGTACGCAAATATTTATTTCGGTAGAATACCATCGAATTCAAGACAAGGAAGAAGAAATTAGATGTTGAAGATATTTTGTTTTTGGTTTCTAAGGACAAACGTTTCTAGCTAGTGCTAGTGCCTGATTGGTAGCATACTACATCTTATTCATGAATTCAAATAACATTCGGATTTGTTTCACTTGATAGTAATGCTAATATTTTTTCATTCGCTATCACCTACTTACAGATGTTTGTGGAGGTGACAATGTTCTTGAATTTGCCTACTAACAGCATTATGAAATTCCGGCAGATAACGAATCAGCAGTGGAAGTACCCATTACAACGATTTAGGGCTGAAAAACAACTCAGATTTTATCTTACGAAAATCGAAGAACCGAAGAAACGTGGCGATAAGAATCTAATATTTCACTTATTCTTTTATTTGAATTTGTTATGAATGGAAGTTGATTTTGGATGATAAAAAAATTTGGAAACATGTATATCATGAACAGCACTTACAGAAGTAACCAAACTCATTTCGAAACAGCAATTATTTAGTTCAATCATATGCATACATTTACAGGAAACGTGTATTTCAGTATCTTATCAGTTCTACTTTGCAATGCATATTGATATTGAGCTATGTTGGACTATATTGTAGTAAAACTTCTCGCCGTTTGTAACAATAGGAAAAATTATATGATCAAAACGTTCTTAGAGTCTTTAAGAATCAACAAAGAGGTAAAATAATTGGTCCTACTCTATTGAAAATCTATGAATGTTAAACATTTCCGGGATATATTCGTCCCGAATAAAACTAGTGAACTCATACGGTAAAACAAAGAAACAAAATATATTTAATAGTTCAGGTGTCTTCCAGAATAACGACAATGTCGGAGTCGAGGGAAATATTTTGGCGTGCGTAAAAATCGCGGATCGAGTTTGCATAATGCTCATTGTAGTCAAATTTTTTGCACCGCTACCGAGAACAGATTGAGACAGTAGCATACTACATCAACTCCCGCCCGATTGTTGTTTTTAATAATACAATGCCATTCTGTTCTCAATAGAGGCGTTAAAATCGCGACTAAAGAGAATTCTTCGGAACGATTTTTGAGGAAAAAGAACATGAAAAAAACAATTTCATTCTACAAAAAATATAATAATGCATAATTCCTTAATTTTCTTTATTGCTTAAATTTAATCTAAAAAGTAATCGGTATCTTATATATGTCATGAAATTTGAGTATACGATCTCAAATGAAAATTGATTTGCAAATAAACTCCTTGTTGCATTCGTCACATTTATACTTTTTCTCAAATGCAACACCCATCTGTGATTTTTCATCAGTTTCAATCTCATTTGGAGCTTGAATCTGTTTTACACATTTCTCATTTTGTAGAACGTCGTGAGACTTCTGCGAATTTCCATTGCATTTAGTATCTTTCATGTGCCTGAAACGGCCCACAGACATGGAGATCTGGTCGTCGACTTGGTTGCAGATATGCGATATCTGCGACCAAATTCATTGTCTGTGGGCTAGTCTCAGATCTAGTTTGTTCACAAATATCGCAAGTTTCCAACCAAGTCGGCAACCAGATCTCCGTGTCTGTGGGCCGTTTTAAATTAAAATACGTATGTGGTTTACTCTGTGTCAATAGTGCCCAACGGCTCGCAAATGACTTGGTACAGATCTTGCACTTGAAAGGACGTTCGCCACGATGAATGTTTATGTGGCTATACAATGAGACTTTAGATTTTACAAACTTTTCTCAGAACGCACATTTGAACTTTGAAAGGTTCTTTGCCTCTTTCTTGGCCGTCATATAGCTCGTGTTCTATTACATATTACTATTTAATACTTGCAAGTACTTCTGGCTACTTCCAACTACTCTCGTTCCCGAGTAGTTCATGAGTAGTTACGCCTTTTTTTGCCGTGATGTGGCTATTTAGTTGTCAATAGGTGGCTTTGGTTTTTTCATGGTAATGTTGAATGTTTTGGTAGTTACGAAATTAGAAATAGCCCTCATAATGTGTAGAAAGTTAAAAGAGGTAATTTTCTGTTAGTTGCTTTTATATTTTCTATCGATTGTCGTAGCTTATACTCGTTATTTGAACCATTTGTTTTCAACGGTTTTACATTTGAAAACTGCATACAATTTGACAGGCTAGAATATGCTTGTATGAACGAAGATGGCTTTCCATTTGTGACCTACTCCCAAGTACTTGGAAGTACTAATTAATAAAAATGGAACACGGCAATAGATGGCATATTGCGACTTGCAATCTTACAGGTCTTAAGCTATCTAACTGATGGAGAAAAGTACCGCGACCGGTCAAAATACTGGTAGCTTAGGTCCGCCATCTTACACATTAATTGCTTTTATGATATGTCTTCTATATGACGGCCAGGCTTCTACATGACGACCAGACTTTCAGCCCTGTGCCGGGTGAGAAGATCCATGCATGCGAACCTAGCCGTGATACAGAAGGCCTATCGCAAAAGCAATTAACGTGGAAGATGGCGAACCTAAGCTACTAGTATTTCGACCAAACATGAGTAAAAACCATATTTGTATTATTTAAAAGAATAATCAAGGGCGTTAAATAGTTAATAACAACATATTCGAATACACTTGATATGGCCAATAGAATGCAACAAATCTATTTTACGAAAACCTCATTTTTTATTAATTTAAAATTAAATATTTAAAATTAATCTTTAAAAATAATCGGTATCTTCTCTACATCGATGTAATTTGTAAATGCGATCTCAAATGGAAATTTAAATTTCGTTCGCATATAAACTCTTTCTTACAGTCGTCACATTTATACTTCTTCTCGAATGCATTTTTCTTCTGGGATTGCTCATCATTTTGAATATTTTCGATTTCACTTTGAGCTTGAGCTTGTGTTTCACACTTGTTATTTTCTTGCCAATTTCCGTTGCACTTATTATATTCCAGATGACTGTGCAATTGATCATCATATTGAAAGTACTTCTTACAGATGTCACATTGATAATTGAAACAGTCATTTGAGTGCGTCTGCTCGTGTTTAAGCCGACCCCACTTGCCAACGAATCTTCTACTGCAGAACCTGCACTCTTGTTTTATGTCATTTGAATGCCTTTTTCTGTGTGCCAATAGTGTCTCTCGACTTGCAAACGATTTGGCACAGATCTCACACTTGAAAGGACGTTCGCCACGATGAACATTCATGTGTCCATACAATGATGCTTTTGATCTTAAAAACTTTTCGCAGAGCGGACATTTCAGCTTCGAACGGTTCTTTGTCGCTACGCTTAAGGGAACGTGAGTTAACATGTGCTTATGCAAGGTGTCAGGACGGTCGTACTTTAGAGCACACAATGTGCATGCATACGGCCGACTGCCAGTATGAGAGGTTATATGAACTTCAAGCTCAGTCATATGCTTATATGATTTCATACAAATCGAGCAGATATGATTTTTTTTCGGAGGCGGATGGATTTCAGTTTTGTGTCGAATGAGATTCTCAATGCTTGCGAATGATTCATTATCAAGGTTAGTACGCTGCCGAGCCTGAATTCCTGTCTCCCTTTAAAATGCATGGGAAAAGAGTGACGGAATTCCGGACCTGAATTTTTTTTCAGGTCACTTGAGAAAATCGGTACGCTGCTCGTCCTGAAACGTTGCCTGAAAAGTGTCAGAATTTCAGTGTTGCTCTTCGCTCGTAGGTGGCTCTGCAGCACAAGTGGAGAGTTTTTTCAGGCACGAGGTGCCTGAATTAAATGGTCTGCTATTTATTTGGTCACGGAAAGCAATCATTTTGGCCATTTTGACCGCGCTTTTATTTTGAATTTTGTTTGAAAATTTGAAATTTGTTTAATAGTTATGTTACGTCGGCACTTTCTGTCAACAAATTAACTAATTTTATGCGTAGGATAGTTCGTACAGGACTAGAAGCAATGATTTCCCAGCAATTCAATTTTTTTGCAGATAATTTTACTAGAATACACTTTAATTAGCTGGTTGGTTAATTGGATTAGTGCGACGTTAGAAAGTTTTCAGTACCGCATGTGTACGCGATATGAAATGCATGGATATAAATTATGTATTTGTGTTAAGGAAATATATTTGAAATAAACAATTATTAAATAGATTACATAATTGTAAGACTTTGAAAAATTACGCCTATTTTCTTTCAGCCTAATGGAATTTAACGTGAAAGTAGTTTTTAATATTTGCTACTATAACTTGGTTGCTACGTTTCTACCGTAAAATTCAATCTGGTTCATAATATAGCAGTATGATGAGCCAGAAAACTTGAATGAATTTAAAATTGAAGAGCTGAAAGAAGCATTGATAAAGGAGTAACATATAGTATTTCGCATACAGTTGGTAGAATCTTAAGGTTATTTTCCAAGAAAGTTAATTTCTAAATCGCATGCCGTCAAACTTGAGCTTAATGCGGTGATAACGTTGTTATGGAACAATTTAAAGGTGAAGAGGGCTGGAGGCTTGTACTTTTCACGGAAAAGAAAATTACAGCGATGTTTAATATGGTCCTGTAGTCTGCACCACAACCAATTTAAAATTTTCAATAAGTATATTATGGAAAAAAAATCCACCTACAATTTACTAAAGTTTGAGCACCAGAATGTGGTATTAACTTCGCGTCCCAAGAATATGCGCCATACATCAACAGCAAACTCACGAAACCACTACCCATTATTCTGTTTGCTGAAAATTCAAAATACAAGTGCCAAACAGCTACACAATTAACTGTCACTTTGTAATATTCTACACTTCTCTACACGAAAATTTTTCCGTGTAGAAATAAATAGCACAACGAGTGTCCGGAATTCAGGCTCGCCAGCGTACTAACCTTCACACTTGGAACATTGAAATGGCTTTTCCAGAGCATATCCTTTGCATTTATTGTCTTTCAAGTGGCTGCCGTACTGATACTCCAATCTAAAATACATTTTACATATTTTGCATTGATAATTCATACGGTTACTTGTATGCGTTTTCTCGTGCTTACGCCGAACACTATTGTTGCGGCATTTTTTATTGCATAACGTACACTCAGGTTTCGTCTCATCCGAATGTGATTTTTTGTGTTGCCTGAGTGATTCTGGGCTCGTATACGACTTGAGACAGATTTCGCACTTGAAAGGACGTTCGCCACGATGAAAATTCATGTGACTATTTAGTCGAGATCTTAAACTGTAAAGGTAAGTATGCAGTCTTGCCTGAATTTCGGTTCCCCTTTAAAATGCATGGGAAAAGAGTGACGGAATTCCGTCACCTGAATTTTTTTCAGGTCACTTGAGAAAATCGGTACGCAGTCTGTCCTGAAACGTTGCCTGAAAAGTGTCAGAATGTTAGTGCTGCTCTTTGCTCGTAGGTGGCTCTGCAGCACAAGTGGAGAGTTTTTTCAGGCACGAGGTGACGGAATTAAATGGTCTGCTATTTATTTGGTCACGTAAAGCAATCATTTTGGCCATTTTGAACGCGCGTCAAATTTGAATTTTGTTTGAAAATTTGAAATTTGTTATACGTCGGAACTTTCTGTCGACAAATTAACTAATTTTATGCATAGGATAGTTCGTGCAGAACTTGAAGCAATGATTTTCCAGCACATTTGGTTTTTTTGGCAGATACGTTTACTAGCAAGCACTTTAATTAGCTGGTTGGTTAATTGAATTAGTGCGACGTTATAAAAGGTCTGTTCGCGTACTTCAGCAAACTGCAGCAGTAACATAAAGTCTGTTTCCGTACTTTCAGCAAACTGCAGCAGTAACAGAATTTGGCAGCCGGCTTCTTTTTGCTGCAAAATTTGGCTTGCATTTGGCTTGCAGCAAAAGTACGGAAACGACTTGCAGCGAATCTATTTGAATATATTATAATAGATTAAAGTACGGAAACATACCTATAATTTGGTAGCTGGCTTCTTTTTGCTGCAAAATTTGGCTCGAAGCAATTATGCGAATCTATTTGAATATGTTATAATAGATTCAGGTACTCGAACAGACCAAAAGTTTTCAACACCGCATGTGTACGCGATATGAAATGCATGGATGAAAATTATGTATTTGTGTGAAGGAAATATATATCAAATAAACAATTATTAAATATATTACATAATTGTTTTACTTCGAAAAACTACGCCTATTTTCTTTCAGTCTAATTGAATTTAACGTGAGAGTAGTTTTTAAAATTTGCTACTATAACTTGGTATCTTTCATAAACTTCGGTTTGGTTCATAATATAGCAGTATGATGAGGCAGCAAACTTGAATGAATTTAAAATTGAAGAGCTGAAAGAAGCATTGATGGAATAGTAACATATAGTATTTCGCATACAGTTGGTAGATTGTAAAGGTTATTTTCAAAGAAAGCTAATTTCGAAATCCCATGCCGCCAAAGTTGAGCGCAACTAACTGTCACTTTGTAATATTCTACACTTCTCTACACGAAAATTTTTCCGTGTAGAAATAAATAGCAAAACCGAGTGACCGAAATTCAGGCAAGACTGCGTACTTACCTTAAGACTTTTCACATAAAGTGCATTTATATCTGGGACGATTTTTCACCTCTGTGCCACAACTCAACCTGTGCCTGTATAAGTTACCAGGAGCACTGAATCTTTTCGGACATGTTGTGCATGTGTACGGTTGATTGCCAGTATGAGAGTTCATATGTACTTTGAGACCGGACTTCGATTTGTATGATTTCGCGCAAACAGAGCAAGTATGACAAAAGTTATACTCGTTGAGTCGCTCTTTAATCGTTTCATCATCTGTTTTTGCTTCGCAACCGATTAATTCAGTTCGATTACCTTCTGTCTGAAATATAATTTTTTTAGTATAGTAAACAAGGATAAGCAGTCTAGTTACTTCGTGGAGTATTCCATTTAGAGTTTCAGTGCGTTTGTCGGCTTTAACACTGTGGTGAATCGCATTACCTTTCAATACGACTTCATTGAAAATCTGCTTTTGTAATTGTGTTTCGGTGATTTCAACTTCCTCTTTTATAGATGTAATACTGCTGGATGCAAATGATAAATTAACTAAAGCACTCATCTTTTCACAATACCAAGTCAAAAACAATATGAAGAACCATTTCAGCCCCACAACACGCTACAGCTAGCTCTGTTCGCGTACTTCAGGAAACTGCAGCAGTAACAGAATTTGGCAGCTGGCTTCTTTTTGCTGCAAAATTTGGCTTGCAGCAAGAGTACAAAAACGACTTTCTGCGAATCTATTTTAATAATAGATTCAGGTTACCTCTATTATTCAGGTACGCGAACAGACCTACTGACTGTCATTTTAATGACATTCCATTGCATTTGCAGTCTGCAGATTCATATCTATATTTCCTGCATATGACTAGTGCAGTTTCCAAGTATGGAATGATTGGCAAAATATTCGGAAAGATTACACATCTACACATGAGCAAGAAATCGAAAAACAAATTTTTAGTCCAGACCAACCATCTTCGGAGCCCGAGCGCAATTTCATCCCAAGCTTGGAGAAACATACATATATGTATAGTATCTCCCAAATGAAAACTCCTTATTAAAATATTAAAACGCCGGGTCTTTACTATCTACATATTTCCGGCCAAAAAAGAATCCGCACCGAATATTTAATTTAGCTGAAGGCTCAACAGAAATAAGGCGGTAAATACAGTGGCTCAATTAAATAATCGAACAGAGCTACGAGACGAAGACTTATGTCAGTAATTCTTTATAAATCCCATTTAGGAGAAAATGGAATGCATATATATTTACTGGTTAGCACTAGTTTATAATCTAGGAAAAAAATAGCTTATCAACAAAAAAGTTATAAGCCAAAATTCAAAATGTGATTGTTAAATTCCAATTAAATATTCGGCCACTTGGCAGCACTGGTTTTCTTTTGACATTTGAGATGGGAATTCCCCGAATTATAACAAATTAAGTGTGAATAGGTCTGTTCCCGTACTTGAATCTATTATAATATATTAAAATAGATTCGCAGCAAGCCGTTTTCGTACTTTTGCTGCAAGCCAAATGCAAGCCAAATTTTTCAGCAGTAAGAAGCCAGCTGCCAAATTCTGTTACTGCCGCAGTTTGCTAAAGTACGGGAACAGACCTAATGACAACAGTCAAAGTGTAAACGAAATGAATAAATTACTTGTTGCGAAATTTTTATAGTGAATTATCATACAAAACTAGCATGTTTTCTTTGAATGTCACGATATTGCTTGAGTTCTTTAGCGAGTCTGGCAATGTATTATAGAAAGCTATAGCCTGTTGTATTGGATCCATTTTCAATCTATTTGTTCTTGGTTTACAAAACAAAAGGTTGCTGGCTGATCTTGTTTCCCTGTTAGATAACTCTCTAACAGTCCGAGGAATATCTGGCCATTTTAGCTCGTTGTTGTTAATTTGGTATATTATTTTGCCTCTTTCGAGATTAATAATCTGTTCGATGTTCAACAACCCTGATCGAGTGTACACGCGCCCGTTGGTGTTGAGGTCGGCAGCCTATATATAACTTTAACGACTTAGTGACAAGTCTGCCAACTAGCTCGATGTTGTGCTTAGTTGTTTGGCTCCACAAGACTGCTCCATATTTAACAGTAGACAGGATAAAAGCATTTAAGATTAGGAGTTGAGTGTGTTTTTCCAGGAAATCATGCCTTCTCAGTGTTGCGATAGATGGTGAGATTTTACTTATGATGTAGTTGATGTGATGGGTCCAGGACATCTTTTCATCTAAAGTCAATCCCAGGTATTTTATTGAATCGACCTTCTCCAGTTGAACTCCATCAGTTTGAATACATGGATAAATAGCGTTCATTATTTTGCTGGAACATAATGTATTTGGTTTTGTGGACATTTATAACGAGCTTGCACTGCCGCAGCCACCTGAATATTTATCCAAATCCATATTTACTGTACTTTGGATGGCTGACTCATCTTTTCCAGCATACAACAGGAGCGTATCGTCAGCAAACAAGACTATCTTACCAGAAAGCCTGTGATCTTGAACGCTGTTCACATAGATAAGGAAAAGTATAGGCACTAAGATCGATCCCTGTGGAATACCTTTGTTCATAGAACATTCCTGACTAGTGTAGATTCCTTGTTTTGTCACTGTTGTCCTATCCAATAGATAGTTTTTAATAAAAACTCCCCCTTAAAACTCATATGCGTGTAGATCTGGACATTGAGTTTGCAGTGCGTAGATTTAGATTGCTCTTTCCTGCAAATGAACTTGCGGCTAGTGCAGGTACATTGACAGCACTACCAGCTCAATTTTTTTTAAAGGCGAATAAGGCGTTTATAGACAGAAGCAGGGAATCGAAAAAGTCGGTGTATAGGAGATTTCACAAAAAAAAATCCTTACCAACTTCCCTGAACAGCAGGACTAACGTTAATATTTTCTTTTATTAGTTTGTTATGTTCCTACAACTTCGCGCATGCCAAAGTTCCCTATCGAGCCGTGCCTTAGACGACCTATTTTCATTTCTTCTTAATCTTCAGGGAAGATCTTTTAATGGCGTCAAATTATTTTTTGACAGAATGAGAAAATGACCTGGTCAAGATTTAATATTGAAAGAGTATTCGTATAATCGATATGGTCAAGAACCTGGTGAATGCTTTCATAATCAGCATTATGAAATCAGAAACAACTGAGTTATTGTAAGTTTTAAAGTAATTAGAACCAGGGGTGGAAAGTTCAACTGAAGTAGGTTTATTATGTATACTGTAGAAGATGGTTTCTCTAGGTGACCGGATACCAGACACAGGGTTAAGTGAAATCCGTGTACTGCAGTCTTGCGTTAGTTTGAACGACCAACTTAAATTCCAAGCAAAGAATTGTTAATCTATGGTTTGTTATTCATAGTTGCCTTAACAAGAAATCATTATTCTGAGTTTTCCCGATGCACACGAAACGTATGGATTGTCATTGATAGAATGAATGTCATATATAGCCCCCGTAGGAAGATTTTTCAAGTATGCAGAATATTTTCCATTTTATTTAATATCACCTTAGTATCATTGGTTTCTAACACCGATTTTTTTCCTTCAATTTACGGCCAGACCATAAAATTGAGCAAAAGTAAAGAAGACCAGAACAACCCTTGTTGGATAGAAAAATTTAAGCTGGCAGAGACTTCATACACAAATGTACAATCAACGGGAATATGAGTGTAGATTGATTAGTCTCACGACTCACTTTACCCCTGATTTAATTCAAGTACCTATTCAGAGCTAATTGAGAATAACCTAGAATAACATTTCAGTACTAGTTATTTGCCACTCACGGGGAGCTCAATTCTACAAAACCCTATTTATTCACAATCCTGATCATTTCTTACATAAAAATCCTTAAAAATAATCATTTTCTTCTCAAGTTGACGACATTTGTTGATGAGATCTCAAATGGAAATTTTGTTTCTGAATAAACTCCTTGTACACTTTCTCAAATGCATTTTTGCTTTGTGACTTTTCACCAGTTTCGATATTTTCGATTTCATTTCGAGCTTGATTTTGTTTTTCACATTTCTCATTTTCTTGGCTAGCACGGGACTCTTGCGAACTTGCTTCGCACTTATTATCTTCCGAATGACTGCGGTACTGATG
Organism: Nemotelus pantherinus; assembly: GCA_963978885.1. NCBI lineage: Eukaryota > Metazoa > Arthropoda > Insecta > Diptera > Stratiomyidae > Nemotelus > Nemotelus pantherinus. The sequence continues at coordinate 65,718,882 of OZ022266.1, read as the reverse complement.
TTCGAATTGAAACCACATTTTACATTTGTGACATTGGTACCTCGTATGCTCATTTAAGTGAATCTTCTCATGCTTACGCAGATGAGAAATATAGTTGAATTTATTCTGGCACAAGATGCATTCATATTTCCTCTCACCAGAACATGATGCTTTGTGTACCGAAAGTGAATACTTGCTCTTATACGACTTTGTGCAGAGTTCGCACTTGAAAGGCTGTTCGTCACGATGCGAAATCATGTGGTAATTAAGACGGGATCTTGAACCGCAAACCTTTTCGCAAACCGTACATTTGAAACAAGTCTTCGCCCCTTCGCCACAAATCAACTTGTGATGGCGTAAGCTATGGGGGTGACTATACCTTTTAGGACATGTTGGGCATGCATACGGCTGATTGCCAGTATGAAAGTTCATATGGACATCAAGCTGATGCTTCCACCTGTACGGTTTCGCACAAACCGAACAAGTGTAATTTTTTTTCGGGACCCAATGGATTTGAGCCTTGTGCCGACTGAGAAGCTCAATGCTTGCGAATGATTCATTTTCACATTTGGGACATTGAAATGGCTTTTCTGAAGCACACCCTTTGCATTTATTATCTTGCAAATGGCTGCGGTACTGGTCCTCCAGCATAAAACACATTTTACATTTTTCACATTGAAATTCTGTATTTTCATCCGAGTAAGCATCTCCGCGCTCGAAGCGAATCCTTGTTTTTTCACAAGCTAACATATGCCTACGTATATTACTCGGAGTGCTGAACCTTTTATTACATATTTCGCATGCGTACGGCCGAACGCCAGTATGCGAGCTCATATGTGCGTTGAGGTGGGATCTGTCTCTGCATGGTTTCGTGCAAAACGAACATGTGTAACTTTTTTTCCTAGGTGGCCTAATATCGTCATGTATCGGAGCTGAATTGGCGTGTTCCTCCGAACGTAAGTTGCATTCGTAAGATTTGACAATCGTTTCACAATCTTTTAATTCACTTGGATTACATTCCTTCTGTAATGTGATTTGTCTAGAAATTATATACTAAACATGAAAAGATGTTCTAGTTACCTTGTGGTATTGACCATTGATGAATTCACTCTGTTTTTTTGCCTTAATACAGTGGTTAATATGTCTCACCTCAACTTCACCGAAAATCTGCTCCTGCAATTGTGTTTCACTAATTTCAACCTCCTCCTTTATGGATAAAATACTGCTGGATGCAATGGGTAAGTCACCCAAAGAACTCATCCTCTCTACACTTAAACCAATCCCAACCAAAAACAATCAGTTCCGCAGGTTCCGCAGAAAACAGTCAGTTGCCTGTATGCTCAGCCTGTATAGGTCTGTTCCCGGACTTTCAGTCACTGAATTTTCCTGAATTTTCCTGAATCATGTGGTGGGGGAAATTCATGAAAAGTACGGGAACGCTCTCATTGCATTTCCTGAAAATTGACAAACAAAAGTGTCAGTTTTCGGTTTTTGGAAGAACAATAGTGATTGTACGGTTATCCTGAGCGGTGATAAATTATTGCCACAAAAATATTCGACCTTCATAGCAAAATTACGCAAAAAATATGTTGCTTGCCGCGCACATTTGAAACTATTTACTCGCACCACACCATTTGACACTTTTCAGTATTTTTCAGTAGCTCAGACCCTACTGAATTTTACTGAGAGAGGGGAAATTTTCAGTTTTCAGTAAAACGGAGTACGGGAACAGCTTCATTGCAATTAATCGCGATTAATTGTAATTAATGGTGGTACGGGAACAGACCTTATGTCAAGAGCGTCTGAATTGTTAGCATTACCAACTCAATCTTCTTTTTAGTCGAATATTTGCAAATCAATAGGCCTGTTCGCGTACTACGATCATTTGCAATAGGTCTGTTCGCGTACTACGATTAATTGCAATTAATTGCAATGAAGCCGTTTTTGTACTCCGTTTTACTGAATACTGAAATTTTCCCCTCTTTCAGTAAATTTCAGTAGGGTCTGAGCTACTGAAAAATACTGAAAACTGTCAAACGATTTTTGGCGTAATGTTATTATGAAAGACGAATATTTTTGTGGCGATAGTTGATCGCCGCTTAGGATGTCTTTGTAAACACAATTGTTCTCCCAAAAGCCGACTACTGACACTTTTATTTGAAAATTTTCAGGAAATGCAATGAGAGCGTTTTCGTACTTTTCCTGAATTTCCCCCACCACATGATTCAGGAAAATTCAGTAAAATTCAGTGACTGAAAGTACGCGAACAGACCTAATGAATTGCAATGAATTTCCTGAAAATCGACAACCAAAATTGTCAGTTTTCGTTTTTGAGAGAACAATAGTGATTAGGTCTGTTCCCGTACTTGAATCTATTATAATATATTAAAATAGATTCGCAGCAAATCGTTTTCGTACTTTTGCTGCAAGCCAAATGCAAGCCAAATTTTGCAGCAAAAAGAAGGCAGCTGTCAAATTCTTTTACTGCTGCAGTTTGCTGAAGTACGAGAACAGACCTATTATAAAGTTATCCTAAGGCTGGTACTGAGTTAATCGTGAAGCTAAATTTTGACATGTCTCCATTATCTGGTCATTCTTTCGAGCGAAAATTTTGGCAATGGAGAAAAGCAGAGACACTGCTCATTTCTGACGGATAAAATGTCAAGAATTTCACTTTTCGATCGATTTTCTTATTGGAAAGACATTTGCACTGCTCCATTTTCAAATTGAAACACCAAATGTAACTTTTCACAGGCGGCCAAGGCCCGACGTCAGGCTGTTGTGCCACGTTGATGAATATAAGACAATCATTCGTGCTGTATTTAATTTAACTACATTGTGTGGTTCATTTGGACATTGTGCAACCTTAAACCACAACAATTATTGGCGACGAGGCTGGGATAAGTGAAAATGGAAAATACAAAAATTCTTGAATTGCTTGATGTGCAAAGCAAGCTTTTAGCTGCGCTAACTAATGGCACACAGCCACAAGCAGTTGGCCACACACCGGAATCACTGATGAGTGTTTTGGCATCAACAGTTGCAGATTTCGACTACGAACCAAGAAACTACATAGCATTCGATGCTTAGTACAAACGCCACGAGGACGTTTTCAAAGTCGACGGCAGAAGCCTTGACGATACGGCACGCGTCAGATTGCTGATACGGAAATTAAGCCCGGCAACATATAATAAATAAGCAGCTTACATTTTGCCCAAAAATGCACGTGACATTAATTTCGATGACACGATTAGGGTTCTGCAGGAAATGTTTGGGGCGCAAGAATCTTTGTTCAGCGCCAGGTACAACTGCCTACAGACAGTGAAGAATGATCAGGACGATTTTATCAGCTATGCTGCTCGTGTAAATACAAATTGCGAAGCATTCCAGCTCACGACAATGACATCTGATGAATTCAAAAGCCTGGTATTCGTATGTGGTCTGCAATCACCACAAGAGGCAGACATACGGGTCAAGCTGTTGTCAGCGTTGGACGAAAATCCAAAGCAAACACTTAGCAAGCTAGTCTCAAGCGCACAGCGGCTCATAACTCTCAAAAACGATACAGCACTTGTCGAAGACTCAAACGTTTCTCATGTACAAGCTATCACAAGTTACAGCAAACATGTCAACCAGGGCAAGCAAAAAGATAGCTCGCAAAAGCAACAACCAAAAATTCCAAAGACACCATGTTGGAATTGTGGTTCAATGCACTAAGCAAAGTATTGTGAATACATACAACACAGGTGTGCACAATGCAAAAAGATTGGACATAAAGGGGGCTATTGCAAAAGTTCTCCAAATACAAAGTCTACCGAGAAACAAGAGCACAAACAACACCAAAAAAAAGAACGAAGTTTTCAAAAGCAAATACAAGGGGAAACAAATTCAAAACAACGCCTTGCAGATCAATCATGTATCACACACACAGAGGCGCAAGTACGTGAACATTAATATCAAGCCACCAGCATCAAAATGGGCCGACCAGGGGCAAGACCTACAAAATGGTTTGTAAAAAGCGCATCGCAAAATCGTATCACATTGCTTGCTGAATTTTCTTGTGAAGCCAAGCTCAAAGGCGAAGTACAAACAAGTAAATTCTTTGTATCTAATAAGCCGTTCACACTACACTCTAAATCAAGTAGATTTAGAAGCTGTCAAAGTTAATCAGGTAAGCGTTCACACTACCCGAAGTGTTTTAGAATGAGGAGATTTAGAGAGAGAAATGTCATTCGAATTTATGTGTACAATCTTTTTTGCGTGAAAATTGTTGAAAATGGTGCAGGAACATGCAAGAACATTTTCTTTTCACTTTGTACAACTCACATTTTCCTTTTTTATTCAATTTTTGCTATTTTAGGACGAAATTCGAATGACATTTCATTCAAATGTACTGTGCCTCTCACGGATGAAATTCAGCACGTAGAATTCATGACGGATGAATATCACGTAGCATCCCGTTTCTTCTGAGAGCAAACCAACTCCATTTGTCAAGAACCCACCCCAGCCGCAGCGAGCTAGCAAAGCGGCACCCCAGCATCCGTCGGGGTTGGTTAAAGGGTGCTCCGCCAATGCGGACGAGGGGCCTTCACGGCCATTTCTAGGGCACCCTGCTCTCGGGGCAATTCTTTTTTTTTTTTGTTTTGCCTCTTGAATGGCATTAGCCATTCCACTTCTGACCTTAGCACTCTTGGTTCTGGACTTCGGTCTGGTTCTAAGTTGTGCTAAGGCCATTCTCAACTACAATTACGCTACAATTTATATTTATAAAATATTTATTGCTTTATTTCTGAAAAATAATACTTAAGATAATCGATATCTTCTTTACATTTTCAAACTATCCGAATGCGATTTCAAATGGAAGTTAAGATTTCGTAAGCATATAAACTTTTTGTCACATTTCTCACATTTGTACTTCTTCTCGAAAGAAACATCCTTTTGTGATTTTTCATCGATTTCAATATTTTCCATTTCTTTTTGAGCTTGAATCTGTTTTTCACAATTCCCATTTTTTCGGATATCATGGAGCTCTTGTGGATTTTCACCAAGCTTCGTTTCTGCGCGATTACGATTTTTTTCGCTTAAGAAATCGTGTGTGAACCTGTGCTGGCGTAAGCGTGCGGGACTGCCGAATCTTTTAGGGCATGTTGTGCATGCATACGGCCGACTGCCAGTATGAGAGTTCATATGGATGTCTAGTAAATATCTCGACCTGAATGATTTCGTACAAATTGAGCATATATGATTTTTTTTACGATTTTTTTCGCTTAAGAAATCGTGTGCTAACTTGTGCTGGCGTAAGCATGCGGGACTGCCGAATGTTTTAGGGCATGTTGTGCATGCATACGGCCGACTGCCAGTATGAGAGTTTATATGGATGACTAGTAAATATCTCGACCTGAATGATTTCGTACAAATTGAGCATATATGATTTTTTTTCGGTGGCGAATGAATTTCAGCTTTGTGCCGCTTGAGAAGCTCAATACTTGCGAATGATTCATTATCACACTTGGAACATTGCAATTGTTTTTCTGATCGAATCCTCGTCTTTCCACAAGCCAAAACGTGCCTACGTAAATTACTCGAAGTGCTGAACCTTTTATTACATATTTCGCATGCATACGGCCGAACGCCAGTATGAGAGCTCATATGTGCGTTGAGGTGGGATCGGTCTCTGCATGGTTTCGTGCAAAACGAGCATGTGTAGATGTTTTTCCTGTGCGGCCTAATACCGTCACGTATCCGAGTTGAGTTGGGGTAATCCTCCGAACAATCTTTTAATTCACTTGGATTACATTCCTTCTGGAATGTGGTTTGTTTAGAAATTATATACTGAACATGAAAAGATGTTGTAGTTACCTTTTGGTATTGACCATTGATGAATTCACTCTGCTTTTTGGCCTTAATACAGTGGTTAAATGGAAGTTTACATGATTTCAAATGGAAGTTTAAATTTCGTAAGCTTATAAACTTTTTGCCACATTTCTCACATTTGTACTTCTTCTCGAAAGAAACATCCTTTTGTGATTTTTCATCAGTTTCAATATTTTCCATTTCTTTTTGAGCTTGAATCTGTTTTTCACAATTCCCATTTTTTTGGATATAATGGAGCTCTTGTGGATTTTCACCAAGCTTCGTTTCTGCGCGATTACGATTTTTTTCGCTTAAGAAATCGTGTGTCAACTTGTGCTGGCGTAAGCATGCGGGACTGCCGAATGTTTTAGGGCATGTTTCGCATGCATACGGCCGAATGCCAGTATGAGAGTTCATATGGATGTCTAGTAAATATCTCGACCTGAATGATTTCGTACAAATTGAGCATATATGATTTTTTTTGCGATTTTTTTCGCTTAAGAAATCGTGTGCTAACTTGTGCTGGCGTAAGCATGCGGGACTGCCGAATGTTTTAGGGCATGTTGTGCATGCATACGGCCGACTGCCAGTATGAGAGTTCATATGGATGTCTAGGAAATACCTCCACCTGAATGATTTCGTACAAATTGAGCATATATGATTTTTTTTACGATTTTTTTCGCTTAAGAAATCGTGTGTCAACGTGTGCTGGAGTAAGCATGCGGGACTGCCGAATGTTTTAGGGCATGTTTCGCATGCATACGGCCGAATGCCAGTATGAGAGTTCATATGGATGTCTAGTAAATATCTCGACCTGAATGATTTCGTACAAATTGAACAAATATGAGTTTTTTTCGGTGGCGAATGAATTTCAGCTTTGTGCCGCTTGAGAAGCTCAATACTTGCGAATGATTCATTATCACACTTGGAACATTGAAATTGTTTTTCTGATCGAATCTTCGTCTTTCCACAAGCCAAAACGTGCCTACGTAAATTACTCGGAGTGCTGAACCTTTTATTACATATTTCGCATGCATACGGCCGAATGCCAGTGTAACTGTTTTGCCTGGGCGGCCTAATACCGTCACGTATCCGAGTTGAGTTGGCGTGATCCTCCGAACGTAAGTTGCATTCGTAAAATTTGACAATTGTTTCACAATCTTTTAATTCACTTGGATTACATTCCTTCTGGAATGTGGTTTGTTTAGAAATTATATACTAAACATGAAAAGATTTTCTAGTTACCTTGTGTTTTTTGCCCTTAATACAGTGGTTAATATGTCTCACTTCAACTTCACCAAAAATCTCCTGCAATTTCGTTTCACCGATTTCGACTTCCTCCTTTATGGATAAAATACTGCTGGATGCAATGGGTAAGTCACCCAAAAAACTCATCCTCTCTTCATTTAAACCAATCCCAACCAAAAACAAAGTGTCACGGAAAGCAGCCAGTTGGCTGTCAGTCAAATTTAATGGCAATTTATTGAAATTGTAGTGTGCAGATTCGTGTTGAACTATCTGCAGCCTTCAACTGCAGCAACTGCAGCTACAACCAACTCAATTTTGTTTTAAGTCGAATATTTACATATCAATGTAACAGATGGGAGGATCGAAAAAGGGGATATATGGGAGAAAGTTGCGAGATGGAGATAAAAGGGTGAACTTGACTTGATTTCTCACAGTTGTTAGAAGATCTTACCGTCTGGTGTCTGACTGGTAGGTGAAGTTAGTTTGTGTGCTAAAATTGGACTTGATGGTCCTCAGCCGGGAAACTATATCAACAGAAGGCGAATCGGTGGTATCAGAAGTCAAAATTGAAGAAAAACACACGAGAAGAAAATATACTGAAAAAATGCATTAACAAAAAAAAAAAACAAATACTTTTACATAGCCAGTCAGAAATCTATCGGTAAAATTGTCTAACGGTTATGGGGGACACGTAGAGTCGACTTAAGCCCTAGTCTTCGTCCAATCGATAAGGTTAAAACAAGGTGAATACCAGCATTATAAACATTTAAGAAGTCATAAACAATTGAGTTATTGTAAGGTTTAAAGTAATTGAAACCAGGGGTGGAAAGTTCGACTGAAAGTGGTTTGTGATGGTCGTTTGTTTATGGGAACAGAAATAGTTCTACCTTCGAGAAATGATTAAGGGTTTTTCATTAATTTTTCAATAAGGCCTGCATGCTACTTCGTTTCACAACGTCAAACATGACAAACCCCGTCGACTTTTTTGTTGAATTCGTTTTAATAGGTCTCTTCACGGACTGCAGCAGGAACAGATTTTTGCAGCTGGCTTCTTTTTGTGGCAAAATTTTGATTGCAGCAAGAGTACAAAAACGACTTGCTGCGAATCTATTTTAATATATTATAGTAAATTCAGGTACGCAATCATACCTAATAGGTTGAGCCACCCTAGCTAGCTGGAATTCGAGGAATAGTGGGCTTTGAAGCCGATTTGTTTTTGATGGCTAGAAGATTGATTGCCTTTTCCTCATGATCGTAATCCTATGTCATTATTTTGTTTTCTTTGACTTACAGCTCTAATGTGTCTGCAAAGGTTTCGGCTTTTCGCACATTGTCATAGTTTAGGTCGTTGGGGCTGTGGATTGCTCATATAGCGTTTGTTCTTCTGCCTGAAGTACATATATGGTCAATCTCCAAAAATTATTGTCATCCGGCTTCTTACACTCCAAGTTTTCCCACTACTCGTTCCTAAACGGTGAGATCTGGTGGCTGATGTTGTTTGTCAGTCGGTTCGCGGCCTTTAATCTAGTGTCTCCTGTGCGCCTAGCTCTTCTCCAAAGTCGGTTTCTTTTTTGAATGAGCTCTTTATTGTACCTCGGGAGCTTGTCAGGATTATAGCCTTCTGTCGGAATTTCGGTGGCGAACCCTTCTTTCACCTGGGCTATTTTATTTGTATTGGTGGCAATTTACAGTGATTGCTAGAAAGTTTCGTTCACCATGGCGTAGTAGAAAGCGTGCCAGTTAGTTACTCTCTTGAACCTTAGAGGATCGTCAATGTAGACATCTTCTATCAAAAAGACTAACTTATTCGTACACTGTGCTCGAAATTCAGTGAGAGACCTATGTTAAGGTCGTGGTTGTTGGCTTTCCCGAAGTGTGTAGGCTCTCTGGCAATATGTGGGTTAATGTTTAACCATGACAAACTTTTTCAGATTGGTCCCAGCCTAGTATCTCTGGCACCTCAGAGTCGATGGGAGGCATTTAAACCTCTTCCTATAAAGATTTTTTCATTGATCAGACTTTGATATTCGACATTAACTTAGGAGCAGACAGTTAAAATGAGTAGTCAATGCTAAATTTACGCTTAGCTAAATTTTAAGTTGAGAGTTAAAAAACTTAAAGTAAAGTAGCTAATAAGCTTTCTTGGACTGATTACGCAGACACTTCAGCCTTCTCTTAAACACACAAAGCCCTGGCATGGTGTGACGAAAAATTTAAATAACATTAAAATAATAACAAATGGTTAATAACATTTTATCATAATTTACTTAGAACGCACAGACAAAAAATTAAAATTACAAAACACTATTTTATTTTTTTAAAAATTGGTATCCTCTCTATGCTGTAAAATTTAATAAATTTGGTATCAAATGAGAATCTTGATTTCGAATAAACTGCTTGTAGGCTTCCTCAAACGCTGTACCCTTCTGTGATTTTTCATTAGTCTCCATATTCTGAGCTTGAATTAGTTTTTGAAACTCTTGCGGATTTCCTTCGCACTTATTATCTTTCAAATGGCTGCGGTACTGACCCTCCCATTTAAAATATAGTTTACAGATGAAGCATTGATAATCCATAAGATGGTTTGAGTGCGTCTTCTCGTGCTTACGCCGATGGCTATTATCTGTGAATTTTTGATTGCACAGCGTGCACTCAATTTTCCCTTTATTCAAATGCCGTTTGATATGTGCTGAGAGATCATGTTTCGTCGTAAATGACTTAGGACATATTTCACACTTAAAAGGACGTTCGTCACCATGAAGATCCATATGTCTATTCAGACTGCGTCTTGATACGTAAGTCTTTTCGCAAATTGTACATTTGTATCTGCTTACATCTTTCCCACAAGTTTTCTTATGTTTGCGTAAGGTGTCGGGACAGGTGTACCGCTTCGGACATATTGGGCATGCATACGGCCGTATGCCAGCATGAATGTTCATATGCCTTTCAAGCACATAATTATGCATAAATGATTTCGCACAAACTGAGCATGTATAATTTTTTTTCAGGAGCGGCTCAACCCCGTCATTTGTTCGAGTTGAATTGGAGTTATCATCCGGATATCTGCTGTCGTAAGATTTCTCTTTAATCGTTTCAATATTCGTTTTCGTATTGGCTTCACAATCTTTTCGTTCAGTTTCATTATCCTCAGTCTGAAATTTTATTTGTTATTAAATTATATACTGAACAAGGAAAGATGCTCTAGTTACTTCGTGGCATGATCCGTTTACAATTTCACTACATTTTTCGTGTTTAACACAATGGTCAAGATGATTCACTTCGACTCTATCGAAAATCTGCTCTTGTAACTGCGTTTCACTGATTTCAACTTCCTCTTTTATCGTTAAGATACTGTTGGTCTCAAAAGGTAAGTCGCCTGAATCGCTCATCTTCTCCGACCGCTCCACTGTCAAAAACCAACATGAATGACCACTGCCGCGAGAATAGAGCTAGCTCCATAAAAACCAACCGACAGCTGACTGTCAGACTTAACTGCATTCGCAGTGTGCAGATTTGCACTAGGATGCATCTAAACTGCAACTAGTGCATCTGCACTGTTAGCATTGCCAAATCAGTCTTCTTTTAACCAATAGCCCTAACCAAAGATGAGTCTGCGAGCGTAATCGTTTGTCAAAACCGACCGGTTTTAGAGCAAAAGAGGCACTTTTTGACAAACGCAAACAGGAGTGAACATAAGTGCCCATATGGGAGCTGTTGAAAATCAAAGTAGAAAATCCGAATCTTTACGAAGAAGTTAAGAATAGTCAAGCCAAATCTAACTATAATATAATTTATAATAGGTTTAAGGAGATATTTGATAGAGCTAGGGAGAGTAGAGATAGTAGGTATCCGGTGAATCTCAAAGTAGCGAGCAAAAAAAGAGGAGTATTTAAGAATTTTGACAAAGCAGATAGGGAGAGTGTAGATGTAAGATTAAAGGAGTTGATTGATGAATTAAAACAAGAAGGGAAAAGTATTTTTCTAAGTGATGGATCCAAAAGTATTCTAGGAGTAGGGTGTGCAATCATCAGGTTAGAAAATATGGATACAAAACAATACAAATTAGAAAATAGGACTACAGTAGTTAATAGTGAGCTGATAGGAATCAAAAAAGCAATTGAATTCGGACTGGAATCTAATATCATGAACTATACAATTCTGACGGATTCAAATCTAGCCTGTATAGAATTAGAAGAAAACACAAAAAAAAAAAAAATTACGGAAGAGATTTTCAGTTTATTATGTAGCAATAGGGAGGTGAATGTGGAGATTATATGGGTGCCAGGTCACACAAATATAGAAGAAATGAAAATTATTGATAAGTTAGCTAGTAAGGCTTTTCTTTGTGAAAATGAGGTCAGACAGGATTTTGAATCAGATGAGGCGTTACAAGAGATAAAGGAAGGCATTATGAATAGGTGGAAATCGGAATATTTAACGAAAAGCAGAGGCTTAAAGCAAAATGCATGGCTGCGAACTGATTTGGCTTTTAGGGATAAGGTTTGGTTTAGTGGACTTAATTTAGACTGTAAGGCCACCAAAATAATAAATAGATTATTTGCAAATAATGCTCTCAACAATAAAAACAAGTTTAGAATGAAAATAAGTTTAGATAATAAGTGTGTTTTTTGCGGGGAGATTGACGACATTAATCATCAAATTTTCACCTGTAGGCAGTTTTTAGATAAAAGAAACAATTTGGAAATTTTTGAGGCAAATAGAAACGTAGTTGATTTACTAGAAAAACATAAAAAGAACCACTTGGAACAACTTAGTAAGTTCATAGTACATAATAATTTGAAACTTTGATGAAAATTGATAAAGTAATTTTGAAGAGTAACTAGAGCTACTTCCTTTCCTCATCCTTGACCTATGCTTTCCAAAATATCCTTTTCCTAATGTCCCGGTTCCTTGAGACATAAAAAGTAAAGATTGAAAATGGGGTGGTGTAAAATCCTAAAACAAATGGAAAATAAAATTATGTGATGATGAGATAATCCAATACAAATGAGTTTAATAAAATGTGGTGAAAGAACCTTAAATAAGAGACCATGAAGAACGTGTATATGGTGATATAACCAAAATAAACGATAAATAAACATGTGGAAGTGATAAAACCTAAAATGAATTATAAATAAAAACTGTGGTGCAAGAACCTTAAATAGGAGTTTAATAAAATGTGGTGTAAGAACCTTAAATAAGAGACCATGAAGAACGTGTATATGGTGATATAACCAAAATAATCGATAAATAAACATGTGGAAGTGATAAAACCTAAAATGAACTATAAATAAAAACTGTGGTGCAAGAACCTTAAATAGGTAATCATAAAGAGTGTTGTTAAAAACTTAATTAAATGAGAGGATACTGGTCCCCATTTGGTGAAAAATAAAAACTGGGTGTTTCCTCGTTGTGAAAAAGCTAAAAAAAGTGTATGTTTAAAAAAAAAAAAAAAAAAAAAAAAATGTGGATTAACATTAATAATCGAGTCAACGTTGGCTGATGCCTGCTCGTCAGGAAGCCAGGAGTTTTTTGGAAGTAAATCCAAAAATCACTAGGAAAAAAAAAAAAAAAAAAAAAAAGTGCCCATACAGAGCATAAGCGAACGTATGTCAAGTCGTATCTCATCACCACTTTACGTACGGACAGCTCATAGCAAAAATTGAGCAAAAAGTTGCTTAAGGAGCATGCCACTTTTCTGGCTGTTCGGAAAGTGATGTTTGGGTGCAATATATGCTTTGCGTGGTTTACCTCGGCGCATATGCGCGCGTACGGACGCAGACTCATCTTTGGTTGGACCTAATGCCTTCTAGAAATACGGGCCGTAATGCAAAATAATGACGTCACACTAGACTGTCAAAGTGTCGCGAAAAATACACGCAGTCTTATGGGACGTCCGCGCGAAATCGTAAATTGTACAGGTTGTGTTGAAGTGAGTCAAGTGAAAACAAAGTGAGATCCGCGGAACAGTGCTAATGAACAGCTAAAACAAAAATTGATGCGGTGCGTGCGGTATAATTGGAAAAATTCGCTGCGAAATGTTTATAGGTTGGTGTTAGGTTATGTGACGTTTTGTGTCGGTTCTCTGTCGATTCAATCAATGCCTTCTAGATGTACGGGCCGTAATGCAGAATGATGACGTCAGACCATCGGGACAAATGTCGCGAAAAACACACGTAGTCTTATGGGACGTCCGCGGGAAAATGTTAATTGTACGGGTTGTGTTAAAGTAAGTGAAATGAAAACTAAAGTGGATTATGCAGAACAGTGCTAGTGAACAGCTAAATCACAAATTAATGCGGTGCGTGCGGTATAATGTGGAAAATTCGCTATGAAATGTTTATCGGTTGGTGTTAGGTTATGTGATGGTTCGTGTCTATTTACTGTCGCGATACAATTAATTGGTACAAAGTGTACGTTATGACTAAATAGTATTATTGTAACGCGTCCACGCACAAAAAACTAACGTTTTATTCATATTTTAACCAAGAAACCGCAAGTGAAATCTCCGTGTACATCGGCACTGCCTCGTGGAAATGTCAAATTTCCTAAACTCATGACGTCACGGCGAGAACGATTACGTAGCCTGACGGCCCGTACTTCTAGAAGGCATTGATTCAATTGATTGACATAAAATGCAAGTTATTACTAAATATTAGGTCTGTTCCCGTACTTTCAGTAACTGAATTTTACTGAATTTTCCTGAATCACGTGGTGGGGAATTTCATGAAAAGTACGGGAACGCTCTCATTATAGGTCTGTTCCAGGACTTTCAGTCACTGAATTTTCCTGAATATTCCTGAATCATGTGGTGGGGGAAATTCATGAAAAGTACGGGAACGCTCTCATTGCATTTCCTGAAAATTGACAAACAAAAGTGTCAGTTTTCGGTTTTTGGAAGAACAATAGTGATTGTACGGTTATCCTGAGCGGTGATAAATTATCGCCACAAAAATATTCGACCTTCATAGCAAAATTACGCAAAAAATATGTTGCTTGCCGCGCACATTTGAAACTATTTACTCGCACCACACCATTTGACACTTTTCAGTATTTTTCAGTAGCTCAGACCCTACTGAATTTTACTGAGAGAGGGGAAATTTTCAGTTTTCAGTAAAACGGAGTACGGGAACAGCTTCATTGCAATTAATCGCGATTAATTGTAATTAATGGTGGTCCGGGAACAGACCTTATATTTCCTAAAAATTGACAACCGAAAATGTCAGTTTTCGGTTTTTGGGAGAACAATAGTGATTATAAAGTCATCCTAAGCGGTGATAAATTATCGCCACAAAAATATTCGACCTTTATAGCAAGATTGGTACTTTTCTGTTATAACCGTCATTTTTTAATTTAAAAATTAATTAAATTAATTTAAATTTGGAATTAATGTCACATAACAGTGAGAATAAATTTTGGTACTTTTCTGTTTTTTCCCCTCCATTTTTTTTAATTTTTTTAATGAAAACTGCTCGAAATGGGTTAAAAAGTGTTACTCCACAAAAATTGAGATGGGAAAATGCATTAAAAAAAAAAAAAATTCCGATTTTAAATTTTTTTTCCATTTTTATGTGGCAGAATGAGTTTTTCAAAAGTTTATGTGTTGTTGGGGAGGCCTGCTGTAAAATAATTGTAAAATAAATTGCAAAATAATTGCTTAATTGTAAATTGCGTTGAAGCTTCGGAAAGGTAAGATGTCAAAAATAGAGCAAAATTGATTCTCACTGTTATGTGACATTAATTTAAAATTTAAATTAATTTAATTAATTTTTAAATTAAAAAATTAATTTAAAAAAAAATTAAAAAAAATTTTTTTTTTTTTAAACGTGTTTTCCATCATAATTTTGGTTAATTGCTACTTTCTAATCAATTTTAGAAGCATTGCAGCAACCAACTGTGAAAAAAATGGGGGGGGGAACAGAAAAGTACCGCAAAATTACGCAAAAAATATGTTGCTTGTCGCGCACATTTGAAAATTTTTACTCGCGCCACACTGTTTCAGAGCTCAGACCCTACTGAAATTTCATTGTACTTACTAGGTCTGTTCCCGTACTACAATTAATTGCGATTAATTGCAATGAAGCCGTTTTTTGTACTCCGTTTTAGTACGCTTCATTGCAATTAATTGCAATTAATCGTAGTACGGGAACATACCTATAATAGGCGTGTTTTTTTGTTCCGATACAGAACAGAATAGAACTATGCCGCAAAAAAAACGATCTAGCACAAAACAGCAGTGCATTCGCTAAAGCCTGAATTACATTGAAATGCAGTGCAGTGCAGCGCAGTCCAGCGTGGAGCCGAAGCAGTGCACGCAATGCAAAGCACATTGAAAGCAGTGCAGTGTTCTGACAATGAAAGTCAAATTAATTTGTGGAAGTTTGATATTTCGATTTTCTGCATCTGTTTTTCGTCCATTTACAATTTTATGCTTGGAACGGAATTTCCGCCTCAATTTAAATGGTTTTTGCCCGGTCAACTACTCTCAAACGAATGTCAGCTGATGCAGTCTGCAGCGTTTTTAGAAATTAGCCTAAACGATGCAGTGCAGTCCGCTGCACTGCATGCATGTGAATTGCCACATGCAATTACATGAGTTCTAAATTTCAGTGCACTGCATGCCAATGTAATTCAGGCTTAAGACTGACAGGTTGCTATATTTGCTGTGGTACCACAAAACAGCTGAAAATAAAGGGAGAAAATAACGAGTATATACACTACCACAATCGATAGAAAATAGAAAAAAAACTAACAGAAAATTACCTCTTTTAACTTTCTATACATTATGAGGGATTTTTCTAGTTTTCTAACTACCTAAACATTCAACAGAACCATGAAAAACGCAAAGCCACCTCACAGCAAAAAAAGACAACTTCTCATGAGCGTTTCTTTTTTCTATCAGCACATTCTATAGTTCAGCACCTGAAAAACAAATGAGGAATAGAATTTCTGTACTTGTGAATTCACTGGTACAGGAGTGTTGTTTTTTCCAATGCATATACTCTATTCTCTGCTGGATAGAGGAGCAAAAAAACACGCCTAATATATTAAAATAGATTCTCAGCAAGTCGTTTTTGTACTTTTGCTGCAAGCCAAATTTTGCAGCAAAAAGAAACCAGCTGCCAAATTCTGTTACTGCTGCAGTTTGCTGAAGTATGAAGGAATCAGCTGATTGAAACTTTGAACTGTACACTGCTATCTGTCGTGAGCTCCAAGTTTATTTTGATTTACTCTTTCCGCCAGTCGATTTTCTCGTCACACATAAGAGGTCTGTTCCCGTACTACGATTAATTGCAATTAATTGCAATGAAGCGTACTAAAACGAAGTACAAAAAACGGCTTCATTGCAATTAATCGCAATTAATTGTAGTACGGGAACATACCTATTGTCTGTATGTATCCAAAGAAATGACAGCACGCAAAGCACAAGCACGGCTAGGTGCCGGCATATTTGCAAAAATTGAGTTTTTGAGATTTTGGTATCAAAAAATTGTTTTTTTTCCCGTCTATTTTTATTTGCGCCGGCATAACGTATAGTTGAATAAAAATCCGTCTAATGGTGCTGTTCCGGTATGCATTTACGAGGAAACAGCCCACACGCGAAAACTTTAAAGCGTTCTGGTGAAAAATATGCATTTTGCAGATATGCCGGTTTGATTTTACAGCGACGATTTGAGGTCTGTTCCCGTACTACGATTAATTGCAATTAATTGCAATGAAGCGTACTAAAACGGACTAAGAAACTCTGTTTTAGTACGTTTCATTGCAATTAATTGCAATTTATCGTAGTACGGGAACAGACCTTTGTACAATGTTTCATTGCGATGCTACTGAATGTTTGGACAAAAAACACATTTCACCTATGATCACTTGTGCTGGATTTTGCGCGTTAGCTGCGCGTTAAATGCACGGATGTGATCTTACAATGTGATTCGGGCGTTTAGTGGTTTTGCGACAAATGTAGGAAACACTCAATGGTGTCCTACGCTTCCCGTCTACGTTCAGCGAAGACCGCCATCGATACTCTTTCCAACGCACTTGCGAAACTAACGTACGATTTTCGCTACACTAGCAAGGAGGTCGATGAGCTGGTCTGTATTGCTGACATTGAGCAGCCCACTGTGTCATCACACGCAACATTGAATGAGGACTGCATTAAGATAAACCCACCTGGATCTCCTACAGCTGTACGTATTCGTTCGCAGGCTCAAGCTGTAGCTAAAGCGTCGAAACGAGTCCCTCAACACTCACCATGTAGTCATTAACAGCTGCTGATGCCTTCGATTTCTCCATTGTCTTCTATCCAGACGGTGCCAATTACACCCTCTTCACCGCAGGATAGCAACTCAACTATTCAACATCTATCAGCCTCTGCAACTGCTTCTCAAATACTACCGGACATAGAAGTTGTTAGTTCTCCACTGAAGGTTTTTATTTCTCGGCTAGCATATCGTACTTATGCCGTGGCAGCTAAACTCGGATACGTGGCAGCTAAACTCGGATACGCGCCTCCGCTATTGCTGTGCAGAAAACTTACCGCGGATAATCTTCGAGATCAGACCATAGCTTCTTTCTGCATCACGGTTTCTTCTGGCATCAATGAGTTACTAAAGTACGACTTCTGGCCACCTGTGGTCTTCGTAAAGGAGTTTACTAAGATTCCGCGTGAAAATTTTCGGTCCAGAGCAGGAAAAAAGACACAAACATAAACATAAACCGTTCCTTAAAACTTTACTACCACAACGTCTGTGGCTTGAGGACAAAGTCCTATAAAGTAAGTCTTTCTTCTACTTTATCATCTCATGATATTATATGCCTTACGGAATCCTGGTTGAACGAGGATTTTTTTGATGCTGAGATCTTGCCACAGTACACTGTTTTCCGCAAGGATTGTGACCGTTTAGTCTCTGGTAAGTCTGATGGTGGAGGGGTTCTCGTTGGCATTCACGAATCTCTCGCTTGTTCCGTTTGCAGCGATTTTACTACTTCTTCCTCAGTGGAATGTATTTTAGTGCGTGTTTCTCTAGCTCCTACTTCATTGTTATTGGTTGCTTCAATCTATATCCCCTGTAATAGCCCTTCTTCACTCTACGAACTTTTCTTTTCTAAGCTCTCATCCTATCTTCTATGTCGTTTTCCTTCCGACCCCTTAATGTTATGTGGTGATTTCAATATGCCCTCAATCGAATGGAACACCTCCTTTTCAACCATTACTTCTAGTAATAATCTTTCCTTAATCCTGTCTACCTTCATTTCTTTATGCTCCCTTTCTCAATTAAACTCATTACCTAATACCAATAGAAAAATATTAGATCTTATCTTTTCTAATCTTCCAATGTCTTACGTTTACTTAGATTCCGCTGTTTTACCGTATGTCCCTCCCGATCCCCATCACCCTCCTTTACTTTTAGAACTTTCTTTAAATTTGCCCTCTAGATCTAAAGTCCCTTGCTATTCCCGGTTCAATTTCTTTAAAGCCAACTTCGCCGGAACGGCGAACGAAATCAACCATGTTAATTGGTATGCATTTCTTCGCTGTTTAGACGTTGATGAGGCTCTTCATAGACTTTACGCCTTCCTGACAAACCTCATTCCTCGCTTTACTCGCACATGTCGTTCCAGAAGGCCTAATGATGCTCCATGGTTTACCACTGAAGTTGCTGCCGCCCTTAGGGCCAAGGATGTTGCACGTAACAAATACAGACGTTCTTCCCTGCTTGTTGATATTCTTGAATTCAAAAAACGACGCTCTCATGCCAAGAGGGTCGCTAAAGAAGCCATGTGTGCCTACGTTGCCAGAGTTGAGGCTTCGATCTGTTCCAACAATTCTAAACCCTTCTGGTCATTCATTCACTCCCTGAAAAAATCCCCCGTTATCCCTCAAAGCATGTTTTTTCACGAAAATTCTGCTGCCACAACTGAAGAGACCTGTGAGCTCTTTGCTCGTTTTTTTTTCGTCGTTTTCAACCCCGCAAAACTCTCTTTCTCCTCTACATGTTTCTTTTTCAACTCCTTCGTCGTATCGTGATAGCCTGAAAGCGCTCTCTTCTTTCCATACAAACCCTTTAGAAGTTGCGAACTTAACGATTCTATCTCTAGTTGTGGCTCTGACGATGTTCCTAACATACTAGCCAAGTCACTATCTTCTTTCTTCTTGCTGTATTTTGCTAGTTGTGTACCCTTGTCGATAATATTTAACCTCAGCATCGCAACTGGCGTTTTTCCTTTCTTATGGAAATCTGCCAATATTTTCCCTATACTTAAAACCGGTGACCCTGCTTGCATCTCGAATTACCGCCCTATATCGCTTTTGCCTTGCTTCAGTAAACTACTAGAAAGAGTTGTCTACAAGAGAGTATATCCTCTATTTGTGTCTTTCCTCGCCACCGAGCAACATGGATTTGTCAAAGGCAAATCTACTGTTGCTAATTTGCTATCGTTCACCAACACTGTTGCTTCCGCCATTGATCAGCAAAGACAGGTGGATGTTCTTTACACAGATTTCTCCAAGGCGTTTGACTCTGTCAACCATGAGCTTCTTCTGTTGAAATTAGAGAAATATGGTTTTCATGGTCCGCTGCTTTCCTGGTTTTCTACCTACATTCATGAGCGTACTTGTGTTGTTACGGTGAACTCCTGTTCATCTACTCCCTTCTATCCCTCCTCAGGTGTTCCACAGGGTTCGATCCTTGGCCCTTTATTATTCTTAATTTTCATTAATGATCTCCCGGGTCTGTTAAACTCTTTTTCTCTTCTATACGCAGACGATCTAAAAATTTTCAGAGTAATCGATACATTCGAAGACTGCTTACAGCTTCAGAATGAGTAATTTTCGGAGTAATTTTTGACTCTAAACTTTTATTTGATAAACATATCTTGCACTTCTAAATATTTTACTGATATCTCTACTTGTGTACACTTGTTTGTCTCCTTTGTCCGCATTATCCTCGAATACTGTTGTCAAATTTGGTGTCCACATTTTCAATATTTGATTGATGCGGTTGAATCTGTACAACGCAGGTTCACCTGCTCTCTTCTTTACAAATTCAATTTTGCTTACTGTGGGTATAGTGCGAGACTTACCATGCTGCAAATACCATACCTGAAATCTCGCAGACTTTTTCTCGATGAATGCCTTCTGTTCAAACTGCACCGTCAACTTGTCCCATCTGACCCCTGCAACCAGGTCAAATAGATCCACGTTAACGTTTAAAGTTCCTTTTGCGTGGACTGACACGTACTACTTTTCACCGCTGTTACGTATACCTAGGCAGCATAATGCACTCGGACTAGGTTCTCTGCCACCGACCTTGTCACGTTTCAAAACCATTTTAAAAGATAAAGTCGTTACTTTTTCCATTTAATACGTTTTTATCTTTTTTCCTTGCTCATATGATACATGAATTTTAATTTTGATTTTCTTAATTGGCTTTCGATATTCTGTTTGTTCTATATATATGCTTACATTTTTTCTCTCTCTTTTTCAATGTAGTTTTTTTTTCTTTTTTTTCTTAATTTTGAATTTATTCTTTTTCACCTTGACTTTGTTTATGATATTTGATCTTTTTATTATTATTATTATTTTGTGCTCTCTATTTTACATTCATTCATTAGTAGATTCTTTGTATATATTATATGTTTCTATATTCAGTTATGGGATTTTGACTGTTGAATATGTAAGTAAATAAATAAATAAATAAGTACGCGAACAGACCTAATGTTAAGGCAAACAAAATTTCCATATACACTGTAAGGTAGGCGGATTTTTCCATTAATCGGCCACAAGAAATTTTAAACTTTGAGAGGCCGTGAAAGATTTTCATAAAAGCAGAATAAATTTTATGAATTTTTTTTTTTGATTATGATGCTATCGTAGTAGGAAGACAAAACATATAGAAAGAGCCGATTTAATTATTCCCTTTAATCCAATTACGGACACTATCTGATTT
Source organism: Nemotelus pantherinus (assembly GCA_963978885.1). NCBI lineage: Eukaryota > Metazoa > Arthropoda > Insecta > Diptera > Stratiomyidae > Nemotelus > Nemotelus pantherinus. The sequence goes on along the minus strand of OZ022266.1, from coordinate 65,697,853 downwards.
GTAGAGGGTTGGTTTCTCCGGCAGGCGCGGGCTTTTGAAAACAACACAAGACCAACAAATGCAATCATAAGCTAACGGCGGAACTCGAATCCTCTGGCATCCATACCAGTACGACCTTTTCATCCCCATCCGACCCAATCATCTAAACATTAAACTATTGTCTTTCTACTTTAACTCGAAAATATCTCCCGGGGCATCTGCGTTTAAAAGACAGTTTTATAAATTTCAATTTATAAATTATTTATTCATCAACCATTGCTTTATTTCTTAAAAATAATACATAAGATAATCGATACCTTCTCTACGTTGTCGAAATGTCTGAATGCGATTTCAAATGGAAGTTTAAATTTCGTAAGCAAATAAACTTCTTGCCACATTTCTCACATTTGTACTTCTTCTCGAAAGAAACATCCTTTTGTGATATTTCATCAGTTTCGATATTTTCCATTTCATTTTGAGCTTGAATCTGTTTTTCACAATTCTCATTTTCTCGAATATCATGGAGCTCTTGTGGATTTTCACCAAGCTTCGTTTCTGCGCGATTATGATTTTTTTCGCTTAAGAAATCGTGTGTCAACTTGTGTTGGCGTAAGCATCCAGGATTGCCGAATGTTTTAGGGCATATTTTGCATGCATACGGCCGACTGCCAGTATGAGAGTTCATATGGATGTCTAGTAAATATCTCGACCTGAATGATTTCGTACAAATTGAACAGATATGATTTTTTTTCGGGGGCGAATGAATTTTAGCTTTGTGCCGCTTGAGAAGCTCAATACTTGCGAATGATTCAATATCACACTTGGAACATTGAAATTGTTTTTCTGATGTATGTCCTTTGCGCTTACTGTCTGCTAAATGGCTGCAACACAGATCTAATTTAGAACAATTTTCAAAGCTGTGACATTCGTTGCTCACACTATTGTTCGAGTGTTTTTTGCTGTGAATCGAGAGTGTATGTTCACTCCTAAACGATTTGGGACAGATGTTGCACTTAAAAGGACGTTCGCCACGATGCAAATTCATGTGACTATAGAGTAAAACTTTTGATTTTAAGAACTTTTCACAGAGCGTACATTTGAACGTGGAACGATCCCCGCCTTTGCGCTTAAGGAATGGTGAATCAACTTGTGCTGGCGTAAGTTGCCTGGCCATGCGAATCGTTTTGGACATACTGGGCATGCATACGGCCGATTGCCAGTATGAGAGTTCATATGAATCTTAAGCTCACATCTCCACCTGTACGTTTTCGTACAAATTGAGCATGTGTGATTCTTTTTCGGATGGAATTGAGCTTTGTGGCGTATGAGCAGTTGAATGCTTGCGAATGTTTTATTGTCACACTTAGAGCATTTAAATGGCATTTTTGCAGCGTCCAACGGTCGGACGCTAGATTCTTGCGATTGCCCTTTGCACTTGTTGTCTTCCAAATGACTGCGGTACTGATCCTGCAACTTAAAATACTTTTCGCAGTTGTCACATTGATAATGCGTACGGTTATTTGAATGTGTCTTCTCGTGCCTTCGTCGTATACTATCGAAAATGAATTTTTTATTGCATAACGTGCACTCATATCTCCTGACATCCGAATGAGTTTTTTTGTGTGACCAGAGTGCCTCATTGGTGCGAAACGACTTGGGACAGATTTCGCACCTGAAAGGACGTTCGCCACGATGCAAATTCATGTGACTTTTCATTCCGGCTCTTGTACTGCAAAACTTTTCACAAAGCGTACACTTGAAGCGAGGGAAGGAATCGTGAGTCAACTCGTGCTGGCGTAAGTAATCTGGACAGCTGTACTTTTTAGGACACATTGTGCATCTATACGGCCGACTTTCAATATGGGAGTTCATATGCACTTCGAGCCTGGACCTATACCTGAACGATTTCGTGCAAATAGAACATGTATGAGTGTTTTTCAGGGGCGGCCTGACCTCATCATGAGTTTTAACTGATTTGGTGTAGTTCTCCAGACATGCATTGCAGTCGTAGGGTTGCTCCTTTATCTTTTCACTATTCGTTTTCATATTCACCTCACAGTGGTTGGATCTAGTTTGGTCATCTTCAGTCATAAATGCGATTTTATTGGAAATAATATACGGAACAGTGGAAGGAAGTCTAGCTATTTCATGGCATATTCCACTTATTTTTTCACTCTGTCTTTCGGCAAGATCATCATCAAGATCATTCTGTTTTTCTTCGACTCCATCCAAAATATGCTCTTGTAACTGTGTTTCGTTGATTTCAACCTCCTCTTTTGTGGATAAGATACTGTTAGAAGCATACATTGAACATTGAAATGGCTCTTTTGAAGCATTTGCTTTACACTTTTTACCTACCATGTGGCTGCGGTACTGATCGTCCAATGCAAAGCGCATTTTACAGATGCCACATTGATAATGCGTATGGTTATTTGAGTGCGTTTTCTCGTGCCTACGCCGTGCACAATCAAAAATGAATTTCTTATTGCACAAAGTGCACTGATATTTTCTGTCATCAGAATGAGTTTTTTTGTGTGACCAGAGTGTCTCATTGGTGCGAAACGACTTGGAACAGATTTCGCACCTGAAAGGACGTTCGCCACGATGCAAATTCATGTGACTTTTCATGCCGGCTCTTGTGCTGCAAAACTTTTCACAAAGCGTACATTTGAAACGAGGTAAGGAAACGTGAGTCAACTCGTGCTGGCGTAAGTACTCCTGACAGCTGTACTTTTTAGGACACATTGTGCATCTATACGGCCGGCTATCTATATGGGAATTCATATGAACTTCCAGCCTGGACCTATACCTGAAAGATTTCGCACAAATCGAGCATGTATGATTGTTTTTTAGGGACGGACTGACTGCATCATGTGTTTCAACTGATTTGGTGTCATTTTCTGGCCATAACTTGCAGTCGAAGGGTTGCTCCTTAATTTCATAATCGTTCGATACCGTTTGGCTATACTCTGCCTGAAATTTTAATTTATTTAGAAATCATATACAGAACAGAGAAATGCTTTCTGATTACATCGTGGCATTCGCGAGTTTCACTCCGTTTTCCGGTTTTAGCACTTTGATCATCACTTTGTTTCACTTCTACATCGAAAATCTGCTCTTGCAACTGCGTTTCGTCGATTTCAACTTCCTCTTTGATGGATAAAATACTGCTGGACAAATAGGGTAAGTCACCTAAAACGCTCATCTTTGCTAGCTCTTTATCTCGTATTAAAAAAGTATTGAAAAAGCATTCCAATCAATTGGGTCGGCAATCCCACAACAAACTACAGCTGACTGTCAAATTTAAGTGCATTTGCACCATTTGCAGCTTTATTTGCAGGATTTGCAGTGTGCAGATTTGGATTGCCGTCACTTTCGTACAGGGCTGCCACTTCAATACTTTGCACACTGACATTCATCCCCAAAGATTTGATTTTACCCGTCTTCATATTCGACCCTGCATAGTCACTTTAAATGGTTCCACTTCTTTTCCTGCGTTTTTCACATTCTGAGTTCCTCAAGGATCCATCCTAGGTCCCTCACTTTTTATCTTGCTTGTCAGTGACCTTCCTTCTGTTATCAACTTCTCCTGTCTTCGAGATGCGGAAGGCTTAAAATTATACAGGGCAATCAAGTTTACGGACGGTTATCACCAGTGCTGTCGTTTTACTGCAATTGCAGTATACCTGCTGCAATTTGATGCAATTTACTGCGACATTGCATTTGAGTTTCATTTATTACATTTTACAAAATTTGCTACTTGTTTAGTCTATTTATATATTATAAATGTTATATATGCTACTACTAGCCATTTTGAACTAAGAATGAATAGGAATTTCTTCAAGTCTTTGTCACGGTGTCGCGAATTACTCGTATTTGTATTTTGAAAAGAAGACGATGAAGATTTAGAAACCAAATTATTACCGCGAGAAATCCGCCGTCTGGATTAATCTAGGCTAGTGACATTCTAGAGTTAGTTAGTGAAAAGTAAATATACCAGCCGTCATAACCATACACTATGTATATATGATTAATAAGCCTTTAATTTTGTATTTAGGAAGTAGATTGTAATAGTTAGGGTTAGTACCTAAACACGCGATGGCTACCCTATCAACGTGAAAGCAACATGAGAGAAATTGGTACAACGATTTTCGCATAGTGGACAGACATGTATGAACACCACTAGCAAGTATGTCAGAATTTCAACCAACTTCATGTGATATACTTGAAAAATGAGACATGAGCCGTTTTCTAAGTAAGCTTGGAATTCGAAAAAAAATAAGACGGTGCAAGAAAAATAGATTTGAAGGGAGTTGGAAAGAATCCTACGAGAAGGCAGGAGTTGTGCAGTTGTTCGAAGTAGACGGAGGTCCAGGAAAAATATCTCGAATAGTATTTAGAGTGGAGTTGGAAAGAATCCTACGAGAAGGCAGGAAGTGTGCAGTTGTTCGAAGTAGACGGAGGTCCAGGAAAAATATCACGAATAGTATTAGAGTGCAGTTGGAAAGAATCCTACGAGAAGGCAGGAGGTGTACAGTTGTTCGAAGTAGACGGAGGTCCAGGAAAAATATCTCGGATATTAATTAGAGTGAAGTTGGATAATTGTTTGAAGTAGACAGGAAAATCTCGAATATTAAGTGGAGTGGAGATTGTTTATAGCTCCGAGTGGGCGGATGTCCTTATAAAAAAAAAGTAACAAATATTATTTCTTATATTTTCGATCCAAAATTTCGACCTCGAGCGAAACAGGAGTGCAGAGTCGAGTGACAAGAGTCATCTAGCAGAACGAACAACAGAATTCGACATACTCATCCAGGGTACCCGAGCAAACAACAGAAGTTGACGGAAGGGGTCCCCAGTGCGACAGAAGTAGTAAGTGAATGTGCACATTATATTTCATTTGTTTTGTTTTTTTTTATTCAAGAAATCTTATAGATCTAAGATTGTTTTTCACTAAAATATATTGATGCGATAATATAGTAATTATATAATTTGAAAGTGAACGGTGTTTTTTAAACCTGTGAGATTTAATCTGGATGAAAGAGGAAAATTTCTTCTTAACGTAAAGCGCTATGCTCGAAGCCGAGTAAAAATATTGATATCATGAATTTTCGGTTATCTACATTTACTCGTGAGTTTCCTTATTTTTCTGATCTTATTAGATGCACACGGACCATATTTATTAAGTTATGGATAGGATGGAGTGAAAGAGGTATGTCTTCGTACAGGGTCAGTAGCAAGATTTCACGTATGCACAATATTTTTCAATTGATTTAATATCAAAATAATTTCATCTTCACCAGGCAACTTTTTTAGATCCTTTAGGGAGCAAACAGGGAAGTATAAAGTTGCAGAATACACCAGCTTTAATGGTGTACTCCCAGCATAAGAAGACTAGCGTTAAAAATGACATAAATCATATTTTGATTTGACAATGCTAGCCGGATGGCAATTTAATTTATTTTATGAGCAAACAGTAAATGAGAGTGGAATCCACGTAAAATACAAGGTTGGCAAGAGTTTGGACTGTAATGAGCTTCCTTGGTTTTTGAATTTGATCACGGTTCCCTTCTTGTCTATAAATCAGCATGGACAACGTATATCATCTCTAAAGCTTATCAAAGCTGACAACATTGAAACGGGAAACTCGATCGTTTTGCGGAATCAGCCTCCGAAAGCAGAATCAAATTGGAATTGTTTTTGCGGTATGATTAAAATTGAACAACTTTTTATTTACATTAAAAATTTTAATCTTCATTTAAAATTCTATTTTGACAAAGTGGTTTCGAAAGTATGCACTGATTCTCATCAGACACCAGCACACAGTGCATACTTGACTGGCGTGACCACTTGCAGTTGGAAATCATATAATTTGTATTTACGCTAGTTGTGACAAATTTTAACATCTCCGACTTATATCCATCGATATCATTTTACTTGTAAAGGTTATTGAATGTGATCATGGTTCCCTTCTTGTCTATAAATCAGCATAGACAACGTATATCAACCGTTGCCTTAACGAAACTGTACTCACCGAAAACAAAACAACAATATATGTATGCGGATATACAAAACCATGATACAATGAGAACAAGGTAATCCATTGCGCATGTCTATCACTATCTCATTCTCGCGCTGGTGACGACTGTGAGTGATTTGCCTTTAAGCTAATGTAAAATTGGGCAACTTCAAGGGCGGCGTTTGGGGAGTTAATGGAGGGATATTTTAATTTTGATGATGGGGTTTGAATGGTTAGTATGTGCTTGTAAATGTCCTAGAAAATCTAAAGGAAAAAGCTATTGTACAAAGCACAATGATGGAAAACTCAATAGCTTATTTTTCGAAAGAAAATGTTGAATGCACTCACTTAAACGAATCATTTAGAGTGTTTTTATGGGTACAATGCTAATTGTATGTACGTGCGATGTTGGGTTGCAGATTCATGTAGCTCGATAGATGCATATGTGCATAGATGGAAATGTGCATTGAAAAATTATGATGTACTTGATAGATAATAATTATGTTAATTGCGGTTTTCGGTCAGGTGCGTTTTAAAAATATCGGAACAGTTTGGAACAATGTTGGTATTTTGTTATTAGCATCGCACATTCGGGAAATGCTTCATTGAAAAAATTAAAAAAGTTGATGTTAAGATGGGGATTCTTCCAGCCCGGTAGGGTATTAGATGTAAATATGGATTGAGAAATAATGCTTCAGTGAGATATATATGTATGTGCGTATGCATATAAGACAATGCCACTGAGCTAATTGAGGATATAAGGTTGTTTAATTATGCGCAAAGTACATACATATGATTTAATTTTTGATTATTTTCGATTTTCGCAAAGCGACACTAATTTTTTTAGTCATTTTTCAAATTCTATAAAAACGAGAAAACTTTAAGTTAAATCGAGAGAAAAATGTTAAATTATACGAACAACATTAGCATTTACCTCAAAGTAAATTAAAACTGCTGAAATTCAAATAACAATTAGGTTGAAATTGCTGTCTATCAAAACAAATTTCGTACACGCAAAACTGTTCACAATACTGAATTGAAATGAAAACTAGTTTTAAACACATGCATGGAGACAATTCCAAGAAACAAACGCCAATGTTTACTCGACTGTCGTATCTTCTTGACAAAAATTGTTTGAATGCGATACTTACAGTGTATCGTAGAGAAATTTGAGCTGAGTGCAAATGATAGAAAATCGTGAACAGTTTCGCGTGTCACTGTATATGTATGTGCGTATGCATATAAGACAATGCCACTGAGCTAATTGAGGATATAAGGTTGTTTAATTATGCGCAAAGTACATACATATGATTTAATTTTTGATTAATAATTCTGTTGATTGACGTTATTTGTGAGGTGCATTTTGATGATATCGATACGGTTAGCAAATAGATTTGTATTGTGTTATTAACACTGCACAATATGGAAGTACTTTATTGGCACATAAATAAGGATTTTAATGGCCACCGAAAGGTAATTGTTGTGAGCGAAAAAATAATAAACTTGATGTTAAGGGGGGAAATACATGTAAAATGGAAAAGAAATTGCTAATTTCAGATTGACTTAAAATATATATATTGTTTATTCAGAAAATTTTTAATATTAAATTCTCAAAGTACATATCTTATAGTAAATGAAAATATTTTTTTAATAACTTTTTAACACAAAATGGAGGCGATGCGAGCAAATGAAAAAAACACATCAAAAACAGCCTCGTACAACTTAACGCCTTTTCCGAGAAACTTGCAACGTTCAGAGAAAAAAAAATATGCTAATGAGATCAATAATTCATAGGTGAACCAATAAAATTTAGAAAAAAAAATCAAATTTTTACATTAATATTAGATTAAAAAAAAAATCGATTTTTTTTAAAAAAAATCACGTTTTAAACATTGGTAGATTAATTATTTTTCCAAAATTACAAGAAAATGTAGGTTCAACGATGAGATAATACTCTTTTGTACATGTGATATAAATTTGAGCCGAATAGGCTCAATATTTTTTGAGATATCTTGTACGGAAATTGAAAAAATACTACTTTGAGAAAAACGCGTTTAAAGTTCTAAAGCTCCACCGACCTGGGGAACGCCGCGCTGTCTATAACTGGCTATAACTCGAGAACTAATACGAATATCGCTTCAAAACTTTCTTTGGTACATTTTAAGAGTATTTCGAACACTTTGATGCAATAAAAAAAAATCGTTTTTGTTTTAGCAGTTACATGTATCTCCCCCCTTAAGAAGGGGATTTATGCAACCGGAGCGGGTAATACATGTACATATGCATTTGTAAATTATGCTTGAGCGAGATATATGTGCATGTGCATATGCATATAAGAAAATGACGATGAGCGAATTCAAAAGTTAAAGTTTTTGAATTATGTGCTAAGTGTATACATATGATTTAATTGATGCATAACAATTATGTTGATTTAGGTTGTTGGTGAGGTGGATTTTGAAGATATCGGTACAGTTTGAAAATATATTTGAATTGTGTTATTAATACCGCACATTATGGAAATGCTTTATTGACATATAAATAATCATTTGAATGGCCACCGAGGGAAATTGGATCATTGGCGCAGAAATTTATGTTGTGAATAATATAGATTTATAACATTTGATTTGTTTGGCAACAGTCAGAGGAATATATGTCCACGTTTACATTACCACTCCAACAACCTAAATCAACATAATTGTTATGCATCAATTAAATGTTTTGTATACACTTTGCACATAATTCAAAAACTTTAACTTTTGAATTCGCTCATCGTCATTTTCTTATATGCATATGCACATGCACATATATCTCGCTCAAGCATAATTTACAAATGCATATGTACATGTATTACCCGCTCCGGTTGCATAAATCCCCTTCTTAACATCAAGTTTATTATTTTTTCGCTCACAACAATTACCTTTCGGTGGCCATTAAAATCCTTATTTATGTGCCAATAAAGTACTTCCATATTGTGCAGTGTTAATAACACAATACAAATCTATTTGCTAACCGTATCGATATCTTCAAAATGCACCTCACAAATAACGTCAATCAACAGAATCATTAATCAAAAATTAAATCATATGTATGTACTTTGCGCATAATTAAACAACCTTATATCCTCAATTAGCTCAGTGGCATTGTCTTATATGCATACGCACATACATATATGTATATCTCACTGAAGCATTATTTCTCAATCCATATTTACATCTAATACCCTACCGGGATGAAAGAATCCCCATCTTAACATCAACTTTTTTAATTTTTTCAATGAAGCATTTCCCGAATGTGCGATGCTAATAACAAAATACCAACATTGTTCCAAACTGTTCCGATATTTGTAAAACGCACCTGACCGAAAACCGCAATTAACATAACTATTATCTATCAAGTACATCATAATTTTTCAATGCACATTTCCATTTATGCACATTTGCATCTATCGAGCTACATGAATCTGCAACCCAACGTCGCACGTACATACAATTAGCATCGAACCCATAAAAACACTCTAAATGATTCGTTTAAGTGAGTGCATTCAACATTTTCTTTCGAAAAATAAGCTATTGAGTTTTCCATCATTGTGCTTTGTACAATAGCTTTTTCCTTTAGATTTTCTAGGACATTTACAAGCACATACCAACCATTCAAACCCCATCATCAAAATCAAAATATCCCTCCATTAACACCCCAAACGCCATCCTTGAAGTTGCCCAATTTTACATTGGCTTAAAGGCAAATCACTCACAGTTGTCACCAGCGCAGAACGAACGCATTTTGGTAGTCGGAATAGACTACCTTGTTCTCATTGTATCATGTACAAAACTAATTCGAATCCGATGGCTTATCTCTTATGGAAATAGCCGTCCATGTTCCTTGGAAAAGGGAACCAAACGAAAAAAAATATTGACAGAAGCAATAGGATATCGAAAAAGAAGTTTATACAGCATTGAAAAAAAACTAAAGCCACTCAACGCAAGAAGATAATATCAAGTGCATTTTCTCAAAAAAAAAATCATTCAAATTAATCTTAGTGACAATATAATTTACTAAATGCAGAATATTGCAGTGATTAACAATACAATTCTCACTCATAATACAAATTGTCTGGGTCAAAACGCCTGGATTTATATGGACCGGTCAAAAACGGAGACAAGAGTCGGCCCGGGCGTTTCAACTAATCTGAACTTTCACCTGTGATTTCGATTGTCAGACTAAGCTACCGTTTTTCAGTCTAAAATATATGCCATACGAATACAAGTTCAATCCATTAACGGAAAATCAATTAAATCAACAACGATTTGTGGCAACAGCAGGGTAGCTATTGTCACACTTGCATCTTACAGATGCCCTTCGAGAGTTGTTGGCGTGTGCGAGTGGCTGTCAGCGAAAAGGCAAAGCATGTTTCTATCCGGATGCTGTGAGTGCCATGGCATAGTGGTGTTATAGGCAACGAAAAATTCGACGAGTTGACGAGGACTTTTTATTAGTTCAGGGGCTAGAAACAGCACGTGTATTACTGTACCACGATCACTTGCTCACACGACAAACAAGCGAACTAGATGTGGTGATCCAGGATAAACTAAAGTCTGAATGAGAAAACAGAACGTACTGTAAGGTAGCCAAGATATAATGAGCTTCACTCGATTCAAGAAGAGTAGGAAACTGTTTAAGCTCAGCAGAAACTGCTTGAGAGCGACTGTTGGCTAGGTCACAGCTAGGGATTCCAATCCCGGAACAGTTTTTCAATCCCGGGATTACGGAAATAGAAAACCGAAAATCCCGGGATTGGATATTCAACAAAAAACACAAATAAGGCAAGTTTTTAATAAACAGATTATTTTACGTGCCATCATTTCAAAACTACAACAATAAGTAAGTTCAAAACTGTATGAAAAATATGTTACTGCATAATTACTAATTTATATAATTGGAAAAAAAAAACAAGAATTTTAATTGTTCTAGACGTTGGCAGTATGAAGGCAAATATTTCAAATTACAACTATTACAAATTACAGCAACAAATCACAACTTCTAAAATTGAGACACATAATAAAGAAACATACAAAGAGTTCCGCCAAAGCTCATTGATTTTTTCGGAAGTAGGTTAGGTTAGGCTAGGTTAGTAAAGAGGGCTGCCGGGAAACGCGGCTTGCATTAGGCCACCAGTTTGGGCCCATTTGCCACCCTCCGCTGGCTTTTTAAAGCTGCCAAGTGACCGCTTCGCCAAACTGGATCAGCTGACTCAGCGTGACGGTACCGGCCACCTCTGCTAACCCTTGAAAGTGGTATGCACCAAAAATTTTGAGGCGTTTATTATTTAGGGCCGGACAATCGCAGAGAGTATGCTCGATGGTGTCCTCTTCCATCTCGCACCTCTTGCATTAACTGCTGGATGTCAGTCCCATTCTCTTCGCATGAGATGCGGTAAGGCAGTGCCCTGTGAGCAAGCCGACCGTGGCTCTCAAGCAGTTTCCGCTGAGTTTGAGCAGTTTCCTGCTTTTGCTTGGATCAGGTGATGGCCATAATGTCCTGGCCACCCTGCAGTCCAGCCTGTTTTCTCATTCGGACTTTAGTTTGGCCCATATGGCGGCATCAAGTTTGTTTGTGGCGTCAGCGATCGACCGAGGTACAAAAGTAACATTGAAGTAATAGCAAACCTTCCAAAGTATCATCTCCAAGCCTGCTTCTGAATTTATTCCCAATGTTAGACGCTGCGGAAAAAACTCGTTCTGACTCGATACTTGTTGGTGGGACGGTCAATAAATTTTGGTACGCCTGCTGCAAATTATGTCCACGAGTGCCACCACTTTCGAAAAGATTAATTTCTTTTGCTATGGTTTTAATTAGATCAGTTTCTTGCGACATTTCACGATTAAATATTTTCATACTTTTGCAACTCTTCTTGTAGCGTAAATTGACGACTACCTTGTCCTGATTAATTGTGGGTACCTACTGGGTTCTCCTCATTTCTTTGGCTACCAAGCAAAGGGTTCAGCATATGGATTATTGAAGTAATTTTTTTTAATAATTGTGTTGCTTGGTTTCAAAAATATAGATTCTATTTCACTTGGTTAATTTTCGCTGGCACAATGAGGATTCTGGAGATAGCTTAGCAAACCAGATACCTCGGTACACTGTCATTCTTTTATTCATAGCGTTGGCAAGAATGGACCGTTTTTTTCCTCACTCAACAGTGCATAAATTTGTATCTCTGCAACTTAAGGCCTCCATAGTCAACTTTACAGGGAGTGAAAATTCAATAATTTTCTGAATCGAATCAAGCTTAGTTGCTTCTAATAGATCTGGATATTGCAGGTCTATTAATGCCTTCTGTATACTATTTTTCAGAATGGAAAACCGTTCGAGCATTGTCAAGAAAGTATTCCACCTTGTTTCGCAATCCAGTAAAAGAGACAGCTCTTTGTCTTGCTCGGATTTGACAAAGTTTTGAAGATCGTTATTATTTTTCAGCCGACCGCGTTCGATGTAGAAAGCTGGTTCAGGACTGTCCAAATCTTCGTGGTCGTCGTCTAGGCTATCAGCTCTTTAATCTGGAATGGACCTCATATTATAGAGAACATCGCAAACTGCCAAGTGAATGTTATTCACCAAACAAATATGCCACTCTGTATCAACTAGTCTGCCTACTTTTCGCATCACGGTTGGCCCATCATTGACATCCTTACTCGCAGCAAGCTCCAGTAAGAATTTACTGAGTGGATGTTACTATTTATATAGCGCCTATTTGTAGTCGTCGTCCACTCATCAAACGCCAAACTGAACCGTTTATCTGAGATTCTAGCCTGTCTTATCTCACTTTTTATTATTGCCTTTACCCTGCTTGGAAAGCCCTCAACCTTATTTTTGATTGTTATTGAGGATTTTGGTAAATCTGTGTACGCATTCGCTAGTATTAATTACCTCAAATCATTCGAAGTAACGAATACACTAAATGCGAAACAGTCCATACTTATTTATTTACAAACCCCTTTGTATTCTTTTGTTAACTGCTGCATCGGTTTGTTTTGCTCTATTCTTTACGCATTTTGATGTGAGTCTGCATGCTAATTCCTTTCTTGTAAATATGGATTTTAATTGCACTTTTCGAGTCTTGCCGTAATTTGATTGCCGATTATGTTTGAATCCCGGCCAATTTCTGGTCCCGAAAATCCCAAGATTAGAAACTATCAATCCCGGGATTTTCGGGACCAGAAATTGGCCGGAATTTTGGGATACGGGATACGGGATCCCGGGATTGGATTCCCTAGTCACAGCGCACTGCCTTACTGCGTCGCATGTGAATAAAGTAGGACTAACAGTCAGCAATTTATGCAAGTGAGATTGAAGAGGATACCATCAAGCATTCTCTCTGCGAGTGTTCGGTCTTTAGTAATAAGCACATGAAGACAACTTTCAAGTATTAGTAGCAGTGACGGCTCGTGACATAAATATTTGGGTCGGCCGAAAAGAAAGTTCTAATTTGTCAACTTAAGTTTTTGTCGTTTGGTGTTAAGAAATTTCTGTACGAACAATAAATATCTTATCTTAAAAAAAAATTAAATCGTCCAGCAAGAACCACGAGGAGGTCTACAGCACTCTCGCTAAGAAAGGAAAGGACAAGTGGGTATTGGTATGATTGGTAAAAATGAAAACAATAAAGAGCAGTAGAAAAATCATGCCAAGTACGAACTATGGTCAAAGAGATGGTTGAAGAGATAGAAGGAATTGTACAAAATAGGGTATTGTTACTCATAACTATTACTTAAGTATATCGATTAGAAATATACCTTTTATAAAAAAATTAAAATAAATAATACGTGCACAAATCATTAATCTTGAAGCACTTAATTCATCTTGCGTGCACAACAATGTATAAACAATTCTTGATGAGCAATCGATTTAATTTTGGATTGCGATTCGCTTATTTCACCAGCCATAATCAGGGCTCCGTCTAAAGTCTGACCAATCAATTTTTTTCATCAATATTGAATTGCCCCAATTGTTCAATCCAAATATTCAAAATGTAATTTGCACGGCGACTATTACTGATATTCAAGAAAAGGAATACCCGTTCGGTTATTTCGTCCTTACAGTCAAATTGGAATATAACGGACAGTTGAGAAAAACAACTAATATCAGTAGTTTCATCCACTTTCCAACAAAAGCAATTTGCACTGTTAGTTTGACTGCTTATTTTATTACTTAATATTTTAATTATTGCGTCAATCAATTCATTGAAATCGTCTTTGAAAATCCTGTAAAAACCGTTGTGTCAATAAATCTATTAAAATCAGAATCTAAGTTTGAAGCGAATTTAGCTAATTACATTTCCCTAGTTGTTGGATTCTTATTTAGAAGGCGGCTAATATCCTGCGATTTTCAGCTTTTTTTAGACTAAATTTCCCATTTTCGGCCGTGGAATGCGTAAAGTTTTAAGAAAATGTTTATCTTGATGTAACATGCGATTAAACTTATTTGCTAAGATGATTTATTAAATCACTCTTTCTACTCACACATTCTCTAATACTTTCCGTACCCATCTCCATTGCACACGTCTCAATTTTAAATATATTCAAAGTTATTTTAATTCAAATTTTTATCTAGCAATTCAAACTTACTATTTACCTAAAAATAGCTACGAAAACTACACTCTTTTAAACAAAATACAGAACCAATTAAATCACTTATATAGCACATAAGACCACCACCGTTCTACTATCAAAAGAAATGCTTTATACTATGAGTAAAAACGTACTTGACTTTCATCCCAGTACGATCCGATTAAAAAAAATGTATTCCCTAGCCATTTTTTCTTACATTTTGCTTAGTTTTTTTATTTTCCACCTGAATGCGGCTGGCCGCCGAGTCTCTTGCATTGTTTCATCCATGCGCGGGGTGTAAAATTCTATACGAAACACCCAAATAAATAGCTGGTATGGAAACGAAGTCTCGAATGGAGGCTATCGGAAAAGTTTTGAGTGCCCTAGACTGTGCTTGGATACGGCCAATTTTCTTCGGCCGCGATTTCAGCCGTCGCTTCGCCCGGTTGTCGCTTGCACTTGCTAGACATGTTCGCTGGGTATGATGCAGCCGCCGTTTCGCTGGGTGGATGATGCGGTGTATTCACATGTATGTAGATATGCTTGAATGAAATGATTTAGATTAGGACTGTTGACCGGCCGTCGTATGAACGATACATTTTATTGATGATTTGCTTTCCATAGCCGCGTATATCAACTAGGATTTAAATGTGATTGAGATCAAAACACTCCAACGCAAACGGGGTATTTATCCGTTTACATACTACTGCTTCGATCTTATATCTGTTGTAGTCCAGTACTGTATACGCGGCTTATGGCAAACTAAAGATTGAATGAGGTAAATATAGTTAAGAGGAAGCTATATGTAGTAGCTAAGGGCTTAAAATCAATTATTCATTCTTCTTATTTTTCATAATAATTTCGTACTTATGATAATTTTCTTGGTACGGCCGGGCCGACCTTGCCGCCCCTGACGAGCCGTCACTGATTAGTAGAGATGGCTTGGTTAATACCGCTATGTTGGGTCAGCTGATTCAGTTTAGCGAAGGGTAACAAATGGGCCCAAGCTGGATGCCTAATATAAGCCGCGTAAACGGCAACGTTCTTCTATAACCTAGCCTAATGGCGCCCATCGTCGATATTGAGATACTTATTTTTTAATTTTAATAAGATTATCTTTCGACTGATGAAATTAAACGGAGAATACAGCTCGCTAATAAAACTTTCTACTCCGTTCTGGCCCTACTGAAGACCAGCTGCATACATAGGAAAACGAAGCTCCAAGTCTAAAAATCAATAATCAGACCTGTGTTGTGCTACGGATGTGAAACTTGGACCCTTTCCCAAGCATCCGCGAATATGTTGAACGCCTTCAAAAGACGCGTCCTCAGGCGCATAATTGGAGCTAAACAAGAGTGCGGCCAATGGCGGATAAGATACAACCACGAGTTGTACGAGGTTTTTGACGAGCCAGAGGTTGCTACAATAGTCAAACTGCGGAAGCTGCAATGGGCTGGTCACGTGCAACGAATGGACGAGCATCGAAGACCAGTGGGAAAACCCAGAAAACGCTGGTCTGACTCTGTCGATGAAGACTGCGCAAAGCTGCTCGGTTTTCGAAATTGGAGGACGCGGTCATTGGACCGGGACAATTGGAGGCGTCACCTGCGAGAAGCCAAGGCCCGAGAGGGGCTGTAGTGCTACGACGACGACGATCTACTGTAATTTGTTTTCTTGAGTAGGTTGCTCATAGGCTCAATTTACTTAAGTCGCACAGACAAAAAAAAATCAATTTTACAAAATTCTAATATTTTAATTATAATACCTTGCTTAATTTCCTAAACATATTCGGTATCGTCTCTACGTCGATGGAAGTGTTGAATGTGATCTCAAATGAAAATCTAAATTTCGTTTACAAACAAACTTCTTGCTACATTCGTCACATTCATACTTCGTCTCCAATGTATCATCCTTCTGTGACTTTCCATCAGCTTTAATGTTTTCGATTTCATTTTGGGATTGAATCTGTTTTTCACATTTCTCATTTTCGCGATTATCGTGAAACTCTTGCGAATTACCTTCGCACTTATTATTTTTTAAATGGTTGTGGAACTGATACTTATATTCAAAGTAATTCTTACAGTTTTCGCATTGATGATACATACGTTGGTTTGAGTGCGTCTTTTCGTGCCCACGCAAATATGTCTTACATTTGAATGTTTTATTGCACAGCGTGCATGCATATTTCCTCTCATCGGAATGCGTTATCATGTGCGACCGCGGTCCAATGTTGCTCCTAAAAGACTTGGTACAAGTTTCACATTTAAAAGGACGTTCACCACGATGGAAATTCATGTGAGCATTCAGCAAGTTTCTTAATCTGTACCGCTTTTCACAGAGCGTACATTTGTATGTTGAACCATGGCCTTCATATAAAAGGCCTATCGCGACTTGCAATCTGACAGGTATTAAGCTACTTTTTAAAATGGTGTAGTCCTCTCGTTATTAAGATTTATTGGGAATTGCACAATGACAATTGTTTGACATTTCTCTGACAATTAGTAATGTGAATGGTTATACTCGGTTGAATCAGGGAATAGAGTCTATTTTCCTACTATCCGGAGACTGGTTTCGAAGTTTTTGTCGTGTAAAAGATATTTCGGATAAGTGTCGTGAAAGTGATGTGTTGATTGTGCTGTATACGCGAGAACTTTGCAATTTGGAATACCTGCCACCTACTCTCGGCAATGTGAATTGTAAACAATTGCCGTTTGTGGTGGGTAGGATTTATTCCACTTTAAAAATCATCAAATTTTCATAATCTGCAAATTCTTCTATACAAACGATATTTCGGATAAGTGTCCTGATGAATTGAGGTCTGATGTTAAAGACTTTTTATATCTAAATTGCTTGTGAAAGATCCCAAAAAAACATTGATTAACATGACATATGAGTTTCCTCATATCTCCTGTAGGTGGATCTCGTGAATTTCTTTATAACCATAAATAAACATCACTGTGCGGACTGGTTGGGAAAAGTAGCTTAGGTCCGCCATCTTGTAGGTTAATTGCTTTTGCGATAGGCCTTTTATATGAAGGCCATGGTTGAACCATTCAACTTGTGCCTGCGTAAGTAACTGGCACTCTTGAATCTTTTCGGACACATTGTGCATGCATAGGGTCGACTGCCTGTGTGAGAATCCGTATGGTCTTCAAGAATGGGCCTCGAGCTGCGTGATTTCGGTCAAACCGGACCGGCATTATTATTTTGTCGAAGCGGATGGCTTGCAGCTTTATGCCGACTGAGAAGCTCAACGCATTTCGTAAGGGCGTTTCCATACAGGGAAATTCTTTACATGGCGACTTCTGAAAAACGCTGTTCATTTCGCAGGAGCGTGTACAAACGGGCACACTTCTAATATGTCGGCTTCTGGCGAGTGCAGTTCACTTCATAGAAGCATATTCATGTAAGGGAATTCCAATGTGGCGGCTTCTGAAATTCACCGTTTACTTCGTTGAAGCGCGTGGAAACAGGGAAATTTGTTTTATTGATGCTTCTGGCGAGTGCTGTTCAGTTAGTTGGTGCGTGTCTGGTGAATAGGACGTCGCCACTTCATGCATCAACGTTAGATGAACCATTTGAGATGATGGTTATGTGGTTTAGGCATTTGGCGGCACCGCGGCCGTGAATCGCATTCATGTTCTAAGCGCATTTTAGCACTTTCGAGATATTCGATGATTTGTGTTTTGATTTGTACTGCAAATAAACAAATATTTTCTTTTTTTTAAGTTAGCTGTATAGCCATACAGCACACAATTTTAGCAGGAGATCAAGAACAGGAGATCAAGAACAACTCATTTTTGAATATTGATTTTAGCATACTTCTACAAAAGATAAGTATTTGAAATTTAACAGAATGATGCAGTAGAGCAGGGGTGGGAAAACGGTCGATCGCAAACAGTTCGACAGTCGATCACAGACATTTTTAATAATTTAGTAGCTTAATTTAAAATGTGAACTAAAAATTTACTTTACGATTTATTCAGTACATTTTGGAATGGGCCTTGGTAGATCCAATCGGACAGTCCACGCAGTTTCAGTTCACACAAAAGCTCGCAGAGCCTTGGTGGCGGAGAAGCCAACGGGAAAATCCGAGATCGATTTGTGCAATTTATAGATTTATATCATTTTAGTAAAACTGCTTCACTAAATCTCGTATACGTATACGGTTGTTTCATTTCCTTAAATCTCTGTGTTCTATACACCTTGCCTGCATTTGCATTCGTCTCCCTGCTACCGAGATAGTAAATTGTCACACACAGCGTAACAAAAGTTAATCTCAATTTTAGATAAAATAAAATAACAATCTTTTCACGCCAATGTAGTTTGTGTAGTTCATTCTTTCGAGCTAAATAGTGACATTTGGTGTTTGAATTTTTAAAATTGAATTGTGTAAATGTCTTTTCAATAATAAAATCGTTCAAAAATTAAAATTCTTGACATCTTATCCGTCAGAAATGATAAGTGTCCCCGCTTTTCTGCATTTTCAAAATTTTCGCTCGAAAGAATGAGCAGATAATGGAGACATGTCAAAATTTAGCTTCACGATTAACTCAGTACTAGCCTAAAAAATGAACTGCACCTACTAAATTAGCGTGAAATGATTGGAGACATGTGCCAAAGCTATTTGCATTTTCAAAGCGAAAGCATGTTACAAGCAATTTTTCACGCTTAAAAGTGAGTACAACTCTTGTTATTTTCAAGCTAAATTTTCGCCGAAATATATTTCACGTCAAAATTTGCATGAAAATTTAACGTGAGATCGAAAACAGTACTAAACTTTAGATGGCTTAGCACAGGAAAATTTTTGCAAAGATTTTTAAATCTTTTGCCTGAAATTATTGCATTTTTGGACACATTGGGAAAAAAACATGAACAATTGGAAGATCCAGTATGGGTAAAGATATTAGCATTTCTTACAGATTTTATGGGCCGTTACAGCTTGCTAAATTTACAATTACAAGGAAATGGAAAATATTGTTGACTTGTTGAGTTCGGTAAATGTTTTTAAGTAAAATTGAAACCTTTTGCTTCACAATTAAATAGGCAAAATTTTTTAATATTTTCCATATTTTGAAAAACATATTAAACTTACTAGTGAATCTAGCTGAAAGCTAAAAGACATTCTTCAGTTCGCGAAAGAGTCCGGGGCCTTCGATGGCTGCTTGGACTGATTTTTTTTCTCCTGCCGCATTTATCTCGTAGCAATATGTACCAATAGGTCCATGTGTGGCCTTGTGCCAACTGGTACAACCTAACCTAACCTACAGGTGCATGTAATATTGAAATGTTTTGTCCTGAACTGGAAAATTTTAAACAAGAATTCGAGAGACGATTTGCAAATCTCAATAACCTTCAACCGATTTTTGAATTTATTTCATTTCCTTTTAGAGAATTCGATAACGCGGGTATTTCATCAAATCTAGCATTGTGCTTCAGTGCTTACAAGCCTAACTCTACAATACTTTTTGATGAAATGGAGAGTCACTCATATACATCAAAAATTAATTCAAAATATTTATTAATAAAGTACATTGCACAAAGTAGTAATACAATGTATTTAATATATTAATATCAATAAACACCTTAATTTAATTTTTGTTTGTTTTTAATTTAACCGATTTTTCGAAGTTGATCGCGCATAAATTAAAAAAATTAATGTCGATCATACCAGTATAATGTCGATCATACCGTTTGCCCACTCCTGCAGTAGAGTATGTAATTTTCGAGTATTACTGACGCAAAATTAAGCAGCATTTTGAAAGAAAGTTTATGGGAATCAGGGCAGAGCGAGTGTTTGATTTAATTTCTAATTATATTTATGAGAGAAAATATATTTAGAAGAACCAAGACAGCACATTTTAAATTAATAATTTAAAATAAGGGGCATTTCACGTGAAGCGGGCAACGAAAAAAAGTCGAGGCTCTGGATTTCGTTCGAACTTCAAGTTGCCACGAAGCAATCACACAAAATAATATCTCTCAGATTTATGATAGATTTTGTCTACAAATTGAATTGTAATAGAGAAAGCATTGCGGTTATTCCATTATAGATAACGTTTAATTTATTTGAACGTTGAATATTTGTGAATTTGATTAAATTGTCACACCAAAGCTAAGTTGGTGCCATTTTGGAAATAAATGTATCAAAGTTATGTCTTAACAGTTCTGTTTTGATCAGACATAAAAAAATATAATAATATTTTGTGCTTCCACCAGACATTTCGTAGACTTACGGGACACATTGATGTGTATTATATATGAGTTTGAGTGGATTTTAGTGATGTGTATGCAAGCCAATCGTTGCAGCGCGTACGTATACAAACATCTTTCACACCATTAACCCTGCTGTTTTTTTTGCAAAATGTAAAACAGTTAATTGATTCACTGATTTTCGTAGTCAAATAAATATTAAGAAATTCCCCAATCTCATAGGATATGTCTCGTTCATCAGATTACTTTTATGATGAGCCATTTTTCTACCAACAATGCTACCATCAAACTTTCATATTATAAACCTCTTACAAAAAAAAAACAGTTACAATTGGGAATTTCGGTCATAGCGGACAACCCAAAACGATTTATATCTCTTTAGCTTTCGATGGACTCATCTAGTAAAAACGTAATTTACAGCATAAATTGTTGAGCAAAGTTAGCAACGCGTTATCAATATTTTGCATTTTCATCACAATTGCACTGCTTGATACTTCTAACGAAATTTCATATGCTATACATTCTAAAATTAAAATAAGTAGTAGGCGTTTTAGGCGTGTTATTGCGAAGGATTAAGACCTTGACTCCTACGAGAGTTAATCCTGGAAAGTGGTGCATTGCCTTCTAAATAGGCTGATCGTAATAAAGGTTGCGTTTGCTGCAATATGCGTTCTAAATCTACTTATTTTCTCTATTTTCCTTTGAATATCAGTCTTTATAGTAGTTCATATGCACAGTAGTTTTTAATTAGATACAGCGCACGTGGCATTCCGCTCAGATGCATTTTCGGAATGATATTGCATTCCGATGCATGCCGTTTGGTGGATGGCCACCAAACTGTTCGACGAAGTGAACAGCGGCCGCTAGAAGCCACGATATTAGAAATTTCCCTTTTGGACACGCCCTATTGAAAACAAATCACAATCTATGTGTTTGTAAACCAGATCGCCGCTCAAATTTCTATGGTTACACGAGATCGGGATTTCAAACCGGTTTTAATCCGATCTTCGTGTAGCCATATAATTTGATCCGGCACACATACATATGAACGCTTCGTACAAAACCGGTATTCGCAAATCAAGCTCCTGAAGAGCTTCCGTGCACGTACACAGTCTGCGCACACATACATGGAAATCGGGCTAAAGCTCACGAATTACGGTATATTCCCAATCCCGAATTGGGAATCGCTGTAAAAACGCTCATTGTCACACTTGGAAAATTGAAATATCTCTTCGAAAGCAAGTTCTTTGCACTTATTACCTTCCGAATGGCTGCGTAGTTGATGCTCATTTTCAAAGTAGTTTTTACAGATGTCGCATTGATGTTGCATACGCTGGTTTGAATGCGTCCTCTCATGCTTACGCCAACCATTCTTACATTTCCATTTTTTATCGCACAGCCTACATGCATATTTCCTCTCATCAGAATGCGTTTTCTTGTGTGACCAGAGTATACAAATGCTCTTAAACGACTTAGTGCAGATTTCGCACTTGAAAGGCAATTCGCCTCGATGAAAATTCATGTGAATATCCAGATTTGTTCTTGATTTGCACGACTCTTCACATAGCGTGCATTTGTATCCGGGAAGAGTCTTCGTTTCTTTACTACAATAATAGGTGCGTTTTTTTGCTCCGGTGCAGTGCAGAGTACAACTATGCCGCAACAAACAACGATCTAGTATAAAACAGCAGTGCTTTCGCTAAGACTGACATAGGTTGCTATATTCGCTGTGGTCCCACAAAACAGCTGAAAAAAAGGGAGAAAATAACGAGTATACACTACCACAATCGATAGAAAATAGAAAAAAAAACTAACAGAAAATTAATTCTTTTAACTTTCTATACATTATGAGGGCCTTTTCTAATTTCTTAACTACCAAAACATTCAACATAACCATGAAAACCGAAAGCCACCTCACAGAAAAAAATACAACTTCTCATGAGCTTTTCTTTTTTCTATCAGCACATTCTACACTTCAACACGTGAACTACAAATGACGCATAGAATTTCTGTACTAGTGAATTCACTGGTGTAGGAGTGTTGTTGTTTTCAATGCGTCTACTCTACTCTCCGCTGGATAGAGGAGCAAAAAAACGCGCCTAATATTTCATGTGAGTAAACAGTTTGATTCTTGATATATATGACTTTTCACATAGCGTGCATTTGTGCCTGGGAACTTCTTCACCAAAACTCAAATTATGCTTGCACTTCATATGCGCTTTCAGCTCACACCGGTACTTGTATGTCTTTGCACAAACTGGGCATATTTGATTCTTTTTTGGGCTCGGCGTGGCATCGGCATATGCTGCAGCTGAGTCGGCAATATTTTTCGGACTGAAATTGCACTTAATCGTTTCACAATCGTTTAATTCAGTTTGATTATCATCCTTCTGGAATGTATCTTATTTAGAAATTACATACTCAACATGTAAAGACACTCTAGTAACCTTATGGCTCTCCTTATTCCCTTTTTCGTCAGAACTCAATTTGTGCTTGAGCTCAATATGTGCTTTTAGCTCGCACCGATACCTGTATGTTTTCGCACAAACTGAGCATATGTGATTCTTTTTTCGGGGCGGCCTGATTGATCTGGCATAATTTTTCGGACACAAATTCCACTTGTAGAATTCCTCGCTAATCGTGTCACAGTCGTTTAATTCAGTTTGATTATGTTCCTTCTGGAACGTGATTTGTTTAGAAATTATATTGCCCGTGTTCCATTATTACTATTTAGTACTCGCAAGTACTTCTGGCTACTTCCAACTACTCGCGCTCTCGTTCTCCAGTAGTTCATGAGTAGTTACAACTTTTTTTGCCGTGAGGTGGCTATTTAGTTGTCAATAGGTGGTTTTCGTTTTATCATGGTTATGTTGAATGTTTTGGTAACTAGGAAATTAGAAATAGCCCTCATAATGTGTAGAAAGTTAAAAGAGGTAATTTTCTGCTAGTCGCTTTTATATTCTTTATCGGTTGTGGTAGTTTATACTCGTTATTTTCTCCCTTTATTTTCAACTGTTTTACATTTGAAAACTGCATACAATTTGACAGGTTAGAATCTGCTCGTATGAACGAAGATGGCGTTCCTTTTGTGCTCTACTCCCAAGTACTTGCAAGTACTAATTAGTAAAAATGGAACACGGCAATAATAAACACGAAAAGGTGCTGCCTCTACCTTGTGACATTGTCCATTGATATTTTCGACCTGGGCATGAATCACAACCGACGATAGACGATATCGCCTGTCGAAATTTCCGAGATTCGAAATCACAAGAATCAGAAAACGACAGCGACTGTCGAAATCTCTGGCGATAGTCAAACGACTATCGATATGTCATCGATATTCATCTTCGGCTTGTGGCATAATAGGTTTGTTCGCGAACTACGATTCATTGCAATTAATAGGTCTGTTCGCATACGACGATTAATTACAATTAATTGCAATGAAGCCGTTTTTGTACTCCGTTTTACTGAAAACTGAAAATTTCGCCTTTCAGTAAATTTCAGTAGGGGCTGAGCTACTGAAAAATACTGAAAACTGTCAAACGGTTTTCGGCGTAATGTTATTATGAAGAACGAATATTTTTGTGGCGGTAATTTATCACCGCTTAGGATGACATTATAATCACTATTGTTCTCCGAAAAACCGAAAACTGCCACTTTTGTTCGTAAATTTTCAGGAAATGCAATGAGGGCGTTTTCGTTCTTTTCATGAATTTCCGCCACCAAATGATTCAGGAAAATCCAGTAAAATTCAGTAACTGAATTTTAACTAAATTTTACTGAACTTTCCTGAATCATGTCATGTGGTGGGGAAAATTCATGAAAAGTACGAAAACACTCTCATTGGATTTCCTGAAAATTGACAAACAAAAGTGTCAGTTGTCAGTTTTTGTATATTTAAAAGCTTCCTTCGTTACACGAAAACGTTTAATGAACCTACAAAATATATTTGAATTACAAGATATTTTAAGATCTTTATTTCTTACTTCTGTTCCGGTAACTCCAATGGATTACTAGAATTTCTCAAATTCCTTCGCAACACTTTTTCATTATCATCTTCAGATGAAGAATCAAAAAGTATGAATTCTTCCATTGATTTTCGCTGTGAATTTAATTACCGACAAACGTATCACTTGTTGGCGGCTCACTATTTGAATTTTCAAATGTCATTACCACTCATCAGATGCTGTCAAATGTCACGAAAATCTACCATGGAGTTATATTTCAAAAAAAAATTTCGATACATCATATCGTTGAGGCTGTGATGCCGACTTTCCTAAGTCGATAATCGCTATCGTTTTTATTTGACGATAGGCGATATCGCCTATCGAAATCTCGTGATTCATGCCCTGCTTTTCGGGTTTAACACATTGTTCAAGGCGTTCTTGCAACTGTGTTTCGCTGATTTCAACTTCCTCCTTTATGGGTAAATCAACCAAAATACTCATCATCTTTACAAATCCCACAAATTAAAAATAATTCGAGGAGAACAACAAACCACAGCTTACTGTCAATTTTGATTGCTTTCCATTGAATTTGCAGTGTGCAGATATGCATAGGTCTTTCCCTGAGCGGAGAAATACAGGGCATGAATCACAACCGACGATAGGCGATATCGACTGTCGAAATTTCCGAGATTTGAGATCACGAAAATCAAAAAACGACAGCGACTATCGAAATCTCTGGCGATAGTCAAACGACTATCGATATGTCATCGATATCCATCTTCAGCTTGTGACATAATAGGTTTGTTCGCGAACTACGATTCATTGCAATTAATAGGTCTGTTCGCGTACTACGATTAATTGCAATTAATTGCAATGAAGCCGTTTTTGTACTCCGTTTTACTGAAAACTGAAAATTTCGCCTCTTTCAGTAAATTTCAGTAGGAGCTGAGCTACTGAAAAATACTGAAAACTGTCAAACGGTTGGTTTTCAGCGTAATGTTATCATGAAGAACGAATATTTTTGTGTAATTTATCACCGCTTAGGATGACATTATAATCACTATTGTTCTCCGAAAAACCGAAAACTGACACTTTTGTTTGTCAATTGTCAGGAAATGCAATGAGAGCGTTTTCGTTCTTTTCATGAATTTCCCCCACCAAATGATTCAGGAAAATCCAGTAAAATTCAGTAACTGAATTTTAACTGAATTTCGCTGAATTTTCCTGAATCATGTGGTGGGAGAAATTCATGAAAAGTACGAAAACACTCTCATTGGATTTCCTGTTAATTGACAAACAAAAGTGTCAGTTGTCAATTTTGTATATTTAAACGCTTCCTTCGTTACACGAAAACGTTTAATGAACCTACAAAATACATTTGAATCACAACATATTTTAAGATCTTTATTTCTTACTTCTGTTCCTTCTGTAATTACCGACAAACTTATCACTTGTTAGCGGCTCACTATTCGAATTTTCAAATGTCATTACCACTCATCAGATGCTGTCAAATGTCACGAAAATCTACCATGGAGTTATATTTCAAAAAAAAATTTCGATACATCATATCGTTGAGGCTGTGATGCCGACATTCCTAAGTCGATAATCGCTATCGTTTTTATTTGACGATAGGCGATATCGCCTATCGAAATCTCGTGATTCATGCCCAGTCTAAGGCCAATGACACACACGGCGGTTCCACTGAAGTGTTTCCTGAGATGAAAACCGAGTCGGTTTAGACATGCATTACTTTAAAATTGTGATGACACACACCGCGGTGTGGACCACCTCTCGGTTTAGGAACCGAGTCGGTAGACGAGAGAAATTTTCAGGATGCATTGATGGATGCATTGATGAATGCATGGGATATGGGAATGAAAATCTGATAAGAAAATTGATTTTTGAAGAATAGTTACGATACAGTATTGGAAAATGAAATATTTTTGAGTACTTCGTTTCTAAAAGTAGGCAATTACAAAATTTCAAAGAAAATTAGTGTTAAAATCACTTCCCAAAATCCATATACATATATATATATATATATATATATATATATATATATATATA
Organism: Nemotelus pantherinus; assembly: GCA_963978885.1. Taxonomy (NCBI): domain Eukaryota; kingdom Metazoa; phylum Arthropoda; class Insecta; order Diptera; family Stratiomyidae; genus Nemotelus; species Nemotelus pantherinus. Next base: position 65,671,022 of record OZ022266.1, on the reverse strand, counting down.
TATATATATATATATATATATATACATATATATATATATATATATATATATATATATATATATATATATATATATATATATATACAGGGTCTGCCCTGAAAGTAGTAGGACTGAGTCGATTACAAAATATTTATTTAGAAAAATGATACATGTGATTAAAATTCTTCAAAGTAGGACCCTTCTGCATTCACACATCGCTGCCAGCGGGATTTCCAGCTCTCATACGCTTCCTGGAAAGCGGTAGCCGGAATGCTGTTGAGTTCCCTCGTTACGGCCTGTTGTAACGCTTCCACCGAGCCGTGACGATGTCCTTTCAGAGTGGTTTTGAGACGGGGGAAGAGGAAAAAGTCTGGTGGGGCAACGTCGGGACTGTAGGGTGGCTGAGGCAGGGTTACGATCTTGTGTTGGGCCAGGAACGCTGCCACGCGGAAGGCTGTGTGGCTCGGCGCATTGTCGTGATGGAGCCGCCAAGAATTGGCGATGTCTGGACGGACGCGAACGATGCGTTTTCTCAGCCGTTGAAGGACCCCCACGTAAAAAACTGCATTAACAGTTTGTCCTTGTGGCACAAATTCTCTGTGGATCACTCCTTTTGAATCAAAAAAGCAAATGAGCATGCTTTTCTGCTTCGACTTGCTCATGCGAGCCTTTTTGTGGCGTGGAGATGCAGGTGTGTGCCATTCTGCACTTTGACGTTTGGTCTCAGGATCATACTCAAATGACCACGTCTCGTCCCCCGTAACCACATTGTTTAGGAAGTCTGGATTTTCACTCACTTCATCGAGAAGGTCCTGGCAGATCCGTTTGCGAACTTCCTTTTGCTCGTCTGTTAGCACTCGCGGCACCAATTTAGCGCAGATCTTTCTCATTTGCAATTTTTCACTTACAATTTTGTACACTTGGGTTTTGGCAATGCCAAGTTGATCCCCAATCATGCGAACACTTAATCTGCGGTCACTGTCCAGCAAACACTTCACTCTTGCTACATTTTCATCAGTTTTGGAGCTCGAAGGTCGTCCTGAACGTGCGTCGTCTTCAACTTCCTCTCTCCCCTCCCGAAACAGCTTGTGCCACTCAAAAACACTCGATCTACTCATAGCGTTATTACTGTAAGCCGTCTTGATCATATCATGAGTCTCTTTTCCAGTTTTACCGAGCTTAACACAAAATTTGATGGCGTAGCGCTGTTCAAAAAGACAAGCCATCACGCAGCGTGACGAGGGGACTTGCAGAGGTTACGAAAACGAGCGATCTACACTTTGCTATGGCTAGGAGCTGACTGCCGTTGGCTTTCAGCCTTTCCGTAGACCCCACTCCACCAATACCAGGCGGAGAAACCGACTATAGTCTGTCCTTCTGCCCGGGAAAAAATCAGTCCTACTACTTTAAGGACAGACCCTGTATATATATGTATATATATATATATATATATATATATATATATATATATATATATATATATATATATATATATATATATATTTATTTATTACTTGAAATTGCAATTATTATTTCTTATGAGTTCCAACCTCAGGTTGGCACAGCACATCGAAGGAATTATCTATTATATGTAAGAACCTTCTTGTCCATTCAGTTCTTTATGTCCAATTTTATCCACGCTTTCAATTCATAATAAACTTTTTATTCCCCTAGTGTAGATGGCAAAAAAAAAATCTGCTAACCAGATCCCCGGCTGACCTATCACCTCGGGCTATGTGAGGTTTGACTCACTAAAAAAAAGGATCATCTACAAGCCCACGAAGTTCCGAGTCGGGACCTGCCGAAGCACTGCTTCGACCCGGTCGTGCTGACTCACCCATCGGTAACCACGGACTTCAGACACTACCACAGTTCATGGGTCGGTAAGGCAACACTCCTCCCGCATTATGCGCAGCACGTTCTCAACATATGTTAAGACTACGCGCCAGTTTTCCGCATTTCGCAGCATTGCATCCACGATCGTCTCAGGCGCTGCCAGGCCAATCATGGCCTCAATGGTGCGCCTGAAACTTACGAAGCGACTGCACATAATGAATGTGTGCTGAGCATCATCGAGTTCAGTCACACAGTACCGGCAGTACAGTGTGACCACCTTACCTATTCTGTTCAGGTATTTCCTGAAGTTACCGTGCTCTGTCAAGAATTGACAAAGGTAAAAGTTTACCTCTCCGTGGCTCCGGTTAAGCTAATGCCCAATGATGTCTGCCAATTAGCCTTCCGTCCAGCATCGTTTAGCACTTACACTCCAACGTTGTTGCCAAAGTTGGAGGGTAAACCTCCGCGCGTGCGTCAGAGCCCCAGTTCTTTCCAACTCTGAGCAAGAGAGGTACCCTTCTTTGCGTTCTCGCGTTAGTATATCGATCGGGATTACTCCCGCTATCACCATCACAGCCTCTTCTGAGACTGTGCGGTAGCTAGAGGCGATACGCAGGGAACCCCTGCGCTGGACACTGGCAATGCGCTTCCAGAACTTCTGAGTTCGGAGCGCCTCCGCAGATTTCGGCTCCCTGTAGCAAGATGGAATCGGTTGTTACCATCAGCAGCCTCCGTCGCGTCTCACTGGGTTCACCGACGTTGGCCATTAGCCTACTCAGCGAAGTGACGACTACTAGAGCCCTGTCACATGCCTGCGGATATAATCCCATTACGTCAGCTTGGTGTCCAGGGTCACTTCCAGATACCTGACCGACTTGCTGGTCTGGACCTCGACGGAGCCAACTGTCATGGGTATGACAGTTGGTTTCCTCCGCTTCGTCAGCATAACAATCTCTGTTTTAGAGACTGCCAATTGGAGGCCGTGTTCGGTCATCCACCGATCCACCCTCCTCATGACTTAGTTAAGTCTGAATTGAGCGAATTCGGCAGATCTGGAAGTGATTGCCGCTACGACGTCATCAGCGTAACCTACCAAAAGCACATCCGCAGGCATTTCCAGGCGCAGCAGATCATCGTACATGATGTTCCAGGGGTCAGGTCTTAAGATTGACCCCTGTGCCGCACCTGAGGTAACAGGCCTCCTTTTGACTCCTTCGTCGGTGTCGTAGAGCAACCAGCGGTCCCTCAGTTAGTCCCGCATCATGGCTAGCAAGTAGTCGGGGATACGGAACATCTGCTCAAGGGCCCGGAGGATGTCAGTCCACCTCGCCGAGTTGAAGGCGTTTTGTACATCCAGTAGTTACTAGTAGGACGTCCGGCCTGGCTTGATGGCATGCCTCTTTCGCTCTTGCTACAGCCCCCGTAACCTCTGAGATGGCATCGATTGTTTAATGCCCTTTTCGGAAGCCGTGCTGCCTGCAAGAGAGCTCACCAGCAGATCTCACTGCTGACAGCAGCCGCGACTTGAGCAACCCCTCGAGAAGCTTCCTCGCAGTGTCCCGCATGCACAGTGGGCGGTATGCTGATGGATTGTCCAGTTTACCCTTTCCCTTGTCTACAAGTACCAGTCGAACTACTTTCCACCGCGTCGGAAAGACCCCCGCGACTAAAATTGAATTATCCAAGTCCAATAATAGACTCAGTTGGCTCTCCGCCACGACTTTAAGCGCCTCGACCAGTACCCCATCAAGACCCGGAGCCTTCCGGTTCTCCATCCTGGACACTGCACTGTCTGTGTTAACGATGATGAGACTATCAGCGCTTGAAGGATGCACCGGGAACAGCGAACCAACGATACGCTCCATGGATATCGCATACATGAGAGTGCTAGGCCGCATGCAGCCAAGTCTACGAGTGACCAATTTGTAGCCATCTCCCTAGGGGTCTGAGTTGACCTCCTCACAAAGAGCCTGCCATTTGGCACGTTTGCTCACCGTGATGGCTTTGGTTAGCTTTCTTTTTGCCGCAATGTGAGCAGCAGATAGCTCAGCCACTCCCGACCTATTCCTGGCTCGCTGTGCCCTGCGCCTGTACGCCAAAGCGATGCGTCGTAGTTAGGCGATTTCATCGTTCTACCAGTTACGTTTTGCCTCTTACAAAAGGATTTACGTTTGGGCAATGAAGCCTCACATGCCCTGCAAATCCACCCAATTGTTCTGTCAGCAACGGCCTCTGCTGCTGCACGAGTCACTGCGGTCCCAGATGCTAGAGGCTCCCCTTCCAAGCTCGAAACGAGCGATGCGGTCATCGCGTCCCTGTGGAGTTTAGCGGCATTCCAGCCTAGCCACTTACAGGGAGAGCGGCGGTGTCTTTGTCTGCCCTCAGCGATTTGGAAAGTGATGTAATTATGATCACTCGCAGTGTAATCCTCCATCATCCTCCAGTCGCTGACGAGTGCCGCAAGTCTCTCCGATGCCATGGTGACATCGGGAATAGATTTGCCAAATCCGGGCCTTCTGAATGTTGGTGTTGAACCCGTATTCAACACCATAAAACCCAATCTCGATGCCATCTCGACTATGCGCCGCCCGTGAGTATTTTCGGTGGGCATGTGCCAATCCAACGCCCTTGCATTGAATTCACCCCCTACGATGACGTTGCCGGCGATGCCAGAGAGAGAGAGAGAGTCCTCCAGTGAGCTAAGCTCGTTTCCGAATTCCTGCATTGAGTTGTTCGGGGACAACTAGCAGCTCACAAAGGTGATTTCTCCGTATGTCTCCCACACGTGACCACTTGCTGAGCCGCGGCCGCCGATACGGGCTCTCTGCCCGTCAGCGATGCAAATCGCCGCGTACCCCGTAGCAAACGGACGAATTCCTCCCCCTATAAGGCTCGCTGATCAGTACGATCTGAGCCCTATACTAGCAGACTAGCTGCGTGAGGAGGTAGTCTACAGCTCGACAGCCCTGCAGGTTGCCTTGAAGGATTCTCATATCCTTCTCTGCTTTTTCTTGGTATCAAGTGCGTCTTTGAAAACTCGACATGCACTCGATCCCATTAGATGCTTGGCACAATTCGCGCCATGCCTCTCAGTGCATAATATACGCTGAGCCTGCGCAGAGCAGTCTGCTGCTGTCCACAACCTGTCCACATTTCCAGCGATCCGGTCCGGGCCCTTGCAGCTAAGTCTTGTGTGGTCGTAGCCTAGGCACCGGTAGCAGCGTGTCACCTCAGCCATGGCCGTCATATAGAAGGCCGGTCGCGACTTGCAATCTGACAGGTACTAATGTACTTTTATTGGTCGAACTGGTCGAGAATTGTACGTCGACTGGTCGAAAAAAGGTACATTAAGCACGCCATCTTGGTACGTTAACTGCTTTTGCGACCGGCCTTCTATTTGACGGCCATGCCTCAGCCCACCTTCGTACTCGGGCGCTAATCGTTCCCACCCGGACTTGACCAGACTTGAGGATTTTGGATGCTGGTGCCGCATCCAGCTCCACCACAGCTCTCCTCTGTTCCCTTGTGCTAGGGGAGAATAGTGTGGTTTTCACCTCGCCGGCTCCTTGACGAACGATGGTCGATTGATGGTCGATGTCACCTCCTCGCTGACTGTGAGGCAATCGAGGTCGAGAAGCTCGATCTTGACTCTTAGGAGTCACAAGCTTCACGCCCCCTGGCCATCTACGGCAGCCTGGATCGAGTTCTGCAATTTCGTTCGATCATTCGTCCGCGCAATTTCCAGAAGGACCCCTCCTTCTGCAGTTTTCCTTATGCGTCGTACTTGTGTACCAGTTTCAACTGGGGAAACATTTTGACGGATGGCCCCCAGGAACTCCGCGTAGGTTTTTCCCGGAGCTGGTTTGACGATGACAGCATCAATTTTCTTTCCCCGCTGTCTCTGCCTATTCTTTCCCTTCTTTTTCTTTTCCACTGTTTCTTTGTTTTCGCCCTTTGGTAACCCTTTTTTCTGCACCTTTTCTGGGCCAGTGGGTACCACCGGCGGTTTAGCGACGTTCATCTTCTTCTTTCTGTGGGTGACCGTCACCCACCTCCTTAAATCGGGTGCTGGAACCTCCTTCCTGACCCGGGTTTCTTGTGTGTCTTCACGACTAGACTCGGCCACGCGCCTATTCTGCCGTGGCCGATCCAGTCCTGGGACCCCTACAGGAGTAGCTGGCTCAGCAGTCTGGTCTTCCAACACTCGCTGATGCTCCAGGTCTGCTTTCTGCCAGTTCGTTCGGCAAGCGAGGATGACCTCACCATAATAAACTAAAGGATGCAAAAATGATTATGATAAAACTGAGAAGCGAGCTTACTGTTCCGAATGAAATTTTACAGATATATGCAACAAACAAAGAAATAGGTAGTGTAGATCCTTAAAACACTAATGAATAATAATTTTGCATTTTTTCGCCGCAGTTGAAAAGTAAAAAACACCTAGGAAGTTGCTAAGTTGCGATCTGAAATAGAAATTCAAATTTCGCTTACAAATAAACTTCTTGTTCTGCTGCCTCCTCACTGTGGATCATCATCGGCCACTGCAATGATCATAATGATGGCCACAATTATCGCCACCATCAAAAGTTGCCTCCACACACTGGGCCACTAGATAGGCCAGTCATGATTTTTTCGGTTGCGCTTTGATGTGTGTAAAAAACCGATCCGAAAGCCATCCTCGACCATCGCCATTTCCATGCTTCGCAACTGTGGGCCACTATAAGCCATCGCCCGTCTACACAATGGGCCACAGAATAGCCCACATTGTAGTGTCTTCTAGGCTGAAGTTGCGGCTCTTTTGCAAGTAATAGACTGGCTTCTGTGTCATCGAATAATCGGAGCCAATATTGTTTTTTTCACAAATAGCCAAGCGGCTATTAAGTTCCTTGCTGGTCCTTGTACAATGTCAATGATTGTCGCTGAATGAAGTGCAACTTTTAGGGAGATGTCGAGACATTCGGCAGTACAATTGATGAACTAGCTAGGCTTAGTACCTTGCTACCGGAGGTCTCATGCTCCTTCTCAATAGGAATACCGATGACATCGGTCAAATTCGCTATTAGGCAATAATAACTTGAGAACGCTAGGAAGTCCTGGGAAGATGAATCATCCTGTGTAATAGCAAGGCAGTCCTTTCTCCATGGATGCGCATCGCACCAGACAGCTATTAGCTGTGTTGTGCTGTGGCCGTTCTTACGAGCCCCTGCCCCATAGGACGGCATGCGCAGCGATTGGATGCAAGTTTCAACGACTTCTGTCCGAATTGTGGCTCTGAGGACAAGGAGGAATCCGTCCTCCATCTCATGTGCCAGCGCCCGGCTTTGACGAGATGGGTGGCGGCACTTGGTGCATCCTTTCTCGCAAATCTGACCAAACATTACTGGTCAATTTAAAGGGGATATTGTGGTTCTTAAAAGGAAGCAGATGGTTTCCTGACTTTAGGGACTAGGAGAGAGAGAGAAAAATTACTGTGGCATCACAGCGGGCCTCTTTTGTGCCCTGTGCGTTTGTCAGCAGGCCTCTGTCGATCGGCAACCACTTCAACCTAACTTACAACCTAACAACCGAAGAAATTATACATACAAGTGTATAATTATTAATATTATTAAGTAAAAACATAAATATTATTAAGTAAAAACATAAATATTATTCAGTATAAACATAATTTTCTTTCTTTATTAAAATTAAAGTATAAACCATGAACTCTAAATCACTTCGGCCAGTACAAGTGGCTCACTTGATTTGGATGTCAGCTCGAAATCAACATAATTTGGAAGTGCGATGCAAACGTACTATATAACGGTTCTATACCACTAGATGATATTACGTGATGAAAAAAAAACATCTTTCTAAAAAATTCCACCAAAAATGACAACAATCCATTTTACGAAATTCTAATATTTAAAATCTCTTGCTTTATTTCTTAGCAGTAATCAGTATTTTCGCTACGGCCACGAAATTTGTAGATCCAATGTTCTTGTTGAAGTCGAAATATTTATACTGTTTCTCCGTTTCAATTTAATTTTCAGCTTGAATCTGTTTTTCAGATTTCTCATTTTCTCTATCATGCGACTCTTGCGAGTTCCCGTTACATTTATTATCTGCCAAATGGCTGCGATACTGATCTTCCAATTGAAAATACTTTTTACAGACGTCGCATTGGTAAGGCAGACGGTGATTTGAATGGCTCATCTCGTGCTCACGCCGATAGCTGTTATAAATGAATCTTTTATTGCACAGCGTGCACTCATATTTCTTGTCACTAGAATGAAATTTTTTATGTGTATAGAGAGACTCTGAGCTAATGAACGTCTTGAGACAGGTTTCGCACTTGAAAGGACGTTCTCCTCGATGCTTATTCATGTGACTACTCAGTCGGCCCCTTGACCTGCATAATTTTTCACACAGCGTACATTTGTACTTGGGACGATTCTTCGCTCCTACGTGAGACAACTTGTGGCTGCGTAAGGTGAAGGGAGAACTGTACTTTTTAGGACATACCGTGCACGCATACGGCCGACTACCAGTATGGATGTTCATATGCACGCGAAGCTCATATTTACACCTGAATGCTTTCGCACAAACTGAGCATGCATGATTTTTCCTCGGGGGTGGATGAACTTCGACTTTGTGCTGGTTTAGGAGCTCTATGCTCACGAATGATTCATTTTCACACTTGGAACATTCAAATGGCTTTTCTGAAGCATATCCTTTGCATTTATTATCTTCCAAATGGCTGCGACGCTGGTCCTCCAATCTAAAATACAATTTACACTTTTCACATTGATAATTCATACGGCGATTTGTATGCGTTTTCTCGTGAATACGCCGCTCACTATTGCCTCTGCATTTTTTATTGCATAACATGCACTCATATTTTCCCTCATCAGAATGTGTTTTATTCGTATCTGCGCTTAAGAAGTTGTGAGTTAACTTGTGCCGACTCAAACATTCGGGGGAGGCAAACCGTTTCGAACACATTGGACATGTATAAGGCCAACAAGTGTGAGAGTTCACATGGCTGTTAAGCAAGGCCTTACACTTGAATGCTTTCGAGCAAATCAAGCATATGTGATTTTTTTTCGGGGGCGGATGGATTTCGACTTTGTGCTGATTTAGGAGCTCAATGCTTACGAATGATTCATTTTCACATTTGGAACATTGAAATGGCTTTTCTGAAGCATATCCTTTGCACTTATTATCTTCCAAATGACTGCGGTGCTGGTCCTCCAATCTAAAATACAATTTACACTTTTCACATTGATAATTCATACGGCGATTTGTATGCGTTTTCTCGTGAATACGCCGCTCACTATTGCCTCTGCATTTTAAATGACATAATGTGCACTCAAATTTCTTTTCATCAGAATGCGTAATAATGTGTGATCCGAGTGATTTTGCGCTTGTATATGACTTGGGACATATTTCGCATTTGAAAGGACGTTCGCCACGATGAAAATGCATGTGACTATTCAGATTGGTTTTTGAGTAGTAAGACTTTTCACAGAGCGTACATTTGAATCTGCCACGAATCTTCCCATCTGCGCTTAAGAAGTTGTGATCTAACTTGTGTCGGCGTAAGCTGCCGGGGCGGGTGAACCGTTTTGGACAAATTGGGCATGTATAAGGCCGACTACCAGTGTGAGAGTTCATATGTATGTCAAGCAAGCACTTATGCTTGTATGTTTTCGTGCAAATCAAGCATATGTGATTTTTTTTCGGGGGCGGATGGATTTCGACTTTGTGCTGATTTAGGAGCTCAATGCTTACGAATGATTCATTTTCACATTTGGAACATTGAAATGGCTTTTCTGAAGCATATCCTTTGCACTTATTATCTTCCAAATGGCTGCGGTGCTGGTCCTCCAATCTAAAATACAATTTACAATTTTCACATTGATAATTCATACGGCGATTTGTATGCGTTTTCTCGTGAACACGCCGCTTACTATTGCCTCTGCATTTTAAATTACATAACGTGCACTCAAATTTCTTCTCACCAGAATGCGTAATAATGTGTGATCCGAGTGATGTTGCGCTCGTATATGACTTGGGACATAATTCGCATTTGAAAGGACGTTCGCCACGATGAAAATACTTGTGACTATTCAGACCGATTTTTGATAAGTAAGACTTTTCACAGAGCGTACATTTGAATCTGCCACGAATCTTCCTATCTGCGCTTAATAAGCTGTGAGTTAACTTGTGATAGCGTAAGCTCTGGGGGCAGCCGTACTTTTTAGGACACACTGTGCACTTATACGGTCGATTGCCGGTATGAACGTTCATATGCACTTTAAGCCTTGAACTCGACCTGAATGATTTCTCACAAATCGAGCATGCATGATTTTTTTTCGGGGGTGGATGAACTTCAACTTTGTGTTGATTTAGGAGCTCAATACTTACGAATGATTCATTTTCACACTTAGAACATTGAAATGGCTTTTCTGAAGCATATCCCTTGCATTTATTATCTTCCAAATGGGTGCGGTGCTGGTGTTCGAATCTAAAATACTTTTTACATTTTGCACAACAATACTTCATGCTGCTATTTTTGTGCAGCTTCTCGAGCTTACGCCGCTTGTTATTGCCTGTAAATTTTTGATTGCATAACTCATTTTCCCTATCATCTGCATGCAGTTTTTTGTGTGACGAGAGTGTATCTGGGCTCATAAACGTTTTGGGACAGGTGTCGCACTTGAAAGGACGTTCGCCTCGATGCATATTCATGTGACTATTCAGTCGGCCTCTTGAACTACAAAGCTTTTCGCAGAGTGTACATTTGAACGTGGAGCGATTCTTCGCCTCTGCGCTGTGAGTTAACATGTGTTTGCGTAAGTTACTGGGCCAGGTGAACGCCTTTGAACATATTGTGCATGCGTACGGCCGCTTGCCAGTATGAATGTTCATATGCACCCGAAGTTCAGCATCATACCTGTAGGCTTTCGCACAAACTGAGCATGCATGGTTTTTTTTCGGGGGCGGATGAACTTCGACTTTGTGCTGGTTTAGGAGCTCAATGCTTACGAATGATTCATTTTCACACTTGGAACATTTGAATAGCTTTTCTGAAACATATCCTATGCACCTTTTACCTTTCATATGGCTACGATACTGGTCCTCTGATCTAAAACACTTTTTACAGTTTTCACATTCATGGTAATTACTATGGTTATTTGTGTGCGTCTTTTCGTGCCTAAGGCGCTTGCTATTCTCTGCGAATTTTTCACTGCACAACGTGCACTCATATTTCTTTTTATCCGAATGCGTTTTGTGGTGTGACGAGAGTAGATACTTGCTCGTGAATGATTTGGAACAGATTTCACACTGGAAATTACGTTCGCCATGATGAATTTTAATGTGCTTATTCATTCCGGATCTGGATTTGTAAGACTTTTCACAAAACGTACATTTGAACCCGGAACCGTGAGTTAAAATGTGCGCGCGTAGGCCATCATGACTGGCATACTTTCTAGGGCATATTGTGCATGCATACGGCTGACTGCCAGTATGAACATTCATATGCACTTTAAGCCTTGAACTCGACCTGAATGATTTCGCACAAATCGAGCATATATGATTATTTTTCAACGACGGCCTAATATCTTCATGTTTTCGAGCTGAACTGGTGGAATTATCCGGTCGTAAGTAGCACTCGTATGGTTGCTCCCTAATCCCTTCACAATCGTTTAATTCGGTTTGATTATCTTCTGTCTGAAATAAGATTTGTTTAACTATTATATACTAAACAGAGAGACGACGTCCAATTACTACGTGGAATATTTCGTTTACAACTCCAATTTCTTTTTCGATTTTAACACAAGGGTCTACATGTGTCACTTCGAATCCATCGAAAATCTGTTCTAGTAACTGTGTTTCGCAGATTTCAACTTCCTCTTTTACAGATATAACTTTTTTGCACGCAAAGGATAAATCATCCAAATCACTCATTTTAACACACTACCCAGACTCCGAACCGGTAAAAATGGAAATCCAGGCAGTTGCAAAACAACAAACAGCTGACTGTCAAATTTAATTGGTTTTCAATGCATTTGCAGCGTGCAGATTATCATTGGTCTTTCTCGCAACCAGTGCATGACTGTGGATACATGAAGCAGTGCTGCCATTTATTTTTTTGGAATAATGCTAGATTCAATTTTATTTAATGCTAAATAATGCTAGATCTTGTACAATTATAATCCTAAATAATGCTTTCTTATTTGATTGAAATAAACATGGTTCAATATGAAAACAATCTGTATATTTATATGAGGGTTCATCAATAGGTCTGTTTCCGTACTTGAATCTATTATAATATATTAAAATAGATTCGCAGCAAGTGGTTTTCGTACTTTTGCGGCAAGCCAAATGCAAGCCAAATTTTGCAGCAAAAAGAAGCCAGCTGCCAAATTCGGTTACTGCTGCATTTTGCTGAAAGTACTAGATTAGATTTTAGATTAGAAAAGATTTTTATTTTTAGCTTTCTTTTGTACATTATTAATCTAATTTAAGTACTATTTACAATTAAAAAAAAAAAATTACTTACTAGCGGCTATAATATTTTGGCCTGCTGGCTCTTGATTGTTTTGTTTTTTTTTTTATGTTTATCTTTTTAATTTTCTTTTAATCTTACACGCTAATTATCATACCCAGCCGTGTACAGTGGCTGGGATTATCCTAGCATTGCTGAAAGTACGGAAACAGACCTAATAAGTAATGATAATCGGTTATTTCCAGTTCGCATAAAAGTAAAAAAATGTTTTTTTTTACTACTACATATATTCACTAAGTCAGCATGAAAAAAATATAAATAGGCCACGATTCTGGGGAGCTACATTCACTTGAATATGAACAGACGAAGAGATAACATGAAAATGGGGAAAAACGAAATTAAAGCTGTCATTAAGTACCTCTGTTTGAAAAAATTGTCTACCAGAGACATACACGGCGACATGGTGGAAACATTAAGGGACTCTGCTTCTCCATATTCCACCGTTGTACGCTAGGCCAAGGAGTTTAAGCTGGGAAGAACATCCTCTGAAATTGAACACCGCGAAGGACGTCCATCCACATCGCTCACTGAAGACAACGTGTTGGCAGATCAAAGAGTGACCCTCAGGCATGTAGCTGAGATCACAGGGATCTCATATGGTAGTGTTCAAAAAATCTTTGCCAACAAATTACATATGAAGAAGGTCTCTGCTCGTTGGGTACCGAGAATGTTAACAGACGAGCATAAGAAGAAACGAGTCGACATTTCAAGGATGAATCTTGAAAAGTTCCAGGCAGATCAGAAGAATTTTTTGTCTCATTTCGTGATGATGGACGAGACCTGGATCCACCATTTTGATCCAGAACCCAAAATGCAATCGATGACCTGGAAGCGAAAGAAGAAATTATTATGGTGGAATATTTGGAAAAGGGAGCCACTATATCAGGCTCTTACTAAGCTGACCAAATAAGAAGATTGCGAGAGGCTATGAAGGAAAAAAACCACGGCAAACTGAGAGCCGGAATTCTGTTTCTTCAAAACAACGCACCGGCTAACAAGGCTGCAGTTGCGATGGATACAATTAAAGAAATAGGATTCGAACTACTTGACCACGCACCTTACTCGCCTTATCTAGCTCCCAGTGACTTCTACCTCTTTCCTTGGCTCAAACAACACCTTCGGGGTAAGAAATTTGAAGGGAGGGTCCAGATAAAAAAATTTTTTCTAAGGGTATCATGGGTTTGGGAAAAAATGGACTAAATGTTTTAACTTGTTAGAAGACTATGTTGAAAAATAAATATATCTTTTAAGTTTCATCACCTTGGTTTATATTCATTATCATTACTTATTGATCAGCCCTCGTATGTATAACAAAAACAAATTAGAAGTTTAAAATTTACATCTCAAAATGATTCTATATCTATTACAGACATACTAGTTATATTGAAATCTTCTTCTCTTGTGTAAAGCTCATTTCTACCATTATTTTTCAAAACATCGTTTGGAATCCCTCAATCAAAACAGCAACAATTATTTAGTTTTGAGTGAAGAAAAAGTATTAGTGTCGGATAACGAAGATTTTTATCCAGCGTTATCCGTGCGATTGCTTGCATTTGAAGCCTTAACAAAACAATTGGTTCACATTATTCAGGAAAAAATATTTAACTTGAACTTGTAGATGACCGAGGCTCCTGGGAGTCTGAAGTGGATGGGACCACATCACTGATTTTTAGCATCATCACGATTTAATTGAACGTTACCATATTTAAAGCAATATAGATGACTTTATAATCTTTATATTTTACACTTTATAATCACTATCGTTATTTTAAAATCAAACAACGGTCACTTCTTGTTGTCACTTCTAAGAAAATGCCATGAGTGCGTTTTTGTATTTTTCGTGAATTTCCGCCACCACATGATTCAGGAAGTTTCCTTTCATGAGCGTGACTGAAGGTACTCGAACAGAGCTATTATGGAGCAAAATTCGTTGGGCGAGATTGTAAATAGATGAGTGCCAGATTATTTCGAAATCTAAATTTAAATGTTAAAAATAATGCTAGATGCTAACTCCGAATTTCGAATGCCGTTTTGGAAAAAAATAATGCTAGATCTAGCATTCAAAATGCTAAAATGGCAGCACTGACATGAAGCCCAGATTGGGATTTCGCTCAAATCCAAATTGTTGGACTTGCGCTCAATTTCTATGTGTGTGCAAACTGTGTTCATGCATGGAATATTGATACTCATAGGTGTCTCCTGTGTATGAGTTTAGACACTGATATTTCACGAATGAAGCTAAAAATTTCTATGAAGCAATTGTGGAAAGACCCATTATATTCGATTCAGAACCCTTTTTAATTGGAGTTCATTTTAATTGCGATAAAATAAAAGCGTAGTTCTTATATTTTATAAAACAAGGCTAAAAATATACAGGAAAAAAAATATGATGTTGACCCGACTAAATAAAAGCTGCCGAGAATAATGGTTAAAAAATACAGCAAGAAGTAATTAATCAACATAAATCACTTAATAATCTCGAATTAGTATTTATGAAGCAAATGAGGAAACCAAAAAAGTAGATTATGTTTATAGAACTAGCGCGAAAGTCATTCGAGAGAATGGTCAATCAGTACGTAGTTACAGACTTTGGGTCGTACTACTTAACGGAGGATTTTAATGTGATGTGTTGTTTTAAATGCCAACGTTTCATCCATAACTCAAAATTGCACAAATTGTACCCATAAAAAATGCGATCATCACCGAATCGACTGTTACGAATGCCCAGAGCACAAACGAATGTCAGCAAAAACATAACAAAACAAAATGAGATTATACTATGGATATTAGACTAAATACTAGCAACAAATACAAATTTCGTTTTAGAAATCCTTGAATTGTGTATTTTCGTTCCAAAATCTCTTAAGGCTAAGTGAGACCAACAGTTTTTGCCTCTTGATTTTCCTTTCTGTAGTCCAACCAAATGCATGTACGTACGTATCATTTCACCATATTTTCAAAGCTTAGACGTTGCTTCAATATTCACATACTAGAAAAAGTCTGCGTTCACCTACTGTCAATCAGTTAAAAAATCAAAAACAAAATAAATATTTCCCAGATTTTGTTTCACATATTTATTAAGTATTTCTTATTTAGTTGACACATGTTAGTTCATTTATTTTGCTTTTACTGTTTTTGAAATAACGGCTCTTTTCGGAAAAAAAATATAAAAGCGAGGCAGAAAAAGTGTGCGTTCACATGTAATAAAAATAATAAAATAGAAAATTGTAAAACATATTCAAATTAGTTAGTAACTGGTGGGGTATCCCCAGGGCCGTCTTTTTGCATGGGCACACTGGGCAAGTGCCCAGGGCCCCGCCATCTATAGGGCCCCTTATTTCCAGATCACAGCCGATAAATATATTTATTTTGCGAAAATTAAAATAAATTATCTGACTATACTTAATAATTATCCCTCTGCTTTTATAGCAATCTCATGAACCGGGGGCCAACACTGGCAGCTCTATCTGCTTTCTAGTAGGTGATATCCTTAAATTATTTGTGAATAAATAAACCAGTGATGCTCAAGCCTATACTCGCGGGTAAATGGGCTTTTAAGCTTTCATATATGTATATGATCCCACTTTTAAAGAGTATCTTATCAATCTTATGTGTTATTATTGTAGAAACAGTCTTTAACACATGCACATTTTGGGTTTTGTGAGTTTGGGCATCACTGGAATAAACATACGCAAATCGATCTTCAATGTGTGAGGAGGGCATTTTAATTCCTTCTGTTTCGATTTGAAATGCACGGCCGGGACGGCATTTCTGTTCGGGATTATCCAGCAAATAAAAAAATAATGAAAGTGTTGAAAGAAATTGGTTGCTGTATTCGCTTTGTCTTTCTCGCTCCTTATTTAACCTTTCTTATGTAAACCTATGCTCTCCGGGTAGATGTAATGATTGGAAACACATTAATCACATAGTTCTACATCAAGTAAAGAAGTTGGTAGAGTAGACACAGACTTGCTTTGTCAATATCAAAAAGAAATAGATTACTGGAAAAGTGTACTTAAACGGGTTGTGGCAGTTGCAAAATTTTTGGCATTGAGAGGGCTTCCGTTTCGAAGAGACAATGAAATCCTTAGATCTCCCAACAATGGAAATTATTTAGGATGTGTGAAGTTATTAAGCTCAGCTAAATTTCTTGAATATCATCTAAAAAAAATGGAAATCCAAAATGGAAAAAATGGAAAAATGGAAAAATGGAAATGGAAACACATTTCTTATATACCAGCGAATGTTTGTAATGTGTTTATTGACGTAATGGGAAAGCAGTTCCTAAAAAAACTATAAAGCAAATAAATTAGCTAAGTATTTTTTGATTAACGTGACAACACGCCCGATTTGTCTCATACTGACCACTTAAAATTTATGATTTGATACGTAAAAGACCGTGTTCTAATTGAAAGATTTTTGGAATGTATACCTATCAAAGAGCACAAATCAGAATAATTAACCGAAACCATCCTGAAATTTTTAGAGAATCATGACATACAATTCAAAGATTGCAGCGGGCAAAACTACGACAAAGTATCAAATATGTCAGGAAAGTATGCTGGTTTGCAAGCGAAAATCAAGGAGAAATGTGAATTTGCTACCTTTGTATCATGTCGGGGACATTCTCTAAACTTGGTAGTTCTTCATCCCGCTGGCTGTGTACGAAAGGCAATAAGTTTTATTCAAATGGTTCAGAAATTGTACAATTTTTTTTTGATTCTACTCACCGATGGAATACATTGATTAAGTATTTAGGCTCAAAAAAAGTTCTTAAAAGTTTTCTCAAACCAGATGATCTGCACGAACTGATGCAGTAAGCGCCTTACATCAAGGTTTTAAACAAATTGTAGAAACCTTGACGTCTATCGCGAAGGATGCAGAGCAGACAAGAAAAGAAACTAGGCGAAGCTCTTAGTTTGTCCAAAAAAATTTAAAACTTGAAACGTATCTTACTGACTGAAATTCGGAACACCATATTGAAAGAATAGACAAAACAAATACTTATCTTCAGAAAAAAACTATAAAAATGGACGTTGCAACTAATTTGTAAGCTTCACATGATGATTTTATTATTAATGCAAGGGATAAATTTGATGATTTTGAATCGTGCGCCAAAGTGAAAAATCCGGAGTGTGACTACAAGAACCTATCTTAAAGAATAAGAAGTAGAAGCTCACGTCAGACATAATTTGATGGTTCTGCGCCAGTCTAACTAAATGGGAAAGAGAAATTTTAGTTTCAAAGTAGAAACTTTTATTCCCATAATTGATACCCTGAGTGTTCATTTAAAACAGCAATTGAATTCGTACAAGGAAATAAGTCATCAGTTCGATTTTTTATCTCGCTTAAAAATTTTGGGTCCCAAGGTGTTGAGTCAAAGTCGCAAAGAATTCCCTAAAATTCCAAGAAAGAGTTAAAAATGGAATGTCTGCATTTATCAGAATACTTGAAAGGTGTTCAAAGGAGTCAAGATGAAGAAAATAATTATATTTCAGAAATATATCATCTTTTGAAAGAAGACAAAATTGAAGACACGTTTCCAAATGTAGAAATTGCATTGAGAATCTTTTTATGCATGATGGTAACTAACTGCAGTGAGGAACGCTCCTTCTCAAAATTGAAAAAAATAAAACATGTACCGAAAATAAGTACAATGCTTCAAGAAAGATTGACCAGTTTGTCACTAATGTCCATAGAATATGATATGCTCAAAGAGACTTTGAAGAAATGATTAATGATTTTGTTTGTCTAAAATCTAGCAAAGTACCCATTCAACCAATATAGACTTTTTAATGACTAATCTGCGTATAATGGTTGAAGAGTTACTTTCCCGGATTATAGTTACCAATTAATTTAATGTGACTTTTAATAAATATAAAAATAACAGATAAATATATCTAGAATTTTGCACACCTGCACTTGATCTTCTCTTTTGCCTGTTATTAACAGCCCTCTGTCATAGGGGCCACATTTATCTTAAAGTGCCCAGGGCCCCAAATTGATCTAAGACGGCTCTGGGTATCCCCGGTTATTTATTATCTCACAGAGCCTTTTTGGCATCGAAGTGACGAGCTTCGCTGTCTCTTCTGCACTTATTTTCTCCCACTCCTCTGTGAAAACAGTTTTCAACATTTCCTTGCTAGTAAGTGAGTGTTGTCAAATTTTCTTTTCTAGTGAATCCCATAGGTGTACGATGGGGTTTAGGTCTGGTGATTGTGGGGGTGTATGTAGCTGTTTTGGGGCATGATAGAGTAACCAGAGCCTTATCTCGGCTGTATGCTTCGGATCACGATCATGTTGGAAGCAAAAATCTGAACCTAAGCCGAGTTTAATGGCACTCTGCCTCAAATTATATTTCAAAATGTTGAGATATTCAAATCTATCCATCGTCGATTCGATAAACTCCAACTTCCCAATGCTAGTACCCGCCATACACCCCCACACCATTACTCCACCACCACCATGTTTTGCAGTGGGTAGGAGGTTTTCTTTTTGGAATGCTTTTTTAGGTTTCCTCCATACTAACTTGCGTCCTTTTATGCCAAAAATGCAAAATTTACTTTCATTAGAGAGTATTACATTCGTCCAAAACTCTATTGACTCATCTATGTGCTGCTTGGCAAATGCAATGCGCTTTTGTCGGTTGACCGGTGAAATGTACGGTTTCTTCCGAGCAACCCGTCCGTAGTATCCAGGCCCTTTTGAGGATTTTTCTAGTAGTATCGGGACAAATATTTTTCTAGAATTATTCTTTAGTTTTGGTTACTATTTGAAATTCAGTCAGCCGTGGATTTTTTCTACAAGTGACACGATATGTCGTTTTTTCCTGCAGGACAACTTTGATGGACGACCGATTTGGTCGTCCATCAAGGTTTGGATGTGAGTTCTCCTGTCGATTTGAAATTATTTATGACCGTTTGGACTGACGAATATTGTCTTCCCACTATTTTTGCTGTTTCTCTGTAGCTGTTCCCATCTTGCCATAATTTTATGATGATTTTTCTTTCATCCCGACTGATTTATTTTCTTTTATCTTCCATTACAAAAAAAAAAAAAAAAATATTCACAACACAAACTCTGCAGGGAACTATTTAACCACTTGCCAGAATAGCAAATAATGAATAATAAATACAATAAACACTAGAATAGTGTATTTGAAACGGCTTATTCCTTCCACTTCATCAAGTGAACGCAGACTTTTTATGCCTCGATTTTGTATGTTTTTTCTGAAAAAACCCGTTATATCAAAAACGGTAAAAGCGAAATAAATGAACTTACATGTCTCGACTTTTTAAGAAATATTTAATAAATATATGAAACCAAATCTGGAAAATGTTTGTTTGTTTTTGATTTTTTAAAGTTAAAAACTGATTGACACAGGTGAACGCAGACTTTTTGTATTGCTTTATGAAAGATTTTTTACAGAAATTTCTTATTATCTTAATACTAGCTTTAAACACTTTTGTTCCGTTATGCAGTGAATTTAACCTCTCTACTTCGAATTTGAATACTTTCCTCGCGAACCTCATTTCTCAATTTGCACATACTCACTGTCACAAAAGACTGAATGATGCTCCATAGATTGTATGATAGTAATGCTGCTGCTTTTGCTGAAAAGATGCAGCGTATACTGTGCATTAAAAACCTGGCTCTCGAGCGAAATAAACTGCCAGACAGATGTGTGTGTGTGTGTGTGAGTTGGGGGAGAGGCGCATTGGCGCCTCTAAGCACTCAGGCCAAAGGACCCATTGTACTCATTACCCCCTGCCTACCATAGTTTCCCAGACCTCTTGATAAAGTCTAGGATCACTGATAGGGGAAAAGAGGCTATCGTCTGCATGCGTGCAACATCCCAGCCAAAGCATTGATATCTGAGACGCGCAAACGCTGGGCATTCACAGAGGAAATGCTCCGCAGAGTCAGCCTCTTCTAGACAGGATGAACAGAGGTCATCCTGTACAACACCTATTCGGTACATATGTCCTCCTAGGCAGTTGTGTCCAGTCAGAATACCTACCATGGCCCTGCAAACTTTCCTGCTCTTATTGAGCAAGAATCCCGCAGTCACATGGTTGGGTTCTGAAAGGAATACCTTCGTGTGCCTGGCCACACCGGCAGCCGTCCATCTATCTTTGTGAGCATCATCTACCCACTTGCGAATAATGGCACGTGCAGATGCGGTCGGCACACCCAAGGCGGGTTCAGGGCCCCGTAGCGGAAGTTCCGAACCTTGCTTCGCAATGACGTCAGCAATTTCATTCCCCTCAACACCACAGTGCCCCGGTACCCAGAGCAGATGCACCCTATTGAATCTGGCGACAGAGTTCAATCGTGCTCTGCACTCTTGGACAATTTTCGAGTTTGTCAGGGGTTTACGCAGCGCCATCAGTGCAGCTTGACTGTCACTGCAAATAGCAATGCTCTTTCCCCTCCATCTTTCCTCAATTGCCCAACAGGCAGCTCTCAGGATAGCAAACATTTCTGCTTGAAAAACCGAAGCGTGCTCTCCAAGAGAGAAAGCCCATCTGCCATTCGATGAATGTAGATAGACACCAGCTCCAGATCTACTATCTGACCTCGAGCCGTCCGTGAAGAAGATCTCTGAATATCCCCTCGTACACAGATCGGGATCATCCCAGCTACTTCTGCTTAAGAGGATTACTTCGTACCTTCTTCTGAAGTCGAGGAAGGGCACCCGAGCGTCCGAAGGCATCGATGATGCGCCTCTCTATCTCCAGCAGACAGCCAGACAGATGATGCGCCTCTCTATCTCCAGCATTGAACCATGAATCAGAGCTAACCTACCTATATTCTTTTCGTTCACATACAAGTATTCCCAACAGGATTCATTTGAACGACATAGCTGTTTTCACTTCATATGGTGTGAGTTCATAGTTTTTAATACAATAGCATCCTCGTCTGCTCCTGAATTACTGTCCTTTCGTACAAATCCATCAGAAATTGAACTTTTAATGAACGATATCGACGGCATTGTTAGTAGTGATTCCGACGGTATTTCTAACCAAATCACTTTCACTATTCTGACCAAATCACTTTCACTATCATTCCTGTGCGTTTCTTTCTCCATCTTGTTCAACATTATTTTAACATCTGGCTCTTTCCCCTATCTTTAGAAAATTGCCGGTATCTTCCCTACACATGAAGCTGGTGATTCTACATGCTTCGTAAACTACTATCCCATTTAACTGCTTCTCTGGTTTGCCGAAATCCTCGAATGAGTAGTTTACTATTTTGTTCAACCTACCCTAGGTAATAAGCAGCACGGCTTCGTCCTTCTCATATCCCGGTTTGTCTCTTACACTAATGATGGTCCCTGTATTGTGACTGTCAATTCCTGTTCTTCAATTTCTTTTTGTTCTTTACTAGAAGTTCCGCAAGGCTTCTATATTTGGTCCTCTTCTATTTGCACTATTCATTAATGATCTCCTTAGCTTCATGCGTTCTCGTTGTGCCTTGTATGCTGACGATTTTAAAATGTTCCGAGTGATCGAGTCTTTAATACAATTTACAGAATTTACTAATTATTACTTGTAGTTTAAGAAACACAATAAAAGTGATTACATTGACGTTAGAGTTTTAATTTATAATCTCTCAAATAAGAAAGAAACAATAGTGCGAAGAAAAATTGGTTAAACTAAAATAGGCGACTTCTATTCGGAAACTAAAAATTGGTAAAACTAAAATAGACGACTTCTATTCGGAAACTCTGTTTATATTTTTTTTACTGCCCATGGAAGAATTGATGGTAGAAGAGTAAATTCGACCGATCTATGTTTGAGCTTCTAATCATTCCAGATTTTCAGCTTAAACAAACGATGATGTAAAGAAACGTGAAAAACAATCAAAATAATTTATTTGAAAGACCAATTTTTCCTTTAGAATTAATTAATTTAAGTTATATTTCAATTTCATGACAAACATCCATATTTCGAAGGAATAATGTCCTCTTCAGTGTCTATGGCTATTTGACACCAATAGACACTGAAGAAGAGAGCAGATTACCAACAAATTATCGATATCGTCAGAAATTGAAATATATTTAATTTTTAAATTGATCAAAAACGATTTGAATATTTTCGTTGTGTTCATGTACGACAAAATTGTACCAAATGTATATACGCACTTACATAACCAATAGTACAAATATAAGATAAATATGTAAAGATGGATATATAAGCCCTAAATTACGAAAATGTTACAATTGACACTGACCGAAATTGACACCAATAATAAAACGAATCCTGAGCAATGAATTATGCACAGTTAAAGCAATGGTTAAAGATAGGATTTCAATTGCAATAAGCTTCTTTGAGTTAATTGCCCAGAGATACCAGACATTTATTGCATAATACTTTCCTATGACGTGACGAAAAAAAATCATCGTTATTTAACATTCGACTAGAATTAGCTTACGAAGCAACGATAAAAAAATGCAATTTAAATTTACAATCTCTGGCTTTATTTCTTTAAAATTATTCCTTAAAATAATCAGTTTCTTCTCTAAGTTGACGAAATTGGTAGATGTGATCTCATATGGAAATTTAAATTTCGTTTACAAATAAACTCTTTGTTACATTCGTCACATTTGTATTTCTTCTCGAAAATATAATCGTTCTGGGATTTTCCAGCAGTTCCAATATTTTCTATTTCATTTTGAGCTTGAATCCGTTTTTCATGAGCATGGAGCTCTTGTGAATTTCCTTCGCACTTGTTATCTTGGTAATGGCTACGAAATTGATCTTCTAGCTTAAAATACTTTTTACAGGTGATGCAATGATAACGCTCACGGCGGTTTGAGTGCGTTTTCTCGTGCTGACGCCGATTGCTATTGTCAGTGAATGTTTTATTGCACATTGTGCATTCATACTTCCTGCCCAAATGCGTTTTATTGTGTTTTAAAAGTAGCTCGTTGCTCCAAAACGGCTTGGAACAGACTTCACATTTGAAAGGACGTTTGTCACGATGAGAATTCATGTGGATGTCTAGTTCAGATTTGCGCCTGTAGGCTTTCGCACAAATTGAACATGCATGGTCTTTTTTCGGGGGTGGATGGACTTCGACTTTGTGCTGGTTGAGAAGTTCAATGCTTGCGAATGTTTCATTGTCACACTTGGGACATTGAAATGGGTTTTCGCTAGCATATCCTTGGCACTTATTATCATCCAAATGGCTACGATATTGATCCTCCAATCTAAAATATTTCTTACAAGTGTCACATTGGTAATTGTAGCTGTTATTTGAGTGCGTCTTTTCATGATTACGTCGTTCCCGATTGAAATTGAATTTTCTATTGCACAATGAACACCCAAATTTCTTGTCATCCGAATGCGTTTTGCTGTGTTGCGAAAGTGTATATTTGCTCATAAACGACAGTGGACAGACTTCGCATTTGAAGGGACGTTCGCCACGATGAAAATTCATGTGACTATTCAGTGTGGCTTCCGTGCCAAAAGTTTTTACACATAGTGTACATTTATAACGAGTGCAAAGCAACTTATGCCTGCGTAATTTCCTGAGAGTGAGGTACCTTTTAGGACATTTTATGCATGCATACGGCCGATTGCACTTATGCCATTTAATATGCCTTTCAAGCTTCGATCTACATCTGAATGACTTCTCGCAAACAGAGCATGTATGGTCGTTTTTCAGGGGCAAACAAGTTTCAACAGGTGCCCGAACTGAGCTGGCGGAATCCTGCGGAAATAGATTGCGCCCATTGGATCGTTTCTTAATAGTCTCACTTTTCGGTTCTGCATTCGTTTCACCACCACTTAATTTAGGCTGATTATCTTCTGTCTGAAATAAGTATGTTATTTATTGGGCAGAAAAAAGTGCTCTACTTACTTTGTGGCATAGTGCAGTTCGGATTTCATTCCGTTTTTCGACTTTTCCTCTTTGCCCAAGATCATTTTGTATCACTTCTACTTCATCACAAATTTGCTCTTGCAGCTGTGTTTCGGTGATTTCAACTTCTTCCTTTACGGATAAAATATTGCCGGCTTCAGAGAACAGGTCACCCAGAACACTCATTTTTCTGTACAATCTATCACCGAAGACTACATAAAGAATGCAGTCGGAACAAGCTGTCAAATTTAATGGCCTGCCATTGGATTTGCAGCGTGCAGATTTGCACTGGATTTGCACATATGAGCTTCTGCTGGTGCATCCGTATATTCACCAATACCAACTAAATATTCCATTAAAACGCGTACGAAATCGCTGATAGGAGGAAGTAGATTTTAAGATTTATAGGAGAAAATTAAGAAACGCAGAAAATTAAGCAACGCAGAAGTTTCCAAAAACAAAGTAATGGCAGATATCGAAATTTTACAATCCAGGTGCCAAACCAAATGAATACGACTATGCTTCTTGCCCCAGAATGCGACACCATAAAAACAATCGCATACCGATAATCGCGAAAAATTATTAGTATGTTTTGTCTTATATGCTCTCTGATAGATGCATAAAACAGTACGGTATGAAAATGAGTTTTTCTTTCAACTTACATGACACGAGATTTCGCTGACCATTTTCACTCTCACGTTTCACATATTGTTCATTTGTTTGCGAAAAAACGATCGCACACGGACTATTTGACGAAATATGAACATTCGGGCACTTTATCGCGAAAACTCACGAATTGGCACCGTTTTTTATTCAATCACGGTTCCAAGAACATTCACTGTCAGACAAAATTTCTTGAAAAAGAACTAGGACCCTATGTTGAAGCGAACAAAATATTGGCGCAAACAGTACCTTCTCAATTCGCCGTATTCAAGACATTAATTGAAGAGGTACTTGATGCTGGAGCGAAAGGAAATGTGCGCGAAAAGTACAATCTAATTAGAAATGATATCCGACTGCGACACTAGATGTCATTGTTTTGAAAATCGTCATGTTGCACCAAAACCAAAAATTGTAAAATTAGAGCGCTTATATTCCTGTTAGTTTCTAAGTTTTCTATTAGAAAAACAACGCTTAGTTAGCACTTTAAACTGAATTTTCGACTATAACTTGCCATTTATTTCGTTGGTATAGAAGTATATGGCTATATATGGGACCCAAATGACTGAGTCTTTTTAATTAATCACTTCAACAAACTGACCCGTTTGCGCCGAGTCATTCATTTAAATCTGCATTTCGATTTTCTCTGTGAATCAAGGGTGAAACGATCTTCTATGTTTTTCCTCCATTTTCGCCATTTTCGCACATTATTCGTTTCGGAGGGACAAGAGAGCCTTTATTTAAAAATCAGGAAAGGAACTAACTTAAAAATGAATATAAAACTAACTAGCCAAAAAACAAAAGAATAACATAGCCGTAAAATTTATAATGATCTTTCTTTCGTGCATTTTTTGTGCTATTTAAAAAAAAATTTCCTCGATTCCTCCATTCTCGTCGTTTCCCGGATTTCCACGTCGTTAACTCAACCATTTTGTACAAAAACGACACATTTTTAGACGCTTTAGAGGTGAATCGGAGATTAGAGGTGAATCGAAGATTAGAGCTTTCAACTAAAAAACACGCTTTTTCGGATTATTCCTAGTCAAAAACCAAATTTTCGTATGATACCGGAAACACCCCTGTGGCGACTAGCCGAGATGAAGACGAGCTTCGATATCCGACCACGAGAGGCGTTGAAGAGCAGGAGAGAAGGAGAACGTCAAGACGAGGAGTACGACTAAAACCGCCATGATAAGCAGATCAAACACGAGAACGTACTTTGTATTTATATGTGAATTATTGGATTAAGTAATAAAATAGGATTGTGCCTTGTGAATAATTATTTCTGTTAATTAAAGCAGTGCCAAATCCTACACCCCTAAGGATATGCCGGAAATTTGCAGAAAGTCTTTCAACTGCACACTGCAAACCATTCTGCAAACGCAATGAAAGCTGCAAATTTGACAGTCGGTTGTAGTGGAACTGTCGTGATATTTCCGATATTTCGTATTGGTTTTGACTACGAAGTGTTCAGTGAAAATGAGTGGTTTATGTAACTTGCCTCCTCAATCCAACAGTATTTTATCCATAAAAGAGGAAATTGAAATCGGCGAAAGGCAATTGCAAGAGCAGATTTTCCATGAATGCGAAGTGAAACAGAGTGGTGCTGATCAAAGCGCTAATTTCGGGAAACGGAGTGGAATTATCAATAGTCTATGCGACGATGTAACTAGAGTGCATTTTCGCTGTTCAGTAAATAATTTCTAAACAAATTAAATTGTAGGCCGAAGATGCTCAACCTGGATTAAAGGATTGTGAAATGAAAAGTGGGACGATTAAGGAACAACTCTTTGAGCACAACTTAAGTTCGAAAAATTCTATTAATTCAACTCAAATACTCCGAGAAAAGAATCACACTTGTTCGATTTGTGCAAAAAAATTTAGGTGGCGTTGTGAACTGGAAGCGCATATGATCTCTCATTGTGGTACTCGACCGTATGCATGCACAATATGTCCTAAACGCTTCACCGCTGCCCGTAGCTTAAACAGACACATGTTCACTTGTGGCGATAATGGAAAGTTTCGTTCCAGATACAAATGCACAGTATGTGAAAAATCTTTTTCTCGAAGTGAAGGATTAAACAGTCACATGAATATTCATCGTGGCGAACGTCCTTTCAAGTGTGATATCTGTAACAAGTCGTTTGCGAGGAAAAGCACGCTCTATTCACACAATAGGACACATTCACGTGACAAGAAATTTGAGTGTGCATTGTGCAATAAAACATTCATTTACGCTTCGAATCACCGTAGGCACGAAAAGTTGCACTCCAATGGCCGTTTGAAATATCAATGTGATATATGTAAACATTATTTTTGGTCCGATTATCAGTATCGTAGCCACTTGGAAGGTAATAAGTGTAAAGGAAATCCGCAAGAGTCCAATATGCACACGGTCCGCGCCACAGAAACGCGATTTCAATGTTCTAAGTGTGATCATGAGTCATTCGCAAGCATTGAGCTTCTCAACCGGCACAAAGTTCAAAGTCATCTACCCTCGAAAACTCACTCATGCTCAGTTTGTGGAAAAGCATATACGCATAAATTTCGGCTTGAGATCCATATGAACTCTCATACTGGCAGCCGACCGTATACATGCACAATATGTCCAAAATCGTTCTTCTCGCTCCAAAGCTTATACAAGCACAATAAGTCTCACGATATCTTAAGTGCAAAGGCGGATAACTGTTCCAGGTTCAAATGTACACTCTGTGAAAAGCTTTGTAGTTCAAGGGACCGACTGAATAGTCACATGAATATGCATCGACGCAAACGTCCTTTCAAGTGCGACACCTGTCCCAAAACGTTTATGAGCCCAGATACACTCTCGTCACACAAAAAACTGAATGCAGATGATGGGGTAGGTGAGTGCACGTTATGCAATCAAAAATTTACGGACAGTAATAAGCGGCGGAGGCACGAGAAGACGCACACAAATATCAGCAAATATCAGTGTGCAAAATGTAAAAAGTATTTTAGATTGGAAGATCAGCACCGCAGTCATTTGGAAGATAATAAATGCAAAGGATATGCTTCAGAACAGCTATTTGAATGTTCCAAGTGTGAAAATGAATCATTCATAAGCGTTGAGCTCCTAAATCAGCACAAAGTCGAAGTTCATCCACCCCCGAAAAAAAATCATGCATGCTCGATTTGTGAGAAATCATTCAGGTCGAGTTCAAGGCTTAAAGTGCATATGAACGTTCATACCGGCAATCGACCGTATAAGTGCACAGTGTGTCCTAAAAAGTACGGCTGCCCCCAGAGCTTACGCCAGCACAAATTAGATCACAACTTCTTAAGCGCAGATGGGAAGATTCGTGGCAGATTCAAATGTACGCTCTGTGAAAAGTCTTACTACTCAAAAACCAATCTGAATAGTCACATGCATTTTCATCGTGGCGAACGTCCTTACAAATGCGAAATATGTCCCAAGTCGTATACGAGCGCAAAATCACTCAGATCACACATAAAAACGCATTCTGATGAGAGAAAATATGAGTGCAATTTTGATCGCCGTGTGGACGAGAAATCGCATACAAATAGCCGTATGAAATATCGATGTGAAAAATGTAAAATGTATTTTAGATTGAAGAATCAGTACGGCAGCCATTTGAAAGACAATAAGTGCAAAGGATATGCTCTGGATAAGCCATTTCAATGTTCCAAGGGTGATAATGAATCATTCGCAACCATTGAGAATCTCATTCGACACAAAGCTAAAGATAAGTGCAATAGAAATTGCCAAGAGTCCGATCATATTCGAGAAAATAAGAAGTGTGAAACACAAGTTCGTAGTGAAATCAAAAACATTCAAAATGATGAGCAATCACAGAAGAATTATGCGTTCGAGAAGAAGTACAAATGCGTTGAATGTAAGAAGGAGTTTATATGCAAACGAAATTTAAATTTCCATTTGAGGTCGCACTTACAAATTGCATCGATGTAGAGAAGATACCGATTATTTTTAAAGATTAACTTTAAATATTAATTTTAAAGATTTAAGTTTAAAAAATAAACAAATCAGAATTAGTAATAAAAAATGAGTTTTTCGTAAAATAGATTTGCTGCATTCTATCGACCATATCAAAGGTATTCGAATATCTAGTTATTAACTATTTATCTTGATTTTTGCAAGAGAAGGTCTACTGCAACTAATCTTTTAACTTGCCATAATGAAATTTCGAATTCCTAACATTTATCTCTTCAAGTTCATTCTTTACATACCGATCCTAGGAAGGCTAGTGGCAAACTGTTTAGCTGCCATAGGATTACATTCAACAGCGATCTCTGACTGTGAATTTAAAATATACTTACACTCAGAAAAAAACGCTGTAAAATCAAATATATTCATGGTTTGCATCAAATATTTTGACTCTTATTTTTTACCCAAAAACGAAGGGTTGTTGAATTAAAAGTGTAAAAGTATTCATTTTCTCAAAACTGGTTCACCGTTAATGTAACAGTTTCACTGTTGCTTCAAAAGTAAGAATCAGTTGTTCCTTTAAATATAAGTCTTTCGATTAAATACGCTTTGCTGTTAGCATATCAAATACGGCGTTATTAAATTAAAAGCGGGATGCTTGTGTCAAAAGTGAGAATCTTTTGTGCCTTTAAAAAGTAATATATTTAATGCAAATGCATATCGCTGTTAAAATTTCAAAGGTGGTAATTTTTGCTGCAAAAGTGCAAGCTGAATATCACGTTTGCTTACTACTTCCTCTATACTTGAAAGCCAAAATCGATTTAAATCTATTCTGGAAAACCGCAAGACTTTCCCTGAAAATATCATCATCATGTCGATTAAAGTTTTATTTTCAGCTGAACACAATTTTATGCAACCGAAGTAGGTAAAGCAGAAAAAAATGAAAAGACTCTGATTAGAAATTTATTTTTATTACATTGCTGAACAGTAAGTAAAATATTTTATATAACATGTCCGTATAGTAGTAAACTAAGTGCGAAACAGTAAGCGAAGTACACATCGTGAGAGACGTTTTTAGCTTAAGAATTTTCAATACAAAAAGCTTCATTTTATTTGAAACCGAAGAAATTCTTCTTTGGTATTTAAGGTATAAAGTTTTGAATAAAAACAAACATTTTCTATTCTTTTCAAATAATATGCAGATGACATTTCAAGTATTTTATACGATTGAAATTTTTCAACAAAAACATTTTTGACACCTTGTCCAACTATAAAAACATCTTCCGAGTTATAAAATAGTAAAAGAATTTTACTTATAGTAGTATCCCACATAACGAAGTCATTAGTTTTGAAAGTATGCCCTTTATAAAGTAAATTTTTTACTGTATATCCAACTGTAAGAGATGTACATAAGTTCGCGTAGTAAGGTAGTTGCGATAGATTGAAATCAGTGACATCACATAACTTAGAAATATGAGGTTGAAAAAATGAATTATTTACTGCCGCTTGTGAGAATTGGAGGCTACTTTTAGTAGCTAAGGAGTACGGTAAATTGATTCTTGAGGAAATCACGTGAGAATATTGCTTAAAAATCTGGTGTTTGCTCTCAAATCTAAAACACCATAGAAATTTGAGCGGACCTATTGCTTTTATGGCTGAAACGTAATGCAACATAAAATGATATTTTGGCTTCAATGGCTCGTCAAATAGTGTAATATACGATTCATTATGCGCTTTTATTAAAATTTCTAATTTATTTAAAATATGAGCATCAAATTTATCTAGCAACAAAATATCTGTGATTTTAATGAAAGTAACTAAAAATTTGTAAACAAGATCTTCAAAATCTACTAAATCACCATGATAAGTAAAAAGAAATGTAAGAATAATTTCATTTCAGCCGCATTCATCTTTATATGGTTGTGTTTGATTTGATTTTTTTCTATTGCCGAACTTATATTCCCCATATGATCTACGTCATAGTTGAACATTTGTTTTCTGTAATTAAATGTGTCCAATGTAAAGTACTTTATATTGTAAATGAAGTAGTTAAGTATTTGAGCGACATTATATCTAGCTACTCCTAGAAATATATCATGCATTATATCACAAACTTTGTTATCCGTTACGTGATAGTTTGATAAAGAATTCCAAACCGAGTTTTCTTTAATAGATGTAGCTCGGAACTGCGTGGAAGAAAATTGATTTAGTTCATTCAAATATTTACTTTTGTTCCTTATACTTTCATTTCTTCACAACAGTCTGTTTGGCACTCACTTTTACAACGTGAACATATTCGACAGTAATATTCGCCATTAAAACTAGTCTTAAAGCCTAGCACTTCATTTAGTCCTAAGTTATCGCCTAAAATTTGTCCTAAACAAAAATAGACTGTTCTACTTGTGTTACCAACAACAATATCCACACCATTAATGTACAGATCTTCCAAAATGTTTAATAATTTTTGAAATGCCGCAATATTTCCAAAATTCTTTATATCGCTACCGTTTAAAAATCCTGCAACGAATATGTTATTTAGATGTGATAGGTGATATTGGGGTATAATTGGAATAGTGTAATAAATCCCACAAATAGAAGATTTGTGAGGCCCAAGTGTATCATTGACTTCAAATGAATCAAAATAGAGAAATATTGGCAAAATTGTTTTATCTCCAAATGAGTTTGCTTTTGAAGTCCATAAACTCCCCATTATAAAATGATTTAATTTATTTTCAGATTTTATATTATTCATATTCCTTAAAGTATATTCTAAAACATGTGGTGATTCAAAATATTTTTTCAATTGGTATTTTATGTCGCAAAGGCAGCCTTCAATAATGTTATCTTTTAAAGTTGGATTACCACGAACAAAGACTTCATCCAATTGCGTACTGATCGTGAAAAGTGTGGGTGGACTGTATATGTGAAGTGATTGGATTTGTTTAAAAAACTTATACTCAGACGATATGTCTTCAAAAGGATTTTGTAAAAATAATATTAAATTTTCAAATGCTGCCTTTTGATCTGTTTGCATATGCGGTAAAAATTGTGTTAAAAGTTGTGAAAGAGGTTTCATTATACAAGCAGTAATATTGTTTTGAATTTCTAGAATATTTTTCCTTGCAATATTAGATTTATTATGTAACTCTAGCGCAAAATTGATTAAAGCTAAATTCATTGATTTTTTCAATTCATATGTAGAATCAATTTTTGAGGTTGTATTTGGTAATATTGTTCCATTATGCGAAACTTCAATTGATTTTTCGTTATTTTGAGCATAAACCAAGTTTTTGTGTTGAATTGGAGCGAATTCATTTTCATTTGATGTGTTAATTGTAATATGTTTTTTAATGTGAGTTTTAAACTTGTATATACTTTGAAAAAGTTTATTACAACTATTAAATCTGCATGTATATTGGTAATAGCTTGGAGTCTTATGAAAAACTTGCAAATGTTGAATTAAAATTTCAGCGGAATGAAATTTATTTTGGCAAATTGAGCAAATATGTAAATACGTGGATATTTGACTTGCATTGAAGTCACATTTAATTACATTGCAGTTACTCTGCATTATTTATTTTTGCTATAATATTTTGAATCTTGGGAATTTTTTCCACACAATTTATTTCATATATATATTCCTGTAGAAACATCCACACATATTTGCTCTTTGCCGAATATTCAAGATTAAATATGAAACTTATTTTAATTACAAGATCTATTGCCCGCAGCAAAGTTGGAGTTTTATATTTTAACCCGTTTAGTAGTACATAAAATTCTTTTAGGGTCTCTATGGACTCACCAACCACAATAACTTTTGGTTGAACCGATAAGTGTTCTTTAAGCGCCATGCTAATAAGCTCTTCTTCTTTCCTTTTTAAATCGTTTATGTTTACTATGTGGACAATCATATCGTGTTGCGAGTCCGAAATGGATGGTTTAGTCATTTTATTAATTCTTGGTGGCAATATGATTGTATGCAGCAAATTAAAAAAATGCATATAGTGAGAATCTATATACAAAAATATACAAAAAGAACATAAAATTAAATGAGGTTATTCCAAAAATAAATAGGTTTTACCTGATGAAAGTTCTTTGTTTTTAAGCTTAAGGTAATAGTCTTGATTCAGTTTATCTTTTATTCCATTCGCGAAAAATGTTTTATCAATTTTTTTCTCCACATCCTGAATTTTGTTCAGCAAGTGATTTTCCTTGCCTGGATGCAAAGTTTTAAAATCAATTTGGATTAACTCAGGACCAGTAGGATCAGTATATCGCGGCCAAGCTTGCATTATTTCTGTTAAACTATTTTTCTGTTCCAGCATTCTTAAATCCGATGTTTCTTTCCATATTTCAGTAATATTCGACGGGACGTTGTGTTGAAGCCACTTTTTTTTTTGATTGAAAATCACTGTTATCGGATGCATTTTCGTTTTGAAAGTCTTGAAAAGACTCCGAACTTTTCTTGGATTTTTTCCCAGATGAATGGTCCTCGATATTTTTCCTTTTTTTACTTAATGTATTAAAGTACCTATCGTAAATTTTTCCAGCAGGATTCTTTTTATTATTTCGCGCTGTATAATAGGTAGCTTCTGTCTCTGTTGGAAACAGCTGGACAATGCCTTTGGCAATTTCTGACATTGTTTTTGGAGTCATTCGTTGATCTTTTAATATAAAATAGTCAACTATAATTCTAGTTATCAGATTTTGATCTGTTTCGTTTAGTCTTTTATTTATTTTATAGTCATTGATAGCAATTTGTCCCGATATGCTTTGGCGAATAATATCACTGACATTCATATATGAATCTGGATGAACAGTAGAGCCTGAAGAAGTTGATAAAGTTGAATGCGCCGATGCTGACCAACTTGACATAGCGCTTGACATTGTTCGATCGCTTCCACAGCAGGT
This sequence comes from Nemotelus pantherinus, assembly GCA_963978885.1. Lineage (NCBI taxonomy): Eukaryota > Metazoa > Arthropoda > Insecta > Diptera > Stratiomyidae > Nemotelus > Nemotelus pantherinus. The sequence continues at coordinate 65,637,291 of OZ022266.1, read as the reverse complement.
CAATAATTCAAACTATGATCAAAAATATTTAACTAATATAAATATAAATGAATAAATTATGCGAAAATATACATCATCGTAGTTTCTGAATTAATGAGAAAAGTTGCGATTCGGGACAATTATTTTACGAGACCTATGAAGCTTTTTATATACGTTTGCATGCATTAATTGCAGCTTATAGAAGTTAATCTCAATCCAGTTTGTGAAAAGTACTACTATGGGCAGCAAAACAAGCTAAAATCAATCTGTTGTACTCATATTTTTTAAACAACATATGATTTTATTGAATTGGATGAAAAAAGATCGGTTCCGTGTTGACGTCAATCCTAAATAGTTTTTTTAATTTTAGTATTGAAAAGACTTATTAAAATGTGGCGCATTTCAGAATCTGCCATGATGATTAACTTCTAACGATTATAATCGTTAAGATTACTATAGCGTTTTTTACGTCTCTATTGAGAGCTGGTTAGGATAGTAGCATTGAAAAATACAAGAACCCTGTCTCAGTTTTGGTTGTTTTCAAGTAAAGTACTCAAATTACTTACGTTGTTTTCTTTTCTCCATCGGTTCAGGAAGTATCGAAAGTTAACTTTCTGCCCAATGTGCTCTCTTTTCCAAAAAATTCCATCTATATCGTGATTGTGCAGCCTTTTCAGCACTTCTTCTGAATCCACTCCACATTCCGTTAACAACGTTATGGCTATGTCGCTCAATCCCCATTCCTGGTATAAGGTCGTCAATTGAGGTGACAACTCAAAAATAAACTCTGCGATTGTTTCGAATTCGTCCATTTCCATAGCACAATAAAAATAACTGGTTTTTTTACACCAGCCAACGTTTATTGGATTAATTTTTACCAATATTACACGAATTTGACACTGATTTTGCACTTATTTTTAAGACAACACAAATTACATTTTACCGACGCGCTGATACGACGTGTTGATACATGAATGCAAATAACTGCTTAAGTGTACGAGAAAACTAAACGTCTGTATGCTTTGACGACTGCGAAAACTATGCCCATATGTCCACGCTTCAACAAAGTACGCTTTTACGTTGAATATTTAGTAGTGAAACCAACAGTGGAAATTGTTAAACATTCAAAAAGATATAGTTGAAGCAATAACTTAACTTTTGAAGTGTAAAGTTGAGTATTTATATAGTTATTTTAACTACTAAAAAATTTGTAATGACATTTTTCGTATTTGGATTTCATTAACAGTTTTCAAACTTTTGTTTTAAATAAATCACTTTTGAAATAACATTCAAAAGTTTTTGGAAATCAAATATGTTCTTTTGAATCAACAATTTTGTATTCAAAGCAACAACTATTTTGATACAATTGTTCAAATACAAAAAGTAGTTGGTTCAACTGTGTTTTTTTTTCTCAGTGATAAATATGGTTTTTAATCACGTTCAAAAACTCTTGTTGACAGAAGCCTGAAAAATATTTAAATCAACTGCCTGTTTTCTTAATATATTAGTATTTTCAATTATTGGATTTTAAACTTTTTAGACCTGAATATAGGAAAATGTAAATTTATGATTTCTGATAGTCCAAAGCAGAATTTCAATTGTTCGTACATCTTAAATAATGAAACATTTAAACGCGTTGAATTTGTTAAAGACCTAGGCATTATCTTAGAGTGATGATATGGGTTTGCATGACGTCAAAAAGTGTAGGCAGAATTTATGATAAATGGAAATATAAATGACCAAAAAAAAAACATAATTATAAGAAACATCAAGTACTTGAGCCGAAACTGAAGTCTCATCTTCTTTATGTAACGGAAATACTAAACCTCGGAACTGTCACAGTGCAAATATCTCTATAAATCTCTTTGTAAAATTGATTATTGGTTCTATTGCATACTACTACATATTTTGCCATGCCCGATGCGAGTGATAGGCTTCTGCTATGTCCGGGGCTACTGTATTAGGATATTGTTAATGCGGTGGACCATCTAATTCCTATATCGGGCAGTATATTCATCATTCGCCCAGCAGATGCACCACAATGTAGCTACTTGCTCGAAAACTACTGAGCTAAAAATCTGAGTAATATTACTGGACAGTTTGCCAATCAATCCATAACTGAAAGATGCACTAGTTGCATTTTGTGGAATACAATGATTCTTCATATTGTTTTGATTTCCAATTTGCATCCAGCAGTGGTTTATCTGTAAAGAAGGAAGTTGAAATCAACGAAATACAATTGCAAGAGCAGATTTTCGATGGAGCCGAAGTGAAGAAAAGTCTGCTTGACCACAGCGCTAATGCCGAGAAACGGAGTGCAATTGTAAATGGACTACGCAACGAAGTAACCCTGTATTTTACGAAGGCGAAGAATCGATCTTAAATTAAACGTACGCTTTGTGAAAAGTTTTGCAGTTCAAAATCGTGACTTGTTCATGTCGGTGAACTAATATACAATTTTACTAATTTGCTTACTTGCGATTCAATTTCATTGAATGTCTTTGAACTTCTCAAAGTTAAACTTCCCATGTCTGCAATCACGCAGAATTGCAAATTCTTGCAGTAAAACTGCAGATTGCGACATAAAGTTGTAAAACCGCATACTGTAACTGTAAATTAATTTTGCGTGCATACAAAATGAACTTTGATCGGGTATGAACTATGTAATTGGTTCATCATTAAAGTTGCTAAATTGTAATTTATAAAACTATGTATATAGATTGTAAATAAACCAGTTGGCGTTCTACTCAACAGATAAAAAATAATACGTGTTTATTCAAGTTTTACAGGTTTTTCAACTACTGAGGTGCGGATAAGGTCCAAGCTTTGGACATTGCAGCAACAAAACGCGTCATCGCTAACTTCAAGAAAGACAACGAGAAAAGGCATGGGCTGGCATACTTCGAGACGCGGTTAAAGAAGCTGCAGCAGCAGTAGAGGAGCTGTGAGAAACATCGAGCTATTTTGCAGGAGGTGTTACAACGATTCTGGGATATTCAAAGATTTTTTTTTGTAGTACGGTATCCTGTTTTACGACGATTAGGTTGGCTTATAATGATTCGCATCAGCCATCGGTTTCAACACCCGTTTATGGTGGGTTTGACCTTAATATATCAATTGACAACACAAACACAAAAGCGTCTTAAACAGCTCAACGACCGCGAACACGCAGTTCAAGACACGATGATTCACGTATTATCTATTCCAGAGAAAGACCGTCCTTCGGAGAAAAACAATCACTGCAGTTCTCCGGCTACAACATTCAACCGCAAGAGACAACACGCGAATGATATTCAAAGATGCAGTACCAACGACATCAATAGGTTCAAACGAGTGCTTGATGTAACACATCAACTGGAGGCGTGTCTACAAGCGATTGAAGGGGAATCCTTTGATGTCACAACAATCTTCATTCTAAATTAGAAATTAGATGAAAAAATCCGGAGGGATTGGCAGAAAGAGATTAGTGGCACCACAAGTATGCCAACTCTTTCAACGTTCCTGGACTCCGTTCAAAAATGCTTGATTATGCTCGAAGCTCTAACTGGGAGCTCTAAAAAGAGAGCGGTTACCTCAAGAGAGCACTATGAAATCATTATTTTCATCCAAATCTTCATCCAGCTGAAAATAAAGGGAACAAATAGCGAATATACACTACCGCAATCGACAGAAAGTAGAAAAAGAACTAACAGAAAATTACTTCTTTTAACTTTCTACGCATGATGAGGGATTTTTCTAATTTCCTAACTACCAAAACATTCAACATAACTATAAAAAACCCAAAGCCACCTCACAGAAAAAAAAACTTCTCATGAGCTTTTCTTTTTTCCATCAGCATATTTTACACTTCAACACGTGAACTACAAATGAGGAATAGAATTTCTGTACCAGTGAATTCACTGGGACAGGATTGTTGTTGTTTCCAATGCATATATCCTATTCTCTACTGGATAGAGGAGCAAAAAACACGCCTATTGTGTTTTTGTGGTTGTGTGTTTGCGTTTGAGGGTTTTTTTTGTGTGTTAGTTTGTTTTTCTTAATTGTATTGTCTTCTCGAGTATTTTGTTTTTGCATAATTTTGTGTTTTTCTTCAATTTTTGACCCCTGCTACCACCGATTCGCCTTCTGGTGCTGTAAATTTCCGGCTGTGGGGCATCAAGTCGAGTTTACCCGCCAACAGCGCCAAATATTCTTCTCATCATAAAGACACTTGCATTGTTGTTGAATTTGGATTTGAAAACATGATACCGATTCTAGGTTGAACGTTAAATGAAAGATTTATTCGGATTTCGCCAGCAATACGCTTCCTTGGGTCGATTAAAACTCTCGCATGGTGTGACGAGGAGCTTGCATCGAAGAACATCATTTCGCTTCAATTTCCTAAAAACGCATACACGATAAATCTAAATTCGAATTCTATTTATTTATCTTCACTTGTTCAAACAAAATGTATTGAGGAAATAAGACGTACTACAAAATTTTCGATTACAAAATTTTCCACGTCGACGAAATTTTCGCATGCGATCTCAAATGGAAATTTAAATTTCGTTTACAGATAAACTTCTTGTTACATTCATCACATTTGTACTTCTTCTCAAATGCATCATCCTTCTGCGAGCTTTCATCAGTACCAGTATTTTCTGTTTGATTTTGATCTTGAGTTTCTTTTTCGCTTTTCTCAATTTCTTGAACATCTTGGGACTTTTGTGGATTTCTTTTGCACTTTTTATCGTGAGTCAATTTGTGCTTGGATAAGGCTTGAGACCAGGCGAATTTGGCGATATTGGGCATGCATAAGGCCGATTACCAGTATGAGTGTTCATGTGATATTTAAGATCTTTCTTACATCTGCATACTTTCGCACAAATTGAGCATGTATGATTCTTTTTCAAAACGGCGGGGTGAATTTGATTTCGGTGCTGATTGACCTCTGGTCATTAGCAGGTCATTCGATTTTGGCTTGCAGGCCGTGTACTGACACAAAACTGCTCGAGCAGAGAGCCCCACGCACTTCAGTTTTTGACAAAATGCGTCTTCGTAAACGTTGCGCTTTGTACTTGTTGTCAGCACTTTGCGAAGACAAACCAGCAAAAAAAAAATTTTGGATGAAAAAGTGGCTCCGGAAAAGAATTAATCAGACAATCTCACCAAGAAGATTTGTTAAATTATTTGAATTTGAAGTGAATACAACTTCAGTATAATTCTGGGTATGATTGCACCGTTCATTAGTCATTGCGCCAGTCAATAAGTCCTGAAGAAAGGCTTACTTAAAAGTCCAGCAAAACACCGTACGCTTCATCCTTCAGTCTTTTGTTTGAATACGTATCATCTTTAACTTTCCATTGACATGGATATTGACGGTACAACTCAATAAACGCGGCAAAAAAAGGGGTTTGTTGCCCATGGCTTCATTCAGTCCAAAAATAATTAATGAAAACAATTAAAAAAAAGGACCTGCCGTCCGACTGCTAGGTACAAATGAATTTGAACATGTCAGTACACACGCCTGCAGGCCGACTGACAGTGAGTGATGGTATGAGCTTGAGACATAAGCGCGGGCCACAATGCTCCAGCACATTCCATTCCGATCCAGCACTCTCCAGCTCATATCCATTCCAGCAAACTGAACACATAGTCTCCATTCCATTTAGTGTGCGACAATTTACTTTTAGTTTTGAAATTTCAGTTTTGCGTGATTATTTTAGAATGGATAGCAATTTTCTATAGTTATTTGGAATGCTAATAAGCTTTGTACCCTTGTATAAACAAAAACCACAGCAAAAAATTTTTTAGTATTGATAATAATACTCTTCTGATCCAGAAAAGTTGAAATTTGGTCAACTCGTCCTTTCCATTCCATTCCAACCTTATGTGTTCAGTCTCATACATTTTCTATCCCGCCAACTTTGACGTTTATTCTGGAATGGAATGGATCATTGTGTCCGGCGCTATAGATTGAACGGTTCATGCCTGTTGACTGAACGGTTCATGCCTGTTGACTGAACTGTCGTTTGCCTTGTACACACCTACATACAGCCCACTTCAACTGCAGTCCGCAATCATCAGGTGAACTGATGTGTGTGTGAGCAGTTTCGATGGCCTGATAGACCAACGTCTGCAGTTAATCTGACAGTGTGTGGGACGCTTCTCTCGCAAATCTGACCAAAATATCACTGGTCAATTTAAAGGGGGATATTGCGGTTCATCAAATGAAGCAGGTGGTTCCCTGACTTTAGTGACTAGGGGAGAGAAATTTCTGTGGCATCACAGCTGGCCTCTTTTGTGCCTCTGTCGGTCGGCAACCACTTCAACCTAACTCAGTGGAGCCCAGCGTAAATATTTCGACCGAAGAAATTATACATACAAATGTATAATTTTTATTTAGTAAAACATAAATATTAAGTATATACATAATTTTTTTCTTTATTAAAACTAAAGTACAAGCCATAAACTCTAAATCATTTCGGCTAGTGCAAGTGGCTCACTTGAGTTGGATGTCAGCTCGAAATGTCCTAATTTGGAAGTGCGATGCGAGCGTAGTATATAACGATTCTATACCACTTGATATTACGTATTGGGAAAAAATATCGTTGCAAAAAATTCCACCAAAAATGACAAAAAAATCAATTTTACGAAATTCTAATATTTAAAATCACTTGCTTTATTTCTTAACTATAATCAGTACTTTCAATACGTCCACGAAATTTGTAGATGCAATGTTCTTGTTGAAGTCGAAATATTTATACTGTTTCTCCATTTCAATTTAATTTTGAGCTCTCATTTTCTCTGTCATGCGACTCTTGCGAGTTACCGTTACATTTATTATCTGCCAAATGGCTGCGTAGGTAATGCGTTCGTAATGCGAAGGGAGAACTGTACTTTTTAGGACATATGGTGCACGAATACGGCCGACTGCCAGTATGGATGTTCATATGCACGCGAAGGTCATATTTACACCTGAAGGTTTTCGTACAAAGTGAGCATGCTTGATTTTTCCTCGGTGGTGGATGAACTTCGATTTTGTGCTGGTTCAGGAGCTCGATGCTTACGAATGATTTATTTTCACATTTGGAACATTTGAATAGCTTTTCTGAAGCATTGCATTTGCATTTATTACCTTTCATATGGCTGCGATACTGGTGCTCTGATCTAAAATACTTTTTACAATTTTCACATTCATAATTTCTATGGTTATTTGTGTGCGTCTTTTCGTGCCTAAGCCGCTTGCTATTCACTGCGAATTTTTTACTGCACAACGTGCACTCATATTTTCTTTCATCAAAATGCAACTTAATGTGGGCTTTGAGTGTGTCTTGGCTGATATACGACTTGGGACACATTTCGCATTTGAAAGGACGTTCGCCACGATGAAAATACATGTGACTATTCAGACTGGTTTTTGAGAAGTAAGACTTTTCACAGAGCGTACATTTGAATCTGCCACGAATCTTCCCATCTGCGCTTAAGAAGTTGTGATCTAACTTGTGCCGGCTTAAGCTGCCGGGGCAGGCGAACCGTTTTGGACAAATTGGGCATGTATAAGGCCGACTACCAGTGTGAGAGTTCATATGTGTGTCAAGCAAGTACTTATGCTTGTATGTTTTCGTGCAAATCAAGCATATGTGATTTTCTTTCCGAGGCGTATGGATTTCGACTTTGTGCTGGTTTAGGAGCTCAATGCTTACGAATGATTCATTTTCACACTTGGAACATTCAAATTGCTTTTCTGAAGCATAGCATTTGCACTTATTACCTTTCATATGGCTGCGATACTGGTCCTCTGATCTAAAATACTTTTTACAATTTTCACATTCATAATTTCTATGGTTATTTGTGTGCGTCTTTTCGTGCTTAAGCCGCTTGCTATTCTCTGCGAATTTTTTACTGCACAACGTGCACTCATATTTCTTTTTATCCAAATGCGTTTTATGGTGTGACGAGAGTAGATACTTACTCGTGAATGATTTGGAACAGATTTCACACTGGAAATTACGTTCGCCATGATGAATTTTAATGTGCTTATTCATTCCGGATCTGGATTTGTAAGACTTTTCACAAAACGCACATTTGTATCCGGAACCGTGAGTTAAAATGTGCGCGCGTAGGCCATCATGACTGGCATACTTTCTAGGGCATATTGTGCATGCATACGGCTGACTGCCAGTATGAACATTCATATGCACTTTAAGCCTTGAACTGGACCTGAATGATTTCGCACAAATCGAGCACGTACGATTATTTTTCAAGGACGGCCTAATATCGTCATGTTTTCGAGCTGAACTGGTGGAATTATCCGGTCGTAAGTAGCACTCGTATGGTTGCTCCCTAATCCCTTCACAATCGTTTAATTCGGTTTGATCATCTTCTGTCTGAAATAGGATTTGTTTAAAAATTATATACTAAACAGAGAAACGACGTCCAATTACTATTTGGAATATTTCGTTTACAACTTCACTTTCTTTTTCGATTTTAACACAAGGGTCAACATGTGTCACTTGGAATCTATCGAAACTCTGTTCTAGTAACTGTGTTTCACAGATTTCAACTTCCTCTTTTACAGATATAACTTTTCTGCACGCAAAGGATAAATCATCCACATCACTCATTTTTACACACTACCCAGGCTCCGACGGCCATCCTCCGACCCAGTAAAAATGGAAATCCAGGCAGTTATAAAACAACAAACAGCTGACTGTCAAATTTAATTGGTTTTCAACAGCCCCTGGACACGGACGGTATAACTTTCCACCATTAGCCCCTTCAATCCTCTCGCGCACAAAGCATGTTAAAGCTGCCTTGCCGCCATTTCGACCTCATTGTCAAATTGGAGGGGAACTACTTGGATTTGAGCCGATTTGACAATGAGTTGCTAAAAAATTACTACCGTCCCCTTCAATAGGTCTGTTCCCGGACTTTCAGTAACTGAATTTTACTGAATTTTCCTGAATCATGTGGTGGGGAATTTCATGAAAAGTACGGGAACGCTCTCATTGTAGGTATGTTCCCGTACTTTCAGTAACTGAATTTTACTGAATTTTCCTGAATCATGTGGTGGGGAATTTCATGAAAAGTACGGGAACGCTCTCATTGTATTTCCTGAAAATTGACAGCCGAAGGTGTCAGTTTTCGGTTTTTGGGAGAACAATACTGATTATGAAGTCATCCTTAGCGGTAATAAATTATCACCACAAAAATATTCAACCTTCACAGCAACATTACGCAAAAAATATGTTGCTTGCCGCGCACATTTGAAAATATTTACTCGCGCCACATCGTTTGATGCCTGAATTACAGTCGACGCAGCGAGGCGCAGCTATCAGTGACCAAGCGCAGCCAACGAAATCGCCTGGTTACACTGCAAGTGACTAAGTGTCAGTGATGTAGAAGAATTTTCAGTTGATGTTAGCGACATCTCTGTATCCGCCTGTAGCCTTCTCATGAATAATCGGACGCTCCTTCACTTGGGCTATCAGCATCTTTATTGTCACCTCGTTATCCAACACTGCATCTTTAATTGACTGCATTTTGAAATAATTCTTTACAATTTTTTCAATCAATGTGAATACGAGTGTGGAATTCGACGACTCACTTTACCCCTGATATTAACCACGTACCTAATTAGGGCTAGGTGAACTCAAAGCTTGGTCCGCGGGCCTTCGTCCGAACTTGGATTCGAATCAGGGATCCCACAAGCAAGAAGTCAGTAATCTACCAACTAGACTAATAAAGTATTTTAAATTACTATATTCAATTTGCTATTAACTATCTTTCTAATTTGCTATTAACTATCTTTTTATTTTACTTTTAACTATCTAAGCTATTACCAATAAAAATTGCTTTCGAATTCCTCAAAAATTTTGTAATATAAAATCAACTATATTTACATTTTCGCATACATTTCAAATCCCGCGCGTTTCTCAAGTAATTACAGCTGATTCCAACTCTTCGCCACGACAAAAGTTGAATCTATTTCGACCTGAGCTGCGCCTGGCTGCGCCTGGCTGCGCATAGCTGCGACTTGGTGTGCTCGCTGCTATGGAAAACCCATATAGTCAACTCAACTGACAGCTTGGTTGCGCCTGGCTGCGCCTGGCTGCGTCGCAGTGTGCTTCAGCGGTGACACTTTTCAGTATTTTTAAGTAGCTCAGACCCTACTTAAATTTACTGAAAGAGGGGAAATTTTCAGTTTTCAGTAAAACGGAGTACGGGAACAGCTTCATTGCAATTAATCGCGATTAATCGCAATTAATCGTAGTACGGGAACAGACCTTGTATTTCCTGAAAATTGACAACCAAAAATGTTTAGTTTTCGGTTTTTGGAAGAGCAGTAGTGATTATAAAGTCATCCTAAGCGGTGATAAATTATCGCCACAAAAATATTCCACCTCAATAGCAACATTAAGCATAGTACTGAGTTCGATTTCACGTGAAATTTTCATACAAAATTTCACGCGAAATGTGTTTCGGCGAAAATTTCGCTTGAAAATAAGCAAGTTTGGTACTGTGTTCTTAGCATGAAAAGTTGCTTTGAAGTTGCTTTCGCGTTGAAAACGTAGATGGCACTGAAACATGACGCGAATCATTTCACGCCAATTTAGTTTGTGCAGTTCATTCTTTCGAGCGGAAAAGTGACATTTGGTGTTTCAATTTGAAAATGGAGCAGTGAAAATGTCTTTCCAATAAGAAAATCAATCGAAAAGTGAAATTCATGACATTTTATCCGCCAGAAATGAGCATTGTCTCTGCTTTTCTCAATTGTCAAAATTTTCGCTCGAAAGAATGACCAGATAATGGAAACATGTCAAAATTTCACGTGAACTCGAACTCAGTACCAGCCTTTACGCAAAAAATATGTTTCTTGCCGCACACATTTGAAAATATTTACTCCGTTTGACACTTTCAGTATTTTTCAGTAGCTCAGACCCTACTGAAATTTACTGAAGGAGGGGAAATTTTCAGTTTTCAGTAAAACGGAGTACGGGAACGGCTTCATTGCAATTAATCGCGATTAATCGCAATTAATCGTGGTACCGGAACAGACCTAATGTAAATCTTATGAGGTCTGTTTCCGTACTTTCAGCAAAATGCAGCAGTAACAGAATTTTACAGCTTGATTATTTTTGTGGTGGGGGAACATTTGGAAAAGTACAGAAACGCGCTGCTGCAACTTGCTGCAAGTAAGAAGAAGACACTAAAAGTGACAGCTGTGTTGATTTGAATTTCGAAAAACGTTCTTGCGGACCTTAAATCAGCCTTATCTTTGTAGTATGTATATTGTAGTATGCAAAATAAAAAAAACAATTGTGAGAAACATTGGTGTCATGATCACAGCCCACACACCAGATGAAGCCATCATATGCATTGGAAACACCTTGTGAACATATCCTTTTCCATCTACAAGATTATCATATTTTGCTCGTGCGCAATTATGAGTTCCATTAATAGATATAACAGGCTCTATTAATGGAGCCCATATCAATATTGATCCGCCTGCGAAACAAAATTTATAATTCATCTATATTATTATGCCTGCAAAATAAAAGAACAGCATATTCCCGCCAACAATACATTTCATTTTCAGTTGCAATGACTAACAAGTTCAAAGTACAAATCAGTTTTGTCCTTATTAAAACCTAGCCTCCACCGAAGTCGATCATATACAAATAAGTGCACACCATGCACTAAATATCCACCATTGGATATTTTGTAATAGCAATAAAAACGTTGTGCGAGAAATATATTCCGTGTTCATTGGAATATTGCACAGAAAAGATTTTTCTTCGCGCGCTCATTTGAATATATATACATTTCAAAGCCTCGCGCCAAGCCCATCGTAGTCGATTTGACAAGCTGCAGCAAAATGCCTCAGCTCAGTTCGGCTGTAATTTTCTTCAACTTGCTGAAAGAGGGGAAGCGATGACGTCAACAAGATTTTATTTGCAGCAAAAGTACGGAAACGACTTGCTGCGAATCTATTATAATATATTATAATAGATTCAAGTACGGAAACAGACCTATGGGCATGTCCACTCCATTTCTACTATCTCACTGGTTTTCAATCCATTTCAATCCTTTCAATCATATGTAGGAAATACATATTGGCCCATGCCAGACCAACAATGCATATGGCCAATGTGTGTACACCCCCTTGGCACAGCGTAATGAGTAGTTCCTAACCAGCGTACCAACTCCGTATACGTATACGGCCCAAAAATCCAGTGATCTAACCTGAGACTGTTTTGTTGGACAGCCTGGAAAGTTGGAAAAAATCGCATGGAGCAGAAAGAGATGCAATAAACAATTCGGCAACTACATAGTCAAGTTAGATTTTTCGCTGCTCACATACGGCCCACTCTCACAAAATATACCAACATAATCTCAGGCTGCTTTGACAGATAATGCATTGCGTAAATGGAGGCGCAATTTCAAGGTCAAAGTGTTTTTTTGGGAAAGTGGAATAAGTTGGTACGCTGGTTGTTATTACGCTGTGCCCTTGGTGTGAGATGGCTACGGTTGGTCGGTATTGGCCTGCATTCCGATCTGATGCTTCAATTACATATTGGCCCAAGCTAAACCATCTCGGGTTGGGCCACCGCAGACCAATTCGAGGACAGATGCTACTGTCCACACCATGGCCGGAGCTGGTGAGCTTCAGTTGTCTATTCTCAGCCTGTCAAACCCGTTTGGTTGGTGCATGTTGGTGCCCAAAACCAATGCCTCCTAGAAGTACGGGCCGTCAGGCTACGTAATCGTTTTAGCTATGACGTCAGAGACTCGGGGAGTTTGACATTTCCACGAGGCAGTGCCGATGCACGCGGAGATTTCACTTGCGGTTTTTTAGCTCAAATATGAGTAAAACGTTAGTTTTTTTGTGCGTGGATGCGTTGTAGTTATAATATTTAGTAATAACTTGCATTTTGTGTCAATCAATTGTATCGACAGTGAATCGACATATAACATCACATAACCTAACAACAACCGATAAACATTTCGTAGCAAATTTTTCGACTTATACCGCACGCACCGCATTAATTTGTGTTTTAACTGTTCACTAGTACTGTTCCGCAGATCTCACTTGATTTTTATGTCACTCACTTTAACAGAACCTGTACAATTAACATTTTCCCGCGGACGTCCCGTAAGACTACGTGTGTTTTTCGCGACATTGTTCCCGCGATCTCTGACGTCATCATTCTGCATTACGGCCCGTACTTCTAGGAGGCATTGCCAAAACCTACTCAGATCGGAATGCAGGCCAATATCGACCTATCGTAGCCATCTCACATCAAGGGGGTGTACACATATTGGCCATAGGCTCTGCTGGTTTGGCTTGGGCCAATATGTATTTCCTTTATGAGTGAATTTTGGCAATGCCTTCTAGAAGTACGGGCCGTCAGGCTACGTAATCGTTGTCGATGTGACGTCATGGCGTTAAACCATTTTGACCTTTGAGTATAAAGATATTAAGAGTCGCAATAAAGCCAGCAGACTGTCTTCATTTTCCCAAGATTTTACCCATACTATGAAAATTTACGAACATTTGGACAAATTGTTCGGGGCGTAGATGAATGGCTCGTTTTGGATGAAGGGGCTTGGCGCGGAAATTTGAATATATATAAATGTTGTGCGTAAATCTGATATGAATATTCAAGCTTTAATATTCTATTGCCGAAACTAAATAGTTGATATACGAAGTGAAACGTGAACTAAATAATTAACTTCTATATATATATATATATATATATATATATATATATATATATATATATATATATATATATATATAAATATATATGTATATATATATATGTATATATATATATATATATATATATATATATATATATATATAAATATATATGTATATATATATATATATATATATATATATATATATATATATATATATATATATATATATATATAAAAATATATATATATATACATAAAAATATATATATATATATATAAAAATATGTATATATAAAAAAATATATGTATATATATTTATGTATATAGTATGAATTTGACAGTAGTCCGATTTTTTTTTATGAGGCTGCTCGTTATGCATTGCTTTCGAATCGCATATTTCAATATTTGTGCAATATTTTTTGTGCAGTTAAAACATGTCCAAATAATATCTACACACCAAATAATTGTTTATATTATTATAATTCATCATATTATTAACTTGTGTTCTGCCCATATCTAAATTGCCTCCCGAAATTTTCTAACAAATTTAATGTACAAATTATATGCCCCTATGCATCATCTTCTTACTTACGCCATTGACCTCCGACAGTCCTCGCGCCATCTTGAAAAAGTAAAATCCGGTAGCTGTCAAAGTGTCGCGTTCAAAGACGCCAAATCGCGGACTCAATCGGTAAATCGGCAATAATTCTTAACTAAGCGTGTTAGTTATGCTTGAAACTTTTTGGATTTCGATAAGAACCTTACAGCAAGTGCTATGGTGGAAAGTTTTTTGTGAATTAACATTTCAAAAGCGGGAAAATGCTAGTTTTTTGAGCGATGTCCTGCTGCTCAGTTATCTTCGCCTTTTTTTAATAGCTTTAATCAATGTCGCGTCTATTTCTAATACTCTGATGCTTTTGCATACTTTTCTTAGTCACGTATAATAGTTCGTTTTGTAAAAGGCCTCTTTTTAATAGTGGTTTCTTATCGATTTCTATTGCGTGTCGGTAGTTTGTTTACGTTTACTTTACGTGGCTAGCAAAATTTGACAGCAACCGGATTTTTCGCTCCCATGTAGTGATAGAGTGAAAGGCAAGGGGGAAGGCAAAAACTCGCGACACACACCTACAGGCGTTTACAGTGTTTCTGCTACTCTTAATATCTTTATACTCTAAGATTTTGACATTTCCACGAGGCAGTGAAGACACCATAGAGATAAAATAGTAGAGTCGCCCATGTGATTCAACTGCTTTGCATCTACCCCTGCAACTTTCGCCAAGCGTCCCATCTATCAACTTGACAAGATATTTTCCACGTGGTGATCATATGACGTATGATTCCAAATGAGATAGATGTGCAAGAGGGAAACAAAACATCAGCACAAATATCGCATTCCCCTTACCTCTTGGTTACGTCCCCACCTATACATTTCAAATGTGAAGGGCCACTCCATTGTCTACTACCTCCATTGCCGACACACACCGAGATTTCACATGCAGTTTTTTTTAGCTAAAATACGAATAAAACTTTAATTTTTTGTGCGTGGACGCGTTATAATAATCATATTTAGCCATAACTTTCATTTTGTATCGACCAATTGTATCGCGATAGCAAATCGACACGGAACATCACATAACCTAACAACTGATAAACATTTCGTCGTGAATTTTTCCAATTATGCCGCACGCACCGCATTAATTTGCGTTTTAACTGTTCACTAGCACTGTTCCGCACATACCACTCTGTTTTCTTTTCACGCACTATAACACAACCCGTAAAATTAACATTTTCCCGCGGACGTCCCATAAGACTACGTGTGTTTTTCGCGACATTTGTCCCGATGCTCTGACGTCATCATTCTGCATTACGGCCCGTACATATAGAAGGCATTGATTTTGGGCACCAACATTCACCAACCAAACGGCTTTGGCAGGCTGACAATAGACAGCTGAAGCTCACCAACTCCGGCCATGGTGTGGACGGCAGCAATGCCTTCTAGATGTACGGGCCGTAATGCAGAATGATGACGTCAGAGCATCCGGACAAATGTCGCGAAAAACACACGTAGTCTTATGGGACGTCCGTGGGAAAATGTTAATTGTACGGGTTGTGTTAAAGTGACTGAAATGAAAACTGAAGTGGTATATGCGGAACAGTGCTAGTGAACAGCTAAAATACAAATTACTCGGTGCGTGCGGTATAATGTGGAAAATTCGCTACGAAATTTTTATCGGTTGGTGTTAGGTTATGTGATGGTTCGTGTCGATTTACTGTCGCGATACAATTAATTGGTACAAAGTGTACGTTATGACTAAATATTATTATTATAACGCGTCCACGCACAAAAAACTAACGTTTTATTCATATTTTAGCCAAAAAAACCGCAAGTGAAATCTCCGTGTACATCGGCACTGCCTCGTGGAAATGTCAAATTTCCTAAACTCATTACGTCACGGCGAGAATGATTACGTAGCCTGACGGCCCGTACTTCTAGAAGGCAATGACGGCAGCATCTGTCCTCAAATTGGCCTGTGGCTTGGGCCAATATGTATTTGAAGCAATAGATATGAGAGGAATCATGGCCGTCATATAGAAGGCCGGTCGCGATTTGCAATCTGACAGGTACTAATGTACTTTTATTGGTCGAACTGGTCGAGAAATGTACGTCGACTGGTCGAAAAAAGGTACATCAAGCAGGCCATCTTGGAACGTTAATTGCTTTTGCGACCGGCCATCTATAAGACGGCCATGGAGGAATGGATACGAAATGGGCCGAGCAAAGATATAGAAGAAGTGGATGGGCGGTATACACGTCCATGAGCGTACGTGTATGCAATGTCTCCTAGAAGCACGGGCTGTAATGCAGAATGATGGCGTCACATTTTGCGGGAAGAATGTCGTGAAAAACACACGTAGTCTTATGGGACGTCCGCGGGAAATTGCTGATTGTACAGGTTGTGGAAAAGTGAGTAAAGCCAAAATAAAAGGTATGTTCCCGTACTTTCAGTAACTGAATTTTACTGAATTTTCCTGGATCATGTGGTGGGGAATTTCATGAAAAGTACGGGAACGCTCTCATTTTTTTTTTTTTTTTCCCTCCGGTTTTTCTGCACTTTTGCAGAAAAGGTCTTGGCTTCCTGACCAGCAGGCATCAGCCAACGTGTACACGATTAGTAAACTTTCTTCAATTATCGATTTATTCGATTTAGTACAAACACAAATTGCGTATTAAGAACGCGCACTTTTTCATATATAACAAACAAACATAGAACACAAAGGCATCTCGAAACAACGCGACGACGCGAACACGCAGTTCAAGACACGATGATTCATGTCTTGTCAATTCCAGAGAAAGACCGTCCTTCGGAGAAAAACAGATACTGCAGTTCTCCGGCTACAACCTATCACCGCAAGAGACAACACACGAATGAACGCTCTCATTGTATTTCCTGAAAATTGACAACCGAAAGTGTCAGTTTTCGGCTTTTGGGAGAACAATAGTGATTATTAAGTCATCCTAAGCGGTAATAAATTATCGCCACAAAAATATTCGACCTTCATAGCAACATTACGCAAAAAATATGTTGCTTGCCGCGCACATTTGAAAATATTTACTCCGTTTGACACTTTGGTAAAACTGGACCTGATCATGGCCTTCATATAAAAGGCCTATCGCAAAAGTAATTAACGTACAAGATGGCGGACCTAAGCTACTTTTCCCAACCAGTCCGCACAGTGATATTTTTTTATGGTTATAAAGAAATTGACGAGATCCACCTACAGGAGATATGAGGAAACTCATATGTCATGTTAATCAATGTTTTTTTGGGATCTTTCACAAGCAATTTAGATATAAAAAGTCTTTAACATCAGACCTCAAT
Source organism: Nemotelus pantherinus (assembly GCA_963978885.1). NCBI lineage: Eukaryota > Metazoa > Arthropoda > Insecta > Diptera > Stratiomyidae > Nemotelus > Nemotelus pantherinus. The sequence continues at coordinate 65,619,739 of OZ022266.1, read as the reverse complement.
TCATCGGGACACTTATCCGAAATATTGTTTGTACAGAAGAATTCGCAGGTTATCAAAATTTGATGATTTTTAAAGTGGACTAAATCCCACCAACTACAAACGGCAATTGTTTTCAATTCACATTGCCGAGAGTAGGTGGCAGGTATTCCAAATTGCAAAGTTCTCGCGTATACAACACAATAAACACATCACTTTCACGACACTTAACCGAAATATGTTTCACGCGAAAAAAACTTCGAAACCAGTCTCCGGATAGTAGGAAAATAGACTCTATTCCCTGATTCAACCGAGCGGCACCATTCACATTACTAATTGTCAGAGAAATGTCAAACAATTGTCATTGTGCAATTCCCAATAAATCTTAATGACGAGAGGACTACACCATTTTAAAAAGTTGCTTAATACCTGTCAGATTGCAAGTCGCGATAGGCCTTTTATGGCATCGTATACAGCGAACATTTAGTCCGCGGACTAAACACCAAATTCCACCTAAATTTTTTAGTCCACGTGCTGTAAACACTCGCGGACCGACCTAAATTTGGGTCGGTCCACGATTTCAAGCGACCTGACCTAAATATTGGTCGTGGACTATAATCGTTGTAAACACACGCGACCTAAACATTGATTTTTGCGTGACTATTAATAATGTATGTATGGTGAATATAAGCTCATAACATTCCCCTTTGACACACAATCATTGAAATAAACATGTTTGAGAGACAAATGAAACGATAAATACAGTGCATGAACGAAAATTAAACTAAATGACAGCTGTCATATACGAACGAGGACTAAATTCGACCTAAGCAAATTTTAGGTCAGGTTGGTGTAAACACCTTAAGCCCTAACTATAGATGAGTCTGCGAACGTAATCGTCTGTCAAAATCGACCGGTTTTAGAGCAAAAAAGGCACTTTTTGACGTATGCAAACAGGAGTGAATTTAAGTGCCCATACAGCGCATAAGCGAACGTATGTCAAGTCGTATCTCATTACCACTTTACGTACGGACAGCTCATAGAAAAAATTGAGCAACCGGCTGCTTAATGAAATGCCACTTTTCTGACTGTTCGGAACGTTATGTTTGGGTGCAACATATGCTTTGCGTGGTTTACCTCGGCGCATATGCGCGCGTACGGACCCAGACTCATGATAAGTTGGACCTTTAGGACTAAGTTCGCTTAGTCCGCGCTTTAGGTCAGGTCACTTTTGGTCCGATCGGTGTAAACCCGCACTATATGAAGGCCATGACCTGATGCCCCACACAGCTGTTGCATGAATTTTGCCGCTAGATGTCGGGCTAATATGTTTGAGTGTTTGTGGTTGTGCGTTTGCTTTTAGGGCTTCTTTTCTTTCTTTTTTTTTTGTTTTTCTTAATTGTGTTATCTTCTTTTTTATTTTTTTTTTGCATAATTTTGTCTGGTTTTCTTCAATTTTTCACCCCTTCTACCACCTTTTCGGTATCTGGTGGTGGAATTTTCCGGGTGTGGGGCATCAAGTCCAGTTTACCCGACACTTTTCAGTATTTTTCAGTAGCTCAGACCCTACTGGAATTTACTGAAAGAGGGGAAATTTTCAGTTTTCAGTAAAACGGAGTACGGGAACAGCTTCATTGCAATTAATCGCGATTAATCGCAATTAATCGCAGTGGCGGCTCGTGGGAATCAATGTAAGTGGGGCTAGTCTGCAAGGACCAGTACTTACTTATATTGGAAATTCGGAACAGTTTTATATTTAAAAATGGGGTTAAAATAAATAAATACTATGCACAAATAAGTCAATTCAGTAATAAATTCCTCCGGGAAAACTCTACTAAATATTCGCATCAGCTTCTTGCTGCCTATTTTTCCTTTCGCCTATTTTTCTGTTGAATAAATCTATCACCTGCTCATTAAAATGTTCAGCTTCTTTACAAATAGATAATACTGCAAATAAATTGAAACGTTTTTTATATTTATTATAAGTTTTAAAAGTTTCAGTATTCTTTAGGTTAGTAAATCATCTCTCAGAATCTGCTGGATCTAATTGGAGTTATAAAACGTATTTAAATTAAATTATTTATTTGTTAAACAGAAGAAATCATATTATTATCTTTGAAAGAAGCTTTACAATTGAGACTTCCTTGATTTCAAACTATTTCTAATTGAATTGAATTTATAAACTAGATTCTAGGTTAGGTTGATGTAAAACATTAGGAAGAATACTCGAAAATTTTATTAAAAAGTCGCTAGAAAAATTAAAATGATCATTATTCATATACCTTAACAGTTCGATTACTTCTATTATCGTAACAACGTCCCAAGCATCCCATTCAATTAAATCAAAGCAATAAATTCGATACCCCAGGCTTTCAAAAACAGATTGTTTTATTCGGGGACTAAAAATTTCAGCAAATAACCATCGATCTTGGGGTACTTCTTTGACTTTGGTAAATTTTAACTAATAAATATTTATGCTTTGAATAGCACGAATAATAAATATTGTCACTTCCCGCATTTGACGTAAGAAAACTTTTTAAAAGTGTCTTCAAAGATCAATTATATTGTAAACAGTGTATATTGTATTGTCTCACACATTTTTAATGCAATCAACATTTTGCATAAAATACCATACGTACAGATCTGTCTGTATCATATTAAATCATGTTTGAGACGAGCACACAATTTTTCTATCATATCTATCAGATCACGATAATATCAACAAGCACTGTAAAAGCATAAACATCGTTTGCTCTTCAATTGCAAAACCCAATTAGCTTAATTTAACCCACTGGTACTACACACACTATATTCAGTTAGCGAACGACGAACAAGCGATATACCAATAGAAGCTTAAGATTAGGGCTTAGTCCGTTGATTACTCTTTTTTCCATTGTGTATGACATGCACACACTCTGCGCTCAGTGATTTTTTTCATTCGTTTCCTCTCTTTTCTGGGGCTAGTTTAATTTAGCCCGGCGCACATTGCATTTGGAACAGAATATGGAAAGAGAATATGAAAAGAGCATCGCGCGCATATTGCATATGCGAAGCAAGTTCTCTTGTATTGAATTATATGTACATACGAATTTGTGAATGAAAATGAAATACAAATTTCGAAAGAGACGAGACATGAATGGATTTTAAAAACAGTTGGTGAGCGAAGTATTATGATCATTTGTTTTGCTAAAATGAAATTTTATAGTTTGTAATAATTGAAATAGAGATTGGTTTCTTTACATTTTGGAATGAAAAAGGATGGTGGGGCTAAGCCCCACTAGCCCCATACGTAGAACCGCCACTGATTGATCGTAGTACGGGAACAGACCTAAAGTAAGATCTTCAAAACAATGCTAGTGAACAGCTAAAACACAAATTAATGCGATGCGCGCGGTATAATTGGAAAAATTAGTCAAATGCTTATCAGTTGTTGTTAGGTTATGTGGTGTTTTGTGTCGATTCACTTTCGATACAATTGATTGACACAAAATGCAAGTTTTGACAAAATATTAACACTGCAACGCATCCACGCACAAAAAACAAACGTTTTTTTTTCATATTTTAGCTACAAAACCGCAAGTCAAATCTCCGTGTACATCGGCACTGCCTTGTGGAAATGTCAAAACTCCCCGAACAACTGACGTCATAGCTAAAACGATTACGTAGCATGACGGCCCGTACTTCTAGAAGGCATTGAGTGCGTTTATGCCGTAGCCAAATTAGTGAGCTCTGCTTATTTATTTATTTATTTATTCATTCACCAAAACAAGGTATAAAATCACATATTAAAAAAAAAAGGACATCAAATTAAAACAAAAAAATGGAATAGTAAAGTAAAGGAAAAAGTAAAAACAAACAAATTAAATAAGTAAAAAACAAACAAATTAAAAAAAGAGTAACAAATAAATTAATAAATAGCAATCAATAAATAAACATTGACATAAAAGCTATAGCTTAAGGTTAAGGGTACGGATGGCATGGAAAAGAGAGGACTTGAAGGATGATTTGGAAATCGTAGGGGAATATAAATTGCTTACTCTGTTGAATACTCTGCAGCATCTATTTACTGGCTCATTAGCTCCATATGTGGTCGAATGAGAATATTCTTTTAGGAAACGATTGGACCTGGTGTTCCTCACAGGGATATTTATTAAAATTTTATTATTCAGGAATTCTACATTCATAGCGCCTCTAATAACGTCGAATGTGAAGCAGACCCATATCACCATTCTTCTGGAGACTAGTGTCGATAGGTTTAAATGACCCAGTCGAAGCTCGTAAGGGGGTGGGCTATTAAATTCATAAGGGTTGTATAGCTCTCGCAAGGCGAAAAGTAAAAATTGCTTTTGTATTGACTCGAGTCTGTCACTGTGGGTTTCAAAAGCAGGATTCCAGCTAATGCAAGCGTATTCGAGAATAGGACGTACGAGTGAAGTGTATAAAGATCTTGTGACCCACAGACTACGAAATTCTTTGGCTCGTCTTTTGATGAAGCCAAGTTGTTTGTTTGCACGAGAAAGTATTTTATCGTAGTGTAAAGTGAAGCGGAGTTTTTCATCTAAGATAACACCGAGGTCAACAATGTTATCAACTCGAGTTAGCACATTATTATATGCTGGAATATCGGTTGTTCTGTTATTTCACCTAAAAAAGTACGGAACCCGAGAACAGCACAATGGGAAGTTTACTCAAGGAAAACAAATAGACACCTCAGAGCACTAGACGATCTGGAACTGACGAGTCCAGGACGGCTGAACGAGCAGGTGAACCGATTAACGGGAATCTTAGTGTCAGATTTCAAAGACGTGTGTCCGGAAAAGCCCGTAAGGAAGAACGCTACCTTGTGGTGGAATGGCGAACTCACAGAGGCTAGAGGTCGCACACGAAGGGCGTTTAACACCGCAAGGCGTTCCGGAAACGTGGCTGACTGGAATCGTTACAAGCAAGAGCTGTCGCTTTTCAAAAAGAAGATTAGACAAGCCAAGCGCGACTCATGGAGGGAATTCTGTGAGAACATTGAAGGAGGTACAGAGGCTGCCAGAATCAGGAAGGTTCTAAGCGTAACCCCCGGCGTACCTACGCTTTTGCGAAGGGAAAACGGGGATTGGGTGGAGGACCCGAAAGAGTGCCTGGACTTGCTACTGGAAACTCACTTTCCAGAATCAGCCTGCGTGACACCGCGTAGTGACATACTTCGTGGAACCCACCGGGCGTCTGAGCGGCTGATCAAGGAAGTAGTGGACGAGGTCAAGATTGAATGGGCTATTGGCACATTCCGACCTTACAAAGCTACAGGGATTGATGAGATATCACCTATCATGCTTCAAAAAGCAGATAAGGCCATCATTCCCATTCTGCAGCGTATCTTTACCGCATGCCTCCGCCTCGGGGTAGTACCCGAGCAATGGACAAAAGCTAGAGTGGTCTTCATTCCGAAACCTGGTAGGTTGAATCATCATTACGTGAAGGACTTTAGACCAATCAACTTAACATCGTTTCCGCTCAAAACACTAGAGAGGCTTGTTGATCTGCACATCAAAAGCTCGATTGATGTCGCGAGAATCTGTGTTGATCAACACGCGTATCTAGCGGGCAGATCAGTAGATACGGCATTACACAAAGTTGTCGGTACAATAGAAAAATCCTTACGGCAGAAGGAATTCACGTTGGCAGCCTTCTTAGACATTGAGGGGGCCTTCAATAATGTCACTGTCGCGAGTATCATTGATGCCTTGGCTCGATATGGAGTGGATAAAACCCTGGCGACCTGGGCATCTGACTTGCTCAAGAGCAGGCGGATTGAGGCTACCTTTTTGGAGGCCAAAGCGGAAAGAACAGTCGGTACCGGAACACCACAAGGAGGGATTATATCTCCCCTTTTCTGGATCCTGACAGTCAACGAAATACTGGAGAAGTTAAGGGCCAGTGGCTTTGAGGTAGTGGCGTATGCCGATGACATTGTGGTACTTGTGAGGGGTGCGTTCCCACAAACTTTGTCGGACCTTATGCAATCGGCGCTGGACGATATTCAAATCTGGGCCAGAAAAGTCGGTCTTAGGGCAAACCCGACAAAAACCGAACTTATGCTCTTCACAAAGAAACACAGGGTACCGGCTATTGCCACGCCTAACCTCAACGGAATAACATTGGAGCTTGCTGATAGTGTTAAATATTTGGGCCTTATACTAGACAGGAAACTGAACTGGGGGGCTAACGTGAAGCACAGAATTGGTAAGGCCCGTGCAGCACTTTTCGCTTGCCGGTCCGCCTACTCCAATACCTGGAGTCTTAAACCTAGGGCGGCCTATCACATATTCACATGTGTAGTCAGGCCGATTTTGGTGTATGGAGCGGTCGTGTGGTGGAAAGCAGCGGAGAGTAAAACTAATATCAAGGAGCTAACAACACTGCAAAGATTAGTTTGCATATGTATTACGGGCGCTTTAAGAACCGCCCCAACGGCTGGGTTGGAAATGATTTTGGGACTCATGCCCCTAGATCGATTCATCTTTAGAAGCGCAAGCTTAGCGGCGATACGCGCTAAAAGTTCTGGCATGTGGAACGACTCAGATCAGTGGGGCCACAGCGGTATTCTTATAGAATGCCGCAAAAGATTTGGACTCGTTGCAGAAGACACGGACCACATGAGCAAAATAATACATCTTGGCAGGAATTTCCAGGTCAAGATACCCACAAGAACAGACTGGAAGAAAAAGGAAGCTACCACCGATAGGGGCGCCTGGATTTACACGGACGGGTCAAAGACGGACACAGGAGTTGGCTCGGGCGTGTTTTCTACGGATTTGAGCCTTAACCTGTGGTGTAGACTGTCGGACCATGCTACCGTCTTTCAGTCTGAATTACATGCTATACGCATGGCAGTTGAGTCCATTAGCGGAATATCAACCAGACCAATAACCATTTGCGTCGACAGTAGGGCAGCCATTCTCGCTCTTGCGTCTTACAGATGTTCTTCAAAAACTGTTAATGCTTGCAGAGTGGCTCTCAATGAAAAGGCAAGGCATATTCCTATCCGGATTGTGTGGGTGCCAGGGCATAGTGGGGTCATAGGCAACGAAAAAGCTGATGAATTGGCGAGGAAAGGTTCAGGAGCTAGCAACTGCCCCTGCATCACTGTACCTCGGTCAATCGCGGACGCCACAAACAAACTTGATGCCGCCATATGGGCCAAACTAAAGTCCGAATGGGAAAACAGGCTGGACTGCAGGGTGGCCAGGACATTATGGCCATCACCTGATCCAAGCAAAAGCAGGAAACTGCTCAAGCTCAGCAGGAACTGCTTGAGAACCACGGTCGGCTTGCTCACAGGGCACTGCCTTACCGCATCTCATGCGAAGAAAATGGGACTGACATCCAGCAGTTTATGCAAGAGGTGCGAGATGGAAAAGGACACCATCGAGCATACTCTCTGCGATTGTCCGGCCCTAAATAATAAACGCCTCAAAATTTTTGGTGCATACCACTTTCAAGGGTTAGCAGAGGTGGCTGGTACCGTCACGCTGAGTCAGCTGATCCAGTTTGGCGAAGCGGTCACTTGGCAGCTCTAAAAAGCCAGCGGAGGGTGGCAAATGGGCCCAAACTGGTGGCCTAATGCAAGCCGCGTTTCCCGGCAGCCCTCTTTACTAACCTAACCTAACCTAGCACATTATTACCGAGGAAGTACGTATTGTGGGTGACCGTGCATTTTCTGGAAAAACTAATAACCTGGCATTTATTAATGTTGAGAGAGAGAGCTTGTTTACATTGCACCAATGATCAAGGGAATCAAGTTTGGATTGGAGAAAGAGGGCATCCGATTTGGATTCAATGGTCAGATAAAGTTTGAGGTCGTCTGCATAGAGTAAATGAGGTATGCCTGCTAGGACGTCAGATAGGTCGGAAATAAATATATTGAAGAGAAGTGGACCAAGATGGTCCACCAAGAGGGTACACCAGAGATAGCACTAACGTTTTTCGATAAAAATCCTTGAAATTTTACACATTGTGTTCGATCGCAAAGGTAGGAAGTCAGCCAGCTGAGTAGAGACCCGGTAATACCGAATTTCTGTAGCTTAAGAATTAAGGTAGAATGGTCAACTCTGTCAAATGCCTTACTGAAGTCTGTGTAGACTGCACCAATTTGGTAACCTTTTTCCATTTTGCATAGGACGTCTGAGATTAGGATTGTCAAATTCGTGGTAGTTGAGCGACCTTTTCTAAAGCCATGTTGTTGCTCGTTCAGACGGGAATCAACTAGGGGAGACAATTTTTCGTATACTATCTTTTCGAAAAGTTTCGGAATCGAAGACAAAATGGCAATGCCCCTATAATTTTCAATACAGCGTCGATCACCATTCTTGAAAATGGGTGTGACATAAGAAAGCTTCCAACTGGATGGAAAAACTCCTGACGAAAGTGATCTATTAAAAAAATATATGCAAAGGAGTTATAAGCTGCTCTACACACTTGCATAAAAAGATCGGAGGAAGAAGATCGGGCCCAGGACCTTTGTTGCAGTTGAGTTCCAAAATAGTTTTACGTATTTCATCGCGGGAGATTTCTAAATGGGTGACAAAACCCGTTGGAGTTGAATCGGAGGAAGAAAGGTGTGAGTTTGTTAGGTCTGGAGCACTAAAGACTTTTTGGAAAATATCTGCGAATAGGTCACATATCTCTTTAGGGGAAGAAGACATTGTATTATTCAGAAACATCGACGATGGGTAGCCAGTCGTTTTTCGCTTCACATTAACAAAATCGAAGAATTTTTTCGGGTCACGGACTATATTTTCGCCGGTTGACCTAATGTAAGTATCATAAGCCTCACGAGACTTTGCTGAAAATTGCTTAGCGACTTGATTATACTCTTCCTGAATAGCAGAACTAACGTCAGTATTTTCTCTAATCCGCTTATATAGTTTGTTTCTACGATTTCGCAAATGCCTAAGGTCTCTATCAAGCCATGGCTCAGACAATTTTTTTTTTTATCTTTGGTACATATCTTTCAACGGCGTCAAAAAATTTATTGTAAAAAGAGGAAATGGCTGTCTCAAGATCCTGAGTTGAAAGAATATTCGTCCAATCAATAGTATCAAGAACGTGTTTAATGCTTTCATAATCAGCATTACGGAAGTCAAATACAATTGAATTATTGTAAGTTTTTAAGTAGGTGGAATTAGAAGTGGAAAGTTCTACTGACAGTGCTGTATGGTGTATACTGTTGCAAAAAAGATGCTCAGCGTCATTAGTTGGACTAACCACTACTTCGTCATAAGCATTCGTGAAAACTAGATCTAACCAATTTCCATTTTGGTTGGGGATGTGGGAAACCTGCTGTAAATCATTAGCAGCAGTATAAACCACTTTTAAATTAGCGGAGCTTGCTATTTTGGCTACGCTACTTTAGTGCTGCTAAAATTTAGCGCGGTTATAAGTGTGAAGGTAGCAGGGGTATAAACACTATAACAGTCATATTTAGGATTTCTAGTTTCGATTCACATTCGCAATCTGGAAGCCTTGGTGCGAGGCCTTCATATAAAAGGCCTATCTCAAAAGCAATTAACGTACAAGATGGCGGACCTAAGCTACCCTTCTCAACCAGTCCGCACAGTGATGCTTTTCTCTGGTGTTAAAGAGATTCACGAGAACCACCTACAGGAGATATGAGGAAACTCATATGTCATGTCAATTACGCTGAGCGGAAACGAACATAAACAAAGGTAAATTGCAACGAATGAATTTTTCATAATTTTCATCAAATTGATTTGTAGGAAAAAGCAGAGAAGCCAGGAATGTGAAGAATAAATTGGTAAGTAGGAATGCCAGAAATCAACCAAGAACCACGGCTAGTATTGTGATTTATTTTGTTTCTTATATGCCTTTCGAATCGGGAGTGATCTGAAAATCAGGATTTACTGATAACAATATGATTCCGGTTACCGACCTTTCCCTCAATAACGGCATCGTCTTCGAAATTCGCCAAGAACATTGTTATGTGGAAAATACATATTGGCCGAGCCCAGGCGAGATCTGGCGAGCCCGAGTGTGTGGACGGTCCAGACAAGCGACTTTGACCGCTGTCACCGGCGCTCGTGCGACTTCCGAACGGAATGGGTTTTGGGCACGAGCCAAGGCGATTCGTGACGAGCTGTCAAATGCCGTCCACATGTTCGCGGCCTCGTCTGACTTCGGCTCGCTGGGCCGCGGCCAATATCTATTTGCTACATTAGAATTTGATCTTTCGATAAATCGCCACTTGTATATAACTTGCCACGCTGTAAACTTTTTTGGAGTCATCGGCCGATGCAGCACCTTCATTTGATCGATCAAGTTTTTCGAACGCTTTTTCGATTATATTTAGCCTATATGATGACATTGAGCGAATTTACAGCACTTCTCAAATCAGGATTAGGTATACATCGAAATTCGTGAGCTTTCGCCCGATTTCCATGGATTTGTGCGCAGACTGTGTACGTACACGGAAGCTCCTCATGAGCTTGATTTGTGAATACCGGTTTTGTACGATGCGTTTATATGTGTGTGTGGCGGATAAAATTGTATGGCTACACGAAGATCGGATTAAAACCGGTTTAAAATCCCGATTTCGTGTAACCATATAAATTTGAGCAGCGATCTGGTTTACAAACACATAGATTGTGATTTGTTTTCCATAGGGCGTGTCCAAAAGGGAAATTTATAATATCATGGCTTCTGACGGCCGCTGTTCACTTCGTCGAACAGTTTGGTGGCCATCCACCAAACAAGATGCATGGGTTTTGTATATAAAAAAGATATCCCATTGATTTTATATTGGGTTTTAAAGAGAACGATTAGATTATCATCGTCTCGAATTAAGATTCTATCTTTCTTCACACAAACTACTCTCAACATTCTTTTGGTGACAACTTTTAACTTGGTGTTTGTTTGCACTTTAACTTTCTTTGATAGTACACTTGCACTTTTACTTTTTTGATTGTACACTTTTATTTTAACTTCTGATTTAGTTTATACCTTTGTACAATTGGTTTTTTAAATAAACTGACTCACTGGGTGTGTGTTTTGACCTGATTTTGTCTGACTTATATAGAGTTAGAAACTCCTGAGGTAGCAGAAATTGCTAAGTGCGATTTCTGTAATTTGATCTGATTATTGATGAATAGTAAATTCCCAATAAACATGAGTTCTTTTCTGAAGTAAACAATATGTTTTGATATGATATGATTTTTTGATAACCTATGAAGATTGATATTATCGAACTTGAGATGTTAAACATATGATAGTTGTGGATGAGAACTCATGATGCGGTAAGGTGAATAGTATTGAATTTCTTCATTATATTTTTGGATAGAGATTTAGACCGGATGTCGGTACTTGATGGTTAGGTGCTGACGGTGCCATAACTGAGAGGAAAGGACGTGCGAATTAAGTTGTATGATTCACTTCACTTCAAGAAAAACACTTTGATTCTTAATTTAAACTGTTATTCAACAATTTCGTTAGAGAACTTACTCGTTTAACAAAACCTGTCACTCGAATGGTGATTTAAGTAAAGGAACCTTTTGTGTTTGTTCGTTTGCTTCTCGAATGAATGTAATGATAAGCCTGGTTCGAATTTGACAGGATGTGGCTAATTGATAAGCTGTATGTTGCTTGGCATAAATCCATTAGTCGGATGTGTTTTTAATTGTGTAACATGATAAACTACGATTGGATTTTATTTCTTCACATGGTGTGAATAATTGATATTCTTATCGTTTGCATAATATTACTGAGGCTTATCCAAATGTAGTTCCTGTGGCTATGTTTGGTAATATTAGTGAGGCGGATTGTGGATTATACATAACTTGCGCTGTATCTGAGCGTTAAATGCTCTTCAAATAGTTATTTTAAGTGCAGGGTGAAGAAATTCTGCTGCTCATGAATACTTCACGTGTAGAATATATTACTTTTTGGATAAGCGGATCAAATTTCAGACGAAACTTTTATATAATTTGCTGGAGTATAAATGGGAGTGCGATATAAGTGATTTGAAATATTCGCCAATCATCCTGTTGATTGAAGTTTCATACATTTGCTCATCAGTCAAAATTTAAATTATTTCTCTTTTAAATAAAAAAAAGTATATAATTCCACTATTCCGCATCAAAATTGGACTTTTTCGCAATTTCCCACAATTTCAAATTCTGTAGACTGAACGAGATCTTGAATTCGCTTTGAATTTTCTTGTAAGAAACGGAGCATGACCCCGGTTCAACGGCATTCTGTAAATCAAGAACGGACAAAATATTACCAGGCAGATGGCCAAGCAAATGGCATACCATATTGGCTACCATTTATGGCATGCCATCAAATATGGCATACCATAGGCCGCATCCATTAGCAATTTGTAATGTTATGCCATGGGAAATTGCTAATGGAGGCGGCCTGTAACAATTAATTAATAGGTTATATATACTCGTTAAAAGTGACACTTTTATGAATTATTAGCGATAGTTTTAACGATTTCAAATATATAAGCTTTTGCGATTTGAAAATGAGTTGAAATTATTTACGCATAGTAGAGTAAATTTGAAAGACTGGAGGAATGAAGCAACATAGGCTGCCAAAGTTGAACATAAAACATCGTAACATTAGAACATTTTTCAGCACAGACGAATTGTTCGGCATACCGGGACCAGCAAACTAGGGAAAAAATCTACGTAATTGTTGGCTATTAATGAGTTGGAAAATCGTAAGGAAAACTATTCTTTGCTGATATATTTGCGAACAGGGTCGGTTTCGTATGAGGGATATGTGTGTTGATTGTCGATAAACTATTGTTTGAAGGAAACGCTTTATAAATTGCTTGCTGGGTACTTTATGATGCCGTTAGCAGGGCTCACACTTCATGGACAAAGTTTGAAGTAGAATCTGAAAATAAGTCAAAGTAAATTTGAAGTAGAAAGAAATGAAGTAGATGAACGATTGGGGTCAGCATTAATTTATTTTTCATATAAAGTAGGTTAACATTATTTTTACGATAACGGAAATAATATTGAGTAAAGCAACGTCAAAAAGTCAAATTAGAAGTTATTTAAAAAATAAATTAAGGCATAATACAAATTTTATGTACAAAACATAACGATATCTGCAGTCTTGACAATTTCTTTCCAAAACAGTATTATTTTTTAATTAAGCTTAGCTTTAGTTTGTTGCAGTTAGTTGTTCGTTGCATTGAAACAGCATTAGACTAGAAAAGTGTTGCTGTCGAAGCTCGTTGCAGGAAAAAAAATTTTTAAATAGAAAAACTCTGTCTGATTGGATTTGAAGCGAACATGGACTAGAATCCGAAGAAACTGGAATAGTGAAGTAGCTATTATTTTTAAAATAAAAATGAAGTAAACCTACTTCAAAAAGCTCCTATTAGGAGTGGTTTTTTTCATCCGATACAGAACAGAATATAACTAGGCCGCAAAAACAACGATCTAGTATAGAACAGCAGTGTATTCGGTAAGACTGACACAGGTAGCTGTATTTGCTGTGGCAACACACAACAGCTGAAAATAAAGGGAGAAAACAACCAATATACACTACCACAATCGAATGCAAATAGAAAAAGAACTAACAGAAAACTACTTCTTTTAACTTTCTACATATTATGAGGGCTTTTTCTAATTTCCTAACTACCAAAACATTCAACATAACCATGAACAACCCAAAGCCACCTCACAGCGAAAAAGCAACTTCTCAACAGCTTTTTTTTTTCTATCAGCACATTCTATATTTCAGCACGTGAACTACAAATAAAAAATATAATTTCTGTACTAGTGAATTCACTGCTACAGGCGTGTTGTTTACACCAGACTCGATAACTGCATACTCTATTACATAATTCTGCAAAATTTCAAATACCTATTTTTTGTGGAAGTATGCTAAAATCAATATTGAATTATGCACTCTGCATATACATATTTCTAGTACACTTCAAAATATAAATCATTGAATATTTCGAAAGCGCTAAACTATATACAGAACGTTCAGCGCTGCCGCCAAATGCCTACACCACATAACCATAGTCGCAAATGGTTAATGTAACGTTCATACGACGTCACTATTCGCGAGATACGCACCAACTAAGTGAACAGCACTCACCAGAAGCCTCAATATACCAAATTTCCCTTTTTCCACACGCTTCAACGAATTAAACGGTGAATTTCAGAAGCCGCCACATTGGATTTCCCTTACGTGTATACGCTTCTACGAAGTGAACTGCACTCGCCAGAAGCCAACATATTGGAAAATTGCCCGTTTGTACACGCTCCTGCGAAGTGAACAGCGTTTTTCAGAAGTCGCCATGTAAAGAATTTCCCTGTATGGAAACGCCCCAACGAAATCTACACCAATCAGTAGAAGCCGCTAGGGGAAATCTTCTGCACGAACATGCTCGCACGATATGAATAGGGTAAGTCAGAATCTGCCATATTGAAAATCTAACTACACGGACGTGCTGACACGAAGCCGCCATATCGGAAAGCTCCGTGCATGTACATGCTCGACCGATGTGATCAGCAGAAGTCAGATGGCGCCATATTGAAAACCTACGTGTACGTACACAGAACTATCGCCAACACACAAACACAATGACACGTAGCGAAAGCTCACGAATTTCGATATATACCTAATCCTGATTTGGGAAGTGCTGTAAATTCGCTCATTGACGGCTGAAACAGAATGGACCAGTTATAAAATTATGCGTTGCAAAGACCTCATGTGTCGTTAAGCTACCCGAAGAGCAGTTAAAAATTCTGCCATGCTTATGCTACCGCTGCCATCTGTATCAAATCTGAAATGCATAAAGTATACAATGAGGCATAATTGAACAAATGATTTTGACAATAGTATGCAATTCATAAAAGCCCAAACAGTAGGATTAAGCTACATATATGAAGATTTTATTACGGATTGGCATTGCAACATAAATTCAATCTAGAATTCACTCCATTCAAGTGCCCTACGCGCTTCTCTTGCCAGCTAGCTCAGCTGCGACAGTCGTGAGGATTGGGCTGAGTAGAGCTTCATGCTAGAAGCAAGTTCAATTATTAAACATAACAGGCAAGAATACCATCTTCGGCGCCGATGCCAACTGGATGGATTTTTCACTTAGTTTTCATTAAATAAACAACCGAAATAATTTGAGGTAATAATTGTATATATACTTCAAAAGCAATTACAGAAAATCCAAAAATAAAGCTAAAATAAATCCAGCTTATAACAATTATTCAGTTAATAATATAATCAAATAAAATAATGGTAATAGTATTAATAAATAATGTAACTAAACACAAATAAAATCAAATAAAACTTTCAATAATATAATGAAAAGGAAGGAAAAAGAAAAAAAACACAATTTCCTGACGACGGTCGCCCGTTGCGCTGGTTGCGCAACGTTGCGCTAATCAAATATATATTGGAACAATATTTGAATCTATAGATTCTCTTTCCGCATTTTGAAAATACAAAAAAAAAGATTATTTTTGTTCCTATCCGTTTTCAATTATATACGCAATTAAATTCAATTATCACTTTTCTTCTAATTTTTTTTAGTACTACTTATTAGTAATAGGACGACGCATGTTGTCATATTACTAATAAGTAATAAATGTTAACAATTATTGGAAATTTTGAATGTCCGAACACTAGAACTCTTTTTGAGCAGTTTTTCAGTATTCGGACAAGATCGTCCGAATACTAAAAAAACCACATATTGGTCTGTTCGCGTACTACGATAAATTGCAATGAAGCCGTTTTTGTACTCCGTTTTACTGAAAACTGAAAATTTCCCCTCTTTCAGTAAATTTCAGTTGGGTTTGAGGGGTTTTTCTGTAGGTTTTTTGGCGTTATTAACATTTTATTAACATTTCATGTTAATAACATATTTATCGATTCATCAAGCGACAAGCGATGCCAGTATTCACGCATGCATCAGGATTTGCAAGTGAACCTAATAATAGAATAGACTATTTGCCTGACTTAATCGAAATTTGGCTTGGCCAATATTTAATAAATTCCGGTTTCTGAATTCGAATCATAATAGGGCTCCAGGTGTGAATTTTTTGGAAATAAGGTCAAGCAAAGTCTTCGAGGTTTCAGTTATACGGGTCAGCTTGACCGAATTTATTTCAAATTCGCTATTGTATGTTACATATTCATTTTGAGTTTTTTGGCGTAGCTTAATGTTTTAATGTTTGTGTCGGTGTTCGGGATAACCTTTTCATACTAGGAGCATAGGTTAAGTTAGTAAAGAGGGCTGCCAGAAAAATGCGGCTTGCATTAGGCCGCCAGTTTGGGCCCATTTGCCACCCTCCGCTGGCTTTTTAGAGCTGCCAAGTGACCGCTTCCCCAAACTGGGTCAGCTGACTCAGCGTGACGGTAGCGGCTACCTCTGCTAACCCTTGAAAGTGGTATGCACCAAAAATTTTGAGGCGTTTGTTATTTAGGGCCGGACAATCGCAGAGAGTATGATCGATGGTATCCTCTTCCATCTCGCACCTCTTGCATAAACTGCTGGATGTCAGTCCCATTTTCTTCGCATGAGATGCGGTAAGGCAGTGCCCTGTGAGCAAGCCGACCGTGGCTCTCAAGCAGTTTCTGCTGAGCTTGAGCAGTTTCCTGCTTTTGCTTGGATCAGGTGATGGCCATAATGTCCTGGCCACCCTGCAGTCCAGCCTGTTTTCCCATTCGGACTTTAGTTTGGCCCATATGGCGGCATCAAGTTTGTTTGTGGCGTCAGCGATTGACCGAGGTACAGTGATGCAGGGGCAATTGATAGCTCCTGAACCTTTCCTCGCCAATTCATCAGCTTTTTCGTTGCCTATGACCCCACTATGCCCTGGCACCCACATAATCCGGATAGGAATATGCCTTGCCTTTTCATTGAGAGCCACTCTGCAAGCGTTAACAGTTTTTGAAGAACATCTGTAAGACGTAAGAGCGAGAATGGCTGCCCTACTGTCGACACAAATGGTCATTGGTCTGGTTAATATTCCGCTAATGGACTCAACTGCCATGCGTATAGCATGTAATTCAGACTGAAAGACGGTAGCATGGTCCGACAGTCTACACCACAGGTTAAGGCTCAAATCCGTGGAAAACACCCCCGAGCCAACTCCTGTGTCCGTCTTTGACCCGTCCGTGTAAATCCAGGCGCCCCTATCGGTGGTAGCTTAATTTTTCTTCCAGTCTGTTCTTGTGGGTATCTTGACCTGGAAATTCCTGCCAAGATGTATTATTTTGCTCATGTGGTCCGTGTCTTCTGCAACGAGTCCAAATCTTTTGCGGCATTCTATAAGAATACCGCTGTGGCCCCACTGATCTGAATCGTTCCACATGCCAGAACTTTAAGCGCGTATCGCCGCTAAGCTTGCGCTTCTAAAGATGAATCGATCTAGGGGCATGAGTCCCAAAATCATTTCCAACCCAGCCGTTGGGGCGGTTCTTAAAGCGCCCGTACTGCATATGCAAACTAATCTTTGCAGTGTTGTTAGCTCCTTGATATGAGTTTTACTCTCCGCTGCTTTCCACCACACGACCGTTCCATACACCAAAATCGGCCTGACTACACATGTGAATATGTGATAGGCCGCCCTAGGTTTAAGACCCCAGGTATTGGAGTAGGCGGATCAGCAAGCGAAAAGTGCTGCGCGAGCCTTACCAATTCTGTGCTTCACGTTAGCCCCCCAGTTCAGTTTCCTGTCTAGTATAAGGCCCAAATATTTAATACTATCAGCAAGCTCCAATGTTATTCCGTTGAGGTTAGGCGTGGCAATAGCCGGTACCCTGTGTCTCCTTGTGAAGAGCACAAGTTCGGTTTTTGTCGGGTTTTGCCCTAAGACCGACTTTTCTGGCCCAGATTTGAATATGGTCCAGCGACGATTGCATAAGGTCCGACAAAGTTTGTGGGAACGCACCCCTCACAAGTACTACAATGTCATCGGCATACGCCACCACCTCAAAGCCACTGGCCCTTAACTTCTCCAGTATTTCGTTGACTGTCAGGATCCAGAAAAGGGGAGATATAATCCCTCCTTGTGGTGTTCCGGTACCGACTGTTCTCTCCGCTTTGGCCTCCAAGAAGGTAGCCTCAATCCGCCTGCTTTTGAGCAAGTCAGATGCCCAGGTCGCCAGGGTTTTATCCACTCCATATCGAACCAAGGCATCAATGATACTTGCGACAGTGACATTATTGAAGGCCCCCTCAATGTCTAAGAAGGCTGTCAACGTGAATTCCTTCTGCCGTAAGGATTTTCCTATTGTACCGACAACTTTGTGTAATGCCGTATCTACTGATCTGCCCGCTAGATACGCGTGTTGATCAACACAGAGTCTCGCGACATCAATCGAGCTTTTGATGTGCAGATCAACAAGCCTCTCTAGTGTTTTGAGCAGAAACGATGTTAAACTGATTGGTCTAAAGTCCTTCACGTAATGAAGATTCAACCTACCAGGTTTCGGAATGAAGACCACCCTAGCTTTTGTCCATTACTCGGGTACTACCCCGAGGCGGAGGCATGCTGTAAAAATACGCTGCAGAATGGGAATGATGGCCTTATCTGCTTTTTGAAGCATGATAGGTGATATCTCATCAATCCCTGTAGCTTTGTAAGGTCGGAATGTGCCAATAGCCCATTCAATCTTGACCTCGTCTACTACTTCCTTGATCAGCTGCTCAGACGCCCGGTGGGTTCCTCGAAGTACGTCGCTACGCGGTGTCACGCAGGCTGATTCTGGAAAGTGAGTTTCCAGTAGCAAGTCCAGGCACTCTTTCGGGTCCTCCACTCAATCCCCGTTTTCCCTTCGCAAAAGCGTAGGTACGCCGGGAGTTACGCTTAGGACCTTTCTGATTCTGGCAGCCTCTGTACCTCCTTCAATGTTCTCACAGAATTCCTTCCATGAGTCGCGCTTGGCTTGTCTAATCTTCTTTTTGAAAAGCGACAGCTCTTGCTTGTAACGATCCCAGTCAGCAACGTTTCCGGAACGCCTTGCGGTGTTAAACGCCCTTCGTGTGCGACCTCTAGCCTCCGTGAGTTCGCCATTCCACCACAAGGTAGCGTTCTTCCTTACGGGCTTTTCCGGACACACGTCTTTGAAATCTGACACTAAGATTCCCGTTAATCGGTTCACCTACTCGTTAAGCCGTCCTGGACTCGTCAGTTCCAGATCGTCTAGTGCCCTGAGGTGTCTATTTGTTTTCCTTGAGTAAACTTCCCATTGTGCTGTTCTCGGGTTCCGTACTTTTTTAGGTGAGATAACAGAACAACCGATATTCCAGCATAGCCCCTGGTGGTCCGAGAGCGATGGCAGGTTAGAAACCTGCCAGCTGTGGACACTTTCCATTATGTTTGGAGTTGCCAGGGCAATTTATTAAATATTGCCAGGGCTATTCGACTTTTAAACGTTTAAATTTACTTGCAAATGATAGGCCCCCAAGAAACTTTTGAATGAAAAATCAGCTGCGACCCGAAAGTATTTATAATATAATATTTATAAGAATTTATAAACTTTATTCTTCCTGTAGAATGATTAGATAAATGTTTCCATATGCTCAGACGAAATGTCGTTTGATTGAATCAAATTGACCTTCATTTCTGCTTTAAATGACTTATATAAAAACCTACTTTTAGCAGTATTACTCTAACGTTGACTTGTGTCTCTCGATCTATATAGTATTCCTCGACTTTTCATATCCCGAATCGTAGCGTTCGGTAGCCGTTCAGATTGGTCCAGACACTGAAATCGCATAAATACCCCGGCAAAATCGATCTAGAAGTAAAATTCTCATTAGTATCACCGTTGGAAATGAGATGCGCCGCCGCTCACTTATCCGTTCTTATTGGTGACCCAACTATCTTCTGGGCTCGTGACCGCAACTAACCCATCGAAGTTATTGCTGGTGCAGTCGTACACTTGATCTGTATTATTTTTCATTCAGAGAAACTCTTCGCAATTATCGCAGCCGTCATATTCGAACTGTTCAAAAGTCTACCAAAGCCAACTAAATTTACAGACGTTCATAGCTTTGAATTCAGAGTAGAGCATTTACCTTGACTATCGAACAGACCAAACATGCCCGCAACCTTCGTAGGTCTTTAGGAATTGTAACAAAAGACATTATGAACTATTGGATAAACACGTACTTTACTTCGCAATTAAGCCAAACACCTACAACGGAGCCCACCGAACAGCACCATTCACTTTATTGTTTGTCAAAGAAATGTCCAAGAAATGTCAATGCAATTGTCATCGAGCAATTGCCAACAAATCTTAATCCCGAGAGGACTACACAATTTTAAAAAGTAGCTTAATACCTGTCAGATTGCAAGTCGCGATAGGCCTTTTATATGAAGAATGCTATCCCCTCTCCCCTTTGACAAAACTCATGTTGTCAAATAAATGTAAACAAAGTCCGATTACAAATGATTGCCGAATCGATCTATTCGAATTGCGGCCCATTAACAGCATTCTTATGCCTTAAAAATGGTTTATGATCAAGTTTGAACATGAGTACTTACTTTATTGGGCAAGAAGTAAAACGGCATCGAAAATTAAACTAAGAATAGGACTAATGCAACAGTAAATTCATAGATTAAAAATTACCGCCGCAATTGGTAATCTATTGCGGATACCGTACTACGCCCGCGATCACTGACAACCTAGTTTGACAACCTTGAGTTTTTGAGTTTTCTTAAACTTTTATGAGTTGGGAGCGTCAAAGGCGTACCAATTAGTTTGGTTGTTGGGAGCCACAAATATTTTTGAATATTTTTTTTTCCATATTAAGATGAATACATGTTAGTGGGTGAAAATGAAAACAGATTACGAGAATATAACTATGAAATATAATTTGAACGCAGAGTGTGCAAGGATGGAGGTGCATTAAAAAATGAATTATTATATGAAAACATTCATAGCACCTCTACTTGCATATCTTTGCGTCTCTATGACCCCAAGCAATACGATGGGTTTTCAAGTTAGAACTTTAATTCGACCGAAGCCAGTCCCAAGCCCGGTTTTTAAGGAAGCGGTTTTAAGAAAACACTTGCAAAACGCTCTCTTATGATACTTAAAACAAAATTTAAGAAACTTCAATAATTTCTTGTTTTTGTCAAATATTACGAATTTAACAAGAATAAAATACGCAAGATTTCAAAAAGTACGAATTTCAAAAGAGTTTCATTCCTATTCGCACGGCGAACATGTGCTTTTCCACCCTGCTTGTTTCATTTTTCGGCTGTTGACAACATTCATGTTGCCCAAATTATACAAGCTATCTGTGCAAGTGACTGCGTATTTTATTTCGATAAGTTTAGCGCTATTCGTAGCAATTTTGTACGAAAAGACAGTATAACCATTCAAGTGAATTTTAATTTTAACATGTGGTATTTAACTTAATTGTAATCATTATGTATGAAATACATATTTTATATTCTAATTTTATCCTGGTTATTTAGTCCTGTCTAACCCACGTGAGCTTAGAGATGGTATTATACATTTAAGAGCGCTAGTAATTGTGACTATAAGACAAATATTTAAAAACTAGACATGAAGTGTGCAGTGAAGTGTTGTCCACACAACAGATTTTTGCACCTGGCTTCTTTTTGTGGAAAAATATGGCTTGCAGCAAGAGTACAAAAACGACTTGCTGCGAATATATTTTAATACATTGTTGTGTTTTACCGTTAAAACACCTTTCGTGAATTCGATATTCTTCACATTCGTGAAATAAAACAGTTTCTTTTTAAAACAGTAAATACACTTTTATTCACACAATTATTTATAACACTAATTTCCGTACACTTTACTGGTCGCACTATTATAAATTCTTTATCAATTTAATTATCGCACTATAATTACTCGCACTTTATTGCTTTTAAATTAATCACGCCCGGATACACTAGAATCGCTTTTCGCAGTAACAGCCTTTTTGCTGTCTTCGCTATCTATTAACTGATTGCCAGCTCCTCTCGTGGCGATATTTATACTCTGGCTGGTGCGATTAATTATTATTGCCTACATCTAGGCCTTTCTAGAATTGTGCCTTGGGTTCTGGATCTGGCTGCGAAAAGACTATTGGGAATTTCCGTTGCCATGTGAGATCACGGTTTGGGGCTCTGGAATGTTCTGCTTTTGCTTTCTAGAGGACTCTGTCTGCGACTTATTGACAGATTGCATGTACGAGGCCCATGTATCAGACATATATTTCTCGCAGACTCTCAAACTGGTTTCTAGAGGATTAATTTACGTTTTGTTTTCGTTGAGTATTTCCTAGCCGTTTCTAGCATTTTCTAGCCACAGCGTCATACGGTTCGTTTGGCGTGCATGCAACACTACCCCCTCCTTAGACCTGTTCGTCCCGAACAGATTCGTCGTCATCCATTGCGTTGTTTCCATGGTATGGGGTAAGTCGGTCTAGGTGCACAACCTTCATTTTCGACCGGTGTTTTTGATGCTGCTGTATTCGGTAAACCACATCATTGAGCCGTTTAATAATGCGGTACGGTTCTTCCCATTTCGGCTGCAGTTTCGGGCTCAGGCCTTTCTGCCGGCGGGGGTTGTACAGCCAGACTAAATCATTTTCTTGAAATCCAGCAGAGTTTGCCTTTAGGTCATATCGCGTTTTCATCCGGTCCGTGTTTAGGTTTATGCGGCCCCTAACTACCTCGTGGATGGAGTCTAGCCGTTGCCGCAGCTCCAAAACGTACTCCGTTGTTGTCTTCGGATCTTCTGGTGGTATTCCAAATTTAAAATCAGCCGGTAGTCGAATATTTCGTCCAAATACGACACGTGACGGTGATTCTCCAGTTGTAGTATGCGTCGCTGTTCGGTATGCCATCAGAAAGAATGGGATATGACGATCCCAATCATGCTGATGATCTTCTACCACTTTGGCCAAGTGCTCAATCAAGGTTTTGTTGAACCTTTCGATCATTCCATCGGACTGTGGGTGAAGTGGAGTGGTTCTCGTCTTCTTTATGCCCAGGGCATCGCAGAACTCCGTAAATACTTGGGATTCGAAATTTCGACCTTGATCGGAATGTAGCTCGTTTGGGACTCCGTACCTACTAACCCAGTTAATCACGATTTGCTCCGCTACTGTAGGTGCTTCCTGATTTGGAATAGCGTAGACTTCTGTCCATTTGGTGAAATAGTCGGATACCACCAGCACGTACCGATTTCCTTGTTGCGACACCGGAAACGGTCCTGCTACATCAATGGCGATCCTTTCGAAAGGGGTTCCCACGTTATATGTCTTTAGCTCACCTCTAGGCTTTCTTCTGGGTCCCTTCACAGATGCACAGGCTGCACATTTCCTGCACCAGCCCTCCACATCTTCCCGCGCATGTACCCAATAAAATCGCTCTATTATTTTATTAAGTGTTTTGTTTATGCCCAGGTGGCCTCCTGATGTTCCCTCGTGTATTTCCTGCAAAACATCCGTAACTTTGCTCCGAGGAAGTACAACCTGCATGCGATGCGCTGACCCATCCGCAGTTTCCCATTTCCTTTTCAGTAGGCCTGCATCAAGATGCAAAGAATTCCATTGTGCCCAGTAGCTCTTTAGCGTAGGACTTCGATTCGATATGCTTTGCCATTCAGGCCGATGTGCAGACTCCTTCCAGGCTATGATTTCTCGTAGATCTCCATCCGCTAGTTGCTCATCCAATAGTTCCGACTGTGATCATCCTCTTGCTGGTGAAACGGATATCCACTTAACGTCGGCATCGACTACTTTTTCTTCCAACCGATGACAGTGCTTGCATTCTGGCTTACATGGACGTCTGGAGAGAGCATCAGCATTTCCGTGCATAGTACCTTTTCGATGGACGATGTTAAAGTTGTATGTTTGCAACCTTTCAATCCATCGCGCTACTTGCCCTTCGGGGTTCTTAAAGTTGAGCAGCCATCTCAGAGCGGCGTGATCTGTCCTCAATACGAAGCTTTGGCCGTACAGGTATTTGTGGAAATGCTTAGTGGCCTCGACTATTGCCAACAGCTCTCTTCGGGTGACACAGTAGTTTCGCTCTGACTTGGATAGCACCCGGCTAAAGTAAGCAATCACTCGTTCCTGGCCATCAATTTGCTGTGATAATACGGCACTTATACCTGTGTTACTTGCATCAGTGTCCACGATGAAAGTTTTCTGCGGCTCAGGATATGCTAGCATCGGTGCTACACATATGTAGTTCCTGCTTAAGCTTCTCAAACGCTGCTTGGCACTGGTGGTTCCAGTTAAACGGCTGATTTTTCTCTGTCAGCTGGTGTAAACTTTTGGCGATGGTAGCGAAATCCTTCACGAACCGGCGATAGTAAGTTGCCAATCCTAGAAAACTCCGAAGTTGATGCTTATCCTTAGGCACTAGCCAATTTTTAACGGCTTCAATTTTCGCAGGGTCAGTTTTTATTCCTCCAGTAGAAACCACATGACCAAGATATTTCACTTCACTGCAGAAAAGGTTGCAGTTTTTGGGACTTAGCTTCAGGTTAGCCGCTCGCAACCTTTCGAATACGTCCTCCAGGTTTTTCAGGTGCTCCTTGAAGGTTCTGCCGATGACAATGATGTCGTCCAGATACACCAAACATGTCTTCCAACTTAGTCCAAGCAGTACACGCTCCATGAGTCGTTCAAAGGTCGCTGGAGCATTACAGAATCCGAACGGCATTACAAAGAATTGCCAGAGTCCAGTTCCCACGGAAAAGGCTGTCTTTTCACGGTCACTTCTCTCAATTTCGACCTGCCAGTACCCGCTCTTCAAATCCAATGTTGAAAACCACTTCGCACTGGCTAGGGTATCAATAATGTCATCCATTCTCGGTAATGGGTAACTGTCCTTTTTCGTAGCATCATTCAATCGTCGATAGTCAACACAGAACCGTGTACTGCCATCCTTCTTTTTCACTAAGACTACTGGCGACTACAGGCTCTATGATCCCTTGTTCTTGCATGTCCTGTATCATGCCGGTGACCTCAGCTTGTTTAGCCAGTGGTAAGCGGCGGGGAGCCTGCCGAATTGGTGATGCATTTTTTGTATCGATTCGATGCGCGGTCATCCTAGTCCTTCCATAATCGTCATCTCGAGTCGATAAGATATCACCATACCGTTCAATTAGCTGAACTCCTTGTCGGTACTGTTCGTCATTTAGTTTCGAAGACTGTAGCATGTTCTTTGCCAGCTCACCTATCTTGCTGTTGGGTATCTTTTTAAATACAGAACAATAAGTAATTTTCTGTTAGTTCTTTTTCTATTTTCTATCGATTTTGGTAGTATATATTCGTTATTTTCTCCCTTTATTTTCAGCTGTTGTGTGCTACCACAGCAACCTATCTCAGTCTTAGCGAATGCACTGCTGTTTTATACTAGATCGTTGTTTTTGCGGCATAGTTGTACTCTGCTCTGCATCGGAGCAAAAAAACACGCCTTATAATAGGCGTGTTTTTTTTGCTCCGATACAGAACAGAATAGAACAATGACGCAAAAAAAACGATCCATCACAAAACAGCTGATGCTTTCGCTCAGACTGACATAGGTTGCTGTATTTGCTGTGGTACCACTCAACAGCTCAAAATAAAGGGAGAAAATAACGAATATACACTACCCCAATCGATAGAAAATAGCAAAAGGACTAACAGAAAATTATCTCTTTTAACTTTCTACACATTATGCGAGCTTTTTTTAATTTACTAACTACCAAAACATTCAACCTAACCTTCAAAAAACCAAAGCCATCTCACAGAAAAAAAGACAACTTCGTATGAGCTTTTCTTTTTTCTATCAGCACATTCTATACTTCAGCACGTGAACTACCTATGACGAATACAATTTCTGTACTATTGAATTCACTGGTGCAGGAGTGTTGTTGTTTCCAATGCGTATATCTTATTCTCTACTGGATAAAGGAGCAAAAAAACACGCCTAATAGATCCAAGTACGGGAACAGACCTAGTGAAGGCACAATGGGTAAAACTCGACTTGATGCACCACACAGCCGTTGCATGAATTTTGCCGACAGGTGACTCGCTAGTATGTTTGAGTGTAGGGTGAACACACTAACATTAGTTCTGTCGTTTGCCGCTATCTGGAAATTGGCGTTCGCATCAGAAGGACAACACTCAGTCACTCACGCGACGCTCGACTACGTACATCGTTCATACATTTTGTTATCTTGTTATATATGTGTTTTTAATAAATATGTTACCCGTGAACTTAGTGTTTTAGTAATTATAGACAAAAAACTATATTGGTGACCCCGACGTGATCGGGTATAGTGCGATCATTGATAATACATAAAGACAGTGCAGTTCATAAAGACATAATCGAATAGATTGAATCAAATTCAGTGTCTGTCGAACACAAAACAATGGCTACCGGTTTTGACGCCACGCTCAACGCGAGTGACGCGGGACTAGATGTCACAGTGAATCCTTTTACCGCGAGTGCAAAACTTAAAACTGAAGAGCCCCTTGCGCGTATAGACGCTGTCGCGAATGTGAAATTGCCGCCATTTTGGACGCGAAGACCCACGCTTTGGTTTCGGCAAATTGAACTTCAATTTCGATACAACAAAGTGATTTCCCACGAGGCAAAGTTTAGTGCGGTGATGATGTGCTTAGAATCATCGATTCTAGATACCGTCGCGGACATAGCCGAAAATCCCCTGGAGTGCGAAATGTATGAGACGCTAAAACAAGCGTTGATCGCGCGATACGCGGATTCGAAAGAACACAATCTTACAAAAGTGTTGACGGAAATGGAGCTGGGTGATAAAAAACCGTCTCAGCTATATCGGGAAATGCGTGTGTTAGCAGCGGACCAACTCCCCGACGAAGCCGTCAAGACATTGTGGCTACGACGCTTGCCATCACGCGCGCGCGCCATTTTAAGTGTGTCGCATCATGTGGATATCAACGCCCCGGTCGAAATAGCCGATCGAATTTTAGCAGAGTTGAATGACTGGCCAGCTGTTTCTGCAGTAGCAACAGAGGTATGTGAAAGCGATTTAGTAGAGGATAGATTGAACAGAATTGAATCGATTCTATCAAAATTGGAGTTGACGAATAATTTGCCCAGATCTCGTTCGAGATCACAAAATCGATCTCGGTCAAGAAATCGATCGAAGAGCTGTTCAAAGGAAGAACTGTGCTACTTCCACAAAAAGTTTGGTGATGCTGCACGTAAATGTAGAAAGTTCTGTGCAAAGTTTAATGCAAATTTAAACTAAATGCGTCGTCGTCCAGTGGTGTTATGGTTGGCGACTGCATAGAACAACACCGACTCATGCTACGAGATCGAGGCAGTGGAATTTTATTTCTGATAGATTCAGGGGCAGGAGTGTCAGTGTTACCGCGTAGAACATGCGAGAAACTGACTCCCTGTGAATTCAAACTTCACGCTGCAAATGGCACCACCATGAAAACTTACGGTGAAAAACTGATCAATGTTGACTTTGGCCTACGGCGTAAGTTTGCTTCGTATTTTCACATAGCAGACGCATCAAGAGCGATCATAGGAGCTGACTTTTTATCCAATTTTAATCTTTTAATTAACATCCGTAAAAAACAGCTCATAGATGGAAACACGTTGTTATTTGCCTCTGCGAATACGTGCAACGAGCCAACGCAAGCTATAACAACAGTGGAAGATAATGTTTTTCAGAAAATACTATCTGAAACACCGTCTATTACCAAATCTTCAAAATTTTTCCAACACCAAACACCACTCTCTAACACATCGAATCCTAACGAAAGGTCCAATAATTGCCGAATGTGCACGCCGTCTCTCTCCTGAGAAATACGCCATTGCTAAAAAGGAATTTGAGTATATGGTATCAATGGGTATATGCTGACCATCGAGCAGCCCATAGGCAAGTCCATTGCACCTTGTACCAAAAAAATCTGGATCTTGGAGACCTTGTGGTGATTATCGCCGATTAAATTCAATTACAATTCCTGATAAGTATCCTGTGCCAAATGTCCAAGATTTTGTACGGCAAAAATGTTTTTTCGATTTTGGATCTAGAAAGAGCTTACCATCAAGTTCCCGTCCAAGAAGAAGACATTCCAAAAACAGCTGTGATAACACCATTCGGCTTGTTTGAATTTTGCCGCATGACATTTGGACTGTGCAATGCTGCGCAAACTTTTCAAAGATTTCTGGACACAGTCTTGCGTGGACTTCCATTTTGTTTTGTCTATCTAGACGATATTTTAATCGCTTCAAAGAACATGGAAGAGCACCAACAGCATCTGAGACAGCTTCTGAAACGGTTGGACGAACATGGTCTCAAAATCAACCCCAGCAAATGCATTTTCGCCAAAAATGAAATTAATTATCTAGGCTACCAAATCAGCAATAAAGGTACTAGGCCTTTACCTGATCGAGTCACAGCAATACAAAATTTCAAACAACCACAGACAATCTTAGAGCTATGTAGATTTCTGGGAATACTTAATTTCTACAGGCGTTTTATAAACAATGCAGCTGAAGTGCTTATGCCACTAAACGCTATGCTAACAGATTCACGCAAGCGAGACAAAAGACCTGTACCTTGGACAACTGTTTCTCAACAGGCATTTGAAAAGAGTAAGCAACTTATTGCAAATGCTTCTCTATTAGTCCATCCAAAAACAGGCGCACCACTAAGATTGTATGCGGATGCATCAAATGTTGCTATAGGTTCAGTGCTTGAGCAATTCCAGAACAACGCATGGAAACCATTAGGATTTTTTTCCAAAAAATTAAACGACGCTCAATTGAAATATAGCACTTATGATCGAGAACTGTTGGCAATATACGAAAGCATAAAATATTTTCGTTTTATGTTAGAAGGGCAAAATTTTATGATAATGACGGATCATAAACCCCTTACATATGCGTTCAATCAACGATCCGATAAATCCTCACCTAGACAAACTCGTCAGCTTGAATTCATTGGACAATTCTCAACGCAGATTGTCCACATTGATGGAGCACATAATATCGTTGCAGATGCTTTGTCAAGACCGGAAAGTGTTGAAGAGATTGCCGCAATAATTACAGCAACAGAAATCGCTGAATCGCAACGTACCGACAACGAATTGCAGCAACTTCTGCAATCTTCAAATACAAACCTTCAATTTCAGCCTATTGCTGTAACCAACAAATTAAAAATGTACTGCGATACTTCCACGGGAACTATAAGACCATATGTTCCATCCAGCCTTCGAAAACAAATTTTCAATCAAATACATGGTCTATCTCATCCAAGCGGGCGAGCCACCAGTAAGTTGATACGAAAAAAATGTGTTTGGCCCAATATTGAAAAGGATATTTTGAGCTGAGCGAAATCGTGTATTCAATGTCAGAGATCGAAAATACATCGACATGTTAAAAACAAACCACAGCAATTTTCAAAAGTTGATGGTCGATTCCGGCACGTACATATAGATATCGTAGGGCCACTACCACCATCGAACGGATTTGTATATTTGTTAACGATTGTTGATCGTTTTTCGCGTTGGCCAGAAGCTATTCCGATCCGAGACATGACAGCCGAAACAATAGCTACAACACTTTACAGCGAATGGATATCTCGATTTGGTGTTCCTGAAATCATCACTACGGACAGAGGATCTCAGTTCGAATCATCTCTCTTTGATTCCCTGATGAAACTCATAGGATCAAAGCGCACACGAACTACAGCCTACCATCCGGCATCTAACGGCATGGTCGAACGCTTTCACCGATCGTTAAAAGCAGCACTCATGTGCCACGAGACTCATCGTTGGACGGAAACATTACCCACAGTTCTTTTAGGATTGCGGACGGCAATCAAAGAGGACTTGGGCTTTTCGCCATCAGAAATGTTACTCGGTGTTCAGCTACGTTTACCAGGCGAATTCTTCGAGGACAATTCTAGCACAACAGATCCACATGCGTTCGTAGCTACGTTCTGTGAGCTTTCATCGGTGCCAGTATTTTCTATTTGATTTTGATCTTGAGTCTATTTTTCACTTTTCTCATTTTCTTGAACATCTTAAGACTTTTGTGGATTTCTTTTGCAGTTTTTATCGTAAGTCAATTTGTGCTTGGATAAGGCTTGGGACCAGGCGAAAGATTTTGGACATACAGTAATCGCTTGACTTACGTCTCCCTTGTTATACGTTTTTTCGGCTTACGTCGTTCATTACTTTGAGACCAAACCCTTGAAATTACGCACAGAGATAGTATATAAATGGAGTTGACACGTCCATAAGAAACATACTGGAGGGGAAGGTATCAAAATTTCTCTATTATAATGTCAATTTCCCCTACAAGACTACTACAGTGTCAAGCTGACAACGAAATGTGTCGCGAGTATTTTGCCACCAATTTTCAGAAATTTGTGTTTTGTGAAGTTGCGAACTACTTTTGCGCGATGAAAATTACTGAAATGTGTGTAAATTACACCAGTGAGACGAAAGTGTGTATTTTTTTTTTGGTGACATTTACTCCCAGAGGCAAAATAGTGATTGCAGCTGCATAGTGCCGACGAGTTGATGAATTAGGAAGAAGGGGAATCACTTTTCCCAAGTAAGTGTTCGAAATAATGACAAACAACAGTCTCACATCATAAGTTTTCAAAAATATTACAATGTAATAAGTGTTGCATTGTGAAATTTGAATTTTGTTCAAATTCATGGAGCATTGTTTACATTTCGTTTGTTGTCATGACATTTTTCGCTTTCAAAATTCAAAGCTGTCGTAATCATTGTTAGTTTGGGGCAATTTATGAAATATTAGAACCATCTTAATTTTTTTTTAGATTTCCTGATAGTAAAGGTTTAAAATATGTGGAAAAAGGCGTCCGATTAGTAAGTCATTTGTAATATAAAGATAGATGCTATGTAAATAAATAATTTGAATGTTCGTTTAGTCTTTAAAAATAATATTTTCATTTTCAGAATAATTTCATCACTACGAATTCAACTGCGTGAAATGGACACGCTGAGAATGAAATGCATCTTCAATTTATTGTGTATCTTTGCATTAACATTAATAATTATATATACATATATATATATATATATATATATATATATATATATATATATATATATATATATATATATATATATATATATATATAGGCTTGTTAATTCCGATGCAAAGATGCACGATAAATTTTAGATGCATTTCAACAAGGATAGATAGAAAAATACCTGAAAAGGACATAGTTATATGTACTAAAAGTGTGCTATAAACTGAAAAAGACGGCAAATTACCGTTTACATACCAATATCAACCAAAAAATTGAAATTTGAAAAAGCTTTTAAAGGGAAGTTTAGTATTTCAATATACCTTTCAAGTAACTCCTTCGCTTGTTCTAGAGGTCCTTCAATCAATTATGAATGATCCATGCGATAGAAATTGGTATTTGAGCCCGCTACGTGATGAGGACTGCGTTAATAATTTGTTTGTTTGTTGTGTCAGTTTTGTTTATTGTTTGTGCAAGTATAATGTAATTATACGTGGTGATGCTTGTTATAGATGTGCAATAAAAGGAATTAAAGCATAAACAAATGGTTTTATATTAGAAAGACTAACATGTTAAAAGATTATTCTTTCTTTGGCAACATTACACGCTCCGAAACATGTACATTAAGCTATTGGAATCTAAAATCAACATAAAACTAAAATTCATGATTTAACGTGGGGAGTGTAGCGCAGAGAAAAGAGCCCTACTGCACCATCAGCATTAATATAAGTTTTTAAAGATTAAAACCTTATTTGCGAAAACACAAGCGAGCAGCTCAGCAGATTTAACAATATAGAATTATGATATAAAATTAAAATATAT
This sequence comes from Nemotelus pantherinus, assembly GCA_963978885.1. Lineage (NCBI taxonomy): Eukaryota > Metazoa > Arthropoda > Insecta > Diptera > Stratiomyidae > Nemotelus > Nemotelus pantherinus. The sequence goes on along the minus strand of OZ022266.1, from coordinate 65,587,918 downwards.
GAGTAATATAAAATAATAATATACAATAACTTTTTTACAAAACACCAAAACCATGCATTATTGATTGGGTTTTTGCAAGGCAAAATATTTATTTTGTTCCGTGAATTAAATATTCCGCAGTATATCATTGTTGTGACACCGTGTTACATAATATCATAAACTATGGGGACAAAAATAGGTCGAAATAACTATACGTGACAGACGAAAAGTAGACAAAAATTATAAATTTTTAAATGCCGCATCTTATTCTTGACCCCAAGAAAATATGAAAAATTGAAATCGAATACGCCTTTGGTTTGTCCACTTGCCGTCAGTCGCGGGGACTATTGGTGGAAAGTGGTACCATCAATGTCGACTCCATTTTATACTATCTCAGTGAAATTACGTCATCCTTCCCTTGACTTACGTCGCCGTTTTCATAGAACAGATGCTTGTTCATATGAAAACTTTTCCCCTGGTAAAAGGGAGTTCCCAAGATGTGTGAGCGCGATTTTCGTAGGAAAGTTTTCGTGTTTGGCGTTCATACATTGTAGACCGAGGTTGAGTTGAGGTGTTTTTGATTACATTCGTACATATCGAAAGAAATTCGTGTTTGGTTGGTGTTTTAATAATTGATCGTGTTTTTTGCTGTTTTGTATTACATACATATCCATACATATCTAAGTACAATTTGTATTTTGAATCATTTAAGGTACGTAATGGCATTCAGATAAAATTGAATATGTATTCATCTAAATTTCACAATGTAAAAGTAACAGGTGAAGCGGCTAGTGCGGACTACGACGCAGCGAAGATCTTTCCAAAAACTTAACATGATATTATTGAAAATGGAGGATATGTTGACGAGACAGGTCTGTATTGGAAACGCATGCCCTCAAGAGCATTTCTTTCGATTGAAGAAAGACGAGCTCTTGGCTTTAAGGCAGAAAAATCCAGGATTACTTTGCTTCTTGGAGGAAATGCATCAGGTGATTTGAAACTGAAACCTCTTGCTGTTTATCAATCAGAAAATCCAAGCGCTTTCAAAAATGTATGCAAAAAAATCTACCGGTTATTTGGAGGCCCAACAAAAAGGCCTGGGTTACTTCTAATATATTTCGTGATTGGTTTGATCAATATTTCTGACCGACAATAAAGAAATATTTGGAAGTCAATAATCTTTCTCACAAAGCATTACTAATCATAGATAACGCTCCAAGTCATCCCATAAGTCTCAACAATGATGCCATTAAGGTGATTTTTTGCCTCCTAATACGACCTCGATTCTTCAAACAATGGATCAACGTGTTATAGTATCCTTTAAAGCCTATTATTTGCGACGTACATTTCACCGATTGAAACTACTTAGTCGGGGGACAACAATGAAATGTCAAGTAAAAAATTTTGGAGCAAGTATGATATTGCAATCATGGCTAGAAGTTTCATCCGAAAATATGAACAAGGTGTACAACTAATGAATTTGATAAAGAACCCATTGAAAAGGATATTTTTGAATTAGCCAGACAAATAGGATTTACAACGGTTGATCAAACCGACATTCAAGAATGATTGAGCTGTGGAGACGAGCCACTTAGTAATGAGGAGCTTGAACAAATTCTGGCAAGTGAGAATGAAACACAAGCAATATCAAAGGATCAAAGTGTAAACAAGCAAAAAACATTGAAATTAAAAGATTTGGCCGAAGCATTCGAACATTTAGATAAAGCGTTAAACATTTACAAAGAAAATGATCCCGATGAATTAAGAAGTGCAGAAATTTCAAACGAAGTCTACACTTCTGTCAACGGTTACAAGCAGTGGCTCGAAGAAAAAAGAAAACAAACTTTGTCCCAAACACAAATTTCGACCTTCTTCGCCAGTAAACCAGTGAACCCACAAACAGTAGAAATAGAAGCTATTTCTTCTAAAGATGATAACAATTAATGTGTTGCTTTTTAGTGCTTTATGCAATTGTATACGACATATGCGATTGTTTACGATAATAAAACTTATTTAAACGAAAGCAAACGACTTTCGTTAAAAATATGAATAATGCACAATTTAAAAAAAAATACATTGATATTCACATAATGAAAGTTTACACATTTATCGCCTTATGTTGCTTCTACCCTCGAGTTTTTCGACTTACGTCGCAAATTTTCGGAACCTAACTCTAACGTAAGTCGAGGGACTACTGTATTGGGCATGAATAAGGCCGATTACCAGGATGAGTGTTCATGTGTTATATAAGATCTTTCTTACACCTGCATACTTTCGCACAAATTGAGCATGTATGATTCTTTTCCAAAACGGCGGGATGAATTTGATTTCGATGCTGATTGACCTCTGGTCATTAGCAGGTCATTCGATTTTAGCTTGCAGGCCGTGTACTGACACAAAACTGCTCGAGCAGAGGGCCCCACAAACTTCAGTTTTTCACAAAATGCGTTTTCGTAAACGTTGCGCTTTGTACTTGTTGTCGGTACTTTGCGAAATCAAACCAGCAAAAAAAATGTTGGATGAAAAAGTGGCTCCGGAAAAGAATTAATCAGACAATCTCACCAAGAAGATTTGTTAAATTATTTGAGAATGAGTGAATACAGCTTCAGTATAATTCTGGGTATGATTGCACCGTTCATTAGTCATTGCGCCAGTCAATAAGTGCTGAAGAAAGGCTTACTTAAAAGTCCAACAAAACACCGTACACTTCATCCTTCAGTCTTTTGTTTGAATACGTATCATCTTTAACTTTCCATTGACATGGATATTGACGGTACAACTCAATAAACGCGGCAATAAAAGGGGTTTGTTGCCCATGGCTTCGTTCAGTCCAAAAATAATTAATGAAAACAATGCAAAAAATGACCTGCCGTCCGACTGCTAGGTACAAATGAATTTGAACATGTCAGTATACACGCCTGCAAGCCAACTGATAGTGAGTGATGGAATGAGCTTGCGGCATAGATTGAACGGTTCATGCTTGTTGACTGAACTGTCGTTAGATCTTTACCTTTTTCCACTTCAACTGCAGTCCGCAATCATCAGGTGAACTGATGTGTGTGTGAGCAGTTTCGATGGCCTGATAGACCAACCTCTGCAGTTAATCTGACATTGTGTGGGACGCTTTTCTCGCAAATCTGACCGAAATATCACTGGTCAATTTAAAGGGGATATTGCGGTTCATCAAATGAAGCAGATGGTTTCCTGCATAGACATATAAAGAATGGACACGCAATCACAATGCATGAGCCCGTACGTGAGTGAAGCAATTTTACTACACATGCAATTTTACTCTCTGTAAAACAGCTTTCCCCTCAATGCCGCACGCACCACCCCTCGGCGCTGTAGACTCTCTATGTAAACATTCATTTCAATCCATCCAATCTACGGGGTGGTTGGGATAACGGGGAAACTAATACATTTCAACAAATTTCCAAATACATCAACTTTTCTGCATGAAATTTGTTATTGTTTTATACAAACACATTGAGACCAGAGGTCGAAAATTGCTTCATTTCTCTCGGCCCATTTCGTATCCATTCTTCTTATATCTATGGTTTCCTGACTTTAGTGACTAGGGGAGAGAGAAATTTCTGTGGCATCACAGCTGGCCTCTTTTGTGCCTCTGTCGGTCGGCAACCACTTCAACCTAACTCAGTGGAGCCCAGCGTAAATATTTCGACCGAAGAAATTATACATACAAATGTATAATTATAATTATTATTAAGTTAAAACATAAATATTAAGTATGTACATAATTTTTTTCTTTATTAAAATTAAACTACAAGCTAGGAACTCTTAAATCATTTCGGCCAGTGCAAGTGGGTCACTTGATTTGGATGTCAGCTCGAAATGGTCCTAATTTGGAAGTGCGAGCGTAGTATATAACGATTCTATACCATTTAATGATATTACGTGATGAAAACAAAACATCGTTGTAAAAAATTCCACGAAAAATGACAAAAAAATCCATTTTACGAAATTCTAATATTTAAAATCACTTGCTTTATTTCTTAACTATAATCAGTATTTTCGCTACGTCCACGAAATTTGGAAATGCAATCTTCTTGTTGAAGTCGAAATATTTATACTGTTTCTCCGTTTCAATTTAATTTTGAGCTTGAATCAGATTTCAGATTTGTCATTTTCTCGATCATGCGACTCTTGCGAGTTCCCGTTACATTTATTATCTGCCAAATGGCTGCGATACTGATCTTCCAATTGAAAATACTTTTTACAGACGTCGCATTGGTAAGGCAAACGGTGATTTAAGTGGCTCATCTCGTGCTTACGCCAATGGATGTTATAAATAAATCTTTTATTGCACAGGGTGCATTCATATTTCTTGTCATTCGAATGATTTTTTTTATGTGCATAGAGAGACTCTGGGCTAATGAACTTCTGGAGACAGGTTTCGCACTTGAAAGGACGTTCTCCTCGATGCTTATTCATGTGACTACTCAGTCGGCCCCTTGAACTGCATAATTTTTCACACAGCGTACATTTGTACTTGGGACGATTCTTCGCCCCTGCGTGAGACAACTTGTGGTTGCGTAAGGTGAAGGGAGAACTGTACTTTTTAGGACATACCGTGCACGCATACGGCCGGCTACCAGTATGGATGTTCATATGGACGCGAAGCTCATATTTACACCTGAATGCTTTCGCACAAACTGAGCATGCATGATTTTTCTTCGGGGGTGGATGAACTTCGATTTTGTGCTGGTTTAGGAGCTCGATGCTTACGAATGATTTATTTTCACATTTGGAACATTTGAATAGCTTTTCTGAAGCATTGCATTTGCACTTATTTCCCTTCATATGGCTGCGATACTGGTCCTCTGATCTAAAATACTTTTTACAATTTCCACATTCATAATACTTTCTATAGTTATTTGTGTGCATCTTCTCGTGCCTAAGCCGCTCGGTATCTTTTGCGAATTTTTTACTGCACAACGTGCACTCATATTTTCTTTCATCAAAATGCGTTTTCATGTGCCATTTGAGTGTGTGTGGGTTCATATACGACTTGGGACATATTTCGCACTTGAAAGGACGTTCACCACGATGAAAATACATGTGACTATTCAGACTGATTTTTGATAAGTAAGACTTTTCACAGAGCGTACATTTGAATCTGCCACGAATCTTCCTATCTGCGCTTAATAAGCTGTGAGTTAACTTGTGATAGCGCAAGCTCTGGGGGCAGCCGTACTTTTTAGGACACACTGTGCACTTATACGGTCGATTGCCGGTATGAACGTTCATATGCACTTTAAGCCTTGAACTCGACCTGAATGATTTCTCACAAATCGAGCATGCATGATTTTTTTTCGGGGGTGGATGAACTTCGACTTTGTGCTGGTTTAGGAGCTCAATACTTACGAATGATTCATTTTCACACTTAGAACATTCAAATGGCTTTTCTGAAGTATATCCTTTGCATTTATTATCTTCCAAATGGCTGCGGTGCTGATCCTTGAATCTAAAATACTTTTTACATTTTGCACACTGATATTTTAATTGGCTATTTGTGTGCGTCTTTTCGTGCCTACGCCGATTGCTGTTGTCTGTAAATCTTTGATTGCATAACGTGCACTCACTTACCCCATCATCTGCATGCAGTTTTTTGTGTGAACAGAGTGCATCTGGGCTCGTAAACGTCTTAGGACAGGTTTCGCACTTGAAAGGACGTTCGCCTCGATGCATATTCATGTGACTATTCAGTCGGCTCCTTAAACTAAAAAGCTTTTCACAGAGTGTACATTTGAACTTGGAGCGATTCTTCGCCTCTGCGCTGTGAGTTAACATGTGCTTGCGTAAGCTACTGGGCCAGATGAACGCCTTTGAACATATTGTGCATGCGTGCGGCCGCTTGCCAGTATGAACGTTCATATGCACGCGAAGCTCAGCCTCATACCTGTAGGTTTTCGCACAAACTGAGCATGCATGGTTTTTTTTCGGGGGCGGATGAACTTCGATTTTGTGCTGGTTTAGGAGCTCAATGCTTACGAATGATTCATTTCCACATTTGGAACATTGAAATGGCTTTTCTGAAGCATATCCTTTGCACTTATTATCTTCCACATGGCTGCGGTGCTGGTCTTCCAATCTAAAATACAATTTACACTTTTCACATTGATAATTCATATGGCGATTTGTATGCGTTTTCTCGTGAATACGCCGCTCACCATTGCCTCTGCATTTTAAATTGCATAACGTGCACTCAAATTTCTTCTCATCAAAATGCTTAATAATGTGTGATCCGAGTGATGTTGCGCTCGTATATGATTTGGGACATACTTCGCATTTGAAAGGACGTTCGCCACGATGAAAATGCATGTGACTATTCAGATTGGTTTTTGAGTAGTAAGACTTTTCACAGAGCGTACATTTGAATCTGTGACGAATCTTCCTTTCTGCGCTTAAGAAGTTGTGATCTAACTTGTGCCGGCGTAAGCTTCCGGGGCAGGCGAACCGTTTTCGACAAATTGGGCATGTATAAGGCCGACTACCAGTGTGAGAGTTCATATGTATGTTAAGCAAGTACTTATGCTTGTATGTTTTCGTGCAAATCAAGCATATGTGATTTTCTTTCGGAGGCGGGTGGATTTCGACTTTGTGCTGGTTTAAGAGCTCAATGCTTACGAATGATTCATTCTCACACTTGGTACATTCAAATAGCTGTTCTGAAGCATATCCTTTGCATTTATTATTTTCCAAATGGCAGCGGTGCTGATCCTCCATTGTAAAATACTTTTTACATTTTGGACAATAATATTTCACATTGTTATTTTTGTGCGTCTTCTCGAGCTTACGCCGCTTGTTATTGTCTGTAAGTTTTTGATTGCATAACTCATTTTCCCTATTATCTGCATGCAGTTTTTTGTGTGACGAGAGTGTATCTGGGCTCATAAACGTTTTGGGACAGGTGTCGCACTTGAAAGGACGTTCGCCTTGATGCATATTCATGTGACTATTCAGTCGGCCACTTGAACTACAAAGCTTTTCGCAGAGTGTACATTTGAACTTGGAGCGATTCTTCGCCTCTGCGCTGTGAGTTAACATGTGCTTGCGTAAGTTACTGCGCCAGATGAACGCCTTTGAACATATTGTGCATGCGTACGGCCGCTTGCCAGTATGAACGTTCATATGCACGCGAAGCTCAGCCTCATACCTGTAGGCTTTCGCACAAACTGAGCATGCATGGTTTTTTTTCGGGGGCGGGTGAACTTCGACTTTGTGCTGGTTTAGGAGCTCAATGCTTACGAATGATTCATTTTCACACTTGGAACATTCAAATGGTTTTTCTGAAGCATATCCTTTGCACTTATTACCTTTCATATGGCTACGAAACTGGTCCTCTGATCTAAAATACTTTTTACAATTTTCACATCCATAATAATTGCTATGGTTATTTGTGTGCGTCTTTTCGTGCCGAAGCCGCTTGCTATTCTCTGCGAATTTTTCACTGCACAACGTGCACTCATATTTCTTTTTATCCGAATGCGTTTTGTGGTGTGACGAGAGTAGATACTTGCTCGTGAATGATTTGGAACAGATTTCACACTGGAAATTACGTTCGCCATGATGAATTTTAATGTGCTTATTCATTCCGGATCTGGATTTGTAAGACTTTTCACAAAACGTACATTTGTATCCGGAACCGTGAGTTAAAATGTGCGCGCGTAGGCCATCATGACTGGCATACTTTCTAGGGCATATTGTGCATGCATACGGCTGACTGCCAGTATGAACATTCATATGCACTTTAAGCCTTGAACTCGACCTGAATGATTTCGCACAAATTGAGCATGTATGATTATTTTTCAAGGACGGCCTAATATTGTCATGTTTTCGAGCTGAACTGGTGGAATTATCCGGTCGTAAGTAGCACTCGTATGGTTGCTCCCTAATCCCTTCACAATCGTTTAATTCGGTTTGATTATCTTCTGTCTGAAATAAGATTTGTTTAAAAATTATATACTAAACAGAGAGACGACGTCCAAATACTACGTGGAATATTTCGTTTACAACTCCAATTTCTTTTTCGATTTTAACACAAGGGTCAACATGTGGCACTTCGAATCCATCGAAAATCTGTTCTAGTAACTTTGTTTCGCAGATTTCAACTTCCTCTTTTACAGATATAACTTTTTTGCACGCAAAGGATAAATCATCCAAATCACTCATTTTGACACACTACCCAGACTCGGACCCAGTAAAAATGGAAATCCAGGCTGAATCCAGGCAGTTACAAAACAACAAACAGCTGACTGTCAAATTTAATTGGTTTTCAATGCATTTGCAGCGTGCAGATTATCATTGGTCTTTCTCGCAACCAGTGCATGACTGTGGATACATGAAGCAGTGCTGCCATTTATTTTTTTGGAATAATGCTAGATTCAATTTTATTTAATGCTAAATAATGCTAATCTTGTAAAATTATAATGCTAAATAATGCTTTCTTATTTGATTGAAATAAACATGGTTCAATATGAAAACAATGTGTATATTTATATGAGGGTTGATCAATAAGTAATGATAATCGGTTATTTCCAGTTCGCATAAAATTAAAAAAATGTTGTTTTTACTACTAAATATATTCACTAAGTCAGCATGAAAAAAATATAAATAGGCCACGATTCCGGGGAGCTACATTCACTTGAATATGAACAGACGAAGAGATAACATGAAAATGGGGAAAAACGAAATTAAAGCTGTCATTAAGTACCTCTGTTTGAAAAAATTGTCTACCAGTGACATACACGGCAACATGGTGGAAACATGAAGGGACTCTGCTTCTCCATATTCCACCGTTGTACGCTAGGCCAAGGAGTTTAAGCTGGGAAAGACATCCTCTGAAATTGAACACCGCGAAGGACGTCCATCCACATCGTTCACTGAAGACAACGTGTTGGCAGATCAAAGAGTGACCCTCAGGCATGTAGCTGAGATCACAGGGATCTCATATGGTTGTGTTCAAAAAATCTTTGCCAACAAATTACATATGAAGAAGGTCTCTGCTCGTTGGGTACCGAGAATGTTAACAGACGAGCATAAGAAGAAACGAGTCGACATTTCAAGGATGAATCTCGAAAAGTTCTAGGCAGATCAGAAGAATTTTTTGTCACATTTCGTGATGATGGACGGGACCTGGATCCACCATTTCGATCCAGAAACCAAAATGCAATCGATGACCTGGAAGCGAAAGAAGAAATTATTATGGTTGAATATTTGGAAAAGGGAGCCAATATATCAGGCTCTTACTAAGATGACCAAAAAAGAAGATTGCGAGAGGCTATGAAGGAAAAAAACCACGGCAAACTGAGAGCCGGAATTCTGTTTCTTCAAAACAACGCACCGGCTAACAAGGCTGCAGTTGCAATGGTTACAATTAAAGAAACAGGATTCGAACTGCTTGACCACGCACCTTACTCGCCATATCTAGCTCCCAGTGACTTCTACCTCTTTCCTTGGCTCAAACACCTTCGGGGTAAGAAATTTGAAGGGAGAGTCCAGATAAAAAAATTTTTTCTAAGAGTATCATGGGTTCGGGAAAAAATGGACTAAATGTTTTAACTTGTTAGAAGACTATGTTGAAAAATAAATATATCTTTTAAGTTTCATCACCTTGGTTTATATTCATTATCATTACTTATTGATCAACCCTCGTATGTATAACAAAAACAAAATCAAAGTTTAAAATTTACATCTCAAAATGATTCTATATCTATTACATATACATCAGTTATATCTTCATCTTCTCCCTTTGTCTAAAGCTCATTTCTACCAATATTTTTCAAAACATCGTTTGGAATCTCACAATGAAAACAGCAACAATTATTTATTTTTAAGTGAAGAAAAAGTATTAGTGTCGGATAACGAAGATTTTTATCCAGCGTTATCCGTGCGATTGCTTGCATTTGAAGCCCTAACAAAACAATTGGTTCACATTATTCAGGAAAAAATATCTAACTTGAACTTGTAGATGACCGAGGCTCCTGGGAGTCTGAAGTGGATGGGACCACATCACTGATTTTTAGCATCATCACGATTTAATTGAACGTTACCATATTTAAAGCAATATAGATGACTTTATAATCTTTATATTTTACACTTTATAATCACTATCGTTATTTTAAAATCAAACAACGGTCACTTCTTGTTGTCACTTCTAAGAAAATGCCATGAGTGCGTTTTTGTATTTTTCATGAATTTCCGCCACCACATGATTCAGGAAGTTTCCTTTCATGAGCGTGACTGAAGGTATTCGAACAGAGCTATTGTGGAGCAAAATTCGTTGGGCGAGATTGTAAATAGATGAGTGCCAGATTATTTCGAAATCTAAATTTAAATGTTAAAAATAATGCTAGATGCTAACTCCGAATTTCGAATGCCGTTTTGGAAAAAAATAATGCTAGATCTAGCATTCAAAATGCTAAAATGGCAGCACTGACATGAAGCCCAGATTGGGATTTCGCTCAAATCCAAATTGTTGGACTTGCGCTCAATTTCTATGTGTGTGCAAACTGTGTTCATGCATGGAATATTGATACTCATAGGTGTCTCCTGTGTATGAGTTTAGACACTGATATTTCACGAATGAAGCTAAAAATTTCTATGAAGCAATTGTGGAAAGACCCATTATATTCGATTCAGAACCCTTTTTAATTGGAGTTCATTTTAATTGCGATAAAATAAAAGCGTAGTTCTTATATTTTATAAAACAAGGCTAAAAATATACAGGAAAAAAAATATGATGTTGACCCGACTAAGTAAAAGCTGCCGAGAATAATGGTTAAAAACCTTCATAAAAAATACAGCACAGTTTAGTGCAAGAAGAAATTAATCAACTTAAATCACTTAATACTCTCGAATTAGTATTTATGAAGCAAATGAGGAAACCAAAAAAGTAGATTAAGTTTATAGAACTAGGACGAAGGTCATTCGAGAGAATGGTCAATCAGTACGTAGTTACAGACTTTGGGTCGTACTACTTAACGGAGGATTTTAATGTGATGTGTTGTTTTAAATGCCAACGTTTCATCAATAACTCAAAATTGCACAAATTGTACCCATAAAAAATGCGATCATCACCGAATCGACTGTTACGAATGCCCAGAGCACAAACGAATGTCAGCAAAAACATAACAAAACAAAATGAGATTATACTGTGGATATTAGACTAAATACTAGCAACAAATACAAATTTAGTTTTAGAAATCCTTGAATTGTGTATTTTCGTTCCAAAATCTCTTAAGGCTAAGTGAGACCAACAGTTTTTGCCTCTTGATTTTCCTTTCTGTAGTCCAACCAAATGCATGTACGTACGTATCATTTCACCATCTTTTCAAAGCTTAGACGTTGCTTCAATATACACATACTAGAAAAAGTCTGCGTTCACCTACTGTCAATCAGTTAAAAAATCAAAAACAAAATAAATATTTTCCAGATTTTGTTTCACATATTTATTAAGTATTTCTTATTTAGTTGACACATGTTAGTTCATTTATTTTGCTTTTACTGTTTTTGAAATAACGGCTCTTTTCGGAAAAAAAATATAAAAGCGAGGCAGAAAAAGTGTGCGTTCACATGTAATAAAAATAATAAAATAGAAAATTGTAAAACATATTCAAATTAGTTAGTAACTGGTGGGGTATCCCCGGTTATTTATTATCTCACAGAGCCTTTTTGGCATCGAAGTGACGAGCTTCGCTGTCTCTTCTGCACTTATTTTCTCCCACTCCTCTGTGAAAACAGTTTTCAACATTTCCTTGCTAGTAAGTGAGTGTTGTCAAATTTTCTTTTCTAGTGAATCCCATAGGTGTACGATGGGGTTTAGGTCTGGTGATTGTGGGGGTGTATGTAGCTGTTTTGGGGCATGATAGAGTAACCAGAGCCTTATCTCGGCTGTATGCTTCGGATCACGATCATGTTGGAAGCAAAAATCTGAACCTAAGCCGAGTTTAATGGCACTCTGCCTCAAATTATATTTCAAAATGTTGAGATATTCAAATCTATCCATCGTCGATTCGATAAACTCCAACTTCCCAATGCTAGTACCCGCCATACACCCCACACCATTACTCCACCACCACCATGTTTTGCAGTGGGTAGGTTTTCTTTTTGGAATGCTTTTTTAGGTTTCCTCCATACTAACTTGCGTCCTTTTATGCCAAAAATGCAAAATTTACTTTCATTAGAGAGTATTACATTCGTCCAAAACTCTATTGACTCATCTATGTGCTGCTTGGCAAATGCAATGCGCTTTTGTCGGTTGACCGGTGAAATGTACGGTTTCTTCCGAGCAACCCGTCCGTAGTATCCAGGCCCTTTTGAGGATTTTTCTAGTAGTATCGGGACAAATATTTTTCTAGAATTATTCTTTAGTTTTGGTTGCTATTTGAAATTCAGTCAGCCGTGGATTTTTTCTACAAGTGACACGATATGTCGTTTTTTCCTGCAGGACAACTTTGATGGACGACCGATTTGGTCGTCCATCAAGGTTTGGATGTGAGTTCTCCTGTCGATTTGAAATTACTTATGACCGTTTGGACTGACGAATATTGTCTTCCCACTATTTTTGCTGTTTCTCTGTAGCTGTTCCCATCTTTCCATAATTTTATGATGATTTTTCTTTCATCCCGACTGATTTATTTTCTTTTATCTTCCATTACAAAAAAAAAAAATATTCACAACACAAACTCTGCAGGAAACTATTTAACCACTTGCCAGAATAGCAAATAATGAATAATAAATACAATAAACACTAGAATAGTGTATTTGAAACGGCTTATTCCTTCCACTTCATCAAGTGAACGCAGACTTTTTCTGCCTCGATTTTGTATGTTTTTTCTGAAAAAACCCGTTATCTCAAAAACGGTAAAAGCGAAATAAATGAACTTACATGTCTCGACTTTTTAAGAAATACTTAATAAATATATGAAACCAAATCTGGAAAATGTTTGTTTGTTTTTGATTTTTTAAAGTTAAAAACTGATTGACACAGGTGAACGCAGACTTTTTGTATTGCTTTATGAAAGATTTTTTACAGAAATTTCTTCTTATCTTAATACTAGCTTTAAACACTTTTGTTCCGTTATGCAGTGAATTTAACCTCTCTACTTCGAATTTGAATACTTTCCTCGCGAACCTCATTTCTCAATTTGCACATACTCACTGTCACAAAAGACTGAATGATGCTCCATAGATTGTATGATAGTAATGCTGCTGCTTTTGCTGAAAAGATGCAGCGCATACTGTGCATTAAAAACCTGGCTCTCGAGCGAAATAAACTGCCAGACAGATGATGCGCCTCTCTATCTCCAGCATTGAACCATGAATCAGAGCTAACCTACCTATATTCTTTTCGTTCACATACAAGTATTCCCAACAGGATTCATTTGAACGACATAGCTGTTTTCACTTCATATGGTGTGAGTTCATAGTTTTTAATACAATAGCATCCTCGTCTGCTCCTGAATTACTGTCCTTTCGTACAAATCCATCAGATATTGAACTTTTAATGAACGATATCGACGGCATTGTTAGTAGTGATTCCGACGGTATTTCCAACATCCTGACCAAATCACTTTCACTATCATTCCTGTGCGTTTCTTTCTCCATTTTGTTCAACATTATTTTAACATCTGGCTCTTTCCCCTCTCTTTAGAAAATTGCCGATATCTTCCCTACACATGAAGCTGGTGATTCTACATGCTTCGTAAACTACTATCCCATTTAACTGCTTCTCTGGTTTGCCGAAATCCTCGAATGAGTAGTTTACTATTTTGTTCAACCTACCCTAGGTAATAAGCAGCACGGCTTCGTCCTTCTCATATCCCGGTTTGTCTCTTACACTAATGATGGTCCCTGTATTGTGACTGTCAATTCCTGTTCTTCAATTTCTTTTTGTTCTTTACTAGAAGTTCCGCAAGGCTTCTATATTTGGTCCTCTTCTATTTGCACTATTCATTAATGATCTCCTTAGCTTCATGCGTTCTCGTTGTGCCTTGTATGCTGACGATTTTAAAATGTTCCGAGTGATCGAGTCTTTAATACAATTTACAGAATTTACTAATTATTACTTGTAGTTTAAGAAACACAATAAAAGTGATTACATTGACGTTAGAGTTTTAATTTATAATCTGTCTAATAAGAAAGAAACAATAGTGCGAAGAAAAATTGGTTAAACTAAAATAGACGACTTCTATTCGGAAACTAAAAATTGGTAAAACTAAAATAGACGACTTCTATTCGGAAACTAAAAATTGGTAAAACTAAAATAGACGACTTCTATTGGGAAACTCTGTTTATATTTTTTTTACTGCCCATGGAAGAATTGATGGTAGAAGAGTAAATTCGACCGATCTATGTTTGAGCTTCTAATCATCCCAGATTTTCAGCTTAAACAAACGATGATGTAAAGAAACGTGAAAAACAATCAAAATAATTTATTTGAAAGACCAATTTTTCCTTTAGAATTAATTAATTTAAGTTATATTTCAATTTCATGACAAACATCCATATTTCGAAGGAATAATGTCCTCTCCTTCAGTGTCTATGGCTATTTGACACCAATAGACACTGAAGAAGAGAGCAGATTACCAACAAATTATCGATATCGTCAGAAATTGAAATATATTTAATTTTTAAATTGATCAAAAACGATTTGAATATTTTCGTTGTGTTCATGTACGACAAAATTGTGCCAAATGTATATACGCACTTACATAACCAATAGTACAAATATAAGATAAATATGTAAAGATGGATATATAAGCCCTAAATTACGAAAATGTTACAATTGACACTGACCGAAATTGACACCAATAATAAAACGAATCCTGAGCAATGAATTATGCACAGTTAAAGCAATGGTTAAAGATAGGATTTCAATTGCAATAAGCTTCTTTGAGTTAATTGCCCAGAGATACCAGACATTTATTGCATAATACTTTCCTATGACGTGACGAAAAAAAATCATCGTTATTTAACATTCGACTAGAATTAGCTTACGAAGCAACGATAAAAAAATGCAATTTAAATTTACAATCTCTGGCTTTATTTCTTTAAAATTATTCCTTAAAATAATCAGTTTCTTCTCTAAGTTGACGAAATTGGTAGATGTGATCTCATATGGAAATTTAAATTTCGTTTACAAATAAACTCTTTGTTACATTCGTCACATTTGTATTTCTTCTCGAAAATATAATCGTTCTGGGATTTTCCAGCAGTTCCAATATTTTCTCTTTCATTTTGAGCTTGAGTCCGTTTTTCATGATCATGGAGCTCTTGTGAATTTCCTTCGCACTTATTATCTTGGTAATGGCTACGAAATTGATCTTCTAGCTTAAAATACTTCTTACAGGTGATGCAATGATAACGCTCACGGCGGTTTGAGTGCGTTTTCTCGTGCTGACGCCGATTGCTATTGTCAGTGAATGTTTTATTGCACATTGTGCATTCATACTTCCTGCCCAAATGCGTTTTATTGTGTTTTAAAAGTAGCTCGTTGCTCCAAAACGGCTTGGAACAGACTTCACATTTGAAAGGACGTTTGTCACGATGAGAATTCATGTGGATGTCTAGTTCAGATTTGCGCCTGTAGGCTTTCGCACAAATTGAACATGCATGGTCTTTTTTCGGGGGTGGATGGACTTCGACTTTGTGCTGGTTGAGAGGTTCAATGCTTGCGAATGTTTCATTGTCACACTTGGGACATTGAAATGGGTTTTCGCTAGCATATCCTTGGCACTTATTATCATCCAAATGGCTACGATATTGATCCTCCAATCTAAAATATTTCTTACAAGTGTCACATTGGTAATTGTAGCTGTTATTTGAGTGCGTCTTTTCATGATTACGTCGTTCCCGATTGAAATTGAATTTTCTATTGCACAATGAACACCCAAATTTCTTGTCATCCGAATGCGTTTTGCTGTGTTGCGAAAGTGTATATTTGCTCATAAACGACAGTGGACAGACTTCGCATTTGAAGGGACGTTCGCCACGATGAAAATTCATGTGACTATTCAGTGTGGCTTCCGTGCCAAAAGTTTTTACACATAGTGTACATTTATAACGAGTGCAAAGCAACTTATGCCTGCGTAATTTCCTGAGAGTGAGGTACCTTTTAGGACATTTTATGCATGCATACGGCCGATTGCACTTATGCCATTTAATATGCCTTTCAAGCTTGGATCTACATCTGAATGACTTCTCGCAAACAGAGCATGTATGGTTGTTTTTCAGGGGCAAACAAGTTTCAACAGGTGCCCGAACTGAGCTGGCGGCATCCTGCGGAAATAGATTGCACTCATTGGATCGTTTCTTAATAGTCTCACTTTTCGGTTCTGCATTCGTTTCACCACCACTTAATTTAGGCTGATTATCTTCTGTCTGAAATAAGCATGTTATTTATTGGGCAGAAAAAAGTGCTCTACTTACTTCGTGGCATAGTGCAGTTCGGATTTCATTCCGTTTTTCGACTTTTCCTCTTTGCCCAATATCATTTTGTATCACTTCTACTTCATCACAAATTTGCTCTTGCAGCTGTGTTTCGGTGATTTCAACTTCTTCCTTTACGGATAAAATATTGCCGGCTTCAGAGAACAGGTCACCCAGAACACTCATTTTTCTATACAATCTATCACCGAAGACTACATAAAGAATGCAGTCGGAACAAGCTGTCAAATTTAATGGCCTGCCATTGGATTTGCAGCGTGCAGATTTGCACTGGATTTGCACATATGAGCTTCTGCTGGTGCATCCGTATATTCACCAATACGAACTAAATATTCCATTAAAACGCGTACGAAATCGCTGATAGGAGGAAGTAGATTTTAAGATTTATAGGAGAAAATTAAGAAACGCAGAAAATTAAGCAACGCAGAAGTTTCCAAAAACAAAGTAATGGCAGATATCGAAATTTTAAAATCCAGGTGCCAAACCAAATGAATACGATTATGCTTCTTGCCCCAGAATGCGACACCATAAAAACAATCGCATACCGATAATCGCGAAAAATTATTAGTATGTTTTGTCTTATATGCTCCCTGATACATGCATAAAACAGTACGGTATGAAAATGAGTTTTTCTTTCAACTTACATGACACGAGATTTCACTGACCATTTTCACTATCACGTTTCACATATTGTTCATTTGTTTGCGAAAAAACGATCGCACACGGACTATTTGACGAAATATGAACATTCGGGCACTTTATCGCGAAAACTCACGAATTGCACCGTTTTTTATTCAATCACGGTTCCACGAACATTCACTGTCAGACAAAATTTCTTGAAAAAGAACTAGGACCCTATGTTGAAGCGAACAAAATATTGGCGCAAACAGTACCTTCTCAATTCGCCGTATTCAAGACATTAGGTCTGTTCGCGCACTTTCAGTCACTGAATTTTACTGAATTTTCCTGAATCATGTGGTGGGGGAAATTCAGGAAAAGTACGAAAACGCTCTCATCGCATTTCCTGAAAATTGACAAACAAAGGGGTCAGTTGTCGGTTTTTGGGAGAACAAAAGTTATTATAAAGTCATCCTAAGCGGCGATAAACTATCGCCACAAAAATAATCGTCTTTCATAATAACATTACGCCAAAAACCGTTTGACAGTTTTCAGTATTTTTCAGTAGCTCAGATCCTACTGAATTTTACTGAAAGATGGGAAATTTTCAGTATTCAGTAAAACGGAGTACAAAAACGGCTTCATTGCAATTAATTGCAATTAATCGTAGTACGCGAACAGACCTATTAATTGAAGAGGTACTTGATGCTGGAGCGAAAGGAAATGTGCGCGAAAAGTACAATCTAATTAGAAATGATATCGGACTGCGACACTAGATGTCATTGTTTTGAAAATCGTAATGTTGCACCAAAACCAAAAATTGTAAAATTAGAGCGCTTATATTCCTGTTAGTTTCTAAGTTTTCTATTAGAAAAACAACGCTTAGTTAGCACTTTAAACTGACTTTTCGACTATAACTTGCCATTTATTTCGTTGGTATAGAAGTATATGGCTATATATGGGACCCAAATGACTGAGTCTTTTTAATTAATCACTTCAACAAACTGACCCGTTTGCGCCGAGTCATTCATTTAAATCTGCATTTCGATTTTCTCTGTGAATCAAGGGTGAAACGATCTTCTATGTTTTTCCTCCATTTTCGCCATTTTCGCACATTATTCGTTTCGGAGGGACAAGAGAGCCTTTATTTAAAAATCAGGAAAGGAACTAACTTAAAAATGAATATAAAACTAACTAGCCAAAAAACAAAAGAATAACATAGCCGTAAAATTTATAATGATCTTTCTTTCGTGCATTTTTTGTGCTATTTAAAAAAAAAATTTCCTCGATTCCTCCATTCTCGTCGTTTCCCGGATTTCCACGTCGTTAACTCAACCATTTTGTACAAAAACGACACATTTTTAGACGCTTTAGAGGTGAATCGGAGATTAGAGGTGAATCGAAGATTAGAGCTTTCAACTAAAAAACACGCTTTTTCGGATTATTCCTAGTCAAAAACCAAATTTTCGTATGATACCGGAAAAACCCCTAAGGATATGCCGGAAATTTGCAGAAAGTCTTTCAACTGCACACTGCAAACCATTCTGCAAACGCAATGAAAGCTGCAAATTTGACAGTCGGTTGTAGTGGAACTGTCGTGATATTTCCGATATTTCGTATTGGTTTTGACTACGAAGTGTTCAGTGAAAATGAGTGGTTTATGTAACTTGCCTCCTCAATCCAACAGTATTTTATCCATAAAAGAGGAAATTGAAATCGGCGAAAGGCAATTGCAAGAGCAGATTTTCCATGAATGCGAAGTGAAACAGAGTGGTGCTGATCAAAGCGCTAATTTCGGGAAACGGAGTGGAATTATCAATAGTCTATGCGACGATGTAACTAGAGTGCATTTTCGCTGTTCAGTAAATAATTTCTAAACAAATTAAATTGTAGGCCGAAGATGCTCAACCTGGATTAAAGGATTGTGAAATGAAAAGTGGGACGATTAAGGAACAACTCTTTGAGCACAACTTAAGTTCGAAAAATTCTATTAATTCAACTCAAATACTCCGAGAAAAGAATCACACTTGTTCGATTTGTGCAAAAAAATTTAGGTGGCGTTGTGAACTGGAAGCGCATATGATCTCTCATTGTGGTACTCGACCGTATGCATGCACAATATGTCCTAAACGCTTCACCGCTGCCCGTAGCTTAAACAGACACATGTTCACTTGTGGCGATAATGGAAAGTTTCGTTCCAGATACAAATGCACAGTATGTGAAAAATCTTTTTCTCGAAGTGAAGGATTAAACAGTCACATGAATATTCATCGTGGCGAACGTCCTTTCAAGTGTGATATCTGTAACAAGTCGTTTGCGAGGAAAAGCACGCTCTATTCACACAATAGGACACATTCACGTGACAAGAAATTTGAGTGTGCATTGTGCAATAAAACATTCATTTACGCTTCGAATCACCGTAGGCACGAAAAGTTGCACTCCAATGGCCGTTTGAAATATCAATGTGATATATGTAAACATTATTTTTGGTCCGATTATCAGTATCGTAGCCACTTGGAAGGTAATAAGTGTAAAGGAAATCCGCAAGAGTCCAATATGCACACGGTCCGCGCCACAGAAACGCGATTTCAATGTTCTAAGTGTGATCATGAGTCATTCGCAAGCATTGAGCTTCTCAACCGGCACAAAGTTCAAAGTCATCTACCCTCGAAAACTCACTCATGCTCAGTTTGTGGAAAAGCATATACGCATAAATTTCGGCTTGAGATCCATATGAACTCTCATACTGGCAGCCGACCGTATACATGCACAATATGTCCAAAATCGTTCTTCTCGCTCCAAAGCTTATACAAGCACAATAAGTCTCACGATATCTTAAGTGCAAAGGCGGATAACTGTTCCAGGTTCAAATGTGAAAAGCTTTGTGAAAAGCTTTGTAGTTCAAGGGACCGACTGAATAGTCACATGAATATGCATCGACGCAAACGTCCTTTCAAGTGCGACACCTGTCCCAAAACGTTTATGAGCCCAGATACACTCTCGTCACACAAAAAACTGCATGCAGATGATGGGGTAGGTGAGTGCACGTTATGCAATCAAAAATTTACGGACAGTAATAAGCGGCGGAGGCACGAGAAGACGCACACAAATATCAGCAAATATCAGTGTGCAAAATGTAAAAAGTATTTTAGATTGGAAGATCAGCACCGCAGTCATTTGGAAGATAATAAATGCAAAGGATATGCTTCAGAACAGCTATTTGAATGTTCCAAGTGTGAAAATGAATCATTCGTAAGTATTGAGCTCCTAAATCAGCACAAAGTCGAAGTTCATCCACCCCCGAAAAAAAATCATGCATGCTCGATTTGTGAGAAATCATTCAGGTCGAGTTCAAGGCTTAAAGTGCATATGAACGTTCATACCGGCAATCGACCGTATAAGTGCACAGTGTGTCCTAAAAAGTACGGCTGCCCCCAGAGCTTACGCCAGCACAAATTAGATCACAACTTCTTAAGCGCAGATGGGAAGATTCGTGGCAGATTCAAATGTACGCTCTGTGAAAAGTCTTACTACTCAAAAACCAATCTGAATAGTCACATGCATTTTCATCGTGGCGAACGTCCTTACAAATGCGAAATATGTCCCAAGTCGTATACGAGCGCAAAATCACTCAGATCACACATAAAAACGCATTCTGATGAGAGAAAATATGAGTGCAATTTTGATCGCCGTGTGGACGAGAAATCGCATACAAATAGCCGTATGAAATATCGATGTGAAAAATGTAAAATGTATTTTAGATTGAAGAATCAGTACGGCAGCCATTTGAAAGACAATAAGTGCAAAGGATATGCTCTGGATAAGCCATTTCAATGTTCCAAGGGTGATAATGAATCATTCGCAACCATTGAGAATCTCATTCGACACAAAGCTAAAGATAAGTGCAATAGAAATTGCCAAGAGTCCGATCATATTCGAGAAAATAAGAAATGTGAAACACAAGTTCATAGTGAAACCAAAAACATTCAAAATGATGAGCAATCACAGAAGAATGATGCGTTCGAGAAGAAGTACAAATGCGTTGAATGTAAGAAGGAGTTTATATGCAAACGAAATTTAAATTTCCATTTGAGGTCGCACTTACAAATTGCATCGATGTAGAGAAGATACCGATTATTTTTAAAGATTATCTTTAAATATTAATTTTAAAGATTTAAGTTTAAATAATAAACAAATCAGAATTAGTAATAAAAAATGAGTTTTTCGTAAAACAGATTTGCTGCATTCTATCGACCATATCAAAGGTATTCGAATATCTAGTTATTAACTATTTATCTTGATTTTTGCAAAAGAAGGTCTACTGCAACTAATCTTTTAACTTGCCATAATGAAATTTCGAATTCCTAACATTTATCTCTTCAAGTTCATTCTTTACATACCGATCCTAGGAAGGCTAGTGGCAAACTGTTTAGCTGCCATAGGATTACATTCAACAGCGATCTCTGACTGTGAATTTAAAATATATTTATAAATATGGTTTTTAATCACGTTCAAAAACTCTTGTTAACAGAAGCCTGAAAAATATTTAAATCAACTGCGTGTTTTCTTAATATATTAGTATTTTCAATTATTGGATTTTAAACTTTTTAGACCTGAATATTGGAAAATGTAAATTTATGATTTTTGATAGTCCAAAGCAGAATTTCAATTGTTCGTACATCTTAAATAATGAAACATTTAAACGCGTTGAATTTGTTAAAGACCTAGTCATTATCTTAGAGTGATGATATGGGTTTGCATGACGTCAAAAAGTGTAGGCAGAATTTATGATAAATGGAAATATAAATGACCAAAAAAAAAACATAATT
Source organism: Nemotelus pantherinus (assembly GCA_963978885.1). Classification (NCBI taxonomy): domain Eukaryota; kingdom Metazoa; phylum Arthropoda; class Insecta; order Diptera; family Stratiomyidae; genus Nemotelus; species Nemotelus pantherinus. Next base: position 65,566,022 of record OZ022266.1, on the reverse strand, counting down.
ATAAGAAACATCAAGTACTTGAGCCGAAACTGAAGTCTCATCTTCTTTATGTAACAGAACTGCCAAACCTCGGAACTGTCCCAGTCCAAATATCTCTATGAATCTCTTTGTAAAATTGATTATTGGTTCTATTGCATACTACTACATATTTTGCCATGCCCGATACGAGTGATAGGCTTCTGCTATGTCCGGGGCTACTGTATTAGGATATTGTTAATGCGGTGGACCATCTAATTCCTATATCGGGCAGTATATTCATCATTCGCCCAGCAGATGCACCACAATGTAGCTACTTGCTCGAAAACTACTGAGCTAAAAATCTGAGTAATATTACTGGACAGTTTGCCAATCAATCCATAACTGAAAGATGCACTAGTTGCATTTTGTGGAATACAATGATTCTTCATATTGTTTTGATTTCCAATTTGCATCCAGCAGTGGTTTATCTGTAAAGAAGGAAGTTGAAATCAACGAAATACAATTGCAAGAGCAGATTTTCGATGGAGCCGAAGTGAAGAAAAGTCTGCTTGACCACAGCGCTAATGCCGAGAAACGGAGTGCAATTGTAAATGGACTACGCAACGAAGTAACCCTGTGTTTTACGAAGGCGAAGAATCGATCTTAAATTAAACGTACGCTTTGTGAAAAGTTTCGCAGTTCAAAATCGTGACTTGTTCATGTCGGTGAACTAATATACAATTTTACTAATTTGCTTACTTACGATTCAATTTCATTGAATGTCTTTGAACTTCTCAAAGTTAAACTTCCCACGTCTGCAATCACGCAGAATTGCAAATTCTTGCAGTAAAACTGCATATTGCGACATAAAGTTGTAAAACCGCATACTATAACTGTAAATTAATTTTGCGTGCATACAAAATGAGCTTTGATCGGGTATGAACTATGTAATTGGTTCATCATTAAATTTGCTAAATTGTAATTTATAAAACTATGTATATAGATTGTAAATAAACCAGTTGGCGTTCTACTCAACAGATCAAAAATAATACGTGTTTATTCAAGTTTTACAGCTTTTTCAACTACTGAGGTGCGGATAAGGTCCAAACTTTGGACATTGCAGCAACCAAACGTGTCATCGCTAACTTCAAGAAAGACAACGAGAAAAGGCATGGGCTGGCATACTTCGAGACGCGGTTAAAGAAGCTGCAGCAGCAGTAGAAGAGCTGTGACAAACATCGAGCCATTGTGCAGGAGGTGTTACAACGATTCCTGGATATTCAAAGATTTTTTTTTTGTAGTACGATATCCTGTTTTACGACGATTAGGTTGGCTTATGGTTGGGTAACATACACTACGACAATCGATAGAAAATAGAAAAAGAACTAACAGAAACTTACTTCTTCTAACTTTCTACACATTTTGAGGGCTTTTACTAATTTCCTAACTACCAAAACATTCAACATAACCATGAAAAACCCAAAGCCACCTCACAGAAAAAAAGACAACTTCGCTTGAGCTTTTCTTTTTTCTATCAGCACATTTTACACTTCACCACGTGAACTACAAATGAGGCATAGAATTTCTGTACTAGTGAATTCACTGGGACAGGATTGTTGTTGTTTCCAATGCATATATCCTATTCTCTACTGGATAGAGGAGCAAAAAAACACGCATACAGCCACTCACGCGACGCTCGAGTACTTACATCGTTCATACATTTTGTTATCTTTTCATATATGTGTTATTAATAAATATGTTATCCGCGAACTTAGTGTTTTAGTAATTATAGAGAAAAACTATATTAGTCGTAGAGTCCAGTAGAGAATAGGATATACGCATTAGGCGTGTTTTTTTTGCTCCTCTATCCAGTAGAGAATAGGATATATGCATTGGATATTGTTGCCAGTGTATGTCCAGTAGAAAGAAGAGCTCTTGGCCTTAAGGCAGAAAAATCCAGGATTACTTTGCTTCTTGGAGGAAATGCATCAGGTGATTTGAAACTGAAACCTCTTGCTGTTTATCAATCAGAAAATCCAAGCGCTTTCAAAAATGTATGCAAAAAAATCTACCGGTTATTTGGAGGCCCAACAAAAAGGCCTGGGTTACTTCTAATATATTTCGTGATTGGTTTGATCAATATTTCTGACCGACAATAAAGAAATATTTGGAAGTCAATAATCTTTCTCACAAACGTTAGAACGCTCCAAGAAAGATAACGCTCCAAGTCATCCCATAAATCTCAGCAATGATGCCATTAAGGTGATTTTTTGCCTCCTAATACGACCTCGATTCTTCAAACAATGGATCAACGTGTTATAGTATCCTTTAAAGCCTATTATTTGCGACGTACATTTCACCGATTGAAACTACTTAGTCGGGGGACAACAATGAAATGTCAAGTAAAAAATTTTGGAGCAAGTATGATATTGCAATCATGGCTAGAAGTTTCATCCGAAAATATGAACAAGGTGTACAACTAATGAATTTGATAAAGAACCCATTGAAAAGGATATTTTTGAATTAGCCAGACAAATAGGATTTACAAGGGTTGATCAAACCGACATTCAAGAATTATTGAGCTGTGGAGACGAGCCACTTAGTAATGAGGAGCTTGAACAAATTCTGGCAAGTGAGAATGAAACACAAGCAATATCAAAGGATCAAAGTGTAAACAAGCAAAAAACATTGAAATTAAAAGATTTGGCCGAAGCATTCGAACATTTAGATAAAGCGTTAAACATTTTCAAAGAAAATGATCCCGATGAATTAAGAAGTGCAGAAATTTCAAACGAAGTCTACACTTCTGTCAACGATTACAAGCAGTGGCTCGAAGAAAAAAGAAAACAAACTTTGTCCCAAACACGAATTTCGACATTCTTCGCCAGTAAACCAGTGAACCCACAAACAGTAGAAATATAAGCTATTTCTTCCAAAGATGATAACAATTAATGTGTTGCTTTTTAGTGCTTTATGCAATTGTATACGACATATGCGATTGTTTACGATAATAAAACTTATTTAAACGAAAGCAAACGACTTTCGTTAAAAATATGAATAATGCACAATTTAAAAAAAAATACATTGATATTCACATAATGAAAGTTTACATATTTATCGCCTTATGTTGCTTCTACCCTGGAGTTACGTCGTTTTCGACTTACGTCGCAAATTTTCGGAACCTAACTCCGACGTAAGTCGAGGGACTACTGTATTGGGCATGAATAAGGCCGATTACCAGGATGAGTGTTCATGTGATATTTAAGATCTTTCTTACACCTGCATACTTTCGCACAAATTGAGCATGTATGATTCTTTTCCAAAACGGCGGGATGAATTTGATTTCGATGCTGATTGATCTCTGGTCATTAGCAGGTCACTCGATTGTAGCTTGCAGGCCGTGTACTGACACAAAACTGCTCGAGCAGAGGGCCCCACACACTTCAGTTTTTCACAAAATGCGTTTTCGTAAACGTTGCGCTTTGTACTTGTTGTCGGTACTTTGCGAAATCAAACCAGCTAAAATAATGTTGGATGAAAAAGTGGCTCCGGAGAAGAATTAATCAGACCATCTCACCAAGAAGATTTGTTAAATTATTTGAGTATGAGTGAATACAACTTCAGTATAATTCTGGGTATGATTGCATCGTTTATTAGTCATTGCGCCAGTCAATAAGTGCTGAAGAAAGGCTTACTTAAAAGTCCAACAAAACACCTCACACTTCATCCTTCAGTCTTTTGTTTGAATACGTATCATCTTTAACTTTCCATTGACATGGATATTGACGGTACAACTCAATAAACGCGGCAATAAAAGGGGTTTGTTGCCCATGGCTTCGTTCAGTCCAAAAATAATTAATGAAAACAATGCAAAAAATGACCTGCCGTCCGACTGCTAGGTACAAATGAATTTGAACATGTCAGTATACACGCCTGCAAGCCAACTGATAGTGAGTGATGGAATGAGCTTGCGGCATAGATTGAACGGTTCATGCTTGTTGACTGAACTGTCGTTAGATCTTTACCTTTTTCCACTTCAACTGCAGTCCGCAATCATCAGGTGAACTGATGTGTGTGTGAGCAGTTTCGATGGCCTGATAGACCAACCTCTGCAGTTAATCTGACATTGTGTGGGACGCTTTTCTCGCAAATCTGACCGAAATATCACTGGTCAATTTAAAGGGGATATTGCGGTTCATCAAATGAAGCAGATGGTTTCCTGCATAGACATATAAAGAATGGACACGCAATCACAATGCATGAGCCCGTACGTGAGTGAAGCAATTTTACTACACATGCAATTTTACTCTCTGTAAAACAGCTTTCCCCTCAATGCCGCACGCACCACCCCTCGGCGCTGTAGACTCTCTATGTAAACATTCATTTCAATCCATCCAATCTACGGGGTGGTTGGGATAACGGGGAAACTAATACATTTCAACAAATTTCCAAATACATCAACTTTTCTGCATGAAATTTGTTATTGTTTTATACAAACACATTGAGACCAGAGGTCGAAAATTGCTTCATTTCTCTCGGCCCATTTCGTATCCATTCTTCTTATATCTATGGTTTCCTGACTTTAGTGACTAGGGGAGAGAGAAATTTCTGTGGCATCACAGCTGGCCTCTTTTGTGCCTCTGTCGGTCGGCAACCACTTCAACCTAACTCAGTGGAGCCCAGCGTAAATATTTCGACCCAAGAAATTATACATACAAATGTATAATTATAATTATTATTAAGTTAAAACATAAATATTAAGTATGTACATAATTTTTTTCTTTATTAAAATTAAACTACAAGCTAGGAACTCTTAAATCATTTCGGCCAGTGCAAGTGGGTCACTTGATTTGGATGTCAGCTCGAAATGGTCCTAATTTGGAAGTGCGAGCGTAGTATATAACGATTCTATACCATTTAATGATATTACGTGATGAAAACAAAACATCGTTGTAAAAAATTCCACGAAAAATGACAAAAAATCCATTTTACGAAATTCTAATATTTAAAATCACTTGCTTTATTTCTTAACTATAATCAGTATTTTCGCTACATCCACGAAATTTGGAAATGCAATCTTCTTGTTGAAGTCGAAATATTTATACTGTTTCTCCGTTTCAATTTAATTTTGAGCTTGAATCAGATTTCAGATTTGTCATTTTCTCGATCATGCGACTCTTGCGAGTTCCCGTTACATTTATTATCTGCCAAATGGCTGCGATACTGATCTTCCAATTGAAAATACTTTTTACAGACGTCGCATTGGTAAGGCAAACGGTGATTTAAGTGGCTCATCTCGTGCTTACGCCAATGGATGTTATAAATAAATCTTTTATTGCACAGGGTGCATTCATATTTCTTGTCATTCGAATGATTTTTTTTATGTGCATAGAGAGACTCTGGGCTAATGAACTGGAGGAGAAACCTGGAGACAGGTTTCGCACTTGAAAGGACGTTCTCCTCGATGCTTATTCATGTGACTACTCAGTCGGCCCCTTGAACTGCATAATTTTTCACACAGCGTACATTTGTACTTGGGACGATTCTTCGCCCCTGCGTGAGACAACTTGTGGTTGCGTAAGGTGAAGGGAGAACTGTACTTTTTAGGACATACCGTGCACGCATACGGCCGGCTACCAGTATGGATGTTCATATGGACGCGAAGCTCATATTTACACCTGAATGCTTTCGCACAAACTGAGCATGCATGATTTTTCTTCGGGGGTGGATGAACTTCGATTTTGTGCTGGTTTAGGAGCTCGATGCTTACGAATGATTTATTTTCACATTTGGAACATTTGAATAGCTTTTCTGAAGCATTGCATTTGCACTTATTTCCCTTCATATGGCTGCGATACTGGTCCTCTGATCTAAAATACTTTTTACAATTTCCACATTCATAATACTTTCTATAGTTATTTGTGTGCATCTTCTCGTGCCTAAGCCGCTCGGTATCTTTTGCGAATTTTTTACTGCACAACGTGCACTCATATTTTCTTTCATCAAAATGCGTTTTCATGTGCCATTTGAGTGTGTGTGGGTTCATATACGACTTGGGACATATTTCGCACTTGAAAGGACGTTCACCACGATGAAAATACATGTGACTATTCAGACTGATTTTTGATAAGTAAGACTTTTCACAGAGCGTACATTTGAATCTGCCACGAATCTTCCTATCTGCGCTTAATAAGCTGTGAGTTAACTTGTGATAGCGCAAGCTCTGGGGCAGCCGTACTTTTTAGGACACACTGTGCACTTATACGGTCGATTGCCGGTATGAACGTTCATATGCACTTTAAGCCTTGAACTCGACCTGAATGATTTCTCACAAATCGAGCATGCATGATTTTTTTTCGGGGGTGGATGAACTTCGACTTTGTGCTGGTTTAGGAGCTCAATACTTACGAATGATTCATTTTCACACTTAGAACATTCAAATGGCTTTTCTGAAGTATATCCTTTGCATTTATTATCTTCCAAATGGCTGCGGTGCTGATCCTTGAATCTAAAATACTTTTTACATTTTGCACACTGATATTTTAATTGGCTATTTGTGTGCGTCTTTTCGTGCCTACGCCGATTGCTGTTGTCTGTAAATCTTTGATTGCATAACGTGCACTCACTTACCCCATCATCTGCATGCAGTTTTTTGTGTGAACAGAGTGCATCTGGGCTCGTAAACGTCTTAGGACAGGTTTCGCACTTGAAAGGACGTTCGCCTCGATGCATATTCATGTGACTATTCAGTCGGCTCCTTAAACTAAAAAGCTTTTCACAGAGTGTACATTTGAACTTGGAGCGATTCTTCGCCTCTGCGCTGTGAGTTAACATGTGCTTGCGTAAGCTACTGGGCCAGATGAACGCCTTTGAACATATTGTGCATGCGTACGGACGCTTGCCAGTATGAATGTTCATATGCACCCGAAGTTCAGCAGCATACCTGTAGGCTTTCGCACAAACTGAGCATGCATGGTTTTTTTTCGGGGGCGGGTGAACTTCGACTTTGTGCTGGTTTAGGAGCTCAATGCTTACGAATGATTCATTTCCACATTTGGAACATTGAAATGGCTTTTCTGAAGCATATCCTTTGCACTTATTATCTTCCACATGGCTGCGGTGCTGGTCTTCCAATCTAAAATACAATTTACACTTTTCACATTGATAATTCATATGGCGATTTGTATGCGTTTTCTCGTGAATACGCCGCTCACCATTGCCTCTGCATTTTAAATTGCATAACGTGCACTCAAATTTCTTCTCATCAAAATGCTTAATAATGTGTGATCCGAGTGATGTTGCGCTCGTATATGATTTGGGACATACTTCGCATTTGAAAGGACGTTCGCCACGATGAAAATGCATGTGACTATTCAGATTGGTTTTTGAGTAGTAAGACTTTTCACAGAGCGTACATTTGAATCTGTGACGAATCTTCCTTTCTGCGCTTAAGAAGTTGTGATCTAACTTGTGCCGGCGTAAGCTTCCGGGGCAGGCGAACCGTTTTCGACAAATTGGGCATGTATAAGGCCGACTACCAGTGTGAGAGTTCATATGTATGTTAAGCAAGTACTTATGCTTGTATGTTTTCGTGCAAATCAAGCATATGTGATTTTCTTTCGGAGGCGGGTGGATTTCGACTTTGTGCTGGTTTAAGAGCTCAATGCTTACGAATGATTCATTCTCACACTTGGTACATTCAAATAGCTGTTCTGAAGCATATCCTTTGCATTTATTATTTTCCAAATGGCAGCGGTGCTGATCCTCCATTGTAAAATACTTTTTACATTTTGGACAATAATATTTCACATTGTTATTTTTGTGCGTCTTCTCGAGCTTACGCCGCTTGTTATTGTCTGTAAGTTTTTGATTGCATAACTCATTTTCCCTATTATCTGCATGCAGTTTTTTGTGTGACGAGAGTGTATCTGGGCTCATAAACGTTTTGGGACAGGTGTCGCACTTGAAAGGACGTTCGCCTTGATGCATATTCATGTGACTATTCAGTCGGCCCCTTGAACTACAAAGCTTTTCGCAGAGTGTACATTTGAACTTGGAGCGATTCTTCGCCTCTGCGCTGTGAGTTAACATGTGCTTGCGTAAGTTACTGCGCCAGATGAACGCCTTTGAACATATTGTGCATGCGTACGGCCGCTTGCCAGTATGAACGTTCATATGCACGCGAAGCTCAGCCTCATACCTGTAGGCTTTCGCACAAACTGAGCATGCATGGTTTTTTTTCGGGGGCGGGTGAACTTCGACTTTGTGCTGGTTTAGGAGCTCAACGCTTACGAATGATTCATTTTCACACTTGGAACATTCAAATGGTTTTTCTGAAGCATATCCTTTGCACTTATTACCTTTCATATGGCTACGAAACTGGTCCTCTGATCTAAAATACTTTTTACAATTTTCACATCCATAATAATTGCTATGGTTATTTGTGTGCGTCTTTTCGTGCCGAAGCCGCTTGCTATTCTCTGCGAATTTTTCACTGCACAACGTGCACTCATATTTCTTTTTATCCGAATGCGTTTTGTGGTGTGACGAGAGTAGATACTTGCTCGTGAATGATTTGGAACAGATTTCACACTGGAAATTACGTTCGCCATGATGAATTTTAATGTGCTTATTCATTCCGGATCTGGATTTGTAAGACTTTTCACAAAACGTACATTTGTATCCGGAACCGTGAGTTAAAATGTGCGCGCGTAGGCCATCATGACTGGCATACTTTCTAGGGCATATTGTGCATGCATACGGCTGACTGCCAGTATGAACATTCATATGCACTTTAAGCCTTGAACTCGACCTGAATGATTTCGCACAAATTGAGCATGTATGATTATTTTTCAAGGACGGCCTAATATCGTCATGTTTTCGAGCTGAACTGGTGGAATTATCCGGTCGTAAGTAGCACTCGTATGGTTGCTCCCTAATCCCTTCACAATCGTTTAATTCGGTTTGATTATCTTCTGTCTGAAATAAGATTTGTTTAAAAATTATATACTAAACAGAGAGACGACGTCCAAATACTACGTGGAATATTTCGTTTACAACTCCAATTTCTTTTTCGATTTTAACACAAGGGTCAACATGTGGCACTTCGAATCCATCGAAAATCTGTTCTAGTAACTGTGTTTCGCAGATTTCAACTTCCTCTTTTACAGATATAACTTTTTTGCACGCAAAGGATAAATCATCCAAATCACTCATTTTGACACACTACCCAGACTCGGACCCAGTAAAAATGGAAATCCAGGCTGAATCCAGGCAGTTACAAAACAACAAACAGCTGACTGTCAAATTTAATTGGTTTTCAATGCATTTGCAGCGTGCAGCGTGCAGATTATCATTGGTCTTTCTCGCAACCAGTGCATGACTGTGGATACATGAAGCAGTGCTGCCATTTATTTTTTTGGAATAATGCTAGATTCAATTTTATTTAATGCTAAATAATGCTAATCTTGTAAAATTATAATGCTAAATAATGCTTTCTTATTTGATTGAAATAAACATGGTTCAATATGAAAACAATGTGTATATTTATATGAGGGTTGATCAATAAGTAATGATAATCGGTTATTTCCAGTTCGCATAAAATTAAAAAAATGTTGTTTTTACTACTAAATATATTCACTAAGTCAGCATGAAAAAAATATAAATAGGCCACGATTCCGGGGAGCTACATTCACTTGAATATGAACAGACGAAGAGATAACATGAAAATGGGGAAAAACGAAATTAAAGCTGTCATTAAGTACCTCTGTTTGAAAAAATTGTCTACCAGTGACATACACGGCAACATGGTGGAAACATGAAGGGACTCTGCTTCTCCATATTCCACCGTTGTACGCTAGGCCAAGGAGTTTAAGCTGGGAAAGACATCCTCTGAAATTGAACACCGCGAAGGACGTCCATCCACATCGTTCACTGAAGACAACGTGTTGGCAGATCAAAGAGTGACCCTCAGGCATGTAGCTGAGATCACAGGGATCTCATATGGTTGTGTTCAAAAAATCTTTGCCAACAAATTACATATGAAGAAGGTCTCTGCTCGTTGGGTACCGAGAATGTTAACAGACGAGCATAAGAAGAAACGAGTCGACATTTCAAGGATGAATCTCGAAAAGTTCTAGGCAGATCAGAAGAATTTTTTGTCACATTTCGTGATGATGGACGGGACCTGGATCCACCATTTCGATCCAGAAACCAAAATGCAATCGATGACCTGGAAGCGAAAGAAGAAATTATTATGGTGGAATATTTGGAAAAGGGAGCCAATATATCAGGCTCTTACTAAGATGACCAAATAAGAAGATTGCGAGAGGCTATGAAGGAAAAAAACCACGGCAAACTGAGAGCCGGAATTCTGTTTCTTCAAAACAACGCACCGGCTAACAAGGCTGCAGTTGCAATGGTTACAATTAAAGAAACAGGATTCGAACTGCTTGACCACGCACCTTACTCGCCATATCTAGCTCCCAGTGACTTCTACCTCTTTCCTTGGCTCAAACACCTTCGGGGTAAGAAATTTGAAGGGAGAGTCCAGATAAAAAAATTTTTTCTAAGAGTATCATGGGTTCGGGAAAAAATGGACTAAATGTTTTAACTTGTTAGAAGACTATGTTGAAAAATAAATATATCTTTTAAGTTTCATCACCTTGGTTTATATTCATTATCATTACTTATTGATCAACCCTCGTATGTATAACAAAAACAAAATCAAAGTTTAAAATTTACATCTCAAAATGATTCTATATCTATTACATATACATCAGTTATATCTTCATCTTCTCCCTTTGTCTAAAGCTCATTTCTACCAATATTTTTCAAAACATCGTTTGGAATCTCACAATGAAAACAGCAACAATTATTTATTTTTAAGTGAAGAAAAAGTATTAGTGTCGGATAACGAAGATTTTTCTCCAGCGTTATCGGTGCGATTGCTTGCATTTGAAGCCCTAACAAAACAATTGGTTCACATTATTCAGGAAAAAATATCTAACTTGAACTTGTAGATGACCGAGGCTCCTGGGAGTCTGAAGTGGATGGGACCACATCACTGATTTTTAGCATCATCACGATTTAATTGAACGTTACCATATTTAAAGCAATATAGATGACTTTATAATCTTTATATTTTACACTTTATAATCACTATCGTTATTTTAAAATCAAACAACGGTCACTTCTTGTTGTGACTTCTAAGAAAATGCCATGAGTGCGTTTTTGTATTTTTCATGAATTTCCGCCACCACATGATTCAGGAAGTTTCCTTTCATGAGCGTGACTGAAGGTATTCGAACAGAGCTATTATGGAGCAAAATTCGTTGGGCGAGATTGTAAATAGATGAGTGCCAGATTATTTCGAAATCTAAATTTAAATGTTAAAAATAATGCTAGATGCTAACTCCGAATTTCGAATGCCGTTTTCGAAAAAAATAATGCTAGATCTAGCATTCAAAATGCTAAAATGGCAGCACTGACATGAAGCCCAGATTGGGATTTCGCTCAAAACCAAATTGTTTGACTTGCGCTCAATTTCTATGTGAGTGCAAACTGTGTTGATGCATGGAATATTGATACTCATTCATAGGTGTCTCCTGTGTATGAGTTTAGACACTGATATTTCACGAATGAAGCTAAAAATTTCTATGAAGCAATTGTGGAAAGACCCATTATATTCGATTCAGAACCCTTTTTAATTGGAGTTCATTTTAGTTGCGATAAAATAAAAGCGTAGTTCTTATATTTTATAAAACAAGGCTAAAAATATACAGGAAAAAAATATGATGTTGACCCGACTAAGTAAAAGCTGCCGAGAATAATGGTTAAAAACCTTCATAAAAAATACAGCACAGTTTAGTACAAGAAGAAATTAATCAACTTAAATCACTTAATACTCTCGAATTAGTATTTATGAAGCAAATGAGGAAACCAAAAAAGTAGATTAAGTTTATAGAACTAGGACGAAGGTCATTCGAGAGAATGGTCAATCAGTACGTAGTTCCAGACTTTGGGTCGTACTACTTAACGGAGGATTTTAATGTGATGTGTTGTTTTAAATGCCAACGCTTCATCAATAACTCCAAATTCCACAAATTGTACCCATAAAAATGCGAACATCACCGAATCGACTGTTACGAATGCCCAGAGCACAAACGAATGTCAACAATAACATAACAAAACAAAATGAGATTATATTATGGATATCAGACTAAATACTAGCAACAAATACAAATTTCATTTTTGAAATCCTTGAATTGTGTATTTTCGTTCCAAAATCTCTCAATGCGAAGTGAGACCAACATTTTTTGCCCCTTGATTTTTCTTTCTGTAACCCCACCGAATGTATTTTCGTACGTATCGTTTTACCGTCTTCTCAAAGCTTAGACATTGCTTCAATATATATCCCTTGTAACCTTGTAACCTTTATGAAAGATTCGTTGCAGAAATTTCTTCTTATCTTAATACTAGCTTTAAACACTTTTGTTCTGTTATGCAGTGATTTTAACCTCTCTACTTCGAATTTGAATACTTTCATTGCGAACCTCATTTCTCAATTTGCACATACTCACTGTCACAAAAGACTGAATGATGCTCCATAGATTGATTGGTAGTAATGCTGCTGACAGATAATCCGCTTATTATTCTTGTGCACGTTCGTAGACTTGATTATGGGAAGTATGGAATAGTACGCCTTGTTTGCTGCATTTATTCGTCTTAAAATTTCGACCTTTTCACTGCCTGCATTGTCAAGGTGGACTCCTAAGTAGATGAAGTTATCTACATTCTCGATGTTGTAGTCTCCTGAGGTCACGTTTTGTCTGATTGGCGCCATTTTTCTTGTTTGGGTCATTAGTTTGGTTTTATCTTCGTTGACCCGTAGATTTATTTTCCTTGCTTCTGACTCCAAACTTAAGAAAGCTTCCTTTGCTTCTGATATGGTCCGTGCCATAATGTTGACGTCATCGGCGAATGCTACTATTTGCGTGGACTTGAACAGTAGTGTGCCTGTTGTATCAGCTGGTATTTTTCTGATGACGTGTTCCAGAGCAAGGTTGAATAGCATCGGGGCAAGTCCATCTCCTTGCTTTAAGCCTGAGTTAGTGTGGAAGCTGTTGGTTAGGTTACTGTTGACTTTGACTTGAGATTCGGCGTTCATTATTGTCACCTTGGTCATGCGGACGAGTTTTGTTGGAATTCCCAAGTCGAGCATGATTCGGTAAAGTGTATTTCTATCTACACTATCATATGCTTGCTTGAAATCTACGAAGACCTGGTGCACGTCGATATTAAACTACCAGCATTTTTCATGCACCTGTTTGACTGAGAATATTTGATCTATCGTAGATCGTCCGGACCTGAAGCCACTTTGATACTCTCCTATGATGTTATCATAGAAGGGCTTCATTTTGCGTTCAATAATTTTGGACAACACTTTATAGGACGAGCATAATAAAGCAATGCCTCTGTAGTTTTCGCAACGTAATTTGTCTCCTTTTTTTGTAAATGGGGCATATAATACTTTTTCGCCAATCGTTTGGCAACTGCTCTACTGCCCAAATTTTGAGTATTAATTGGTGGAGAATGTTACAAAGAAGAGTTCCACCATTTCTGAGTAATTCGGGAGGTATTCCATCTATTCCAGGAACTTTATTTATTCGAAGGTTGAGTTCCACCATTTCTGAGTAATTCGGGAGGTATTCCATGTATTCCAGGAACTTTATTTATGGCTGCCTGAACTTCTTCGCATGTTGGTGGAGAGATGTGAATGTCCTGCTCTGCTTCTGGAATATTTGGATCGGCTGAGTTTGTCGTCGGCGCGGGATTAAGCAGCTGTTTAAAATACCGTGCCCATCTTTCTTTAATCTCGACCGAGTTACTGATGATGAATCCACTTTCATCCTTACAAAGGCTCGTTCGCGGTTTGTATCCCTCGCGTAGCTGTTTCATATGATGTGAGTTCATAATTTGTAATACAATAGCATCCTCGTCTGCTCCTGAATTACAATTCTTTCGTACAAATCCATCAGAAATTGAACTTTTAATGAACGATATCGACGGCACTGTTAGTAGTGGTTCCGACGGTATTTCTAACATCCTGATCAAATCACTTTCATTATCGTTCCTGTACGTTTCTTTCTCCATCTTGTTCAACATTATTTTAACATCTGGCTCTTTCCCCTCTCTTTAGAAAATTGCCGGTATCTTCCCTACACATGAAGCTGGTGATTCTACATGCTTCGTAAACTACCATCCCATTTAACTGCTTCTCTGATTTGCCGAAATCCTCGAATGAGTGGTATATTATTTTATTCAACCTAGCCTAGGTAATAAGCAGCACGGCTTCGTCCTCCTCCTATCCTAGTTTGTCTCTTACACTAATGATCGTACCTCTATTGTGACTGTCAATTCCTGTTCTTCAATTTCTCTTTGTTCTTTACTAGAAGTTCCGCAAGGGTTCTATATTTGGTTCTCTTCTATTTGCATTATTCATTAATGATCTCCTTAGCTTCATGCGTTCTCGTTATGTCTTGTATGCTGCCGATTTTAAAATGTTCCGAGTGATCGAGTCTTTAATACAATTTACAGAATTTAATAATTATTACTTGTAGTTAAAGAAACACAATAAAAGTGATTTCATTGACGTCCGAGTTTTAATTTATAATCTGTCAAATAAGAAAGAAACAATAGTGTAAAGAAAAATTAGTAAAACTAAAATAGACGACCTCTATTCGGAAACTCTGTTTATATTTTTTTTTACTGCCCATGGACGCATTGGTGGTAGAAAAGTAAATTCGACCGATCTATGTTTGAGTTTCTAATCATCCCAGATTTTCAGCTTAAACAAACGATGATATAAAGAAACGTGAAAAACAATCAAACTATTTTATTTAGAATTAAGTTATATTTCAATTTCATGACAAATATCGACATTTCAAAGGTAATAATGTCCTCTCCTTCAGTGTCTATGGCTATTTGACACCAATAGACACTGAAGAAGAGAGCAGATTATCAACAAATTATCGATATCGTCAGAAATTGAAATATATTTAATTTTTAAATTGATCAAAAAAGGTTTGAATATTTTCGTTGGGCTCATGTACGACAAAATTGTAGCAAATGTATATACGCACTTACATAACCAATAGTATAAATATAAGATAAATATGTAAAGATGGATATATAACCGAAATTGACACCAATAATAAAACATATCCTGAACAATGAATTATGCACAGTTAGAGATAGGATTTCAATTGCAATAAGCTTCTTTGAGTTAATTGCCCAGAGATACCAGATATTTATTGCATAATACTTTCCTATGACGTAACGAAAAAAAAAATCATCGTTGTTTACCATTCGACTAGAATTACCTTACGAAGCAACGATAAAAAAATTCAATTTAAATTTACAATCTCTGGCTTTATTTCTTTAAAATTATTCCTTAAAATAATCAGTTTCTTCTCTAAGTTGACGAAATTGGAAGATGTGATCTCAAATGGAAATTCAAATTTCGTTTACAAATAAACTCTTTGTTACATTCGTCACATTTGTATTTCTTCTCGAAAATATCATCGTTCTGGGATTTTCCAGCAGTTCCAATATTTTCTATTTCATTTTGAGCTTGAATCCCTTTTTCATGAGCATGGAGCTCTTGTGAATTTCCTTCGCACTTATTATCTTGGTAATGGCTACGAAATTGATCTTCTAGCTTAAAATACTTTTTACAGGTGATGCAATGATAACGCTCACGGCGGTTTGAGTGCGTTTTCTCGTGCTGACGCCGATTGCTATTGTCAGTGAATTTTTTATTGCACATTGTGCATTCATACTTCCTGCCGAAATGTGTTTTATTGTGTTTTAAAAGTAGCTCGTTGCTCCAAAACGGCTTGGAACAGACTTCACATTTGAAAGGACGTTTGCCACGATGATAATTCATGTGGATGTCTAGTTCAGATTTGCGCCTGTAGGCTTTCGCACAAATTGAACATGCATGGTCTTTTTTCGGGGGTGGATGGACTTCGACTTTGTGCTGGTTGAGAAGTTCAATGCTTGCGAATGTTTCATTGTCACACTTGGGACATTGAAATGGGTTTTCGCTAGCATATCCTTTGCACTTATTATCTTCCAAATGGCTGCGGTGCTGGTCCTCCAATCTAAAATACAATTTACACTTTTCACATTGAAAATTCATACGGCGATTTGTATGCGTTTTCTCGTGAATACGCCGCTTACTATTGCCTCTGCATTTTAAATTACATAACGTGCACTCAAATTTCTTTTCATCAGAATGCGTATTAACGTGTGATCTGAGTGAGATGGCGCTCCTATATGACTTGGGACATATTTCGCATTTAAAAGGACGTTCGCCACGATGAAAATACATGTGACTATTCAGACCGATTTTTGAGAAGTAAGACTTTTCACAGAGCGTACATTTGAATCTGCCACGAATCTTCCTATCTGCGCTTAATAAGCTGTGAGTTAACTTGTGATAGCGCAAGCTCGTGGGGCAGCCGTACTTTTTAGGGCACACTGTGCACTTATACGGTCGATTGCCGGTATGAACGTTCATATGCACTTTAAGCCTTGAACTCGACCTGAATGATTTCTCACAAATCGAGCATGCATGATTTCTTTTCGGGGGTCGATGAACTTCGACTTTGTGCTGGTTTAGGAGCTCAATACTTACGAATGATTCATTTTTACACTTAGAACATTCAAATGGCTTTTCTGAAGCATATCCTTTGCACTTATTATCTTCCAAATGGCTGCGGTGCTGGTCCTCCAATCTAAAATACAATTTACACTTTTCACATTGATAATTCATACGGCGATTTGTATGCGTTTTCTCGTGAATACGCCGCTTACTATTGCCTCTGCATTTTAAATTACATAACGTGCACTCAAATTTCTTTTCATCAAAATGCGTTTTAATGTGCCATTTGAGTGTGTGTGGGTTCATATACGACTTGGGACATATTTCGCACTTGAAAGGACGTTCGCCACGATGAAAATACATGTGACTATTCAGACTGATTTTTGATGAGTAAGACTTTTCACAGAGCGTACATTTGAATCTGCCACGAATCTTCCCATCTGCGCTTAAGAAGTTGTGATCTAACTTGTGCCGGTTTAAGCTGCCGGGGCAGGCGAACCGTTTTGGACAAATTGGGCATGTATAAGGCCGACTACCAGTGTGAGAGTTCATATGTATGTCAAGCAAGCACTTAAGCTTGTATGTTTTCGTGCAAATCAAGCATATGTGATTTTTCTTCGAGGGTGGGTTAAATTCGACTTTGTGCTGGTTTAGGAGCTCAATACTTACGAATGATTCATTTTCACACTCAGAACATTCAAATGGCTTTTCTGAAGCATATCCTTTGCACTTATTATCTTCCAAATGGCTGCGGTGCTGGTCCTTCAATCTAAAATACAATTTACACTTTTCACATTGATAATTCGTACGGCGATTTGTATGCGTTTTCTCGTGAATACGCCGCTCACTATTGGCTCTGCATTTTAAATTACATAACGTGCACTCAAATTTCTTCTCATCAGAATGCGTATTAATGTGTGATCCGAGTGATTTTGCGCTCGTATATGACTTGGGACATATTTCGCATTTGAAAGGACGTTCGCCACGATGAAAATACATGTGACTATTCAGATTGGTTTTTGAGAAGTAAGACTTTTCACAGAGCGTACATTTGAATCTGTGACGAATCTTCCTTTCTGCGTTGTGAGTTAACTTGTGCCGCCGTAAGTTACTGGGCCAGATGAACGCCTTTGAACATATTGTGCATGCGTACGGTCGATTGCCGGTATGAACGTTCATATGCACTTTAAGCCTTGAACTCGACCTGAATGATTTCTCACAAATCGAGCATGCATGATTTTTTTTCGGGGGTGGATGAACTTCGACTTTGTGCTGGTTTAGGAGCTCAATGCTTACGAATGATTCATTTTCACATTTGGAACATTGAAATGGCTTGTTATTGTCTGTAGATTCTTGATTGCATAACTCATTTTCCCTATCATCTGCATGCAGTTTTTTGTGTGACGAGAGTGTATCTGGGCTCATAAACGTTTTGGGACAGGTGTCGCACTTGAAAGGACGTTCGCCTCGATGCATATTCATGTGACTATTCAGTCGGCCCCTTGAACTACAAAGCTTTTCGCAGAGTGTACATTTGAACTTGGAGCGATTCTTCGCTTCTGCGCTGTGAGTTAACATGTGCTTGCGTAAGTTACTGGGCCAGATGAACGCCTTTGAACATATTGTGCATGCGTACGGCCGCTTGCCAGTATGAACGTTCATATGCACGCGAAGTTCAGCATCATATCTGTAGGCTTTCGTACAAACTGAGCATGCATGGTTTTTTTTAGAGGGTGGATGAACTTCGAGTATGTGCTGGTTTAGGAGCTCTATGCTTACGAATGATTCATTTTCACACTTGGAACATTCAAAAGGCTTTTCTGAAGCATATCCTCTGCATTTATTATCTTCCAAATGGCTGCGGTGCTGGTCCTCCAATCTAAAATACAATTTACACTTTTCACATTGATAATTCGTACGGCGATTTGTATGCGTTTTCTCGTGCTTACGCCGCTCACTATTGGCTCGGCATTTTAAATTACATAACGTGCACTCAACTTTCTTCTCATCAGAATGCGTATTAATGTGTGATCCGAGTGATTTTGCGCTCGTATATGACTTGGGACATATTTCGCATTTGAAAGGACGTTCGCCACGATGAAAATGCATGTGACTATTCAGATTGGTTTTTGAGTAGTATGACTTTTCACAGAGCGTACATTTGAATCTGTGACGAATCTTCCTTTCTGCTCTTAAGAAGTTGTGAGTTAACTTGTGCCGCCGTAAGTTACTGGGCCAGATGAACGCCTTTGAACATATTGTGCATGCGTACGGTCGATTGCCGGTATGAACGTTCATATGCACTTTAAGCCTTGAACTCGACCTGAATGATTTCTCACAAATCGAGCATGCATGATTTTTTTTCGGGGGTGGATGAACTTCGACTTTGTGCTGGTTTAGGAGCTCAATGCTTACGAATGATTCATTTTCACATTTGGAACATTGAAATGGCTTGTTATTGTCTGTAGATTCTTGATTGCATAACTCATTTTCCCTATCATCTGCATGCAGTTTTTTGTGTGACGAGAGTGTATCTGGGCTCATAAACGTTTTGGGACAGGTGTCGCACTTAAAAGCACGTTCGCCTCGGTGCATATTCATGTGACTATTCAGTCGGCCCCTTGAACTACAAAGCTTTTCGCAGAGTGTACATTTGAACTTGGAGCGATTCTTCGCTTCTGCGCTGTGAGTTAACATGTGCTTGCGTAAGTTACTGGGCCAGATGAACGCCTTTGAACATATTGTGCATGCGTACGGCCGCTTGCCAGTATGAACGTTCATATGCACGCGAAGTTCAGCATCATATCTGTAGGCTTTCGTACAAACTGAGCATGCATGGTTTTTTTTAGAGGGCGGATGAACTTCGACTTTGTGCTGGTTTAGGAGTTCAATGCTTACGAATGATTCATTTTCACACTTGGAACATTCAAATGGTTTTTCTGAAGCATATCCTTTGCACTTATTACCTTTCATATGACTGCGATACTGGTCCTCTGTTCTAAAATACTTTTTACAATTTTCACATTCATAATAATTACTATGGTTATTTGTGTGCGTCTTTTCGTGCCTAAGCCGCGTGCTATTCTCTGCGAATTTTTCACTGCACAGCGTGCACTCATATTTTTTTTTATCCGAATGCGTTTTATGGTGTGACGAGAGTAGATACTTGCTCGTGAATGATTTGGAACAGATTTCACACTGGAAATTAGGTTCGCCACGATGAATTTTAATGTGCTTATTCATTCCGGATCTGGATTTGTAAGACTTTTCACAAAACGTACATTTGAATCCGGAACCGTGAGTTAAAATGTGCGCGCGTAAGCCATTATTACTGGCGTACTTTCGAGGGCATATTGTGCATGCATACAGCCGACTGCCAGTATGAACATTCATATGCACTTCAAGCCTTGAACTGGACCTGAATGATTTCGCACAAATCGAGCATGTACGATTATTTTTCAAGGATGGCCTAATATCGTCATGTTTTCGAGCTGAACTGGTGGAATCATCCGGTCGTAAGTAGCACTCGTATGGTTGCTCCCTAATCCCTTCACAATCGTTTAATTCGGTTTGATTATCTTCTGTCTGAAATAAGATTTGTTTAAAAATTATATACTAAACAGAGAAACGAAGTCCAATTACTACGTGGAATATTTCGTTTAAAACTCACATTCCCTTTTTCGATTTTAACACAAGGGTCAACATGTGGCACTTCGAATCTATCGAAAATCTGTTCTAGTAACTGTGTTTCGCAGATTTCAACTTCCTCTTTTACAGATATAACTTTTTTGCACGCAAAGGATAAATCATCCAAATCACTCATTTTAACACACTACCCAGACTCCGACCCAGTAAAACTGGAAATCCAGGCAGTTACAAAACAGCAAACAGCTGACTGTCAAATTTAATTGGTTTTCTATGCGTTTGCAGCGTGCAGATTATCATTGGTCTTTCTTGCAGCCAGTGCATGACTGTGGATACATGAAGCCCCGATTGGGATTTCGCTCAAAACCAAATTGTTTGACTTGCGCTCAATTTCTATGTGAGTGCAAACTGTGTTGATGCATGGAATATTGATACTCATAGGTGTCTCCTGTGTATGAGTTTAGACACTGATATTTCACGAATGAAGCTAAAAATTTCTATGAAGCAATTGTGGAAAGACCAATTATATTCGACTCAGAACCAGACTCAGAACGACTCATTTCAATTGCGATAAAATAAAAGCGTAGTTCTTATATTTTATAAAACAAGGCTAAAACTATACAGGAAAAAATTATGATGTTGACCCGACTAAATAAAAGCTGCCGAGAATAATGGTTAAAAAATACAGCACAGTGTAGCTCAAGAAATAATTAATCAACATAAATCACTTAATAATCTCGAATTAGTATTTATGAAGCAAATGAGGAAACCAAAAAAGTAGATTATGTTTATAGAACTAGCGCGAAAGTCATTCGAGAGAATTGTCAATCAGTACGTAGTTATAGACTTTGGGTCGTACTACTTAACGGAGGATTTTAATGTGATGTGTTGTTTTAAATGCCAACGTTTCATCAATAACTCCAAATTCCACAAATTGTACCCATAAAAATGCGAACATCACCGAATCGACTGTTACGAATGCCCAGAGCACAAACGAATGTCAGCAATAACATAACAAAACAAAATGAGATTATATTATGGATATTAAACTAAATACTAGCAACAAATACAAATTTCATTTTTGAAATCCTTGAATTGGGTATTTTCGTTCCAAAATCTCTCAATGCTAAGTGAGACCAACATTGTTTGCCTCTTGATTTTCCTTTCTGTAACCCCACCGAATGTATTTTCGTTCGTATCATTTTACCGTCTTCTCAAAGCTTAGACATTGCTTCAATATATATCCCTTGTAACCTTCCTGTAATACTTTATGAAAGATTCTTTGCAGAAATTTCTTCTTATCTTAATACTAGCTTTAAACACTTTTGTTCTGTTATGCAGTGATTTTAACCTCTCTTCTTCGAATTTGAATACTTTCATTGCGAACCTCATTTCTCAATTTACACATACTCACTGTCACAAAAGACTGAATGATGCTCCATAGATTGATTGGTAGTAATGCTGCTGCTCTTGCTGAAAAGATGCAGCGCGTACTGTGCATTAAAAACCTGGCTCTCGAGCGAAATAAACTGCCAGACAGATGATGCGCCTCTCTATCTCCAGCATTGAACCATGAATCAGAGCTAACCTACCTATATTCTTTTGGTTCACATGTACATTGCTTGAAAAATTCGTCAAGTATTCACAACAGGATACATCTGAACGATATAGCTGTTTTCACTTCATATGATCATCATCATCATCATCGATGGGGCGACAGCCCAAGTCGGGCCTTGGCCTCCAGTAACGTCCGCCTCCAATCGTCTCGATCCTGCGACCTGGTTCTCCAATTATTGAGCCCCAGTATTGACCTGCTGTCTGTGTCTATCGTGTCTTCCCAACGTTTCCTCGGCTTACCAACTGGATGGTTCCCTTGTGCTCTACCTTTCAACGTTCTTTTAGGTAGTCTATTGGCCTCCATCCTCTCGACGTGGCCAGCCCATTGTAACTTTCGTAATTTAATGAATGTGGATACAGGTGGGTCGTCATATATATGGTACAACTCATTGTTGTATCGCATTCTCCACTCTGTCCCTTCTTGTATGGGGCCAAAAATTCGTCGTAGCACTTTACGCTCAAATACGTCCAGAGCCTTTTCGGAGTCCGTAGTCAAAGTCCAGGCTTCGCTTCCATAGAGAAGCACAGGTTTAATGAGTGTTTTTTATAGCTTATTATTCCTGTGCACGTTCGTAGACTTGATTATGGGAAGTATGGAATAGTACGCCTTGTTTGCTGCATTTATTCGTCTTAAAATTTCGTCCTTTTCACTGCCTGCATTGTCAAGGTGGACTCTTAAGTAGATGAAGTTATCTACATTCTCGATGTTATAGTCCCCTGAGGTCAAGTTTTGTCTGATTGGCGCCATTTTTCTTGTTTGGGTCATTAGTTTGGTTTTATCTTCGTTGACCCGTAAATTTATTTTCCTTGCTTCTGACTCCAAACTTAAGAAAGCTTCCTTTGCTTCTGATATGGTCCGTGCCATAATGTTGACGTCATCGGCGAATGCTACTATTTGCGTGGACTTGAACAGTAGTGTGCCTGTTGTATCAGCTGGTATTTTTCTGATGACGTGTTCCAGAGCAAGGTTGAATAGCATCGGGGCAAGTCCATCTCCTTGCTTTAAGCCTGAGTTAGTGTGGAAGCTGTTGGTTAGGTTACTGTTGACTTTGACTTGAGATTCGGCGTTCATTATTGTCACCTTGGTCATGCGGACGAGTTTTGTTGGAATTCCCAAGTCGAGCATGATTCGGTAAAGTGTATTTCTATCTACACTATCATATGCTTGCTTGAAATCTACGAAGACCTGGTGCACGTCGATATTAAACTACCAGCATTTTTCATGCACCTGTTTGACTGAGAATATTTGATCTATCGTAGATCGTCCGGACCTGAAGCCACTTTGATACTCTCCTATGATGTTATCATAGAAGGGCTTCATTTTGCGTTCAATAATTTGGACAACACTTTATAGGACGAGCATAATAAAGCAATGCCTCTGTAGTTTTCGCAACGTAATTTGTCTCCTTTTTTGTAAATGGGGCATATAATACTTTTTCGCCAGTCGTTTGGCAACTGCTCTACTGCCCAAATTTTTAGTATTAATTGGTGGAGAATGTTACAAAGAAGAGTTCCACCATTTCTGAGTAATTCGGGAGGTATTCCATCTATTCCAGGAACTTTATTTATTCGAAGGTTGAGTTCCACCATTTCTGAGTAATTCGGGAGGTATTCCATGTATTCCAGGAACTTTATTTATGGCTGCCTGAACTTCTTCGCATGTTGGTGGAGAGATGTGAATGTCCTGCTCTGCTTCTGGAATATTTGGATCGGCTGAGTTTGTCGTCGGCGCGGGATTAAGCAGCTGTTTAAAATACCGTGCCATCTTTCTTTAATCTCGACCGAGTTACTGATGATGAATCCACTTTCATCCTTACAAAGGCTCGTTCGCGGTTTGTATCCCTCGCGTAGCTGTTTCATATGATGTGAGTTCATAATTTGTAATACAATAGCATCCTCGTCTGCTCCTGAATTACAATTCTTTCGTACAAATCCATCAGAAATTGAACTTTTAATGAACGATATCGACGGCACTGTTAGTAGTGGTTCCGACGGTATTTCTAACATCCTGATCAAATCACTTTCATTATCGTTCCTGTACGTTTCTTTCTCCATCTTGTTCAACATTATTTTAACATCTGGCTTTTTTCCCTCTCTTTAGAAAATTGCCGGTATCTTGTCTACACATGAAGCTGGTGATTCTACATGCTTCGCAAACTACTATCCCATTTAACTGCTTGTCTGGTTTGCCGAAATCCTTGAATGAGTGGTTTACTATTTTGTTCAACCTACCCTAGGAAATAAGCAGCACGGCGTCGTCCTCCTCCTATCCTGGTTTGTTTCTTACACTAATGATGGTACCTGTATTGTGACTGTCAATTCCTGTTCTTCAATTTCTCTTTGTTCTTTACTAGAAGTTCCGCAAGGCTTCTATATTTGGTCCTCTTCTATTTGCACTATTCATTAATGATCTCCTTAGCTTCATGCGTTCTCGTTATGTCTTGTATGCTACCGATTTTAAAATGTTCCGAGTGATCGAGTCTTTAATACAATTTACAGAATTTAATAATTATTACTTGTAGCTTAACAAACACAATAAAAGTGATTTCACTGACGTCCGAGTTTTAATTTATAATCTGTCAAATAAGAAAGAAACAATAGTGTAAAGAAAAATTAGTAAAACTAAAATAGACGACTTCTATTCGGAAACTCTGTTTATATTTTTTTTACTGCCCATGGACGCATTGGTGGTAGAAAAGTAAATTCGACCGATCTATGTTTGAGTTTCTAATCATCCCAGATTTTCAGCTTAAACAAACGATGATATAAAGAAACGTGAAAAACAATCAAACTATTTTATTTAGAATTAAGTTATATTTCAATTTCATGACGAATATCGACATTTCAAAGGTAATAATGTCCTCTCCTTCAGTGTCTATGGCTATTTGACACCAATAGACACTGAAGAAGAGAGCAGATTACCAACAAATCGATATCGTCAGAAATTGAAATATATTTAATTTTTAAATTGATCAAAAAAGGTTTGAATATTTTCGTTGTGTTCATGTACGACAAAATTGTAGCAAATTTATATACGCACTTACATAACCAATAGTACAAATATAAGATAAAAATGTAAAGATGGATATATAAGCCCTAAATTACGAAAAAGTTACAATTAACACAGACCGAAATTGACACCAATAATGAAACATACCCTGAACAATGAACTATGCACAGTTAGAGATAGGATTTCAATTGCAATAAGCTTCTTTGAATTAATTGCCCAGAGATACCAGACATTTATTGCAAAATACTTATCTATGACTTGACCAACAAAAGATCACCATTCATTAACATTCGACTAGAATTAGCTTACGAAGTTGAGATAAAAATATTCAATTTAAATTCACAATCTCTTGCTTTATTTCTTTGAAATTAATCCTTAAAATAATCAGTTTCTTCGCTACGTTGATGAAATTGGTAGATGTGATCTCAAGTGGATATTCAAATTTCGTTTACAAATAAACTCTTTGTTACATTCGTCACATTTGTATTTCTTCTCGAAAATATCATCGTTCTGGGATTTTCCAGCAGTTCCAATATTTTCTATTTCATTTTGAGCTTGACTCCGTTTTTCATGAACATCATGCAGCTCTTGTGAATTTCCTTTGCACTTATTATCTTGATAATGGCTACGGAATTGATGCAATGATAGCGCTTACGGCGGTTTGAGTGCGTTTTCTCGTGCTGAAGCCGATTGCTATTGTCCGTGAATTTTTTATTGCACATTGTGCATTCATATTTTCTGCCCAAATGCGTTTTGTGTTTTAAAAGTAGCTCGTTGCTCCAAAACGACTTGGAACAGACTTCACATTTGAAAGGACGTTTGCCACGATGATAATTCATGTGGATGTCTAGTTCAGATTTGCGCCTGTAGGCTTTCGCACAAATCGAACATGCATGGTCTTTTTTCGGGGGTGGATGAACTTCGACTTTGTGCTGGTTGAGAAGTTTATTGCTTGCGAATGCTTCATTTTCACACTTGGGACATTGAAATGGGGTTTCGGTAGCATATCGTTGGCACTTATTGTCATCCAAATGACTACGGTATTGATCCTCCAACCTAAAATATTTCTTACAAGTGCCACATTGGTAATTGTAGCTGTTATTTGAGTGCGTCTTTTCATGGTTACGCCGTTCCCGATTGAAATTGAATTTTCTATTGCACAATGAACACTAAAATTTCTTGTCATCCGAATGCATTTTGCTGAGTGCCGAAAGTGTATATTTGCTCATAAACGACAGTGGACAGACTTCGCATTTGAAGGGACGTTCGCCACGATGAAAATTCATGACTATTCAGTGTGACTTCCGTGCCAAAAGCTTTTACACATAGTGTACATTTATAACGAGTTTTTGCCACTTCGCTACAACGCACGTTATACTTGCGTAATTTCCTGAGAGTGAGGTACCTTTTAGGACATATTATGCATGCATACGGCCGATTGCACTTATGCCATTTAATATGCCTTTCAAGCTTGGATCTACATCTGAATGACTTCTCGCAAACAGAGCATGTATGGTTGTTTTTCAGGGGCAACCAAGTTTCAACAGGTGTCCGAACTGAGCTGGCGGAATCCTGCGGAAATAGATTGCACTCATTGGATCGTTTCTTAATAGTCTCACTTTTCGGTTCTGCATTCGTTTCACCATCACTTAATTTAGGCTGATTATCTTCTGCCTGAAATAATCATGTTACTTATTGAACAGAAAAAGTGCTCTACATACTTCGTGGCATAGTCCAGTTCGGATTTCATTTCGTTTTTCGACTTTTCCTCTTTGCCCAAGATCATTTTGTATCACTTCTACTTCATCACAAATCTGCTCTTGCAGCTGTTTCGCTGATTTCAACTTCATCCTTTATGGATGCAATATTGCCGGCTTTAAAGGACAGGTCACCCAGAACACTCATTTTCTCTACACACTCTATCACCAAACACTACATAAATAATGCAATCTCAACAAGCTGACTGTCAAATTTAATGGCCTTCCATTGGATTTGCAGCGTGCAGATTTGCACTGGATTTGCACATATGAGCTTCTGCTGGTGCATCCATATATTCACCAATACCAACTCATTTTCCATTAAAACGCATACGAAATCGTTGATAGGAGGAAATAGATTATAGGATTTATAGGCGGAAATTAAGAAACACAGAATAAGTAATGGCAGATATCGAAATTGTAAAATCCAGGTGCCTAACCAAATGAATACGTCTGTGCTTCTTGAACCAGAATGCGACACCATAAAAACAATCGCATACCGATAATCGCGAAAAATAATTAGTATGTTTTGTCTTATATGCTTCTTGATACATGCAAAAAACAGTATTGTATGAAAATGAGTTTCTCTTTCAACTTACCTGAGACGAGATTTCGCTCCCCATTTTCACTCTCACCTTTCATATATTGTTGATTTATTTGCGAAAAAACAATCGCGCACGAACTATTTGACGAAATATGAACAAGCAATCAGCGTAGACACAAAAGGACGCACTCAAATTACCGTTTGTATTACCAATGCGACATCTGTAAAAAGTATTTTAAATACAAGGATCAGTTCCGTAGCCATTCCGAAGATAATAAATCTAAAAGAAATTCGTAAGAGATTAAGGTGATAGAGAAAATAGGAAACGCGAAACAGATTGGAGTTCAAAATGAAATCGAAAATGTTCAGGCTGGTGACAAATCACAGAAGCATAATGCGTTTGAGAAGAAGTTGCAAATGTAACGAATGTAACAAGTTTATTTGCGAACGAAATTTGAATTTTCATTTAAGGTGACATTTACCGATTTCGTAGGATTATTTATAAGAAATAAACATAGAACATAGAAGGTGTAGAGACAACCTCGCTGATAAAAGCCTTCGGTATTCGGGATATGTTCAACATTGTGAAAAAACAAGGTCTGTAGCGAAATGAAGTAAGCTGTGAGAATATTGCATTAAAAATAATCACTGGAGCACCCATGACTTACCTATCCGACCAAATCCATCTGCTACAAAGTTCGCTCAATCTTTAACACTTCAAATGCAGACATGATTATGAACTCTATTAGTTCAACAATAAAACAACGCTATTATTCACACACAGGAAACACCGAACCCACCGAACCCACCGAACCGCAGAACGAAACACCAACTTGCAAAGGAGAACTATCAACTAAACTATGCTGGAGCGAAAAAAACTGGCGCGAGAAGTGTCTTCTTAATTCGCCGCACTCAAGACAACTTGATACAAACTGAATCTCTTTTTACACGGTTCAGCTCGAACTCGAATTTTTAGAATAGGCGCGTTTTTTTGCTCCTCTATCCAGCGGAGAGTAGAATGAGAGTAGAGTAGACGCATTGAAAACAACAACACTCCTACACCAGTGAATTCACTGGTGTAGGAGTGTTGTTGTTGTTTTCAATGCGTCTACTCTACTCTCATTCTACTCTCCGCTGGATAGAGGAGCAAAAAAACGCGCCTAATATAGGGGCGAAGTGAAAGGGCTCAGATTCTTTAATTCGTGTACCATCCACTTTTTGACGTTTTCCTTTCGCTCATCCGCATTTGTGTCTGAAATCCTGGATGATTGAAATTTTTTTTTTTTATATTTTTCGACTATCTTGAAATAATTTCGCTCATTTGTGCAACTAGATACTCCGAAAATTGAGGAATTTCATTAAGTTCTCAAAGTGCTGATTAAGAGTACGATTGAGAAAACACACCAATCCGTGTATTCAGCTGATCCACGTTAACGGTAAGATTAACTTTCAGATTTGATTTACATGTGCAGACCATGAGTTGTTTCACAAACGGCTTGAGACATTTGCGGCACATCTTGTATCACAGACCGCCAACCTTATTGGCTGATCGACTGCGGAACTTGTGTGAAATAACTTGGCGTCCGCACATATAAATCCAACTTAAAAGAAAATCGAGAAGTGTAAAAGGTCTCTAAACTGGGGCGAAAAGAAAAAGCATGAAAAGTACCTTCAGGTTAGAAACGAAAAATTCGCCATCACCGACACCAGGTGTCATTGTTTTAAGAATCAAAATGTTTGACTAAAACCAAAAATTGTAAAGTTTCTAAAACAACGTTCAAAAGCTTGAATCTTTGATCTCAGACGATTCCAAATCCCAATTTTATGGATATACGCGGCAAAAAATGGAATCATCATAAATCCGAATTACTTTGAGATCTACTGTAAACACAGTCATAATCGAAAATCGGTTCAAAGTGCTTATTGCGTTGTTTTTTTCTAAATTCTACAATTTTTAGTTTTGTCAGCGCATTTTCGTTTCTAACTAGAGTGTACTTTTCGCGCACATTTCTTTTCGTTTCATCATAGAGTTCAAGTACCTCTTTGATTAATGTCTTGAGTGAGGCGAATTGAGAAGGTTTGCGCCAATTTTTTGTTCGCTTCAGCATAGGGTTCTAGTACTTTTGTTCTTGACTTTTGTTCTTTTGGTTCTAGTATGCTCGTGTGCGGTCGCTAAGTAAAAAACGGTGTCAATTCGATAGTTTTCGCGATAAAATCCCTTTCATTAAATAGTCCGTGCGTGATCGTTTTTTCACAAAAACATGGAGAATATGTGAAAAATGAGAGTGAAAATGGTCAGCAAGATCCTGCGGCAGGCAAGTTAAAGGAGAAACTCATTTTCATGTTGATTTTGCATATGTTACGGAATATATATATCGTCGCTGTAAAATCAAACCGGCATATCTGCAAAATGCATATTTTTCACCAGAGCGCTTTAAAGTTTTCGCGTGTGGGCTGTTTCCTCGTAAATGCATACCGGCACAGCACCATTAGACGGATTTTTATTCAACTATACGATATGCCGGTGCGACATAAAAATAGACGGGAAAAAAAGAAATTTTTTGATACCAAAAACTCAAAATTCAATTTTTACACACATGCCGGTTTGATTTAACAGCGACGATATATAGTACCGTAGTACCACACAATAATTTATCCAATCCACAGAATATTTTATTGTGATTTTGATCGGTATGGGACTGTTCTTATAGTTTTGCCTTCTGGGGCAAGAAGCATAGTCGCATTCATTCGGTTCGGCAGCTGGATTTTACAATTTCGATATCTGCCATTACTTATTCTGCGTTTTTAAATTTTGTCCTATAAATCCCTTTTTCGATTTCGTCGTATCCACGACTTCGTATGTGATATAATAGAAAGTTTTTTTTGGTATTGGTGAATATGCGGATGCACCAACAGTAGCTCATATGTGCAAATCCAGTGCAAACCTGCACACTGCAAATTCAATGGAAAACCGTTAAATTTGACAGATTTATGAGACAAGATAATCAATTTAGATTGAACGATTGTGAAACGAATACGCACCCGAAAAGTTAAACAATTAAGGAACAATCCAACGAGTGTAATTTATTCCCCCAGGATTCCGCCAGCTTAGCTCGGACACCTGTTGATATTTTTAGATGGATCTTAATCCTGCCTAGGTATTGGTTGTATCACAACCCAGCAAACAATTTAATCATTATAGGTCTGTTCGCGTACTACGATTAATTGCAATTAATTGCAATGAAGCTGTTTTTGTACTCCGTTTTACTGAATACTGAAATTTTCCCCTCTTTCAGTAAATTTCAGTAGGGTCTGAGCTACTGAAAAATACTGAAAACTGTCAAACGATTTTTGGCGTAATGTTATTATGAAAGACGAATATTTTTGTGGCGATAGTTTATCGCCGCTTAGGATGACTTATGTAAACACAATTGTTCTCCCAAAAGCCGACAATTGACACCTTTATTTGAAAATTTTCAGGAAATGCAATGAGAGCGTTTTCGTACTTTTCCTGAATTTCCCCCACCACATGATTCAGGAAAATTCAGTAAAATTCAGTGACTGAAAGTACGCGAACAGACCTTATATAATGCTTAGTTCGGTGTAATCTATTCCTTAGTGCAAAATGCCTCTCTTGTAAGGGAAAAAAGTCTGCATACATTTTACCTTATTTTATCCCTTATTTTAACATGGGCCATGTCATTGGTTGTAAGGCATACCGTTTTTAGCATTATATGTGCCTTATGATCAGGCTTAAACTATGATTAGGTTAAGCCTTACTATAAGGCTTACTATTGTTGATTGATAATCCTTATGTTTACGCTTACTAGATATGGTTGTCTTCCCAAACAGGTTTATTTTATTTCAATGATTAACAAATTCGTACATATTCAATCTATATAATAAATTACACTCTTAAACCGATTAAACACTCCGATCAATCCTTTCATTTTTCACACTTATCACTTTTAACTTTTATCACTTTTAACTATAACTTTTAAAGCGATCCTATCATTTCTGAAATTTGCAAGTCTATTCATAGAAATGCCAATGCAGACGGAATTATTCTGCAGAACTGTTCATTATTTAAGCCTTAGCCTGATATGCCTGATCATATTTTTTGCTGGAAGGAGTAGTAACAGTTCGGAAATTTAAGCGTTAAGCCCAAATACTTATATAACACTTATATAAAAGAATGTTAAGTATATATACTTATACAAAAGAATATTAAGGAAATGGCTCAGGTAGACAGATATGCTAAGAAAGGAAAGTTTGATGGGATAGCGAATATGTCAGACTATGAACCCTGATGAAGCCCACCTCGAGATTCTTTCTATATTAAACGGAAAATTGGCAAATTTAAGCTTTGGAGATCAAGCATGGTTCAAAATGTTCAACTTTAGCAGCAATACAAAACTAAATATTATTTATGTAGATAGTAGTAAAGATGGTAAGATTCATACAAAACAACAGTGTTCAGCAAAATAACTAGAGATAGGTCCCAATGCATAAGAATATTCTTAGCTTTATTAGCACAGGGCTGGTTGAAGAGTGGGCGAATTCCGTGGGACTTGGCATTAACCCCAATAAAACGGATATTGTGCTCTTCACTAGGAAGTATAAAACCCCTGATTTAGACCATATCATGCTGGGCGGCTCCAAGATAGGTCTCAAATTACAAACTAAGTACTTGGGTTTTATTCTGGACAGCAAGCTCACATGGAAGGCGAATTTAGAGGAAAGAATTAAGCGGGCAAGCAACGCGATTTATGCCAGCAGGAGAGTGCTGGGTAAAACGTGGGGCCTAAACCCTGCTCTAACGCACTGCATCTACTTGGCGATAGCTAGGCCGATCCTTGTTTACGGATGCTTAGTCTGGTGGCCAGCAGTGAATAAAAGCACCTTTGCTAGTATGACGAATAGAGTTGATTTAGATTGATTTATTTATTCACCAAGCAAGGTGTAAATTTACAGAAGAGTAAATAAACTAGTGCATGGATAAAATTACGAAACAAAATAAAATAATATACGAAACAAAATAAAAACAAAACTATATATGAATACAAGACTAACAAATAACGCAAAAATAAATTAGCTACAAATAGATAACAAATAAAGTAATAGCTAAATGGCAAATAACTAAATGAATAACAAATGACAAATAACTAAGTGAATTTAAATTTAAAATAAATATACAAATTTATAAAATATAAATTAGTATGGCGGGGGAAAGGGAGAGACTATGAAGAGAGAGAGAGCCTTCATAATATTTTTTTAAAAGTTGCTTTAGATATTGTAGGGGAAAAGTTCCTGCTCATGCTATTGAATAGCCTGCAGCACCTATTTATTGGCTCGTTTGCTGCATATGTTGTATTGTGTTGGTATTCAATAAGCAGTCGTCGGGATCTAGTGACTCTGAAGGGCTGATTGAGCACAAACTTTTCTTTCAAGTAGACGACATTAACCACGTCTCTGATGACATCGAAGCTGAAGCAGGCAGATAACATTAATTTTCTCGTCGCAAGGGGTAACAAGTTAATACATTTAAGGCGATATTCATTTGGGGGTAGATTACTGAAACATTAAGGGTTGAAAAGATCTCTCAGAGCGAACAGTAAAAACTGCTTCTGAATAGACTCAAATCTTTGGCTGTGAATTTCGAAAGCCGGGTTGCAGATAGTGCACGCATATTCAAGAAGAGGACGAACAAGTGAAATATATAAGGATTTAGTAACCCAGAGATTTTTAAACTCTTTGGCTCGTCGTTTGATGAAACCAAGTTGTTTACTTGCTCGGGAAAGCACTTTATCGTAATGTAGATTGAAGCGAAGCTTTTCATCCAGGATGAAACCGAGATCTAATATGTTGTCAACCCTGCTGAGTGCCGTGTTGTTGAGGCTGTACGTATAATGAACGCGTGCAGTTTTGCGCGAGAAGCTGATTGCGCGGCATTTGACAATGTTAAGAGGGAGCTTGTTCTCTTAGCACCAATGGTCTAGAGAATTCAGTTTAGACTGAAAAAAGGCCGCGTCAGATTGTGACCTGATGACATGGTAGATTTTGAGGTCGTCCGCATATAGTAAATGAGGAATATCCGATAAAACCTCCGATATGTCAGATATAAAAATATTAAATAGAAGAGGGCCAAGATGACTTCCTTGAGGTACACCGGATTTAACGTCGACTTTCTTAGAAATACGACCTTGGAATTTCACGAATTGCAAGCGGTCGTGTAGGTAGGAGCCAAGCCACTTTAGTAAAGATCCTGCAATTCTGAATTGTTTCAGCTTGGGGATCAAAATGGAGTGATCAACTCGGTCGAATGCTTTGCTAAAGTCTGTATAGACTGCGTCAATTTGATCACCTTTCTCCATTTTGCACAAAACATCAGAAACAAGCACCATAAGATTAGTTGTAGTAGAACGACCTTTCCTAAATCCATGCTGCTGTTCGTTCAGTCGAGCGTCGACCAGAGGAGAAATTTTCAGGTCAGGTCCAGGGCCCTTGTTACTGTCAAGCTCCATAATGGCAGTAAATATTTCACTCCTCGATATGGTCATATCCTCAGCAAAAATTGTGTGAGTCGCACCCGGGAAACGATACAATATTGGGATGCTAACTAAAAACTGAAGCGGCGCTGATGGTAAACGAACCGAGAGCTTTTGTGGAGTGGTTTCGAAAGCATGCACTGATTCTGACCAGTCAAGTATGCACTGTGTGCTGGTATCTGATGAAAATCAGTGCATGCTTTCGAAACCACTTTGTCAAATAAAATTTTCAAGATAAATAATTTTTTTTTCAATTTTAATCATCCCGCAAAAACAATTCAATTTGATTCTGCTTTTGGAGGCTTATTCCGCAAAACGATCGAGTTTCCCGCATCAATTATTCTCCGCTTTGATAAGCTTTAGAGACGATATACGTTGTCTATGCTGATTTATAGACAAGAAGGGAACCATGATCACAAATCAATAACCTTTATGATGTACAATATGTTCAAAATCATTTTGCTATGTCCTAGACAGGCACAGGCTGACTCATTCCAAATTCAAATCCACGTTTTGTGAAAAGTCTTACAGCTCAGGACACACACTGAAAAGACATATGAACTTGCATCGCGGCGAACGTCCTTTCAACTGCAAATTAAACTACATTTGGATGGCAAGAAATATGAGTATACGTTATGCAATGGCAAATTTCCTTCCAATTGGCACTATAGAAGACACAAGCAAATACACTCAAATGATCGTCTGAAATATCATTGTGACATATGTAAATCTTATTTCAAATTCGCAAATTCAAATTGCAGAGGACGAAGCCATTGCAGTTTCAACGCACTAAGCGTCATGAACCATTCGCAACAATTGTGATTCTCGATCAACACCACAATCAAATCCACTCCGCCGTTTTGAAAAGAATCACACATGCTCAGTTTGTGCGAAAGTACACAGTTATATGAAACAGCTTGAATTACACATGAACACTCATACTGGTATTCGGCCTCATGCATGTTCAATATGTCCAAAATTATTCACCCGGCCCCAAGGCTTATACAAGCACAAATTAACTCACGATCTAATGTGCAAAAGAAATTCACAAGTGTCCCAAGATGTCCAAGAAAATGGGAGAAGTGAAAAACAGGTTCAAGATAAAAATCAAATTTAAAATATTGAAACTGATGAAAAACCACAGAAAGCTAATGCATTTGAAAAGAAGTACAAATGTAACAAATGCAATAAAGAGTTTATTTGCAAAAGAAATTTAAATTTCCATTTGAGATTGTATGCGAAAATTTTGTCGACGTAGAGAAGATACTGATTTTATTAAGAATAATGCATTTTTGTATGCAAGTGAAGATATTTAGAATTTGATAATACTTCTTTATCGTATATCCGCTGGTAGGAAATTGAAATGCTCACTGGGCAATTAACTCATGAAAACTCTATAATTAACGTCGCTACGATATTGATAAATTAGATCTACAAGTATATGCTCAAATTAATCATCAATGAGCACTGTAATGAATTCCAAATCTTAGGGGTACTCTGAATTCTACTAACTCAATGATTGTGTTAAGATTTCTTCATATTTTTGTTTTTTCAATCGACCCTGTTTTTAATATAAATCTTAGTTTTTCAACCGGTATGTAGCGATTTGCAAGATGGGAATGGCCTTAGCACAACCTAGAACCAGACCGAAGTCCAGAACCAAGAGTGCTAAGGTCATAAAGTGGAAATGGCTAATGCCATTCAAGAGGCAAAACTAAAAAAAAAGAATTGCCCCGAGAGCAGGGTGCCCTAGAAATGGCCGTGAAGGCCCCTCGTCCGCATTAGCGGAGCACCCTTTAACCAACCCCGACGGATGCTGGGGTGCCGCTTTGCTAGCTCGCTGCGGCTGGGGTGGGTTCTTTAAACAAAATGGGGTTAGTTTGCTCTCAAAGAAAACGGGATGCTACGTATTATTTCATCCGTCATAATACTGTAGCCGCAAACTGGTATATAAAAATACCCAAGGACCAAAAAGGGGGCATAGTTCCGTAAAGGAAACCACCCAGGCTCTGCAACATGGGCTGACTAAGCAGACCCAGTGCTCGTGACAACGCACGGAGCCAGAAAATTAAAATTCTACAAAAGGGAAAAAGGGAAAAGTGCTACCTCTCTTTACAAGGAACCCGGGTGAGGCAGACAGCCCCGGGCCCCCGATGGCAGTGGAGCCCTGACCCCGATGGTCTGGGGTCCTCCACCCTCTGATGCTGGCCATATCAATCCAAAATTTACGAATTCAAAAAGAAATTTAATCAAAAAACCAAAATTTACATCAAAGCGGAAACTACTTATGGGTGGCCAGCATCCCTCCCTTCAAAGTGAAAAGCTGAAAGAAAACTGAAAAAAAAAATTCACGAAAAAACTATTTCATGATAGGCCAGCCAGGCCACGCGCAGACCCTGAAAGGAAGAAGAACTTCCCGGGCCTTCGCCCAATAAGAAGGCCATGATTTAAGGTTTACCAAAACATAGTGATTTTATTCAGTGAGAAATAAAAAAAATAAGAAAAAACAGGAAACTGTTTACAAGTTCAAAATTCTTTTTTTTTCTTTTTTTTTTTATGACTTTCTATTTTCTTTTTCAAGATCTTAGCGGAATATCAATTTGTGCTAGCAACATCGACTCAATACTAATTACTATCAAGCTGAAATTTGGCGCCAAATCCCCCCTTGAGAAACAATGCCATATTATCTCAAAATTCATTCGCATATAATTTTAGATCCGGAATATAGTTGTTTGAATTACTTGCATACAAGTGTATATAGCACGTACTATTTCTTATCTATAGGAAGCAAAGATAAATTTACCATAACAAATATGTCACAATCAATTGAAAAGCAAGTATCCTGCCTTCGTAAATCCTTATTGTAATATTAACCGAATAGCCTGGTCGATATTTTTATATTTCTAAACTATATATTTCTAAATCACGCCTTTCTTAGTGTACGGTTTATCTCTGTTATCGTTTGTGTATAGCCAATTCAATTCAATTTTAGCTTTTTGCACAATTTCAGTATAGTTCTGTTAATAAATTGAACTTAGAAATGAAATGATAGACATAAATGCTAAACTTTAAATAACGTTAACATGTGATACAGGGTCTTGAAACGGCATTCGACCTGATTTTACTCCTTTGAATATTAATCTAAATTATCATAATCACTGTTGAAAAATTTTGTTATTTTATTGGAAACCTAAACACGAATTGATTCCATTAAATATGCACACCCTTAATCATTACGTCAGCCATTAACTGCAGTGAAAGTAATATCAGTATCAAAATTCCAAATATGTTTTAAAGCCAACTAGATCTATATCAAATCGAATTAATTCAATCAAACTTGTTTTAGGTAACTCTACATAATTAGATTTCCGGAATTGCATTTCCAACGACTTGGCTGACATACCTTGCTTTAACAGTTTCAAATCACCAAAATTGATCACTAATGACGTAATCGACTGTGAAAGGCTCGCACTAAACCTTAACGAAACATGAACATACGGATGTAAAAATGTCAGCAGCAAAACTTGTTTCATTCCATACCATGAAAAATCATCTGGCACCCTTTGGGTTCTAAGTATTCTTGGTAGAAATCTCAAAATTAGTGTGTCGTAGCAGCGAAGTTCCATTGATGATCCTCATTAATAAGGTTGCACCATAATACTACAGTGGGTGTACGTTGTTGTGATGCATGAACTATCTTCGATTCCGCGAGCCTTTTCCGTCATCTGCGAGCGCACCTACGTACCTACTAGAAATCTGCTCATACCTGTTATGAATTCCTAGCAATCTTCGTTCGCTTTGGTTATGCAAACCTATGTGTGGTGATCCCGTGCTGGAACATTTGTATTTTTCTCTCTTTGAAAAAAATGACATGTCCGGGCTAGTATAGCTAATTCGAAGTATGGACATTCTCTGACGCTCGCTATCCGCTTCCACGAATCTCATAATGGAGTTGAATACACATAATATTCGGAGATATAAAAGTTTAGCGTATTATCCCGCTACAAAAGCTAGACGCTTTTCACCCTTCCAGCCATGTACCCGTCGATACACTTCCTATCCGAACGCTCATGATTCGCCTTCGAACTAATACACTTCTGCCGGAATTGCACACGTAAGGCAGTTATTTGTCTTTTCTTTATTTAGCGATGCACATACCACTTTCCCACGCGCTTCGCAATACATGTCACAATACAAATTGATACTCATACTCGGATATGAACGAACGCAAGATCTAATCGCGCACAATCGTTTCCACTTTGTTCATACACCTTCAATTCCACAATACATATGATTCACTATTAGCAGTTCAATCTTTCTATTACTTCACAAATATCTCTGTGATACCGAATGTTAATAGGCACTTTCGTTGAAGTTTTCGATGATCCGAATTTCCGAGGGCAATACACTTGAAAATCTTCTTATTCGATACATTAGCCAAGTCCATACCGACTATATGTCGCTAAAGTTTACTTTGCACCTCTTTTCTTCTTCATTTTTCGCCGCCCGACACCCAAACGACACGTCGCTCCTGCGACCATCCAACGACTGCCCATAGCCAAGCGCTCCATCCTCACAGCCCAGCCGCAGCATCGCAATTTGCCATAAACAATTTACCGTTGATACGGTAAATTAGTTTTGAAAAAATGAATTTTTCGAAGCGACATCGCTTGTGTTTCGATTTGTCGAAAACAAGGTGCCGTAAGAGGGCAAGTAGAGGACTTTTGATACAATGCGTATCAAAAGTCGTTTGCCGTGAATTTTAGAAACAAAATTCAAATGGGCAAATGCTACAACACAGATCTTTCCACAAGGGCAAGTGCGTGGAAAGAGCTGAAGGATGGATGTAATGTGTGAAAGACAATGACGTGAACAGGTGATCAAGTCTTTTACTATCCAATCTTTTAGATTTATTGCGTGAACTAGTGAGCAAATAAAAAGGGGTAAATATAATTGTAGGAAATTTCGTGAACACGTATGCTAAGTTAATGACGAAAGTATCTTTGATAGAGGAAATGGTGAACCAGGTGAACATCTCTAGATACTTTCTCATTGGGGCAGGAGTGACACCTGAAATAGGCGCAAATGGACGATCTTCCGAATAAAATTTGGAAATACATCGTGAACTGGTGAACTCAGTGGGTCTATCACTTAGTGATGTCTTTCGCGTGAAAGACGCCCACTGATCGTCCATTTTGATCGGCCAGCTGGTAGTAAGCACCGCCGATCTTCTTAATTACCTTACTAGGTAAAAACTTCCGGTCCAGCTTTGCATTGTAGTGCGCGGCTGCGTCACTTTGCCGGAAGTTGCGCCTGTAGACCACTTCGCCAGGCTGGTATGTAACCATTCTGGAACGAAGATTATAGGCCTTGGCATTGCGAGACTGGGCTTTGGTGGTGAGATCGCGGATGGTCTGGCGTAGAAGAGCCAGGTGGTCAGGAGGTGGCAGGGTGGTCTCGGGGTCATCCAAAAGATGAAGTTGCCGCAACAGTTGGTAAGTGCGGCCATGGGTGACCATAGGTTGCCCGAAGACTGCCTGATAGGGCGAAGTCCCTATGGTTGCGTGGGGTGCAGAACGTAGGGCACTAGTAATATCCGATAGTTTGTCGTCCCAAGTGGTCTGTGCGGGATCGATGTAGGCTCTAATGGCAGCGAGGATTGAGCGGTTTAGACGCTCTGAAGCATTTGCCTGTGGCGAATACACAGCTGTAAACGTGTGAGCGATTCCGAATTCCTGCAGTACATCCTGAAAGATGTGTGACCGAAACTGCACGCCATTGTCCGACACGATGGTTTCTGGTACCCCGACAAGGTGGAAGATCCTCTTCTTTAAGATGTCCACTACTGCCTTCGCAGTGAATTTTCGAAGCGGCTCGATAAATGGGAACCGCGAAAGATGGTCTAGGATGACGAGGGCTCCTATGTTGCCAGATTTGGACCTAGGGTAGGGGCCTATAATGTCAATATACAAGCGTTGGAACATGCGCTCGGGTACGGACTGAAGCGTCATTGGTGGTCGAAGGGTGTGTGAAGGAGCTTTGGTGGTTTTGCAGATGAGGCATGATCCCACATATTCACTGACTTGAGCGGCCATTCGTGGCCAATAAAACCATTGCCGTAATCGGCCGAGGGTTTTGGCCACGCCACCATGCGCGCTCAAGGGTGGGTCATGAGCTCTCTTCACTAACTCTGCCGTCATTTCTGACGGCACCCACAACTTCCAAGCCAACTGGTCTTGAAGTCCGTTTCCGGTCGCATGTTCGGTTCGCTTGTATATGAACCCGTCTACTAATTTTAGGTCCGGCAGTTGGTGTTGTTCTGCCTGGACTTTCGCCGCTAGCTCCAAATAAGAAGCACTTTTGAAATGCGGCGAAGTCAAATCTAGCTCCATTGGAGTCTCCTCGCATTCCGCCGGCGTCAACGCTTCGGCAGAGAACATGCGCGACAAAGAGTCCGGCACTACGTTTTGGCTTCCCTTTCGGTGGGTGATGGTGAAATTAAACCCTTGAAGTTTAAGGGCCCACCGGGCTAAGCGACCATTTAGATCTGGTTGGTGCATTAGCCATTTTAGGGAAGCATGGTCGGTCACGATTTCAAATTCGTGACCTTCCACGTAGGCACGGAACTTTTTGATTGCCAACACCGCTGCCAGACATTCTTGCTCAGTGACGGTGTAATTTCTCTGAGCGGGATTCAATTTGTGGGACATATAAGCGACGGGGGCTTCGTCTCCTTCTTCCGTCCGTTGCACTAGCACGGCACCTACTCCATGTTGACTCGCGTCACATTGGATGGAGAAGGGCTTGTTGAAGTCAGGGCTGTGCAACACTGGAGCCGAAGCAAGGCTCACTTTCAATTGCTTGAAAGCATTTAGCCTCTCGTCGGTCCACACAAATTGAGTCCTCTTCGAAAGCATGTCTGTCAGTGGCGTTGACAAAGACGCATATTCTCTGACGAAGCGCCGATACCAACCGCAGATTCCCAAAAATCTCCGCAGCTGCTTCGTGGTCGTCGGAAGAGGGAAATCCATAATGGATCTCACCTTGTCAGGGTCTGTCCGGATCGTTCCGTTACCAACAATGTGGCCAAGATATTTTACCTCGCGCAAGAGGAACTTGCTCTTCTCCACATTGATGGTAAGGCCAGCTTGTCGCAGATGGAATGCGACCTGGTGCAGTACCTTCAGGTGTTCGTCGAAGGCCTCGGTTATCACCAACAAGTCGTCCAAGTACACGAATACTTGGTGCTTAAGATGCGGAGGTATCACTTTGTCCATGAGTCGGGACATCGTTTGGGGTGCATTGCACAACCCAAACGGCATCACGACAAAGTGATACAAGGGTCGCCCGGGCACAGTGAAAGCCGTCTTCTCCCTTGACCGTTCCTCCAAAGGAATCTGCCAGAAGGCATCTTTTAGATCCAGGCTCGTAATAAATGTGGCCTTAGGGAGTCTGCTTAAGATGCCGTCTATCAATGGTAAGGGATAGGCGTCTTTCACTGTGACCGAGTTCACCTTTCTCGCATCCAAGCACAGGCGTACCTTGGAGGGCTTGACCACTAGGGTCACTGGCGAGGACCACGCACTCTTGGACTCTTCGATCACGCCCAGCGCGAGCATACGATCAATCTCTTTGTATAAGAGCTTTTCGACAGCTGGCGAAACAGAGAAGTGTCTCTGTTTAATCGGTTTCTGATCGCCAGTGTCGATTTCGTGCTCGATCAGCGCTGTTTTTCCCAAACCCTCTACGGCGAACGACGGGAAGCTAGCAATCACAGACGTAAGTCTGTGACGCTGCCCCGGTGAGAGAGGGTGGGCGTGATCGTCGAGTTGTTCGAGGCTACTAGTGGTGTTGACTTGTTGGGATGGCGCAAACAGGTCTGCTGCTAAGGCGAACTGGCGCACGAAATCCACTCCTAGATATAAGTTTTGGCTAAGAGTGGGAATTATCCAGAGCGTCAGGGACTTAGTAACTCCCCTGAACGTGATGTCGGCTGATACTCGGCCTACAGCTTGATGTTGGGTGCCGTCTGCAGTCTTCAACCCGAGAGAAGCTCTTTTCCAATGAAAAGCGTTCCTCTCGAGGAAGGACTTTGCCAAGTCAGCCGCCATCACGCTCACGGAAGCTCCCGTGTCGATCAAGCCTGCAATTGGTTGGTCAAACAGCAGTACCTGTGCGTATGGACGGACGTCACCTGAAGGCACGTCCATCAGAGTGGCACAGTTGAGCTGGTAGCGCCAATGCCGAAAGCGAGAATAGAATGCTCTCATCCTCAGCGTTGAGCGCTTGGAACGAATAGGGTTCGGTCGTGAAATTTCGGAATTAAAAATTCGGTCTCGGACCGCCGTGTACTTCATCACCCTCTGATGGTATGGCAAAAAGGCCAACGGTGTGGGAAATGATGAGTAAGTCAAAGGTAAGTCAGGTAATGGCAAACCTCCAGGGTGTTCTACCTTCGGGGTCCTGCCTTGTAGAATGTCAACTGCGACATTCCCACCTACCTGCTGAAACGAGGTGGATGTGTTTGCCTCTTTGGGAGGCTCGTGGTGGAATTCGGCACTCCCGTGGGCGTGTTTTTTGCTTGACATACTGGGCAGTGCGGTTTATAGGTGTTTTCCTTGCCACACCCGTAGCAGAACACGCGCCTCTCTTCTAGGCAATCGTCAAACTTATGTCCTACCTTCCTGCAGTTCCAACAGGTAGGCAGGACTGTCGCAGCGCACACTTCAGTATCTAAGGGGTCGTCCTCCAAGACGTTTTGAGGCTCTTCCTCCAGGGCTTCGTGATAATGCCTTCCTGGCGCAGGCCGGCGGCGGCTTCTGAGCTCCAGCTCGAAGTTCTCCACTCGGAGAACGGCCTGACGGAGCATCCGGACAGTAGGCAAATGACTCTGCAATAGACCGCGGCGAATTTCTGGTAACAAATTTCGCTGAAGGACCTCCGCTAACTCTCCATCGCTGATGGGGTATTGCAAGCGGTCCGCTAAGCGGTGTACTTCCGCGCTAAAGTCATCGAAAGTCTCATTGGTTCTTTGCCTTCGTCCTCGGATGATTTCCATCAGGTCGCCGTCCGAGTAGCGACCTCCGAACTGATCAATCAGCGCCGCTTCCAGGTCTCGCCATTGGACTCCACGCCTGGTGCGGTGGAACCGCCAATACCAATCAGCAGCGGCTCCGGTGAATAATAAGTATAAGTGTTGACAAAGCCAATCAAAACGACTAGAAAGTGTTTGCATGGTGAGCGACCTGACCCTGTAGGTGAACACTTCCACGGGCAAGGTGTTATCCCTTCCAGAAAACTTAAGGTTCCACCTCTCCATGATACTGGCCACCCTATCAGGTGCCAGCTGGCCTACATCATCCCGAAGGGGCCGTGAATTGTAAGATCTCGGAGGGGGTACATAAACTGGTGCCCTGGGGTTCAGTGGCACAGGAATTTCAGCTTCCGGCTGGGTCGGCCGTCTCAGATCAGCCAACTGTTCCATTATCAAGCGCATGCTGTCTTGCAAGGCGCCTATTTGATTCTGAACGCCACTCAGCTCCGTCTGGAGTGAGGGGTGACGACTTGCTTCGTCTGTTGGGCTCGTCGTCAGCAGCGATCCTTTAGGATCAGGTG
This sequence comes from Nemotelus pantherinus, assembly GCA_963978885.1. Classification (NCBI taxonomy): domain Eukaryota; kingdom Metazoa; phylum Arthropoda; class Insecta; order Diptera; family Stratiomyidae; genus Nemotelus; species Nemotelus pantherinus. The sequence continues at coordinate 65,522,659 of OZ022266.1, read as the reverse complement.
GCCGGTCTGAGACGCCCGATCCATTCGGATCTTGTAAGTTAAATTCTACTATCGCTTGCTCTTGCCTTCCTTTTCCTCTAGTGGTTACTCCAGATTTCACCGGTTTTGGCCGGGTCCCGCCCGTCGAGGGGACTTGACCGCCGCCGAGGGGAAGCCTCAGTGGTCCACGGCACAAGGGACAGTCAGAATTATCCTTCAACCATTGCTCCAAGCAATTCCGATGGAAAATATGGTCGCATTTTGTTGTATACGTGACTTGAAAACTGGTGTATACTTGTTGGCAGATGGAGCACTGAGCCTCCACCTCCACGCCGGCCAAGTCCTCTCTGCTGTGCCTTAGTGGCATTGTTCCAAGACTGATAGACCTCAAAATTTCAAATATTAAATAAACTTGCACGCTAGCGTGACTAACCAAATGAATACACTTATACTAAATGTGGCCAACGTGCCAAATTCAAAATTAACAAAACTTATCCTAAGCCGATATGGCTACTATCAAAACTTAGTAACTATTTGGCCAAAGTGCCAAAATTTCCAAAAGGTGCACACCAGGGGGTGTGTCTAACTCTCGCCGCAATTCAAGTATTATTAAATTCCAAGTGGAACAAAGCCTCCAGAACTACTAATTTCACAAGAGGTTACTCGTATAAATACGGAGTAGGTTTTCCAAAATTATCCAAAATTTATATTTTTCCAAAGCAAGTTCAGAACTTACTCGTAATTATCAAAGAATTTAATTTTCAAAGATCGGCCTTCTCATTGAACGAATCCCGGTCTGTTCCTCCCAATTTCAGGTCCGCTGGCTGGCTGGCTTTTGATTTTAAAAAACGCAAGGAAATGAAATTCTAATTATGAAATGTTAGGCTGGAACAATGTGAAAAATGGTAAAAAATTGTCAAAGTGAAAAAATATTGAAAATTGTAAGTAAAAAATTTAACTCGGGTCGGTTCCTGAGGGGTACCGCCCAGTATGGGGGACTGTTTCTCTCACCCGAAATCCCTCGAAAAGAGAGGAGCAAGGGACCAAAGAAAACAACTATGTTGCTGCTTGACTCAGCTTCAGCAAATGGTTCAAGTTTGGCCAAGCTGCAGGGACGTGTAGGCGGCACCACGCCAACCCCACGTAATCCACCACAGCTTGAACCAAACCCAAGCCAAAAGCCAAAACTGGATCAAGACAGCAAGGATATCAAGATTTGGGACAGCTTCCCAACATAAAGTGGGGCAGGGGCCCTTCGGTTGACCGGGACAGGAGCGGCGGTAAACCACCACAACCTGTTATCCGCGGCCAACCTCCAGGTTGCACCCAGAGTCAAAAAACTCAATAGGACGAACACAACGAGAAGCTGCCCAAGAGGTAAACTAACTAGGAAATGATTTTAAAAGGAAAGGATTGGGAAGGATGTTTGCGGCTAGTAAGGAAAGAGCGAGCAATGCAGGTCTTAATAAAGGGGTTTTGTTCTCTCGAACGAAGTATATCGAATCGCAATGGAGGCGATCCTAAGACCTGCTAGTGAGAATGGAATTATTAGGATTTAAAGACGTGAAGTCTTGAGGGGAGTATGAGTCGAAACTCATGAGTATTTTCTCACTGTGGTGTGGGTTGCCCAAAACAAGTTTCGGGCCCCACGTTGGGCGCCATTTGTAGCGATTTGCAAGATGGGAATGGCCTTAGCACAACCTAGAACCAGACCGAAGTCCAGAACCAAGAGTGCTAAGGTCATAAAGTGGAAATGGCTAATGCCATTCAAGAGGCAAAACTAAAAAAAAAGAATTGCCCCGAGAGCAGGGTGCCCTAGAAATGGCCGTGAAGGCCCCTCGTCCGCATTAGCGGAGCACCCTTTAACCAACCCCGACGGATGCTGGGGTGCCGCTTTGCTAGCTCGCTGCGGCTGGGGTGGGTTCTTTAAACAAAATGGGGTTAGTTTGCTCTCAAAGAAAACGGGATGCTACGTATTATTTCATCCGTCATAATACTGTAGCCGCAAACTGGTATATAAAAATACCCAAGGACCAAAAAGGGGGCATAGTTCCGTAAAGGAAACCACCCAGGCTCTGCAACATGGGCTGACTAAGCAGACCCAGTGCTCGTGACAACGCACGGAGCCAGAAAATTAAAATTCTACAAAAGGGAAAAAGGGAAAAGTGCTACCTCTCTTTACAAGGAACCCGGGTGAGGCAGACAGCCCCGGGCCCCCGATGGCAGTGGAGCCCTGACCCCGATGGTCTGGGGTCCTCCACCCTCTGATGCTGGCCATATCAATCCAAAATTTACGAATTCAAAAAGAAATTTAATCAAAAAACCAAAATTTACATCAAAGCGGAAACTACTTATGGGTGGCCAGCATCCCTCCCTTCAAAGTGAAAAGCTGAAAGAAAACTGAAAAAAAAAATTCACGAAAAAACTATTTCATGATAGGCCAGCCAGGCCACGCGCAGACCCTGAAAGGAAGAAGAACTTCCCGGGCCTTCGCCCAATAAGAAGGCCATGATTTAAGGTTTACCAAAACATAGTGATTTTATTCAGTGAGAAATAAAAAAAATAAGAAAAAACAGGAAACTGTTTACAAGTTCAAAATTCTTTTTTTTTCTTTTTTTTTTTATGACTTTCTATTTTCTTTTTCAAGATCTTAGCGGAATATCAATTTGTGCTAGCAACATCGACTCAATACTAATTACTATCAAGCTGAAATTTGGCGCCAAATCCCCCCTTGAGAAACAATGCCATATTATCTCAAAATTCATTCGCATATAATTTTAGATCCGGAATATAGTTGTTTGAATTACTTGCATACAAGTGTATATAGCACGTACTATTTCTTATCTATAGGAAGCAAAGATAAATTTACCATAACAAATATGTCACAATCAATTGAAAAGCAAGTATCCTGCCTTCGTAAATCCTTATTGTAATATTAACCGAATAGCCTGGTCGATATTTTTATATTTCTAAACTATATATTTCTAAATCACGCCTTTCTTAGTGTACGGTTTATCTCTGTTATCGTTTGTGTATAGCCAATTCAATTCAATTTTAGCTTTTTGCACAATTTCAGTATAGTTCTGTTAATAAATTGAACTTAGAAATGAAATGATAGACATAAATGCTAAACTTTAAATAACGTTAACATGTGATACAGGGTCTTGAAACGGCATTCGACCTGATTTTACTCCTTTGAATATTAATCTAAATTATCATAATCACTGTTGAAAAATTTTGTTATTTTATTGGAAACCTAAACACGAATTGATTCCATTAAATATGCACACCCTTAATCATTACGTCAGCCATTAACTGCAGTGAAAGTAATATCAGTATCAAAATTCCAAATATGTTTTAAAGCCAACTAGATCTATATCAAATCGAATTAATTCAATCAAACTTGTTTTAGGTAACTCTACATAATTAGATTTCCGGAATTGCATTTCCAACGACTTGGCTGACATACCTTGCTTTAACAGTTTCAAATCACCAAAATTGATCACTAATGACGTAATCGACTGTGAAAGGCTCGCACTAAACCTTAACGAAACATGAACATACGGATGTAAAAATGTCAGCAGCAAAACTTGTTTCATTCCATACCATGAAAAATCATCTGGCACCCTTTGGGTTCTAAGTATTCTTGGTAGAAATCTCAAAATTAGTGTGTCGTAGCAGCGAAGTTCCATTGATGATCCTCATTAATAAGGTTGCACCATAATACTACAGTGGGTGTACGTTGTTGTGATGCATGAACTATCTTCGATTCCGCGAGCCTTTTCCGTCATCTGCGAGCGCACCTACGTACCTACTAGAAATCTGCTCATACCTGTTATGAATTCCTAGCAATCTTCGTTCGCTTTGGTTATGCAAACCTATGTGTGGTGATCCCGTGCTGGAACATTTGTATTTTTCTCTCTTTGAAAAAAATGACATGTCCGGGCTAGTATAGCTAATTCGAAGTATGGACATTCTCTGACGCTCGCTATCCGCTTCCACGAATCTCATAATGGAGTTGAATACACATAATATTCGGAGATATAAAAGTTTAGCGTATTATCCCGCTACAAAAGCTAGACGCTTTTCACCCTTCCAGCCATGTACCCGTCGATACACTTCCTATCCGAACGCTCATGATTCGCCTTCGAACTAATACACTTCTGCCGGAATTGCACACGTAAGGCAGTTATTTGTCTTTTCTTTATTTAGCGATGCACATACCACTTTCCCACGCGCTTCGCAATACATGTCACAATACAAATTGATACTCATACTCGGATATGAACGAACGCAAGATCTAATCGCGCACAATCGTTTCCACTTTGTTCATACACCTTCAATTCCACAATACATATGATTCACTATTAGCAGTTCAATCTTTCTATTACTTCACAAATATCTCTGTGATACCGAATGTTAATAGGCACTTTCGTTGAAGTTTTCGATGATCCGAATTTCCGAGGGCAATACACTTGAAAATCTTCTTATTCGATACATTAGCCAAGTCCATACCGACTATATGTCGCTAAAGTTTACTTTGCACCTCTTTTCTTCTTCATTTTTCGCCGCCCGACACCCAAACGACACGTCGCTCCTGCGACCATCCAACGACTGCCCATAGCCAAGCGCTGCATCCTCACAGCCCAGCCGCAGCATCGCAATTTGCCATAAACAATTTACCGTTGATACGGTAAATTAGTTTTGAAAAAATGAATTTTTCGAAGCGACATCGCTTGTGTTTCGATTTGTCGAAAACAAGGTGCCGTAAGAGGGCAAGTAGAGGACTTTTGATACAATGCGTATCAAAAGTCGTTTGCCGTGAATTTTAGAAACAAAATTCAAATGGGCAAATGCTACAGGTATAATTTCAGCAATTGAACGCTGCAGAAAAGCCTGGTAAGTTATAGAAAGATATGTTATCGAAAATTTAAGTTTCACTCAGAATAATATCTGCGACCGCAAAAACCCCTCCTTTAGCTTTGATTTCTGAGAATTTAATTCGGATTTTACTGTCATCCGCATATTTATATTTTTCAATGAGGTATAATGCTGGATACCTCATTGAAAATTAGGTAACTTATTAAAGGAGGTCAGGACAGGACCTGTGCTGCCAGTTTGGTATCAATTGATTGATTTTCAAAGCTATTTTTTATTTTCGCAGCATTCAAGCCACCCATAGATTCCAATAATTAGTCATAAAAAATATAGCTCCGTCAATGTTGATTTAAGTGTAACCAAATGAGTGATTGGATACATCTTCCATCAGTTCATATATTCTCTAAAGCCTGAATACCTATAATAAAACCCTTAGTCTTGACTGTCCAAAAAATCATGTATAGATAAATATCAGATATTTTTTTTTGCCATAACCTTTCTCGCTGAGTTTGACTCTTTGAATTTTTTTCCAATCCACCTCTCTCCTTTTGCTCTCGGTTTACATTCTTGGTGACCAATTAGTGGAAACATTTTTCATTTGCAGTTCGTTTGCGAGAATCATTTAAATGCTGCCATGTGAGATTCCTGTGACCATAGCTATATGTTGGACTCCAATTGTGAGTTTTCTATTATTTCGGAAGAAAATTATCCTACTAATGAACGGTTTTGGGATGGTTAAATTATCAAATAAAGATTGAAAAATAGTGACGTATACTCATTGGAAATATCGATGCATAGGTTCATCACTCTGATATGATGATCAATTTGTTACTCTTTAGAGTGGACCATCCGATGACATCTTATGACGCAATTAATTGCAAAAGCCAGATAGATGTGTGTGCGAAATATGCAGAACGCCATAGCAAGTCTGTTTGCAACTCGCAAATGCTCAAATGCACGAACTGCTCACTAGCTGGTTGTAACAATTCTTCACATCCATCCTTTAGTAGAAAATGTTCAGAATGTCTGAAGAGGAAAACATTGGTTCAAAGAAAAATTAATTAACTGATTACGGAAATATAATCATGAAGAATATGAGTATAGAAATATTATATTAAATATTTTAAGAAGTATTCGGAACAAAGTTACGGACCATGAGATATTCTGTAATTCGAAGCCCAAGTTAGATGCAGTGATTCTTAATGAGACATGGATTTCTAGTAATGAAATTGGTTTATTTAACTTAGATAGATTCTTTGCAATCCATAACTGCAGAGATCATGCTCAAGCAGGTGGCACTGCTATTTACATAAATAAAAGGATTCAGTATAAGTTGCTTCATTATGATAGTAGATATCACACTATCATTATTTCTATTGAATGTGACCTTCGGTAAATCCACTTAGGAACTGTGACATACTAGTGACTTTATAGACTATGTGGATACTTTGTATCAAAGGTATAGTAACTTGATAGTTGCCGATACCAATATAGATGCCATTAACATAAGCAATAGTATCTGTGTTAATTATAATATGTTGGCAATGAATAATGTGGTACTGCTAAATTGTAACCCTACCAGAATTACATCAAGCTCAGCTATTTCATTAGATCATTTAACATCTACCGTCAACACTCAATCATTTGCTTTTAACGTAGAATACTCGGAATGGCCAGATATAGATCATCATACTTTGTATATAACAGCATCTGGTATTAAAAAACAACTGCAACCTATAGTTAAAAAGAAAATTTCAGTTCTAGATAAACGACTATATATTGTCTCGGTGCTAAAGGAGTTTAGCGAAAAGCATGGTGCAATTTCTTTTATAAACATAATTACTACTATTCAAGATGCAAAACAGTCGGCTTCAACTATTAAGGAAATCAGAGTTAAGACAGACAACAATTGGATTACGAAAGATTTAATTAAGGAAATGGAAAAGAAGAAAATGTTACATAAAAGAATGAAAACGAATCCAAATGATGCGAAACTTAGTTCTGATTACAGATCCTTGAAGAATAGAGTATGTTCCATGATCAGAATTGCTAAGAAAGACTATGTTAGAAGACAACTTGTTTTTGCTGAGAGTGACGTTAGGAGAGTTTGTAAATTCATTAACCAAGAACTCTTGTTGGGCAATAAGATTAGCAAATCTGTTGTTACTCTCTCATCACTGCCAATAATCTCGTTGATCATTTCGGCTCTCTGGGTGAAAATCTTTATGAGGACTTAAAAGGGAAGTTTAACGTTGATAATTTTGAAAGCCAGAACATTACGTTGAATTCAAAGTCTCTTCTTTCGAGCCTACTGATCCTGGTGAAGTATTTGTCATAATTAGCTCATTGAAAAATTCTTCACCTGGAACTGATGGAATAACTTCCGAAAACTTTAAGTTAGTTGCTACTCAGATATCACCTTATATTTCTGCAATGCAATTAATAAACACATTAGCAAAGGTGAATTCCCTACAGAGCTGAAAGATACTATGATAGTTCCTATTCATAAATCAGGTTACAATTTAGATTCTTCTAATTACAGGCCAATTGCTTTAACAAGTTCGTTTAGCAAAATTTTCGAAAAAATTATCAATAAAAGATTAATTAAGTTTATAGAAAATAGTGTAGGATGTGATACACATCAATATGGTTTTCTAGAAAAAAGTAACACAACATCAGAAATAACAGATGCCTTACAATTTATTAATTGTGAACTTGACTTGAATAAATATGTCGCTGCACTGCTTATTGATTTAGCGAAGGCTTTTGATACAGTTAATCATTTCACTTTGTTAGAAAACCTAAATAAAAGACTTGGCACTGGCGTTAATTGATAGCTTCCTAAAAGACAGAAAAATCCTGATTAGATTTAATGATGAAATAAGTAAACAACGAGTAGTTAACATTGGTGTTCCACAAGGGTCAATGCTAGGGCCAACTTTATTATTACTCTATATTTACAGTTTATATTTTTCTAGTCTGATTGGAAAATATATTAATTATGCTGATGATACTCTTTTGCTATTCTCTGCCAACTCTGTTGAGCTTCTGGAGTGACAAATAAATAATGATTCAATTCAAAGCGGAATTGTTTTTGTGGCATGATTAAAATTGAATTTTTTTTTTTTTTTTTTTTAACTAAGTGGTTTCGAAAGTATGCACTAATTCTCATCAGACATCACCTCGACTTATATCCATCAAAACATTTTACTCATAAAGGTTGATAATCAAATAATAACCTTTATGAATGATTTAATTGTTTATGGGTCCTGGCTTTTGGGAAACAGGCTTACAATCAATACCTGTAAAACTAGTTACATAGTATTCAAGCAGATTAATAAAAGTGAGATCTGCCTTAACATCAACATACATGGAGAGGAATAGATTATCTTGGTCCCCTCACATAAGTAATGTGTAATCTAAGTTGGTTTTCTGGATTAGGCTGTTAGAATAAAATATTACTTGGATTTAGAGATGAAACATATAATCTACAACTCTTTTGTGCTGCCTAAGATTATTTATGGTATATTGAACTGGAGTCAAACTTCAGAGATGAATATTGACTCAATTCATAGAACACTCAATAGGATAGTTAAGGCAGTGCATGGACTTGATGGAGTGACTCCAAGTGATATACTATACACGCAAACAGATAAATTCAATGTAAGGGATGGAAAAAGCTAAGATAATGTATAAAATCTCAATAACAATATAAAATCTTCGATATCTTCAATAAGACACTGATTATCACAGCTATCTAACATGATTTAAAGATAATCTCAGGCTTGATGTCGCTAGAACGAATAGGAAACATAAAGATCCTATTAGATTAGCTATGGAAATCATCAACAATTTACCTAACTCTTTGAACTCTTTTAAAAGGCTGCTGAATAATCGACTACCGATTTTCGAATTTTATAAATTTATGCATCCCTCATACCAGCACTCTGTTGCTGTCTGGGAAGCAGTTTCTCTCGTTTTATTTTCTCCTTGAAAAGAGCTTCTTTTTCTTCTTTCTAATTTCCCAACAACTAACTCTATCTTACTTTCTTTATTCTCCATTTATCCTACTTGTGTTTTCTTTTTACCACTAAATATTTTTTTTTCCTTAATTAAATGTATCGAGAGTGTGGTTCGGGATCGCCTTCTTTCGGGGGATAATGATAGTTCTAATTGCTTGTTTTTTGACTAAGCGGCTTACTGCTGCTGGGAAGAAGAGGCTCTGAAATGAAGCTGACCCCATTGTGTTTGTTTGTTTTATGACATATGCATAACAGTTTTCAGGGATGCTGCTAATGACATTTCGTATTTTTAAAATGTTGTTCTTGATCATGTAACTGGAATAAGTGCTTCGAAGCAAACTGATCTTTTATAATAGCGACTGACAATGGAAGCAGTCAAATTTGACAGCCGGCTGTAGCTTGCGGAACTGTTGTGATATTTCGTATTGTTTTTGACTACGGAGTGTTCAGTGAAAATGAGTGGTTTAAGTAACTTGCCCCCTCAATCCAACAGTATTTTATACATAAAAGAGGAAATGGAAATCGGCGAAACGCAATTGCAAGAGCAGATTTTCCATGAATGCGAAGTGAAACAGAGTGATGCTGATCAAAGCGCTAATTTCGGGAAACGGAGTGGAATTATCAATGGTCTATGCGACGATGTAACTTGAGGGTATTTTTCCTGTTCAGTAAATAATTTTTAAACAAATTAAATTGTAGGCAGAAGATGCTCAACCTGGATTAAAGGATTGTGAAATGAAAAGTGGGACAATTAAAGAACAACTCTTCGAGCACAACTTAAGCTCGAAATATGCTGCTAGTTCAACTCAAATACCTGGGCGACGCCGAGAAAATAATCACACTTGTTCGATTTGTGCAAAAAAATTGAGGTGGCGTTCTGAACTGGAAGCGCATATGATCTCTCATTCTGGTACTCGACCGTATGCATGCACAATATGTGCTAAACGCTTCGCCACTGCCGGTAACTTAAACAGACACAAGTTCACTTGTGGCGATGATGGAAAGTTTCGTTCCAGATACAAATGCACACTATGCGAAAAATCTTTTTGTGGAAGTAATAGATTAAACAGTCACATGAATATTCATCGTGGCGAACGTCCTTTCAAGTGCGATATCTGTAACAAGTCGTTTACGAGCAAAAGCACGCTCTATTCACACAATAGGACACATTCACGTGACAAGAAATTTGAGTGTGCATTGTGCAATAAAACATTCATTTTCGGTCGGGATCGCCGTAGGCACGAAAAGATGCACTCCAATGGCCGTTTGAACTATCAATGTGATATGTGTAAACATTATTTTAGGTCCGATGACCAGTATCGCAGCCACTTGGAAGGTAATAAGTGTAAAGGCAATCTGAAAGAGTCCAATATGCACACGGTTCATTCCACAGAAACGAGATTTCAATGTTCTAAGTGTGATCACGAATCATTCGCAAGCATTGAGCTACTCAACCGGCACAAACTTCAAAGTCATCTACCTTCGAAAAAGACTCACTCATGCTCAGTTTGTGGGAAAGAATACATCTATAAATTTCTGCTTGAGATCCATATGAACTCTCATACTGGCAGCCGACCGTATACATGCACAATATGTCCAAAATCCTTCTCCTGGCCGCAAAACTTACGCAAGCACAAGTTGATTCACGCTTCCTTAAGCACAAAGGCAATTAACCGTTCCAGGTTCAAATGTACGCTCTGCGAAAAGTTTTTAATATCAAGATCCTCATTGAACAGTCACATGAATGTTCATCGTGGTGAACGTCCTTTCAAGTGTAAAATATGCCCCAAGACATATACCAGCGCAAAGACACTTTTGCATCACAAAAATACGCATTCAAATGACAGGAAATATGAATGCACTTTGTGCAATAAAATATCCAATTCCGGTGGAGATCTTCGTAAGCACGAGAAGACGCACTCAAATGGCCGTTTGAACTATCAATGTGATATATGTAAACATTATTTTAGGTCCGATGATCAGTATCGCAGCCACTTGGAAGGTAATAAGTGTAAAGGCAATCTGAAAGAGTCCAATATGCACACGGTCCATGCCACAGAAAAGTCGTTTCAATGTTCCAAGTGTGATGGTGAACCATTCGCAAGCATAGACCTTCTCAACCGACACAAAGTTCAAATTCATCAACTATTGAAAAATAACCTACCGCATTCATGCACAATATGTCCAAAATCGTTCTCCTCGCCCCAAAGCTTACACAAGCACAAGATAACTCACGATATCTTAACTGCAGAGGCGAAGAACCGTTCCAGGTTCAAATGTACGCTCTGTGAAAAGTCTTTCAAATCAAGAGTCTTTCTGAATAGTCACATGAATTTTCATCGTGGGAAACATCCTTTCAAGTGCAAGATCTGTTGCAAGTCCTTTATGAGCAGGGGCTTACTCTCGTTGCACAGTAAAGAGCACTCAAAACTCAAAGATATGAGTTATCGGTGTGAGCATTGTAACATATATTTTAAATCGGAGGATATTTACCGCACCCATTCGGAAAATAAGTGCTTGGGAAATTCGCTAGACCTCCAAACTGCTCGCGAAAATGAAAGAAATCAAAACGAGATTACAGATAAAAAAAAAATAGAAAATATTGAACCTGATGAAAAAGCACAGAACGCGGATGCATTTGAGAAGAAGTACAAATGTGACGAATGTAATAAGAAGTTTATCTGCAAACGAAATTTAAATTTCCATATGAGATCACATGCGAAAATTTCGTCCACATAGAGAATATACTGATAATTTTAAGCAATTAAGCAAAGGATGATGAATAAATAATTATAATTTTATAAAATTGATTTCTTGTCTGTGCGTGGTAAGTAAATTTCGGATAGTTATCCGCAAAAAAGTTTCTTGAGGAGCAGAAGACATTAGTCGTGTTTTTTTTTGCTCCCCCTATCTATAACAGAACAATGCTTACCAGTGCAGACGCATTGGCAACAACAACAACTCCCCCTTTCCATAACAGGAGTTACTGTTTCCAATGCGCCTGCACTGGTTAGCATTGTTCTGTTATGGATAAGGAGAGCAAAAAAAAAAAAACGCGCCTATTGAGTTTTTATTAACCGGTTGTTTTTCGCTTCATATTCACAAAGCCAAACAACTTTTTAGGGCTGTAAATTATATTCCCGCCGGTAATTTTAATGAATCTGTCATATGCTTCGTGAGATTTTTCATGAAATTGTTTGGGTACTGCATTTTATTCTTCTTTAATACGATGGCTAGAGTCGATATTATTTTTTATTAATATGTTAAGCTTATTTCTATGGTGTGTCATACGTCTATGATTCTTGTCAAGCCAATGCTCAGATAGCTGATTTTTCTCTCATAATTTTAGGGACATATCTATCGACCGCGTCAAACAGTATTTTGTAAAATGGATTTGCATTATCGTCAAGAGATTGATATGTAAGCGTATTTGTCCATTCACCTTTGTCAAAAATCATTACGGAAATCGTATACAATATTATTATTGTAAGTTTAAGTTGCAGTTTATAAATCAAGAGTAAGAGCGGAGTGGTAAAGGCTATTAGAGAAAAGATTCTCTGCGCCAATAATCGGGCTAACCACTACTACAATAAAAATAAGATCAAGCCAATTATAAGTACGGTTGAGAGTTGGAGCAACCTGCTACAAATCATTGTCATATAAAGTACTCACAAGGTTAAAATTAGAATAATCAAGATAGTGAATAGGTAGTAAGTAATTATCAGTTTCATCAAGAGCGAAACGTAAATTAGGATATTAAAATCTCCTAGGAGTATAATTTGATATTCAGCGTTACGAGATGCCATGAAGGTACATGTCAGTTCGCATATATAATTGTAAACAGAGTCATCAGATCCAAGCAGGACGTAAAATAAACCGATATATACCGATGTGCGGTGGAATGATATTCGGATAATTTTATGCTGTAACAACTTATGAGTCAACAATTTCGCTTGAGAAGGTGCCTCAAGTAAAAAACCAACTACACTCGTCTGGGCAGTGGAGACATAATCACGGTCATTTCTGAAGATTGTCCAGCTACTATCGAGGATCTCTTCATTAATATGGGAATCATTTAACCATGCCATAGTAAAGGCAAGTACGTTGAAATGGCATGATTTGCCATTAAGGTAGAGTGTACTTAATTTGCCCCTCATGCCACTGTAATTGTGGCAAAAAAATCTAAGGCACTTGAGAGAGCATAACTTGTTAGGTGCGATACCTAACGTTATTCTGGGGTTTTCGCTATGAACTTGGAGTCGGATGATTTTGATCCGAAACTATATTTGAGGGAATGGAAGACAAGGGATTATTAATAGCAGATGCCATGCAAGTCAAAGTTTGTGGAAATCTGCAGAATTATGGATATTCTGGAATGGAATATTTAGACATTCAGCGTTGGAAACTTTCGATATGGGTATATTTTTAGTCTGAAGATTGGTAGGAGTTTTCTGGCTGGTTGGTAATTTGCGGACAGTACAATTATTGTTTATATTATTGCTTATATTCCTAATGTTATTGCTACTGTTCGTGAACTTCTGAGGGGAAAACGTTATGCCTTTCCAGTCGTTACTTCTGCTGCTTCCATCCTTGTGGGTAAAAAGCCAGGCGTATTTCTTGTGGATCCAGGCTTTATAGTGCTTAGATGCTCTTTTATTACGTTGAGATGAGTGCTAAATATTAATCCATTGATACAAAAATCAATCAATCAATCCAAGAAAACACAAAGAGTATATGGTGCTTAATCATTTATTTCTGAGAAGACGAGAGGTTGAAACAAAATAATATTCTCAAATGTATATTACGATCAATATTGTCCATACTTCATTAGAGTTATTGAGATCTAATTTTGCTGATCTAGCTTTCTTTTGTTGTCTGCTTCACATCCTTTTCCCAGATTTCTTTAGCACTTATGTATTTATTAAAATCCTCCATCTTCCTAGACCCTTTGAACATCCTCCGAAGTGTCTTTTCGGTATTCCATTACACTTGAAGGTCTTTAATGCTGATAATATATGCGCTAACTGAAGTTCCCATACAAGGAAGACCTCTACAAATGCAATGTAATGCAATTTAAGTTGGCATTCAGCTGTAGTTTGTTGTGGAACTGCAATGGTTCTTCAAATTGTTTTTGGCCTGTGGGGAATGTGCCAAGAAGATGAGTGCGCTATGTGATCTACCCATTGCAACCAGCATTATTTCATCAATAAACGAGGAAGTTGAAATCAGTGAAGCATTTTTTGATGGAGTCGAAGTAAAGCATCTTGATGAGTGTGTTAATGCTGAAAAAGGGAATGAAATACATGTTATACGCTTCGAAGTAACTAGAATATCTTTTCCTGTATATAATTTCAAAACAAACTATGTTTCTGGCAGAAGATAATGAAATTGGATTAAAAGATTGGAAAGTGATTACTGAAACAAATGAGGGACAATCCTACAAGTGTAATTTATGCCCGGAGCATGATGTCAGTTCAACTCGAGCAAATCAACACACGAATTTTCATCGTGGCGGACGTCCTTTCAAGTCGTTTACTACTAGCAAGCATAAACTCAGATTACACACTAAAATACATTTGGCTGACAAGAAACATGAGTACATTTGGGGCAATTATAAATGTAAACGCAGTGGTTTATTATCAATGTGAAAAGTGTAAAATGTATTTTAGATTAGATGATCAGTACAGCAGCCATTCAGAAGATAATAAGCCATTTCAATGTTCAAAATGTACTAATGAATCATTCGCGACCATAGAAATTCTCCAGAGGCACAAAGCTGAAATCCATCCACATCCGAAAAAAATTACATATGCTCAATTTGCACGAAAGTAAAAGTAAATGAGATATTTGCTAGGACGTCCGATAGGTCAGGCACAAATATATTAATAAAAAGTGTACCCGGAGGAATATCAGAAGTAACAAAAGTATTTTTCGACAAAAATCATTGAAATTTTATGGATTCGTTTCTAAAGGTAGAAATTGAGTCCGCTAAGTAGCTAAGCTCCAGTGTGTCCGAATTTCGGAAGCTTTAGAATTAAGGTAGAATGGTCAAATATTTCAAAAGTCAAAGTCAGTGTAGACTGGGTTAATTTGGTATCCATTCTCCACTTTGAAGAACGTCCGAGATTAGGACTGTCTAAAGCGATGCAGTTGCTGGTTCAAATGGAATCCAGTTTCCAGTTTGGAATCCAGAAAGTTTATCGTAGCTAACCTTTTCAGAAAGTTTTGGAATTGGTAACTCTTCAAATAGTTTTTGCAATAAGGATATTGGTATTATTATTGCTTTGAAGATCTATGTATATAATACAGTGAAAAATAATACTAATGAGATTGTCTTTGGTATATCTAAGGGAAAAATTGGGAAAGTAAAAATTCCAGAATATACCGCCTGAAATTAATGTTGCAGACTTAGGCTAATGACACACACGGCGGTTCGACATCGGTTTGTATGCCAGAAGCCATTAATTTCGCTAAGCATTTTCCAAGATCGCACCATTGCCACATTCATCAAATTTTTATAATAACTGCTCCTACTCAAAGCCTATACATACTGTGAATTTCATATTCATCTGATTTTACATCTGAGAGATCTCACGAGCACCAATATCAGTTACTGAAAATAAAAGTAATTTGGTGAATGGCTACCGCTTCTATGAGATTAGGAAGTTTTAAAATATTAATTTGACTATAAAAATCAGTATTTGAATTTTTTTTAAAAAAAAAACACCACGTTTAATGGTTTGAAGGATTTGTGCATACATAGGTGGTGCAGCGAGTGGATTGCATACACATCAACCAAAATCCATACAAACTTATATCTAATACACATCAGTATGTCCTGTAAATGCTTAATGAACTATGCATGTTTGCGAACATGCCACGATTCGAAATCGCAAACATTCTGTGATCACTTTTAAGCATATAATTTTAAATTAGCAAAACACGCTTACTTGGTTCTTTCTAATATATTTTCTCTCACCAAAATAAACCAACCCCTATAAAACACCCGCTGCCGCCTAATGTCTTAAACATTTTGTTAAAAATTTAAACCGCCTCACACCAACTCTGGAATTGTCAGCGGATCGGATCAGGAAATTCGGAGAAGAACCTTTTTAAACTGTACTAGTATGTACTAGTATATTTATATCTATAGGTAGAGTAAATACACTAGTCTCCAGACAGTGCTAGTGTCCGGACACTGAATCTATTGTTCATTTTCTGGGAAACATGATTCACATTCTGATTTTTTTTCTTTTTTGGCTGATTCCTATGTGCCTTTCGATTTGAAAGAGCCATCAGGTTAAACAAATAAACAATTAGGAGCCAGTCTGCCACGTGCTCGCTATTTGAAGCCTGCATGTGCATTGCGGAATATACATTCGGGCCTCTCCAGGCGCAACTAAACAGCCTTACAGGAAATACAATTTCTAAATTCTAGTAAATGGAGTAACCGTTATTTTAGCAAGCAATTGAAGCTTTGTCCGGAGTTGAGCTCAAAGTTGTCTGAACACTGACAATTGTGTTCGGAGGCTAGCACAATTTGGCTCAAGTTTATTTACTTGGAATATCAGCATACTTATTTATTTTATTGAATTCAAAATTTATACAAAAGACACAACTAATCATAATGTATGAAAAAGCTTCTTATTAGTAATACCGAACTAAATTTGAAATATGCACTTACTTTCCGGGAACTAATGCATTTACCCATAGAAAAAACTATATATTACCCAAACGACAGTAAAAGTCTTATCATTTCCATTAATTTTCACAACCATTCATGCACTAACGGCAGTGGCAACGTTACTATTGAGACATGCTCCTACGAAGTGAACAGCGAATTTTAGAAGCCGCCACATTGGAAATTTCCTTATATGTATAGGCTTCTACGAAGTGAACTGCACTCGCCAGAAGCCAACATATAGGATATTTCCCTGTTTGTGCACGCTCCTGCGAAATGAACCGCGTTCTTCAGAAGTCGTCATATTGAAAATTTCCTTGCATGGGAACGCCCATACGAAATGAACACCAATCATCAGAAGTCGCTAGGAGAAATCTGCCTGCATGTACATGCTCGCACGATATGAACACCGCCCGTCAGCCGCCATATTAGAAATCTGACTACACGTACGTGCTGACACGAAGCGAACAGCGTTCGTCAGAAGCCGCCACATCGGAGACCTCCTTGCATGCTCATGTTTAGACGAAGTGAACAGAAATAATCAGAAGCCGCCATATTGAAAACGTCCGTGTGCGTACACAGAACTATCGTGTACACAAAAACACAATATTTACTAAAAGCTCAACGAATCGGGTATATTCCAAATCGCAATTTGGGAAGTCATGTAAAAAGGCTCTATCACTTCCAGCAAATACGATGAGCTTTCAAGTTAGAGTTTTAATACCCCCGAAGCCCGGTTTTTAAGGAAGAGGGGACTGCGAGACGAAAACACTATTGCAAATCGTTTTCTTATGATACTCGATACACTTGAGGACCAAAAATCCAGTGAACCGGCCTGAGATTGTATTGTTGATCAGCCTGAAAAGTTGGAAGAAATCGCATGGGCCAGGAAGATATGCAAGGTAAGGTTCGACAACTAGATACTCAGCCACAGCGTAAGAAGTTAGTTCCTAATCAGCGTGTCAACTCCTTCCATTCGCATTATCTGTCAAAGCAGCCTGAGAGTGCGTTGGTATTTTTTGCGAGAGTGAGCCGTATGTGAGCAACGAAAAATCTAGCCTGAGTATGTAGCTGTCGAATCTTATCTTGCATCTCTATCTATTCCATGCGATTTCATCCAACTTTCCAGTCTGATCAACAATACAATCTCAGGCCGGATCACTGGATTTTTGGGCCGTATACATATACGAAGTTAACACGCTGGTTAGGAACTAATTTCTTACGCTGTGACTCAGGCTATATTTTTCGTTGCTCACATTCGCAAAAAATATCAACACTCAGCTTCTTTGACAGATAATGCATTGCGTAAATGGAAGCGCAATTTCAAGATCAAAGTGGTTTGTTTGAAAAATAAAAGGAGTTGACTCACTTATCTTTCTCTACATTTTGCCGCTGGTTAGGAACTAGCTTCTTACGTTGTGGTATGGGCACAGCGTAAGAAGTTAGTTCGGAAAAATTAGGGGAAAGCTGAATTTTGGTGTGAACCTTGATACTGGCGTCCTCTTAAATATAGAAAAACAAACTCACAAATATTCCAAGTCATAATCAAAATCGGATAATATAAGCATGTCGTTGAGAAAGAGGATACTCTGATTAATAATTGATCTATATCTCCAGATTTTAATGGTTCTGTATTATATTTCGAAAACATATTGCATGTATATAATGCCCCTGCTACCACAAGAGGACGAGCAGGGAACAAAAATTAAAGAATAACTCACAAAAACATACTAAACAAAACAAGAAGGCAACACACTGAAGAGAAACAAGCTTACAAACAAATAACCCTCCCAAAAACAAGCTCACAGCCACAAAAACACAAACATATCAGCCACACATCTATCGGTAAAATTGTATAATGGCTATGGAGAAGATGTAGTCGAGTTTTACCAAACTTTCAAAGCATCTTTAAACAAATGAAGCATTAAATAAACATGCAGTAACATTTGCAAATTTACTCAGTAACCATGATGCAATTGCGGAGGAAACCAAAAAATAAATATCTGATAACGGATAAAGTAATATTCGCGGGAGAAATATATAGAAATACACCTGTCTTCATTATACTTTACTACTTATACTTTACTAATCTGTAAACAAGCTTCTTTTTTATACTAAATATGTTTCAACTTAAAATACAAGATTATGCAACGAAACAAGTATGGTTTTTACTTACAGTCTCTTCAAATGAGGGTAAATACTCTCCACTAGATAGCATTGCAATTACGCCTTCCACCCCTTGCATCAAATTCTCATTATCAGTCTGTAAACAAATAGGTCTGTTCGCGTGCTTCAGCAAACTGCAGCAGTAACAGATTTTAGCAGCTGGCTTCTTTTTGCTGCAAAATTTGGCTTGCAGCAAGAGTACAAAAACGACTTTCTGCGAATCTATTTTAATATATTATAATAGATTCAAGTACGCGAACAGACCTAATGTTAGTTTGAGGGTAGTAAGGCAATAAAAATAATAATTCGAAAACAATTACCGTTATTGTATCATAGTTGGTATTTGAATACTTTCGACTCCTTCTATTAAGGTCTGATTGTCAGCCAGTAAAAAAAATGTTTGTTTCAAGCCACTAAACAAATAAAAATAATAATTTGATAACAATTACCGTTATTACACTTGTACCGGCTATATTCAAAATTGGAATAACATTATCGGTGTTGTAGCTACTCCTGGATAGCCGGACAATATCCTTTACCATAAAATGCTCCGAGATATTATGCTCCAATTTTTTTATATGGTGAATCGATGGCGAATCGACCGGCATGGTGGGCCAAGGTAATTGCATGATTTTAAGCAATACCTTGCTACTTTTTTAAAAATAAACTTCATTAGTTTGATTGTAACACCACAGAAAGCACTTATCTAAATACTTACTTGTAAAAAGACACACCAATCGGACGAGAACGCACTCTGTTTGGGCGATGTGGCACTGAGCACTTCATTTTCAACGTTTTTGTCTATTTCCAATCACTGTCACTAACACTTTTTCTGTTTAAAATCTTCCAATCCTTCTAATTACTTGCGAAATGCACTTTGATTTGTAAAAAAAACACTTTACATTAGTGGTTATTGATCAAATCTACGAGTTGTTTACAGTACTGTTCAACTACTCCCGGCGCGAGAAAAGTCAAACTGACGGATTGATCAACAACGTGGTTTGTTGCTTGGGGGAGGAGTGTAGAGTCATTGGTAGAGACGAGCATACAAATATCTTCTAGTTCAGGGGTGGGCAAACGGTCGATCGCGATTGACCGGTCGATCGCAAATAGTTCGACAGTCGATCAGAGACATTTTTAATAATTTACGAGGTTAATTTAAAATGTGAACTAAAAATTTAGTAGACCATTTATTCATTACATTTTGGAATGGGCCTTGGCTTAATAGATCCAATCAGACAGTCCCCGCAGTTTCAGTTCACACAAAAGCTTGCAGAGCCTTGGTGGCGGAGAAGCCAAAGGGAAAATCCGAGATAGCTACGCTCTCTATTTGTGTAATTTATAGATTTATATCATTTTAGTAAAATTGTTTCACTAAATCTCGTATACGTATACGCTTGTTTCATTTCCTTAAATCTCTCTGTTCTAAAGTGCACACTATATATTTTTGCTTCCCGCTATACACCTTGCCGGCATTTGCATTCGTCTCCCTGCTACCGAGGTAGTAAATTGTCGGACACAGCGCAACAAAGGTTAATCTCAATTTTAGATAAAATCAAATTTTAAATTAAAATATTTTCACGCCAATATAGTTTGTGCAATTCATTCTTTCGAGCTAAAAAGTGAAATTTGGTGTTTGAATTTGAAAATTGAATTGTGTAAATGTCTTTTCAATAACAAAATCGTTCGAATGAACTGCACATACTAAATAGCCGTGAAATGATTGGAGACATGTGCCAAAGCTATCTGCATTTTCAAAGCGAAAGCATGTTCCAAGCAAGTGAGTACAATTCTAGCTTATTTTCAATTTGAAAATGGAGCAGTGCACAATGTTTTTTAAGTAAAATTAAAACCTTTTGCTTCACAATTCATTAGGCAAAATTTTTAAATATTTTCCATATTTAGAAGAACATATTAAACTTACTGGTGAATGTAAAATGCAAAAGCTGAAAGACATCCTTCAGTTCGTGAAAAAGTCCGTGGTTTTCGATGGTCGCTTGGACTGAATTTTTTTTCTCCTGGCCCATTTATCTGGGATCCCTATGGACCAATAGGTCTAAGTGTGGCCTTGTGCCAACTGGTACAACCTAACCTAACCTACTGGTGAATGTAATATTGTCCTAAACTGGAAAATTTTAAACAAGAATTCGAGAGACGAATTGCAAATCTCAATAACCTTCAACCGATTTTTGAATTTATTTCATTTCCTTTTAGAGAATTCGATAACGAGGATATTTCACCAAATCCAGCTCATACTTTACAATTGAATTCATTGGATCTAGAGTTAGAAATTTTAACAATAGCACGCGCACATGAAAATTATTTTTGGATTTAATTACCATAAAAAATATCCATTATTGAGATTGGTGGCAATGAGGATATTTGCATTTTTTGCTTCCATTTATCTATGTGAAGCAACGTTTTCTCAAATGAAAAACATCGAATCGCAACTTAGGAGTTCTCTGACTGATGACCACTTAACGGCATCTATTCGATTGTGCATCAGTGCTTACAAGCCTAACTCTACAATACTTTTTGATGAAAAAAAATTAATCTAAAATATTTATTAATAAAGTACATTGCACAGAGTAGTAATACAATATATTTAATGTATTAATATCAATACAGACCTTAATTAAATTTTTATTTGTTTTTAATTTAACCCATTTTTCGAGGTCAATCGCGCATAAATCAAAAAAATTAATGTCGATCATACCAGTATTAGGTTTGCCCACCCTTGTTCTAGTTCGTTGATGAAAACATGAAAAACAATTAAATTTGACAGTCAGCTGTTTTTTGTTTTGTGGTTCATTCGCATATTGTCTCTTGTAATAGAAGGTTGTAGCCAGCTCGCGAACTGCAAAGTGATTTGTTTTTCTCCGAAGAACGGCCCTTCTCTGGAATTGACCACACGTGAATCATTGTGTCGTAACTGCGCGTCTATAAGCACGTTGCTGTGTTGTCCTTAAGTGTGTTGTCCTGCTAAAATGAGTGTTTCGGATGATTTATCCTTTGCATGCAAAAAAAATATATCTATAAAGGGGGAAGTTGATATCAGCGAAACGCAATTACTAGCACAGATTTTCGATGGAGTTGAAGTGACACATGTTAACCATAGTGTTAAAACCGGAAAAGAGAGTGAAGTGGTAAATGGACTATGTCATGAAGTAATTACACGTCCTCTCTGCTTAGTATATAATTTCTGTACAAATCGTATTTCAGACAGAAGATAATCAAACCAAATTAAACGATTGTGAAGGGATTAGGGAGCAACCATACGAGTGCAACTTACGATCAGATGATTCCAGCAGTTCAGCTCGAAAAGATGATATTAGGCCGTCCTTGAAAAATAATCATACATGCTCGATTTGCGCGAAATTATTCAGGACGAGTTCAAGGCTTGAAGGGCATATGAATTTTCATACTGGCAATCCGCCGTATGCAAGCGCAATATGTCCTAGAACCATAGCCATTCATGAACCTCGAAGAAACAATCATGCATGCTCAGTTTGTGCGAAAGCATATAGGTATGAGGCTCAGCTTCGCGTGCATATGAACGTTCATACTGGCAATCGACCGTACATATGCACAATTTGTTCAAAGGCGTTCAACTGGCCCAGTAACCTACGCAGGCACATGTCAACTCACTTAAGCGCAGAGGTGAAAAACCGCATAAAGTTCAAATGTACACTCTGTGAAAAGCTTTGTAGTTCAAGGAGCCAACTGAATTGTCACATGAATATGCATGGAGGCGAACGTCCTTTCAAGTGCGAAACCTGTCCTAAGACATTTACGAGCCCAGATGCACTGTGGTCACACAAAAAACTGCATGCAGATGATGGGGTAAGTGAGTGCACGTTATGCAATCAAAAATTTACAGGCAATAGCAAGCGGCGTAGGCACGAGAAGACGCACACAAATAGCCAATTAAAATATCAGTGTGCAAAATGTAAAAAGTATTTTAGATTGGAGGATCAGTACCGCAGTCATTTGGAAGACAATAAATGCACAGGACATGCTTTAGAAAAGCCATTTGAATGTTCCAAGTGTGAAAATGAATCATTCATAAGCATTGAGCTCCTAAACCAACACAAAGCCAAATTCCATCCACCCCCGAAAAACAGTCACATATGCTTGATTTGCACGAAAACATACAAGCATAAGTACTTGCTTAATATACATATGAACTCTCACACTGGTAGTCGGCCTTATACATGCCCAATTTGTCCAAAACGGTTCGCCTGTCCCGGCAACTTACGCTGGCACAAGTTAGCTCACAACTTAAGCGCAGAAGGAAAGATTCATGGCAGATTCAAATGTACGCTTTGTGAAAAGTCTTACCGATCGAAAATCGGTCTGAATAGTCACATGTATTTTCATCGTGGCGAACGTCCTTTCAAATGCGAAATATGTCCCAAATCGTTTACGAACCCAGATTCACTTAGAACACACATTAAAAAGCATTCGGATGAGAGAAAATATGAGTGCACGTTATGCAATAAAAAATACACACTCAATTCGGATCGCCGTGTGCACGAGAAAACGCATACAAACAGCCGTATGAATTATCAATGCGAAAAATGTAAAATGTATTTTAGATTGGAGAATCAGTACGACAGCCATTTGAAAGACAATAAGTGCAAAGGATATGCTCTGAATAAGCCATTTCAATGTTCCAAGGGTGATAATGAATCATTCGCAATCATTAAGAATCTCATTCCACACAAAGGTAAAGATAAGTGCAATAGAAATTGCCAAGAGTCCGATCATGTTCGAGAAAATAAGAAGTGTGAAACACTAGTTCAAAATGAAATCAAAAACATTCAAAATGATGAGCAATCACAGGAGAATGATGCGTTCGAAAAGAAGTACAAATGTGACGAATGTAAGAAGGAGTTTATATGCAAACGAAATTTAAATTTCCATTTGAGATCGCATTTACAAATTGCATAGATGTAGAGAAGAAACCGATTATTTTTCAAGATTAAATAAATATTATAAAGATTAAATTTAAAAAAATAAACAAATCAGAATTATTAAAAAATGAGTTTTTCGTAAAATAGATTTGCTGCATTCTTTCGACCATATCAAAGGTATTCGAATATCTAGCTACTAACTATTTACAAGAAGGTGTACTAGCCATAATTAAATTTCAAATTTCAAAAATTTATCTCTACAAGTTTATTCTATACATACCGATTATTCTACAAGTTTATTCTACTATATATACCGATATGTCGATTTATTCTATACAACCTGGTGATCGTACTTGACCAGAGAAGTTTCTCGATGCTAAGAGACAGGTAGCGGATGGTGCTGAGCTAATTCTTGTATGCGGTTAAATTTAACCAAATCAGGAAGTGGTGAGGCACCAACTTTTGGGACTGTCTATGGACAGATCTCCAGGGCGAAACGCAGAGATCCAGTGGAAATTCTCTCCTATAGAGTTTCTTTCACTGAGGTCACGCAGACATTGTCTAAGGGTCCCTGCAAAGGGATCCAAAGACATCAACTCCAGACGTTTCTATGCCTGAAGGTATAAGATTTGTCCAGATCAACTTCGTCCTATCTATTGAGCGAAAAATTGACAAAACTGCAAGCTTCCCCCTACATTGCGCTTGTACAGGAACCGTGGGTTCGAGGCGGTAGGATCTATGGACTCAGTCCAACTACGGGGGCCAAAATCTTTTATGATGAAAGATCAATACGGCCGAGGACTTGTGCTCTGGCTTCCAATCTGCTTGATGCCACCATGATCAGACAGATTTCAAGCCCGGACCTGTTAGCGGTCGTCGTACAATATCGAGAAAATGGTAGGCTTAAGCTCATAATAGTCGCCTCAGCTAACTTTCCCTTTGACTCCTTACTCCCGCCGCCGATACAGAATTTAAAGGACCTGGTCTTGTACGCTGAATCGGCGACTGGCACTTGCGGTGGGCTGCGATGCCAACTCCCAGCATACCATCTGGGGTAGCAACAAGTGTAACGCTAGGGGTAACAGTCTCTTTGATTTTATTACTTCTGCCGGGCTGATGATTTTAAACACTGGGACTACTCCCACATTTGTCGCCCCAAACAGAAGGGCGGCCATTGATGTATCGCTATGTTCATCTGGAATAGTTGGATCAATGACTGGATGGAATGTATCAGATGAGGATTCACTCTCTGATAATCGCTACTTGGTGTTCTCTTTAGCCACGGATCTAACACCCGTGGTGGAAAGAAGAAACCGAAGAAACACTGATTGGCCTAAGTTCAATCGGATTCTTGCAGACAGAGCGCGTCCTAGTGGCAGGATAAAATCGCCAAAGTCAATAGAATCCCGGTTGAGCACTCTGAATTGATTTTTGTGCGATTGGGAATTTTACAAGTTTAGATTTGACTGGATAAATCTAGTATCAAATTCATCAATAATTTGCATTTTATTCTAACAGCCGTGTGAAAGATTTGTGTTTACGTACTTATGGTAGCTACAAGGTTGCCCAGACATTATTTAAAAACGACAGAAACTTATTTTTTATGCCCATTGATGAGTCTTGTAAATTTTGTGATGATCTGATGACTCAGTGTGAAGTTATCACAATGCGAAATTTTCCATAGAATTTCCATTGTTGCCAAAATACACCAAAATTTCAGCTCGATCAAACTTCACGATCCGGATAAATTATCCAGATAGTAAAATTCATGCACAATGTGAAAACTCTAATAGTACTTGGAAGACAGTAAATGATATGGTGCTTGAACAGCCTTGGAATATTGTCAAGATGAACCAAAATTATTTGGAAAAGGTTATCGACCTTACAACGTGTCTCAGTCGCCAAAGACGTGCTTTCAGAGGACATGATGAAAGTAGTGCCAGTGATAACCGTGATTTTTTTTTGGAAATTTGTGCATTTTTCGCAAAGCATGATTCAACTTTTGAAAATAATTTTAAAAACAAAGTTGCGAACTACTTTAGTGGCAAAACACAAAATGAATTGATGAAAATAATTGCTGAAATCGTTCGCGAGGACAATACAGCTGAAATAAAAGATTGCGGACTGATATCCATTATGGCAAACGAAGCAAGGGTCCACAAAAGGAACAACTCTCCATGGTTGTCAGATTTGTTAAAGCGCTAGCAGTCGAACAAAGGTTCTCAAGCTTTGTAGACTGTGCAGGAGCTAGAAATGCCTCGTATTTAGTAGATATAATTTTGAGTCTGTTAAACAGCTACGGACTTAGCGAAATGCCTGTTGTTGGGCAGTCTTATGATGGTGCTAGTGTCATGTCAGGACAAAAAAAACGGTGTACAAATCTAAATTAAGATGAAACACCCTGCAGCCACATTTGTACACTGTCTAGCTCATAAAATTATCCTGGTTGTGATTGACACATTTTTCACAATCGAAACGTGTACATCCTTTTTCAATGCCATCGAATCCCTTTACCAACACTTTTCGAAGCCATCACAACACGAATTGTTGAAGCAGCTTGAAGAGGCAGTTGGTCTAAACACAAGGAATGGAATGAGAAGTCAACGAGATTTCACAATTGCAAATATGTGATCGATAGCTATGGGGCTATGGAAGAGGCTTTAGAAAAAGAAATAAATGAGGGAAAATACAACGACTCAGTTTATTCATTGGGGATCTTTCATTCAATCAGTAATCCTAAATTTGTAGTAAATCTTTTCATCTTTCACTAAGTTCTTTTTTATAACGAACATGTTAAGCACATATTTCCAAACTAAAAATGCAACTCTTAGGGATGGGATAAATCTTATGAACAGTTAAAACATACTAAGTGAGCGAGAAGACTTGTATGTAGTTTGGGAAAAAATGAAATCATTCGCAGAAAAGAACTGTCTGGATCTCACATTTGCCAGAGGATCGCGAAAACGGAAAACAGCAAAAAGCACTAGTTTCAAAGGTTTTGCTGTTTCATCTAGCCTCGGGCACGCAGTTAGGGCTACAAAGATATTTCTGCAAACCAAATGGCTCGAAAAGAGTAAGATACAGCATTTTTCATCTTGCCAAATTATTTTCGCTTTTTCTAGGTTTTCTAGGTAACAAATGTTTGAGACAAGAGATCAATTTCTTCCTTCTAAGCTTAATATATTCCAATTTCTTTAAAGATATTTTGAAACTAAGTATCCTCTTCTTCAAGTATTTAGCTTCTAAAGGCTGGTACTGAGTTCGAGTTCACGTGAAATTTTGACATGTTTCCATTATCTGGTCATTCTTTCGAGTGAAAATTTTGACAATGCAGAAAAGCAGAGACAATGCTCATTTCTGACGGATAAAATGTCATGAATTTCACTTTTCGATCGATTTTCTTATTGGAAAGACATTTGCACTGCTCAATTTTCAAATTGAAACACTAAATGTCACTTTTTAGCTCGAAAGAATGAACTGCACAAACTAAATTGGCGTGAAATGATTGACAACATGTTTCAGTGCCATCTATGTTTTCGAAGCGAAAGCAACTTCAAAGCAACTTTTCATGCTAAGAACACAGTACCAAACTTGCTTATTTTCAAGCTAAATTTTCGCCGAAACACATTTCACGTGAAATTTTGTATGAAAATTTCACGTGAAATCGAACTCAGTACTATGCTTAAAAGAAGAAATATTCTTACATTTTGAATTATTTCCGTTCTATTCCCGTATAATTCATACAAGCTTTCTTTCTTAAGCATAGTACTGAGTTCGATTTCACGTGAAATTTAAAAATTTAGCTTGAAAATAAGCAAGTTTGGTACTGTGTTCTTAGCATGAAAAGTTGCTTTGAAGTTGCTTTCGCTTCGAAAACATAGATGGCACTGAAACATGTTGTCAATCATTTCACGCCAATTTAGTTTGTGCAGTTCATTCTTTCGAGCTAAAAAGTGACATTTAGTGTTTCAATTTGAAAATTGAGCAGTGCAAATGTCTTTCCAATAAGAAAATCGATCGAAAAGTGAAATTCATGACATTTTATCCGTCAGAAATGAGCATTGTCTCTGCTTTTCTGCACTGTCAAAATTTTCACTCGAAAGAATGACCAGATAATGGAAACATGTCAAAATTTCACGTGAACTCGAACTCAGTACCAGCCTTTAGCGGTCATTGATAATTCATGAGTAGTTCATACCTACCATTCAAATTATATGCATGTGGTAGTAGCTCATACGTATTCACAGACAAGAAGTTTATTTGATAATGCATTATGCATTAGCAAATAACAAAGAATAAATCAACAAAAATATAATGTATTAGTAAATTATATAAGTTTCATGAACAGTACGTGTACAATCAAAAACAAAATCATCGCATGTTTTGAACCTTTCAGTCCCTGGCCCCTGCCAGATTTTAGGCCACGGCCCGCCTATGCTTATCACAGACAATTTTTTCAAATAGTTTAGGCAATGCTGATAGTATTGCAATACCTCTGTAATTATCAATTGACCGCCTATCACCACATTTAAAAATCGGGGTCAGATGGGATGATTTCCAGAAGGAGGGGAAAACCCCACAAGAAAGTGATTTGTTGAAAATTAAATCCACGGGTAAGATAAGCGACTCCATGCATTCGAGTATGAAACTAGGTGGTAGCAAATCAGGACCAGGGCCCTTGTTGACATTAAGATCTTTGATGGCCTTTGCAATCTCCTCTCTAGTTAAATACATTTCACAGATGATATTTGGTGGGAATGTTTGAGAGAAAAGAATGTTAGACAAACTTATAGATGAACAAAATACTTCCTGGAAATGCTCAGCGAACAGGTCACAAACTTCGTGAGGGCATGACAAACAAAAGTTGTTTTTGTACATCGAAGTAGGGTAGCCCGAAGTTTTCCGTTTGGTGCTCACGAAATCAAAAAACTTTTTAGGATCATGAATTATATTTTCGCCCATGATATTAACATAACGCTCATACACTTCACGGGATTTCGTCAGGAATTCTTGAGCTAATTCATTATGCTTATCCTTGATATCATCTCTGACATCAGTGCTGGTTGTAATTACTTTGTAAAGTTTATTTCTTTGATTCCGCAAGTACCTTAGATTGCTATCAAGCCATGGTTCAGATATTTTGTCTTTTCTCTTGATCTTTGGGGTGAACTTTTCAACGGCGTAAAATCCAACTCATAGAATAATGATACAGCGTCATCTAATTCTAGCGTTGAAAAATTACTAGCCCAGTCGACTCTGAGAAGACAATCTGTAATGCTCTTATAATCAGCATTGCGAAAGTCATATACAATAGAGTTATTGTAAGATTGGGAAGTGAACATATCAGATGTAGATAACAACTCAACTGTGAACGCAGAGTGGTGAAGTGTGTTGCCAAAAAAGTTTTCTGCATCGACAGTTGAGTTAGCCACTACATCGTCGTAGCTATTAGTAAATATGAGGTCTAACCAATTTCCATTTTGGTTAGGTGTCTGAGCTATTTGCTGCAAATCATTACCATAAACTGTACTAACTAGATTGAAATTGCTGGAGTCAAGAAGGAATGGGCAAGGAATGAGATTATTATCAGTTTTATCAGCCGTATATTTTAAATTTGGGCGATTGAAATCACCGAGAATTATAATTTTATCCTCATTAAGAGATGAAACTAGGGTAGAAATCCCTACGCATACATAATTATAAACGGCTTCGTCTGAACCGAGTGGGATGTAGAATATTCCGATGTAAATTAAACCTTTGGACCAGGAAATGCGAATAATCTTATGATCGAAGAGATTATGTGAGCTGCTTTCGACTAGTTCGCTTGATAGCGAGTTACGAACTGCTACTAAAACACCACCACCTCGAGTTTGGCCAGTAGAAAGATAGTTTCGGTCCTTCCTGTAAATAGTCCAGTTACCATCTAATATTTCTGCGTTTATGTGCAAACTGTTTAACCAGGTTTCCGTGAACATCAGTACATTAAATTGGCAAGATTTTGAGTCAAGAAAGAGTCTATTCAGTTTGCCTCTCATACCACCACAGTTGTGGTAAAAAAGTTTGAGGCTGTTTAACGAAAACTTCTTGTTAGGAATGATAGTTTTTAAAATCATTTCTTGATTTTTCAAGGGAGGAAATACACTTAGCTGAGACATGTGAGGCAAAGGTGCTTAGCTATTTTTTCACTTGGTCAGCTTTTATGCCAAGTTGCTCATGATACCGAACAAAAACAGTATGAAGAGCCTGAAAATCTATGGGAAGACCTTCCTGTTGAATCATGACTTTCAGATGAGTCTTCGTTTTACCCTCGAAACAAGCAGAAACAGTGGCTTTGTGCATGTATGCAAGGTAGAGGCGAACGTTTTCATAGATTTTCTTATCGCTTATCCGAGAAAGCAGATACCTGCTGTCGAGATCAGCACTGGAGTTGATTGTGGCTTTAACTATAGGCGGCACTAGTGGGTTAAGGAACTTAGGCGCAGTTGTCACTGGTTCACACGAAGGATTGGCAGTAACTATTATACCAGGGGTAATAGAGGAGGTTTGAACTTCGCCACGAACAAAATTAGGGTATTGCACGGGTTTAGAGACGGTGTTAACGAGATCCGATGATTTTTTGGCAACAGTATTCGGAGAGCAATCGAGATTTCTAGTGTTTGGTAGTTTAAGAGGGACTGTTTGCTTTGGGGAAATTCTTGTACGGGGCTGAGACTGCTTTGGAACTGATGTTAGGGATCCAGATTTATGGAATCAATATTGTTGTTGTCACCATTGTCAGGTTTGGAAAGGGAACCGATGAGAGTTGTGGTTAAATTACAATTTTTATTTTTGATAATTTTATGACTGTTACTGGCTTTACCTATGCCAATTTTATGACTATTACTAGCTTTATTT